>OY796853.1:21352916-22705833 GCA_963680765.1 Agrochola lychnidis
AAAGCAAAACAGATATTCAGTCAGAAACTCAATTTTGTTTTATTCAATTTTTTTTCCTCTAAGTACTAGTCCCCTTATTTTAGCCTGAGGCGCGAGCGCGTTACGCATGAACAATAAATAAAATAAAACATACTAGCTACTAAAGGAAATGTGTCGTTTATTTAATCCATTGAATTGATTATTTAAACGACATCCCTTAACCCAATCGCGATGTGTTTTGAAGAAGGGAATCTAGAGTAAAGTCGAGCCGACTGTCCGACGTTGTTATTTACCCAAATCTATTCAATAAGAAGAGATTCAGTGATCGAGTGCTAAAAGTGTGTAATTTAACCCCACACAAACTATGTGGGAACCTACCTAAACGATGTAATCATTTAGATAAAAGACACATAACATAACATCACGCCTGTAGGTAATCCCCGAAGGGTTAGGCAGAGGTGTACCTATTATATAGTACACCCACATTTCGCCAGTTATGTTTAAGTCCCATGTAATAGGGGGTGAGCCTATTGCCATCAACCGGGCACAAAACCAGACTCCGGGCTGCTACTGAAAAATTCCAGATGGAAAACCCGAACCGACCCGGGAATCGAACCCAGGACCTCATACTCAGCAGATAAAAAGACGTGCGGATTAAATGTACCTACCTAATATTTTATTGTAGACAAGACAACCTACCTACGGGTTGCCAATAATAAAATAATATTCATCAAAGGTACAAAATTCAACAGATGACATTCTTGCAGCGCGCGCACCAGCTCACTTCACCACGCTGAAGCGGTAAGAATCTCGTGAAGTGAATAAGTTCACGCCACGCTTGCGCGCTAGGCACTGTCCTCAGACAAAAAAAAGTCT
Source organism: Agrochola lychnidis (assembly GCA_963680765.1). NCBI lineage: Eukaryota > Metazoa > Arthropoda > Insecta > Lepidoptera > Noctuidae > Agrochola > Agrochola lychnidis. The sequence goes on from OY796853.1 coordinate 21,353,772, forward strand.
TGGTTTTTTATTTGGTCTGAGGCACTGTCATTATCACATTGAGGTGTTTTTGCTTACTAGGTACCTACTTGTATCGCGTCAGGTACCTATGCACACTAAATACCAACGTCCAATAATTACCTACAAATGTTTTATTGTAGATAGCTAGGTACCTACCTCCGTAACTAAACGATGCCAATAATAAAATAATATTCATCTAATCTTCATTTTATTAGGTATCATCATTACTAAGTTCAACCGACTCACGCGCGAACCGGCTCACTCCACCTCGCCGTGGTGAAGTGTTGTTACCATGGCAACGAGAATCGAGTGGAGTGATCTCACGCCGCCCGCGCGTGAAGTGCTGTTACCATGGTAACGAGAATCGCGTGGAGTGATGTTACTCACGCCGCGCATGCGCGGTTCCATCAATATCACAGTCTTTTTTTTAATTTTCCCGCGTAGGGGTCATGTCCCTAAGCCTATTCGTATTCAGAGACAATAATTATTAGTAAGTAGATAACTAATAATTTCAATGCTTTTAGATATTTCAATGTCTGAATCATAACGTTTTTGTACACTTAAAAAGACAGTTTATTGCCTACATTTTGTTTTCAATAATTAAACATTGTTTATTTTCTGTGTATGTAACGCGTCACTTATGCGCACTCACAACATTATGAAAATGCAATACCAACGTACATTATCTAGGTACAGCTACTACGAAGCGTCTTCTCCAAGGTCTCCTCGTCGTCTGCGCATAGGTACTTACATTGTTTGTTAAAAATATGAAAGAACCTATTGTCAGCTGATGAATTGAATGCAATTCGAAACCTAGCGTGATGAGATGCACTATTATAGGTACGATTTGTGTAGGTAAGATGTGCGGATTATAAATAACTACCTAGTATTTTACTTTACCTAAGTAAGACTGACACTTGTAGCCAGTGTTGCCAACAGTTAAACTAGCTCTCCACCAGATTCAACTTCTAAAACCACCAGAAAACCACTAACAAAAATCACCACTACTCTCTAAAATGTCCACTAATTTTTAGTTTTTACAAAAGAAAACAGTAAGTACTTATATTTGTAAAAAAAATATTTATTATTACGTAATAAAATATTCAAAATCAGTAAATCAACATACAATATCATGAAAACAAGGAACATACAAATTATTCAATAACAAGAACTGTAAAAATTGAACTGATGTTTTAAAATTCACCTTCTTCAGATGAATTTTTGTCTGCACTATCATCGTCGGTTTCACATTTATATGATTCTTTGGTAAATTAATAAACAATTTAATTATTATTGTTAAAATTTTAATTAATATATTTAAATTAAATATATTACATAATATTTAAATTAATTATTATTTAAATAGTTATTAGTTGGTAGAATTATTAAAAGTTATGTTAAAAACTGTAAAGTTATGTTAAGAATTATTGAAAAGAAATCAATAAAACGTTTATTATGTGAAGTAAAAATAATATATTTCGTAACGGTTTAGTGGCTTAGTGGTTGAGTGATAGCATTTACAGTAATTTAAACTGAATTTTACTAAGCCACTAGAAAAACCATCAGCCACTAAAAGCAAAATTTCGCCACCAAAAGGGGGTTCGAAACCACCAGTTTTAGTGGAAAATCCACTAAGTTGGTAACACTGCTTGTAGCGCGCGCCCAGACTGGTGCTCACTCCACCCGAGTGCTGTTGCCAAGGCAACCACCGCGTGGTTTCCATGGAAACCACTAGAATCGGGTGAAGTGTTCACGCCGTGCTTTTATATTGTTTTTTTTTTTAATTTTCCCTCATTGAATCCCCATGTTCATAAGCTTATTCGTATTCGAGTTCAGACACAATAATTATTTACCTACCTATTTATTTCAATGTTTTCAATATCTAAATCCAACCGTTTTTTTACATATTATTTAAAAAGTCAGTTTAGTAAATATAGTCTTCAGCAAGTAGGTATTCAGTGATTGGTTTATTGTTCGTTTACCTAAATACATAATAGGTAAAAAGCACATAGGTAGTAAAATCCCATCATATAGATTGGTAGATAAACCACAGTAAGTAGGTACTTACAAGATACAAACCGTATAACATAAATATTACTAATATACACAAATTGCCAACCACTCTTGCAAACAAGAAAATTTTAAATTATGAAATTTTTATTTTTTTCTAAATTACTTGAGTATGTATTTTAAAGTGTTAAAATTATGTATGTTTAGGTTACTGTAGTCTAATATAACTTTTCCAAGCTGTTTCACACTATGCGTAGGTATGTCTCATAGATGTAAATGGTGCTATGTCTGTTATTCAACAGACTCTCCTGTCGCAGGTCTGCTGGAAAAAATGTCTAATGATATTTTTTTCTTAATCTTTTTAAATATATTTTACTTTATTAAAGTGTTTAGTGTCTACATAGTTAAATAAATAGAATTTATTCATTTGTTTCACATCAAAAACTTTGCAAATACATTTTTGCTACTGAGCCAGCGGCTTCCCAAAGTTCTGCTTCTTGATGGAACAGAGGAACGGAGTGGTGTCAGATGTGTGTGTACTGCAGGCCACCACCGCTGGAATCAATGGTAAGCATTTATTACTATTTGATTTATTTCATTCCTCAACTCATCCAAGTACATTTTGTAATCAATTTTTTTGAACCACTTAAAAATTAATTTGTCATTATCATCAGTACAGTAATGTAGTACTTACATTAAGTATGTATAGCGATATGATTTATTTATAATACTCATTTCAATCAATCATTTTGAATGTAAAAGTTTATCAAAAATAGTGTGTGAAATAATGAATACCTACATACCAGCATTGATGTGATCAAATCAAGTAGAGGCGGTGTTCCTTTAATGTCTTCAGTTCTTAAGGCATTATTTAGCAACTGCAGGGTCGAATGGGCTCATCTGCTGAGAGGTAGAATATTTTTCAGATTAATAATATTCACTTGTTTTGAATGTGTGCCTATTCTTTTTTTTAGTTAAGTAACTTATTTTGTCCTACTGCTGGGCAAAGGTCTCCCCATACTATTCCAGTTTTCCATAAGTTGTGCGTTCGCCGGCCAATCGGTCAGGAACGAGTCCAAATTGTCACGCCGTCGCCAGCTTTTCTTAGACCTGTCTCGGTGACGACGCTCGTCTTCGAGCGAGCACCCACTGTGTGACGATCGTAGCCTATACTTTTACCTTAATTTTTTTATTATCACCAAGTTAACTAGATGGGTACTATTTTGGCATACTTACCTGACTGACCACCACTCGTTCTTGCAAAGCTAACCATCAGATTAATGATCTAGTGCACAGAACTGTAACACAGGAATATTGTGGAGTTGAGGAATTCATTTCTTCATCATCATTTCAGTCGAAAAACGTCCACTGTTGGACATAGGCCGCCTCCCCAAGGACTGCCACGGCGTGGCGCCACAATCCGCGGTCCGCGCCAAAATGTAGTTTTAATTTTTTTTAGAAAAACTTTTACCAGTAAGTACATGTCAACATTATGACATAATACTTTCACGAGTTTCACGATTACACTTTAGTTTATTAGAGCTGACAAACTAATTCAAAGTAGCTACCTACTAAATTAAGACTTTCATTTGTTTATTTCCAGCTTAAAGTGTAGATTTTGGAATTTTAGAACTTCCCCTTGAACGATCTGTCGACTCATTGAGTCGATACGTCACGGGTCGAATTTAATGCGAAATATTGCCTGTAAAGTATACCTTTCTTGCTTTAACTTACACACAGTGTAGGAAAAAGATGAGGAAAGGCATATCATCTTATGATAATGATCTAACAACATTTCGCTTCATAATATTGTATGTATGTAAAGCAACCGATTAAGGCTGCGAATACACGTCTGATTTTTTTCATCAGACAGTCGGATCCGATAGTCTGATCCGGCTATCGGAAGGCGTTGAAGCCATTAAGGTTCCTTCAAACAGGCGCGACACGTGACGTGACACAAAGGCACCGCTCGTAGCGTGACGAGCAGTGTCTTTCTGTCGCGTCGCGTGTCGCGCCTGTTTAAAGGAGCCTTTATTTGAACATTCAACAAAATTAAATTATAATAACACTAATCGTTACTGGATGATGTCAAACATCTGTCAAATCCAGTATTCATTTCATGTAGTTCCATAATTCGCCACGTACTTGTGGTCTTTACAAGCTGTAGATGTAATTTATTTTACTTGATTGCTCCACCTTTTTAAATATAGCTACGCAATCGTAGTCGTGAATAAGGCTACAAATCTAATCTAAGTTTCATGGAAACAAAATACCAATGATATGAAAAGGCGAGAAATCTCAACAACGTCAAAGTAATTTATAATTCTTGTTGGCAACACTGGTAGCTCGCGCCGCGACGTTCCAAGTTTCAAAAATAACTGCAGTTTTTCACTTTTACAAATTAATTCTTGATTAAAGTAGGTACCTAGGTACATACTTTGAATTAGTTTGTTAGAATTATTGTGAGTAGTCTGTGGTACACAAGGCTACATAACAAGCTATAAATTTCCAATGTATGATGATCTCGTATTGTATAGGATTTCCGTACAATGAGAGGTCAGCTTATATTGGTAAATTGTAACTTGTTATGTAGCCGTGTGTACTAACCACAAACTTACCATAGACATTACCACCACAGATTATAAAGCTTTGATGAAGTTTAGTCATATAAAGATATTTTAATAAATATAATTTATTAATTGTCATTATATCATTAAGCGTGTGAATTGAGCGAAAAAAAAAAAAACGTAAAAACAAGAAATTCATTCATATTTTTTTGAAAATCCGCGTTTTTGAAGCAACACTGCCGCATTTTCAATTTCCTCATCTGGCAAGTGGCAACACTGATGCTACGTCCAACAACGCAGCCTTGGCGAGACGTACCTACCTACAGCAACTTGTTGTATTGTGTTGCTGTAATTTGGAGTTCCAAAACTAACAACAAAACAAATGAAAGTTAGAATCTAGTAGCTACTTTGAATTAGTTTGTCAGCGATGTTAGTTATTAATGTGTAATCGTGAAAGTGATAGTATTATGACATAATGTTGACATGTACTAGTCAAAGTTTTTCTAAAAAATTTCAAAACTACGTTTTGGCGCGGATTGTGACGCCGCACCGTGGCGGTCCTTGGGGTGGCGACCTATGTCCAGCTGTGGACGTTTTTCGGCTGAAATGATGATGAAGAAATGAGTTCCTCAACTCCATAATATTAATTCCTGTGTTACAGTTCTGTACACTAGATCATCAGTCTGATGGTTAGCTTTGCAAGAACGAGTGGTGGTCAGTCAGGTAAGTATGCAAAATAGTACCTACCTACCTAGTTAACTTGGTGATAATAATAATTTTAAGGTAAAAGTATACATACAGTGGGTGCTCGCTCGAAGACGGGCGTCGTCACCGAGGCAGGTCTAAGAAAGGCAGGCGACGGCGTGACAATTTGGACTCGTTCGTCAGGAACGATTGACCGGCGAACACACAACTTATGGAAAACTGGAGTAGTATAGGGGAGACCTTTGCCCAGCAGTAGGACAAAATAAGTTAACTAAAAAAAAAGAATAGGCACACATTCAAAACAAGTGAATGTTATTAATCAGATAAATATTCTACCTCTCAGCAGATGAGCCCATTCAACCTGCAGTTGCTAAGTAATGCCTGAAGAACTGAAGACATTAAAGGAACACTGCCTCTACTTGATTTGATCACATCAATGCTGGTACGTAGGTATTCATTATTTCACACACTATTTTTGATAAACATTTACATAAGCATGGAGCATGGAACTAAGAAATGTTGCAACTCATTGTACTCAAAATGATTGATTGAAATGAGTATTATAAATAAATCATACCACTATACATACTTATGATAATGACAATTTGATTTTAAGTAGTTTAATGAAAATGATTTAAAAAAATGTATTCGGATGAGTAGAGGTATTAAATAAATCAAATAGTAATAAATGCTTACCATTATTTCCAGCGGTGGTGGCCTGCAGTACACACACATCCGATGCCACTCCGTTCCTCTGTTCCATCAAGAAACATAACCTTGGAAGGCCGCTGGCTCAGTAGCAAAAATGTATTCACAAAAGTTTTTGATGTGATACAAATGAATAAATTCTATTTATTTATATATGTACACACTAAACACTAATAAAGTAAAATACATAAATCATTAGACATTTTATCCAGCAGACCTGCAACAGGAGAGTCTGTTGAATGACAGACATAGCGATAGCACCATTTACATCTATGAAACATAGACATAATGTGAAACAGCTAGGAAAAGTTAAATTAGATTACAGCAACAAATGTAATTTTAACACCTTAAAAATACATACATACAAGTTATATAGAAATAAATACATGAATTATTAAAATAATTTAAAATTTTCTTGTTTGCAAGAGTGGTTGGCAATTTGTGTGTGTACCTATTAGTAATATTTATGTTAGGTACATACGGTTTGTATCTTGTAAGTACTGTGGTTTATCTACCAATCTAGATGATGGGATTTTACTACCTATGTGGTTTTTACCTATTATGTATTTAGGTAAACGAACAATAAACCAATCACTGAATATCTACTTGCTTAGTAGGTACAAATTTTCTGAAGTTGATCAATCTCACATCTCAAGTAAAAACCATTTGTTGAAAACAAAATGAAGGTATATATAAAAAAACGGTTGGATTTAGACATAGAAATATCTATAGGCATTGAAATAAATAGGTACTTACTAATAATTTTATTATTGTGTCTGAACTCGAATACGAATAGGCTTATGAACATGGCCGTCAATGAGGGAAAATTATAAACGTGAACACTTCACCTGATTCTGGTGGTTACCATGGAAACCATGCGATGGTTACCTTTGCAACAGCACTCCGGTGGAGTGAGCACCGGTCTGTGCGCGCGCTACAAGTGTCAGTCTTACTTGGTAGGTACTTAATAATACGATGATGATTAAGATTTGATGAATATTATTTTGTTATTGGCAACGTTTAGTAGGTAAAGTAAAATACTAGGTAGGTAGTTATTTATAATCCGCACATCTTACCTACACAAATCGTACCTATAATAGTGCATCTCATCACGCTAGGTTTCGAATTGCATTCAATTCATCAGCTGACAATAGGTTCTTTCATATTTTTAACAAACAATGTAAGTACCTATGCGCAGACGACGAGGAGACCTTGGAGAAGACGCTTCGTAGTAGCTGTACCTAGATAATGTACGTTGGTATTGCATTTTCATAATGTTGTGAGTGCGCATAAGTGACGCGTTACATACACAGAAAATAAACAATGTTTAATTATTGAAAACAAAATACAATAAACTGTCTTTTTAAGTGTACAAAAACGTTATGATTCAGACATTGAAATGTCTAAAAGCATTGAAATTATTAGTTATCTACTTACTAATAATTATTGTCTCTGAATACGAATAGGCTTAGGGACATGGCCCCTACGCGGGAAAATTAAAAAAAAGACTGATATTGATGGAACCGCGCATGCGCGGGGTGAGTAACATCACTCCACGCGATTCTCGTTACCATGGTAACAGCACTTCACGCGCGGGCGGCGTGAGAATGATCACTCCACTCGATTCTCGTTGCCATGGTAACAACACTTCACCACGGCGAGGTGGAGTGAGCCGGTTCGCGCGTGAGTCGGTTGAACTTAGTAATGATGATACCTAATAAAATGAAGATTAGATGAATATTATTTTATTATTGGCATCGTTTAGTTACGGAGGTAGGTACCTAGCTATCTACAATAAAACATTTGTAGGTAATTATTGGACGTTGGTATTTAGTGTGCATAGGTACCTGACGCGATACAAGTAGGTACCTAGTAAGCAAAAACACCTCAATGTGATAATGACAGTGCCTCAGACCAAATAAAAAACCAACACAGAGCGCTGCGAACAATACCGTGAGGCGTGTCAAAACTGCACCTCCGCTCTGTTCATACACGGCATAAGTTACGCTCACACGCACCCATTTACAACCATTTTAACTACAATCAAACTACACCTCATTATGTGCACACATGTTTACGAAACCGGCCTCACGTCACAGTTGACAGCGCTTTGTTTTGTTTTTTTTTTGTCTGAGGACAGTGCCTAGCGCGCAAGCGTGGCGTGAACTTATTCACTTCACGAGATTCTTACCGCTTCAGCGTGGTGAAGTGAGCTGGTGCGCGCGCTGCAAGAATGTCATCTGTTGAATTTTGTACCTTTGATGAATATTATTTTATTATTGGCAACCCGTAGGTAGGTTGTCTTGTCTACAATAAAATATTAGGTAGGTACATTTAATCCGCACGTCTTTTTATCTGCTGAGTATGAGGTCCTGGGTTCGATTCCCGGGTCGGTTCGGGTTTTCCATCTGGAATTTTTCAATAGCAGCCCGGAGTCTGGTTTTGTACCCGGTTGATGGCAATAGGCTCACCCCCTATTACATGGGTCTTAAACATAACTGGCGAAATGTGGGTGTACTATATAATAGGTACACCTCTGCCTAACCCTTCGGGGATTACAGGCGTGATGTTATGTTATGTGTCTTTTATCTAAATGATTACATCGTTTAGGTAGGTTCCCACATAGTTTGTGTGGGGTTAAATTACACACTTTTAGCACTCGATCACTGAATCTCTTCTTATTGAATAGATTTGGGTAAATAACAACGTCGGACAGTCGGCTCGACTTTAGATTCGCTTCTTCAAAACACATCGCGATTGGGTTAAGGGATGTCGTTTATTTAATCAATTAAATGAATTAAATAAACGACACATTTCCTTTAGTAGCTAGTGTGTTTTATTTTATTTATTGTACAGACTCCAGCACATCAAGCTACCCGAAACTGTCAAATTTTCCCAATCAACTTTGAACCTTATATTTCAACGATAAAGTTGAAAATCTTTTAAATAAATTTGACAGATTGTAGTGGCTTGAAGTGCTGGTATGTACAGACGCCAGCACATCAAGCTACCCAAAACTGTAAAATTTTCCCAATCAACTTTGAACCTTAAAAATCAGCGATAAAGTTGAAAATCTATTAAATAAATTTGACAGATTGTAGTAGCTTGATGTGCTGGCGTCTGTACGTGCGTAACGCGCTCGCATCTCAGCCTGAAATAAGGGGACTAGTAGCTGACCTCGCATTATTCGGAAATCCTTTAGAATGCGAGATCAGCATAAACTGGATATGTATAGCTTGATGTGTAGCCGTGTGTACATAGAGGTTTTTTTTTGAATAAAACAATATTGAGTTTCTGACTGAATTTCTGTTTTACTATTTGCTATTTTATTTAAAACCACCATAAATAGTCATGTTCAGACACTTAAATATTAGCTTTGAAATAATATAAAATGATCAAAAGAATTTGCATAAAAATGTTTTGAAAATCTCGATTATGATTTTTAATGTAACGCTTGGTCATCCCTAGCATCAGATGGGATGACACTGACAGTTCACTCCACGCTCACTTCACTTAAGATAACACGGTGAGATGGTTACAGAATAGCAATGCAGTTTAAATTAATTTTACATGAAAAGGATTACGTGTAGTAGTGGTAGGTACTTGGTCTATTTTGGGTACAATCCCTTAAGAGGGCCCTTCCCGGTCCGTCTATCGTCAACGCGAGCATGGTCGAAAAGCTAGTTGTTTCATCCAGCGCAAGCGAGAACTGCTAACAAGCAAGTGAGAACGCGATAACATTGTACGAAAAATAACTGGTTCCAGGAAATACGTGTTTTTGAACACGCCTTATAAGTTTGTAAAAAAATTTTTTTATTAACTTTGCTTGGATACTTTTTGAGTTAGCTACAAAATACGTATTTTTTTCCTACTTAGTATGTACTTAGATGATATGATAAGTTTCTGTCACTGGTAGCAGGTAGTGGTATTCGAATGTGTGTGGGGTAGGTACCACAACTAAAAAGTGAAAAATAAAAACTTTTTACAAAAAAAAAAACAACCGACCTCCAAAAAAAAAACACTACAAAGTGAAAAATAACTTTAATTTCGGAAGTCGGTGGCAAAAAACGAAAATACAAAACCCAAGACACCGACTTCCGAAATTAAAGTTATTTTTCACTTTGTAGTGTTTTTTTTTTTTGATTATCAAATATCAATAACAATCTTTGTTCTTTGATATTGTATCAATGTGTGGGTACAAAATATATATTACATTGGGTAGCTATATAATAATACATTACATGTACTCGTACATACAGTGCAGTATAGTAAACGTGATACAGTATTATCGAACACAAAATGTAGAAAATCAAATGAATTCTTGTCGATGTACCTATATATCTTTATGAGGCTTGTCAGCCTCATAAAGATATAGTACCTGGGCGACCGAGCTCTGCTCTGGTGAAAATAGAAAATACTTATTTAATAGTACAGGATAGTACCTATTAATTCCATACTGCCATGATATATAGTAGGTACTTACTAATTCCATGCTGCCATGATCATTGTCCTAATGTCAATAATATCATGTCATGATTCATTATCTTGTTCTAACAAAACTTTGAGCGACCGAGCTCTACTCGGGTGAATATACGGAGAAAATAATTTTTCCCAGATATGAGACCTAGATAGATCGATTTTTCGCCCCCGTAAACCCCTATTGCAACTTTCATCGAAATCGTTAGAGCCGATTTCTAGAACGTAAATAGAAATCTATTTACAAAACAAATACATATGTATGTCGGATCCGGTCATTAGTACGGACGTAGTATTATGTTATCTGTGGTACGGACACGAAACGAATCGCAAGCGCGCCACCGGTGACATCAAGAAAGATCTATCGACACAAAAAAAGGCGCGCTTCTACAGAGTCGTGATGTTTTAAGGCCACGGCGAGGAGGGCATTCATCCTTTGGTCGCATTGGAGTCAAGACGTCGCGGAACTGTTCTCGATTCGTGGTGCTCAGTTATTGTGTTAGTTGTAATTTGTGATCATTATGTTAATTGGTGATTTTAATAAACGCCGTCGCACCCAATGTGTGTATAATTTAGCTAGTGTGATTAATTTGATAGTAAATTATAATGTGATCTGAACTGCAAACTGTTTTTCTATTGCGCATTAACCAACACTACCCACACTACGCCCACAGTAGTTAAAATATCGCTGATAATAACGAAAGTCATATACTCGTCTCCGAAATATACAAATATCGTTTAATAGTATAGGATAGGCACTTATTTATAGACCAAATTAAAAATTAGGTACCAGTACCTCAACGATTCCTGCGGCACCATTGCGCAGCGCGTCGGGCATGTTTGCCGACGCTCGTATTGATGGTTTCCATGCCATCCTCAGAAAGAGAGCTGCATCTTTGCTAAGCCGTGCCCGCGGCAGTGGCAACAGCATTCTTAGCGTTGTGGCTGGCAGAATTGACTGTCCAATATTGTGGCATTGTATACGGTTACATGTTTAATTGACTAAATTATTTTGATTTTTATGCATTTATTTTGTTGTTTATGATTTAATTAATTTAAAGATTTCAATGAATTTTAATTTGTAATATTATTGATAATTTTAAACATTTTAGTAATTTAGTTTCAGATTTTTTTATTTTTATCTTAGTAATAGTATGATTGTGGTGTGTATTTGAATACTAACATAACTCTTAAGTATATCTACTAACAAAAATATGGATCATTGTGTCTGAAGTAAAAAAAACTTTTTACAAAAAAAAAAAACAACTGACTTAAAAAAAAAACACTACAAAGTGAAAAATAACTTTAATTTCGGAAGTCGGTGTCTTTGGTTTTGAATTTTCGTTCTTTGTCATTCTTTATTTTTCACTTTTTAGTTGTGATACCTACCCCACACAAATTCGAATACCATTACCTGCTATGTAAATAACAGTGACAGGAAGTTATCATAATATCATCCACACTAAGCGAGGTAAAATACGTATTATTGAAGCTAACTCAAAAACTACCCAAGTAAAGTTAATAAAATTTATATGGGACCACCTCTGAAGTATGATCTACCAAACAAAAAAAAAAATCATCAAAATCAATTCATAATTGACGGAGTAATCGCGTAACAAAAATACAAAAAAAAAAACAACATACAGTCGAATTGAGAACCTCCTCCTTTTGGAAGTCGGTTAATAAATAAATAAATTAAATTAAATTAACAGTACTAACTCATTTCTTAATGGCAGTAAACATTAGTGGAAGAAGCAACTTGTAACGACACCATACGCACAAGTTTAGCATGCTAATGTCCCTATTAGTTTGTTTTAAGTGCAGTTTTAAGTTGAACTTATGTGAGTTTAGATAATAGGGTTGTTATACTAGGGACTCGTTTTACAAAATGAACATGTGAAATTCCAAGACTTAAGACGCAGATATATGACAGTGACCTTGAATGGTTAGCTTGTGTGTTCTGTACTGATCTCACGCAACGCGTCGTACGTCCAGCCAGTAATAGGACTCACCCATCAAGGAGCGCTGTCTCAAATTAGACGCATTATTAATTTATTACACGTAAAACAAAAGTTGTTTTAATAAAACACGTATACTAAAAGATTAATAATTTAATTATCTTTAATATGGTGAAGTTTTCAGAAAAATACGCTTGATGGATTTTGCGTCATTTTCAGTTTTTTATCCGCGTTAGACATAACTTTACAAATTCATTTCACTATGTAATATAAATATAATGAAAATTATGCCTATATTAAAATATTAAAAATATGCTCTAATTTAACATATATTTTTTCCAAATCACTAACACTACTCGTTCAGACGTCATCTTCAGTATAAAATCATTAAAAGTCAGCTGTCGTCCCCTTAATTCGGCAGTGAACGTCTTTTGACTGTTAATAGTTTTGTTCCTGAGACCCAAGCATGAACGCGCAACGTAAACGTGGCGTAAATTGGAACGATTTTTGAATTGAAAATACAACTATCCGTTAGTGTTTTGGTAAAAAAAAAAAAATAGTGGCACTCCGGGAGTGTCAACAGAAGTGAAAACTTGAACAAGATCGCCTTGGTGGAAGAAAAATACTTGTATAAAACGTTGGTCCGTAACCTTATATAAATAAAGAGCACAATCGCGTTTACAAAACCTTTAAAGTTACTTGGTATTAGTTTACTTGCATAGAACATTGATACGTAACTTAATATAAATAAAGAGTACAATCGCGTTTACAAAAATGAGGTGTCGTTACGCAGTGTCGCGAAATCAATGGTTTAGTCCCATCTCAAAAATGCCCAACGTGCCTTAAGAAGTTTTCACTTCAAAATAATTGTGACAGGCTCTCATAGCATCACACATGGATATAAATAAAGTCTTAAAAAATCTGCCTAGCCTATTCTCAACCATATTGGGGTCGGCTTCCAGTCTAACCAGATGCAGCTGAATACCAGTATTTTACATGGAGCGATTGCCTATCTGACCTGCACAACCCAGTAACTGGGTAATACGATACCCCTTGGTAAAACTGGTTGTCTAACTTTCGGGCTTTTGACGACCCGTAACTGTCAAAGATCCACGAATAACAGCCGGAACTTACGGTTTAACGTGGAGGAGGAAGAGGAGTCTTGATTTGTAAAGATGGTCACCCATCCATGGACCAACCCCGGCAAGCGTAGCTTAACCTGATGAATCAACCCGTGCGGCTGTTATTACTTCACCACGAGCTCCTCGGATATAAATAAAGTCTTAGAATTAAGACTTCATTAAGACACTTAAGACCAGGCACTCCAAAGACAATTTCCACGCAAACTCCGCCCCCATGCACCCCACCACTCCACTATGTACTAAACGCTAACACATCAGTAATAAAGTAGAATATCGCGTGCGCTCTTTGGTCGTGTTCGAGCACGGAACTAAATGTCGTAAGTCTCAATTATTATTTCATTTATAACTAAAGTAATAATTAATCTAGAGAAAAAAATATCTTATATTTGGATTATGAACTAAATTTTCTTACTGTCAATAACTATTTTAGACATAAAAGCCGAGTAATCTTGTTTTTGTTTCAAATAATTTTTAAAAAGACATGATTTTCGAATAAAATATGGATCGAGCAAAAACGTTACAATTACGTAACTGTTTTATATTTGGAAAGAAAAAGATCGAATCAATGTCATACTAAAATTCCATTTTGATTGTATGCGTGACTTTTTCAGAATATTAATGCAAATTAAAATACAATTTAGGGAGCCTCCTCATAAGTAAATATTTTTTGGGGAATGAGAAGATGAGTGTCAGTTACGTTTACACCACGCGTTTGTACTAGACCCACTGCACTGAGAGAAAATTAGTAATTATTTAAACGTTTTATTCACGATCCATCCCAGCTGTACGTCCTGTCATGGCCGTGATGCTGGTCGTAGCATATACACTATCGCATCCAGAGTGCTAAATGTAATCGACGGAATTAAATAAGCGCACGTATTTTATATCTATTATTAGTATCTGGGCGACCGAGCTCTGCTCTGGTGAAAATAGAGAATGCTCATTTAATAGTATAGGAAAGTTCATACTAATCCATGTATAGTATGATACTCATCAAAGTACCTACTTATTCTATGCTGCCATGATAGTAGGTACTTACTAATTCCATGCTGCCATGTCATTATTTATTATCTTGTTCTAAACTTTGGGCAACCGGGTGAAAATACGGAGAAAACTAATTTTCCCAGATATGAGACCTAGCTAGATCGATTTTTCGTCCCCATAAACCCCTTTGTTGCAAACTTTCATAGAAATCGTTAGAGCCGATTTCGAGAACGTGAGTACAAATATATATACAAACAAATATACAAATATTGCTCGTTTAATAGTATAGGATAATTGCTGAATCTGCTGAACAGCAAGTTTATATATGATCAAGCACACACTACCGACGCACGTTCGCTCCGACACGAAGTATCTACGTTCGCGTTAGGCGCCGTTCTGTAGTCATGCTCGCGCGTTCATGCGTTCAAACATATGATACTGATATCTACTGAATGTCCTAATTGAAAGTCGCACGATAATGCGATTTTTCCTTTAAAATTTCATCGCGCGATGAAATCGCATCGCATCATGCGCCAGCGATGACAATAGGACAGCGCCTTTCAGTGTCTATCTGTACGATGACGACGTCGCAGTGGCGCAGGTGCTCGTTTGATGAAAAATTGGTCGTGCAAATCCAGCTAGCAATTAATAAATAATTATCGACGTACGTACGAAACGTTGGTTGCATCGTTCGTGATCTTGGCGGAACGTACAGCCAGATGGATCGTGAATAAGGCGATTTACCTACGTGCTTAGAAGAACGATTTAATTATAATATACATTGGACAGAATATGTAGGGTTGAAAGCATTATAAGTAATGGTTCTAACAAGGATTTCAAATAAGGCCAAAGTAAGCCATTCACCTCATATTTTACCCCAAAAATCAATTATCTTGCCCAGTTTTATTAGTAATCATATTTATGGGGGTTTCGTTCAAAATTGACGTCGAAAGTCGTCCCGTGCGGCGTATTTGCATAATACTTGAATTTTAATTATCAGCTTACCTGAACGGGATAAGGGTTTCGGGCTTTCGAATGTCGTACTTTAAGGTAATTTAGAGCTGTGTTGAAGATCTAATTCAATTGAGACTTGTGATAAAAGTGTGCCTACTTAACAATTAACGTACCAACCTAGTGGTTTAAATGACTGTCAAAATAAATTATGCAATACAACAACTTCATTATGGAATCAATTTTTCAATGTATAATTAAAATTGATATCTAAATGTTTTCTAAAACTGGCCAGGTTTAACAGCCCCTTTGTTTTGGTTGTGAATTTATCAAATAACTTCTCCCGCTTCAGGCGGAGCGGGAGGGCATGTCAGACTCTTACTGACTAAAATCCACCCGTGTTCCTACAGTTGCCAGGAGCCACGGTAGGTGTAACACTCCTTAGTCCCTACATTAGGTACTTACTTTTGCACCTCTAGATCTTCCTAGAGAGGTTGGCCCTTTCGCTTAAAGTATCTCAGGAGTCCGAAAATAATACCGTGGCCCCTGGCAACATACAGGCAACTGAAGGAACACGGGTAGGTTTTAGTCAGTAAGAGTCTGACACGAGGGAGAAGTTATTTGAAAATTTCCCAAAAAATAAAAAAAAAGCTCATAGATATCGTCCGCACTACGATTAAAAATCTTGCGAAATTTTTATCGCAATTAATTAACGTATGGTATCTTATGTACTACACGCACTAGCGATTTAAATTCACGCTGAAACGTAGTCCGTACACTGAATATAAACTGCGGCAATAAAAATCGCGTGGTGAGATTTCGCAGTGCAGGTTAGGCCTCAGTGAAAGGTCTAACGGTTGGATCTTTCAATAAGGGCTAGCCCGCATTAATAACCACATTCTGAACATGAAAAAAGAGGCGAGTCCAAATGATTGCAACAATAAAGCATAGTGTTCAATGCTATCAGAACTCCCAGGTGAATCTGTTTTTATTAGGGTTCCGTAGTAAACAAGGAACCCTTATAGTTTCGTCATGTCCGTCTGTCTGTCTGTCTGTCTATCTGTCCGCGGTCTAGCTCCGAGACCCTTATTACTAGAAAACTGTAATTTGGCATAGGTATATATTTTAATTACGCCGATAAAGTGGTAAAATAAAATTATGAAAAACATTTTTTTTTAGGGTACTTCTCATACACGTAAAGTGGTGATGTTATTTTTTTTCTTTTTTTAACCCATAGTGAGGGGTATCATTGGAAAGGTCTTTTAAAAACATTGCGAGTTTGTGAGAACCATTTTTGGATTCAGGGATCCGTTTGCGAAATATTAAGCTTTAAAGTGCTAATTTTTGTTAGAGTCAAGTGTCCCCCCCCCTGCCGGCTAAATGGTTGGTTTTGGGTGTGTGAAAAAAATCACAATAGTCGTGTATATAACGAAATTAAAAAAAAAACTATCACAGCTAAGTAGGCTTTACAAGTTAACGAGTAATAATCGACCAACTTAACTTTGCAGTTGCAAAAACATGTTTTTCCATATATTCCGTATGGGAGAACATATTTTTCAACTACAAAGTTAAGTTTGTTTTTGGGATTAATTCATCCCAACTACGGAACCCTTCATTGTGCGTGGTCCGACACGTACTTGTTAATATTTTTTTAGTGGTATGAGGAACAGGGTGTAAAGTTCACTCATCCACCATAGAAAAGAGAAGATCCTCCGACCAGACGGGTGTTGTGTCTGGCGGGCAACTGCCCATCGGTTTTTTGAAGTTGAAATCTTGTATCTATGTCGATTGCTCGGTAAACTCTAACTGCGCGATGCAGGATTTGTGTGACGTCATGTCTATGATACGTAGTTTGTATGTGGCGGTGTAACCGCTACATGTTTTACTTTCAATATACACCCAAAGCCAGGTTAATTACCATCTCCTTCGATGAAGCTTTTGTATACAAATTGAATGATGGAACTTAAAGCAAGCCAGCATCTATATTCATTACTATGTAAATCAAATTCAAAATTGCAGTAGGTGGAAGGTGGGCAGGTAAGTACTGCACCAGGAACTTAAACATTTTAGTTCGAAATCGAAGTTTCTAGTTTGAAGAAACTGTGGTTAAGATGCCATCAAAAGGTGATTAAAATTGAGAATCTTTGGAAAGAGCTTTAAGTTTGAGGGCGCCTGACCAAGTTTGGGTTAACCAAAGATAAGATTTAAAAGTTTTAGGTGTTTCACTGTAGCCAAGATATAGTTTATGAAGTAGTAATTTTCAGCAGCTTCAATGAAGCTCAAATGAATGAACTAATTGATTACCAACTTAAATTGTCCGTATAATCAAATCACAACTGTCATTCTTTGACAGTTGCATGGCGGCATCTATATTGCCACATACAAACTACGCATCAAAAAGACATCATCATCTGCCTAGCCTTTTCCCAACTATGTTGGGGTCGGCTTCCAGTCTAACCGGATGCAGCTGAATACCAGTATTTTACATGGAGCGACTGCCTATCTGACCTCCACAACCTAGTGACTAGGTAACACGATACCCCTTGGTAAGACTGGTTGTCAGACTTTTTGGGCTTCTAACTACCCGTAACGACTGTCAAAGATCTACAAATGACAGCCGGGACCAACGGCTTAACGTGCTTTCCGAGGCACGGAGGAGTCTCGGTATGTAGAAATGGTCACCCATCCACGGACCAACCCCGGCAAGCGTAGCTTAACCTGACAGATCGACACGAGCTCCTCTCCCAGAAGAATCCCAGATAATGGATTCAGTCAGGGAACAAATAAACCTGAATTTAAAAGCCAACAGTTAAAGCGAATACCAACAACTAAATAAATGTTTTGATTTGATACTGTATCTATTTGTTTTTGAAGCTTGCCTTTTCGTTATTGAAACTCTGTTGTTACTCTGTTGTTGTTGAACTGAATATACAACTAAGCATTCTGAATGATTGGGAAAGTTATGATTCTATTACTAGGAGATAATTAAATAGGTTTTTCGAATGTCAATTCATCATTAGTCATCTGCCCATCTTTTTTAGGGTTCCGTACCCGAAGGTTGTCAAACGGAACCCTATTAAGCCTCCGTTGTCCGTTTGTCAGCAGGCTATATCTCATGAACCGTAATACGTAAAGAGTTGGAATTTTCACATATTGTTTATTTCTATTGCAGAAATAACAAACAATAAAAAAAAAAAATAAATTAAAGTTTTTTGCTAAACGTTGTTCGATGGTATGGGTTCCATACCACCGAACGATATTAAGCAAAAAACGTGTGCGAGTCCGACTCGCGCTTGGCCGGTTTTTTGGTTAAAAAACAGTGGCACTCCGGGAGTGTCGACAGAAGTGAAAACATGAAAAAAATCGGCACCGCGGTAATCAACACGTTGATGTCTTTTACTCCACGCACCGCGGTAATCAACGCGTTGATGTCTTCTTAATGGTCAAAAGCTGGTGTCGTCACAGTATCGCGAAATCAATAGTTTAGTCCCATCTCAAAAATGTCCAACGCGCCTAAAGAAGTTTTCACTTCAAAAATTTCTTGCTAGTTTAGTTATTAGTTCAAGTACATTTTTGAAAGCTCGTGCCGATAGGTACTAGGATCACGAGACAGACGGATACAGTTATTAGCAAATGACACTTAAAAAATAAAAAATCCTAGAACCAAATATTCGAAGACATGGTGACATCTACCAATTCGCACTGGGCCCGCGTGGTGGATTACGGCCTATCCCTCTCACTGAGAGGAGGCCTGTATCCCAGCAGTGGCAACATTACAGGCTGATAAGTGTGCTAAATTAAAAAAATAGTTATACAACCAACTTGTTATAGTTAATAGCAATTTTAGGTAGCAGCGTTGAAAAATCATAGTTTAAAAGCTACAGCAACAATCACGGCTAAATCAAACACAATAAAGGGGTTAAAACTTTAATTATTGCTCGTAATAACTCGAAATTACACCCTGAACAGATAAAAGGGGAAGTTTCCAAGTAATCGAGAAGTGTAACGATTCAATTTCAAAAGTTTAAGTGAACCTTACCTTAAGTTAAATCGATGTTTCGGAACATTTTCGAATGCGATCGTCACATGTTTCGATTAGATTACTGAAAGGTCTTTGAATTTACGTATGAGTTTACGTAGCACACGTTTCGAAGAGATTACATAAAGTGTGAAAACCATTATTAATTCAAATATTTTTAAATATCAAATAATTTAATGGAACAAAAACAGGTGCACAAATTTTTTAGTGTTCGTTATCAGCTACATTAGTTTAAAAACTATGTTGCAGCCATTAGCGCCTACCTCTGTGACGTCGGCGTTCCAACATTTAAAATGGATAATAAAAAATAAAAAAAAAAATCATTTAATTCAGATAACAATAGATCCATACATTTTACCAAAATAAAAAATTAGAATAATAAATACAATTCAATTAAAATTAGAATAATAAATACAATTCAATTAAAAATTAATATTAGAATAATAAATACAATTCAAATAAAAATTAAAATAATAAATACAATTCAATTTAAAAATTAACATAATAAATACAATTCAATTTAAAAATTAACATAATAAATACAATTCAATAAAAAATTAACATAATAAATACAATTCAATTTAAAAAAAAAAAAAATTAAAACTAACATAATAAATACAATTTAATTTCCTTCAAATAATTCTCATTATAAAGGATCTCCATAACGGAGAAGAGATCCTATTTGCTACAGTTTTCAGAATACAGTTGCAGCTGCCACGCATTCTGCAGATCAGGGATGCAGTTTTTTTGCGAATGACGGCATGAAAGCCATCAGTGCGTGCATCAAAGCTTCCGAAAAAAAAATTAACTTCTGAAAATCTGTGGTTGACTGTAATATTAAATTTCCGAAAAAAATATTAAACTTCCGAAAAAATACAAAGTTTCCGAAAAACTGCGGTGGTGAGCGTTAAAACCATCTGCGACGATAAGCTCGCGTGGGACCGCCGGAGCATCGCAGCGCCGGAGCCGTGACAGAAACCATGCCTGCTGCATTTTGCATGCTCGCCTGCATGCTGCATGCATGGTGTATGCTTGTTTGCATGTTTGAAAAATATTACGTTAGCAAATTTTGTATTGATGTTTCGGAATTTTCAGTATTTTATTCGGTCGTTTCTTTATTCGTATTCGCGTACAAGTTGTCGGAAAATTAGTATTTATAGTAGTGATTTTCATATTTTGAGTATGCACATATTTGAAAAAAAAAATCTGGGGCGTTTATTACTACCCATTTAAAATACAAAGCAATAAAAAAATGGTTATAAAAGAACCTAAAGTAAAAGTATGTATATTATCTGTTTAACTAAAATATTATACCTGGTCGACCGAGCTCTGCGCGGGTGAAAATAGATAAACATATCGTCCAGGTATACCAACGTTGTATCACATTCCCGAGGCTGTGAAAATAGAGAAAACGAATTTTCCCAGATATAAGACCTAGCTAGATCGACTTTTCGCCCCCATAAAATCGTTACAGCGTTTTCGAGAACGTGATTACAAATATATACAAATATTGCACATTTAATAGTATAGGATTATATCCGTAGAGACTGAAATAGTAAACTACTAGAACAACAAAAATATTTGATTTCAACATTCAAATTTAATGGTCCCCGTTAAAAAGATAGGTTTTGGATTTCATTTCGTGTCACTCGTGAGCTGCTGTGTACAGCATTTTCTTATATTTTTGTTACTATCTACAAACATATTAGTTGCTACCTACTCATCAACTTATCACATACCTCAAAACATCACGCTTGTATTTCCCGAAGGGTTAGGCAGAGATGCACAACTATAGTACTGTGAGGTTTTATCATGAGATGCAACCTCATGCTGTACAGGCTGGCAAGAATGTACGTCATCCGAACAATCTGACAAGATATGTTTAAATTAGGATTTTACATGGTTTTCAGTTGTTGATAAAAAAGAGAGTCTAGCCTCAGTCGTGGCGCGCGTGTGTCTTTATAATGTTATACTAAAAAAAATCAATTTAGATAGCTTCTCTTGTAAAAGTTCTTTGATTTATACACTGTTCCGGGTACCGCAGCCAAGCGTGGTGCTTACAGTACACCATACTACCCAACTGATCAATGTACGGGGGCGAAAAATCGATCTAGCTAGGTCTCATATCTGGGAAAATTCGTTTTCTACCTTTTTCACCCGAGCAGAGCTTGGTCGCCCAAAGTTTGGAACAAGATGGCTACCTTAGAATAATGACATGACAGCATAGAATTAGTATGCACTATCCTATATTACTAAATGAGCATTTTCTATTTTCACTAGAGCAGAGCTCGGTCGATCAGATACTGAAAAGTTAATAGAGTTAATTAATAACTGGTTTCAGGAAATAATCAGTAAAATGGAACAGTTGTAAACACACTCGTTTTCCTTATTTTCTCTCTAGATCCTGATGAAAATACAACAACAAAAAGGTTCTAATGTTTTCGTATAAGGAAGAAGTTCGGATGTTTGTTATTTCAAACGCATTCTTTCAGGCGAACTTTATTTATACGGTCTCCTAAAATTCTTTTCTTTCGTTTATCGTCTGTGGTACACACGGCTACACATCAAGCTGTATATATCCAGTATTAGCTAATCTCCCATTATACGGAAATCCAATACAATGCGAGATCAGCATAAACTGGAAATGTATAGCTTGATGTGTAGCCGTGTGTACTTCAGCAAGTTTTTCAGGGTTCCGTACTCGAAGGGTGCTAAATGAGACCCTATTACTATTACTGTCTGTCTGTCAGCGGGCTGTATCTCATGAACTGTAATAGGTAAACAGTTGAAATTTTCGGACGGACAGGTCCGTCTGTTTGTCAGCGGGCTTTATTGAATTACTTATGACCGATTCTTATAATTTACAGACCGTTATTGGTTCAAATTAAGATTGTTGTATCTTTACCAATAATGAAGCAAAGACCTCATAGCTTTGCATAGTAGACCCTCCCATATGGAAGTATCTATCACAGGTAAAATTAGCTTACGAATCTAGATAATTGATTCAAGCATGCCTTGCCTTGGCAGTCTGCGTTCAGCGCTCGGTGAAGAAACACGCTGTGTTCGGGTCCGCGACAAGTCAATCGTCATCCTAAGGATGCCTCGTTGAGTGGTGAAAGTAGGGTTGCCAACCGTACTATAATATATAGTATTGTACTATATTTCGAGTCTGCGTACTATATACTGTTGAAGAAATATATAGCACATAAAAATACTATATTTTCAACACTGAAATCTAACAAACAAATCCTTCATTAAAAAAATAAGTGAACGCTACTCTACTAAGTACTCTAAAATAACAATATTAAATTAAATCTTTGCAAAAGCAAAAGAATGTAGTGAGTTTACTGACAAAACTACAGGCCAAAAATGGCAGGATATTTGAAAAAATACTGAAAATATGTTATTATGTTTATCCCGCCATTTCGGCATTCACAGAAATGATATTTATGGTTATGAATTCGGAATGGCGAGAAGAAAGAAGCGTATCTCCCAAAAAAAATGAGCTTTTGATTTACATTAATTTAAACATTTAAAGGATGTAATAAAGCATTATGACACTTGAATTTTAGAAATATTTTTCATTAATGCAAGAAGTGCAAAAAATATAGTTTTATAAAAATAAATAAGTAACAAATTTATCTTCTGTCTATTTTTAGGTTTTTCTATAAAATACTATATTTTTTTTAAGTGTACTATATTTTTTATAGCTTATTTTGAAAAATACTATATTTTGCCAAAGAAATGTTGGCAACCCTAGGTGAAACACGCGTCAATTTCTTAAAGAAGTTTTTTATGGCTCTTTAGAAATAGCTAAGCGGAACAGGTGATTATCCACGTCTATTGTATTTTTTTTTCTTACGAAGTTATTTATATGTCCAGTTTGTCAATAAAAAAAGCTACCATTGGTAAGCAAAACGATTCGTTTTTGTGTATAGTAACCAAGCATTAGTTCACAGCAACTCTTCCTACGTACGACGCTCTCGTAATTTCCGGAATTCAAAACAGAAAATAAAAACGTTTTCAATTCATTTCATGATTAACATAACAATAAAAAAAGGATTGTGTGGTTTTATGAAACCACGGTAAAAGTGAAATTTTTATAGGCGCCGCCATATTGGCCTTGGCTGCTCTGACGAGCGCCTTTCACTTCATCCCTACTCCGCGGCCGACCGTCACGCGACATGCAACACACAGACGAAAAAGTTTGAGACGATGTAATAAAAGTTTCACTTTAATTAGTCAAAAATTTATTGATGACAAAAATCAGAATCAATGACGTCATTCGATGAGAGATGATCTGTACCTAAATTTTAAGTACAATGTTAATTGTATTGATAGCCCACAAGCTTTGTTTGTGGATTGCGAAGACATGTATCGCGCGTTTAAATCCGAGCATCATCATCTGCCTAGCCTTTTCCCAACTATGTTGGGGTCGGCTTCCAGTCTAACCGGATGCAGCTGAATACCAGTATTTTACATGGAGCGACTGCCTATCTGACCTCCACAACCCAGTTAAATACTGGGTAACACAATATCCCGTGGTAAGACTGGTTGTCAGACTTTCGGGCTTCTGATGACCCGTAACAACTGTCAAAGATCTACAAATGACAGCTGGGACCAACGGCTTAACGTGCTTTCCGAGGCATGGAGGAGTCTCGGTATGTAAAGATGGTCACCCATCTATAGACCAACTTCGGCAAGCGTAGCTTAACCTGTTGGATCGACCCATGCGGCTGGTATTACATAGCCACGAGCTCGACCACTGAAAATCAGCGCTGTGCTGTGGGTCCCCCATAGCACTGCATCATGCTGAGTGGAAGCCTTCTTGTCACAGTCATGTCGTGCAGCTGCCGCCTAAGTAATTTCTGTTCTATGCTCGTGATTTGTTATGTACTTTGTGTTGTTCTCTGATTACTCTTATCTTTTATGTATGCACGTATTTCTGTGACAAATAAACCAATTTTTCTTTTTTTCTTTCTTTCTTTCTCCTCAAAAGTAAAGGAGCTCGTGGCTAAGTAATACCAGCCGTTTAAATCCGAGCGTCAGATATTATTGTTTGGGGCACCCTCGACTAATCAGGTCGTAATATTAGGTATAGCTTTTATATACGATAAATGATAATTATGAAAATGAAAAAAATATTTTATTTCTGTAAGTAGGTTTATACACATTTACAATTCAATCATATTTTTTAATCTAGATGAGGCGACGTTTACTATCTGCCTACTCTGAGAAGAAAGGCCGAAACAAACTCAGAGGTCGCAGTCTCTTTTAAAGTCCAGACATAATCTTGGTCAGATCATGTGAAGTCCATGTAGATTGGTGTATGATAAGGTCCCACACAGATTGAGTGGACCTATTCTGTCAGTGCAAGTATTTGTCAGTACAATAGATAAATAATACTTTCATTAGTTGAAGCTTTCTTAAACGAAGATATTTTGTCCTAATTCTAATCAATCAATCAATCTGCCTAGCCTTTTCCCAACTATGTTGAGGTCGGCTTCCAGTCTAACCGAATGCAGCTGAATACCAGTATTTTACATGGAGCGACTGCCTATCTGACCTCCAAAATCCAGTAACTGCATGGGTAATACGATACCCATTGGTAAGACTGGTGTCAGACTTTCGGACTTCAGACGAATCGTAACGATTGTCAAAGATCCACGAATGACAGCCGGGATCAACGCTTAACGTGTTTTCTGAGGCACGGAGGAGTCTCGGTATGTAAAGATGGTCACCCATCCACGGACCAAACCCGGCAAGCGTAGGCCAGGTTTACCTGATGGATCGACCCGTGCGGCTGTTATTACTTTAGCTACGAGCTCCTCCTAATTCTAATCAACTAACCTATTTATCCATCTGACTTCAACACACGCTGAAGAACATCCTATATAAATCTTCATATACAGCGTGTCCGAACACTAACATCATATTTTGAACTCCGCTCGTACGTTGGTTTATATTTTGTCACGCGTGATGCAAAATTTATGGCGCCGTGCCTCGGGGGCTGACATGAAAATGTGGCGGACGAGGGTCGAGAGAATTTACACTTCACTTGTAATTAGTGCAAGGTCGCGTCTTTTAAATTTTTGCATGTGTTATAATTCAGGTTTATTCATTGAGCTTAACTGTCACTAACGAGACACAATATTTTTTTTTACAAAGTTATCTCCAAACCGAACAATAAACCGCTGGTGTTCAAAAAAACTGAACTGACTATAAAGCAGATATCATGTTTTTAGGGTTCCGTTGCCAAATGGCAAAAAACGGAACCCTTATAGATTCGTCATGTCTGTCTGTCTATCTGTCTGTCTGTCTATCTGTCTGTCTGTCTGTCTGTCTGTCCGTCCGTATGTCACAGCCACTTTTTTCCGAAACCATAAGAGCTATGCTGTTGAAACTTGGTAAGTAGATGTATTCTGTGAACCGCATTAAGATTTTCACACAAAAATAGAAAAAAAACAAATAATTTTGGAGTTCCCCATACTTAAAACAGAAACTCAAAAAAAAATTTTTCATCAATCCCATACGTGTGGGGTATTTATGGATAGGTCTTCAAAAATGATATTGAGGTTTCTAATGTCATTTTTTTCTAAACTGAATAGTTTGAGCGAGAGACACTTCCAAAGTGGTAAAATGTGTGTCCCCCCCCCTGTAACTTCTAAAATAAGAGAATGATAAAACTAAAAAAATATATGATGTACATTACCATGTAAACTTCCACCGAAAATTGGTTTGAACGAGATCTAGCAAGTAGTTTTTTTTTAATACGTCAAATCGTAAAACGCAATTTACCTTTCATTCAATGTTACTTGCTGCTACGGAACCCTTCATGGGCGAGTACGACTCGCACTTGGCCGCTTTTTTTTATATTACCATTATTTTCGTCGTAAAAAAAATTACCTAAACTATTGACGCTTTGGAGCCTTCTTCCCGCCGCTCAATCTCGCTCTCACTTAGTCCGCGTGCAATAGTGTGCGAGCGAAATAAGGAGTGAATTTGAGCAGAGGTATTATGGACTCTTAAAGGCGTGAAAAGGTAACAGACAGAATTACTTTCGCATTTATAATATGGGTTTTATTCAAGGTCACGTTCAAAAGCTTAAGGGCTTGCCACACGGCTGCCAACCGCGTCCTGACAGAGGTGACCTTGGCGGTTTACAACCAAGTAGATGGTGGTTTACGACCAAATTTCAAACGGCTCTGCCTGTTGCCAACCAAGGTCATCTGTGTCGGGGACGCGGTTGGCAGCCGTGTAGCAAGTACTTTAATCATGCTACTAAAAGCAGCAACTGTATGCTGCAAACGTGTTAATGTTTTGTTAAAATGGATAAGTAAGTTTTAACGGTCGTAATGAGCAGACCTTTTGGGACCTATGAGCGAGTCTGTGTATACGTGTAAATTAGGATGTAAAAGGAATTTTGTGCAAATTCGTGACCTTGGTTATCAAGAAAGTTCTTTATGTAAATAGAAACTTTGAAAAGCAAGGTCGTAGTACTTGCAAAGTCTAAGGTGAGGCAAGGAAGGGTGAAGCCCTTCAATTCGGAAAATAATTGCTTGTAAATATGTGAGCACCATGTATCTATCACATATTAAATTATCTGTCGTTGCTTCATTTTTAATTCTTTTTACCTATTGTGGTATAGTAATTTTATTCAAGGTGCATCGTCTTCACATATAATAATTATTTAATTAATGTCCGTACATATACAAACAATTGTAAAACATTTTAAAAGAGTAACGGTGGAGTTTCTTGCCCATTCTTCTCCATACGAAAACTACCTTTTGGAAGGGGCGACAAGAATCAATTTTATTATTTTGTAATTTTTGACGTTCAAAAGTGCCATACATAGGCCTATTTCAAATAAATGATTTGACTTTGACTTTGGCGGCAGATTTAGGAAGTAGAAAATCGATTTTGAATGTCACGGTAGTGTAGGTAAGGTATTTATGCTCGTGACTATACTTCCTAAATTCAAAATTCAAAAGCGATTTATTCAAACTAGTCAAAATTACATAAGACAGTCCCCCAAAACGCCCACCCTTCACCACTTCTTAGTGCTTTAGTTGGGAAGAAGTGGCGCAACAAACTCTCCAGCAGCACAGCTGTCTGTTCAAGTTAGAAAAAAATGATCTCGAATGCATAAATCAACCTATAATGTTCACACTGCTGGGACACAGGCCTCCTCTCTTCGAAAGAATGGGCTACAATATACCACGCGGACCCAGTGCACGTTGGTAGATGTCACAATGTCTTCGAATTTTTGGTTCTAGGACATGCTGGTATCCTCACAATGTTTTCTTTCTCCGTTTTGAGAGCAGTGGTAATGAAATTATTTACACAAAGTAAAGCGCCTGCTTGGGTTCGTACCCATGACTAAAAAGTTTAGGTCGGGGCCATTACCACGGGGCCACCTCTTCTTGAATATACCGCTGGTCTTTTTCTAAATACAATAATAATTATGTAATGTTCAAGCACAATGTGAATTGTTATAAATAGACATCTTAATATATATAAATTACGTGTCACGTTGTTTGTTCGCGATGGACTCCTAAACTACTTAACCGATTTTAATCAAATTTGCACACCATGTGCAGTTTGATCCAACTTGAAAGATAGGATAGGTAGGGTAGGTAGGGCAGGTAGGGCAGGTAGGGCAGGTAGGGCAGGTAGGGTAGGCAGGGTAGTAAGTGATAAAGATGGTCCACCCCAAACATTTATATAGCAAAACAACGTTTGCAGGGTCAGCTAGTATAAATATATAAAACAGTGTCATTTTTCTTTTCTGTCTGTGTGACCACTTAGATCTTCTAATATACAGGGTGGCATCGACGCGAAAACTGTTACCATAGATTCAGTACATGATTCTGAAGACCTGCGTTGAAATTTTTCGTCGGTTATAAAAAAATCTGCTGTTCCATACATTTTGACCCCGTAGGTATTGCACCTACACGTACACGTACCTCTAAGATAACCTACATGCCCATACAATTAGCCGCCGGGTACCCAGCACCGGTTTTCCGGCAACCGGGACGTGTGAAAAAGCACTCACAGTATCTAAATCCAACAATTTTAGCACCACATGAGACTTCTAAAATCAAACACCATTAAAGCATAGGGTTATTAAACTTGTACGCGAGACATTTATGACTGGCCAGCCATGTTTATTACATTGACATTAGACCGGAGTTATAACTGCAGTGTGATTTTATACTCTGTCGATAAAAGGTGAATTCCACTGAAGAAATATATTTAAGACTAGCTGCTGTCAGCGGCTTCGCCCACGTGGATCTCAATTCTATTTCTAAAATAAAAGTAACCTTAGTCTCACTTAGTAAAAGTTCCGTTAAAATTTGTCCAGCTGTTTCCGAGATTAGCCGGAACAAACAGACAGACGGAAAGACAGACAATATTTATAGAAATAGATTTTTAAAGTGAAACTTTTATTACATCGTCTCAAACTTTTTCGACTGTGTGTTGCATGTCGCGTGACGGTCGGCTGCGGAGTAGGGATAAAGTGAAATGCGCTCGTCAGAGCGGCCAAGGCCAATATGGCGGCGCCTATAGTTCGCAGCAGCTGACCGTGTAAAGTTTCACTTTTACCGTGGTTTTATAAAACCACACAATCATTTTTTTTTTTTTATTAGTGC
Source organism: Agrochola lychnidis (assembly GCA_963680765.1). Lineage (NCBI taxonomy): Eukaryota > Metazoa > Arthropoda > Insecta > Lepidoptera > Noctuidae > Agrochola > Agrochola lychnidis. The sequence goes on from OY796853.1 coordinate 21,382,965, forward strand.
CGTTTATAATATTTTCATGTACCTATATGTCGTGGCCAGATCTTAGAATTTATCATTTCATGAAGTGTTCGACAATTTTTGACAGGAACTAGAGATTTCAACATGTTTCTGTCAAACATTGTATGGAACATTGACGGAAAATAGATTAAAAAAAAATTATTTATTGATCAAGAAGGTACAGATGGTGAGAAAAACAAAGCTTACACTATAAAAAGTTATGAAACTCCATTTTATGGTAGAACATGTTGATGTAAGTATATGGAACATCTGTTGACAATTTACGTTACCCTGTCTCTTAAATTAGGGTATACCTGTATCTTCAGAGACAGTGGACAACCATAAAGTTATATTTATTCTTACCTATAATTTAAGTAAGGACCCTGTCGATCTACCCACAAGTAAACAATTTTCAGCTAGTGATAAGTAAAATTGAGTAAAATTAAAATTAAATTAAATAAAGAACTTAATTCTTGTGAGTGTGAATGCGTGTGTGTGTGTGTGCATGTATGCGCGATTGTGCGTGTGTGCATGAGTGTTCATGAACTATATTCCATTTGAAATAAGATTAGACATTTAAACAAACCTTTTTTACAGTCCGTTCAACCGATTTTGACTTCTATACCGTAGGCATAAGGATGGCATTAAAAGCAAAAAAAGTGGTTACAATACCAATGTTTACTGCAGCTGCCATTTGTCATGCCACTAACGCAATAGAAGTCAAAATCGGTTGAACGAACTGTAAAAAAGGTTTAGTTAAATGTCTAATCTTATTTCAAACGGAGTATAGGTTATGTAGATATTTCAACATGTTTTGTTGTGATGTTTCGCCAGTGCAAACGCACAGTAAGGAAGGTATCAAAACTGATTGTTGTTGTCAGCCTGAAAAAAGTCATTGATGGCTTCTAGATCTTTTTGATACATGGAGAAGACCCCTAAAATACTTGTTTTACGCATAACTCAATTTCGTCCAAGTTGTGGGTTGGTTCCTGTTTGCAGAACTACGTCTAATTGTTTAAGAATTCTCTGAAATCTTCCACAATGAGGCATAAATAAATGTATCCGACTTGATGTTACTTAGCTATAAAACACAACAATGTCACCAAAGCACTTAGTCTAGACGGCAGCGGAGCGCTTTAATTAGAAGATTGTAGCAATTTTTAACACAGACGATAAATTTCCAGTGGTTGACGTTTTATCGGAAACATTTAGCTATTGAAACCAGGAAATACTGAAATTTTTTGGGTGGGAAATTATCAAATAACTTCTCCCGCTCTGGGCGGAGCGGAAGGGCATGTCAAACTCTTACTGACTAAAACCCACCCGTGTTCCTTCAGTTGCCTGTATGTATGTTGCCAGGGACCCTTTCGGACTTTCCCGCGAAATAGTGAAATCCTGTAATTGAGATAAATCTATCGCAGTATAACATAACATCACGGCTATATCCCCGAAGAGCTAGGTAGAGGTGTCTACTATACATATAGTACACCCACATTTGGGACGAGCCTGTTGTCATCAACCGTGAACATGCACATATTATCCAGATGCCGAGCTGCTATTGAGAAATTCCAGATGGAAAAATCGAATAAAACTTTACCAGACCCAGGAATCGAACCCAGGACCTCATGCTCAGTAGTAACGCTTGCGACCACTAGATCAATGAGACAGTAATAATAATACCAGCCTTAATAGGCTGGTATTATTAGAGGCCGAGGCAATCCTCGGCCTCTTCTCAAACAGAGAAGAAAAAGAAGAGAAGAAGAAGATGCGCGAGCATTGATCACCACGCTTGTCATGTCTTGCTCAAGGTGGATTGGAGATTTCAGCCTTATCCTATCCTAACCTGTTAAAACAAATGTATGTGTGAATGTAAATAAATAAAATATATAATACTATTAAACGAGCAATAGAATAGAATAGAATAGAATAGAATAATTATTTATTTGCATAGAAAATAGGTACAAAAATGTAGATGTTTTATAATTAGAGATCCTTATACTTTCTACCTTAAATTAGGCATGCAAACATTTAGTACAAGTGCTTAATAGTCTAATATGTGTATATATGTATGTATATTTGTAATCACGTTCTCGAAAACGGCTCTAACGATTGCGTTGAAAGTTGCAATATAGGGGTTACGGTCGCGAAAAATCGATCTAGCTAGGTCCCTTATCTGGGAAAATTCGTTTTTTCCGTATTTTCACCCCAGCAGAGCTCGGTCGCCCAAAGTTTAGAAAAAGATAAAAAAATAATGACATGGCGGCATGGAATTAGTAAGTACCTAATATCATGACAGCATGGAATTAGTAGGTAGGTACTATCCTATACTATTAAATGGGCATTCTCTATTTTCACCAGAGCAGAGCTCGATCGCTTAGGTACTACCGATTATAAGTCCAGGTTTCCTCATGACGTTTTCCTTAATGGATGTCAGTGATTACTCTGATAATATTAGAAAGTACATTATGTATTGAAAAATTCACATTGGTACTTGCTCGGATTAGAACCCACAAACTCGTGCATGAGAGGCGTGGACCACTGGACCATCATGACATCGCAGTAGTTAAATTTAAATTCTTAAAGTTCTAAGCAAAATATAATGGCTTGCAATTTTTCAGGTAGATTGAATTCAGGCAAACGAGTCTCCAGGCATTCATAGCCTCGATGAAGCATGGTACATCAAAATTAAATCTTTTCAAGTTATCTACCAAAAAATATAGAAACTTCTTTTGTGTTTTAGGAATACTGAGGGTTATCAACAACAGCTCCCACAGGATTGCCTTCATGGTCGTGCGTAAAGCAAGAGGCGATGGAACGTCTGGGAGTTACTAGCTACTTATTCCACGCTGCCATGATAGTAGGTACTTATTAATTCCATGCTGCCATGATCATACTCTAATGTCATTATTTCTAATCTTGTTCTAAACTTTGGGCGACCGAGCTCTGCTCGGGTGAAATACGGAGAAAACGAATTTTCCCAGATATGAGACCTAGCTAAATCGATTTTTCGCCCCCGTAAACCACTATACATATTGCAACTTTCATCGAAATCCTTAGAGCCGATTTTTTTTTTTTTTTTTCTTTCAACATACTAACAAATATATACAAATATTGCTCGTTTAATAGTAGTTTAGTAGAGTTGGGATAAGATACCTATTCCCGCGACTCCGTCCGTGTGGATGTTGAAAAATAAAATAGCATTTAGTGTATCAGAGCATCATCATTCTCTTCCCTTTATCCCAATTTACTTGTGGTCGGTGCAACATATCTTCTTTTTCCATACTTCTCTATTAGGCGTGGCGTCCACTATCGGTGGGCATCGGTGCGGCTCGGTACAGCTCGGGCGCTTTACGGCAGCTTCGGGCGCCTTACGGAGGCTTCGGGTGCCTAAGAGCTGCTTCGGGCGGCTTCGGGCGCCTGAGAGCTGGCTCGGCAATCGTAAACATACCTAAAGACGCCGAGGCTGGTTTCGGCAAAACTAAGAATAGTTCGGGTGGCAGACACGTCGTAGAGCAGTCGTAACGTTACGTGAAAACAGTTGTACGTGTGTATTTATAATGGTGGATTGAGTTCTCATTGTTCATCTTGCTGAAGAAGAAGAGAAACTTGGAGCCTTAAAGTAAAAAAGAATATTTTGAATGAATAATGGTGTGCTGATGCCCACACTTATGTATGGAAGTGAATGTTGGGTGTGGCAAAAACAACATGAAAGTGGAATAAATGCTGTGGAAATGTGTTCCTTACGAAGCATGTGTGGTCTAACTATGAATGATAGGCTGAGGAATGATGGGATAAGACATCGGTGTGATTTAAAAGAAGATGTAGTGACAAAACTTGAAAAGGGTATGCTGAGATGGTTTGGGAATGTTGAGAGGATGAATGAAAGGCGACTAACAAAATGTATTTACAAAGGCCGATGTAAAGGGAAAGGCCGGGCGGGGACGCCCTAGGAGGACATATACTGACCTTATTGGTGATGTTCTTCAGAAAGGCCAGGTGCGTAGTAATCGCAACCGGCGTGCGTGTATGACCAGATGTATGAACGTAAACGAGGCAAAAGGAGTATGTAAGGATCGTAGCAGGTGGCGTTCTGTTTCTGCCTACCCCCATGGGAAGAAAGTGTGAGGTTATGTATATATGTATGTAAGCTTTGGAAGTAAAGATGTACTTTCGATGAATTTCATAACTTGTTTAATGATTTACGATATATAAATAAAACGAACCTATACGTATAATTAATGAGGCTATTGCCTTTTATTTTCCTCTGGGTGTTGCCAAGCTAATGGAGGGCGCGCGGTGAATGTTATGACTGTTCTGCGATTTGTCTGGCCACGAAAATGCCGCCCGAGCTGCCCGAAACTAGCCTAGGCGTCCTTAGGTATGCTTACAACTGCCGAGGCAGCTCTGAGGCGCCCGAAGCCGCCCGAAGCAGCTCTTAGGCACCCGAAGCCACCGTAAAGCGCCCGAGCCGCACCGATGCCCACCGATAGTGGGCGCCGCGCCTTAATCGTCATCCTGGTAGTCACCCACTTTCTAGCCATATCATCTTTCATACAGTCCATCCATCGTTTTTAGGTTTATTCCAGAAATCCCCACCGACAAATCCCCACCAGTGGGGACTGTTATTTTTTAAGCTATTGCATAGCTTTTATCGCGGGTTTTGAGCGTGGCGACCGAATCAAGAAATTCCGTAACGAAAATAAAACCTAACACCCCCCACTCCGCCTACCATGTAATGACGGTTCCCATGACAACGTGATGTTGTCATGGGAACGTAATTTTTGTTTTATGTCATCACGTCATCATCCCAAGTGTAGCGTTGACAAATAGGAAGTATGGAGGTTACAAATGCTATGCAATAGCTTTACCGCGGCAGTCCTCGAGTGCCACACGTTTTATTTTTCCAGGAATCTCCACTATTAAATAAACTCAGCCTTTTTTTCTAATATTCTAGTCGTTTTTGGCACTCGCCGGCCGCTGCCTAAAGAAGTTTTCACTTAAAAAATCTATAATTATTCTGAACTCTAGAATACCTACCGGGTAGTAAGTTAGTTTTCAGTACGTACTGAAAATTAACATAACATCACGCCAGAATTCCCGAAGGGTTAGGTAGAGGTGTACCTAATAGTACACCCACATTTCGCCAGTTATGTTTAAGTCCCATGTAATAGGGGGCGAACCTATTGCCATCAACCGGGCACAAATCCAGACTCCGGGCTGCTGCTAAGTACTGAAAATTGGTTCTACATATTTTTCCCCATTGCTAAGAGTTTCACCTATTTTTCCTAAAGCAGTGTAAACACGAACATACGAGTAATGTGTGCCCTAATATTTATGGTTCGTGTCTGCTCAGGAAATTAAAAGAAAGCGCGCCGTATATCAACTGTCTACCTTTTTTCGCTGGCAACCCCACATCCGTTGAGGTACATATGGTACTTTTCTAATGTTGCCAGACTTCTACAAAATACTTTAACATTTAAGTGATACTAAGGTTTTTTGAAATGAAAACTTCTTTAGGCACGTTGGGCTTTTTTGAGATGGGAAAAAACAATTGAACTCGCGACACCGTTACCGACACCTAATTTTTGAAAATGCAATTGAGCTCTTTGTTTATATTACGTCACGGATCAATGTTCTATGCAAGTATTTTTACTTTAAAGGTTTTGGAAGTATTTTTTTAAATTGTTCAAGTTTTCACTTCTGTCGGCACTCCCGGAGTGCCACTGTTTTTTTTCATCCTGTAGAAGCCACAGTATAACTTTGAAAAGTATAATTTTGGTTTATATATTACTTCCAATAACTTTGACATCTGCGCTCGGGATTTTTTTTTTCAGATATTGAAATGTAGGTGGATATTATTACCGAACCAATAGTACTTAATATAAATCCTCATAATGGAATTTTTATGAATCAGAAAATATATTGTAATGTATTTCTCATGATAGAATTGTGAACATGAATTCCTTTACCCACTGATATTACTAAGAATCTGGGTTTTCGATTATCGCCCATAATCGAAAATCCAGACTCTTAGCAATTTCAGAGCTGTAGGTAGGTATAGTTGGTTTTATACGCAGATTATCGTTTAATGCAAGATAACAGTAGGGTTACTTGTAAATCTATTTTATCTACTCTCATAGCATAATATTCGAATTATAAACTTCAAAATGAGTTTATATTGACATACCTACTTTATGAACACAATACCGAAATTTAAAAATAGAATCCTAATATAACACTTTTTCTCTAACAAAATGATCCAAAGAGTTAATCACCAAGGAGTTTCCATCAACTTTTGTAATGGAACGTTTAAGCAGGGGACAGGAGCGCCCGCTGTACGCATGTGCGGTGATGTGCTGAGTGCAGGCGACATTCATACATGCAGTTGTACTGAATTTCGTGGGATTTTTTTATTCTTGATCTTTCACTTCGATCTTTTATTTAGTAGATTCAATCCCAATGTATGAGAGTAGATAAAATTGTGTATGAAATTGCACAAAACAAGGTATTAAAACACTCGTGTGATACTATTAAAAACCTCGCCTACTCGTGTTTTAATACCCCTCATTATGCAACAGTTTTTTACTAGGTATTATTTAGCATAAAACATTTCTGAGATGTAAATCTCAAAGAAGAACGCGTTGAGTGAAATCCGTTGCTATAAGAACAACGTGATCACACAAACAGACATGAAAAGCGACTTTAATTTATAATACATACAGTTATAAATAAAAGCAACCGTTTTATTCGCAACTAGATGGATTAATTCATTGCTGCTGTATTTATTGGTATCAATTCATTCGTTGGCCGTGATTTAAAGGGGATTATTGTCAGTGAGAAATACGGAATAGGTGCTAACTGGTAACTGGCTAGCGTTCACGAGAAAATACCAACGAGTATTTGCAACATAAATGTTTTGGGTAAGACGGAGTTAGGACTTTCATTCTCTTCCTAAGTATTTTATAGAGAACTAGAGTTAAAACGAGAGGATAGAAGATAGAGAGTATAATAAAGGAAGAGAGAGAGATGAGGAGATAAGGGTAGAGGATATAATTTAAATATTTAGTAATAAACTTCCTCTCTCCTACTTATTTAAAATTTTGCTGTGCCCGACAGGGTCCATAATTGTTTCTATTTATCCCCCACTCCATTCCATTCCACTCTGTATGCGTACATTATGGATTGCATTAAAGATAAATATAAGATAAAGATAACTTACATAACGAACAACACGCCCTGTTGTCACAAAGGGTTGGGCAGAGGCGTACCAGTACACCCACATTCGCCAGTGATGTTAAGTCAAATATAATAGGGGGCGAGCCTATTGCCTTCAACCGGGCACAAGTCCAGACTTCGGGCTACTGCTGAGATAGAAGAACCCAATAGTACATTGCGCGACCTGGGAATCGATCCCAGGTCCTCATGGTCAGCAGTAGCGCTTGTGACCACTAGACAACCGAGCCACGACCAGTGGGACGCGATAAAATTAATAGGAGTTCAACGGTCACGATGCCTCATTGAGGTGGATAACAATAAAATTCTATTGTGTCTCATTAATTACTGTTGAAAGGATAAGTATCCCATACCTATGTAATGGATGGTATATTTTGTAATGGACAATAAGGATGACGCCTGGGTCAAATAAAAAAAACGTGTGGCACTCGGGAACTGCCGCGGTAAAGCTATTGCATAGCATTTGTAACCTCCATACTTCCTATTTGTCAACGCTACACTTGGGATGATGACGTGATGATATAAAACAAAAATTACGTTCCCATGACAACATCACGTTGTCATGGGAACCGTCATTACATGATAGGCGGAGTGGGGGGTGTTAGGTTTTATTTTCGTTACGTTACGGAATTTCTTGATTCGGTCGCCGCGCCCAAAGCCCGCGATAAAAGCTATGCAATAGCTTAAAAATCTATTTAATTCGTCAGTCAGATAATAAAAAAAATATTAGACACGTATTTTTTTTCTTTATCATAATAATAAAAAATTACTTGGATAAAACGCATTAAAGTTAAGAGTGGGGGCTCTACGTCACGAGTAAGTATAAAATCTACATAGTCGTGACGTCATGACACAATTTAACTCAATCTATCGCCGTAATCTTTTGATAACGTAAAAAAGAAAAAATACGAGTCCAATATTGTTTAATAATCTACAAGGCCGACAAAAAATCTTTTTTTTTTTGTCGTCATACCTATTGCAATGTGGGTGTGAACTCGCTTAGATTTACATAAATTTTTCATAGCACTGGGCGCTATGAAAAATGCTAATACAGGGTGTTTGGCAGAACGTTGAACATACGAAAATGGTGGATAGGTGGGGTCATCTGCTACTTACTCAGCCCTAATCTATTTAGCCCTGGTCCCCTGGATTTTTTTTAATGCAAGTTGAAATTAAGATTTAGGTATTTTTTACATCTTTCTGTAAGTTTGAGGACTCATAACTTTTTTTCTAGCTAAGATCTGAATAAAGCATTAATTTTATTAAGAAAGTGGTGAAACTAGAAGAAAGCAATTTTTTTTTTTTAAATATCTATGGGGCCAAGGCCAAATAAATTAGGTCTGAGTAAGTAGCAGATGACCCCACCTATCCACCATTTTCGTATGTTCAACGTTCTGCCATACACCCTGTATAGTTATTTAGGCTATAAGTAGATCATGATTTTCGACGAGTGGCATTTTTTATAAGTCGACACAAGTAGTCACATAGTTATAATTATGATAAGTAACATCTGACATCTTAGCTGACGTAGTACATAAATAATATGAACAATATTCTTCATCATCATCATCATCATCGCCATCGTCATGACTTTGACTTTTACTCCAACTTCGACTTCGACTTTGACCATCGTCATCGCCACTGACGTCATCGTCATCTTATTTGAAAACTTTTCTCAAATAGCACTCTTTGCATCGGGCTGACGACGGAGTTAAAAATTAAAAAAAAAAACAGAAAAGTAAAAAGCACTAGTCAAAAAAGTGACACTTTCCGCCGAGTTTGGCTGCTTGGAAAACGCTCTTTTCGAGCACATTCATTGTAAAATAAATTTTGATTCTGATTCTAGCATAAATAGTATGCAGCAGCATATTACATAGCACAATAAGTCATTTGATGAGAACGACTTATTGTGAGAGAAGAGAGAGAAATAAGTCGGGCTGACATATTTTGCACATTGTGAATGTAATTTCTCACACAAAGTTGTTATGTCGGCGTCCTAACATATGCATATGGGTAATATGAGGAAAACAGCGAGAATTGACTGCTTATTATTCTAACCAAGTTGTTTCTCTGAAGAAACTTGATTAAAGTTAGCTATCCCTCTGATGAGGTAGTGAGGACGTGACGTCAGAGGTTAGTAGGCTAGTAAAAGGTGAAAAAAAGGAAAATATAAAGTTGGAGTTAAGTAATTGAGAAGGTGGCGAGCCTAATGCTATTAACTGGGTACAAATCCAGACTCCGGGCTGCTAAAAAAATCCTTATTTAATTTACTTACAGAAAAATCCAATATCTTTATCAAAAACTCTTTGCTTAACTTTTCTGTCTGCCTTATATTTTACGACATTCCTCATAGCTCATAAAAATTGCAGAGACAAATAAAACCTTCCTTACATGCCTCATAATGTATTTACACAGAATTAAATGTTTTAGAGTCCAATAAAAGCGAAGGGCTATCAAGTGGACCCTTGAATTTATTACTAGGTGTACTTTATGCGAGTAAACTTAAAGATTATAACATAACATAACGTCACGCTTGTAATCCCCGAAGGGACAGGCAGAGGTGTATCTATAGTACACCCACATTTCGCCAGTTATGTTTAAGTCCCATGTAATAGGGGGTGAGCCTGTGGCGGCATCGCTTATTTCCAATCTATACAAGGCCAGAACGCAGCCATAGGAAACTGCTCGCGTATACATTGTAATACTATTTTTAAATCTGTGATTACAAAGTATACACGAATTTTTCGTACTGCTCGTGTATCAAAATCAAAATATTTTATTTCACATAAACTTACAAGGGCACTTATGAAACGTCAGAAGCTAGGTGCACGGTTCCAATTGGTCGCTTCCTATGGAGAAGAGCCGGCAAGAAACTCCACGGTTACTCTTTTCAAAATACATTGTTTCTACAATGTTTTAAAATTACAGTGTTAATAGGTATGGGAGGACAGTGTAGGCCTATCAACAAGTACCAGGTACTTAGTAGAATAGAAAATGGTCCACAAGTCTACAGCCTACAACATTCTCACATTCACGAAATCTAAAAGAAAAGAATCTATATAAAAGATAAACAAAATAATAAAAATAAGGACCTATTTAAACCAAATGACATGATTGCCTAGTGGCATGATACAGCTGTAGTCAGCTGTAACAAATCTAATTTGATTCAAAAAAAAAAAAAATGAAAATTGTAGGTATATTATGTCAAATACTGAAAACATTATGTCAATGAACTATACTTTGTAACGCGGACGCGCGCGTCCTGGTTCCAAACTATACTACATCACTCACGCCTGACAATAGTTTTTAAATATACAGCTTAATAAAAAAAGAACAAAAATGTGAACAGGGTTTAATGGGTTAGGTTAGGTTAAAACCGTACTTCCAATTTGCTCGCAGTCAGGTAGGCTATTTAGTATTCGCGCAAGGTGCACGTCGCAAATAAGTTGGATACCAGTTCACAATTAGAATAGAATAGAATAGTTTATTGTCACAAGAAAAATACATTAGTATACACTGATTAACAAGATGCTAACTACGCTGCAGAAGTCTGTATACAATATTGTGAGCCCTGCCTCTCAAACTAGGATAACCTGTATCTTAAGAGACAGTGTTCAGCTGTGGTGTTACTTAAGATTAGGGATTATACAACTGCGGACTGTGCCAACCTATAGTTAGTGTTAACAAGATTTATACATATATATTCTAAGACAAAGGAAAATAATAAAGAATAACAACTTAATACCTATGTAAAATGAATGGGTGAATGTGTGTGGGGATGTGTTTATGATGTGTGTATATGTGGTGAGTTTTTGTGTGAGAGTAGTGAGTGTGAATTTGTCGCAATATAATACACGATTAGTCCGTTTGCGTACTGGCACTGTATATTATGGAATAAGGTAGTTAATAAGGTCATTACGAAAGTATACGCGATTATTTGCGTACTACTCTTGTATAGATTGGAAGACCTTAGTAAAAAAATGATTTCCAATCTATACGCGAGCAGTTTCCTATGGCTGCGTTCTGGCCTTGTACAGAATGGAAAGACGCAGCGGCATCTACAACACCACATAGGAACTACGCATCACGAAAAATCCTACATCGCGCAAACAAAGTACTGGGTAATTTACAATGATAAGGTACTATACATATAAATATAAGTTTAAATCTAACCTTATGCGGATGTGTACCGGTTACACCACTTTCTTTTTAATCTCACACACCCTACATCTACACACCACATACGCACTCACACACATCCTACACTTACTACACACACACATGCACTCGGACCCTACATTTATTCACCTCACCACACAGCTAAACGTTTTTCATTTCATTTTGTGTTTTCTTTTCATAGATTATTATCCTGTTTTTCTTTTACACCATTTGCTTTTTGTTGTAACGTCCCGTTTTATTATATTGTGGCTTTGTCTCGTTTGTTACGGAGAATCACTGACTCCTAAGATACAGGCACATACACCTAGTTTAGGAGTCAGGGTATTTAAATTATTGTGACCTAGTTATAAGCCTTATAATATGCTCTTAGTTCTATGGTTCTTGTACTGTGATGGCTTTTGGTGAAATAAAGAATTTATTTATAAAGTTTACCGCGCGTCGAGTCCCGACATCAACAGTTGCCCACCAGACACGACACCCGTCTGGTCGGACTATCCTCCCTTTTCTATGGAGGATGAGTGAACTTTACACCTTGTTCCTCATACCTTTAGACTGGTGACCCCGACGTGACCTGAACACGCAACCTTCTAACATCAGACATATTGCCATCAATTGAGCACAAATTCAGACTCCGGGTTGCTACTGAGGAATACCAGAAGGAAAAAACTGGCCAAAAGCGTGCCGGACTACGCACAATGAAGAGTTCTATAGTTGGAATGAATTTATCCCAAGAACAAACTTACCATTGTAATTGAAGAACATGTTCCCCATACATTTCAACTGCAAATTAATGTAAGATTGTACGCAAAATATTGAGTGATTTACAATGTTGTTTTAAGACCATAGACTTATTATAAGTTTTTCAGTAATCTATAAGTATAGACCTATTCTCCGTATTTTTTTCAAAATTTTAGGCTCAGTAGTTTCGGAGATAAAGGGGAGAATGGTCAATTTTCATCTATTTTCTTAAATGTCTTTATAATTAAATGTTTTAGGTGTCAATAAAAGCGTTAAGACTATCAAGTGGACCCTTGAACTTAGCTATTACTATGTATACTTTAATCGAGTGAACTTTAAGATTATTTACTTTCTAATAAATTCCTAAACTTTTACAGACCTCATAATGCACACAATATTAAATGTTTTAGATGTCAATAAAAGCATTAGGATCAACTCACACCGAAAGAGCGGCGAAGGGCAGCGAAGCGGAGCGCAGTTTCAGTGTCACATGAATTTTAACTTTATTTTCATTAATATAATACTTATTATCGCATGAGAAACGCCCGTTTATGGAATTCGCCGGAATTTCCGCGGCGCCGCGGGCATCCGCGCAACTCGTTCGAGTTTCTCATGCGATAATAAGTATTATAGTAATGAAAATAAAGTTAAAATTCATATGACACTGAAACTGCGCTCCGCTTCGCTGCCCTTCGCCGCTCTTTCGATGTGAGTTGACTCTTAGAATATCAAGTTGACCCTTGAACCTATTACTATACCTACTTTAAGAAAGTGAACTTTAAGATTATTTACTTTCTAATAGATTCAATGTTTAATGGAGTTCAAAACTTTTTCATTGTTATATCGATAGCTATTTGAAACTTTTCTTTCTTTAAATATCGTTAAAACTTGATCACCGAGTTACTTTGAAAAGTTTGAGATTTTATGATCGGAGTTTCAAAAGCTTTAATAGTTGATTTAATGTATTGTAAATAACTTATCTATTGTTGCGATTTATAATGTGAAACTTTGATTGATAGTTTAAATTTTTATTTATTTTTACCCGACTGCAGCGAAGCCAAAAAAGGAGAGTTATATGTGTTTGACCTGTATGTATGTATGTATGTCTGTCCGTCTCTATGTTCCCTCGTAACTACTAAAAGAATTACTGAACCGATTTTGATGAATGATAAATGTCGTTAGATTCTTACGCGAGTGTCACTGAATAAATAAAAATTTAAAAAAATCGAAATGGCGCGGCAGATTTTTTGCTGCAAAACGTATGGTTTTCAAAAAAAATCTTCCAAACCCATTGAGTGGGGTATCAAAATGAAAGGATTTATTACGCGAGTGTCACTGGATTTATTTAAATTATAAAAAATTAAAGTAAAGGTTTTCGGGTCCAAAAAAGCATAATAAAAAAAAACTCCCATACCTATCGAGAGGGGTATCAAAATGAAGGGTTTTAAAAGGTGATTAGAAATATGTAGACAAATTATATATTAAAACGTAATTAGAGTAGTTGAAATATAGGGTATTCAGATCATTTATCAGATCTGAATACCCTATATTTCGCAGTTCAACTATTCAAGTATCCCTATGACTACGCGACATTCAGAATCTTCTATTCAAAACGAATGTTATTTGTATTCAGAATCAAAAATTCAAGTGACTGTTGCATTCAGATCAAAAAATGAGACATCTGTTCAAGATCGTTTATTTAGTAACCATTCGAGTATTCCTATGACTATTCAAGTAACCCCTTAATCATTTCAGTTTATTCCTCTGTAACCCCATAATATATTTAATTATTCAAAATGTTCACTATGTCTCTGTTTTCAATCAAAGCCACTTCTTTCTTCGTCAAGTCATAAAATGGTCTACTAACAATATTCTCTATTCAATAACATTTTTTAAATTAAAATCCTGTATAGTAGAAGTGTAGGCATATTCATCAACAGCATTTGTTCGTGTGTGTAAATGAACAGAATATGAACTGCTCATTATAACAAGCTGTTCAGTATGAACTTTTGATGGCGGTAACTGTTATATTAAATATTGCTAGTGTTTAAGAAATAAAGCTGATAAGTAGGTCAAGTTAAAATATTTATTTCTTCATAATTACAAAAATAATATAAAGTACATTTTAATCAGATACATTTTTTAAAAGTAATGATACATTTCTTACTTACTATTATTAACATTTTCACTGACATAAATAATAGAATACAAGTAAGTTAATTGATTAGAGATTCACACTTCAATTTATAAGTAGATTTAACATTTTATAATTAATCATTCATACGTTAACTAGGATAGTTCTTATCTTACTGACAAAACACTTTATTTTCTTCACACCATTTATTCAGGCAAAATACATTTTTTAAGGCACATATATTGGTATGATGCATACAACTTATAATGTCAGATGAATCGGAATAATTGTTATATAATGTTACCAAACTTGGACAGTTTTTACTTTCTAAATTGTATACATTATTAATTTGGAATATATCTTTTAACCATAACACTTTTTCGTTTCCTTTAGTAAATATAGATTTAGTTTTAAAAAAGTTGGCAAAGTTTGCTTTATAATTCAAATATGGTACAAAGCCTTCATTCCAGTTTATTCCTCTGTTTTTTTCAATCCAAGTCACTTGTAACCGTTCTTTCCTCGTCAAGTCATAAAATGGTCGTGGTGGTTTTATCAACAGTACTTGTATATGCCCTTTGTACATTATTGCTTTTTCTTTTGGAATAAACTCGTTTCCTTCACTCTTAAACCCTTGAACATCTACGATGACATTCATGATAGTTTTCTCACAATATTACTCAGCGGCTTGTATTCGAACAGTCTATCGTTTATTATTAAACAATAGGCAGATGTATTATCTTGAATATCTTCAGAGCATTCAATTTCTAATCGCACGTCAACTGGTCCAGTTTTAAGTGAATCGTTTTGTCTTGAACAGTCAATCACAAAAAGTGGAGCAATTTCTTTAAACTGGTTTAAGCTAAGCAACGGATCAATGCCTAAGTTGTAATACGACTGACGAAAATTAGCATACATTTCATATAATATACTATATTTACCTTCATCAAATTTCAGATTAAGTGAGTCATACGGATAGTATTGAGCATTCAAATATAATTTAATATTGCTTACATTGCAGTGATCAAATATCGAAGAACTTCTAGTTTTGTTATTTTTTCGAGCTGTTTGTAAACCAAATATAACAAATCTTGGTTTTTCTAGCTGGGAAGTTGTCTTTACTGACCAGGAATGTTTCGTAGTTTTTGGTAGTAATGGATATTCATACAAATCCCAATTTCTAAATGCTATCTGTATAGAACGATCTCTCTCCAGGCTTTTAAGCAATAATAATTTATTACGATCAGAAACTTTAATATGTGGCACACGCCATTGTATTTTTTGTATATCTATTTCTACGTTATCATTTTTGTCTAGAAGCACACAGTTCAATGCCGAGCTGCTTCGTTGTAATATAAGTTCATGTTTACAATTGATTATTATTTTGTTATAATCTTCTGCAAATCCCAGTATTCTATTTAATGGCACGATAACACTAAAATATCCGTTTCTTAATTTCGTACCACCTAAGTTCCATCCCCAGACTGCTGCAGCTTTACTTTCACCTTCGTTCATAGAGGCATACGATTTTAAGGTTGTTGTAATACCAACATTTTTATTGCGATCGATTTCAACACCATTTATTTCATACCTAATATCTTGAAACAAATATGAAATTGGATTATTTATAAAATCAATATCTTTTTTTGTTGTTTTCCCTGCTGGATCTTTAGTAGAAACACTTGCATAGCCTTCTATAAAAATGGAACTATTGCAGGGCAATACATACAAATCTTGATGATGAATGGGTATTCTGATTTCATCATTTTCTTTAAAACTAGTATTATACGGATTGTAGCTATGGATTTCATAACTTTCAATAGAGTTGTCATGTTGCACTAAATCTGTTATTTGAAGCATGTTGTTATTATTTTAATTTTAATCCAATATGTGTGAGAAATCTTTTATTCTCTTTAGTAATTTTAATTTGTCTTTTAATGTTTATCGCGTTGACACGTCTGACTTCTTTGGCTATAGGAAGTGAAATATTACATGTTCTTCTCACGATAGGCGTTTTATTAAAAACTAACATCTTGTTTCTATTTATAAACAAAATAGGTAGTATTACTATTATTAAATTTTAGCTCAAGTATTCTTTTCAATGTGAGTAGTGATTATCATCACAGGCAATCTAAGAATGTGTGTAGAGTATGAAGATATGTACTTTTATAACTTGTCCTAATTACGTTACGAGGATATCCATTTATATTAATAAAAAACATCAATTTGCTATGTTACTTTATTGTCTTTCCAAAATGACTTAAGAAATTTTAAACACAAGTGTCCACAATTATACATGTGATCACGCTGAACGTTTTCATAATTATAGTGAATTTTATTTCCAACATATTTCATAAATTCTTTTGGAGGTTTTAAGTTACCATAACTGTCAAAATATTCAACGTAATCATTTATCTTGCCATAGGCTACCCAATGAGTACCAGAGTTTTCAGAAGAGTCAAGATTGATCACTCCACATTCTATCGGCAATACTTTATCTGGTAATTTATCTCTCATAAACACACCTCGAAAGAATGGAATATTATTCGAGTGTTTCATTATATCAATATTGGTTAAAGCTCTATTGGGTAGCCGAGATTTCAGTTTTTTTTCTCTGTTAAGTAAATGCCTAAACCGTCTTTGTAATGGTTGAGATGTAATCCTCTTCCAATGAACAATGCCTCCATTTCCTTATTGTGTCGTTGTGCTTCACGCAATTGCTTCTTAGCTGTTTTATATGCATTAATTGCTTTTGAAATACCGGCAGCACCTCCTGCTAAACTACCAACAGCGGATAATCCAGCAAATATTGGTACTAAAGGAAGAAATCCTCCAGTTTTTGGTACTGGTATAATCCTAGGTAATTTGATTGGTGTATCTGATGCGAATTCTTTAGCTGCTGCGTATGCTAATTCCATCAATGCTTTCTTACATGATGGTTTCAATTTTGTAATGTGCTTTTTAGTATGGGTAACAATTTTTTTAAGAGTTTTCTTAAAACCAGCTCCTGTTTTTACTTTATTGATGTTTTTGCTCAATGCAGATGAAACTGTTTTGTTGTTGTCTGTAATAACTCGTGTTGTTTTCATTGCTATTTCTTTATTTTTCTCCAAAGTAATAGAAACGTATTAAATAAGTACAAATACAGGTCTTTTTTGTTTTAAGAACAAATACGTAATGAATAGAAAAATATGTGTATTTGCTTAAATACATATTAGATCAAATTTTTGATTGGCTCACTTAAAATACATTTGTTTTATCTATCCAGCTATTCTCGCTAGTAGGAAGTCCGAGCCACTTCACATATACTTGATTCCCTTTTCTTTTCAATACTTTTTCAACTAAGTACAAATCAGGATGGCTGGTTTTTTGAAGTTCTTGAGCATAAAACGCTCCTAGTATTGGTCGACATCTTGCATCTTCTATCAAGTAAGTTAGCGGATTAGTTTCTTGTATTATTTTTATCTTAAATATTTCTGTTGACCAATTAGGATGATAGCCTTTATCAAAACATCCTTTGTATTTACTTATTCTTACAAAATCACCAACACTAAACTTCCTACACTTACTGTTTTTCATACATTCAGCCATACGAATATATCTTTTCAGTATGTCTGTTTTATTGTCATGATTTATAGAAGCTGGAGGTTGTCCCACAGTTCTATGAGTAGTGTTATTATATTCACATACAATTTTGTTGAGCGTTCCATTCATCCACTTATAATTACCGTTAAGACTAAATTCTTTGTATAATTTATTTTTTAATGTCCTTATTAATCTTTCAACAATTGAGGCTTTTTTTGTGGAATACGTTGAATAATGATTAATGTTGTACTTTGTAACAATATTTTTGAATTTATTATTATAAAACTCTTTTCCCAGATCAGTTTGCAAATTTCTTGGAACACGTCCTTGAAGTAAAAGACTTTCAAATACTTTTGACACCTCTTGCTTATTTTTTTGTTTCAAAGGAACTGTCCAAGCATATTTTGAAAAAGTGTCTATGATTGCTAGTATATATTTGTTACCACCATTCACTTTTGAAATTGCTTGCATATCCATTAAATCTGCTTGCCAGAGATCGTCGATATCTTTAAGTATGACCTGTCTTCTTGGAAAGTTAACTCTAGCACATTTATGAATTTCATTTATGACATCTACTTTGCTCATAATGCTTATTTAATTTTCCTGAAATTTCTTTCAACACAATATTTTTTTCAAGATTTCTTACTTTATCGTTTAAAATTGAAATCAGTTTATTCAGTTGTTCTATTTGCATGCAAATATTAACTTTAAGTTTTTCGATTTGCTCTTCAGTAGTATTTTTAATCTCAACACGTTCCACACTTATGTTACTTTCAGTTTGATTCATACGAACAGAATAAATATTTTTATGTTCATTCATGTTGCATACAACTTTGATAACTGAGAACATCCCAAAGGTTTTTAGTCTTTTATAATATCAGCTTCTTTTAACTCTTCTATAATTGATAGAATCTCATTGCCATGATTAGTATTGCCAGCATTTTTTGAAGCAATTAGAAGTTTCAACCTTTCAATTAGTTCATTAGGATCATCCCAGTAAACGTAATCGGTATTACTTTTATATTTTTTTAATTTAGGCAAAAACCCACCGCTTTTTGTTTTCATCATATATCCTTCATCTTGAATATAACTATTTTGCAAAAACAAAGGTTTAATAATTTGACGATATTTTAAACTTTTATCACCTTTTATTTGACCATTAGGATGAAAGTCTCGTTTGTGCGCGTGTGTATTATGAAGCATATCTTTATAGACAATTTTATCTAGTTCAGTGACCAAATTAAGGTTAGGTTTACTGCGTACCAGAAGTTCCTTTAGTCCTGGTGTTAATTCATAGGGCCTTTTATCAATAGTGACTATATTTGTTTTGGGTGATTTACAGGTCTTATTTGCAAGAGAAAACGTAACCTTGCTATTCCCCATCATCAGTTTTTTATTTTCACTACGTATCCCAAATGGGACATTCATATTATCATAGATTTCCATCATATCTTCTTTATTTAGTGAAATCAGTGTATCATTAGAATCTTTAAAAGGATTTTTTGAAAGAACGTCTTTATAACACTCAGAATCTTCATTTGAATCTATTTTTATACATTCTTTAAAACTTTCATACTCTGGAACATAATCTGTTGATGAGCTAAATCTTTCAAGCGAGTTACTGTCATCTCTTGAAATGTCAAATGTTGGTTTAATTATATCATTCGCTTTAATTATTGTTTCTAGAGGATCTGTTATTGGTTTAAAGACCTTTTTAAATTTTAAATGAGCTGTATCCTCTTCATTTTGCATTGTTTTAATTTTATTTTTTATGCTATCGACTGACTTTATCAATTGTTCTTTAATATTAACCTGCATGATGTTTTTTTAAATAATCACCCATCCGATATTTACAGATATCAGTTTTCGATTGGTATATTTTCTGCAATGAGTTGGTATTTATATACACTTTCTAAAAGTATATAAATATGTCAAACCCTTGTCTGTATCTACCTTCATTTAGAGGACAATCTTTATTAATTAACAAAAAGTCAAATCTGTCTTTCCAAATAGCAGAGCAAAGTTTTTTAAATTGAAACCATTCGATATCTGTATTTACGTGCTCATTGTATATATGTTTTAAGTTTATCTCGTCTTGTTTGAAGATAATTAAAAGATTTACATTATCTCGTATAAGTTGTTTAGGTATTTTGGAATAGGTTTGTGATAAGTAAAAACAATCTATCTGTTTATGTCTCCCCATTGCAAAGTAATTACGAATATTGATTTGATTTTCGCATGCTACATCATCAAAAATCATTACTGCATTAGTTAAAGCATCATTTGGGTGTATGACTTCTTTATTATCATTGAAGACAAAGAAGTTAGCACCTGGTATGTAACTCATAACTTGTTTTAAAAAACAATATTTTGGCTGGAAAGCCGTCTTCGAGTATAAGTAAATATGCTTAAACTTGAGACCATTTTCATGTAATATTAAATTAAGCATGATGTTAGTTTTCCCACAGTTAGATGGACCGCATATTATACATCTAATAGTATCTGGTAAGAGTGCACTATGTTTCACTTTACGTGTTTGATTTTCTAATTTTATATTATTAACTTCTAAAGTCTGTGGTTGCTTGATGAACTTCATTGTGAAAATGTAAGATAAATGTAAATGACATGTGTATTTATATTTAAAGGGATCAATAAATAAAACAAAGTTTGATGTAATTACCTTTATTAACAAATTAAATCATACTTAATACTATGAAATAATAGCTTATTAAAGTTAAAAACTAATAATAATAAAAATAATACACGTAAACAGATTACACATCACTGGAATAATCTACAAACATAGAATCACAATGCCCCCAGGGTAATGTATGAATTTGATCCTGTAATACTTGAACTTTGTCATCGTTTCTTTCTAAAACTTGTTTATCTACTTGCTGAGTGTATAAAACATGTTTAATTGATTTTATCATATTCATTTTACATCTATGCGCTTTATTTGTCAGCAGTACATTGTTGTAATCATTCAATTTTAGGTTACAAGTTACATACTTAGAAACGCCTTTGGCTTTTTTAATTTCAGTCTTCACACTGTTTATAACATATAATTTAGCTCTTAAACCGGTAAATTCTGCAATTAAATCGTCACCAACCTCATGTTTCCATAATCCAGGAATTTTAGCATTAAGTTGCGGTATGTGATATGGATTATTCATTCCAAAATTACTGGTATCAAACTTGGTAAGATCATCATGCATATCGTGATAAAAATCATCTGTATAAATTAAATATAATAGGCTATCAGTATCTGTATAGCACAACTCAGCATTGTTTTCGTATTTATTTTTAATAACATCATAATGAAATTGGTATAAATGTTGCTTTGAATATTCCAAAACGGTAAATCCAATATAAATAGGTCTATCTAAAACGACCTTTTCCCGGTACAATTCCACAGCTACGAAATTTTCTGAAAAAATTGATATTCTTTTTAAATTTGGTTTACATATCAATTTTTCAGCGCCAAGATGCTTATTTGTTTTATTTCTGGTATCTGTCCATTTTGTTACTAATTTTACATCGGCTTGCTTCCGTTTATTTTCGATAGTTTTTCCGAATATGGCATTATTCAATAATTTAAAAAAGTCCTTCTCGAAAGCAGTTTTGGAATTTTGTCGAAGCCTAGTATTCAGATCAATATATTTTTTGAGAAAGCATTCTTGCCTGAAGCTAAGTATACGATGAATCTTTTTTAAAATCAGACCTTTTTTCAAACATTCTTTCAAGTGAACATAATGAATTACATACTTTTGCTTATCATAGAGATTTGCAACCAATTTTAATGATTTTCCATAAGGAGGTACTATTTTTTCCACTGCAAAAGGTAAGTCTTTATGCTTGTAATGTAAATAATTTGGATAATTTAAGTCTACTTCCAAAATATAACCATAATCATTATCATCTGACACATCATTTACATCAAACTTGCTCATTTCTTTCAGACTCAAGAACTTAAATTCTTTAATAGGAAGTTTTTTCATCATAGCATAGCCATATAGATTATTACAATCAAGATATATTAAATAACTACTTGGTTCGAGCTCATTAAAATGCGGTAAATATTTATTGTTTGCTACAGCATGACGTAGAGAACACTGTGCTAGCCCACCACGAATTCCTTTTTCTAATAACTCGTACATTTGTAAATCACTTATCAACTCAAGTTCAGTGCCGGTATATAGAAGCATTGCATCCCAACTTAAGCTCGGTGATGTTACATAATAAGCCGGATCCAACTTATAGTAACGTAAACTTGTTTTTCTAAATTGTTCAAATATATCACATAGTAAAAGCACATCACATTTTATGTATAAATCTGTGTATTCACCAAGAGATTTTATTTCGAATATATTCCAAACTGTTTGAGCGTGTAAATATTCTTCATTAGTTATATGTTTTTCGCATAGAGTGTTATAAAAATGATACTTTAAGGGAAGTTTCGTCTCATCAAATTTAGACCAAGAATCAATATAGTCATATGGATAAACACCTTTTTTTCGCATTAAATCAAATTTTCTTTTATCAGTAAACTCTCTTGATAAGTTTAAAAAATCGTTTTCTGATAAACTTTTACTTAATGCATCTAGACTAGAACTAAGAAACTGAAAGGAATCAATAAACTTTATTTGTATAGGTTGATTGTTTTTTTCTGTATTTATTAACTTTATTATTGAAAGGTATTTTTCTTTAGTTTTCGGTATTATATTAATAGAACCTTCATACTTTGCTAACTCTTCAATGAATAAATGTGAGTCATATCCAGACATATTATGAAAGACAACAGGAATGAATGAACAAACTCTATACATCAAATTACAATGCGAGTGCGCTGCCCCACGATACTCGGATGTAATATGATCATGATCTCGGACTTTATCATTCAATAATAATTGTTTACATATGTGACATGTAGTCGAATTTCGATAATCCATCTCTTGTTCTGCTGATAATGGGGTCATTGGCTTTTTACTACTTAAAATATTATGAATATATTTAACGTCTTTTATTAAATATTTAACAAATATTTCCACGCAATCTGTACCTCGATATGTAACATACTTGTTTAATTGATCATTATGTGCGCAACAAATATAATAAGCGAAACATGAAGGTTGGTGCATTTTTAGTTTCTGAGTATTCAAAGAGTTACTTCCATTATAGTCTATTAACATACATTCAAAATCAGCATAAATTACGAAATTAATTTTTTGCTGCCTCTCGTAATGTTTGAACTTTAGTACAGAATTATGTTCAGGTAATATAGTCAAAATCTTAGAGCAGTTATGAGTCTTATGTCTATTTTCGTTACTAAATAGTTGTAGACATGCATCACATAAATAAAGTTTTCCTTTAGAACGAGTCACTTGATGTCGCACTAGACGTATTAAATCTTTAATTAGACAGTAGTGTCCGATAGATTTCTTTTCGATATAAAGTAAATTAAAATGATTTTTTCTTCTATTTAGTGTTATATAAAGAGGTCCAGTCACAATATTATTTTGTATACCATATATGTTCAAACTGATGTTGGAATTTTTTTTTTCTAACGTTTTAATATCATTTATCGTAGGAGGAAATGACATTCCCTCAATATTTAAAACAGAGGTATAATGGGGGTATGAACTTGTTCTGCAAACATTATTTTTAGCTGGGTATAATCCAGCAACTATACTCCATAGTAAACAACAATTATCATTATTTTTAATATTTATACAACTTTTCGTGTGTTTAATAGCTGACGGCAGTTCTATATAAGACCCTCCTCTCATAGGGGAATACTTGTTTATATTAATTTCGAGATGACTCATAGAAACAAATGTCCAACCAGATTGACAGTGCTGGAACTCGGTTAATTTATTATTTAGTTTATTTATTACTTTGGTTAATAATTCATTCAAATCAGTGCTCTTATATATAATTTCATATTTGGTATTAAACGACTTTAAGTGTTGTTCGTCTGATTTTGATAACATAAAATAGGCAAACAATTCAAAACTCAATTTTATGCAGTTGTGTTCATTAAGTGACATATTTATCAATTCTGTTATATTTATTAGATGATCACCCAGGAACGCTTCTACACCGAGGTACTCGTCTTCCTGAGTGACATTCAATCTGTATGTCATTAATCTGTTTTTGAATGCTGTTGCAATAATATGAATATCTGTGAACTTGGTATTCAATAAACAATTTGCTTTGTGTATATTCGTTCTCATATGATAGGAATACTGATTTTCTGGTATTTCAATTTTACATTTATGACAGGTTATTGACTTTCTAGATCTCGATTTGCTGTTGAGGTGTGTAACTGTAAAAAAGAAAACCAATGCCAAGATTACTCATATAATATTTATTTAAACTACAACATCATATTTATAAAATATAGCATTAATAAAGACATATTATGTATGTAGGTAAATACAATTAAAAATTAAAAGAAGATACAATTTAAAGTAATAAGTACATAAGCAAATATCGACTGACACCTAGTTAATCATAGGCACCCATGTGGGTGATAGCACAATTTTTAAAATCATTTTGAGTTGCTTTAACAAACTCCTTTATGTGGGCCCAAGATTCTTTATTTTC
The DNA here is from genome assembly GCA_963680765.1 of Agrochola lychnidis. Classification (NCBI taxonomy): domain Eukaryota; kingdom Metazoa; phylum Arthropoda; class Insecta; order Lepidoptera; family Noctuidae; genus Agrochola; species Agrochola lychnidis. The sequence continues at coordinate 21,407,437 of OY796853.1, forward strand.
GTCTAATTTTGTCTTAATGGTAGTTATGGCCGAGCGCCATCTATTTATAGGCATTATTTTTTTTATTTCTTCCGTATTGTAAATTTTTACTTCTACATAATATTTTCCTTCTTTAGTCTCACTTATCTGTCGAGAATATCCCTTGGCCATCCTTCTGGTAAAATATGAATATAGTGGTGGTATATTACCAGTTTTGTGGGATCTCTGTGTTGGGATGACGCTTTCTTCAACATCACTGTCTTCACCGAATAATTCACCAGCTGTAACTCGAGCTGGCGGTGTTACTGGTGAAATGATCGGCTTCGATTTCTTTGCGCTTGTTGACGCTTCGCTCAACTTGCTGGACCTTTCCCGCTTCGTTTTTCTTTCCTCTGTCTTCCTCTTCGACTTCGTCTCTTGTTCAGAGTCATCGCTGGAGAGGAAAAGGTCTTCGTTAAGTAGTTTCGACCTGTGAACAAAAAATTTTTTTTTTATATTAGTGTGTTGCAATCAATCCATTTCCTTCATAATTCCTACATTTTGAAAAGGAACTGATCGTGACGAAGATAAATAATTAATAGATATAAATATCGTTTGATTTTGTGCAGGAATCGAATCCAAGACACAAAATGCTTACAAAATCGATCAGTCAGCCACTGTGCTAACCATGTTAATAAATAATTAAAAATATACATAGCATTTGATCTGTGCAGGAATCGAACCTGCGGCATAGAAAAGCGTCACTCAGCCTCTGAGCTAAGCGTGCTAACTATTGACGGTTAACATTTTAATACATGAATATATCAATTAATACATGACTGACCATTCAATAGTTAGATATGATTATGAATAGGTACTTACATTCTTGATTGATGCTTAGACAGGTAGCTTGATTAGGAGCTCGGAGCGTTGATTCCTTGCAGAGAGGATTCGTTCCAGAGAGGAATTGTGCCGTAGACTAATTTGCGATGCGTTTTTATAGCCCTAAAAATCACGTCATTCAATCCAAATTTGTAAAACTGCATACTTGCAAAAATCGTCAATTGCCTACACGAGCGTACAAATCGTAGCGGTTTTAAGTTTATATAAGACGAATGATAAGCGATTTTGAATCTTATGTAGGTACTTACTTAAATCAACAATAGGGAATTTCATACTTACATAGAAAAAAAAAGTTTGATGGTTGTTGTTTTTTTTTTTTTTTTTTGCTGAATATTTTCGATGCCAACGGTGCAAACGCTGCGGTTTGCACGCATGCAACTCCTAGTGGAGATATGACGAGTCAGAATCTAGCGTTTAAAACGCAGCGGTTATAACGCTCGTCTGTAGACTGAAATGTATCTTTGTGCACGTGTCAATAATTCCTAGCCATATGAAGACAAGAGGAGCCATCAGTTTCGGATTACTTTACATACATAAAAACGAAATTAAAATGAACCTTAATGACAAAAAAAAAATGGATCGGTACCTATATAAACCAATCCAAGATACCAAAAAAAAACATTCGAATTGTCTTATCTGCTCTACGATGTCGGTAAGTAAAATATCAAAAAAATATTTTAAATTACTTATTAATAAAAATATTAAAATGTTTATAAATTAATTTTTAATATTTTCACAGGGATCTATTCTAGGATAGTTCATTTGTCTTCGTAAACTTGTCTTTTAAGTATCATTTAATTAATATCTACCTCTTTGTTTCAGATGTCCAGCGATATTTTCCCCACTAATTCTTCATACTCACCAATTCCTGCCGAACAAGCCCTACGTCAAAAAGTGGTCAACTATTTGGAGAGAGAAATACCATTTCAACCATTTCAATTTGAGGACACACCACCTTACAGCAATAGTACCAACAGTAACAATAATAAAAGACGAAGAAGTGATGTTGTATACTCATATATACAGAAACCATCAACTGGTCATCGTAGTAAAATAATACGAATACAAGTTTTTGACGCGGAAGAATTCACAAATTCACCATGTGATTGTAGTGCCAATATATGTGTCCAACATGTTGTGGGGAATGTATTTAATGATGATATTTATAAATGTGTTAAGGATATTTTAAGCAAATTGCATAAAAAAATGTAAATAAACTATCAATTCAAATTATGTATGGTTGTCTCATATTCATGATTAAAGAAAGATTATTATATTTATATTTCAGTTCTTTTATTTCTATCACTCCTGTTAATAAAATATCAAAATAAAAGTCACGAGCCTATCTACACACCAGACAAATAGTTATACTTAGCATATAAAAATAAAACTCACAAGTACTACGCATGTGTTCCTATTACACACCAAAAGTCAAATTATATTAAACTTAATTAGTTAAACAGTAGGTACTACTACATTACTTAAAACTTCTTTATGACAGGGTACATTTACATTTTTATACACTTTTTATTGTTCATGTCTGTACTCATAATGTAAACCTATTCATTTGGAATGTGGTATATTGGTTTAATCGAAATATCACATGCTGATTTCAGATGTAAATGAATAATTATAACTTTATAGCTAAGGCACACGATGGGTGGAAAAGAATACGACCTGCTTCCTTTACGGGAATGGGAATGTGTTTGTTATGTAAACAATCAGTCGTGCTTAGCAACTGATTATGAATAAGATTTTTAAACGATGTTGGTATTTGGTATCATACTCAGAGACCACATTAATTTAAATTTTATCTCTGCAAGGGAAGGAAATACATGTAACTTATAAATACTTAATAGGTAACTCTCGGTAATAAATATACACCAACATAGAATAAAATCCCAAGGAAATAGGTACATGTAACTTTACCTAATTCGCGGTAATAAACACCATCATAGAATAAAATCCCAATAGTAGAAGTTTCATTCCGAATGGAGTATTCTAAATAAACGATCTTGAATAGATGTCTCATTTCGATCTGAATGCAACAGTCACTTTGAATTGATAATTCTGAATACAAATAACATTCGTTTTGAATAGAGGATTCTGAATGTCGAATAGTTATAGGGATACTTGAATAGTTGAACTGCGAAATATAGGGTATTCAGATCTGATAAATGATCTGAATACCCTATATTTCAACTACTAATTAGGAATGAAACTTAAAAGTTTAAAATAAAAAAAGTAAATTTAAAAAATCTAAAACCCGGTCCTGTTTTTTACTCATCTCATGTTGGTTGAATAAAATGGAAATACAACAATATTTTGAAAAGTGACTTTTTTGTTTTTGTATTTCTTAGTTGCAGCTGGAGTCTGGATTTGTGCCCAGTTGATGGCAATAGTCTTGCCCCCTATTACATGGGACTTGGCGAAATGTGGGTGTGCCTACTCTATAGGTACACCTCGTGGCGTGCCATTCTAAATTAACATTTATTTGTTACTTTTCTCATGGTGGTTGAATGAACTGGAAATGAATCCTTTTCAAATATGAATTTACTAGTAAAAATACTAGACATAGTATTTTCAATAGGCGAGGGTGGGGTTTTGCTCATTAACTTAGGTGCTTGTGTTAATATTATTAAAGTTAAGATTAGTCTTTCCCTTTCAAAATATTTAGCTACTTCTCAAGGCAATTAGCTCTATACTCACTAAAATTTGTTTAATTATGAGAAGTCTTAATTAAAGATCAGCACTTCGAGTTATTTTATTAGTTTGTAGAGGTACAAATAATTTTCTTAACCTATTTAGTTTAAACCTAATATTTATGAAAATCTTCTCATCTGAATTAGACATTTTGATAACCTACCTTTCAAATTAGATTAACTAAATAAATTAGGTAATACAGAATGCTCTCGGTGGCATAATACCTAGTAGGTAAAGAGGTATATTACCTGCAGGGAAACCTTTTCGGAACAACCATAACTTTTGAAAACATTACGAACAGTGTTTAGGTATAGATTTTTTCAATCCTGATTTTCATAACTTTTTTTTTTTTTGGTTGTGTAATTATTAAATAACTTCTCCCACTCTGGGCGGAGCGGGAGGGTCACTCGGGTCAGACTCTTACTGACTAAAACCCACCCGAGTTCCTTCAGTTGCCTGTATGTTGCCAGGGGCCACGGTAACCCTTTTGGACAAACCCGCAACCCCGGCAGGCATTGGCCCTAGCGGACCCCTCCAGTTGTGCTGAGATCTCTTTGAGGCGCGCGTGGAACACAACGCGCCGTCGATGATTTTCATCCCTGAATATACGTCATCATCATATTAAACGAAAGATGTCCAGTGTTGGACATAGACTTTCCCCAGGCGTCGCCACATTGACCGGAGGGTCTGCTTCTCTCATCTAGCGGATTCCTGCGAACTTCACAAGGTCATGGGTCCACCTTGTGCGAGGCCTTCCAAAGCAAGTACACCTAAATCACTCCAATCGACAAATCAAATAGACAACAAACACATTCAAACATTTACCAATTTGTAAGCAAATTGAGTCGCACATCAAATTATGCTAAATAACTTAGTAATACGTTGGTAATCTAAAGATACATTATTACAGATATCGATAACGTTATATAAACATGACTTAGTAATAGATCCATTCAAATGTTTGCCTGAATTTCTGATTGTTGTGCAAAATGAACCAATAATGCTGTCGATAATTTTCCTATTGTGATGCGAATTAGGATAGGCTTATATTTGGTTGTGCGTTTGGTTATTCGCCTTTAATTCGACACTTAATTTTCGACGTTCAAATATATACCCTTATAAAATTTTGTTAGCATAACGTCTATTTTTACATTTTCGATGAAATAAAATACCATGGAAAAATACACCGAACAAACAATATTCGTTAAAAATAATTCTACTGTTTGATAATTTTATTAAATAAAAAAAATGTGATTATTATTCATTGAATTGTATTTCTGTGAAATATGTTTCATTCAAGTAAATAGTCTTTAAAACAATAATATTCGAAATAAAAATACAAAGACCAAATATTATATGAAACATTTTCTGCGAAACAAAATTCTATGAAATTTCTGTCTGCGAAACAAGGGGACATAATACACCCTTATATTTAGCAATGGACTGTGATATGCTTAAGCTCAGTTGATTTATCAGTGCAGTAGATGAGGAACCGTTTTTTTTTTCAGGCATCAATTTGAGTTCGTTTTTAACAGACAAGTCTGTTAATAACTTTTGCTAAAACTTATTCTTAGTACTTAGAAACTAAGAATAAGTTTGATCAAAAGTTTCAACAAAACTGTGAGGTTTTTGGAGACAGACGTGACTGTCACTAGCAGGCTACAAATTATATTCACACCAGCGACTTGTGAGTCTGTTTCTCTTAAAATCTATTTTTATTTCTAACAACACCATATCTAAATAAAATAAAAAGTTTTTTATTTCTTGCGGATTATACAGTTCTACTTAATACAAATCTATATTATAATTGTCTATTGTCTTGTCTATTATAATAGTAGCAGTATCTTACCTATCTATTTTAAGTAACTTTTTCTATAAAACAGTTTCTTCTTTCTAATATTAGTATTCTTAATTTAGTTTTGTTAGTTTACATTTCATATAATTAAGTATTAGTAGTAGTTTTTGTTAGTAACAACACCATAATCAGCCTTTAATATTTCCACTGCTGGGACACCGGCCTCTTCTCTTCGAGAGGGAGTGGGCGGACCCAGTGTGGGTTGGTAGATGTCACATGTCTTTGAATTTTTGGTTCTAGGACATCCCGGTTTCCTCACGATGTTTTCCTTCACCGTTTTGAGAGCAGTGGTGATGAGATTATATACACAAAGTAAAGCGCCTGGCTGGGTTCGAACCCACGACCTACAACTTGTCAGTCAGGGCCGGTACCACTGGCCGACATTGAGTCCCAACAGCACAGAATTCTCCTAACTTCCAAGAACTTAATGGACCACAATTTCTGATGCTACCCACGACAAAATGTCTTGCTGTCTATTGGCTGTTCCTCGCCTACTATCAAACTACAACAAAACTTTAGGTAGGTATGTCGGAATTCATAAGTTAATTATCTAAACCCTTCAAGGCGTTAATTAACGGCGTGATTAACAAAACTGTTAGTCAATTAAATAAGTTAAAGTTAGCCGGACCTTCGTTAAGATAGTTAGAGAACTTTCATTAAATAGTTTTGGGCATAACTGCCTCTATCTTCATTTTGGAGAAAATTATTTGTAATCTCCATACTTCCTATTTGTCAACGCTACACTTGGGATGATGATGTGATGACATAAAACAAAAATTACGTTCCCATGACAACATCACGTTTCCCATGACAACATCACGTTGTCGTGGGAACCGTCATTACATGGTAGGCGGAGTGGGGGGTGTTAGGTTTTATTTTCGTTACGTTACGGAATTTCTTGATTCGGTCGCCGCGCTCAAAGCTCGCGATAAAAGCTATGCAATAGCTTAAAAATCGAAGAGAGATCTCATTATTATTACTTTTATTTCTAAGTCTGAAATCTGAACACCTCAAAGGAGTCTACATTTTTTTTTTCTGAAGCAAAAAGAAAATGCGTTTCTCTGCGTTCAGCGCTCGGTGTGGTAACACGCCGTGTTCGGGTTCGCGACAAGTCAATCGTCATCCTAAGGATGCCTCGTTGAGAGGTAAAACACGTGTCGATTTCTTTCAGAGTTTTTTATGGCTCTTTAGAAATAGCTAAGCGGAACAGGTTACTAAATATACCCACGTCTATTGTATTTTATAATGGATTTCCGCAAGGTCACGCCTGAATCAATCAACTAACTTGTAGTTACAATACCATGCGTTATTCCCAGGGAAGTAAAGAGGAAATAAAAATGGAGAGATAACTCTTAATAATGTAAACTTTACACTTCGGAACAGTAAGCCGCATCTCGCTGGTAACACTTTGACTTAGAGCTAGCGCAGTACAGAGTTCTAAAAGAATAAGCGGCCAGCACCTAGTTGCTCGCAGAACGGATGGCCGATGGGGTCGAAAGCTTCTTGAAAAGCGACCGCGTACCGGAAGACGTAGCGTTGGAAGGCCTCCCACAAGATGAACCGATGACCTTGTGAAGGCCGCAGGAATCCGCTGGATGCGGAAAGCACAGAATCGGTCGAAGTGGCGGTGCTTGGGGGAGGCCTATGTCCAGCAGTGGACGTCTTTCGGCTGAAATGATGATGATGACCCTAGTTGCGTAACACACGATCAATCACAATCTGTTTCGTTTCATTTTGACAGTTCCACAACATTCATTGCGTTATTTACGTTGTTGAGCAGACAAATTTTTCGAACATATGAAGCAATGGATTAGTGATATCCTTCAAAATTATTCAGATTGTGATTGTCACTACTAACGTGTCGCCTATCCTACCGTACCAATATGTTGGGACATTATTTCATTTAGCCGCCTTTACATAGAAACTTGAGGGGCTTGTGGCTAAGGAATAACAGCCGCACGGGTCGATCGATCAGGTTAAGCTACGCTTGGCGCGATTGATCCATGGATGGGTGACCATCTTTACATTGCAAGATCCCTCCGTGTCTCGGAAAACACGTTAAGTCATTGGTCCCGGCTGTCATTTGTAGATTTTTGGCAGTCGGTACGGGTAGTTGGAAACCCAAAAGTCTGACTAACAGTCTCACCAAGGGGTATCGTGTTACCTAGTAACTAGGTTATGGAGGTAAGATAGGCAGTCGCTCCGTGTAAAATACTGGTATTCAGCTGTATCCGGTTAGACTGGAAGCCGACCCCAACATAGTTGGGAAAACGCTAGGCAGATGATGACATAGAAACTAACAACGCTTCTCTAATTTATTATGGCCATATCTTATACTTTATATTAATTAAAAACCAATAAATAATAAAGACCTTGTAAAATAGCATATATTTCAATTCAAATTCGGCTAAAATCTTAGCATATTTCCTTCACAATTTTCGTCTGTACCAAATTCTTTTCGTTATTCCTTTTATGAGATTCCGTGAATTCCATGTGATCCTCGATAATTTACTACTATAGAACCGAGATTGATTCACTTATACATACAAAATATTTGTTCATAGGTACATAGGTACTGTCTAGACATGTTCTAGCTAGAGCTTTTCATTTTGCCTATCGTTTTCACTAATCGACTATGTATGAGACACTATTTTATACAGGATATTACAGAACCCATCACATAGCCTGTGAGTGTTGTGGGTCTCACATGTAGTGCGCTGGATTGGAGGACACTGCTGCGTGATTTCTTGAATAAAACTCATTATAACTTGAAGAATGTTATTTCACTGGTTCATCAATTGTTCGAAAATTACAGCTAGTACAGTTTACTTTTTCTGATGGACTATATAACCAAGTAAACCTGTGGGTGCCTTAAGCTGCTACACTCAAAGCCTCCAGCCAGGGACTTACAAACTAAACTTATAAACTAGGTGAACGCTCGCTAAGGGCACCCCCTGTGGGGTACGAGCCTCGGCTTAGGGCGTTTACCTGAGGGAGGACATCAAAGATGGGACGGGCTGGATCAAAGTTTTGATCATGATTATTAATCGGGGAATTTAAAGCTACGTGCTCAGCTGTAACAACTGCTGGCACCTCGTTTTCGAGCAAGGGTCGGGGTGGAGTAACATTTACTCGGGGGCGTGGCGGTCGCGATCGCAAAGGACCTCGACGGCGAGATCGGAATGACGGGAAGCGTCTGTACTTGTGTCCTAACGTACTCGTTTCCCTACTAGACTCCTGATGGATGGTAGTCGTGTCGTCTGGGTCGGTAACAATAAGCCTTGGTCGGCGAACATGACTGATTTTACTGGGGACATAATTGGCGGCCTCGACAACCAGAGGGTTGCGATGTTTGGCCGCGGACTAAAAGAAACGCTTCGAAGCGCGTTTGAGGAACTGATGGATGGTAGGGATTTTAAGATCGATATGGAGGCACTCGTTCCTCACAAACCAAGGGGAGCCGGTAGCTCTACGGAGGAATCGATTTTGAAGGGTTTGTAACCTATGGATATGAAGGGGTTTTGCATGAGCAAAGACGGAACCCGCATAAGTCATGATTGGGCGAATGCAAGCCGTATAGATCCGCAATTTGCACTTTAGTGACAATTTGCTACTTGCATTTTAGGACGGAATGGAGCCTACCGAGAACGAAAGCGGCTCGCGAACGGGTCTGTTTTATGTGTTCTGCGAAAGAGAGATGGTGGTCTAGAACGACACCTAGATATTTGGCTCGCTTCTCCCAAGGGATAGGCTTGCCGAACATGGTGAGTGGTCGGGGGAGGGGATTTCTAAGAGTCGTGTGCTGTTTCGTAAAGAGAACCGCTTGACTTTTATCGGGATTAACTTCGATCCGCCATTTTCGAAACCAATCGCCAAGTTTATTGACGATTCGTTGGAGAATGCGGGCTAAGTTATCGGGAGAAAATACAGTTTACTTAGAATGTCTTATAGTTGTAGTAAATTACATAGGTGCAAGTAGCGGCGGTGACGTTGCGCGTAACAAATCGAGTTTTCAATGAAATTATTTTTTATAAATCGGTGATTGTGATCAACTCTAGGTCCACCAATCAGAGAGAGTCAGAGGCGTCTCAAAAGTGGACAGGTTTTGACAAGTTCAAACCTGCATGGACTTGACCTAGAGTTGCGTACGATCATGACAAAGTTGGTAATTAACAAATCAAACAAACTTATAACTAAGGAATAATGTTTGCTAGCTGCGTTTCAATATTTACACTGATTTTCGTTGGATCTATTATTGTACGAGTGGGCGTCTTGAACATAGCCATTATCTACATCACATTCTGTACATCAAACTAAGTGGCACTGTACAAAAATTGTTGCTGGAAACGACTTTTGTTTCTGGTGTGAAAAATCGCTGTTTACGGCCCCCAATGTAAAGTTAGGTCAAAGTTGGAACTTTGACCATCAATATCTCTGTAACCAGAAGGTTCCCAGGTATAGTCCAATACAAAACAAAAATATCACAATGTCGAGGAGTGTAAGTAAGTGGCTCTCGGCTTCGTTAAGCGTCTTTTTACACCGTTACATTGATGCTTCAGAAATTTAATTGATTCAGGCGTGACCTTGCGGAAATTCATTTTAAAATACAATAGACGTGGATATATTTAGTAACCTGTTCCGCTTAGCTATTACTAAAGAGACATAAAAACCCTGAAAGAAATCGACACGTGTTTCATCTCTCAACGAGGCATCCTCAGGATGACGATTGACTTGTTGCGAACCCCAACATGGCGTATTGCCACACCGAGCGCTGAACGCAGAGAAACGCATTTTCTTTTTGCTTCAGAAAGAAAATGCAGACTCGTTTGAGGTGTTCAGATTTCAGACTTAGAAATAAAAGTAATAATATTGAGATTTCTGTTCAATTTTCAGGATTATCCCTTACCCAGCATTTTTCAAAGCAGGCAAGAGTCAGCTGCCGTCTTATGAGATGAGACTGAATAACAGATTTTTTTTCTGACGTGCGGTGTGTCAGTTTTCACTTAGAAATGCTCCTGAATTTAACCACACTGATCAAACAATCGGAGCTGCTGTTTTTTAGCCCAAACTCGGTATCCTAAAGCAGGCATAGGTACTCAAGGAATTTTATCTCCAGGCATTTCTGTTGTACAAGCGCACTTACGAATTATTAATAAAACATATAAAGAGATACGACGCCATTTTGGCGTTATGTTTCCCGCCTAATGTGTTCTATTCGAAACAAAATTTGAAACGTAGCAAAGAAATGAGACGTTCAGCCATCTTTCTTGCGTTACATGTGAAAACAGTTTTTTTTTTAGTTTGGGCATCTCGTAGTTGACCTCTGAGATCATGACTACTTAACCGGGCATTCCTGTGGGTGCCTTAAGCTACTACACTTAAAACCTTCAGCCAGGGGTGACAAAACAGAGGGCGCGAGTGTCTTCATCATTGTTTTTTTTTCTGTGTACTTACTTACATTTTTATTTTGGTGTTACCTCTAGGTGACGTAGCCTACTATGGATGGACTATGGTAGGTTAATAACCTGGATAGGCCCACTCTTTTTCTCATCTGGTATTTATGCAAGTTTAGTTATCTGGAAATAGAAACCGTTTTTGTCAACTATCCGGAAAATGCTTCGCATTATGAGCATTACAAATATTCAATTGTCAATCTTAAACTAAGTAGGTACAATATTAATTTTAAGATTTGTGATTTACAATATGTCTATTTAGAATTTGTATTATTATAATCAGGTAATTATTACTTTAAAATGTCAAAATTAAGTACAGTCATCTTGGATTTTTACAATAATCCATGTATTCACCAATGTCATAAAAGCAATGATCTAATAGCCAACTTGTCAGCTTTTTTTTGAACATGGGGATGGGAAGTTCCTTAAATGAATTAGGTAACTCGTTATACACCTGAAGAGGAGGTGGACGCTCCACCGTGTGGAGGTATCAAGCTGAAATTAATTTCAAATACGTAGATCTAAAGTTCTAAAAAAATGCAAGCTTCTAAGTCAAGGCAATAAATAAATACGGCCATTTAAGTGACATATTTTGATATTCGCAAATAAATCAAAACCTACAGGGTACTTCCCGTTGACCTAGAATTATGAAATTTGCCAGGAAGCAAGATCTCAAAGCACAAGTTAAGAACAAAGTCCGAAAATAGTTAAGTAATTTGTAGTTTTATTAAATAATTTTTTTGCAGTTGACGAATTGATCGTGACATTTAACGATGTATGGGAGAACATGTTTCTCAACTACAAAGTTAAGTTTGATTTTGGGATAAATTCATCTCAACTGCGGAACCCTTCTTTTTGCGTGGTCCGACACACACTTGGCCGGTTTTTTTTAAATGTCTTCCTTCGCCAAATTCAGAACAATGATTCTGCCAATGATTTAATAATATAATAATTCTGTATTCATATCGGATGGACGCCCTCATTTTGCGATGTTCAGTGACATCTTCTATGGCAGGTGTCTGCTCCAATGAGCGTGTTTATACCGGATTATATTCACTCAAATCTCCGGATTTACGTGTGAGATTCTGTTGAAGATTATTCTGAATCTTGTTTGGAAAAAGTTGTTATTATTTTCTGGACTTATGCCCGCGGCTTCGCCCGCGTAGATGTCGGAAAATATACCACGGAACGTACTACCGGGCAGTACCGGGATTACATACCTAATAGTCCAGGAAAAGGTTATTGACTCCTACCGCTGCGATCCAACCATAATTATTTTGTTACGCGTAATTTTGAATCCGTGATATCTTTTAAACCATTCATTTAAATGATATTATATCAGGCTTATTTTATTCTAAATTAAATGCCCAATTTAAATAACATATTTTATTGGATAACGATTAATATGATACCGGGAAATATAGCTTCGGAAATAACAATGGAATTTTTATCAAATTCTGAAAGATAATAATGGTTACTATACTGTGAGTCATCCTTGGAAGATATGCCATCGCAAATTTTTTGTTAAACTTTTTAAGATCTTCAATCCTGTAGAACATAAATTTGATATATCTCTAACGGTTTACGCGGTGCACGCCCGACATATAATACATGATAAAAAATATAATAATAATAAAAATATTTGTTCTTACATCCATTTTGAGAGCTAAAATTAACAAACATATAGACACCAACTACATCATGTCTGCCTCTCAAAATGGATGTAGGAATGGGTCCCGCGGTACTAAGGAGCAACTCCTCATTGATATGGCCATTAGCCAACAAGTTCGCCGTTCCCGAAAGGATCTGTCGACATGCTGGATAGACTATAAGAAGGCCTATGACTCGGTGGCTCATGAGGGTGCTGGAGTTGTATAAAGTAGATACAACTCTGCGCACCTTCCTGATGTCGTGTATGGGGCAATGGAGGACGGTCCTTCGCTATCCAGCACGCGTAGCATGACCACCGTAGAAACGAGTTTTGTCGACGGAAGAGTAGACAAAATGACTGATAAACAATCACAATCTCTAATTTTGTCTATTCTTCCGTCGACAAAACTGTTTGACGAATTTGTTTTTATCGAATTTGTTTTTATCGACTTTGTTTTTATCGACTTTGTATTTATCGACTTTGTTTTTATCGATTATGTTTTTATCGACTTTGTTTTTATCGACTTTGCTTTTATCGACTTTGTTTTTATCGACTTTGTTTTTATCGACTTTGTTTTTATCGACTTTCTTTTATCGACTATGTTTTTATCGACTTTGTTTTTATCGATTATGTTTTTATCGATTATGTTTTTATCGACTTTGTTTTTATCGACTTTGTTTTTATCGACATTGTTTTTATCGACTTTGTTTTTATCGACTTTGTATTTATCGACTTTGTTTTTATCGACTTTGTTTTTATCGACTTTGTTTTATCGACTATGTTTTTATAGACTTTGTTTTTATCGATTATGTTTTTATCGACTTTGTTTTTATCGACTTTGCTTTTATCGACTTTGTTTTTATCGACTTTGTTTTTATCGTCTTTGCTTTTATCGACTTTGTTTTTATCGACTTTGTTTTAATCGACTTTGTTTTTATCGACTTTGTTTTTATCGACTTTGTTTTTATCGACTTTGTTTTTATCGACTTTGTTTTTATCGATTATGTTTTTATCGACTTTGTATTTATCGATTATGTTTTTATCGACTTTGTTTTTATCGACTTTGTTTTTATCGACTTAGTTTTTATCGACTTTGATTTTATTGACTTTGTTTTTATCGACTTAGTTTTTATCGACTTTGTTTTTATCGACTTTGTTTTTATCGACTTTGTTTTTATCGATTATGTTTTTATCGATTATGTTTTTATCGACTTTCTTTTTATAGACTTTGTTTTTATCGACTTTGTTTTTATCGACTTTGTTTTTATCGACTTTGTTTTTATCGACTTTGTTTTTATCGACTTTGTTTTTATCGACTTTGTTTTTTTCGACTTTGTTTTAATCGACTTTGTTTTTATCGACTTTGTTTTTATCGACTTTGTTTTTATCGACTTTGTTTTTATCGACTTTGCTTTTATCGACTTTGTTTTTATCGACTTTGTTTTTATTGTCTTTGCTTTTATCGACTTTGTTTTTATCGACTTTGTTTTAATCGACTTTGTTTTTATCGACTTAGTTTTTATCGACTTTGATTTTATTGACTTTGTTTTTATCGACTTAGTTTTTATCGACTTTGTTTTTATCGACTTTGTTTTTATCGACTTTGTTTTTATCGATTATGTTTTTATCGATTATGTTTTTATCGACTTTCTTTTTATAGACTTTGTTTTTATCGACTTTGTTTTTATCGACTTTGTTTTAATCGACTTTGTTTTTATCGACTTTGTTTTTATCGACTTTGTTTTTTTCGACTTTGTTTTAATCGACTTTGTTTTTATCGACTTTGTTTTTATCGACTTTGTTTTTATCGACTTTGTTTTTATCGACTATGTTTTTATCGACTTTCTTTTTATAGACTTTGTTTTTATCGACTATGTTTTTATCGATGTTTTTATCGACATTGTTTTTATCGACTTTGTATTTATCGATTATGTTTTTATCGACTTTGTTTTTATCGACTTTGTTTTTATAGACTTTGTTTTTTCGACTTAGTTTTTATCGACTTAGTTTTTATCGACTTTGTTTTTATCGACTTTGTTTTTATCGACTTTGTTTTTATCGACTTTGTTTTTATCGACTTTGTTTTTATCGACTATGTTTTTATCGACTTTCTTTTTATCGACTTTGTATTTATCGACTTTGTTTTTATCGACTATGTTGTGCAGGATGTCGAAATATCCAGAGGAATAGTGAGCCGATAAGGATTGAGCGAGGTATATTCCAGGGAGATAGTTTGAGTCCGCTCTGGTTCTGCTTAGCCCTGAATCCTCTAAGCACACTGCTGGAGGATTCAGGTCTTGATTATCGGCTGAGGAGAGGTGGTCAGGATATATCTCACCTCCTCTACATGGATGACCTAAAACTCTTCGCCCCCAACAATTTGCAACTGATGGAGCTACTGAAAGTAACTGAAACTTTCAGTAACGCCATCAGGATGGAATTTGGTGTGGATAAATGTGCGGTCATGCATGTAAAGCGAGGGGAGATTGTGGAATCCGCGGGAACCCAACTCTCGGATTCCATAAACCTTAGAGCCCTCTCCACATCCGAAACCTATAAGTATTTGGGTATGTCGGAAGCGTTGGGCATCAATGTTACTGACATGAAGCAATCGTTGAAGGAGCGCTTCTTTGGCCGCCTGAAGAAAGTATTTAATAGTCTTCTATCAGGCGGAAACAAGGTCCCTTCAACGGCTGCCTTCAAGGGGCCTTCAACGGCTGGGTCATGCCAGTTTTGATGTACTCTTTCGGCATACTCAAATGGACTCAGACTGAACTCGACGCCTTGGATAGGAAGGTCCGTACGTTGCTAACTGCATCTCGAATGCATCACCCACGGTCATCGGTAATGAGACTGTATGTCCCGCGAAAATGTGGAGGTCGAGGCTTTTTAAACGCTAAGACACTCCACAATCGCGAGATATGCAGTCTCAGGGAATATTTCCTAGAAACCGACGTGGGGATGCATCGAGATGTGGTTGCGATAGACAAGGGCCTTACCCCGCTCTCCTTGGCTAAAGAGAACTGGCGCAAGCCTATAGTGCTTGACACTAACGACCGCAGGGAGATATGGCAGAGTAAGGAGCTTCACGGGCGCTACTTCCGGGCCCTGCATGGGCCCGATGTAGACTTACTAGCGTCCGTAGCCTGGCTGCGCTTTGGTGACCTCGTTGGGGAAACCGAAGGTTTTGTCTGTGCAATTATGGACGAAGTAATGATGACGAACAATTATCGGAGATTTATTGTGAAGGACGGCACGGTTGACATCTGTCGGGCATGCCACCGTCCGGGAGAATCAATCCGACATATTATCTCCGGGTGTTCTCGTCTAGCTAACGAAGAGTACTCAGCAACTTGCTCTGAAATACAGTCTTGTGGTATCGGAAGTGCTGTACTACAGGTATGTGCCCGACCCAGTTCTCGAAAATGGAAATATCACATTGTACTGGGATCGATCCATCATCACTGACAGGATTATTGTTGCCAATAAGCCTGATATAGTGGTGGTGGATCGAGGAGAGCGGCGCGCAATGATTATTGACATAACGGTCCCGCATGACGGGAACCTCGTGAAAGCCGAGAAAGATAAACAAATCAAGTATCTTGACTTGGCTCGCGAGGTTGTCGACATGTGGGATGTGGACTCAGCAATCATTGTGCCGATAGTCGTATCAGCCAATGGCTTAATTGCCAAGAGCATCGACCAACACCTAAGGAGGCTCTCGTTGGGCAGCTGGATTAAGGGCTTGATTCAGAAAGCGCTACTCCTGGCCACGGCTCGCATCGTTAGGAGGTTCCTCTCTCTGGAGCCCTGACCGCCGGTAGCTTGGACCCTGCTCCCGATACCGGTGGGACACTATTTTTTATATTTTTAAATGTTTTTATATTATTTTATTCTAATATTTAAAAATATAATTTATATGTAAATAATGAAATAAAGGAAATAAAAATATTAATTTCATAAAAACAAAAACACATTACATACATTGTAGATTATAAATTAACATTTGTCACACTATAAGCACAAATATATAGACTCTATCCCTTAAACTAGGTCTAGCCTGTATCTCAAGAGATAGGGTTCAGCCATATGGGTACAATAAATTATTGACATTCTGTAACAAGTGAAACAGTGTCGATGTTACATAAGGTAAAGTTATTCTATGAAAGTGTAGGTGTTTACTAAGTGTGTTGTGTATTGAGTGAGTGTTCGTGAATGTGCGTGTAGGTACGTGTGCATGTGCATATGTGCGTGGATTTTGCGATTGCATTTTTACGTGATGTATGCTAGAAGATCTTCCGTTGTGAAGTAGTCCTGTTGTAGTAGCCATTGAGTGATTTTGTGTTTTAGCGTGTGTCTGTTTAAATCAAGTATATTCAGTATTCTGTGTAGTTTTTTATATACATAAGTACCTATGACGTAATATTGGTGTTTGGCAAATAGTTCTATGTGTTACTCCTGATGCAACATTTGTGCGTTTTTTTGGGTTGGACCGGGACATGGCTCTATGAGTTCTGAGGACAGACTGCAAGATGAACAGCTGTCTAACTGTTAATACCTTACATTCATCATAGAGTTGTTTAGTTGGGTATAAGTACGGTTTCTTAGACATGACTTTAAGTACGGCTCTTTGAGCTCGCTCTACCCTCAGGAAATTAGTTTTAATAGCACCACCCCATGCAGTAATGCAATATCCGATAATCGACTGATACAGTGCAAAATAAACCATTTTTAATGTGTCTATGTCAGCCGATTCTCTAAGGGATTTAAAAACATAAATAAGACGCATTGTACTACTAGTTATCATTTCTAGCTGTTTGTCCCATCGTAGGCCGTCATCTATTTGCAGACCTAGATACTTTACACAGTCACTTCTAGCTAGTGTAGGACATGAACACGGTGTTGATGAGTTCAGGCAGGAGTGAGCAGTTACTACAAAACTATGCGGTGGCTTGGTGCTTCGTCGGATTGCGAAAGAAATGTAGCAAGATTTATCCAAGTTTAATGTAAGTAGATTTTGGTGGAACCAGTTCATAATACTGTTTAGAGCTATTTCTGCCTTAGTTTTAACCTCTTCCCACGTGGAACCATAGATGATAATCGCAGTATCATCAGCGTATGCGTAGATCTTGCAGTTTGGTAGCATCATCCTGCAAAGGTCATTGACATAAATTTGGAACAACGTGGGACCTAATATGCTTCCCTGGGGCACACCATATGTCGCGATTTCTTCATTACTGAGATACGCATCTATTTTAACTTGTTGAGAGCGATTCTTTAGGTAATCTTTGAAAATGTCGAGTGCTATGCCTCGTATACCCAGAAGCTCCAATTTAGTGATGAGTTTGGGTAATATTCGACAATAATCGTCATATTTCAGCCAATTTACACAAAACCTTAATGAATTATACACTAAAATCTTCCACATGAATCATTTCGTCCATTGTTGAAAACCGTTTGAAAATCCATTCGGTAGTTTTTGAGTTTATTGCGTTCAGACAGACAGACAGACGCGGCGGGGGACTTTGTTTTATAATATGTAAGGATAATATGATCGTGAATCCCCTTAAGCCTGTCTGTTATAGTAGTGCTAAAGAAACTGCTCTCGTTATCGCAGACTGAATAACATAACTAAATATTTGTTATGTTATAATTGTTAAGTTTGACCGTTGAAATGAAAGTCCGCGTTAACGAATAAAATAAAATTGAAGTGTCTGTTTGTAATGTCAAAATAACAGCTTGAAATTTTACTAAAGACATAAAAGTTTATATGGTCATGATAACAAAAAAAAAAATTGTTGTCTGTCTGTTTGTTCCGGCTAATCTCCGAAACGGCTAGACCGATTTTGACGGGGCTTTTACTAACAGATATCTAATGTTATAAGGAGTAATTTAGGCAACTTTATTTTAGAAAAATAATTAGGGTCCACGCGGGCGAAGCTGCGAGCAGCAGCTAGTTAATAATAAAGAACATTACTACAATGATAAATTTTCTTTACTATGACCATAAATAAATCCATAATTATCTTAGGGAGTGATTACTTCTTAACAACTCCTTTGATAAGGCCGATAAACAACAGAAGTAGTCCTATTGTATTATTGTACTTTTAACTATTTTCTTAATGTCTCTCGGCAAACTTCGTGTTTCGTCGGTCGTCAGATTTCTATCAGTTGCCCTTTGCACTTGGTGTAGACCAGACGCTCTCAATCGACTTGGAAGTATATAGAGTTGTTAATACTGTAAAAGAGTATTAACAACTCTATATACTTCCAAGTAATTTTGTAACACTTAATGTCATCATCTGCCTAGCCTTTTCCCAACTATGTTGGGGTCGGCTTTCAGTCTAACCGGATGCAGCTGAATACCAGTATTTTACATGGAGCGACTGCCTATCTGACCTCCACAAACTAGTTACTAGGTATCACGATACCCCTTGGTAAGACTGGTTGTCAGACTTTTTGGGCTTCTAACTACCCGTAACGACTGTCAAAGATCTGCAAATGACAGCCGGGACCAACGGCTTGTAATACTTAATGTAATTTATTTAAAAAAAGAGAGGTAAGCTGCTAAATTCGCAGGCACAAAATAGTTTTACAGCTCTGTATAGATTACACGGAAATCAAAAAAAAAAAAAAAACAATAAAGTACTTAGTTCTGAATTCAAATTATTATCCTACTAATATTATAACGGCGAAAGTTTGTGAGTGTGTGTGTCTATGTTTGTCTCTTCTTCACGCTCAAACGGCTGAACAGATTTGGATGAAATTTAGTATACAGATAGTTTATAACGTGGACTAACACATAGGATACTTTTTATCTCGATATTCCCATGGGATCGAGACTTCTGCGGGTGAAACCGCGGGGCGCAGCTAGTACACGATAAATCTAATAATTGATGGACATTAAGAAAATGGTCAGACTATAAATATTAAGGCATTAAATTCCCAAGAAGCGCTAGCGTCTATACCAGCCATACTCATACATTACATACTCATACCTTTTTTCTATAGGGGCCACAAACACGTTTCAGGCATGGTGTCGAGGGCCGCAAGCAAAAAATATTTAGGTCCTAATTAAACTTATTATATAATTGCATAGCACACCATGTGAGCACTATGTACTAAAGAGTTACCATTTACCGGGTAATATGTCTTGCATTGACTTGAATGTGCCCTGGCGGCTGTGAGTATGACATGCTCACTCAAATGTCTCGCTGATGGTGGCGTGTGTGTTGGATCATTTAGCTCCCTTCAAAATGGTTGAGCTGAATGGTGCTAATCCATGCGTCATGTTCGTGAACGGGCTCCATCAGTTGGGACTGGTCATCTCTTAGCTGCCAGGGCTTATTTTAAATTTTTTGAATTGTTCTTTTTTATCTTTTTATTACGGACGCTTCTCATGTGCACGTCTTTCTACATTGTTCTCACATGTATAATTTCAACATGAATGATGTAACCAATATTTTGTAACATTTTATTATTTAAAAGAGTGTCCGTGGAGTTTCTTGCCCGTTCTTCTCCATAGGTACCTACTACGCTTTGGAATGGGCAACTAGCTTCATACCTATTTCTGACTGACCGATTCCTTGACAATTCAAAAGTGCCTGTAAATGGTTTAATTGAAATAAATGATTTGAGTTTGAGTTTGAAACGTAATTTCAACATTCCCGTTCTGAAACACCCATTCTCTGATGGGCGCGAAATTTAAAATGGTTTACATTAAATTTGTAACTTCAGATGGGCCAATAACAAAGGCCCGGCGGGCCGCCGGTTGAGTATAACTGGTCTATACAATCATTCTGACACAACGTAAATCAGTTTGATTCCTCTAGCTGGGAGCATCCTAATTGATCAGAGCTGCCAGATCATTTGATTGACAAGTAGAGCTTGCCGGTATTATTGGCAGCTTGGAGCTGTACCGTTTGAAATAGTCGATACCTTAAACCGACAGGTAGAATTATGAACTTCAGGGAATTGAAATTTAACTTAAAGGAAGATTGAAAAATATTTAAACTGCTTAAAAGGTTAGGTCAGTTAGGTCTAAATTATACAGGACAGTCATGTACTTGTTTTGGAAGTTTTTGGTTCATTAAACGCGTCTTGACAAGCCAGTGAGCTAGTAGTATTTTTATTTCGAATAAAAACCGGCCAAGTGCGTGTCGGACTACGTACAATGAAGGGTTTCGTAGTTGGAATGAATTTATCCCAAAAAAAAACTTAACATTATATTTGAAAAAAACATGTTCTTCCATACATCGATATAATTACGTCACGGTCAATTCTCCAACTGCAAAAGTAAGTTTGTAAACACAAAATCAAAAATTGTGTGATAAACTACAAATTAACTATTTTCGGACTTTTTCCTTTACATTTGCTGTGAGACCTTGCTTCCTTCCAAATTTCATGATTCTAGGTCAACGGGAAGTACCCTGTGTAATCTCCGGTTTTGATTTATTTGCGAGTATCAAAATATGTCGCATAAATGGCTGTATTTTTTTTTGCCTTGACTTAGAAGCTTGATTCTTTTAGAGCTCCAAGAGACCATATACTTACGTATTTGATATTTAATTTCAACTTGATATCTCCACGCGTTCCTGAGAAAAAAGGTCTTGACAGACGAACGGACAACGAGGTGATCTTATTATAAGGATTCCATTTTTTTCTTTTGAGGTACGGAACCCTAAAAAAGGTTGAGATATAAAACCTATATATCTAAGTAAAAGTAACTGAACTCAAAAAGAAATAGGTAACTTACGAAACACAATATTTTGTTCACCTACTACCACCAAAGCAACTTGTTGTACTGACATTTATTATTCTCCATAAATAACCTCATACCAACACCTGACGCCACATAAGCGATAAGATTCTGAACTAGTTCGTTCATTCTGAATGAACTATGTATTTAGTTCATTCGCTCTTTCGGAGCGATCCATAATGAGCTGTCAGAAACTCCCGCTAACTCCATTAATATAACATTATAGGATAAGTCCTTTCGTGGCTTGATTAGATACGTCAAGAACTTACTGTATGTAGAAATGCGTTAATAATATAACATAATATCACGCATTTTTTCCTCGATATATTAGGCAGAGATGTATGTACTCTATTTCTATTTTTACTTAATATCCCTCGGGAATCATCGCATTTCCGAATACAAACGAATGCTAATTTCCATGTCCATCAATTATTAGATTTAACTTGTATAATAATTTGAATTCAGAACTAAGTACTTTATTGCTGTTTTGTTTTGATTTTCGTGAGAACTATATAGAGCTGTAAAACTATTTTCCTATCTGTCGTGCCTGCGACTTTAGCAGCTTTCCTACCATTTTTATTAAAATAAATTACATTAAGTTAAAAGAGTATTAACAACTCTATATACTTCCAAGTCGATTGAGAGCGTCCGGTCTGCACCAAGTGCAAAGTGCAACTGATAGAAATCCGACGACTGACGAAACACGAGTTTGCCGAGGGACATTAAGAACATATTTGTACTGTTCCTATAGTATTAGGTACACCCACATTTCACCAGTTATATTTAAGTCCCATGTAATAGTGCGCGACCATAATGCCATCAAATGGATACCAATTCAGACTCCGGGCTGCTACTGAGAAATTCCTGATGGAAAACTCCAATAACACTTTGAGCGATCTGGGAATCGAAACTAGTACCTCATGCTCAGCTGTAGCGCTTCATAATAATCTTTTCAGGCTTTTCAAGTAAAATAGTCTTACTAAAGTAATGAAAATTGCTTTAATTGGATAATCTATTAGAAATTGCGACCTAAATGCTTTAGTATTGTATAATGGGATTTGGAAATGCAATGATTGTGGTTGAATTCCCGCATAGTGACACTACCGTATATTTGATACTACCTAGAGACAAATATTTGATACTTCTGATACTGTGGTCACTATCCAATGAATAATCTACGTAGAGATAGCAAATGTGGGATTGTAATTGTGTGATTTATATTTCCGCCAAAAAAACAATTTTAACAATTAAAACTTAAAATACCCTCGATACTATTACAATCATTTCTTTATTTCTCTTTTCTACTCCATCACCAGACCATGTTCACCATCTATCTATAACCTATTCATTAAGACCATTCCAATGAGCCCAAACACGATACCTGTGCTGTAAGTTGGTAAGGGAGTTGGGTATCCTGCAAATTCCAGGTGATGCTACAGCATCAGTTCAAGGTGACTATGTTCTTTTAATATCATTGAAGTAACAGAATACCAAATTTCAAATCGATCAGACCTGTGGAAGATACACACATTCATTCATCAACTGGAAAAGAGCTGATAATCTTCAATCCGATTTTGATAAAACATACCTAAGAACCATTGCTAGAAAACCTGCTTTCAAACAAAAAACCTCATTCAAATCGGTTCGATCGTTTAAGAACTACGGTATCACAGACAGACAAACACGAACATTACGGTCAAACTTTTAACACCCCTCTTTTTGCGTCGGAGATTAAAAAATGGACATCCTTCTTGGGACAGGTCACGAGACCAAGATATTATGAGAAGAGGATAATGGACACAGTCTATGACGTTCCCACTGCTGGGACACAGGCCTTCTCCCTGTGAGACCTGTGTCAGCCTCCATGTTTATTTAGAACCAAATACCAATTATATATGTAGTACCTTTGTAGTAAATTTTCGATCGTTCATAAAACTCGACTATTTGGGAACTCTTGATCAGCAATCTTGATTGTAATGTATGTATGCAGTACTGGCTGACTGGACAGGTCAACTCAAATCTGTGTGGTTCTTTCATCAAAAGATCATTTCAGATACTAATCTGCATGGTCCTCGAAAATGACCAGCAGTGCTATTCTGTAAAAATCTCACCGTAAACGCTTAGGTGAAGTGAGCTTGAAAGTGAACTGTCGACAGTGTCAATCCCTAGTAAGTATATGGTGGAATGACAGCTCACTTCACCTTAGCGTTCACGGTGAGATTTTTACAGAATAGCACTACAGAAGGCCAATTCTCGTACAAAACGTTCACAAAATTTTTGACAAGTTTGACAGATTGCAACTTGAATAAGTTGCAATCTGTCAAACTTGTCAAAAATTTTGGTAAATTGTTTGTATTTTTGAGATATTGCGAATGAGATGCAAATGCGAAAGTCCTTAAAACACGGGAATTGCCCTTTAGGAATATTTCTGGACTTTAAAAGAGACTGAATTTGTTTCTGTGTTTCTTCTCAGAATAGGCGGTTATGAGAAACCGACTGTATCTATACTCCATTTGAAATAAGAGTAGACATTTAAACAAACCTTTTTACAGTCCGTTCCACCGATTTTGACTTCTATACCGTAGACATAAGGATGGAATTAAAAGCAAAAAAATGGTTACAATACCAACTGTTTACTGAAGCTGTCATTTGTCATGCCATCAACGCCATAGAAGTCAAAATCGGTTGAAAGAGCTGTAAAAAAGGTTTATTTAAATGTCTAATCTTATTTCAAATAGAGTATAGTTTTTTTAATATTGACGTGTAAAACTATTTGTACAAACCTACTCACAGAAATAAAATAATTTATCATTTAGTTATTTACTGCTTAATTCTTAATACGCTTTTTCGTGCTCTGATCAGAAAATCCCTTTTTATAAAAAGTAGGTAATTTGACAAAAATTGAAAAGGGTATGCTGAGATGGTTTGGGCATGTTGAGAGAATGAATGAAAGGCGACTAACAAAATGTATTTACAAGGCTGATGTAAAGGGAAAGGCCGGGCGGGGACGCCCTAGGAGGACATATACTGACCTTATTGGTGATGTTCTTCAGAAAGGCCAGGTGCGTAGTACTCGCAACCGGCGTGCGTGTATGACCAGATGTATGAACGTAAACGAGGCAAAAGGACTATGTAAGGATCGTAGCAGGTGGCGTTCTGTAGTTTCTGCCTACCCCCATGGGAAGAAGGCGTGAGTTTATGTATGCATGTAGGTAATTTTATTCACCAAAACCCACTACTTTACTATTTTAAATGATAAATATTTTAATTAAGTTTATGGGTATTTGCGTGAACTCCGGGTTGCGTTGGGTACTCTTGAGGTTGAGGTGGAACCCCGCAGACACGGGAACAATGCACAACAGGATCGATGACGCGGCACGATTTAATGAGATCCACCAGTTAGGGCTGTCACAACAGCCAAATTTTTAAATAAAATATTCATTGTGTACAAAATTACTTGACGACGTAACGTAAATTTTGCAGATACTATATAAGTTTGTGGGATATACCGACTTAATTTAGTTCAACATCTTACGTATTTGACAATTTTGTTTAGTTTCAAGCAAAGAATTATGTGAAAAAAATATTGTTATGAAGTCATCAATCAAAATTTCGTTTTTTGTATGAGTTTGGGACACCAAAACTAATATTCAAATAATTGGTACAGCACCATTCTATTGGCAAGCTGTGTAAAGTTTCACACTCACGTGGGTCGTGCCGGAATCGGAATCAACCAGCCGTGCGCTAGTGACGTCATAAAATTACTCAGTCGTGTTCAATGCGTGGTGAACGTGGACAATGCCTCATACACTTTACGAACGATGCTAAATACACATTCATTTATCCGGCTAATGCTGAGAACGTAGTTGCTACTCTACAGAGTAATCACATATTATGGATTTATGAAAGAAAATTTGAATGGTATCTGGCAGGTGGCATCCCTACGTCCAATGAAAGGCCGATGGGCTACACTCTGCATTTTTAACGAGGAACGTGACAAAGTTATTCGAGGGCCCAAGATAATGACTTTCCACGCCACACTGGACCTCAATGGCGTGGTTTTTTCGCAATACCTAACAATCTTTATTTTAAATTAGACGAGTCTTTTGATGTTGAATTTGCATTAGAAAGACTTGACTAATTAAGAACTAAACGATGTCTATAAAAGCTTATACAATTAGTGGTTCTGTCGCTTCAGCAAATCAATCAGCGTATTTAGGAAAAATCAAGAAATTTTTGTCAGAATCTAGGCGTAGGCAGGTAGCCGTGTAGTTCGCCGTCCGATAAGGACCAGGCCCGGGTCGACGGCGTTATGTTCCACGCGCGCCTCAAAGAAATGACAGCACAACTGACGGGGTCCGCCAGGGCCGATGCCTGCCGGGGTCGTGGGAAAGTCCGAAAGGGATACCGTGGCTCGTGGTAACATACAAGCAACTGAAGAAACACGGGTGGGTTTTAGTCAGTCAGAGTCTGACACGCCCTCCCGCTCCGCCTAGAGTGGGAGAAGTTATTTGATAATTTCCCACCCCAAAAAAAGGAAGCCGTGTTTGTATATTCACTCTCTTTGGTCATTGGTCTGCCTCACTGGTCTAATGGTCGCAAGCACTACTGCGAATTGTAGGTACACCTCTGTCCAACCCTTCGGGGAAACCAAGCATGATGTTATGTTGTTCATTGGTCATGGACAAATCTTCATGGACATTAATAATACTAGCCTATTATTGTCCCACAGCAGGGCAGGTTTCTCGTACAAAGAAGGCATGTTGGCGATTTCAGAATATTAAGACCAAACTAAAGTCTAGATTTCCTCTAGATGTTTTCCTTTACCGATGTCAGTAATAAGTTTTATCTACACCCATGTTATAAAACCTCCATAAAAGTTTCTGAAACAGTTACCTTATTTCTGAAACAGTTGTAATAGGTATCATCCAAATGAGTGTTATAATGTTGTACTAAATTTCATTATGCAACTCAAATTTCAAAAAAGGAACATTGTCATGCACGCGCGTTTCACTACCACAGCGTCGTAATTAAAAAAAAAAACTTGTAGGTTATTCGAATTAGCGTCGTATCCCGCCATTTTTGTTCGATAATAGTATTGCAACATTTTACAACAGTCCTCGACACACAAACACGTTTTGTTTTCACTTTTTTTTAAGACATAAAACTTCAAAAAAAAGGTTGATTCTACAAAAAGTTCCAGACTTCTAAGTCAATTTTCGAACGCAAACTCAATGAACTTTCAAAAATGTCAGAAGGCAAAGTCGAATCCATCAGGGCAGAAAAAAATATTGATGATACAATAAAGCTAGGGTCCCAAGAGACTGTAGTTTTGGGGGACAAACTTTATTATCTTGAAGTACATGATATTCGATGTTATTCGTGGGACGTGGACCGCATTGGACGGTTTGGAACGTGTCTATCACTGTCCCAAGTTTCAAGTGCTTTAGATTATGTTTAGTTTAATAGTTGGAATGGACAACGTTTACTTTAGCGAAGATTAATAAGATTTTCCATTCCTTGGTTGATTTGAGAATTGAATTGAAATTGTCTTTGAAATATTACGTAGGTACTAGATCATTTTGATACAGTTGCGGTTTTCCCTTCTTTCGTTAATTAAGTTATTAATGGGAGGTAATGGAATGCCACGCAATTTTGGGAGTCAGTACCCGGCCGACCGAGCTCTGTTCGGGTGAAAATAGAGAATGGCCATTTAATAGTTTAGGATAGTTCATACTAATTTCATGTATGGTACATACTAATTCCATACTGCCATGATAGTACATCTAATTGCATGCTGCCATGATAGTAGGTACTTACTAATTCCATGCTGCCATGTCACTATTCTAAGGTTACCTTAGAATCTTAGAATCTTGTTCTAAACTTTGGGCGACCGTGCGACGTGATTACAAATGTGGGAATGAATATGGCAACACAAGGTATGAGGGATGTTAGAAGATGGGTATGACAACACTGTGCGAGCGAGAAAGGAGGAGGAAGATGGATGACGGTGAATTAAGACGAACGGGTGTGCAACGAAGAAATTATTTAACCGCAAATATAAGAAGATTTACAAGTTTGCTTTTTATTTGCATCAATCCCTACATTTTGGGGGCTCGTCCGGGATAACTCAAAGTAAATAAAAAGTAAAAGACCACGACGCGGGTCGCAGATGTGAAATTTTTTCCGTTGAAAAAACAAAAGACGAAAGACGCTTTGAAGACGTTTGAAGAAGAAAATAATAAGGACGGACAGCGAAATATTTCACGACTGCACCAGTGCGATGATGATGCCGACAACGACGCGGCAGGCTGAAGCTGCAGCAGCAGCAAATGTGAATTCCACATTCCACATGAGCGCGGAGTTACTCCCTAAGTTTAGCGGTTGCGACAACACGTATCCTGTTACACGTTGGGTAGAGGACGTTGAGAGCAGCGCCGTGATATATGGATGGACTCCTCTCCAGCAGTTATTGGTGGCACAACGGGCGCTCGTCGGTACAGCAGACCTATGGCTGCGAGCAGAGCGACCGTACAGGTGCTGGGATGATTTGAAAACCGCTCTATGTAAGGAATTTCCGGACACGGTAGACGTAAAGGCGATCCACGAAATGATGAGTACCCGAAAAAAACTAAAGACGGAATCTTGCATGGATTATTTATTAATAATGAAGGAGATGGGCAAACGGGGTAAGATGCCGATTATGTCGCGATCCAATACATAGTCGACGGCATTGTGGACTCCGAAGTGTACAAAACGATGCTATACGGCGTAAGAACGTACCCCGAATTTAAAGAAAAGTTGAAGATTTACGAAACTATAAGAGGGAAAATTAACCAAGAAAAACGTGAAAACAGGCAGCCGACATCATTCAAAAAATCAACACGAACACGATGTTTCAACTGTGGGGAGCTCAACCATGTATCGTCGGAGTGCCCTAATAAAACACAAGGCAGAAAGTGTTTCAGCTGCAATGAGTTCGGACACGTAGCTACAGAATGTAAGAAAGAAAAATTTGAAAAATCATCATCGACGCCATTATCAACAAAGCCTAGATACATCAAGCAGGGCTCACAGCAGGGCCAACCAAAAGAAACGTTTTTCAATAGTGCCACAGATGGCAGCACTGTGCCATATGATGAAGTTGGCCACTTGCAAAATGACATTCATAAGCGGGCTCTTATTGGTTCACCGAACAATGACGGATGTGAAGAAAAAAGTCAAAGATGTCAACAGGATATTTGCAATAAAAACAAAAACGAATTATCGAAAAAACCGATGAAAGAAATTAAATTACAAAATGGGCTACTCGTCACGGCATTAATCGACAGTGGGAGTGATGTGAACTTAATATCAAACGAGTGTTATGTGCAGTTAGGATTGCCGAAATGTGATAAAAACATTAACATTACAATGTCAGGTTTAGGGTCTTCCAAAATGTTTTCGACTGGATATTTTAAAACTTTGATTGAAATTGATAGCCATAGATATTTTAATGTAGGATTTCACATTGTACCGCAGACGTGTATGCCTTTTAAAGTAATAATTGGTCAAGATTTATTAAAGAATGTGTTATGTGTGTTGAATGGAAATTTAGTATGGATGAGGCCGATTGATGAAGAATGGTTAGGTAATTTAAACTGTTTTCCATGTGTTTCAGATAGTATAGGTTATAATATATTGGCAGTGAACAACTCAAGTGTCAAATTATCTCCTGCATTGAGAGTTACAGACCTAAACAAATTATAAAAGAAGTTCCCATTGAAGTGAAGATAGTGCTGCGGGATGATATTCCTATTGCCCAACGTCCACGGCGAATCTCGTTTGCAGAGCAGGATGAAGTGGATAGACAGGTAGCGGAGTGGTTAGCAAATGGAATAATCAGGGTAAGTTATTCAGATTATGCTAGTCCTCTGGTCCTGGTACGTAAGAAGGATGGATCCACCCGTATCTGTGTGGATTATAGACAGCTCAATAAGAAAATGATAAAAGATGAATTCCCTCTACCGCTGATAGAAGATTACATTGATAGACTGTCAGAAGCCAAAGTTTTTAGCGTGTTAGATTTGAAAAACGGATTTTTTCATCTTAAAGTAAGTGAAGACAGTGTGAAGTACACATCTTTTGTGACTCACAATGGTCAATACGAATTTTTAAGAGCTCCTTTTGGTCTGTCGATATGTCCCAAATATTTTATGCGTTATATCAGTTATGCTTTTAGAGATTTGATAGCAGAAAGAAAAGTTATGATTTTTATTGATGATATTATAATTCCTGCAGAAGATGAACGTCAAGCTGTAGAAAGACTGAAAGAAATACTAGAAGTAGCATCACAATATGGATTGCAATTCAGCTGGAAAAAGGCCTATCTGGTATGTCGAAGCATCACTTATCTCGGACATGTGATTGAAGATGGGAAGGTGAGACCTTCTAAAGAAAAGACTGAAGCAGTAATGAAGTTTCCAGAGCCAAAGACGGTAAAACAGTTACATAGTTTTGTTGGTTTAGCATCATACTTTAGAAAATACATACAAGATTTTGCACTGATAATTAGTCCTCTGACTAATTTATTGAAGAAAGATTCAGACTTTAAGTTTAATGAACAAGAGTGGAATGCATTCAATGAAGTTAAGAAAAAGTTATCAAGTGATCCAGTATTAAAAATATTTAATCAGAAACTTTATACAGAGTTACACACAGATGCTTCCTGTATTGGTTATGCAGCTATTCTTATGCAGCGTAGTGTGGATGATCAGCAGCTACACCCTGTATATTATATGAGTCGAAAGACTACAGATGCAGAAAGTACATAGGTACACAAGCTATGAACTTGAAGCATTGGCGATCATTGAAAGTGTTAAAAAGTTTAGACACTATCTATTTGGTAGACATTTTAAGATTATAACTGATTGTAGAGCTTTTCAGATGACATTAAATAAAAAAGACTTGGGAATGTCAACTAGAGTAGCGAGGTGGATATTATTTCTACAAGATTTTGATTTTACCGTAGAACATAGAGAAGGTTCTAGAATGAGACATTCTGATGCTCTAAGCCGTAACCCTTATGTTGCAGTTGTTGATGAGTTATTTGACAGCTTACGAAAAGCTCAGCAAGCAGATGAAGGTTTGAAAGCCATTATAAATATTTTGCAGACTGCACCGTATGAAGATTACTTGTTAGACAATGGTCTTGTCTATAAAGGAAGTGACAAGAAGTTGGTGATACCAAGAAGTATGGAAGACGAAATCATAAAAAGAGTTCACCAAAATGGTCATTTCTCCAAGAAGAAGATGTTGGAATTGATCAGTAAAGATTATTTTATAAAAAACGTGAGTAAAAAAGTCGAAGATTTTTTAGTAACCTGTATACCCTGTTTACTAGCAACTAAGAAGCAAGGAAAGCAAGAAGGTTTCCTCAACCCTATTGAGAAGGAAAGTGAACCAATGCATACCATACATCTGGACCATATTGGTCCAATGACAGAAACAAAAAAGAAGTATAATCACATACTTGCAATTGTAGATGCATTTACCAAATTCGTATGGTTATTCCCCACAAAAAGTACTACGAGCAGTGAAACCCTGGAGAAACTCAGGATACACCAACAGACGTTTGGAAATCCACAAAGGATAACTACAGACAGAGGTACCGCCTATACCAGTAATGAATTTAAAGAATATTGCAAGGATGAGAACATACAACATTTGCTGATAACAACAGGAGTACCACGTGGCAATGGACAGGTGGAAAGGATTAATGGTATTATTAAGCCAACCCTTACAAAGTTATGTGCAGAAGACACATCAGTATGGTACAAGCACATAAGTAGGTTACAACGGGCAATTAACTGTACTTTTCAGAGAAGTATCAATACCAGTCCATTTGAGTTACTTACAGGAGTCAAGATGAAATCCAAAGAAGATATTCCTATAATTGAATTATTGCAGCAGGAAAGTTTAGTGCAGTTCAATCTAGAAAGAGAAGAACTAAGAAATAGAGCAAAGGAACAAATAATTAAAATTCAGGACGAAAACAGGAAAACATATAACAAGAAAAGAAAGGAAAGTACCAAATATGAGGAAGGAGATCGAGTAGCAATACAGAGAACACAGTTTGGTCCAGGACTCAAACTGAAACCGAAATTCCTAGGACCATATAGGATCATCAAGGTCAAACGTAATGACCGCTATGATGTAGAGAAAGATGACATCGCTGTTGAAGGTCCATTGAAAACGTCTTGTTCAGCTGATGGTATGAAGAAATGGCCCGAGGACGTATGAATAAGTATAAGACGATCGTTTGTGGACGTAAGCAAGATCGAATGAATAAGAAGTATGAATGAGTAAGATTTTTAGGGTAACTGAATTGTAAACATTTTCATTTGTTGGGTACAAAAGAAAACACGTTTGCGTTTGATAAGTTTTTATTTCATAAGGCATAAAACATGATGTTATCTGTTTTATTTATGTAACATAAATACATACATGATATGTTTAAGTTTAATGCAATGTTTAGCGTTATAATATTGAAGCAAGATATTTTTTTTTTTTTGTTTTACTATTTGATGTTTAAAGAAGTAAACTAATTTAAGTTGTTAAAGTGAAACTAGAATTTAAGTTGTTAAAGTGAAACTAGAATTTAAGTTGATAAGTTGTTATAAAATTGGAAGAGACTGATGGTTGTGTGAAGGTATATGTGAGCAGCTGGTGAGTGCATGTCTGAGGACAGTCATGATTGTCAGAATGGCCGAATGTGGGAATGAATATGGCAACACAAGGTATGAGGGATGTTAGAAGATGGGTATGACAACACTGTGCGAGCGAGAAAGGAGGAGGAAGATGGATGACGGTGAATTAAGACGAAC
The DNA here is from genome assembly GCA_963680765.1 of Agrochola lychnidis. Classification (NCBI taxonomy): domain Eukaryota; kingdom Metazoa; phylum Arthropoda; class Insecta; order Lepidoptera; family Noctuidae; genus Agrochola; species Agrochola lychnidis. The sequence goes on from OY796853.1 coordinate 21,439,583, forward strand.
GGGTGTGCAACGAAGAAATTATTTAACCGCAAATATAAGAAGATTTACAAGTTTGCTTTTTATTTGCATCAATCCCTACACAAATATCCTATCCTATACTATTAAACGAGCAATATTTGTATATATATTTAAATATTATCAGTTAATCAGTTAATTTTCTTTTCGTATTTATAATTCCTTACAAACAAACCCCAATCAGCATCTGGCAAACGAAAACTTTGCAATATTTTGCTCTACAAAAAAATATCTTTAGAATCGTAAATGCTACAATTCCAAACCCCTATCTGGACAAAATGTTTCCACTGTGCAATTTCCGACTCGAAGGAATATTTTTGATTACAATACAAACCACATTGTGTTGCCAATATCGCTTGAAAACCTATTCAATTCGTTAAAAGGTCCCAATATGTATTGTTACATATTTAGAATCGACTCTGAAACGTAAAAAGGTTTTTGTATTTTTTAGTCAAGTAGCTTATTAGGCAGGTTATTTTTTTGGTTCGTTTTAGAATTTATTTTGGCAAAAGGTTGCTTTCACAACTTGGCTTGGAAATTCAAATGATTTGGCTCATAAGTGTCCTTATTTTTCTTGCGGTAAGTACCTAATTTTTGGTAAATGTCATATAATTTTATATTATTGGAAATACTAAATTGGATAGCAGCTGTAACCACATTATTATTTTTAACCGACTTTCTCAAAAAGGAGGAGGTTCTCCATTCGTCTGTATATATACCTATATATATTTATATATATATGTTCATCGATATTTTCGTCAATTGTGAACCAGTTGCAGCTTGCGCGCCATATCTTTGTTTTGGGAGTTTTTGAGTTAGCTTCAGTAATACGTATTTATCCCACTTAGTCTATGTGGATGATGAAATAATAACTTCCTGTCACTGATATTTACATAGCCGGTAGTGGCATTCGAACAGGTACTAATCTATATATAATTTTTTTTTAAAACAACCGACTTCCAAAAAAACACTACAAAGTGAAAAATAACTTTAATTTCGGAAGTCGGTGGCAATAAATGAAAATACAATACCAAAGACACCGAATTCCGAAATTAAAGTAATTTTTCACTTTGTTGTTGTTAGTTTGGAAGTCAGTGGTTTTATCTTTAAAACCTCACCATCTTTTATTGTATTTCGCCTCGGAGCCAGACATGGACTGTTCCAGAACCTACTTAAGTTATAAAGTTTACTAAAACAAAAAAAGTTCCACTCTATTCTTTTATTTTAAAAGTTGTGCTACTTAAATGGATTTTTTAAAGTCAGAAAAGAATGTACTTATAAGTACAAGTAAGTACAAAAAACCCGACTACTGTAACGTCACGTAAAATCACGCTCTAAAAAGTATTAAACAAGAAAATATTTCAGACAGAAATCAAGACATAGGTACAAAAATGGTCAAGGTAAAGCCGTGGTCGCATGCCTGTACACCTACAAAATTATAATAGCATGCGACCACGGCTTTACCTTGACCATTTTGGTACCTATATCTTGGTTTCTGTCTGAAATATTTTCTTGTTTCAATCGTTTCATATTTTTTAGAGCGTGATTTTTCAGTAGTCGAATTTTAGTTTTTGAACTTACTTTTTGTTTAAATTATTTTGAGGTTATAATTTTGTGAGAAAGTATTTGCAGAGCAGCTTAAATTTTTTTTTACTTGGGTTTCATTGTATAAAAGGTATTCATTTTACAGTCGTACATTTTTCATTGTACGTACTACAGTCTCACTTCCACTTGTTTTTAACAATTTAAACATATTCACTTACTTAGACAATATGATATATATACATATTTATAATTTGCTTGCCAAGCCCTTTCATTTTATAAACAAAATGGCAAAAAAAAAACATGTCTTTATGTCCTTTATATTGCATTTAATGCGACGTCACTTAGCCTATTAACCAGCGGACAATCTAGACGCTTCCACCACCCCATTTTTCAAATTATGATCGGTAGTTTAGAAATTATGAGGTAACAGTTGAACATACATACATACATACCGGTCAAAATCATAACCCTCCTTTTTGCTTCACCATAGTCGGGTAATTGCGGCTTTCACTATCATTTAGAGAATTTATTCCGAAAGGTTTATACTTAAACTTTCTCATAATAAAGAAATCTCGATGTTTTATCAAGTCGTAAAAAATCGTGCGAATCGGGCGGGTTGCTAGTACAACAGAAGTAACTCAAAGTTACATTAATAATAACAATAACTGTTATATATCTAAGTGAAATTCTTCCGTCCGCTGGCTTCTTATTTCCCAAGAGATCTCAATGAACTCACAGTAGGCAGCTGGAGAAAAGTCGGGCACTTGTAGGAAAGTTTAGGTATCTATTACGATATAATTATTATGTGCCGGAAAATGTTTTATTTAACCAATCAAATACAAAATCGTAGTCCGGATCGATATTTTGCCAGAACATCTAAATCTTTTGCTGACTTGTACCAACTAGTTAATCCTCATTTAAAAATACCTATACCCAGCCAATCACACACTTAAAAAAATGAAATAAAGTAATATCATTAAACCTCAAGGTTACGATTGGCAATTTACATAACTTTAAAATTGTATATTCGTAATAATTATTATTATTAATTGAAAGTTTTTTTACCGAAATATGTACAATTTTAAAATGGAAATAAGTGTCTTATGCAGTCTTAAAATAATAATGACCACTTAAAGTGCAATTATGCCCTTGTTCTACCGAAGGTGCGATATATACATGTCAGATCTAAATTTCCCGGATCTAGATTTTTTTCGAAGCGGGGCAAAAACTGCCGTCTGCCGCCCCCCGCCAATCTTTTATGATGCGCTAAGTTAGCTCGCGAAATTAAAATTTTCTCAAAATTAAAATTTTGCCAGCAACATATTAATCAAATTGTATCGATCGATAATGCGTCAATTCAACAGGGGCGTCAAAACTGTTGTAAATAAGAAACAAAAATAGAAAATTATAAATGTGCTGCGCATCTCATTTATTGCAAAGTTGCTGTCACTTGTCTGCTACGCTTGAATTTGTCGCCCCCTTAAGTTGGCGCCCGGGGCACGGGCCTGGCCCCCCCACCCTAGATTCTTTGGCCAAAAAATAAACCAGCCCTATGGTCACGTGAAGAGTCGACCAACCGCTTGGCGATGTCTCGAAAAACTTAGTAGGCACTCGGACCCCATTAACCTAGTGTTTCAACTCCAAACGGCTCGAACATTAAAATACATTAATTTAATTGAAAATAGTTGTAATTCCTGGTAGCGTATTTAATTTAAAGGGTTACGAATACCTGTATCTACTAGTATTCATTACATTACATCACATCTCAATAGCTCTGGCGGGTGACCCTTGCCCGTGGCGTACAGACGTAGACCACGATAATTTTCAATTAAATTAATTTTAAATGTTTCTGAATATTAACTGCCTTTAATTTCTTCAGTTGTTCAAATGCTGCTTGTATTAAACACATACCATCATCTGCCTAGCCTTTTTCCAACTATGTTGGGGTCGGCTTCCAGTCCAACCGGGTGCAGCTGAATACCAGTATTTAACATGGAGCGACTGCCTATCTGACCTCCACAACCTAGTTACTAAGTAACACGATACCCCTTGGTAAGACTGGTTGTCAGACTTTTGGGGTTCTAACTACCCGTAACGACTGTCAAAGATCCACAAATGACAGCCAGGACCAATGGTTTAACGTGCTTTCCGAGGCACGGAGGGGTCTTGGTATGTAAAGATGGTCACCCATCCACGAATCAACCGCGGCAAGCGTAACTTAACCAGATCGATCGACCCGCGCGGCTGTTATTAGCCAAAAGCCCCTGAACTACACAACAGTATACTTGTCTTAAACATATACCAGTGGAGGTTATTTTTAACCGACTTCCAAAAGGAGGAGGTTCTCAATTCGACTGTATGTTTTTTTATATGTTTATTAGGCGATTACTCCGCCAATTAAGAATTGATTTTGATGATCCTTTTTTGTTTGGTAGGCTACTTCAGAAGTGGTCCCATATAGATTTGACTAACTTTGCGTGAGTAGTTTTTGAGTTAGCTTTAATAATACGTATTTTTCCCACTTAGTATGTTATTGATGGTATTAGATGATATGATAAGTTCCTGCCAGTGTTATTTACACAGCAGGTAGCGATTTTCGAATTTGTATGGAGTAGGTACCACAGCTAAAAAGTGAAAAATAAAAAGTTAATAAAAAAAGCAACCGACTTCCACAAAAAAATATTTTTCACTTTGTATTGTATTTTTTTTGGTAGTCGGTTGTATTTTTTTTTGGAAAAAGTTTTTTTCACATTGCGATTTAAGGACGCTTGACCAGCTATTAACCAATTAATGGCTTACCTATTTCAATCCAGCCTTGGATACTGGATAATGGACTAGATTGAAATGTAAACACAAATTGGTTAAATATCGGTCCAGCGTCAAATAATAAAAAAAACGTGTGGCCCTCGGGGACTGCCGCGGTAAAGCTATCGCATAGCATTTGTAACCTCCATGACAACATCACGTTTCCCATGACAACGTGATGTCCCCATGACAACCGTTATTACATGGTAGGCGGAGTGGTGGGTGTTAGGTTTTATTTTCGTTACGTTACGGAATTTCTTGATTCGGTCGCCGCGCTCAAAGCCCGCGATAAAAGCTATGCAATAGCTTAAAAATTCCAGCACTGAACAAGATACTGGATCAATGTAAATCTTCCGATTCCAATTAAATTCCAATGAACTTCCATTAATATAGATTCCATGCCATATAATTTAGACAGATAGATGGAAGAGTGCCTCTTAATCCCTAAGAGGTACAATTGAATATACAATGAGATATAAATTAACTCATCAGAATCTGAAGACCCGTTGAATAGATCTTAATAATATATCAATTGACGTCCGAATTATTTATAGTGGTAGGTAGGAATTATTATAAACATTCTACGCACGCAAGGTTGTATATTCAAAAGCCAATAGGTATTTAAAATATTTGCTTTTGTAAGAAGTGACTATAAAAAATGATATACAGGGTGGCAGGGACATCGACGCGAGAACTGTTCCCATGGATTCAGTATATGATTCTGTTTTTTTTTTAATACCATTTGATAGCATACCTTTGTATGCTATCAAATTGGTCCCATATAAATTTTATTAACTTTGCTTGGGTAGTTTTTGAATTAGCTACAAAATACGTATTTTGTTTCAACTTAGTATGTAGATGACATGTTAAGTTCCTGTCACTGGTAGTGGTATTCGAATGTGTGTGGGATAGGTACCACAACTAAAAAGTGAAAAAAGAAACTTTTTACAAAAAAAAAAAAAACAACCGACTTCCAAAAAAAAAAACACTACAAAGTGAAAAATTACTTTAATTTCGGAAGTCGGTGGCAAAAAACGAAAATACAAAACCTAAGACACCGATTTCTGAAATTAAAGTTACTTTTCACTTTGTAGTGTTTTTTTTTTGGAAGTCGATTGTTTTTTTTTTTTTGTAAAAAGTTTTTTTTTTAAATAACCGATGAAAAATGTTAAAGCATTCAGAATCATGTACTGAATCCATGGTAACAGTTTTCGCGTCAATGTCCCTGCCAGTCTGTATTAAAGATACAATTCAAGAAGAATAATTTCGAGAAAACTCTCGAAAGAATCACTATCGTAACCATTGAGCATGTAACCCCTGTCCCTTCTGTGCAATTCATTCCGAATGCTACTAAAACTGGAAGAAAGAATAGTCTTTAAGAAAATAAAATTTATCTATACAGGCTGGCCCAAATAATGACGTCATAAAAAACCGGCCAAGTGCGTGTTGGACCACGCACAATGAAGGGTTCCGTATTTGGGATGAATTTATCCCAAAAACAAACTTAACTTTGTAGTTGAAAAATATGTTCTCCCATACGGAATGTATGGGAAAACATGTTTTTGCAACTGCAAAGTTAAGTTGGTCGATTATTACTCGTTAACCTGTAAAACCTACTTAGCTGTGATAGTTTTCCTTTTAATTTCGTTATATCAGCTACTGTTGTGATTTTTTTCACATACCCAAAACCAACCATTTAGCCGGCAGGGGGGGGGATACTTGACTCTAACAAAAATTAGCACTTTAAAGCTTAATATTTCGCAAACGAATCTCTGAATCCAAAAATGGTTTTCACAAACTCACAATATTTTTGAAGAACCTTTCCAATGATATCCCTCACCATGGGGTAAAAAAATAAAAAAATAAACATTACCACTTTACGTGTATGAGAGGTACCCTAAAAAAAAATGTTTTTCATAATTTTGTTTTACCACTTTGTCGGCGTAATTAATATGTAGATCTATGTAAATTACAACTTTCTAGTACTAAGGGTCTCGGAGCTAGACCGCGGACAGACAGACAGACAGACAGACGGATATGACGAAACTATAAGGGTTCCTTGTTTACTACGGAACCCTAAAAAACAGTAGCACTCCGGGAGTACCGACAGAAGTGAAAACTTGAACAATTTTACTGTGCAGGAAATACTTTTAATTAGGTGTCGGTAACGATAACCGTTGGTCCCAGCTGTCATTTGTAGATCTTTGACAGTTGTTACGGGTCGTCAGAAGCCCGAAAGTCTAACAACCAGTCTTACCAAGGGATATCGTGTTACCCAGTACCTAACTGGGTTGTGGAGGTCAGATAGGCAGTCGCTCCATGTAAAATACTGGTATTCAGCTGCATCCGGTTAGACTGGAAGCCGACCCCAACATAGTTGGGAAAAGGCTAGGCAGATGATGATCTTGGTACTGTAGTGATTATGAACTCCATGGTTTGTGGTATGCAATTTTTAAGCTAATAAGATAATGGCACAAGATTTTGAGAACATAGAATTGGAGAAAAGTTCAGACATTCGGCTGTCCGCTTGTATATATAGTATATTATCTTTGGTGTCGGCTACATCCGGTTAGACTGGAAGCCGACCCCAACATAGTTGGGAAAAGGTTAGACAGATGATGATGAGGTGTCGGTAACGATAACAGTGTCGTGAGTTCAATTGTTTTTTGCCATTTGTAAAATGTCCAACGCGCCTATAAAAGTTTTCACTTCAAAAGTTAGATTCCTAATGCCCGAAACCATCCCATATATGTTCCACGATTCTTGATACTTTTTGAGATATAATTATATGTAATTATTTATAAAAATTTCTTGAAAATTATATGGGAACCGCTTTAAAAAAAAGTAATATCTTTATTTTTACACAGCTTTTTCGCAATTTTTTTTCAATTTTCTTTGTTATGGAATATCCCTTCAAACATAAAATAATCATCTTCCTATCATTAATTCAAGATAGATAAAAGAAAATATAGGAATAAACGTTATCTCGAAAACTATCTTTGGACCACCTGTATAACCGACGCGACAACGAAATAAAATGCTCGTTGAAAGCATCTCTCACTTCGAATTCTTCTGAATAAAAGTCTAGTGGCAAATGAAGATGAGTGTCCAGAGATCAAAGAATTTGCTCAATTTCTTTCTCTTGTAGAAATAAATAAATAAAATTAAGATAAAACCAAGAATGTCATCTACTGCAATACTCCAACTAAGTAAATGTGTCTGATGTGTCTCTCGATAGTTTCGTAAAAGAAAATGTCTGCAACAATGATATTGTATTTATTTCTGCTTACTGTCTCGTAGGTTTAGTGGTCGCAAGCCCTACTACTGAGCATGAGGTTCTGGGCTCGAAAGGAAAAATCTGCATCTTTTTAAGAAAATAAGTGATAGACATAATTTTAATACTAGAAATAAAGATAAAATAGATCAACCATTTTTCAGATAAAAGTACAATTTCCAAAGTACAAACATCTTTTATGGGGTACTGTGTTAAATGTTACAACAAAATACCTTGTGATATATTACAGTTAACTGAAAGAAAATTTAAAACTCATATTAAAACTACTCTTTGTAAACAAGCATATTACAAATTAGAGGATTATATTCTAGATAAGAATGCTTGGAAACATGCTGGTCTAGCTCCATAGGACAATTTAGAGTATAGACAAAATCAAACTGGTTGCTAATTTAATTGTGTAATTAAATATTATAAATTTTTTTTTTTTTTTTACATTCTGTTTTTACTCACACACTGACTAATTAGTATCACCTGTAATTTTTTTAGGAATATCGTACCTACTTTTACAATGCTTGTAAATATGTGAACACCATGTGTCCATTACATAATTATTTTTTCTGTCATTGCTTCATTTTTAATTATTTTTACCTATTGTGGTATAGTAATCTTATTCCAGGTGCATCGTCTTCACATATAATTAATATAATTAATGTATACAAAATATTGTAAAACATTTTAAAAGAGTAACGGTGGAGTTTCTTGCCCATTCTTCTCCATACGAAAACTACCTTTTGGAAGGGGCGACTAGAATCAATTTTATTATTTTGTAATTTTTGACGTTCAAAAGTGCCATACATGGGCCTATTTGAAATAAATGATTTGACTTTGACTTTGATTCCCAGGTCGGGTAAAGTGTTATTGGGTTTTCCATTAGACATTTCTCAGTAGCAGCCCGGAGTCTAGATTTGTGCCCGGTTGATGGCAACAGGCTCGCTCCCTATTACATGGGACTTAAACATAACTGGCGAAGTGTGGGTGTACTAATAGGTACACCTCTGCCTAACCCTTCGGGGATTACAAGCATGATGTTATGATATTTGTTATTACAGGCGTGATGTTATGTTATTTCTACTTAATCTTGAATTAATGATACAAGCAAAACTTACTTATTCTTAAATTGTGTTACTTAGATATTTGTAAAAAGCTGTAAACCCTGGGGTACGATTGTAATAAAACATAGTATAAATTCTTATTTAAAGGGAAGATGGTTGTTTTGTTGTAAATGAAAAAGAGCAATATTATGGATTTTGAACGTGAACTTTACGTAATATCTTATCTTCTTAATATATATAAATTACGTGTCACGTTGTTTGTCCGCGATGGACTCCTAAACTACTCAACCGATTTTAATCAAATTTGCACACCGTGTGCAGTTTGATCCAACTTGAAAGATAGGGTAGGTAGGGTAGGTAGGGTAGTAAGTGATAAAGATGGTCCACCCCAAACATTTATATGGCAAAACAACGTTTGCAGGGTCAGCTAGTTGTTTAATATAGCAGCGTAGTTAATGAAAACATAATAATAATATTTTTATAAAAATATTTAAAAATGTATTTAATATGTAAAAAAATGATTAAATGAAAGAAAAAATATTATCTATGTGGCTCAGAAATCATTGTGCCGATAGTCGTATCAGCCAATGGCTTAATTGCCAAGAGCCTCGACCAACACCTAAGGAGGTTCTCGTTGGGCAGCTGGATTAAGGGCTTGATTCAGAAATCAGTACTCCTGGACACGGCTCGCTTTGTTAAGAGGTTCCTCTTTCTGGAGCCCTGACCGTGCAGCTTGAACCCTGTTCCCAATACCGGTGGGCGACTATTTCTATATTTTTAAATGTTTTTATATTATTTTATTCTAATAATTAAAAATATAATTTATTCGTTAATAGTGAAATAAAGGAAATAGTAATATTAGGGTCGTTTTCAAAATTTATGTACATTTTTTGTGTTATTTTTGTGTTATCGTGACACAAAAATAACACATTTGGAGAATAAGGGCAGAGTCACAACGAAGTCGACGAATCTAATAAAAAAAAAATCTTGAACTTCCTTCTATTTTTGTGGATGATTTGATTTTAAAGGTTCTCGGTAAAGTCTTTGTCGGTCAGCGGGCCTAAAACGGAAATGGAATTAATATTGACATTCAAGTAAATATACTGTGACAAGCCCTAAGTGTCACGTGACGCAAAAATAGTAATACAATGGTCACATGATTGAACAAAATTAATGTTTCCCTAGCCTTCAAAAAATTACATTTTTGTAATTTCACCCTCGAGTTACTCATGAAACATGCATATGACTTTATTATAACATTAACTACACTGACATGCAGCACTGTAAACCATAGTACTTAACGAATTCACGTAATTTGGCATTTTTAACACAATTTATTAAAGTCTTTTTTACGACGCGCACGAATCGAAACACTTAGTTACTTAAGTAGCCGAAAGAAACTAGCACCCTCTCGTTGTAACTATTTTGACGCATAGATTTCCCATACAAAATTTGGAATTTACTTCTATTATTATAAAATATGGATGCGGAAAGCACAGAATCGGTCGAAGTGGCGGTGCTTGGGGGAGGCCTATGTCCAGCAGTGGACGTCTTTCGGCTGAAATGATGATGATTATGATTATAAAATATCAAAGTTACAAAAAGGAATCACACAATGGAATGGAATATGAGACACATGTTTGTGAGCAAATAAATAAATGGTTTATTAAAATTACATTGTTTTATAGTATAGTTCTAATAACTTACCCCTTCACCTGACAAAACATTGTTGAATCTGGTTACATAGTGCGTGCATTGTTTATTATTTACTGCATTTTTAAATACGCGCGATTGTTGACATAGCAATTTTGTATGGGAAACAAATTATGAGAGGAATTAAATTTATTTCCATATTTAAAAAATCTATAGTTGCAATTTTATTATTAACTAGCTTTTGCCCGCGGCTTCGCCTACGTGGATGTCGGAAAATATACCACGGGAACGTACTACCGGGCAGTACCTGGATTACATATCTAATGGTCCAGGAAAAGGTTATTGACTCCTACCGCTGCGCTTCAACCATAATTATTTTGTTACGCGTAATTTTGAATCTGTGATATCTTTTAAACCATAAATTTAAATTATATGATGCTCAGGCATATTTTAATCTTAATTAAATGCCCAATTGAAAAAACATATTTTGTCGGATAAGGATTAATATGATACCGGTCAATATAGCTTCGGCAATAACAATTAAATTTTTATCAAATTCTGAAAGATCAAAATGGTTTTTGTGTGTCATCCTTAGAAGATAGACATATGCCATCGCAGACCTTTTTGTTGAACTTTTTAAGATCTTCAATCCTGTAGAAAATAAATTTGATGTATCTGTAACGGTTTACGCCGCGCACGCCAGTAATGCTCCCAGACGGCATGATTTTTTCCGACATCTTCGACAATAATCGTCATATTTCAGCCAATTTACACAAAATCTTATTGAATTATACATTTAAACTTTCCGCAAGAATCACTCCGTCCATGGGTGAAAACCGTTTGAAAATCCGTTCGGCAGTTTTCGAATTTATCGCGTTCAGACAGACAGACAGACAGACGCGGCGGGGAACTTTGTTTTAAAATATGTAAGGATACGGATTAGTCTGAATGTTGATTTATATGTTTACATGTCGAACTGTATTTTATTTTATTTTACCAACAAGTTGGTGGACACATAATATAATTATGTGTACATAAATTTTGAAAACGACCCATTACCTATTATATGAAATGCTTCAACCATGTTTCGAATTGTGAAAAAGGCAGCCAGAAAGAAATTCACATAACAATAAATCTTCCTAAAGAAAAAGAGTTACATTTAGGTAAGCTGCCAAACGGTCCATAATTTATCACCAGGGAACAGAGAGACATTAGACATTACACGTGTCGGCAACACGTGATATCACACGAGAATTTAACCTCTTATAGAACTACATTTCGAAAAGTAAACCTAATCAGACCCAAGCTCAATTACTTACGGGAAAAATCGACGCTAACCCCAATCAGCTCTAGTTACAAAAGGCAGGTTTACATGGATGTTTTCTTGTGGACCAACTTTTTTGTCCTACTAGTAGGTTCACAAGGGTATGTCAAATAATTTATTTCAAATAGGCACATGTATGGCACTTTTGAACGTCAAAATGCAAAACGCCAGTAATGTGACAGTACAGTAGGTAAGTCAGTCCAGCGCTGACTTGCAACTGGGCTCGTGTAGACACTAGTTTCAACCAGCGTTGACTTGCAACTGGGCTCGTGTAGATACTAGTTTCAACGCAATTCAGCGCTGACTTGCAACTGGGCTCGTGTAGACACCAGTTTCAACGCAGTCCAGCGCTGACTTGCAACTGGACTCATGCAGACACTAGTTTCAACGCAGTCCAGCGCTGACTTGCACCTGGACTCATGTTGACACTAGTTTCAACGCAGTCCAGCGCTGACTTCGCGCCTTCAAGTCTGTCCTAAACCTACCCGTCTATTTTCGGGCTCAGTAGTTTCCCCCACCTGACTTGCTTCCGATCTCGTCTACACGACTTGGTCCGAAATTCTGAGTCACTGGGTCCAGCTACTGCCATCGTATGACCCTTAATAACAAATTGGTAGATAAGGTCAAAATAATGTCAGATACAAAGACAAACATGAAACTGCAATCTAAGCCCACATAATCAGGATTGACCTTTGAGGATCGTTTGTTCTTGAAAATAAAAGGTTCCATTCTGCCCCTGAGACTTCAGAGAAAATCGTTTTCCCGAAGAAAATCAACCGAATCTAACAACCATCCCAATATCTATTCGGTGGAGGCAATAAAAAAATTCCGCCCTTCGCTTTTTCGCTGTCCCAAATATTTGTCTTGTATGGCAAAATGTACGGGATAATGGGACCCAATATGCTCACTGCATAAGCGGTTTTGTATGATTTTATTTACCCGCGTATTGCTTCGGATGACGGTACTGAGCTACTTTCGAGGGTTCTTTGAATAAATAAACAAATGGAATTTTGACTGTTGTGTCAGTTACATTCTTTCAAGAGAAAGTTGCTGCACAGTTTCATTTCCGTTTGACTCTTGAAAGGGCTTTAAAACATGTTTTTTTTTTTGTTGTTGATTGATATGGGGGGGACTATTAGGTGACCTCTGCCTAACCCTTCGGAGAAATAGGTTGTGTGTACATTATATTATATTCTAATGACTTCTTCTGTACATTCCTTTCTTTAATTCGTCCTCTCGTATCGACGGTATTTTTAGGGTTCCGTACCCGTAGGGTGCCAAATGGAACCCTGTTACTAATCCTCCTCTGTCGGTCCGTCCGTCCGTTTGTCTGTCAGCGGGCTGTATCTCATGAACCATGTAGGTAAACAGTTGACAATTTCATACATTGTATTTCTATTGCTGCTTTATCAACAAACGATAAAAATAAAATATAATTAAAAATTAAAGGGGTCCATACAAGAAACACGTTTTCTTTTGCGTTTTTTGCTAAATATTGTATGGTGGTATGGAACCTTTCGTGTAAGTCGACTCACACTTGGCCGGTTTTTATAAAACAAGTCACTGAACTAAAAACTACAAAATCACTTTTGTCACTCCCAAGTCTAAAAATACAATAGACGTGGATATATTTAGCAACCTGTTCCGCTTAGCTATTTCTGAAGAGCCATAAAAAACTCCTGACAGAAATCGACACGTGTTTCACCTCTCAACGAGGCACACACGAGGCCACATCGAGCGCTGGGCGCGCTCGGTATGGCAACACGCCGTGTTCGGGTTCGCGACAAGTCCATCGTCATCCTGAGGATGCCTCGTTGAGAAGTGAAACACGTGTCGATTTATTTCAGGAGTTTTTTATGGCTCTTTAGAAATAGCTAAGCGGAACAGGTTACTAAATAAATATATCCATGTCTATTGTATTTTAAAATGGATTTCCGCAAGGTCACGCCTGAATCAATTAGCTCCCAAGTCTACCATATGCACTTAACATTTATTCCAACTCAACTAAAACTCTGAAACTCTTGCACATGTGCCAAGCAACACACCTGCCGGTTTCAGGAAGGCTGTACTGAATTAATGATCTCGCAATAACTACTAACGGCACCATTACTGTCACCTAGCCACAAGCCTGCAGGTGAATATTAATTGCTAATCCGTGTGGGTATAACACCTAAAACTTAGATGCTAGGGTAGGGAGATATTAGCCAAAGGTGGACGAAACTTAATGGATGATAGATACTAGATTAATAAAAGATCGACACCATTTTTTTTTTTTTTTTTGATGGGAAATCATCAAATAACTTCCCCCGCTTTGGGTGGAGCGGGAGGGCGTGTCAGACTCTCACTGACTAAAACCCACCCGTGTTCCTTCAGTTGCCATGTTGCCGGGGGCCACGATCTCCCTTTCGGACTTCTTCGCAACCCCGGCAGGCATCGGCCCTAGCGGACCCCGTCAATTCTGCTGACATCTCTTTGAGGCGCGCGTGGAACACAACGCGCCGTCGACCCGGGCTTGGTCCTTATCGGACGGCGAGCTAAGGATCGATACCTGGGACTGTGAATAAATGAGTGAATGAATGTGTTATTATGAAAGTTGATATTTAGACAATTAGGACAAATGGGAAAGTTGCATGACATGAAAATTAAATTTGACATTTTTATTTTAAGGTATTGACATTTGTAACTTAATTTCTTTGGTTGTCATTTGAAAGTTGATATTTAGACAATTTGTAATTTGATATGTAGACAATTCTAGATGAAAATTTAATTATTTCGTTTAAATTGATAAAATTAGATGCTTGCCGAATTTAATAGGCGGAATACGAAGAACTATTGTGTATAATATATGTTATAAAATCTGTAAAATACCATACTTCAATCATAAAATGAATCTATTTATCTATCTATTTGATGTTATTGTGGCACCTGAATTTGAATATTCTGAATTCACGGTTTGTTCTAGATAATATCAAGCCGAGTAATTGCGTAACATACCTATTCACAATTGCAATGCCATTCATTTTGGTACAATCATGTACCATCAGGGTAACGTATATCTAAGTATTTTCAAAACAAAATCCCGTACACACGACCCTTTATAGGGTTCCGTAGTAAACAAGGAATCTTTATAGTTTCGTCACGTCCGTCTATCTGTCTGTCCGTCTGTCTGTCCGCGGCTTAGCTCAGAGACGCTTAGTACTAGAACGCTGTAATTTGACATGGGTATACATATTAATCACGTCGATAAAGTGGTGAAATAAAAATCATGAAAAATATATTTTTTCAAGTACCTCCCCTAGATATAAAGTGAGGATGATTTTTTTTTGTCTCAATAATCCCATAGTGTGGGGTGTCGTTAGAAAGGTCGTTCAAAAATATTGCGATTTTGTTAAGTCTATTTTTGGATTTAGGGATCCGTTTTCGAAATATTAAGCTTTAAAGTGTTAATTTTTGTTAGAGTCAAGTGTCCCCCCCTGCAAGGGTTGGTTTTGGGTATCTGATAAAATATACGGCAGTAGCATATATAACGAAATTAAAAGGAAAACTATCACAGCTAAGTAGGCTCTACAAGTTAACGAGTAATAATCGACCAACTTAACTTTGCAGTTGCAAAAACATGTTTTCCCATACATTCCGTTTGGGAGAACATCTTTTTCAACTACAAAATTAAGTTTGTTCTTGGGACAAATTTATCCCAACTACGGAACCCTTCATTGTGCGTGGCCCGTCATGCACTTGGCCGGTTTTTTTCATAGGTAAGCGTTACAATGTACAGATATGCGTTTCTGCGTGATCTGGATAATAATCTATATTTTCTTACCGTCAATAATAATTTTAGACACCCCACCGCCGTATCTCTACGTTGACGTCGTGGTGGGGCTAGCACGCTCCGAACTCTAGGTCTGTGCCGGTAGAGTTTACTTTGCCGGAACAGGTCTGGGATGAAGAGCCAGACCAAAAGAGATACAAAAACCCGCAGGGCAGCATGTGGCAAGCTGTTAGGCAGTAGCGACCCCACGGACCCTATCTCCTGGGAGAAGTCTTGTTCCTCACCTCTGGCTTGCCTTTATTGGCCGGCTGGAGTGAACACTGATGAGGAACAGAACTGCCGCCTCATTCTTGCCTTAATTGGCCGGCTTGAGTGGAGATTCGCAAGTGCAAACGTGCTCGGAGGAAGGAAGTATTCCAGTAAGATGCTGGAAGGGATCTTGACCGTACTTCCGGGATTGTCCTGATAGCCGTGGAATACCTCTCCACTCCTCATAAGCACCTCAGGACGTGTTGCCCCCTTGTTGCTACAACACTATGTGCTAGCGATCGTTTTCGGGGGCCCATTATTGAGTGTGCAAGTCACCCCCTGCCATTTTATCTGTGTGCTTATAAAACATAGATCTGGCAGGGGCCATAGTCCTTCCATAATTCCAGGTTACCAGTCCATTTTAGCAACACAAACCCATAGTCCGATATCTTTGTTTCCATATCTTACAATAGTCCTACACCAACCGGGGGTTGTCCTTGGCTGCATTTGCACAGTGCGAACAGGGATAATCGTCGGTTGGTACCTCATTTAATTAAAAACGTCTAAAGGGCCTCTGCGAGTTGGCTTCGGCCCCTCGTACGCCTTCCAAAGGTCCGGGACCCCTGGGTCCCGAGAAATGTCAAAGACGTATAAATAATAATTTTAGACATAACAGCCGAGTAAAAAATGGATCGAGCGAAAATGTTCCAATTACGTAACTGTCTTATATGGAAAGAAAAAGATCCAATAAATCATATACTAAAATTCTAATAAGATTGTATGCGTGACTTTTTCAGAATATTAATGCAAATTATTATACAATTTAGGGAGCCCCCTCTTAAATATCAAAATGACGTAAAATTGAAAAATTGAATTCTTCAGTGGTGATTGTCTGTGCCTAACGCATTAACCGTGTAGCCTAAAATAATTTCAATTTTCTTTGTTACAGACATAACCCAAAGTCAAATGCTATGCCGCGGCGTGTCAGGCCACAAAGTGGGCGGGTTTCGAGCGCACGCGCCGCGGATCTCCTTCACCAGTAAAGATGAGCCGGACCCTCACGAACTGCGGCGAAAATCCGCGAGCAGCCGCCTCGGAAGCTCGCCTAGGAGTAGTATCGCTAGTGAGGATCGAGCTGATGGTATAGCACTTAGGTAAGTACCTACCTTTTAGTTTTGGAATACGATTTACTCGATAAAGAAGTCGAGGAGTCTATGGTTCTTAAAAATGAAGACTAAATTATGTTCTTATGATTCACCAATTCGATACTTCACAACTTGCCCCCTTACAGAATACCATTTTAAGAAGCGGACGCTTGAGCAATGGAAAATGCTATTTATTCTAGTTGTTACTGGGCAAGTAGGTATATAGGTAGGTACTTATATCGCCTATTTTTAAACGTGTTTAAGAGATGCCAGTTTTATTTTAGTTTTTGTATGGTTGCCCTACCAACTGCAGCGAATAATATTCACGTAGTTCTACATAATGCATGGACTTTTTAAAAGAAGTTTTTCTAAAAATTGCGGAGCGTTCGCCTTGGGAGTGCACTGCAAATATTACTAGGGAATCCCTTGGCGCAATCCTATCTACTCCATTCAAAGTGGATAGAATAGCGCCTAGATACGGCATCGTTTAGAAAATTTATGTGGATGCATTAGATGGAATTTGTTTAATCGACTGTGGTACTCAGCATGGAATTTCCAAACGATTCTGGGGTCGGAACTTCGTTTCAATTGTGGATAAAATTGTAAGTTTTGTTACAAAATAGATTAACCCATTAACAGCTGAGCTCGCGAAATTAAGAAAGAAAGAAAAATGCGTTTATTGGCATTACAGCAGAAAAATTCACACTATAACTATAAGGTCGCTAGGCCAGTGCCTGCCGGGGTTTCGAAGAAAACCGATGGGGAAATCGTGGCCCCCGGCAACAGGGCAACCGAAGGAACACGGGTGGGTTTTAGTTAGTAAGAGTCTGACACGCCCTCCCGCTCCGCCCAGAGCGGGAGAAGTAATTTGACAATTTCCCAACCAAAAAAAAAAGGTACACTTTTTTTGGGTGGGAAATTATCAAATCTCTTACTGACTAAAACCCACCCGTGTTCCTTCAGTTGCCAAGTTGCCGGGGGGCCACGATTTCCCTTTCGACCTTATTCGCAACCCCGGCAGGCATCGGCCCTAGCGGACCCCGTCAATTCTGCTCACATCTCTTTGAGGCGCGCGTGGAACACAACGCGCCGTTGACCCGGGCTTGTTCCTTATCGGAGCTACCCATTGCTCACCGTCCGCAAAAAAGCTCACCGTCCGCAAAAAGTGTACCACCTGACGCTGATTTTCAGCTGCAACCCACAGTACCATACGCTAGAATAATAAACACAGGGAAGTGTGTCCGTTTTAATAAAATTAACTGAATAAATTAAAGGTAAAGTAAATATAAGATAGGATAATGTAAAAAAGCTCAAAATTTCAAATTAAATATTGTGATTGTGACATATATAAGTGTGTGTGTGTGTTGTGTTGTGAATAAATACCCAATATCTATGTCATAATAACTACATTAAAATAATAAATCTTTTTGATCAATTTTGATAAACAGTACAAGCACCGATAGTCCTAGGCACAAGATAGTCTTGTGTCTATGGCTCATATGATAGCTATGTTGATATTTAAGCTTTCGCCTGTTAACCGTGCTGCCGAAACGATATCTGGGTTATTGTTACTAAAGTGGCTAGATTGGGTTTTTTACCCCCAATCTCAATGACAGACTAATTTGCTAGAGATTTTAATAAATACACTTTCGTATTTATATTTAATATTAGGCAGGATATTAAAGGATAGCACATATACTAAATATGCTAATTATAACTCACACACTACACACCCTCACTCTTCACACTCTCACCTATACTCACATATAATCACACGTAAACGCGCGACTTGACCCTTTTTCTATGCATAACGCTCATTCATTTATAAATCATTCACTCTTTAATTTTTGTGTAATTTTAAGTTACCCATTTATTTAATTTTTCTGCATGTTTACATTGTCTACATTCAATTGCATAAGATAATGATAAGTGGAAGCGCGGAGTCTCCTAACACAAGCAATTCCTTGCTTAAAAGGTGATCTCCAATAATATTGTCTAAATGCCTTTTGTAATGGAAATAAAAAAAAAAAAAAATTATTATTTATTTTTCTCAAATTCCACCACCACACTCACAACATTCTGCATAGCGTGAACACAAATACGAAAATATTTATTTCTACCAATAGAATAATACTTGTGTCGGAGCTGTCTCAGTCTTCCCTTGGCTTTACAATGATGAGGTTTATATGTAAATACAGCTTAAGAAACAAAAAGCGTTCATTTAGCAACTCTCGCTGTGTGAGGTGTGCACATGTGTGTAGGTGTTTGTGTTTGTTATGAGTGTGGTGTGAGTGTGCCATTTTTTTAGCGTATTTTGTTTAGAATGTTTTTCTGTATCTTCATACCTTAGGGATCTCAACCATTCAAATACTGTTTTTTTTATAATCGCGTAACAACAGGGGATATATATGTCGGAGACGGGTATGTGGCTCTTACGTTATTATCAGCGATAGTTTAACTACTGTGGGCGTACTGTGGGTAGTGTTGGTTAATGCGCAATAGGAAAACCGTTTGTAGTTCAGATCACATTATAATTTACTATCAGATTAATCACACTAGCTAAATTATACACACACTAGCTGCAACGGCGTTTATTAAAATCACCAGTTAACACAATGATCACAAATTACAACTAACACAATAACTGAGCACCACGAATCAAGAACAGTTCCACGACGTCTTAACTCCGATGCGATCTGAGGCTGAATCTCCTCCTCACCGTGGCCTTAAAACATCACGACTCTATAGAAGCGCGCGCTTTAGGTGTGGGTAGATCACATCCTGTCACCAGCGGCGCGCTTGCGATTCATTTCGTGTCCGTACTAATGACCGGATCCGACATATATATTTAATTTACGGTTCAGTTTATTATAGATGTAGGTGGATTGTGTAACACATTGACGTCTAGCAACGACAGTTCTAATCACTGGGGAGTGGGCCACTTCATGAAGTCGATGTGAAGTCTCCTATCCTACGTCTTACTAAGCATACAGTTTTGCCGTACGAAGCTTCAAAATGCTTGATATGGGAATGTATTCTTGTTCTTCTTTTCAAATCGATGGTAAATAAATGTATTATGATAAATGAGTTGGAATTTTTGAAACAGGCTGTAGCTTATATACATACTCTGTGAAGTTTATAGGTACCGATGTCAGAAGAAACCGATATCTAACATTTAATAGGAGAATTCAGCCTCACAGTCTACCCAATTAAAAGAATGGCAGTTAAAAACATAAAAACTTTGCTTTTATCACAGTTCTTTTTGGCAGTATTTCCCTACACGTGTTTCTTTCACTGCCAAGGTTACGGTCAAGTCGGCAACCTCAGAACTTGGAAGTTGGCAAGCCGCCTTGTATGGTAATTTCTTTTCAAAACTAAGTTGCTAATAATAAATGGCCTGTTACTATGCAAAAGTATATAATACATCATGGTAAGATTTTCATGTTTCATCTTTTTTCGGTTAGGGTGAGTAATAAATTCTTATGGGCTTTTTTCGTCATACCATAGCTTTGTATATCCTATACTATTAAACGAGCAATATTTGCATATAGATTTGTTCGTATATAGATTTCTACTCACGTTCTCGAAACCGGCTCTAACGATTTCGATGAAAGTTACAATACATGGGCGAAAAATCGAACTAGCTAGGTCTCATATCTGGGAAAATTAGTTTTCTCCGTATTTTCACCCGAGCAGAGCTCGGTCGCCTAAAGTTTAGAACAGGATAATGAATAATGATATGACATTATTGACATTAGAATAATGATCAGGGCAGTATGGAATTAGTAGGTACTATCCAATACTATTAAATAAGCATTCACTATTTTTACCAGAGCAGAGCTCGGTCGCCTAGGTACTCTACATAATTATTATTTCCCGTTTTTCTAACCTGAATAACATTATAAGTCTCCACAGTATACTTTGAATTTGGTTTTTCATCCAGTAGGTACTGTGAGGACTTATCATTGGAATTCAACCTCACACATTATGCAGGCTGGCAAGAACGCTCTATGGTATCCGAACATTCGAACATTTTATATTTAAATTAGGATTTTCGTATGGTGTTCATTTGTTGTAAGAAAAGCTAGTTGAGCCTCTGGCGTCGGTCGCGTAATATTGTCCTTTGCTTTATACTGCTGGTTTAATTATAGTCTGTTTTTCCAAAAGTTTCTTTAATTTCTCACACTATACACGATCCCGAGTGCCGCAGCCAAGTTAGTTGCTCACAGTACCAACCAATACGATCACGACAAAATGAAGCATATATACTGTTTAATGTAACTGTAAGGTATAATGTATTATGGTGTAATGAATACTGTCCTCTGAAATCGATAGTACATGATCACTAACTAGTTGAGCACGATCACTCAAGACAGCTAGTAATTTTCCGGAATCATAGTTTCTCAAATTGAAGCATACTTCGCATGTTCCCAAAAATTTGATTAACCTTGAAAATGTAACATGAAAATCTCTTGAATACATAATAAAATAGTAAGAAGATTTATTGTCTGTTTATCTGGATTTATGTTACGGATTGGCGCAAAAACGGCTGAACGGATTTGGATGAAATTTGGTATACGCATGTAGTTTATAACCTAGATTATACATAAGGTACTTTTAATCCCGGTAGTACACACGGCTACATATCAAACT
The DNA here is from genome assembly GCA_963680765.1 of Agrochola lychnidis. Lineage (NCBI taxonomy): Eukaryota > Metazoa > Arthropoda > Insecta > Lepidoptera > Noctuidae > Agrochola > Agrochola lychnidis. Next base: position 21,461,088 of record OY796853.1, read on the forward strand.
ATACATTTCCAGTTTATGCTGATCTCGCATTGTATAGAATTATCTCACATTGACATTGTTGAAAATTATATTCAAAATGACATGATTACTTTGTAAAGTATTATATAATTTTAACTATTGTGAATGTGAGGACAATGTGAATATTATTTTTATTTCTCTGCTAGTTTTAGTGATGGTCTGGCAGTTTGAGAAGTTTATGCGGCCTACCCAAATGTCCTTTCTTTGGTATTGCTCGTCGAGTTGAGCTCCTTAAGTTCTAAGTGGAGCTCCACGATTACTGACAAATGCTTGCACTGACTGGACAGGTCCACTCAAATCTATGTGGTTCTTTCCTCAAAAGACCTTTTCAGACACTAATCTACATGGTCCTCATATGGCCTGACCAAGATTATGTCTGGACTTTAAAAGAGACTGCGACCTCTGAGTTTGTTTCGGCCTTTCTTTTCAGAGTAGTCAGATAGGAAACGCTGAACTCATCTAGCTTATTTTTAATAAACTTTTTATATGACGTGTAAAAGTGATTCCGATATCCTATTTACAGAATAAACAATATCATTTCATTTCATCATAGGATTTCCGTACAATGTGAGGTCAGCTTATACTGAAAATGAATAGCTTGATGTGTAGCCGTGTGTACGTTCCTGTGGGATATTTTCCGATACCCACGTGGGCGAATCAGCAGCTAAAAGCTAATTTTATAATATTAAAGTAATTAAAGAATTATACAAATTGAATCCATGTCATACATCCGTCGATACTTACTTTAAGATGTTCACATAACTGCGGGCACGGATCCCATATTGCCACTTTTTCCAACATTACCTTAATATATCCCTTTGTAGCTTTCCCTATGAAAATAAAATTTGCTTTTGTAAGCTGAGATCGACTTTTTCCTAATCCCGAATTCGTTTGAAGCCTTTTTTTGTAATGTTTACTTACGAAGTAACTTTAAACATAATTCAGAATTTTAGAGACAGAATTATTTTGACTATTTCCTACGTCTTATTTTACTAGATTTTTATTTATATTATACAAGCAATTTTGGTACAGGTATTTTCCTGTCCCTTTTTAAAGGTTAATCATTTCTGATTTTGCTTACTTCCTCAAGGAAATCAGAACAAACACTGTTTAATCAAAACAATTAATTTGGTTTTTTGTTCAACTTGTTTGCTATTAATAATAAAATCAGGGAAAAGAAAAACAGTTTTATTAAGAGTTTCCATTTCTCGTGGAATTTTTCATATAGTTCTGGAATTTCTGAGCTTCAGCCCGGAGTCTGAATTTTTACCCGGTTGATGGCAATAGGCTCGCCCCTTATTAGATAGATAGATCGATAAAAAAAATATTCAGTGCACACAAAAGACACACAAACGCACAATTAAATACACATACACACACACACATGACACACACACACACCATGACACATACACACACATACATGGTACGGAACGGACAAGTGGTATGAACAGTGTTGGTGGTATGGTATGGTGGTTTTGTTACATGGTACTTAAACATAACTGGCGAAATGAGGTTGTACCATGGGGGTTCACCTCTGCCTAACTTTTCGGGCATTACAGGCATAATGTTATGGTATGTGTTCTTTCATTAATATACCTACTGATCTTTAATAAATATGTCTGCAGCAAAGTTGTGACCCATATGTTAAAGTAAAAGTCGGAACATTCGAACTTTCGAGGAGTTACCGGCAAATCCTAGGATTAACGGCTTAGCTCAGCTTAGGGCAAAAGTTAAGGTCTAAAGTTATGATATGATTTAGATAAGCTACTGAAACTTATTTACGAAAGAAGACTACTTTCTTATTATAACTTAAGTCCTTATAAACTCGTAAATTCTTATAGGTAGATAAAGTCATGGAATGAAAATTCAAACTCAAACTCAAAGCATTTATTTCAATTAAACCGTTTTACGCATTTTTTTTTAATAGTAAATGTTCCAATGTTGCCAGGAAAAAAAAAATCGCAGAAAGCGATAAAGCCGCCCATCGTATGTTTTGTATTAATTTATTTTCATTGTAATAGGTACATTTTTCTGGTGTGAAATATATGTATAAAATAAAAATGAAATGCCAATGTTTACCCAAGGGTAAACTATAAGTGCATTTTCTGTATGAAATTTATAAGAATTATTGAACAAATGCCATATTTGGACATGACAACGTCTGTCTAGTTATCTTAACAAATATTATAAATGCAAAAGTGAGTTTGTTTGTTTATTTGTTAGTTACGCTTTCACGCTAAAACGGCTGAACGGATTTAGATGAAAAAGTTGCAATTTGGGGGTTTACGGGGGCAAAAACTCGATCTAACTAGATCTCATATCTGGGAAAATTCGTTTTCTCCGTATTTTCACCCGAGCAGAGCTCGGTCGCCCAAAGTTTAGAACAAGATAATGAATAAATGACATGGCAGCATAGCATTAGTAAGTACCTACTATCATGGCAGCATGGAATTAGTATATACTATAACATGGGATTAGTATGAACTATCCTATACTATTAAATGAGCATTCTCTATTTTTACCAGAGCAGAGCTCAGTCGCCCAAGTACTAAAATGTGAAATTGCATACATTTTCGCTTCATGACCGTACTTCTTTAATTGGTAGTCTGTGAAAACACGACGTATATAAGGATCGTAGCAGGTGGCGGTCTGTAGTTTCTGCCTACCCCCATGGAAAGAAGCCGTGAGTTTATGTAGGTATGTATGTAATAAACATTCTAGTCCCAAGAGGGGTTCTTAAATTAATTGGTAATTACAACTATTTAATAGTCAAATATTTAGCTTTAAATGTTAGGGATGCCATCGACCCTAAATTCCATCCGCTAAGGAAACTTGTGTTGATGAGAAATTAAGGGCGAATTTCACCAATACAACTGAACGCGATCAACCCATCTAGTGAACCGCGTTCAAGAGCTGTCGGTGTCATCATTGTGATGAAAATATTGATACCACACCAAATATTAATATGCTTGAGTTATTAGTAACATCAACCGCGAAATATAATGTATTTTTAACCGACTTTCATTTGTTTGAAAGTGTATGCTCTCGAGGTGGTCCCATATAAATTTTATTAACTTGGCTTCGATAGTTTTTGAGTTAGCTTCAATAATACACACGTACTTTTATCCCACTTAGTATGTGGATGATATGATAAGTTCCTGTCCCTGTTATTTACATAGCAGGAGTGGTATTCGAATTTGTGTGGGATAGGTACCACAATTAAAAAGTGAAAAATAAAAACTATTTACAAAAAAATCAACCGACTTCCAAAAAACACTACAAAGTGAAAAATAACTTTACTTTCCAAAGTCGGTGACAAAAAACGAAAATTCAAAACCGAAGACACCGACTTCCGAAATTAAAGTTATTTTTCACTTTGTGGTGTTTTTTTGGAAGTCGGTTGATTTTTTTGTAAATAGTTTTTTTTTACGCTTTTGGCTTGCTCTTGACCTCGATCTCGCCTGATAGAAAGCGATGGATGAGGTCTATGATGGAACGAGCTTGCCTAGAAAGTACTTTGTACTTACAAAGTACTTTCTAGGCAAGCTCCTCAAAATTAATTAAATTAATTAACGATGATTAAGTAACAGAGGCCTATGTCCAGCAGTGGACTGCTATAGGCTGATGATGATGATGATGATGATGAAGTACCTAGGTGTAGGTATTCAACAAACAGGTATAGTGAACTTCACTTCAAACTTTTAAGTAGCATATATTTTCGTCCACAATTTTAACGATATCTCTAAAATAGACCAGTCTGCTTAGCCTTTTCTCAACTATGTTGGGTCGGCTTCCAGTCAAACCAGATGCAGCTGAATACCAGTATTTAACATGGAACGACTGCCTATCTGACCTCCACAACCTAGTTACTGGGTAACAATGATACCCTTTGGTAAGACTGGTTGTCAGACTTTTGGGCTTCCAACTACCCGTTACGATCATTTACAGATCTTTGACAGTCGTAACAGGTAGTTAGAAGCCTAAAAGTCTGACAACCATAAAGTAGACTAAAACAGCTAAATTATTGGCATTAGAACGTTTAAACTGTACCATGTTCAGTGCAATTGATTCAAATTGCATGATTGCACATACAATCTGGTTTCCCTCGGTCGTGGATGATCTGTTGTATTACTGCGGTAATAGCTTGCACGACTGACTTGCATGCCGTAGGGAAATTCCTATTACATTTGTTATCGTCCTCAAGACAACAACTTAAAAACAACCTTAACCTGATAGAAATAAGGTTCAATTTTATAGAGCTGGGAAAAAGAGCTTTCGAATCTTTAAAACTGTTAAAAACAACTTTAAGTTGACTGCCATAAGGTTCCATTTAATAAAGCTGGATTATTATGCCTTCGAATCTCTGTATCTGGTCCAATGGGATAGGTCTGCTTATACTGGTCCTATTTCACATTATTTATGCAACCATGTTACTGTGACATCTGAGTTAACGAAATTCCTTCCGAATGTCCTGCAATGTGAGGAAACGCATCCGATTGTGCTGAAAGACTTTCCAATTTGAACTTTATTTTGTGCTACTAAAGTCTGAAATAGGTTGAGAGGTTTTCGATTATGAAACTTCCTTTACTGATGGAAATTTAGAACTTTTGGCTTCGCTTGCGAAATATAAAATATTTTATTATCCCTTTTTAGGCCGTAGTCTTTTATTTTGACTTATGATCTGTATGAAATAGTAAAGATGTTCTCTGTGAACAATAACAGAAATGATTGGTTAGCTAGTTTTTGGAATGAAGTTCTTTGACGCGCCTTGCGGTAGGAGTAAACTGGTAGAAATCGTCATTTATCAAAAAAGCGTTATGCTCCATGCGACTTTCTCTCTTTCTTTGTCTCTTTCTATTATATATGTAAAGAAAAAGTATTTCTTATTGTAGTTTGTATAGTAGCACTAAAGAGTTTATGACAGTGACAGTACGGATGTCAATGTTATCCAGAAAAAGTAAGAGATGTCAAGAGATGTAAAGATAGCATGAAAAAACCTAATTATCTTTTAGTTGTTAAATATTTTATTATTTGAATATTATAATAGGGTGTAATAAAAGACTTTAAATGTCGTTTCTTCGATTTTAGCAACACATTTGGTTTTTATTATTACGCCTATCAAGCCATTAAGAAATATCTTATCTATATAGTAGAAAGACAAAGAGAGAGAGCGAAAGTGTGAATTTGATTAAAATTAAAATTCAAGATGGCGGCTGCGAAAATTTTAAAATTTATGTGTCGTTTTTATGGTTTTTGAGGGCATTATAGCCGACAGTGAAGTTAAAATCATCCAAGATGGCGGCTGAGAAAATTTGGTTTTTGTTTTAAATCATACGTGAAAAGGGACTTCATTCCTGACGGGGGTCCTCCGACTGCACACGTTTTTTTTTAATTGAAAAATAATGCGTATTGAGGCTAACTACCAATAATACTAATTTTAAGAAGTATGCAAATAACTTAATGCTGATGCGTATGTACTCTTTAACTTTTTAAAATAGTAAATATGGCCACAAGGTTAATTGCATACCACGGGTCAGTCGCGTCGATTTTGAGATGTCTGAGGGAACAGGTGTTCAAGGCTCAAAAACGCTGTATAAGAGCTGTGTGCAATTTAATAGTAACAGATAGCTGCGTACCTGTATTTTAAGTCCCTAAAATTACTAACATTCCCATCACTTTACATTATTTTTCGAGGTGGCTGTTTTTGTTAAATCAAACATGCATCTTTTTATTTTATTAATAAAGTGTCCGAGAATAGAAACCGACCGATTAGGAGACAGTATTAAAATTTGCTAATTGTTAGTGGTTCCAATACCGCCCTATTTAAGAAAACATTTTATGCATGGGTCCAATCATATTTAGTAAAATACCCGATGTAATAAAAAATGAGATATTTCCACTTTTCAAAAATAAATTATCAGATCTATTAATTAATAAATGTTACGAGTATAACTCAATTATTGCTAAAAGTCACCCAAAGGGCAATGGGGAGGGCTATGCTTGGAGTTTCCCTACGTGATCGAATCCGAAATGAAGTGATCCGCAGGCGAACCAAGGTAACCGACACAGCCCGAAGAATTGCCAAACTGAAGTGGCGATGGGCAGGGCACATTGCTCGCAGAACGGATGGCCGATGGGGCCGAAAGATTCTGGAGTGGCGACCGCGTACCGGAAGACGTAGCGTTGGAAGGCTTCCCATAAGATGGACCGATGACCGCAGGAATCTGCTGGATGCGGAAAGCATAGAATCGGTCGAAGTGGCGATGCTTGGGAGAGGCCTTTGTCCAGCATTGGACGTCTTTCGGCTGAAATGATGATGATGATTACTCAATTGGAAAATTTTTGACCGATAAGAATTTTAATTGATAAAATGATATCTCTGTACTCCTAACTTGTAATTAAACTGTATTGACCTCGAACTCGACTAATTTATAATCCCATTTTATTAAAGTTGACATTATGTATTGTATTGCTTATTTCAAATTACTTACTGAATTTCATCTTGACATGGTAAACTTGTATTGATTTGATTGAATGTTTTAATAATATCGCCGCCCCCGCAGAATAAACGCGCAAGTGTAAAAAGTCAATTTTACAGGAAAAATAAAAAACCTAAATTGATCCATAACTTTATGACTACACCGAATAGAAGTTTGTTTTTTACGTCGTTTAAAAGATTATTTTTTTGTAGATAATCTAATTAATGTTAAGTGTTAAACAGGTACTGTTTTTGAGTCATTGATAAAAAAACATTTTACAGAAATGTTTTAGTTTTTTTTTAACGTTAATGTTACTTTGAGTTATTTTTTCTTATCAACTATTGTTTTTTTTTTTTGTTTTGCAATGTAATATTACTTGCGTTTTTCGCAGTACAGTGGTACTTTTAATGGGCTATTACGCGTTTATTCTGGTGCAGTCGAAAAAATTCTGATAATGTAATAGGTAATTAAGTTTTTATATCATCAAGGTCGGAATTATAACATTATGTTACGGTATATCGTGTGTATGTAACTTCGTAAATAATTGATGTAAAAATCTGGAAAAAATTGAGGTGATGTATTTTGACCAATACATAACGAATATGGATTAACATCAAAACCGCCTCAATAGGACTTACGCGTTTATTCTGTGGGGGCGGCGATATTATATTGAGTGAGTCTTTATTATTAAACTGTTTTCATGCCTCAGTCAAGGTAATTAGTATAATGATTGTATGATTGTAATGATCATAATTGGGTGAAGCCATGTTTGTGGCGACCGCGAATCATATTTTAGTCAGCATGGAGCCTGACACTGACCTGTAAGATGCGGGAGATGTGGGAGATTTTGAGTTTCACAGGCTGCCCTGACGCTTCCCCCTTAAGCCATGAACAAAAATGACGAACTTTTTTGGATTGAATACGAGGCTTTTGGCTACTTTTGTAATGTGTGTATTTTATGTCTAGTTTTTTAAAATGTGCGTTTCGTTTGTGCAGAATAAACAAGTTTTCTTTCTTTCTTTCTTCTTTCTTATAAGGATCATTTTTAAACTTAACATCTGTAACTTGTACCTACTTTCTGTGTAAATAAAGAACTATTCTATGTTCTATTCTATTAAACATCATTTCAAAAGAGAATTTTGAGTGAGCTTCGAATCTAAAACATTTTACTGAATAAATTAGATTCACACATACATTGCCTAAGAGTTCACTAATAAGATAAACATTGTTAGTTTCTATGTGAGAAACTTTGATAACTATAACGTACTACAAATTACAGTACACTACAGTACGACACAACTTAGATGTGGCATAATAAAGAAAATTTTCACTCATTCATTTCAACTTTACGAATGTATTTGGTTATATGACTTTATAAGTTATTGCGTTTTCGTAAATATAATTTTTAAAAGATTGGTGATTTTGAAGGCGCACTCAGTTCGAATGGAGATCGGTTTTACGAATTTTGCCGATGCTATATCTAAGTTGTGTCGTCATGAAGTTTATTATAGTATAACGTTTGAAGCGGTGCTCCAGACAGTACGCTCTGATTGGCTAACAGGTGCTCGATAACAATGTTCCACGCAATGGCAGTCATTTGTTGTTTATACGTTGTTTGATTAAATAACTTTATCCTTATTTTTACCTCAAATACTGCCTAAAAAACGATGGATGGTCTGTGTGAAAGATGATTATGGCTAGAAAGGGGGTGACTATCGATATGACGACTATAAAGTTCCTTATTAAGGCTAAGCGTATGCTGAGACGCAGGTGACGCAGCACAGCACAGTACAGATTTTGCAGGGTAGGGCAGGCGAGGCAGACAGTGCTGCCAACTAGTCTTAGTGAAAACGCGCTGTCAGCGCTGTTAAAAAGCGCTAGAAAGCGCTAAAATGGCTTTTTAATAAAAAGCGCTATATTTCGTGCCAACCAATAAGGGAAATTTATTAATTTATTGATTCGAAATAATATATTTGTGTATCGAATCAAGAGATTATCAAATTTACCTCATTCAGTTCGAGTATTCATCGAGTTTTCGATTTGCGTTGCCAATCATCGACAACTTATAAAATTATTGCCCCACAGATAAAATAAATTTTATGATAGCATGAAATGAAACAAATAATATACGTAAAATCAATATTTTTTTATAATGAAATCAATGATTTATGGAAACAATATGTCGGTAATAAGTAGTAATACATAATTTTATTTAGCACTAGTAATTTATTATGTTTTACGCTGTATTAAGAAATATAGTTTTATATAATTTAAAAAAGCGCTAGATTTAGCGCTAGGCGCTAAAACGCGCTTCGAGACAAAAAAAGCGCTAGATCTTGCGCGAAAAGTGCTAAGTTGGCAGCACGGATGCAGACATAGGCCGCGAGCGCATTCTGTGTCGCAGCTATACAGACACATTCGCGTCCTAGCTAGTACAAATAATATAATTGAAAAAAACAAGTGACGATCTGCACGCGTCACCCAGAAATCTGTGCCGGCTCTACAACGAGACGCAGAGCAGGTCAGACACATGTCAGCGTACGCAGCTATCAGTACGTTCATGCATTACAAAATATGCTCTGCCCTGCGCTGCGTGGACCTGTGTCACCTGCGTCTCAGGATACGCTTAGCCTCACAATCCATCCCAGCTGTACGTCCGTTCAAGATCGCGGTGCTGGACGTAGCATACACAATATCGTGCGCGCATCCAGCGTGCTAGATGTAATCGAACGAATATATCTGTTATATATGCTTAATTTGCTGAACAGCTAGTTTATACATGATCAAACACGCACGACGCGCGATCGATCAGACGCACGTACGGCAGCGTTATTCAATTAGTGCAAAATTGGTCATGCAAATCCAGCAAGCAATTAATAATAATTATCGACGTACGTCGAAACTGTTCACCGTCGTTTTTCTTCGTGCATTGTTCATGACCTTAGCGGGACGTACATGAAGGTGGATCGTGATAGTTATGGAAGAAAAAGACATGTTGCGCTAGGGTTGGCAACTTTTTTGTATCAAAATTAGGATTATCGAAGCCATTGCCTGTAAAAATATAGTAGATGGCGAACAATGAAAATGAATACAGTAGATATGTTTCTTGTTTGTATATATTTTTTAAAATTCTTTAAATGCATATTTTTTGCTGCTATGAATCTATAATAACAGGTTTTTTTTTAATGTCTCATATCTATTTTTATAAGTATTCTAAATTAAGGTTACAAAATACCATTAACTCACCTTTTATGAGATTAACTGAGCTTATTGCGATCATCTCGCCATTTTGTATGGAAATAAAAATATTGTAGTTTCGCCTACTACTTATATTTTTAGGTTCAGGCAAAGATGAAAGAATGGGTTATTCCACTAGGAAACTCAGCAGCAACCCTTTTTTTTGGGTGGGAAATTGTCAAATAACTTCTCCCGCTCTGGGCGAAGCGGGAGGGCGTGTCAGACTCTTACTGACTAAAACCCACCCGTGTTTCTTCAGTTGCCATGTTGCCGGGGGCCACGATCTCCCTTTCGGACTTCTTCGCAACCCCGGCAGGCATCGCCCTATTGGACCCCGTCAGCCCTGCTGACATCTCTTTGAGGCGCGCGTAAAACACAACGCGCCGTCGACCCGGGCCTGGTCCGCAACAATCCTGAGTCTAGATTATGCCCGGGTAATTGACACTTTTAGGTACTTCGTTATATTTATATGACATAATTTACGGAATTAGATGTTACACCTGGTTATATTTTTGGGGTACACAAGCGCGATAACTGTATATAAATGTACCAAAGTACCTACCTATGTGTTTGAAAACTACATCACTAAGTGCGAATTTCACCAAAGAAAATGAACGCGATCAGCATAAACTACGTTTAAGGGCCATTGTCATTTTTCTGTATTATATTGACAGCTCTTGAACGCGGTTTAGATGTGCTGATCGCGTTCAGTTTCATTGGTGAAATTCACACTAAATAAACTAAAATAAAACGCCAAATAGGTGCCTGATACATATTTTCCTGTGTTCCTGTTTTGAATTTCAGTACGGAACCCTGAAATGGGAACTTAGGCACCTGCACTCATATATCAATCGCTTATCGTACCTTCCACTCTCATACACTCATATACATAATATAAGGCATCAAGAAACCTCGGTGATTGAGTTATCCAATCACAATCCATCATTTTGTTGTGCACACAATTCAACGAATCTTTACCTAAAGTAAAATGATCGATTATGGCAAAGTATCGATATTGATGTCCTAGTGTGTTGGGGATTATTTTTAAAATAAATTATTTTTATGCTTCACGTATCATGGTAGCGAGTTATATGTTGATTGGCACATCGTGTTTAATGGTGAATTTCACCAATTAAACTAAACGCGATCAGTACAATCTAATCCGCGTTTAAGGTTTTATATTTGATCTGAGCCTGGTGCCACAAGAATCACCACAATTTTGTTTTTCTTTGGTTCTCGCAGGTGACCACTAAGGTCCTGGCTGCTTAACCGGTTTTCCTGTGGCTGCCTTAAGCTTCTACACTCAAAGCCTCCAGCCAGGGGAAAAATCGATGTGAAATTAAAGCTAGGCGAGCGCTCGTTGCGCTGTGGGGTACGAACCTCGGCTTAGGGCGCTTCGCTGAGGGGAGGACGGCAAGCAAGATGGGACGAGCTGGATCAAAATTTAGACCATCATGATTATTATTCGGGGAATTTAAAGCTACGTACTCAGTTGCAAAAACTGCTGGCACCTCGTTATCGAGCAAGGGTCGGGGGGAGTATCATTTACTCGGGGGCGCGGTCGCAGAGGACTTCGACAGCGCGGTCGGAATGAACAGTATCACCATTTGGCGCTCTCTTTTACTTCTATTAACGGCATCGTCAAAATGTGAATCAGTATTTTGCTAAATATCCGGGAAAAGCGCGTGAAAAAACACAAACAGTTGTAAGTAGGCACAGTGCGTGTCACTAAAGATGAGACTTGATACACCACGTGGTTTGACTTACGCAGTAGACGATTTATAGGTCTCTTTAGCGGTATGAGGTCTGCGCCGGGGTGTCATCGGGGCGGCGACAAGAGCGCGGGAGGCGCGGTCAAGTCTCATCTTTCGTGGAGCGTATTATATCGTGCTTGTTATACATAAATGTTTCTATATCCCTTCGTTGTTCCACTTTGATTTATCTCGTGATAAATATACATATATTATTTAGATGTTTAGATGTTTGTTACTCAATCACGCAAAAAAGGCTTAACGGTTTTGGATAAAATTTGGCACACAGATAGTTTAAAACTTGGATTAACACATAGAATACTTTTATCTCGGTTTAGTTTTCATGAAATAATTCCCGACACACACGCGGGCGAAGCCGCTGGCAAAAGCTACTAAATAATAATTATGAAGTTTCTTCTGGAATCGTTGTTTACTAAATAACACTATTTAGTATTTGATATAGATTAATAACAGTCAAGAGACGGTCATTAGGCAGTAAACTTCGGTCTCCCTACAGACCAACACTGCTAACTATTTGGTAAGACTAATTTGTAATTAATCTACAGTCTACACTGTTTAGTTCAAACAAGCTGTTTATTCAACTATTAATTGCAGAAGATCATCTATAATGGTTTCTTCCTGGCGTAACAAGCAAACAAACAAATAAATAAACAAACACACTTTCGTATTTGTATCTAATATTGGGCAGGATATTAATTAGGATAGTAAAACACACAATATACGTGGATATATTTAGTAACTCTGTACTCAGTGCTCGGTGTGGCAACACGCCGTGTTCGAGTTCGCAACAAGTCCATCGTCATCCTAAAGGATGCCTCGTTGAGAGGTGAAACACGTGTCGATTTATTTTAGGAGTTATTTATCGCTCTTTAGAAATAGCTAAGCGGAATAGGTTACTAAATATATTCACGTCTATTGTATTTTATGATGGATTTCCGCAAGATCACGCCTGAATCAATTAACTAATTAGGATAGTATAAAAAAGTTGGGAAAAGGCTAGGTAGATGATGAGTATAACTAAATATGCTTATTATAACGTACACACTACGCACCCTCACTCTTCACACTCTCACCCATACTCACACGTAAACGCGCGATTTGGCCCTTTTCTATGCATAACGCTCACTTATTTATATCATTCACTCTTATTTTTTGTATAATTTTAAGTTACCCATATATTTTTAGTTCTGCATGTTTACATTGTCTACATTCAATTGCATAAGATAATAATAAATGGAAGCGCGGAGTCTCCTAACACAAGCAATTCCTTGCTTAAAAGGTGATCTCCAATAACATTCTTTAAATGCCTTTTGTAATAGTAATAACAATTTTATTTTTTATTATTTATTCTTCCTGCCTACAATAATTATTTTCCATATTATCTATCATTATCAGAAGGGGCTCGTGGCTAAGTAATAACAGCCGCACGTGTTGATCGGTCAGGTTAAGCTACGCTTGCCGCGGTTGGTCGGTGGATGGGTGACCATCTTTACATACCAAAACCGTTGGTTCCGACCGTCATTTGTGAATCTTTGACAGTCGTTACGGGTCGTCAGAAGCCCGAAATTCTGACAACCAGTCTTACCAAGGTGTATCGTATTACCCAGTTACTGGATTGTGGAGGTCAGATAGGCAGTCGCTCCATGTAAAATACTGGTATTCAGCTGCATCCGGATAGATTGGAAGCCGACCCCAACATAGTTGGGAAAAGGCTAGGCAGATGATTGTCATCATCAGGTAAAACGTCTACTGCTGGACATAGACCACCCCCATGCGTCACCACATCGACTGGTCTTGTGCTTTTCGCATTCAGCTGATTTCTGCAATCTTCACAGGATCATCGGTTCACCTTATGGGAGGCATGCCCACATTGCGCCTTTCGGAACGAAGTTACCACTTCAAATTCAAAAGTAATTTACTCAAACCAGACTGAGAATCAGCAATTTTAGAACGTCAAAATTATATAAGACAGTCCTCAAAAACGACCACCCTTCACCACTTCCTAGTGCTTTATCTAGGAAGAAGAAGTAGCGCAACAAACTCCCCAGCAGCACAGCTGTCTGTTCAGTTAGAAAAAAAATATTTGATACAATAGTATGCAAAATAATTGACAGTACCTTTTATTATTTAGACCGAGCACTGCGCGGGTGAAAATAGAAAAACATATCGTCCAGGTACACCAACGTTATTTCACATTCCCGAGGCTGTGAAAATAGAGAAAACAAATTTTCTTAGATATGAGACCTAGCTAGTTAGATTTTTCGCCCCCGTAAACCCCTATATTGCAACTTTAATCGAAATCGTTTATGCCGATTTCGAAAACGTGAGTAGAAATCTATCATCATCATCATCATCATAATCAGTCTATAATGTTACCACTGCTGGGACACAGGCCTCCTTTCTGTGAGAGGGAGTGGGCCGTAATCCACCACGCGGCCCAGTGCGGGTTGGTAGATGTCACATGTCGTCGAAGTTTTGGTTCTAGGACATGCCGGTTTTCTCACGATGTTTTCCTTCACCGTTTTGAGAGCAGTCAGAGGTTTGAGAGAAATTTAAATACAAATAAATAATTATATATAAAAATATTGCTCGTTTAATAGTAGGTATAGGATTATGCAACACCAAACATAATTTAAATTATTAGCCATATGTCAGCTAGTACACTCTAATAAAATATACCAACCAAGATTTCAGATTCAGATTCTGAAGAAAGGGAAAGAATCTACCCAGTAACATTCTCACCATTTTATCATAACATTATAATATTTCCAACCATCGAACTTCCAATTTATGAATAAACATAACACATGTGGCGTACCTCGTCGGTGGTGAATTAATTACCGTACGTAGGTGTGAAGGGATTTAACGCGGATTGAGTTCCCTTATCAAACCACGTAATCAGCTTGTGGTCATGTTGTGTTTGCTCACATTGCTCATACATACATGCATAGTAGGTACACGGTATCACAGGGTACTCAGAATTGAGTAAAATCGAGACTTCACGAGTGACCGTCCTCACTCGTAAAGGTACAATTCCGTAGCCGACTGCAGGCAGCAGCAGCAGGCGACATGTCACTGCGACACTACTGCTTTCTATGTAGGATTTCTGTGCTCCTATCCTGCTGCTGCTACAATTCCGTAGCCGTCTGCAGTTGCACACTGCTACGGAATTGTACCTTAATAATATCTGTTTCGTATTTTTTATTTCAATTACCTTACTTTTCTTTTTATGCGAATGTGTTTCTCTACAAATAAACCAATTTTTCTTTCCTTCTTTCTTTCTACACGGTCTGTCCCTTAATACTTTGCTGACCGAGTAATCTTAGATAAGCAAAGTATAAATTCACTCATGCCCGTTTTCACTAACACTAGGAAGCACTTATTTATTTACACAGTGCTCTGTTGGATTTTCAACTCTGGACTCTGAGCCGAGCATTTAAAATCCAACATTCCGCTTTCATTTAGTTGTCACATATTGTTAACGAAAACGGGCATCAGACGTTCGTTGATTATTCAGTACGTTACAACTTTTATCATTTAATTTATTCATAAACAGTTTACATTGTATTGAATCCAGGCATATACATGCAATTTACATACAAAAACAAAATACAAGAGCCAGAACCCATCGAGTCAGAGGTTCAGGAGCCATTTTGAATAATCCTACCTGATAACCATAATGGTAGAATAATGTTTCGTCAAGTCCACATTTTTTATTTCCATCAAAATTAAACTACAAAAACACGCGTTTTAATTACTTTGTCGCGGTTACACCGCCACATACGAACTACGCATCAAAAAGACATGACGTCACACAAATCTTGCATCGCGCAATTAGAGTTTACCGCGCGAACGACATTTATAAGACTATCCGACATCAACCGTCGGGCAGTTGCCCGCCAGACACCCGTCTGGTCGGATCCTCCCTTTTCTATAGAGGACGTGTGAACTTTACACCCTGTTCCTCATGGCTCTAAAACTTAATAAATTAACTCATTGCCATCGTCCTGGAGACCTCTCAAAGTAAATAAATTGTACCGTAACACTAGTCTGTTTGATAAAACACTCCGGAAAACCGTAAAACTGTTTAACAGCCGCATTAAATGGAATCGTAAAATTTAGTGCTTATTTGTTCAGCAAACGTATTGGTGCTGGACGAAACTGGGTGTCTGTATTGGACACTAGCTTCTGCCTGTGACTTCGTTCGCGTGAAATTTCTTGTTTTAACATAAAATGTATCTTATGACACTCGGTAATACTGCAGCTTCCCATTAGTAAAAGAATTTTCAAAATCGGATCAGTAGTTCCGAAGATGACCCCCTACATACAAACTCACAAATTAAAATTATGAAAAATAAAAAATAAATTTAAAATTTTTATTTAATTAAATTATATTATAATTATAAATAACATTTTTTTTTTTGGTTTTGGTATATAGATTTAGATAATATGGCAGAAATCTTCAATGTCTTGAAAATGGTTCAAGAATATTTTATTTTATTTCTGCACGTGTTAATTTTTCATGTGAAAATAATTATTATTTTCTCAGAGGTTAGCATATGTTCGGTTTCAATGATTTCAAATAGTTCAAGACTATCTATATCTACTCTAACAATTAATTAATTAATTTACAATACAAAATAAGCTTATAGTAGGTATATGAACGCCAAATCGCGTATATGCTAATTGAGACAGAAAGAAAAAGTTACATATTAAAACATATAAAAAAATATCTTAAAGACATCAAATTCTAAAAACAATAAGTGTTTTCTTTCTTAATATAAAAATTAACTGACCCGACAGACGTTCGGTTCGGTTTAAATAAATCATCATGATCGTTCTTCTGCTTTTAACCCAATTTATACACATTTAAATAAATATAAACTGGTATTTTAAATAAAATAAAAAAATATGAAAAAACCAACTTGTTAGTTTATGTCAGAAATGAACGCTGACAAAGTGTCAGAGGAACCCCGCGTCTAGAGTTTCCATTTAGAAATTTGGAAAGTCTTGATAAAAAGCCTGACATTTCAATAAAAATCCCGACATTTTAGACACAAAATTCAATTATTGTTTGTTCTCGTTAAGTTGATTGTTAAAGAAGATTGATATTTTGTTTTTAGATGAATGAGAAGTTAATAAATATTAAAAACTTATTTGGTATTACTTAAATAAGTTTTATTACTCGTATTCTATCTAAGCCAAAAAATCCGGACAAATTAAAGAGTCGGACAAAGTCCGGACAAAAGTTTAATAGTCCTCCGGACAAATGGTAACCATACACGCGTCCTATTTAATAGCGATCGCCGTACGAATACGCGATCGTTGCATACATAAATGTCACTTTTATTCGGGCAACCGGGAAACGCTGTCGGCGTGCCCAGCCGTTCAGGTTCATCGAAAAAAAAGTGACATAATTATGAGCGTGACGGTCGCATATTCGTGCAACCATCGCTTTTAAATAGGACGCCGCAAACTACTGCAATTGGCTGTTGATAAATCATTCAACCAATCGCACCAGTTGCGCGTTTGACAATTTGTCACATTAATTTTCCGATAATTTTCGTTCGAGAAACTGGCCCATGAACTGACATATTCTAATTTGACGGTACACATGTCGCTGTACCTTCATGTGACGCCAAGTGTTACTAATTACTATCTTCCTGTAGTCATAAGTGCTTGATGACTCTGATAGTTGCTACGATTAGCATATAATGGCGATGCTAGATATTTGTATGGCGCTAAGGCCTTAAAGCTTAAAAGAAAAAGTCGCAGGAAAAGCCATATAAAAATCATTTATTTGCTGATAATGTAGGTATACATATGAGTTGGACAGTTTGTAAATTGTCCCGATACATTTTGCCTTACGGCATGCAAAATATTACATTTGAATTGAATAATATAATTACAACCATTACAATTATTATTAACACTAGTCAGAATTTAATAGGTAGCAAGATATTAACCCTCCCTGCTCTATATATATATCTACTCGGCCTCAATTTTAGTTAAATCAAACATCAGTAGCTATGACACATTAACAAGCAGTAGACTTAAAAATACATTACGCAATAAAGCATCCCACACTGCAGTATATATATAGCAATAGCATTTTTTGTATGGACATTAAAATATAGAATAAGTTACCCATAGACATTAAGAACCAGCATTCAATCGGTATTTTTAAAAGGAAGCTAAAAGACTTCCTGGTTAAAAAGGCATATTACTCTATAAAAGAATTCCTTGAAGAAAAATAATTATATAATATTTAAATGATTGTGATATTTTATAATGTGATATAAGTTATAAGAATAGTATGATATAATATCAAATGTACGAATAATGATAATTAATATAATCTAAAATGTATAACTGGAATATTGAGTATGTTTATATTTTTTATTAAATTTTTATATCCATTTAATTGCAATGCCTTAACAGGCAACTAAGTTCTAAGAACCTACCTATTGTTAACATCTTCAAAATGTTGTACACTTAGTTCGCAATAAAGAATTTGAATTTGAATAAAATATAAATCTCTCGCATAACATACAATGAAGAATATAAATTTCGTAATGTGTATGGTCAAAAAGCTTAATACACACTAACTGTAACATTAAATTTCTTACAACACGTGTCTCTTACTACATTATTATCTCTTCGCGTGACGTCATTTGCCTATTATTTGCATTTACCTTTCGACCTGTATTGCAGTCCTAAGTGCTTCAAGCTGTGTGAAGCTAATGTGCTTTAGTAAATCTACTGTGGCGTCGATAATTTACCAGGTATTGTTCGAACGCGTGTTAGGATATTATCGATACAATGGCTGCGACGGCATATCTAGTACCTACATTGTTTTATGTGGTTCTAAGGTTTGATGTTGAATATTATATAATACTTATGCAAGTACTAAGATTAGCCTAGAATGGTGATTCTAGATATTTGTATAGTGGAAAGGCCTTAAAGCTTTGCAATCATTCGATTTTCTTTTTACGTTTTTGTGAACCCACTTATTAATTAATGCCCATTCACATTCTAATACTTATGACGCAAATATTAATCAAAAAATTACTTTTTATTTTATTCAATTTTTAAATGAAATAGGCATTTAGCCAAATGCCCATGTGACACCCACTCTCATGAAGATCGGAGACGCTACGCTCGAAGTTGTGGACGAGTATGTTTACCTAGGACAAACTGTCCAGCTAGGTAGGTCCAACGAGAAAGAGATCAATCGTCGAATCCGACTCGGCTGGGCAGCGTTCGGGAAGCTACGCAATATCTTTTCGTCCCACATACCACAGTGTCTTAAGACGAAAGTCTTTGACCATTGCGTGATGTCAGTGATGACCTATGGTACTGAAACGTGGTCGCTCACAATGGGCCTTATCAGAAGGCTAAAAGTCACCCAAAGGGCAATGGAGAGGGCTATGCTTGGAGTTTCCCTACGTGATCGAATCCGAAATGAAGAGATCCGCAGGCGAACCAACGTAACCGACATAGCCCGAAGAATTGCCAAACGACTTACGACGAATGCCACACACCACACTTCGAATCTAATACATTTTACAGAATAGAATAAATTAGCACATACATTGCCTAAGAGATCACTAATAAGATTAACATTGTTATTTTCTATGTGAGAAACTTTGATAACTTAAACGTACTACAAATTACAGTACTCTACCAGTCATAAAGCTTGTTATTGCATAACGTTTGAAGCGGTGCTCCAGACAGTACGCTCTGATTGGCTAACAGGTGCTCGATAACAATGTTCCACGCAATGGCAGTCATTTGTTGTTTATACGTTGTTTGATTAAATAACTTTATCCTTATTTTTACCTCAAATACTGCCTAAAAAACGATGGATGGTCTGTGTGAAAGATGATTATGGCTAGAAAGGGGGTGACTATCGATATGACGACTATAAAGTTCCTTATTAAGGCTAAGCGTATGCTGAGACGCAGGTGACGCAGCACAGCACAGTACAGATTTTGCAGGGTAGGGCAGGCGAGGCAGACAGTGCTGCCAACTAGTCTTAGTGAAAACGCGCTGTCAGCGCTGTTAAAAAGCGCTAGAAAGCGCTAAAATGGCTTTTTAATAAAAAGCGCTATATTTCGTGCCAACCAATAAGGGAAATTTATTAATTTATTGATTCGAAATAATATATTTGTGTATCGAATCAAGAGATTATCAAATTTACCTCATTCAGTTCGAGTATTCATCGAGTTTTCGATTTGCGTTGCCAATCATCGACAACTTATAAAATTATTGCCCCACAGATAAAATAAATTTTATGATAGCATGAAATGAAACAAATAATATACGTAAAATCAATATTTTTTTATAATGAAATCAATGATTTATGGAAACAATATGTCGGTAATAAGTAGTAATACATAATTTTATTTAGCACTAGTAATTTATTATGTTTTACGCTGTATTAAGAAATATAGTTTTATATAATTTAAAAAAGCGCTAGATTTAGCGCTAGGCGCTAAAACGCGCTTCGAGACAAAAAAAGCGCTAGATCTTGCGCGAAAAGTGCTAAGTTGGCAGCACGGATGCAGACATAGGCCGCGAGCGCATTCTGTGTCGCAGCTATACAGACACATTCGCGTCCTAGCTAGTACAAATAATATAATTGAAAAAAACAAGTGACGATCTGCACGCGTCACCCAGAAATCTGTGCCGGCTCTACAACGAGACGCAGAGCAGGTCAGACACATGTCAGCGTACGCAGCTATCAGTACGTTCATGCATTACAAAATATGCTCTGCCCTGCGCTGCGTGGACCTGTGTCACCTGCGTCTCAGGATACGCTTAGCCTCACAATCCATCCCAGCTGTACGTCCGTTCAAGATCGCGGTGCTGGACGTAGCATACACAATATCGTGCGCGCATCCAGCGTGCTAGATGTAATCGAACGAATATATCTGTTATATATGCTTAATTTGCTGAACAGCTAGTTTATACATGATCAAACACGCACGACGCGCGATCGATCAGACGCACGTACGGCAGCGTTATTCAATTAGTGCAAAATTGGTCATGCAAATCCAGCAAGCAATTAATAATAATAATTATCGACGTACGTCGAAACTGTTCACCGTCGTTTTTCTTCGTGCATTGTTCATGACCTTAGCGGGACGTACATGAAGGTGGATCGTGATAGTTATGGAAGAAAAAGACATGTTGCGCTAGGGTTGGCAACTTTTTTGTATCAAAATTAGGATTATCGAAGCCATTGCCTGTAAAAATATAGTAGATGGCGAACAATGAAAATGAATACAGTAGATATGTTTCTTGTTTGTATATATTTTTTAAAATTCTTTAAATGCATATTTTTTGCTGCTATGAATCTATAATAACAGGTTTTTTTTTTAATGTCTCATATCTATTTTTATAAGTATTCTAAATTAAGGTTACAAAATACCATTAACTCACCTTTTATGAGATTAACTGAGCTTATTGCGATCATCTCGCCATTTTGTATGGAAATAAAATATTGTAGTTTCGCCTACTACTTATATTTTTAGGTTCAGGCAAAGATGAAAGAATGGGTTATTCCACTAGGAAACTCAGCAGCAACCCTTTTTTTTGGGTGGGAAATTGTCAAATCAACTTCTCCCGCTCTGGGCGAAGCGGGAGGGCGTGTCAGACTCTTACTGACTAAAACCCACCCGTGTTTCTTCAGTTGCCATGTTGCCGGGGGCCACGATCTCCCTTTCGGACTTCTTCGCAACCCCGGCAGGCATCGCCCTATTGGACCCCGTCAGCCCTGCTGACATCTCTTTGAGGCGCGCGTAAAACACAACGCGCCGTCGACCCGGGCCTGGTCCGCAACAATCCTGAGTCTAGATTATGCCCGGGTAATTGACACTTTTAGGTACTTCGTTATATTTATATGACATAATTTACGGAATTAGATGTTACACCTGGTTATATTTTTGGGGTACACAAGCGCGATAACTGTATATAAATGTACCAAAGTACCTACCTATGTGTTTGAAAACTACATCACTAAGTGCGAATTTCACCAAAAAAACTGAACGTGATCAGCATAAACTACGTTTAAGGGCCAGTTTCATTATTTTCTGTGTAATATTGACAGCTCTTGATCGCGGTTTAGATGTGCTGATCGCGTTCAGTTTCATTGGTGAAATTCACACTAAATGAATTAAAATAAAACGCCAAATAGATGCCTGATACACATTTTCCCGTGTTCCTGTTTTGAATTTCAGTACGGATCCCTGAAATGGGAACTTAGGCACTTGCACTCATATATCAATCGCTTATCGTACCTTCCACTCTCATACACTCATATACATAATATAAGGCATCAAGAAACCTCGGTGATTGAGTTATCCAATCACAATCCATCATTTTGTTGTGCACACAATTCAACGAATCTTTACCTAAAGTAAAATGATCGATTATGGCAAAGTATCGATATTGATGTCCTCGTGTGTTGGGGATTATTTTTAAAATAAATTATTTTTATTCTTCACATATCATAGTAGCGAGTTATATGTTGATTGGCGGCACATCGTGCTTAATGGCGAATTTCACCAATTAAACTAAACGCGATCAGCACAATCTAATCCACGTTCAAGGTTTTTATTTGATCTGAGCCTGGTGCCAACAGAATCACCCCAATTTTTTTTTCTTTGGCTCTCGCAGATGACCACTAAGGTCATGGCTGCTTAACCAGGCTTTCCTGTGACTGCCTTAAGCTTCTACACTCAAAGCCTCCAGCCAGGAGCAAAATCTATGTTAAATTAGAGCTAGGCGAGCGCTCGTTAAAGGCACCCCCTGTGGGGTACGAACTTCGGCTTAGGGCACTTCGCTGAAGCGAGGACGGCAAGATGGGACGAGCTGGATCAAAATTTAGACCATCATGAATATTATTCGGGGAATTTAAAGCTACGTGCTCAGCTGCAACAACTGCTGGCACCTCGTTATCGAGCAAGGGTCGGGGGGGAGTATCATTTACTCGGGGGCGCGATCGCAGAGGACCTCGACAGCGAGGTCGGAATGAACAGTATCACCATTTGGCGCTCTCTTTTACCTCTATTAACGGCATCGTCAAAATGTAAATCAGTATTTTGCTAAATATCCGGGAAAAGCGCGTGAAAAAACACAAACAGTTGTAAGTAGGCACAGTGCGTGTCACTAAAGATGAGACTTGATACACCACGTGGTTTGACTTGCGCAGTAGACGATTTATAGGTCTCTTTAGCGGTATGAGGTCTGCGCTGGGGTGTCATCGGGGCGGCGACAAGAGCGCGGGAGGCGCGGTCAAGTCTCATCTTTCGTGGAGCGTATTATATCGTGCTTGTTATACATAAATGTTTCTTTATCCCTTCGTTGTTCCACTTTGATTTATCTCGTGATAAATATACATATAATATTTAGATGTTTAGATGTTTGTTACTCAATCACGCAAAAACGGCTTAACGGTTTTGGATAAAATTTGGCACACAGATAGTTTATAACTTGGATTAACACATAAAATACTTTTATCTCGGTTTAGTTTTCATGAAATAATTCCCGACACACACGCGGGCGAAGTCGCTGGCAAAAGCTAATAAATAACAATTATGAAGTTTCTTCTGAAATCGTTGTTTACTAAATAACACTATTTAGTATTTAATATAGATTAATAACAGTCAAGAGACGGTCATTGGGCACTAAACTTCGGTCTCCCTACAGACCAACACTGCTAACTATTTGGTAAGACTAATTTGTAATTAATCTACAGTCTACACTGTTTAGTTCAAACAAGCTGTTTATTCAACTATTAATTGCAGAAGATCATCTATAATGGTTTCTTCCTGGCGTAACAAGAAAACAAACAAATAAATAAACAAACACACTTTCGTATTTGTATCTAATATTGGGCAGGATATTAATTAAGATAGTATAACTAAATATGTTTATTATAACTCACACACTGCACACCCTCACTCTTCACACTCTCACCCATACTCACACATAATCACACGTAAACGCGCGATTTCTATGCATAACGCTCACTCATTTACAAATCATTCACTCTTTAATTTTTGTATAATTTTAAGTTACCCATATATTTTTAGTTCTGCATGTTAACATTGTTTACATTCAATTGCATAAGATAATAATAAATGGAAGCGCGGAGTCTCCTAACACAAGCAATTCCTTGGTTAAAAGGTGATCTCCAATAACATTCGTTCGAAATGCCTTTTGTAATAGAAATAACAATTTAATTTTTTATTATTTATTCTCCCTGCCTACAATAATTATTTGCTATATTACGAGTATCTATCATTATCAGAAGGGGCTCGTGGCTAAGTAATAACAGCCGCACGTGTTGATCGGTCAGGTTAAGCTACGCTTGCCGCGGTTGGTCGGTGGATGGATGACCATCTTTACATACCAAAACCGTTGGTTCCGACTGTCATTTGTGAATCTTTGACAGTCGTTACGGGTCGTCAGAAGCCCGAAATTCTGACAACCAGTCTTACCAAGGTGTATCGTATTACCCAGTAACTATGTTGTGGAGGTCAGATAGGCAGTCGCTCCATATAAAATACTGGTATTCAGCTGCATCCGGTTAGACTGGAAGCCAACTCCAATATAGTTGGGAAAAAGGCTAGGCAGATGTCGTCATTAGGTACCATTTCAAATTCAAAAGTAATTTATTCAAACTAGGCTGAGCATCAGCAATTTTCGAATGTCAAAATTACATAAGACAGTCCCCCAAAACGCCCACCCTTCACCACTTCCTAGTGCTTTATCTGGAAAGAAGAAGTGGCGCAACAAACTCCCCAGCGGCACAGCTGTCTGTTCAGTTAGAAAAAAAAATCTATACAATAGTATGCAAAATAATTTACAGTACCAGGTCGACCGAGCTCTGCGCGGGTGAAAATAGAAAAACATATCGTCCAGGTACACCAACGTTGTCTCACATTCCCGAGGCTGTGAAAATAGAGAAAACAAATTTTCTTAGATATGAGACCTAGCTAGATAGATTTTTCGCCCCCGTAAACCCCAATATTGCAACTTTCATTGAAATCGTTAATGCCGATTTCGAGAACGTGAGTAGAAATCTATCATCATCATCATCATCATAATCAGTCTATAATGTTGGAACTGCTGGGACACAGGCCTCCTCTCTGTGAGAGGGAGTGGGCCGTAATCCACCATGCGGGCCCAGTGCGGGTTGGTAGATGTCACATGTCGTCGAATTTTTGGTTCTAGGACATGCCGGTTTCCTCACGATGTTTTCCTTCACTGTTTTGAGAGCAGTCAGAGGTTTGAGAGAAATCTATATACAAATAAATAATTATATATAAAAACTAGCTGACCCCGGCAAACGTTGTTTTGCCAATTATTTGTTTGGGGTGGACAACCCTTATCATTTAGAGGTATGAAAAATAGATAGTAGCCGATTCTCAGACCTACTGAATATGCATATAAAATTTGGTAAAAATCAGTAAAGCCGTTTCGGAGGAGTAAGGTAACTAACATTGTGACACGAGAATTTTATATATAAGATATTGCTCGTTTAATAGTAGGTATAGGATTATGCAACACAAAACATAATTTAAATTATTAGCCATATGTCAGCTAGTACACTCTAATATACCAACCAAGATTTCAGATTCAGATTCTGAAGAAAGGGTAAGAATCTACCCAGTAACATCCTTACCATTTTATCATAACATTTTAATATTTCCAACCAGGGCATCGAACTTCCAATTTATGAATAAACATAACACATGTGGCGTATCTCGTCGATGGTGAATTAATTACCGTACGTAGGTGTGAAGGGATTTAACGCGGATTGAGTTCCCTTATCAAACCACGTAATCAGCTTGTGGTCATGTTGTGTTTGCTCACATTGCTCATACATACATGCATAGTAGGTACACGGTATCACAGGGTACTCAGAATTGAGTAAAATCGAGCCTTCACGAGTGACCGTCCTCACTCGTAAAGGTACAATTCCGTAGCCGACTGCAGGCAGCAGCAGCAGGCGACATGTCACTGCGACACTACTGCTTTCTATGTAGGATTTCTGTGCTCCTATCCTGCTGCTGCTACAATTCCGTAGCCGTCTACAGTTGCAGACGGCTACGGAATTGTACCGTAATAATATCTATGTTTCGTATTTTTTATTTCAATTACCTTACTTTTCTTTTTATGCGAATGTGTTTCTCTACAAATAAACCAATTTTTCTTTCCTTCTTTCTTTCTACACGGTCTGTCCCTTAATACTTTGCTGACCGAGTAATCTTAGATAAGCAAAGTATAAATTCACTCATGCCCGTTTTCACTAACACTAGGAAGCACTTATTTATTTACACAGTGCTCTGTTGGATTTTCAACTCTGGACTCTGAGCCGAGCATTTAAAATCCAACATTCCGTTTTCATTTAGTTGTCACATATTGTTAACGAAAACGGGCATCAGACGTTCGTTGATTATTCAGTACGTTACAAATTTTATCATTTCATTTATTCATAAACAGTTTACATTGTATTGAATCCAGGCATATACATGCAATTTACATACAAAAACAAAATACAAGAGCCAGAACCCATCGAGTCAGAGGTTCAGGAGCCATTTTGAATAATCCTATCTGATAACCATGATGGTAGAATAATGTCTCGTCAAGTCCACATTTTTTGTTTCCATCAAAATTAAACTACAAAAACACGCGTTTTAGTTACTTTGTAGCGGTTACACCGCCACATACGAACTACGCATCAAAAAGACATGACGTCACACAAATCTTGCATCGCGCAATTAGAGTTTACCGCGCGAACGACATTTATAAGACTATCCGACATCAACCGTCGGGCAGTTGCCCGCCAGACACCCGTCTGGTCGGAGGATCCTCCCTTTTCTATAGAGGATGCGTGAACTTTACACCCTGTTCCTCATACCTCTAAAACTTAATAAATTAACTCATTGCCATCGTGCTGGAGACCTCTCAAAGTAAATAAATTGTACCGTAACACTAGTCTATTCGATAAAACACTCCGAAAAACCGTAAAACTGTTTAACAGCCGCATTAAACGGAATCGTAAAATTTAGTGCTTATTTGTTCAGCAAACGTATTGGTGCTGGACGAAACTGGGTGTCTGTATTGGACACTAGCTTCTGCCTGTGACTTCGTCCGTGTGAAATTTCTTGTTTTAACATAAAATATATCCTATGACACTCGGCAATACTGCAGCTTCCCATTAGTAAAAGAATTTTTAAAATCGGATTAGTAGTTCCGAAGATGACCCCCTACATACTAACTCACAAATTAAAATTATAAAAATAAAAAATAAATTTTTATTTAATTAAATTATATTACGTATAATTATAAATAATATTTTATAGATTTAGATAATATGGCAGAAATCTTCAATGTTCAAGAATATTTTATTTTATTTCTGCGCGTGTTAATTTTTCATGTGAAAATAATTATTATTTTCTCAGAGGTTAGCATATGTTTGGTTTCAATGATTTCAAATAGTTCAAGACTATCTATATCTACTCTAACAATTAATTAATTAATTTACAATACAAAATAAGCTCATAGTAGGTATATGAACGCCAAATCGCGTATATGCTAATTGAGACAGAAAGAAAAAGTTACATATTAAAACATATAAAAAAATATCTTAAAGACATCAAATTCTAAAAACAATAAGTGTTTTCTTTCTTAATATAAAAATTAACTGACCCGACAGACGTTCGGTTCGGTTTAAATAAATCATCATGATCGTTCTCCTGCTTTTAACCCAATTTATATACATTTAAATAAATATAAACTGGTATTTTAAATAAAATAAAAAAATATGAAAAAACCAACTTGTTAGTTTATGTCAGAAATGAACGCTGACAAAGTGTCAGAGGAACCCCGCGTCTAGAGTTTCCATTTAGAAATTTGGAAAGTCTTGATAAAAAGCCTGACATTTCAATAAAAATCTCGACATTTTAGACACAAAATTCAATTATTATTTGATCTCGTTAAGTTGATTGTTAAAGAAGATTGATATTTTGTTTTTAGATGAATGAGAAGTTAATAAATATTAAAAACTTATTTGGTATTACTTAAATAAGTTTTATTACTCTTATTCTATCTAAACCAAAAAATCCGGACAAATTAAAGAGTCGGACAAAGTCCGGACAAAAGTCTAAGAGTCCGGACATGTCCGGACAAATCCGGACCGATGGTAACCCTATCCGCGTCCTATTTAATAGCGCTCGCCGTACGATTACGCGATCGTTGCATACATAAATGTCACTTTTATTCGGGCAACCGGGAAACGCTGTCGGCGTGCCCAGCCGTTCAGGTTCATCGAAAAAAAAGTGACATAATTATGAGCGTGACGGTCGCATATTCGTGCAACCATCGCTTTTAAATAGGACGCCGTAAACTACTGCGATTGGCTGTTGATAAATCATTCAACCAATCGCACCAGTTGCGCGTTTGACAATTTGTCACATTCATTTTCCGAAAATTTTCGTTCGAGAAACTGGCCCATGAACTGACATATTCTAATTTGACGGTACACTTGTCGCTGTACCTTCATGTGACGCCAAGTGTTACTAATTACTATCTTCCTGTAGTCCCAAGTGCTTGATGACTCTGATACTTGCTACGATTAGCATATAATGGTGATTCTAGATATTTGTATGGCGCTAAGGCCTTAAAGCTTAAAAGAAAAAGTCGCACGAAAAGCCATATAAAAATCATTTTTTGTTGATAATGTAAATATACATATGAGTTGGATAGTTTGTAAATTGTCCCGGTACATTTTGCCTTACGGCATACAAAATACTACATTTGATTTTTAATAATATAATTAAGAAGAAAAGAAGGAAGAAAACTTGTTTATTCTGCACAAACAAAACGCACATTTTAAAAAACTGGACAAAATACACACAAAACAAAAGTAGTCAAAAGCCTCATTCAATCAGTAAAAAAGTTTGACAATATTGTTCATAATAACTATAACACTGGTTCATTGGTTGATGTCAAGGCCACGAACCAAAGACAATATTGCATAATTAATATTGCAACATTAGCAAACGACAACAAAAACATAACAAAACAAAAACAAAATGCCGATTGCAGAGTTAATTACAACCATTATAATTATTATTAACACTAGTCAGAATTTTATAGGTAATAAAATATAAATCTCTCGCATAACATACAATGAAGAATATAAATTTCGTAATGTGTATGGTCAAAAAGCTTAATATACACTAACTGTAACATTAAATTTCTTACAACACGTGTCTCTTACTACATTATTATCTCTTTGCGTGACGTCATTTGCCTATTATTTGCATTTACCTTTCGACCTGTATTGTAGTCCTAAGTGCTTCAAGCTGTGTGAAGCTAATGTGCTTTAGTAAATCTACTGCAGCGTCGATAATTTACCAGGTATTGTTCGAACGCGTGTTAGGATATTATCGATACAATGGCTGCGACGGCATATCTAGTACCTACATTGTTTTATGTGGTTCTAAGGTTTGATGTTGAATATTATATAATACTTATGCAAGTACTAAGATTAGCCTAGAATGGTGATTCTAGATATTTGTATAGTGGAAAGGCCTTAAAGCTTTGCAATCATTCGATTTTCTTTTTACGTTTTAGTGAACCCACTTATTAATTAATGCCCATTCACATTCTAATACTTAAGACGCAAATATTAATCAAAAAATTACTTTTTATTTTATTCAATTTTTAAATGAAATAGGCATTTAGCCAAATGCCCATGTGACACCCACTCTCATGAAGATCGGAGACGCTACGCTCGAAGTTGTGGACGAGTATGTTTACCTAGGACAAACTGTCCAGCTAGGTAGGTCCAACTTCGAGAAAGAGATCAATCGTCGAATCCGACTCGGCTGGGCAGCGTTCGGGAAGCTACGCAATATCTTTTCGTCCCACATACCACAGTGTCTTAAGACGAAAGTCTTTGACCAGTGCGTGTTGTCAGTGATGACCTATGGTACTGAAACGTGGTCGCTCACAATGGGCCTTATCAGAAGGCTAAAAGTCACCCAAAGGGCAATGGAGAGGGCTATGCTTGGAGTTTCCCTACGTGATCGAATTAGAAATGAAGAGATCCGCAGGAGAACCAAGGTAACCGACATAGCCCGAAGAATTGCCAAACTTAAGTGGCAATGGGCAGGGCACATTGCTCGTAGAACGGATGGCCGATGGGGTCGAAAGGTTCTGGAGTGGCGACCACGTACCGGAAGACGTAGCGTTGGAAGGCCTCCCACAAGATGGACCGATGACCTTGTGAAGGCCGCAGGAATCCGCTGGGTGCGGAAAGCACAGAATCGGTCGAAGTGGCGGTGCTTGGGGGAGGCCTATGTCCAGCAGTGGACGTCTTCTGGCTGAAATGATGATGATGATGATGAGGCATTTAGCTAAATAAGGAACCAGGGCACTAATTCTTCTTTTCCATTTCACACCAGTACCCTAATTGCGTAATACACGATCAATCACAATTTGTTTCGATTTGAAACAGATTGCTAATCCATTGCTTCATAAGTTGGAAAAAAAATCTGCTCAACAACGTAAATAACGCAATGATTGTTGCTGAACTGTCAAAATGAAACAAAGTGGTCTTAATCGTTAACGAAAATAAGTTACGCAATTAGGGTACAGTTTTATTTAGATAGCTGTTTATCTAACAGATCAACCCAATTGAGTGTTGCCACTAGTGACCGACCGAAGCTTCGTTTTCGGCCATAAATTAGCCGAACTTTCGACCAAGCCGAAAATCACAAGTTCGTGAATTGTCGCGCGTCATTCGGCCTACTTCGTAAAGCTCGGCGATACCAAGTGAATCAATATAACAAAAAATACACGAAATTTTGTATTCCATAATAGAATTATCATATTTTATTTCTTTTTTAAAGCCTATATTTGCTCTTTCATTCCCTAGGTGTAAAAAAAAAAACAAGATTTCAGTGTACAGCAGAAATATAAATATTTTATTAATGTCTAAATTAGTTTTATACTACTAAAGCCGAAGCTAAAAAAACCGAAAAAGATTTCGTTTTCGGCTAAAAATCCATTTGCAGTCGGACACTAGTTGCCACCTTTTACCGGACATTATTATCGGGTTTCTCGATAATTCTCGAACAATCACCCTGGGTAATACTGACCCTAATATCTTTCCAGTGGGTCGTCAAGCCAATGGTTTAATGCTGTCAATTCGTTATCGACCTATTGAAGGTAGAGTGGATCTACTGTTTTATTCATGCAACATCGATTCCCTTTTGTTTTATTTTTGTTTACGAGAGCTACACGCACTGAAATGTATGCGGCGTACTATTTGTAATCCTGATATGGAAAGTAGGAATAAAAAGGTAAAAAGTTAAGAACATTATTAGTTTATCACTTCACTAAATATTATATTATATACCTACTACTACTATTTAAGGGGCTTGTGGCTAAGTAATAACAGATGCACGGGTCGATCGATCAGGTTAAGCTACGCTTGCCGCGGTTGGTCCGTGGATGGGTGACCATCTTTACATACCAAGTCCCCTCCGTGCCTCGGAAAGCACGTTAAGCCGTTGGTCCCGGCTGTCATTTGTAGATCTTTGACAGTCGTTACGGGTAGTTAGAAGCCCAAAAAGTCTGACAACCAGTCTTACCAAGGGGTATCGTGTTACCTAGTCACTAGGTTGTGGAGGTCAGATAGGCAGTCGCTCCATGTAAAATACTGGTATTCAGCTGCATCCGGTTAGACTGGAAGCCGACCCCAACATAGTTGGGAAAAGGCTAGGCAGATGATGACCTACTACTAATATTTACCTTGTTTTTTTATTGTTTTTTTATTATTTTTATTAATGTTCTTAATGAAGGTGTTTAGTTTAATTTGTGATTTCCTGTGCGAGTCTCAATAAATACTTTTTCTTTGTTTCTTTTTCTATACTTACTACAAAATATAAAACTTCTTACAAAAAAAAAACAACCGAATTCCAAATCAAAAAAAAAAAACACTACATAGTGAAAAATAACTTTAATTTTGGAAGTCGGTGGCAAAATACGAAAATTCAAAACCAAAGACACCGACTGAACGAAGTCGGTTGTTTTTTTTTTTTTGTATAAAGTTTTTAGTTTTCATTTTTTAGTTGTGGTACCTACCCCACACAAATTCGAATACAGGTACAGAAACTTATCATATCATCCACATATTAGTGGGAAAAAATACGTATTATTGAAGCGAACTCAAAAACTACCCAAGCAAAATTAGAAAAATTTATATGGGACCACCTCTGAAATATGACCTACCAAAAAAAGGAATCATGACGGAGCAATCGCGTGAAAAACATACAAAAAAAAACTGTCAAAAAATTAAGCGTAGATTCCTTCATTTCGATATGCGCACATTATAAAGACTCACACTAAAAAAAAACAATAATTTATTCATTTGCGAAATACAATAGACGTGGATATATTTAGTAACCAGTTCTGCTTAGCTATTTCTAAAGAGCCATAAAAAACTCTTGAAAGTAATCGACACGTATTTCACCTCTCAACGAGGCATTGTCAGGATGACGATGGACTTGTTGCGAACCCGAACACGCGCCTCGTTGAGAGGAAAACACGTGTCGATTTCTTTCAAGAGTTTTTTATGGCTCTTTAGAAATAGCTAAGCGGAACAGGTTACTAAATATATCCACGTCTATTGTATTTTATAATGGATTTCCGCAAGGTCACGCCTGAATGAATTAACTATCTTAAGACTCACACTGTATATCACCTACGACCGCTGTTGGTTTTGTTACTTGAAGTATGAGTTGAGGACAACAGATTTTTTATTTTTTTTTGGGAAGTTTATTTAAAAAAAACTTTTTTTGATCTGATATATCAAGTGGCTATAACTGTGGTTGATGACTCAAAAAAATAACTCTTCAAATTAATTTCTTTTTTGATTATGTTTAGATATCCATACCTACCCTTATGGGTAGGTGATTTCGTCTGTGGACTTTTGCTAGCTGATTTATTTCGACCCTGTATAGTTAAAATACAACGGATATAAGGAAATAGCTATAAAAATGTCTTGAATATTGCTCTAGCCTGGCTCTATCTCAGTGATCAGGGCTAAGCCAATTATAATTAATAATAACTATCTCGGTTGTTATTATTACTTAATTAAAAGGCTTAACACCGAGCAACACCGTGTTGGTTGCGGTTGGTTGACGACAAACCAGCAATTACAGCAACGAGCAACAATAGCTATGGATTCGAGCGTTAAGCTCGCTTCAACACCGTGATAATTAATAGCAAACAATGTTTATGAAACGTTGATTATATTTTGGTGTTGAGAAATGAATAATTACAGTAAGACATCGGGTCATAACATTGTTACAAATATCATCTATTATAACTACATCTTAATATATATAAATTACGTGTCACGTTGTTTGTCTGCGATGGACTCCTAAACTACTTAACCGATTTTAATCAAATTTGCACACCGTGTGCAGTTTGATCCAACTTGAAAGATAGGATAGCTCACATCTTAATTTAGGAAAAAAAAAAAAGATATGAAGAAAAATTATGTTTTTATAAATTATGATAGGGTAGGTTAGGGTAGGTAGGGTGGGTAGGTAGGGTAGGTAGGGTAGGCAGGGTAGTAAGTGATATATATATTTATATGGCAAAACAACGTTTGCAGGGTCAGCTAGTCTATTATAAAACAAAGTCTCCCCACCGCGTCTGTCTGTCCGAACGCGATAAACTCAAAGTTTAAAGTTTTGTGTGAGTTTACTGAAATCTTCTTCTTTTCGTGCGGTTAGAGACTAACCTGGTGTCAGAGTTTTAAAGCCACCCATTTGCCTCTGACTTGGCTTCACATGCCGTCGAGAAATATCTCTCAGGTTTCCTCACGATGTTTTCCTTCACCGTTTTTGAAGCAAGTGATAATTATACAATACGCACATGATTCCGAAAAGTCAGAGGTGCGTGCCTTGGGTTCGAATTCAAGACCTATGACTTGGCAGTCTGACGGTCACACCGCTAGGCTATCACTGCTGCAGTAAAGTAAAGCATTTACTTACCATTACGCTTCTTATCATAATATATCGTGAGTTGATCGTCAACAAGTCCAACCTGAATAAATAATTCAGGACGTAGTCTTTTATTTGTGGTGTAAGATATTGAAAATGAGCGATTCGTATTTAAATATTTTCTAGCAAACCTAAAGACTATTGGCCGATTCCTATAATTTGGACCCAGGATCAACTTACTCGCCAAAACACCACCAACCCGAGCAATTCAGGTCATTAACGATCTTCATATCAAAATTTATTTATTCACATGTAATTTGAGAAAATTCGCAAAGTTATTGTTATCTATTTTATGCTATACCTAATGTAGATTAGTGTAGTATGTTATTGTGGGATATGATGATTTTTTTTAAGCTATTGCATAGCTTTTATCGCGGGCTTTGAGCGCGGCGACCGAATCAAGAAATTCCGTAACGTAACGAAAATAAAACCTAACACCCCCCACTCCATAAATACATAGTTCAATCCGCAAGCATAATCAGCCTATAATGTTCCCACTGCTGGAACACAGGCCTCCTCTCTTCAAGAGGGCTGTGATCTACCACGCGGGCCCAGTGCGGGTTGGTAGATGTCACATGACTTCGAATTTTTGGTTCTAGGACATTTCCTCACGATGTTTTCCTTCACCGTTTTGAGAGCAGTGGTGATGAAACTATTTACACAAAGTAAAACGCCTGCTTGGGTTGAAATTGAAACCCACGACCTACAACTCGTAGGTAGAGGTTACCAGTGGGCCACCACTGCTCTCCGCAATACGCAAAAGAAACCTTATTTACCACTAAATATTGTAACTTAATCCAATCCTAAAAGCTCACAAATACGACAAAATTACTTCAGTAATATTTATTATTGATTCCATTGAACTAGAACGTAAGTCTAAATTCACTTTTACACGTAACCAAAAATAAAATAAAACTGAAAGAAATCTGGCTTTTATTCATAAATTCGTCTCATAAATAAGATTGTGGTAAATTATTCGGGTCCTGTAGACCTTTTATGATATTTTGGTAGATAAACTTTCTTGGTAAAATATATTTGTGGATACTCTAATAAACTGCGCGATCGTGGTCTACATATTTATTTTACGTTTACCAGTAAAAAAGAAAGTCAAAAGTCCTTTTCTATCTCGGTAGTTTGATTGAAAATCTACTAAAGTACTTACTTAATTAAGGTACGATTCCTTAACCGACCGCAGACGGCAGCAGCAGGCGACGTGTCGCCGCGACACGACTGGTTTATATGTATTTCTCCAACGTGTCGCTAGTTGCGGAAGGTATTATATGGAAATTCATACAAACCATTAGTGTCGCAGCAACACATCGCCTGCTGCCACCGCCTGCGGTCGGCTACGGAATTGTACCTATTTGTCAATTTCCTATTAAATCCATACTTCTTTATATTATAAAAGCGAAAGTTACTCTGCCTGTTTGTCCCTTTTACGCCTTAACGGCTGAACAGATTTGGATGAAATTTGGAAAACAGATCGTTTATAACTTGAATGAACACATAGGGTACTTTTAATCTCGGTTGTACATTCCCGTGGGATATTTTCCAACATCCACGCGGATGAAGCCGCGGGCAAAAGCTACTGCATACTAATATCCTTATAAATGCGAAAGTAACTCTGTCTGTTAACTTTTCACGCCTAAACGGCTGAACGGATTTGGATGTGGCACACGGCTAGACTAAGACCTGAGTTAGGACATTGGATATATACTTTTATATCGATGGTTATCTTTTTATACCCCCCCACGGGTATAAAAAGCAATTTCTACGCGGGCGAAGCCGCGGGCAAAAGCTATTTAAATATAAAGTAAACCAAATAGAGTATCAAAAAATTTCAGAGAAAAAAAAATGTCAATGTTTTACTATCCTATGGGACAAATACCAAAATAAACAAACAAATTGATTGACATACATTTTGCTAGTTCAATTACCGCGCTTCAATAGCGTAGCTGTACACAATACAGCTTTAATTATTATCAAAAGCCATAGAATCAATTAATTGAATTATTTCCGTTATGGTGTCTAACAAACCGGTAGCCCACTTGATCTAATGACCCGATCACACGTACCACAATCACACCACATCGCAGCGACAAAATGTGGGCAAGCAGTGATTACGTGTGAATGTCGCTGCAGCTTCTTGCAGTTTCGTTGTGGTAACTACAAAATTTCGATGTGGTTGCGTTGTCTCTAGTAGTTGCAATGTGGTTACGTTGTGACTACCACAATGAATGAACAAGGGTGCAGGCGGCAGTCGTGCACACAGTGTCGTCGCGTCGACGCAACGTTGTGTTTGCGATGTGGCCGGCCGCTAGTATGTGGTCTCGCTGGTGGTTGCGTTGTGGCTGCGACGTGGCTTTGTTGTGGTCGGTATCGCCCACACGGTTTATTTTGACTCCCAAATTATATAATTGGGTTAGCAGACTTGGCCCCCAAGAGACAGAGCAGAATTTTCTAATGTGTCTGTTATTACACCACAAACCGGTGGTGTATTATACCTATATGTTTGAGGCTCGCGCACACTTAGGTAGGCCTCGCCGCATCTTAATGCATTGCAAACATCTTCCTGCATCACTTTAGTACTTACATTTTGTATAAACCATCGCACACCACAGTGAGTTCAAATTCAAATTCGAAATAAAACAATTAGTGCGTTGTTCTTTGACGCATTTTTGCAATGCGGCGCGCTGCAGCCCGCCGCAGCTATGATGTGCGCTTAGCTTTACACCTACATACTTTATCCGAAAATGATTTGACATTATTTTATTATGAGCTTGTATGTAGCAAAAAGATCGAAATGAAGGTATATCTGGCAAAAACACACAATATCCACCTTCAAAGTGATCGACCCAAATATCGTTGGTTGAATACAGCTGCCTTCAATATCGTACTACAACATCATATCGCAATCGCTCTCGTCTGGAATTAGTTTATCACATTGGCTCTGAACGATTTCTACGTTAATATCGTATCTGTCAACTACAGGGAATGTTCGTAGGTGATAGACGCTAATACTGTTAGGTGAGGATTTAGTCAGACTTATGAAACTGATATGTGATTAGAGGTAGATATTTGAAATGAGTTTTGGGAGTAATGTGGCAGTAATTTTAACTAGGAATCAGCTTAGAATTTGGACTCGAAAATAATCAATAGCATCCCTGATCCCCTCGGCCACGACATCACCGCTCGCGCAACCTGCGTCTTGGGTCTGCCACGGTGGCGAGAACAAATGTTAGAAGTTATTTAGAGAGTGCCATGAGTCGCCGCAGTGCGACTTGCGGTGCGTCTTGCAGCGCGGAAACACTCGAGCGACCGCGGCTGGCGTGGCGACGGGAAAGAAAGAGGCGAGCAATGATAAAGATAGTACTAGATCACAGCGGGCATACCACGATTCAGAGCGGTACGACCGGCGAGTGTGACTTTTGATAATGACATTCTGAATAGGTCCGACGTTGTCGCAGTCGGCGCCAGCACGTGCGAGTCGTGGCATGGCGACGTCAGTCGCAGGACGCCCCGTGCCGCAATATGCACCGTCTTATGTCGTGGAAAAATCTAAATCATTATTTTTTACAAAAGATGTAAAATCTGTACAAATGTCTACATAAGAACTGAAAAAAACTAAATATTTATCTACATTCAGTCAGAGAGGGGCTCGTGACTAAATAATAACAGTCGCACGGATCGATCTTCAAGGTTAAGCAACGCTTGCCGAGGTTGGTTCGTGGATGGGTGACCATCCACAACACACCGAGATCTTTCCGTGCCTCGGAAAGCACGTAAAGCTGTTGGTTGGTGCCAGTCTGCGTTCAGCGTTCGGTGTGGCAATACGCCATGTTCAGGTTCATGACAAGTCAATCGTCATCCTGAGGATGCCTCGTTGAAAGGTGAAACACGTGTCGATTTTTTTCAGGAGTTTTTTATGGCTCTTTAGAAATAGCTAAGTGAAACAGGTTAATAAACATATCCACGTCTATTGTATTTTATAATGGATTTCCGCAAGATCACGACTGAATCAATTAACTATGTTATGTTAAATGCTATCTACTTCAAAATGCATTTAGCGACCTAAACTCTAAAGTAATTGATCCAAAACTTGAAAAACGCTTAAACAATTTAACCCTTTCAGTTATCCTCAATGAGTTAAATGAGCCGTCGCCTGTCATTCAAGGGTCACAGAACGTTTTGTAATG
Source organism: Agrochola lychnidis (assembly GCA_963680765.1). Classification (NCBI taxonomy): domain Eukaryota; kingdom Metazoa; phylum Arthropoda; class Insecta; order Lepidoptera; family Noctuidae; genus Agrochola; species Agrochola lychnidis. The sequence continues at coordinate 21,498,893 of OY796853.1, forward strand.
CACTGCTGATCAAAGATAATTCTGTTTTTAGACTCTAAAAGCGTCACACACTTGACTTGTCAATTTCGCGCGTAGTCTCCAGTTAAGTGTTTCTAAAGTGCATGTTTATATTATACTCGTACGTGTTTTAAGTTCACTGCACTTAGTTGGCAATGATATTGATGTCAACCTAATAGATTACACTGAGAGTTTGACAAAATTACTCTGTGTATTCACTTGCAACAAGTGACGATAGACCTTTTTTCCCGACTGGAGGAAGGTAATGTTTTTCGAGAGTATGTATTTGCCATGTTCTGTAGCCTAAACGGCTTGATGGATTTTAACATGTGAGATGTCGTTAGATTCGTCTTAATTGGGAGTAATATAGGCTATATAATATTTAAATATTGCATCTGCAAATACAAAAAAAAGGGAGGGGTAGGTTTAAAAATAATAAATACTACATTATTGGTATCAAATAAAAGCTAGTAATGAGTCAATATATTTTATTTTAATAAAACTAAAAAGCTTGAAATAAATCAAATTATTTAAAAAAAAGCAAAAAACCCGCCTGCAAAAAGTGCAAAAAAGCATTTTAGTATTGCAGGCGGGACATACCAATAACCTGAAATTATGATATAAATTTTGTTTGTGGCCTGCAATACCAAAATTCTATAGATTTATAATGCTTTTTTTTCCCTTTCAGTTATATATTTTTGCAATTGGGTTTTTTGTTTTTTTTTAGAAGCAGGTTTATACGAGCCCAGTAATGTGACAGTACAGTAAGTCAGTCCAGCGTTTTCTTGCAACTGGACTCGTGTAAACACTAGTTTCAATCCAGTCCAGTGCTGACTTCGCGCCTTCAAGTCAGTCCAGTTGACTAACCTACCCGTTTATTATCGGGCCCAGTAGCTTCCACCGCCTGACTTACTGGCTTGCTGTCGATCTCGTCTATATGAATCCACTGACTGGGTCCAAAATTCTGAGTCACTGGGTCCAGTCAGTGCCATCGTGTAAGCCACGCATTATGTTGTGCGATGTTGTCAGATGGAATTTGACTTAATGGGCGCCTAGTCGTTGTACAAACAATGTTGCTAAACAAAAGTTAATCAATTGCGTATCTTGTTACACAACTTATTCGCTAGACTAGACACAGTACCTAATGCCTGACAAAAATACATAATTACGTACCTGCATTTTTGTTAATGATAAATACTTTACCGACTTCTTGATAATTCAAATAAATCCGTTCATTTTATCCACGTTCCTAACGGATCCCACCATGACGGATCCCACCATGTGGGATCCATTAATTCATGGTCTAAGGCCATTCGCACACTGCACCGTATCACGCAGCGTAGCGCGGGGCAGCAGTTTTAACATTGTACCAGGGGCCCTACCACCAGCTCAAAATCAGTATTATTTTAATATTACTTCAGTGGGAGAAAGAGATGGAGCTATACGTCCTGTAGAGCTTCATCTCTTTCCCACACTGAAGTAATTTTAAAATAATACTGCTTTATAAGCTGGTGGTAAGCCCCCAGTTTGTATAGAAAACACAATCCGCGCGCAGATTGTTTGCTATGGCCGCCCCGCACCACGCTGCGTAATGCGGTGCAGTGTGCCAATTGCCTAATGATTTTATCTGAATAAAATGGTTTGAATAATCTAAGCTAAGAAAGACTTAGGTATCTAATCTAAACTTTATATTATAAATAGAAAAGATTAGATTTTTTGTATGTTTGTTTGTTACGGTTTCACGCTAAAATTTGCACCATGACCTGGATTAGGACACAGTGTACTTTTTATCCCAATATTTCTACGGAATCGAGACTTACACGGGTGAAACCGCGGGGCGCAGCAACTACCTTGTCTTTCTTATCTTAAGCTACTAACTCAGTAAAAACACTACTTGGAAAAGAACATCCCGAAATAATGGTACCAAGACGCAATCTTTGTTCTGACGAAATGAAACGAAAAAACCCGAGTCATATTTCTTTTTCCTCCAAGTGTCTCCTGAATGTATAATAAATCCACTAAGAATTTACCCACTGAAATATCAAGGAAGGTACCTACCCTGGTTTACGGGAATTACACCGTACACTTGTATTTAAATAAAAATATTTTCTTGAATAACTTATTTAGCCGACTTCCAGTAAGTTTTTAGTATTTTATTTTGAGTTCTGTGTTTTAAATTGAATTAGTTTGAATATTTTAGAAAAGCTTTGTGGCTAAGTAATAACAGCCACATGGGTCGATCGATCAGGTCTTACTGCGGTATTTCCGTAGATGGGTGGCCATCTTTACATACCGAGACCCCTCCGTGCCTTAGAAAGCCGTTGGTCTCGGCTGTCATTTGTGGTTTATGACGACTCGGGTATTGTTTTCCCCGAAAAGTTAGATAGAAGAGCAAATAGTGCACCTACGCCAGTCATGTTTAAGCAGTTCGCCAGTTATTTTTAAGTACTGAGAAATTCCTGATGGGAAAAACCCAATAAGACTTCGACCGACCTGTACCCTAATTGCGTAAACAATTATGCATAATTTGTTTCATTTGAAGTTCAACAACATTTATTGCGTTATTTACATAAACATACATAAACATAACATCACGCCTTGTTTCCCCGAAGGGTTGGGCAGAGGTGTACCTGTAGTAGGTACACCCACATTTCGCCAGTTATGTTTAAGTCCCATGTAATAGGGGGCAAGACTATTGCCATCAACCGGGCACAAATCTGCGTCAAATGCGTTATTTACGTTGTACGAAAACTTCTTTAGGCCCGCTGGGCATTTTTGAGATGGGACTAAACCATTGATTTCGCGACACCTGTGACGACACCAGCTTTTGACCACTAAAAAGATATCAACGCGTTGATTACCGCGATGCGTGGAGTAAAAGACATTTTTGTTTTTCAAGTTTTCACTTCTGTCGGCACTCCCGGAGTGCCACTGTTTTTTTTCCAACTTATGAAGCAATGGATTAGCAATCTGTTTCAGTTCGAAACAGATTGTGTTGTATTACGCAATTAGGGTACTAGGACCACTAGACCAGTGAGGCTGTCATAGTGATCTCTCATAGTATTGCTATATGTACGGTATTATGTAAATATAAACGTCGAGAGCAAGCAGTGTTTGCAGTAAACGAGAAAATAAAGCATTCATTCTTCACAGTCTCGTACCCCCAAGTAAAACTTATTTATTACCAGAAAGCAAGTAGTACAAGTAAATAGTAGTTTCCAGCTAAACTTTCGTCAGTTGTCGAGTAACGAAGTTTAAACAGCTTCTAGTAAAATGCTGAATAAAAGCGTGCCCCAAGTGAAATAAATTGAAAACAACGTTCTTGGAAATGCTGGAGAAATGTGCGTTTAATTTTTTGTTAAAGCGTATTTCATGATTTTGCTGCTGAAGTCTTTTTAGGAAAAGTCCATTATTTCTGCTTAGAAAAAGTCTTTTAGAAAAAGTTAGTTATTTGTATTTTTAGAAAATTCACTTGTAACTTGTTTCTGGACAATAATGGGTGATATTTTTATTTAAAAAAGCTTTTTACAAAAAAAAACAACCGACTTCCAAAAACACACTACGAAGTGAAAAATAACTTTAATTTCGGAAGTCGGTGTCTTTGGTTTTGAATTTTCGTTTTTTGTCACCGACTTCCGAAATTAAAGTTATTTTTCACTTTGTAGTGATAGTGGTATTTACCCCCACACAAATTCGAATATCACTACCTGCTATGTAAATAACAGTGAGAGGAACTAAATATATCATCCACATACAAAGTGGGAAAAACTACGTATTATTGAAGCTAACTCAAAAACCATCCAAGCAAAGTTAATAAAATTTATATGAAACCACACGGGAAGCACCAACATTCAAATAAATAAAAACTTTTTTACAAAAAAAACAACCGACCTCCAAAAAAACACTACAAAGTGAAAAATAACTTTAATTTCGGAAGTCGGTGTCTTGGGTTTTGTATTTTCGTTTTTTGCCACCGACTTCCGAAATTAAAGTTATTTTTCACTTTGTAGTGTTTTTTTGGAGGTCGATTGTTTTTTTTTTGTAAAAAGATTTTATTTTTCACTTTTTAGTTGTGGTACCTACCCCACACACATTCGAATACCACTACCTGCTACCAGTGACAGAAACTTATCATATCATCTACATACTAAGTGGGAAAAAAATACGTATTTTGTAGCTAACTCAAAAACTATCCAAGCAAAGTTAATAAAATTTATATGGGACCAATTCGAGAGCACACCCTTTCAAACAAAAAAAGAATTTTCAAAATCGGTCCACAATTGACGGAGAAATCGGTGGAAATACATAAAATAAAAAAAAACATACGCGACGAACATATAACCTCCTCCTTTTTGGAAGTCGGTTAAAAAAGAATCATCAAAATCGGTTCACCCAGTAGAAAGTTCTGAGGTTACAAACATAAAAAAAAAAAATACAGTCGAATTGAGAACCTCCTCCTTTTTTTTAAGTCGGTTAAAAATAATCAGTATTCTTCTGTATTTTAATGTGTTTTTAATTGTGTGTAGATATATTCTATGAATACTCTGAAAATTACTTCTGTAACATGGTTCTGGTGGTTCATGGTGTCTGGTTGTGTCTACAGGGTCACATTCAATTAACCATTCGTATCAAACGTGGATCCACGCGAGACACAATGGTTTTTTAATTGTTTCTGTAATTACGACATACGAGAGGTTAATTAGCGAAACTCAACAGACATAATAAAAAATAAAACAAAAAAAACGTGTGGCACTCGGGGACTGCCGCGGTAAAGCTATTGCATAGCATTTGTAACCTCCATACTTCCTATTTGTCAACGCTACACTTGGGATGATGACGTGATGACATAAAACAAAAATTACGTTCCCATGACAACATCACGTTTCCCATGACAACATCACGTTTCCCATGACGACATCACGTTGTCATTGGAACCGTCATTACATGGTAGGCGGAGTGGGGGGTGTTAGGTTTTTTCGTTCCGGAATTTCTTGATTCGGTAGCCGCACTCAAAGCCCGCGATAAAAGCTATGCAATAGCTTAAAAATTTTTTTTTTTGGATCATTGACCGATGGTAGTATAGGTTAGAAATATTTTTTTTTTGTTTTATTCCTGTTAGATGTCACCCATAATGCGAAAATACCACGAAAAAAAAAACAGTCCGGGAGTGCCGACAGAAGTAAAAACTTGAACAATTTTATTGTGTAGGAAATAATGTATCGCGCGTTGATGTCTTTTTAATGGTCAAAAGCTGGTGTCGTAACAGTGTCGCGAAATCAATTGTTTAGTCCCATCTCAAAAATGCCCAACGCGCCCAAAAAAGTTTTCACTTCAAAAAAAGATTTTTCAACTGATCATGAATTAGCAACACATGGTCGATAACCAAAAACAAAACAATCTGAAACTATAATTTATTATGATTACATTCAAAAAGTTCCTACAACAGTATCGCCAAATTTTCCACAAGGCTAGAATTGTGCATTTATCCACACAAAGTCTTTCGAAAATAAGATATATTTTTTCAGAATAAACTTTGTATTCAACTTGGACTCTAGTAATAATTCCTCTGTATGACAGACTGTTACACGTTTGATGTATGAAACTACCCTACTTTGTATGATACTACCCATTGTGACGAATGCTGAGATGAATATAAATGAAATCAAACTGATTCGTATGATCCTTTGTGACTATTTTTATATTTGAGGTTAAGGTTTTGAGACGAATTTTTTTAGTGGTATGAGGAACAGGGTGTAAAGTTCACTCATCATAGAAAAGGGAGGATCCTCCGACCGGTGTTGTGTCTGGCGGGCAATTGCTCAACGGTTTGAAGTCGGAATCTTGTATCTATGTTAATCGCTCGGTAAACTCTAACTGCGCGATGCAGGATTTGTGTGACGTCATGTCTATGATGCGTAGTTTGTATGTGGCGGTGTAACCGCTACATTTTCACTATTCTCAGAATCTAACGCTTTCCCACGTTAGTTAAAAAAAAAACTAATTAATCAAAGCTCTTTTGTTCTTAGAAAATTATAATCACCAAAACTCTCTTTGAAGTTAACTAACAAACTTAATTAAGACTTATGAAAATATTTGAGTTATTCATTAAAACAACCTTTATGAACATTTAATAATAATCATTTGCAGAATAATTACTACCAGATACTCACTTCAAATAACAAATACGTGAAACAGTTGCTTTCATCTTTATCTAAACTTATATTTATTTTGTTATTTTATGATTTTAATTAATTTAAAAAATTTAATTACTTTATTTGTATTTTAAACAAGGTGACACCTTTTTCGGTTTCACTCCGGCGCCACGGGGGTTTTAGCGGTTAAAATATTATTAATGATTTTAAACATTTAGTAATTTAGAGATGATTTGATTTTGTTTTTATGAGTAATGTAGTCTGATATTTAATCTTAGTAATATTAGTATGAGTATGATTGTGGTGTGTATTTGAATATTTGGTTACTAACATAATTCTTAAGTATACTAACAAAAATATGGATCATTGTGTCTTATTAGTCATAACATCATCATTACATATAGTTCCTTGCTATTGTTTCATGTTTATAATTTTATGTATATCTGTTATTTATCTAATATATATAAATATTTATATAGGTAATTATATGCTTTATGTATCTGTGTATCTGTTGTATATGTAAATGGTAAATGATAAATGATAAATGATAAATGATAAATGATTTTATTTCTGTAAGTAGGTTTGTACAAACACTTTTACACGTCAATCATATTTTAAAAACTAGATGAGGTCGGCGTTTCCTATCTGACTACTCTGAGAAGAAAGGCCGAAACAAACTCAGAGGTCACAGTCTCTTTTAAAGTCCAGACATAATCTTGGTCAGATCATGTGAAGGCCATGTGGATTGGTGTCTGAAGTGGTCTTTAGAGGAAAGCATCACACAGATTGAGAGGGTCTGTCCAGTCAGTGCACGCATTTGTCATTTATCGTGTAGCTCAACTCAGAATTTAAGGAGCTCAACGATTTGACGAACAATACCAAAAAAAGGACATTTGTGTAGGCCACATAAATTACTCAAACTGTCAGACCATGATTAAAACTAACTGAGAAAAAATTAAAAACAAAACAAAAAGGAATGACCCATATAGTCTTCACATTCACAATAATTAAAATAGTATAATACTTTAAAAGTAAATATTCATGTCATTGTATATATAAAAATCATTAATGTCAATGTGTATATAATAAAATAAAAAACCCAGAAATAATCTTGGTCAGAGCATTTCATATGAGGACCATGTAGATTTGTGTCTGAAATGATCTTTTGAGGAAAGAACCATACAGATTTGAGTGGACCTGTCCAGTCAGTGCACGCATTTGTCAGTAATTGTGCAGCTCAACTCAGAACTTAAAAGGAGCTCAACGATTCGACGAACAATACCATAGAAAGGACATTTGGGTAGGCCGCATAAAGTACTCAAAACTGCCAGATTATCATTAGTAGTAACTGAGAAAATTAAATAAATATATATACATGAGCTACATAGTCCTCACATTCACATCAATTAAAATAATAATAATGTTATACTTAACAAAGTAAATATTCATGTCATTGTGTATATAATTTTGAAGTTTGCAAAATAAACAAAGTTCCAAAAGTAAAAAATGAAAATAATAATTGGAGCAGCTTAATCCCAAGCCTTTTTGTCCTCAATGTAATCTTTAACGGTATAAAAAGCTTTCTGGCACAACTTACGTTTAATGAATGATTTAAATTTATTAAGGCTTAGATCTTGTACGTGGCTTGGAAGTTTATTATAAAAGCGTATACATTGACATCTGAACGAGCCACCTATTTTCTTGAGCCTTGTTGTAGGTACAACAAATTTGTGTTTGTTTCTAGTATTTATGTTATGGATATCACTGTATTTTTTAAACAATTTTATATTTTTATGGGCATATAAAAGATTATCAAAAATATACTGAGAAGGCACAGTCATTACATTAATCTCCTTAAATTTATCTCTGAGAGACTGTCTCGGACTTAATTTATAAATTGATCGAACAGCTCTTTTCTGCAAAACAAAGATAGTCTGAATGTCAGCGGCATTTCCCCACAACAGAATACCGTACGACATTACACTATGAAAATAGCTAAAGTACACTAAACGGGCTGTCTCTATGTCAGTCAAATTACGAATTTTTCTAACAGCATATGCTGCGGAGCTTAGCTTTTTTGACAATTTATCTATATGTGGGCCCCACTGAAGCTTAGCATCCAAAGTTAAGCCCAAGAAAACTGTGCTATCTTCAGGATTCAATTCTTCGCCCTTTATTAACACATTAGTTTTCACCTGCCTAACATGAGGTAGGGTAAACTTAATGCATTTGGTTTTTTTTTGATTAAGAAGTAAATTATTAACATTGAACCAGTGAACTACTTTTGAGATCGCGCTATTTACATCGTCAGTAACCAGCTGCTGACGTTTAAGTTTAAACAAAAGTGAAGTGTCATCCGCAAACAACACTATATCATGGTTATCCTTTATGAGGTAAGGCAAGTCATTAATATAGATAAGAAACAAGAAAGGACCAAGAATTGAGCCCTGAGGGACTCCCATTGTTACTATAGATCCGGGAGATCTTTTTCCATTAACGTCAACACTCTGAATCCTATTACTCAAGTATGAAATAAGAAGATTCAGAGCGCTGTTCCGGATCCCATAGTGGCGGAGTTTCCTGATTAACGTTTCATGAAGAACGCAATCAAACGCCTTGGACAAATCACAAAAGATACCCAAGGCATCGCATTTATCTTCCCATGCATTATAAATATGACCTAAAAGTTCAACACCGGCATCAGTAGTTGAACGACCCCTTGTAAAACCGAACTGTTTGCTATGTAATAATTTATGTCTATTAAAAAATCTTTGCAATTGCTCTAAAATTAATTTCTCAAAAATTTTACTAAAGGTAGGTAGTACTGAAATAGGTCTATAATTAGTGGGGTCTGATGTACTACCTGATTTAAACAAAGGTATTATTTTACTATTTTTCATCAGGTCAGGAAACTCCCCACAGTCGATACAATTATTAAAGATAAGAGCTAAAGTAGGTGCTACAATGTCAATAATAGACTTAGCAACTTCTACAGAATTACCCCACAGATCTGCAGTCTTTTTTACATTTAAAGTGTGAAAGGTTTTAATTATGTCTCTACAGGTAATATGTTCAAAAAGAAAGTCCGAATCGCAAACATTAACATTTTCCTTTAGCAAAGACTCAGCAACAGAAGGTGATGAGTTTAGGGATTTAGTAGTTGAAACAGGAATATCTGAAAAGAAATTTTCAAAGGCCGCGGCGACTTGTGAGTCTGATTTTATTATGTTGTCATTAATAGACAGGCTGTAGTCAGTATTTCGGTTATTAGACCTTCCCGTTTCACTATTAATAATATTCCAAGTCGTTTTAATTACATTACTACTATTTTTAATCTTCGAACTCAAATAACGCGACTTGGCCATACAACAAACTTTTTTAAATAATTTTGAATAATTTCTAACATATAAATTAAATTCAGCTGTGTTTACATAAGTCCTTTCATTGTACAGCTCATAAAGCCGTGTTCTACTTTTATGAATACCAATGGTAGCCCAATCACTAAAAGATGCGTTACTATTAACCGAAATAGTCTTGGAAATAAAGGTGGAATTAAATTGCTTACAGTATATATTAAAGAAATCATCATATAGATTATTAGGATCAGCATGAATAGACAAAACTGGTAAATTATTAATAAGTTTAACTTTAAAAGTCTCCAAGCGACTTCCAGTTTTGGGGTTAACCGTGATATCCTTTTTAGCCACTTTGTTGTTTTGGTTTGGGATAGTAATCCTCTGCCCGCAATGATCAGAATCTAGTAAATTTATAATTTCTTTGTGGCTTGGTATAACATCTGTATAAATATTATCTAAGCATGTGGCACTAGTAGGGGTTATTCTTGTGGGCTCCAAAAATAGGTTTACAAGATTGTAGGACTGAAACAGACTTACTATTTTACTACAAGAACCTGAGTTTTCTAATAAGTTAACATTAAAATCACCACTAATGATAATGGACTTATTCGAGTTACAAATCTTGTGCAACACTTCATCCATTACCTTTTCGAAACAGTCATACAATCCTGAAGGGGGTCTGTAAACACTTAATACAATAAACTGCTCCAATTCTATACAGGCTATTTCAACTGTCCGCTCAACAGATAGGCTCACAATATCCTTACGGTCTTTAAATTTAAGCTGGTTACTTACTAAAATTAATGAGCCACCATGTATAGCGTTAACTCTGCTGAATGAACTACCTACCTGGTGATTATTAAAGTTGAACAAGAACTGGTGGCTTTTAAGCCAATGTTCTGTTATACAAAGAATATCAATACTATTATAATTCAAAAATAATTCCACTTCTAAATCTTTGTTCATAAATCCTTGAATATTTTGATGCACCAGGTTAATACTATTTACAGATTTTAAACTTTTATTTGATTTTATAATACTATTTACAGATTTTAAACTTTTATTTGATTTTATTTTGCAATTCTGTACACTGTTGCTAGAGGTTGCCTCTATTGTCTTAATTTCTAATTTAAATTATTATCAATGTCAATTTTTGATACTGAATTATTTAACATGTCATAGCATTGCTCAATAGAAGCAATTTGTTTAGCCAAATTCTTGGCTGTAATAAAAAAGTAATATGATAGCGACACAGCTATCTGTCTTTTACAATACTTTGAAAGATAGTACCTATCCATACAAAATCTATCTTTTGTCAAATAAAAGTTGTTACCAACATAATTGTTAGTGTCAATTAAGTGGAATAAATTATTATTACAAGTCAAATTATATAATGTCATATTAATATCAGATCTTAAATTATTTTCTTCCTGTGGCAAACTTTGGCTGTATGGGAAAGTGAACATCACAATTTTTCTTAAACTTAGGTTGCACAATGATCTATAATATTGGAGTAACTCTCCTTTGTTCACATTACCCCTATTACCAACAAATATTAATAATGTACTATCCCGGTTAAAATTGCATTTCATAACTTTTTTCATTATGTCAAATAATGAACAACCAGGCATACAGTAGTTCATTATTGAGTGTCCTGGATATTTATTTGTCAACAACTGGCCTAGATCCTTTCCAATTTCATCACAAAATAATATTATTTCTTTATTTACACTCTGTTTAGACAAACAATTAATAATTGATAATGGCAAACTGGCACTAGACTGCGGTATGGTGGTGTCACAAATTGTCAATGAATGGTCCGGAGTGGGTTCAACAGATGGTGGTTGACAATGTTCACATTTGTTAGTTTGTGAACTTACCAGCTCATTCATTGCCAATACATATTCCCTCATTTGGTTTTCAGAGGCTGTATATTTGATGGTCATACAAGTAAGTTTTTCCTGTAGTTGGTCAAGTTCATACTGCAAGTCTTCTGTGTCAATTTGGTATTTCCTAGTACTTTTTTCTAAGTTAAATGAATACATGTCTAATTGTTTTAATAGATGCAACCTTTCTCTATTAAGCTTAACATTTTTGATGAAGAATTTTTGTTTCTTGACCATTTTCTTAGTTTTAACTATGTATTTGTTAATTTTTATGTATTTTTTTATTTTATTTTTACTAGTAACTACCCTCACTGATTTATTTGATTTTGAATCATCTTTACCTGTTAAATCTATTGTGTAAGAGGGGTTTATTGCAGAAACCATTGATGGGGCTATAGGCACCAATTCATTGAATAGACTTTGGTTCAGCGAGGCATTGATGTTAAGATTTGTTGTCTCAAGTTGTTCAATCTGACTTTGAGCCTCATGTAGCTGCTGTTGTAGTAAATGTTTATGACTAAGAGCTTGTTCATACTCATTGCTACACTGGCTGAACCCGTCCACAACAACTTGGAGCCTGTCCCGGGCTTCTATGGCATCAGTGTGTTGAATGTATAACTGAGCCATTTCGGTTTTTAACTTGCTATTTCTTTCAAGGACACCAAGGAACTCCATTTCATTTTCATCTTTTTCCTTAATCAGTTGGTCACAGAGCTCCTGAGACGCCTTTAATTCGCTCAAAGCCTGACTGAGTTTGGTCTCTTCTAGGCGAGCCCGCGCGCTGCGAGTCATAATCATGATTAAAGAGAAAAAGAGAAGTAGTTGGAAAAGAGTAGTGGTTGGAAAAGAGTAGTGGAATGAGTAACAGATGATTAGTTGAACGGAAAATGAAATTTAGATCGTAAAAAAAAAAAAAGAAGTTCTGTCACCAAACTAATTAAGGTTATGTTTACGTGTTTAAGGTCATTGGCATCAACTTGTAGCCGTAATAAAAATGATCTAATAAATTGTAAGTAAAATATTAGAACGTAAACAATCTACTACCAAGTAAAATATTTAGTATTGTACCTGATAACGAGACGAAAATGCAACGTTTGCTTGAGCCGGTAACTGTCAACGAATCACAATGAAATTTTTACACATAATATGCACTTAGTGCCTGAATTTAACACACAAAACACTTAATTAAGCTTTAAACTAGTTAATAAATTGGAAATAGGCCTTAATAAGAAGGAAATCTAATATTTAAAATTAAAATTATAGGGACAAATTCAAATCAGCTGTTAGCTGTAGTGTTGCCACAGGAGAAAAAAAAAAAAAAAAAAAAACACCACTGACTACCTGCAGTATTGTCTCTCCTTCTCCATTTAAATCCATCCAAAGGTTGTCTGTAAAAGATCGCTTTTAGCGATAAGACCGCCCATTGTGTCACCCAATGTAAAATTTCTAAATTAATGTCTGTAATTTTTATGGTGTACATAATTAAGAATATTCTATCTATCTATCTAGTACCTGGGCAACCGAGCTCTGCTCTGGTGAAAATAGATAATGCTCATTTAATAGTATAGGAAAGTTCATACTAATCCATATATAGTACCTACATATTCCATGCTGCCATGATAGTAGGTACTTACTAATTCCACAATGCCATGTCATTATTCATTATCTTGTTCTAAACTTTGGGCGACCGAGCTCTGCTCGGCTGAAAATACGGAGAAAACTAATTTTCCCAGATATGAGACCTAGCTAGATCGATTTTTCACCCCCGTAAACCCCTATATTGCAACTTTCATCTTAATCGTTAGAGCCGATTTCGAGAACGTGAGTACAAATCTATATACAAACAATTACATATAATTAAGGTCGCTTTTTGTGTCTGTCTGCGTGACCGCGTTGTTCTTCAAAACTGCGCAATGGATTTTGATGGAGTTTTAAACATCATTTAGAGAATTTATTCCGGAAGGTTTATGTGTATAATACATTCTTATAAAACTTAAATCTAATAAAGAAATCTTCATGTTTTGTCAACTAAAAACCGTACGAATCAAAACTCAAACTTGAAACTGGCTTGAATCACTGCACAGTTCTTTGTTTTTAATGCAACCGACTATTTAGCAGATAAAAAAAAACCGGCCAAGTGCGTGTCGGACTACGCAAAATGAAGGGTTCCGTAGTTGAGATGAATTTATTTAGCCCAAGAACAAACTTAACATTTATTCCAACTGAAAATCGTCGCTCGGCATCCAATACCGCGAATGTGTAATTTTTTATGTTTTTTTTTTAAATTGTAGGATCACTTATTTGAACGTGTAGTAAAAACAAAAATCTAACACCTTTAAACGAGCAATTCTTGTTTATATGTATATATTATATAACCTGAATCTCTGAAACGGCTCCAAGAATTTTATGAAATTTAGTATGCAGGGGGTTTCGGGAGCGATAAATCGATCTAGCTAGGTTTCATTTTTAGAAAACGTCGTTCAAAAAAAAACAGTCATCCATATATTTTTCTTTATTCAAGTAACTAGGACTCATTGTGTTAGTAAACTTATGTACTTTTGCTTATTTTACCAGGTCACTCAGAAAGTTTTGCGACTAACAGTTTTTGTCTATGGGCTGGCGCTCAGAAGCACCATATCGTCTGCAAAGCTAATATTATTTACACAAATACCATCTATACAGTGTGAGTCTTCATAATGTGCACATATCGAAATGAGGGAATCTATGCTTAATTTTACCGACGGAAAAATGGTCAATTTTTTTTTGTTTTTTTTTTTTATTCTCTTGGGCATCTTATTCATAAATTTTACAATTATTGTAAAAATTGATGAAAAACATACAGATTTTTACTAAAAAAACATGTTTATTTTCAATTGAGGGTAGTTTTTTTCTCAATTTTAATTTTATGTGGACGCCTACTTACTTCCAATCATTATGAAGTTTGTTTCATCACGATAGCTGATTCAGTTTAAAAGTTACACAGTTTTGTTCCATTTTTTTTTTTTAATTCCATAAAAGTATTAAAAACAAATTAGAATTTTTAAAATATTTTTTCTGTCGTCCAAATTAAGCATAGATTCCCTCATTTCGATATGTGCACATTATGAAGAATTACACTGTATAACAACCCACTCTGGTGCTGCTGAGCTCGCCAATCCTGCCTCACCCCGCATTCCAACCTGTATGGCCTGGAAAAAGTTCCAGCCCATCGTACACTATTGATCTGGTTACCATAGGTACCAATATTTAAAAATGTTTTTAAGCTCCATTGGCAACCTATCCTTCTCCATCTTTCTCCACAATACGTCATAAGCAACCAGATCAAGTCTTGAATAAGTCGAGGAAGCTAGCATAAATCGGCGTCCCACGCTGTGTATAAGTATAGTATGTGACAGTACGCTTAAGACACAACACTGCACTTGTTGTTGAGAAACCACGCCGAAACCCGAATTAGTTCATGAACATTTACAGTTTTATTTATTTTTTGTATTAAGCAGACTGTCAAACACTTTTGATATTGATATTATAGTAGTAGCTAGAGAGATGGGCCTATTGGATGCCGAGCGTCGAAATGTAAGTTTGTACGCACAATATTGAGAGATTTACCGTGTTATTTTAAGACCATAGACTTCTTATAGGTTTTCCTTGAAAATTTTGGTCCAGTAGTTTCGGAGATAAGGGGGGGGAATGGTCAATTTTCATTGAATTTCTTAAATATCTTTAAAAATGTGTATTTTAAAATTATATAAAAAATATATTTAAGATCCTCGCAATAACTCCTTTCATTTGATATGTCACACGGTACTGTTAGCATTACTTTTTTTTTAATTTTCTTGTTTGCCTCCCAAAAGTGACCCCTATATTCAATTTTTATTTACGTTACACATTCATGTTTGGGTCACAAAAATACATATGTGTACCAAATTTCAACTTAATCGGTCCAGATTAAGTTAGATTCAGAGTAAATTGGCTGTGACAGACAGACAGACAGACACACGAGTGATCCTATAAGGGTTCCTTTTTTTTCTTTTGAGGTATGGAACCCTAAAAAACAGTAGCACTCCGGGAGTGCCGACAGAAGAAAATACTTGGAAAAAATCGGCACCGCAGTAATCAACGCGTTGATATCTTTTACTCCACGGCGTCGGTAACAGGTCGTGAAATCAATGGTTTAGCCCCATCTCAAAAATGCCCAACGCGCCTAAAGATGAAAAAATTACGAAATAAAATCTTTTGCCTCGATCTTCCCTTTCACTTCGTTATCAAATAAAAAAGTTTTCACCAGAAGTTACCCAGGATCTTACGATGGAAAGTATGTCAATTATGTTAAAACTTTTGATAATAACCCTAAGCGATGACGTCCTATTAACTTGGTTTACGACTAAGAAATGCTAAGTAATTCTGGAATTTCTGAAGTTTTTTGTTGGAAAACGTTGATTAACAATGGTATGACTTAGAAGGACAGAACATTATTTTTCGCGATAGAGGAAAATTGGTGGCTTTCCACCAACACCCTGTATTATCTGTAGGGGTAGACAGAAATGACTGGGTGGGTTTACCTATTAAGCACACCCATATTTGTCCAGTTGTTTCCAAGTCCCGTGTAAGGCTACGTTTCCACCAGAGCTGTGCGAGGTAGCTGAGCGGTGCGAGGATGCGTAAAGAAGCTGTAAAACGATGTGAGCTTTTCCACCAGTGATGTGCTATGCCGCTGAGCGGTACGAGGATGCGTAGCGATGCTGTGAAACGGTGCGCAGATGAGCGGTGCGAGGATTTGTAGCGGGCTCTTTAAATATGCGATTTTTCGCTCGCGTCCATCCCTAGCACGCATCCCTCGCACGTATCCCTCGCACACATCTCTCGCACATGTCTCTCACATACATCCCTCGCACACATCCCTCGCTTGTTTTGTACGTACAAAAACCTCGCTTCGCTAAGCCGTTTCCACCGGAGCTGCGCTGAGCGAGGCGAGGTGGAAACGCAGCCTAATAGGGGTAGAGCCTATTGTCATCAATAAGATACAAATCCAAACTCCAGCTTATACCTAATACTGAAAATGTCATAACATAACACCACACCTGTATTTCCCAAAGGATTAGGCAGAAGTGTAACCCTACACCCACATTTCAACAGTTATGTTTAAGTCTTATGTAATAGGGGGCGAGCACCACACTATAGAAGTAAGAAGTGGAAACTTACGACTGGAGCCGAGTAAACCCGATTCAGCGCCGATTATACACGATTCAGCGTCAACGGCCGACTGGAGCCGATTATACCCGATTCAACACCACCGACTCGAGTGTGACAATTCAATTTCGTTTACTGTTCAGAAAGAGCACAAAGTGCGCCTAAAGGAGTTTTCACTTCAAAAACTAGTAGAGTCTAGCCACACTAAGTCTGCGATAGAATAAATGGGCAACCCCAAAAAGTTTTTTATATGGTATACTTTTACATCAGTCAGTGTCGAAGTTGTAAGTAGATCTAATGATTTTGATATTTTGCCTTTTGATTTTTGCTTAGATTATGTGTAATAAGACTATGTCGTACCTATGCTCTACCTCCATACGATGACAAAACTGTATCAAATCCACACTGCATCGTGCTAAAGTGACTATTCTTTACCAGGAATAAATCAGAATATAAACAAAAACAAAAAGGCAAACAAAGTATCAAATTCTTTTTTCGTAGGACGGATGGTGTTGCCGTCTACAGATTTTCAAATTCCATCGTTTTTAACTTATGCAGACTTACTTAGCGTGACCAGGCTATCTTAAACATTCCTTGATCTACACTGTTACAGATTCCAAGTACCTACGTTATAAACAGCGTGACCTAGTAAGGCGCGTGTGTAAGTCGCCAGTTAACTAAAACTGAAGTTCAGCTTTGTTGTTTACGACGTTAAACTTAGTTTACGAGCTTGATAAGGGATATAGGGTCAGGTTGGCTCCTTTATTAGATGACCAAGTTTGTAGTAGGAAGTGAGAAGGGGTTAATTAGAAAATCACAATCTGCTTTAATTTTCTAACGTTCGATAAATACGGATAGAAAATTCAAATAAAAACTAAATTAGTTCATCTTCGAAATTAAGCTTATTCTAAAAACTACATGTGATTGGCACAGTCAGGGATATTAATCGAGTCGATATAAAGTCGACATCACCAAGCGACTGGTTGACTCTTCACGTGACCTGGCTGGACAGTTCTTAGGCCAAAGAATCAGCATTGCCATCCAACGTGGCAACGCTGCCAGCTTTTTGGACACGTTTCCCGCTGAGAGCGATGCGGACGAATTTTTTTCTTTACATACTTGTACCTACACAATAAATACAATAGTTAGTTGAATATACATAGTTTAGATAATTTATTAATTTAGAATGAGAAACACTGATTGCATAATTATAAATAAATTCAAAAGTCATAAATTCAAATTCAAAAAAAGTATATCAATTGTTAAGTAAATTGCCACCCTACGTCAATTTGTCGTGTTATAGCCATTTCATTCAATTGTCATTTAGTTGTGATTGTAACTGTCATTAACGAGACACAATAGAATCTTAATTGTTATCCACCTCAATGAGGCATCGTAACAGATGATGAGTTACATACCTAATATAATTGGTGACGAAAATGTTTAATTATCAAAATGTTTGAAGCTGAATCCTGCTGAATTCTGTTTGAGCTGTTTTGGTGTTTACTACGAAGCTCTATTTTTACCTATGAAGCCCGCTAAAATATATAGGTATGTCAGAATTTCAAGTTTAAGATTTAATTTCAACCAATTTTGAATTGAATTTTGAATTTGAACCAATTGTGAAACTGTATTTCGACAAGCGTGCCGAATTTGCATCAATTTGTTGTACCATTTATGCATAGGTAAGTAAGTGCTCTTCAAATTATTTCGTGGTCTTATATCTTTCGTCTCCATTTTAGTTTTGTCGTGACGTCTAACTAACTTCTCAAGTTATTTACTTAATTAAGTCTTCACTCAGAAATGTCTGTGCTTGTGCGCTTTAGCTTAGCTAATTCGGCGAATATTGCTTCGTGCATAGCAATGCAGTACTTAACATTCACTTTATGACATTGGAGTAAGATAAAACAGATCTTAAAGTCACCGAATGAAGTTACTAACCTTCCTTTAAGGATTTAATAAAACGTAAATGTTAACTTTTGCTTGAGATGGATAAATATGGCAGTCGTATCGTTTTATCAAATTGGCTACATCCAGAGTGAAATACAGCCATATTTCAACATTATGACAAATTCAGGATATTTAAGTGGTATTTCCTATTTTCGAGGCCTTATTGTTAAAAAACGAGCGAGCCTTACAGTAGCCGCATATTATGTGTAGCATCTCACCTTGGTAATAAGCAACATTAAAGGGGCGGGGCCTCGTCAAGGTCGTTTCTGACAGCCAACTCAAGCATCGCACGCGCTCATCGGTCAAATCAAATAGCACGGGCTTCCCCGGATTCCTGTTACACACTTCCGTCCCTTTTCCTGAAATCACTCCCATAGATTTTTAGGGTATAAATGTTCTGTGTACAGATTGCAGGAACGCGAGAGAAAAGATGGTACAGATCAAAAAAATCTCTGCGCTGAAAGTGGACTGTAAATCAAAAAGGCCAGAGGAACATAGTTCTCTCGATCATAATATTTGTCTCAGATGAAGCTAATGTTTCATCGCTACGTGGGCTCGAGGAGCTCGTGGCTAAGTATTAATAGCTGCAAGGTTCAATCCATCAGGTTAAGCTACGCTTGCCAAGGTTGGTCTGTGAACTGTTAGCTTGTACCTGGTAACCCTACTTATTTATTCGACTAATACTCGTATGTCACTCAATCGATTATTCGTTCATCAAGACATTCACTGTCATTCACAACCAGTGTTGCCAACTCGTACGATAATTATGGGGGCGTACGATAATTTGGCCTATGGTACAATGTACGATAGTGAATGTCTAACGTACGATAATTTTGTGATTTGCTGAAAAAAAATCAGTTCTATTATCAAAACGTATTTGTTAAATACGCAAAAAATGTCAATGTCTATTGTCAAGTGTGTCAATAACAACAAGTAAGTATCTCTCTCGTTTCCCCTCTTTAGTTTTTTATTTTAATTGAAAACACAAAAATTTCAACTAAAAACTATGAATAAGCATGTTTAAGGTTTGTGCCGAGCTAGCACCACTATTGGTGAAACTTGGCATATGCTTCCCCTTTGACTCTAGTATAAAATTCAATTAATTCTAGTATAATATTTTGATAGCAATTTGCTATAGATATTGAGATATTGAGCATTGAGTATTTAATTTGAATTTAGGGTTTTTATTTTTCTTTTGTACGATAATTTTGTCCAAAATACGATAATTTTGACATGGGAACTCGATAATTTGAACTTTTGGAGTTGGCAACACTGTTCACAACTGACAGCTGGCCTTCTTGTTCGAGACACCGAGCAGTGAACACCTATAAAATAACATTCTATCAGATTAGTGTAAATTTTAATCGTAGCAAGTACTGGATATTATTATTTTGGTGCTCTGAGTGTTTTTAGAAATATTGTGGAAAAGAAAATAAATATGTTTGTGTTTAAATAATGAGTTTAGTTTTCTATTGCGAACCCTTTCATTTCTGAGCTGTAGCTTACAGAACGGGTGACCATCTTTACATACCGAGACTCCTCCGTGCCTCGGCAAGCACGTCCCGGCTATCATTAGTAGATCGTTGACAGTCGTTACGGGTCGTCAGAAGCCCGAAAGTCTGACACTAAGTCTTACCAAGGGGTATTGTTACCCAGTTACTGGGTTGTGGAGGTCGCTCCATGTAAAATACGGTATTCAGCTTCATCCGGTTAGACTACAAGCTGACGCCAACATAGTTGGGAAAAGACTAGGCAGATTGATTGATGAAGCAAATGCTTCTCGGTCAATTCTTTGAAACTAGCTAAACCAATATGACATAATTATACCTTTGACAGTTTCACGTTAAAGATAAAATTTAATTACAATGCAGTTACGCGCATTTTGATCAAATTAGTAATGGCCAAACTGAACTGCATGTAATTGGGTCATAACCCAAAGGTCTCGTCACTAATCAGTAATCACGTTAATAAATCAACAGGATCAACTGGAGCGTCAATTAACACGTTATTAAGCCCCTTTGGACATGGTTGTAACTACAATGTATTTCAGTTCAACCAATCAATAAAGATATTTCTTTGAAAGTTCTTTAATGCGGCTTGTAAACTTTCAGAAATCATCACGCTAAAAGTGTTAATACTTTCGACTGTCTTCTTCTAATTCAAAGAGAAAGAAAGAGAGAGAGAAAAAACGCCGGCAGAAACATACAAAAGAAAACAGTAAAGTGATTATAGTGTCTTGTGACAAAATTGTACACATTGGGCCGAGTACACTGCATGCCGAGAGAGAGAGATAGTGCGATTTTGGTCAAAATGAAAATTCAAGATGGCGGCTGTGAAAGTTTTCAAATTTTTCGTCATGGGTGTCGTTTTCATAGTTATCGAGGGTACTAAAGCCAATAGTGAGGTCAAAATGCAAATCCAAGATGCTGCAAACTTTTTTTTTTAAATCATACGTGAGAAAGAACTTCGTCGTTCCTGATACGGGGGTCCCCCGACCACACCCTTTTTTTTTTTGGCGCTTGTGGCTGTGTAATAACAGCCGCACGGGTTGATCGATCAGTTTAAGCTACGCTTGCCGCGGTTGGTCTATGGATGGATGACCATTTTTACATACCAAGACCCCTCCGTGCCTCGAAAAGCGCGTTAACTCGTTAGTCCCAGCGGTCATTTGTAGATCTTTGACAGTCGTAACGGGTACCAAGCAGTCTTCCCAAGGGGTATCGTGTTACCTAGCAACTAGGTTATGGACGTCAGATAAGCAGTTGCTCCATGTATTCAGCTGCATCCGGTTAGACTGGAGGCCGACCCCAACATAGTTGGGAAAAGGCTAGGCAGATGATGATTATTTGTATTTGTTATTACTCTAACGTAAGGCAGTTGTCCTATCGCTGGCGATTAACGAGTAGTGAGTAGAGCTAGCAACTGAAAACTAGTTAGCGAACAGCGAGCAGCGAGTGTGTAGTTCCGATAGTTTTGTCATTGGGCTATCAGCGAGTGTCCGAAGTACGACGGGCGATTACTCGCACCACTTGCTCGGGCGAAATTACCGCTGTTTGCCCTCGCGGCGTGAGTTCTGATCGCCAAGCGAGCATCGCTGAACAAGTATCGCTGAGCAAGTATTATCGTTGATAGCTCTTGTCGCTCAGAGACAAACTAGTGGAGCGAGTCCTCGCCGGCGGTGTGAACAGTCAGCGATCAACTATTAATATATGCATCTATTTTGTTTACACGGAATGTATTTCTATTGTACGTTTCTTGAGCTAGAAAATAGCCGATAGTTAGTCGCTTCCTCGCCGGCGGGTGGAACACTAAGGATCGTAGCAGGTGACAACGTGATGTTGTCATGGGAAACGTGATGTTGTCATGGGAACGTAATTTTTGTTTTATGTCATCACGGTATCATCCCAAGTGTAGCGTTGACAAATAGGAAGTATGGAGGTTACAAACGCTATGCAATAGTTTTACCGCGGCAGTCCCCGAGTACCACACGTTTTTTAAAGTATTAATACCGGTTACCGAAATAAAAATTACCCCTATCTTACATGTGCCGTCGGCATTAGTCAAAGGGCGCGCATAGCCTGTGTGTAACCGGTATTTTAATGGTACCCTAACAGATGTAACATGATTCATCTTCTTGGTTACCCAGATAGCGGTAACCTCAGTCGTAGAAGTAACGTTGAACGTAAGTGTTGACATAATCTACTCATTACATTTTTTTTTGTTATGAGTTGTATTGCAATTTGTGGTTAGCTAGCGACCTCGACAATTGATCATATTTTTTTTTTTTTGTTTGAGCAACCAGCAAGTTCGTCATGCTCGGACGTGTGCTGCTTGGTCGTCTTGCTGATCATGGTTTTGTTATTGTTACTAGTAATTAACTGTTCATTTACTTCGATGGTCCTAGTTTATCATTTATAACTGCCAATTACAGCTTTATGTAAGCGGGCTCGCCCTTTATGTCTGGAGGCTTTTATATAGATATTTAGTACGTTTAGTTTTTATTTTTTTTTAAATATTGCTTGAGTATAGTTTTCGATGTTTTTGGCTGGTATATTGGCGTGTGCTAGCTGGCATATGGCCTATAATTTATCATTTGAATTATGTTTTGTGTTGCATAATGTAAGTTATTTTGAATACTATTGTATAGAATCATTTTTTCTAACTTGAATAGACAGCTGTGCTGCTGGGGAGTTTGTTGCGCCACTTCTTCTTCCCAGCTGAAGGCACTAGGAAGTGGTGAAGGGTGGGCGTTTTTGGGGGACTGTCTTATGTAATTTTGACGTTCGAAAAGTGCTGATTCTCAGCCTAGTTTGAATAAATGACTTTTGAATTTTGAATTTTGAACCTAAATTCTTCGATACCTGTACCGTAATTTGAAACAATATTATGATTTAAAAGAGTGTCCGTGGAGTTTCTTGCCCATTCTTCTCCATAAGAACCTACCTACTACGCTTTGGAATGAGCAACTAGCTTCATCTTTCTGACTGACCGACCCCTTGACAATTCAAAAGTGCCTGTAAATGGTTTAATTGAAATAATGCTTTGAGTTTGAGTAATTTATAAAGGTTTTCGGTCCCTGGTTTTCAGAGGTTAAAGGTTCGTCATTACTTATACATTTGGTGTTCCAAAATAGATTTGACCATCGCCAGTTAAGTGGGATTTACATAATTGATAGATTTCTTTTTTATCAAAGTGTGGACTCGAAAAGCTCAAAAGCTGGTTTTTGGAACCCAAAGATTCCTACCACATTTCGGATTATGACCCTAGTTGACATCTCTCTACATCATTTTCTCATCCTAACTATGATAAAATGTAATATTATAAATGCGAAAGTGAGTTTGTTTTAAGCTTTCACGCAAAAACGGCTGAAGGGATTTGGATGAAATTTTGCACATGGGTAGACCATGACCTGGAGATGAACCTACTTTTTAATTCTGGATCACAGATGAAGTCGCGGGTAGCAGCTAGTATGTGAAAAATATCACCATGAATTATCATTTTGTTATAATATTTTGATTTAGAAGAGTGTCCGTGAAGCTGCCCGTTTTTCTCCATAGGAACCTACTACGCTTCAGAATGGGCAACTAGCTTCATCTTTCTGACTGACTGACTCCTTGACAGTTCAAAAAAGGCTTGTAAATGATTTTATTGAAATAAATTCTTCAAGTTTCAGTTTGACCAGAGGACCTAAACGCTGAACGCCACCAACCAGTGTGAACAAAAAGCTGAACATTGATTTAAATAAATAAAATAAAACAATAATTAACAAGTGAAAATCGAGCGCGCAAGGGTTGCTTTCTTTTGTTTTATCTGTTTACATGAACCAAGATAATGCCAATCGGCCGCCATACCGCGGCAAAGCCGCGTCCGTGTTAGTTGGTCACGAAAACTAAAAAAACAATGCCGTCGATTGTGGTGAAACTGCAAAAATAACCCAACTTATCTAACTCAACTATTTAAAAAAAAACTCAGGGTATCACGTTAATTAATTTATCACTTAGTTTCTACATTTTGAGATTAAAAAGGCCGTGCACGAAATCGATTGATTTTGATCAATTTTGTTAATTTGTTGTGAGAAAGGTAAAAGAATTTAAACAAAACTATTTGTGATTTGAAAAGTTGAGTACTTTGTTTTAAAGGGATTTTACAAATTAATTAAGTATTCATGGAAAATCACTAATATTCGCAACAGTTTTTTCGAAAAATTACACGAGACTGACGTTTGATCATTTTGTTACAAGAAACTACTTATGACTTTGAAAATTAAAAAATGTCATCAACATCATTATATGGTTTACTTGCATGTGGCTGAACCACTTTTTTCAACTTCCATACAAAATATAGCAGAAAAATAATGTAGAAAAAAACTTTTTTTTTTTAAACCCAGTCATTATCGTATATTTTCCTATTATTTAGCAAACCATAACAAAAAATTTAAAAATCACACAATTAGTCTTCAGCTACCCTTGATAATCTAATTTTTATTTTATGATTATAGAATATCTTCATTAAGTAAATCAAAAGCGAAATATACCATATTATTTTTGAGAGCGCAAAAGTGATGTAATTATTAACAGATGCTGTGACTGAAACGAATTGTTTAGCACCACGAAAACTGTACTTTTATAGTCAGAAGACAGACTTATGCCCGTTTTCACCTTCACTAAGTGACACTTAAATGAATCCCTAAATAAAAGTTGGATTTTTAACGCTAGGCTTAGCGCTGAGAGTTGAAAATCGAATAGTGCACTTTTATTTAGGGATTCATTTAAGTGTCACTTAGTTGTCGGTGAATACGGGCATTAATCTTTCAATTATTTCAAGCTTTCTCATAACTAGATAAGTAATTGACAAAAATGGGTTCTTTTCGTGTACGGAGCCTTAGATAAAGTGGTTGGAAATGCGTACACTTGCATCGGCGTATTTATGATGCTTCACTTTTGTGTTTGACGTGAGCCGTCCTAACTTTTTTGTTCATCTATGTGTATTTACTATCAACTCAAAATGCCGTTCAGTTGATACTGAAAGAAGAAGTATGTATGTAGATAGTGAAAATTTGATGACGGCACGACGCTAGAATAAAAAAATATTTTTTATTTTCCTCGTAGGTATAAAGCACATGAATCACTCGGAAGAAAGTGCTCGGCATAATCGGTCACTTTCTCCCTTCGATAACAATGTACTATTTCACGATCGCTTAAAGGCATCGAATTTTCAGTTTCTGAGCTCACCCTAACATCACTGATATCATCTTAAGAAACTTAGCCTAATGCTTCCATGATTTAATAACTAGCCATGTTAAGCTGTTTATTTTATTTTATTGAAGTGAAAACTTCTTTAGGCGCGTTGGGCATTTTTGAGATGGGAAAAAACAATTAAACTCGCGACACCGTTACCGACACATCATTTTTGTACACGCGATTGTGCTCTTTATTTATATTACGTTACGAATCCATGTTCTATGCAAGTACTATTACTTCAAAGGTTTTGGAAGTATTTATTTTTGTAAACGCGATTGTGCTCTTTATTTAGATAAGGTTACGGACCAATGTTCTATACAATAGTATTTTTCGTCCACCAAGGCGATCTTGTTCAAGTTTTCACTTCTGTCGGCACTCCATCATTGTGTTTGGGTGGCTTGAACAGTTGACAATACAAAAGTAATAGTGAGGTAATTCACGACAAACCATTTAATGGGTTTTTAATTATAGATGGTTATAGCATCTTCCACAAAGTAATAATTACATTCATTGCTTATAGGTGTATTTAGTTCATGGAAAACACTAATTTATGTTAGTAGTGTGTAGTTATAGTATGTTGTAAGTTTTATAAATAAAAACTGTCAAAATTTTCATCAAATTTTAACACTCAACGAATGAGTTATCCACGGTACCCACAATGAACTTGTGTGAGGAGTTCTTTGTCCCAGCAGTGTGAACAGGCTGATTATGTGTAAGTAATGTATGAGTTTTAAATCAATAATATAATTAACATTCTTTTCTACTAGCCAATAATATAATAATACCTTTAGGCTGCCTGTCCATTGAGGCGGAAAGAGGCAGCGGAGCGGAGTGAGGAAGTAATGCGGAGCGGAGTTGCGTACTGTGTCTGTCCATTGATGCGGAGCTAGACCGAGTTCACGCGACGAGTAATTTGAGCGGGCTGCAATACCCCGCTGCCGATTTTTTTCCGCTTCCCCGCTCCGCTTCCCGGTTTTGTATGTAATTTTAAACTAGTACGCAAATCCCTGTCCACTGAATTGGAGCGGAGATTTTATGCAACTCCATTGGTTAATATTGGCACAGCTCCGCTCCGCTCCTCTCCTCTCCGCTCAGGTGGGCAGTCAGCCTTAGTGTCCCACAGTCCCACTGCAGGACAAAAACCTCCCTTTCGTTTTTCCACTCAACTCAATCCTGAGGCAAAATGGACCAATCCCTCCTATAAATGTCAAGCCAATACGCCACATTTTTCCAGTATTGAAAACAAAGTAACCTCAATGCATTCACATGCCACGTCTATAGAAATCAAGTCGAGCACAGCGGACGCTCTGAGTCGGAACCAACGACAAATTGTTACAGATAGGGTTGTCGCGGAGTAAACTGGAAATAACGAAACTGTCAACACGTATTGTGCTTCAGAATTTAGAAAATACGGCGACTGAATTTGACGGCGTATAATATTGCAGTGGCTGAGCGAATGACTTTTACGCTCTTGGTTCCATTACTGCGAACAATTCTTTTTCTTGGCGTTTTTGTACGAATGTGAAACCGTTTTTTGGAAATGCGGAAGTTTCTAGCATGGGTTTCTATCTGATTTAATATTATTCGAAAGCAGGGAAGCATGACACTAATGGGAAGGGACCTTTACTAAGCGGTGGGTGGAACCAGGCTACCAATGATATAATGATGATTATTCGAATCGAAACCCGCGATTATGTAGAGACTACCGCTGACTGCTTTACGAAAAAGAAAATAATTAGCTTTGTAAATTAAGTTTCTTCCTTCTTAAGGGAAATAGAATCCTTAGGGTTACTAGACATACGGTAATCGCTTTCAAAGCGTTTCGTACACACTGGTGCCGATTCTCTTGTTCACAAACTAAACTAAATTTAAGTTCAGTACATCTTTTTCTTTCTATTTCATTAAAAAAGGACAGAAGATAAATTTTAGTTTAGTCCTGTCAAAGTAATCATCGCCTGTCACTCTCCATACAAGTTTAGACGTGATTAAAAACTTGCCGACTAAAATTACGTCAATTTACGTCAAGCGCTGATTAATTTGACAGGACTAAACTAAAATTTATCTTCTGTCCTTTTCTTAATGAAATAGAAAGAAAAAGATGCACTGAACTTAAATTTAGTTTAGTTTGTGAACAAGGGAATCGGCACCAATGACTTTCAACGAGATTGACATACTTAATGTTTTTTAATATCTAATGCCAGTCCCATACATTTTGACTTTTCCATCAACTTTATCGCTGATAGAATGTCACAGATTTTATTGTTGAAAAAATATTGCCAGTATGTTAATTTTAATAAGTTGTAATTCCGGATTATAAAATGCATTTTTTTTTTGTCGATTTTATGTATTTTTTTCTTCTTGCCTAGCCCTAGCTCTCAAATCTGGATCGCGTCCAATAGTCTATACACTAAATAGGTTAGACTGAAAGGCTCTCCATCAGCTTTAGTTGATCAAGTAGTCAATAGGCTTCCGGAGAAGGTTCCAACTAAACGTTACTTTATTTACGTATTGTACTTTTGTAAAATAGTATTGTTTCTAAAGATTTTGTACAGGCAGCAACTAAAGTCGATTAGCACTTCAACTTTTAAATCATAACATAACACAACATTCGGAATAGAAGGGCAATTCTAGTATTCTTAAGAACGTTCGAATTTTAATCTCAATCAGTTAAAAAAACTCTATTTATTTTACCAATGGAATTAGTACGTACTATTTAGAGTAAGTACGCTATAGCGTACGGAAAAGCACAATTCCGGTACAATTATTTAGTGTTTACTATATCCGGGTGCGCCTAGTAGTTTACAAAAACTGAGGTGGCACGGCCAGGGAGTATACTCCCCAGCCGCGACACCAAAACTTCATTATATTTCATTATTCGTTGAGGTACAATTATTTTAACTACACGTACCGTCATCATCTGCCCAGCCTTTTCCCAACTATGTTGGGGTCGGCTTCCAGTCTAACCGGATGCAGCTGAATACCAGTATTTTACATGGAGCCACTGCCTATCTGACCTCTACAACCTCGTAACTGGGCAATACATACCCCTTGGTAGCAGTGGTGGCCCAGTGGTTACGGCCGCGACTTACGAGTTGTAGGTCGTAGGTTCGAACCCAGACAGGCGCTTTACTTTGTGTGAATTATTTCATCACCACTGCTCTCAAAACGGTGAAGGAAAACATCGTGAGGAAACCGACTTGTCCTAGAACCGAAAAATTCGAAGACTTGTGACATCTACCAATCCGCATTGGGCCCGCGTGGTGGATTACGGCCCACTCCCTCTCACAGAGAGGAGGCCTGTGTCCCAGCAGTGGGAACATTATAGGCTGATGATGACATGGAGCGACTGCCTATCTGACCTCCACAACCTAGTTACTAGGTAACACGATACCCCTGGTAAGACTGGTTGTCAGACTTTTTGGGCTTCTAACTACCCGTAACGACTGTCAAAGATCTACTAATGACAGCCGAGACCAACGGCTTAACGTGCTTTCCGAGGCACGGAGGGGTCTTGGTATGTAAAGATGGTCACCCATCCGCAGACCAACCGTGACAAACGTAGCTTAACCTGATCGACCGACCCGTGCAGCTGTTGTTATTCACACCACAAGCCCCTCCCGTACACGTCTCACTACACGTACCGTATGGTACATAAATGGTACAATTAATCTAGAAACATGTTTTTTGAATCTTCCACTGCGGTGTGGCCAGGGAGTATCACACGAGAATTGGCCTTCAGATTTAAAAGTAACAAAGCAGCATAAAAATAATAGTGAAAATAGTAGAACTTATGTAGGTAAAAGTGTCAAAGAGTTTTTCTTGCTGACCGCACCTACAATTTTAACTGCATCATAAAACGTTTTCAGAGAACATTTTCCTGAACGTACGAGTAAATAAATGGTGTTGAACAAACTTTGCATTCCATGCATGCATTTGCTGTCAGAAGTAAACACGTTTGTTTGTTATCACTCTCCTACACTACATATATGGATTTACGTATTTGTGCATTTCTAAAGTTCGTGAGGTGATTTTATAAAACCTAAAATAAATTAATAGTTTCAAAAACACTAGAAAAACACGCTTGAAACCTGATCGTGTTCAAAGTCCATTACGTGACCTTTCTCACAAATACAAACACGACTATGATACGATATTCCATCATGGAATGCCAGTGCCTATCTTCCGGCTTCATCATCAGACCTTGAAACCTAATCGTGGTCAAAGTTCATTACAAGACTTTTCTAAGAAATCCAAAACAGCTATGATACGATTTTCCATCATGAAGTTCCAGTTCATATCTTCCGGCTCCATCATCAGATCAGTTCGACAGTACCATATTATTGTATTGTCATCAGAACTACATACAGCTGCCAATTTTCATTACGCTACGACCCTTGGAAGATGGTTAAATTAGTTACCTTAGATTCCATTACAATTTCATACTCAATACTTTATTGCATTCCACAATGTATGTGCTTAGGTGGTAAACATTTGAAAAGAAACAATCGTGGACCCTGTTGGGCACAGCAAAAGAAATATACTAGAGATGAGGACTTATTGTTTATCTTATAATCTAATTTATTCAAAAAAAAACATTTACTGTGTATTTTAAATGAGTTTTAGAGATTTATCATTTAAATATTCATGTACACTGTAATAACTAATACTAGACTAACTACTTAATAATAGATTTTTTAATTTATTCGTGAATAGATGGAGTTTTTTTTCTTTTCTGACTGATTCAGGTAATTTGTTATATATTTTTATTGACAGAACTAGAGGACTTGTTGAATGTATTTTTAGGCGGGATTTTGGTAAGTTTAGTCGTGTTTTGTATCGGAGTGTGTATCTTGTCACAGTTAGTTACATACAGGTCGACCTAATAAAAGCGAGTTAATAAAGTTAATTCCAAAATAGCACTGAATAATTTAACGTGTTCGTCCAAAATGTGTCAGGTATATAGAAAAAGAAAGAAAATGTATTTATTTGACTGAGTTTAAGCACACAATAATCACACAAAACAGAGAAAGCTTAAAACACTATTGTGTGGCTGCGATAAATAGACCCAGTTCAGCATAAATGCTTGATGCTGGTAAAAAAAAGAAAAGGAAATAAACAAAAAAAAAAACAGTGGCACTCCGGGAGTGCCGACAGAAGTGAAAACACCGCGGTAATCAACGCGTTGATATTTTTTTAATGGTCAAAAGCTGGTGTCGTAACAGTGTCACGAAATCAATGGTTTAGTCCCATTTCAAAAATGCCCAACGCGCCTAAAGAAGTTTTCACTTCAATAATTTTTCATATCCGACTGGCAGTTCCCGAGATTAGCGCGTTCAAAGAAACAAAACACCGGCCAAGTGCATGTCGGACCACGAACAATGTAGGGTTCCGTAGTTAGGATGAATTTATCCAAAGAATAAACTTAACTTTGTAGTTGAAAAAAAAATTATTTCATACAGAATGTATGGGAAAATATATTTTTACAACCGCAAATCTAAGTTGGTCGACTATTACTCGTTAACTTGTAAAGCCTACTCAGTTGTGATAGTTTTTCTTTTAAATTCGTTATATAAGCTACTGCCGTGAATTTTTTCACATATCTAAAACCAACCATTTAGCTGGCAGGGGCCCCCCCCCCACACTTGACTCTAACAAAAATTAGCACTTTAAAGCTTAATATTTCGCAAACGGATCTCTAAATACAAAAATGGTTTTAGCATACTCACAATGTTTTTAAAAGACCTTTTCAACGATACCCCACAACAAGGGATAGAAAAAAAAAAACACTACGTGTAGGGCAGGTACCCTAAAATTTTTTTTTCATGATTTTATTTTACCACTTTGTCGGCGTGATTAATATATATACCCATGCCAAATTACAGCTTTCTAGTACTAAGCGTCTCTGAGCTAAGCCGCGGACAGACAGACAGACAGACGGACATGACAAAACTATAAGGGTTCCTTGTTTACTACGGAACCCTAAAAACAAACTCTTCAGCTTTATTATTAGTATAGATTATGTCAGTTCAAGCCAGCAGGAGCAAGATGAAGCGAAATAGTTTTGATAAAAACTGAGAAGCATCTATTTGCTAGAATGATGGTAGTTGTAGGATACAATAACCCGTTCAAACGATCAAGACGTGCTTTAATAAACATTGTGGAAGCCTCTAGTTTTATTACAATGTTCTCGGTTCTCGGCGTTTATTGCATACTAGCTTCTGCGCGCGACGTCTTTCGCGTGGAGTTCGTATAACACCAAAAACAGCCACATTTTTATAAAACTTCCTTGTATACTACACTTGTAGTTTTGGTCTCAGCAACCAAAATATCCAGAGAGTTAGAACTGGTGACGCGGGAGCAAGTGACGTACAATTGTCCGTGTGAGAAGCAGCTCGTCCTGAGGTCGACACCTGCAGCCTTCAGTAGCAACTTCCCATTGCTTGTGAAGTTTTGCGTTTTTTGTGAATTAATGAACGCTTGCTACTTAATGGCACAACGCCAATACAGACTACAGACTAATGCATTCTTAAGGTGCTGATAAACTTGAGCATTCACTTGTAACAGAACATCGAGCATTTGCCGTTTTTAAATTTGTCGAACTGAACAACGAACAGAGCCAAGCATAGAGCCAAACATCGCTACGAACATTTTCATGATCATTTTAGCGAATGCTCTAGCTAGTAAATGCTCGTCAAAAAAATAAAAATATATTCTTCACGAAGATGGCAAAATGTCTCGGTTCGGCAAAAAGCTCGAAGCAACTGTCCTTTTGCTAGAATGCTCGCTATAATGCTCCCGTTTATTTTTCTGTAATGTAACATTCGCTACGATGCTCATTACAAGTGAATGCTCAAGTTTATCAGCACACAGACTGTCATTAAAATAATATAGGTATCAGATTGTAAATACATGGGATTTCTCATTATCAATGACCTAACCTAAGCATAGTTATTTAACATAACGCGCCTTGTTTCCCCGAAGGATTGGGCAGAGGTGTCCCTGTAGCAGGTACACCCACATTTCGCCAGTTATGTCTAAGTCTCATGTAATACGGGGCGAGCCTATTGCCATAAACTGGGCACAAATCCAGACTCCGAGCTGCTACTGAGAGACATTTCAGATAGAAAAACCCAATAAACACTGCCCGACCCGGGAATCGAACCCAGGACCTCATGCTCAACAGTAGCGCTTGCGAACACTAGACCAACGAGGCAGTTATTTATTTTTATTATAACCATAGAAATTACAGAAGAGGCATAAACTTCATGTTTTTCTGTGTACGTTCTACGAACTATCATTGATTTTATTATTTGTATAGATTAAGGGATTTAGGACCTTGATTTCGGGCTCAACATTTAAATAGGTGTAAATATTTAAATAGGTATAATTTTACTATCTGTACCTACTTCTAATGTACATATTATCAATTAGGTAATTACCCGCACTGAGCCCGCGTGGTGGATTACGGCCCGCTCCCTTTCACAGAGAGGAGGCCTGTGTCCAAGCAGTGGGAACATTATAGGCTGATTATGCTATTGGGAGTTCGAAACAACGATCTTAGCTTTTCTCTCTTCTAAGTTCACACATCCAGTATGGTGCTTAAGTAAATTTGACTTACTAAATTCCCCACAATTTCATTTTCCGAAAATATCTAAAGTAATATTCGCCTTTCAAATAAAAATATTGAGTAGGTAAAGTGATTCATCAACACTGTCTTAAAATACTTATTACTAAGAAGACTTCTCCAGTTCTCGTGTAGGTGTAAAATATGAAATTATATCACATCTTAAATCTTACTCAATTCCAAAGGTTAATACGTAGCTATTTTTATTATGAAAACATAAAGCTCGTGACAAAGTAATAAGTTAAGCTACGCTCGCCGGGGTTGGTCCGTGGATGGATGACCATCTTCACATACCGAGACTCGACTTTACCTCCGTGCTTCGGAAAGCACGTTAAGCCGTTGGCCCCGGCTGTCATTCGTGGATCTTTGATAGTCGTTACGGGTCGACAGTCTTACCAAGGGGTATGTATTGCCCAGTTACAAGGTTGTAGAGGTCAGATAGGCAATCTCTCCATGTAAAATACTGGTATTCAGCTGCATCCGGTTAGACTGAAAGCCGACCTCGACATAGTTGGGAAAAGGCTAGGCAGATTGAGAAGTACCTACCTTATGTCAACTCACTTATGCACCAACATATTATCGCTTCTTTTTTCATAAAAAAGAAAAATGCTTCATTGCATCGCAGAGCATCGCATCGGATTGGAACAGATTTTACAATCTTTAAACGATATTAAATCGTGTAAACAGTATTTAAAGTCTATATTACTAAACCACGCAAAGCAGCTTGACTGCGAGCGTCTTCCGCGACCCGCGATCGTAGCCGAAAGTATGCTGCGACGCGCGATCGGCTCCGTTCGCCTGTCGTCGTATCTGATCGGATCCTTTCGGTTTTTGCCATAAATCATCAATTCAAATTTATCTTTACCTCTTCTGTGGTTTATGATTATTTTCTTCCTCTAATGCAATTGCCAACAATACTACGTCAACTTCAACCATTTTTAAAGTGAAACTTTTATTACATCGTCTCAAACTTTTTCGTCTGTGTGTTGCATGTCGCCTGACGGTCGGCCACGAAGTAGGGATAAAGTGAAAGGCGCTCGTCAGAGCAGCTAAGGCCAATATGGCGGCACCTATAGAAGTTTCACTTTTACGGTGGTTTCATAAAACCACACAATCCTTTTTAAATAAGAACACTTCAATACGGTAGGAATTAAACTATTTGACTAGGTGCAGAAATGTATACATTCACAAGCGACGGTACGGAGTTGATCGTATCCGTCGACATCCTGCCGGACGCGATCGGCTGTCGCCGCATCCGTTCGTATCCTATCCGATCCGACGCGATGCGAGCCGTTTGGTGAAAATCATCCTTCACAGTAAAAACTGCTAACTTTGTTATTTTATTCCTAAGCTTTTGTTTTATAAAAGTCTAGAATATACTTAGGCTTTTTAGTATTCCGTGCCTTTATGGTAAATATGTATGTCACGTACAGATGTGTGGTAAATTATATTCAAACAAAGGAAATAAAAAAAGCCTACGTACAGACGCCAGCACATCAAGCTACCCGAAACTGGCAAATTTTTCCAATCAACTTTGAACCTTATACTTCAGCGATAAAGTTGAAAATCTATTAAATAAATTTGACAGATTGTAGTAGCTTGAAGTGCTGGCGTCTGTACATAAGATTTTTTTTTCTTTTATTTGAATATAATTTACTTTGCTTTTGTTTATTTTAGGAATAATATATTATTTAGTACTTCCATAACATAAGTGTTTCGATGCCTTAAAATATGTATTATTTATTCATGTGTTTACATACCTACGATTTAATTTCAACTTTTTTTAAGTGACTTTTGTGGACATGATAATTATTCAGATTGATTACAGTTGTAATAGCAATCATATAATTGCGTTTTATTAAAATAGGTTTTTACTTTTATTTATTTATTTATTTTTTGTATAGATTCTTTTCTACATATTTTGTGAATATGAGAACGCTGTTAGCTTAGTGGATTGTAGACCTGTTGACCATTTTCTATTTTGTTATGTACTTGGTACTTATTGAAAGACCTACACTGTCCTCCCATACCTAGAAACACTGTTATATGAAAGTATTGTAAAAGCCAATTATTTTTAAAAGAGTAACCGTGGAGTTTCTTGCCGGCTCTTCTCCATAGGAAACGACCAATTGGAACCGCGCACCTAGCTTCTGACGTTTCATAAGTGCCCATGTAGGTTTATGTGAAATAAAATATTTTGATTTTTTTTGATGTTGTGGTGAAGACCAATGACCTGATGAAGGCCGCAGGAATCCGCTGGATGCGAGAAGCACAGAACCGGTCGAAGTGGCGGTGCTTGGGGGAGGCCTATGTCCAGCAATGAACGTCTTTCGACTGAAATGATGACGATGATGATTATTCATGTGGAGTTTGACTTTTAACACTTTCCACTCCACCCACTTTTCATAGAAATCATTCGCCATGCCGCCATACTTACATATTGGAAGTGAACCCTCCGGGAGGGTTATCGGCATTACGTTTGCGCCAAAGTTAAATATCGCGAACTGTCAACGGCATTAGGTTCTTAAAACCGTTTTATAAAACACTGTAAAACGAAGTAAAATTGTTTTCAGGGGGTCTTGTCGCTACAAGCAGTTTCCAACCTTTTAATTTTTTTGTGAATATTTGTAACGATGAACCAAACAACAAACGCATATACTAATAAATCTTGTTAAAATATACATAAGATTTTATTTTCACGGTTTATAATGTTATATTCACTAAGATAAACCTACATTTAAAATGAGCCCTCCGCGAGGACTCCCGGCATCCCATATGCGACTAGGTGAACCCTCCAGGTGGGCTCCACCAACTGCTGAAATTACACCACGCTGGAAATATTTTAAGTGCTAAGATTTGTATCACAAGTTTTCTGGAGTTAGACATAATGTAGGTACAGCATCGTACTCTAAAACCCCTTTTAACGAGAGTTTTCACACACGTAGGATTATAACTCTGCAAGTTTATAAGTGTAGCTAAGTGTAATTATCTAGCGTCCATTAGTACGGAATGACCACCCACTGAATATCTTGTGGAGACTCATTATATTATCTATCTAAATTAATATTTTAAAGAGAAAATATTCGAGTTTTTGTATGTTTGTTTGCTTTCACGCTGAGACGGCTGAACGCATTTGGATGAAATTTGGCACAAATGTAGACTACGACCTAGGTTAGAACATAGAATACTTTTTTTATAAATAAATAAAATACTTTTTATCCCGATATTTCCACGAGATTGAGACTAATGCGGGTGAACTAGCGGTGCACTGCAAGTACTAAATATACAGGGTTAGAGCTGCAACGAATCTACTACTAATTCTACTAGACTTCTGCTTTTTAACCGACTTCCAAAAGGAGGAGGTTCTCAATTCGACTATATATTCTTTTTTTTTGTATGTTTGTTACGCGATTACTCCGTCAATAATGAATTGATTTTGATGATTCTTTTTTTGTTTGGTAGATCATATTTCAGAGGTGGTCCCATATAAATTTTATTGACTTTGCTTGGGTAGTTTTTGAGTTAGCTTCAATAATACGTATTTTTTCCTCACTTAGTATGTGGATGATATTATGATAACTTCCTGTCACTGTTATTTACATAGCAGGTAGTGGTATTATAATTTGTGTGGGGTAGGTATCACAACTAAAAAGTGAAAAATAAAAACTTTTTACAAAAAAAAACAACCGACTTCAAAAAAAACACTACAAAGTGAAAAATAACTTTAATTTCGGAAGTCGGTGACAAAGAACGAAAATTAAAAACCAAAGACACCGACTTCCGAAATTAAAGTTATTTTTCACTTTGTAAGTGTTTTTTTGAAGTCGGTTGTTTTTTTTTTTGTAAAAAGTTTTTTTTTACTTTGTTTTTTTATTATTTCTGTTTCTATGAGTGTGTTTTTAATTTGTGATCTCCTGTGCGAGTCTCAATAAAAAAAAATCCTTTCTTTCTTTCATGTAAATTCAAAGAAATTAATTGCTAAGCAAGGTTTGCACGTTTTTGTAGGGATGTGAAGGTGTATCTTTTTAAAGCCTACTGCAAAACTTTCTACACGTGCAGCTTGTGGGTGAAGTATACGCAGAGGGCCTACAACGTCCTGCGCGTTCAATATAATAATGGGTTCAGTATGTTGATGGGGCTTCCACGCTTCTGCAGCGCTTCGCAGATGCTCGCGGAAGCCCGTGTTGATGATTTTCATGCCTTAATGAGAAAGCGGGCGGCGTCAATAATGGGAAGGTTGCGCGGAAGCTCCAACAGCATCCTAAAAACATTGGTCGACAAGGTGGACAACCCCTTTATTAGGCACTGGATGCGGAGGCACGTGCCAACATGTGTTGAGCCACGTAGTTATTAGTTGTTGTTTGGTTAGTTTGTAAGTTTTACTAACATAGTTTCTAAGTCTTTGTTACTAATACTACCTATATGGATTGTATGTACCTTTATGTGTGATCCGCAATAAATGAAATATATATATAAAGTGAATTTTCTTTGGTCTCGCCTTTTGCGGAGTCGGCTTTTCCAATCAAGCGACGCCATTTATTTCGGTCTTGTGCGTCATCTTTCGTGAGTCCCATCTCCCTCATGTCCTTTTGGACCTTCGTCATCCATGTGGTTTGAGGTCTTCCTCTTCCCCTCTAACCATGGAAAGGCACTGTTTCATGATATGGTCATCTGTTCGTTGAAGTACATGACTGCACCATCTGTGTCTGGACTCTTTTAATTTATGCGCTATTTTTGCAGCCTTAAATCGCTCTAATATGTTCGTTGCACACCTTTTCTTTGCTTCGGTATCGACAAAATAATATCTATCTAGGTAAGTACTTACCTATCTGGTAGGTGATTTCTAAGTTAAAACAATGGCTCTCCGGGAGTGCCGACAGAAGTGAAAACTTTAAATAAAATCGGCACCGCGGTAATCAACGCGTTGATGTCTTTTTAGTG
The DNA here is from genome assembly GCA_963680765.1 of Agrochola lychnidis. NCBI lineage: Eukaryota > Metazoa > Arthropoda > Insecta > Lepidoptera > Noctuidae > Agrochola > Agrochola lychnidis. The sequence goes on from OY796853.1 coordinate 21,536,726, forward strand.
CTCAAAAACTGGTGTCGTCACAGTATCACGAAATCAATGGTTTAGTCCTATCTCAAAAATGCCTAATACGCCTAAAGAAGTTTTCACTTGAAAAAAAGAACATTCTGTGAAAAATATAAATATTGTGAAAAGCACGTTTAGTAATTTTATGTTCCATAAGTCTTTAAATCTCATCGTGACTTGACGTGACGTATGAAATAAAATTAAGTTTTTTATTCCTTTACAAACATGGGTCTAGTAGGTACCAATAAATGTTTTGAGGTGACATTTGACATTTATCATTGTCATAAACTTATTAGATAGACTGATCCATCTATCTGATTGATAGACTTATCAAAGATGTTTGTGTATTTGACATATACACTACACTGACACTTAAAGGTATCTTATCCCACGCTTCAAGTAATCCAAGTACAGCAATAAATAATTCCGTATCATATCCACCGAATAAACCAAAATAAATTATGACAAGTAATACAACTATGTTATGAAGCACACGTAGGTTTATCAAATGTACCACAAAAATACAATAACAAGATGACTCAATCTCCAACAGCCTATTCATACTTATACCACTATCTCCAAAGATTCGGCAGTCTAACAACTTAATAAGTCTGTCACGTTCATAGGCTGTGTATTAAAACTTTTCTTCATTAGTAACCTTCATGGAACTCGAGAAGTGCCGAACTGACTTTCGGCAATATTCGGCGTTTGGCAAACAGCCGATCTAAGGATTTATGGTCATTGCTGCTAATAAAACTAGGGAAACGGATTGGTTTGTGATTAAAATGCGTGACTAGGTGTAAGAGAGGTGCTCGGAGATATTTATAGGGTTGGGTTTTGTGTGAATTTAGAGCATTCGTGTAATTAAAGTACGTAGAAGTATTTGCATATTAGCTATAACTAGTGAAACCAAACTTTTTACATTTATCAGAGATGAATAATTATTGATATGTAACAACTTTCCCCTCGCTTTCCTGCGATCTGTGCACAGAACATAAATATATAGGTACCCCCTAAATATCTGTGAGAGTGATTTCGTGAAAAGGGACGGAAGTGTGTAACAGGAAGCCGGGGAAGCGCGCGCTATTTGATTTGACCTACGAGCGCGCGTGGTACTAGAGTTGGCCATCAGAAACGACCTTGACGAGGCCCCGCCCCTTTAATGTTGCTTATTACCAAGGTGAGATGTCAGATGTCACATGCGACTACTATATGTGTCGCTCGGTTTTTATGTTTCTCAAATACAAGACCTCTTGTGGAAATATTGAGTTCATTACCAATAACTTTAACATTCTTGAGTATCCAACAACAGTGGCGACTCATGTTGAGTTGTCATCGTCGGCTACGAACATCATCAATGCATCGCAGGTACATTGGCATCCCAGAGACGAAGATGCTGAAATGTTTCATGAATAATGCCAAAAATCCACTTTTTGTGGTGACCGACTCAAGAAGCTTTTTTTTAACCACAACTGGGAAGCTCTTGGCCTGCATCTCACCTGATGGTATATGATGCTCAGGCCGAAGGTGAAAGCGACCTTCACGCGGAAACTTCAACCACAGAGAAACTGGTTATCTTACCTCTAACTGCCGAAACACAACAATGCTCTTAATATTTTTGATATGGTGACAGACTTAGATAAGATAGTGGTAGCTAGCTAGGCGGACTTAGAACAAGCCCTACCACCAACCAAACTGAGCAGAAAGTTTTGCCCCCACTGGGAATCGAACCCGCGACATCTGGGTCTGAGACAGGTGGTCTAACCATTAGACCAAAAAAGCGGTTAAACACACTTTTTAACCGACTTCCAAAAAGGAGGAGGTTATATGTTCGTCGCGTATGTTTGTTTTTTTTTTTTATGTATGTCCACCGATTTCTCCGTCAATTGTGGACCGATTTTGAAAATTATTTTTTTGTTTGAAAGGGTGTGCTCTCGAATTGGTCCCATATAAATTTTATTAACTTAGCTTTGATAGTTTTTGAGTTAGCTACAAAATACGTATTTTTTTCCCACTTAGTATGTAGATGATATGATAAGTTTCTGTCACTGGTAGCAGGTAGTGGTATTCGAATGTGTGTGGGGTAGGTACCACAACTAAAAAGTGAAAAATAAAATCTTGGCAAAAAACGAAAATACAAAACACAAGACACCGACTTCCGAAATTAAAGTTATTTTTCACTTTGTAGTGTTTTTTTTTGGAGGTCGGTTGTTTTTTTTTTTGATTCCGCGTCTATAAGTGTGGTTACTCCCTTAAAGTTTATTGACTTACACATAACATTCAAGTTCAATCAAGGAGAAACATGTTCTAGTTTGCCCATATCATCTAGTTGTCACACTTGATAAGGGTCCATATCGCGATAGTTTCAACCCATTTCTATTGAGCCGGTGACGGGGTACTTGTGACAAAAACATGGATTTATTGTTTTCCTCAGATTTGTTTGTGTAAGCTCTCAAGCTTTTTATTGTTAGTAAAAAGTGACTGATAAAATAAGAACATTGTGGCTTTGGAATAGATAACATAGTTTTAAAATAATCATCACCATCATTATTTCAACCGAAAGACGTCCACTGCTGAACATAGGCCTCCCCCAAGCACCTCCACTTCGACCGATTCTGTGCTTTCCGCATCCAGCGGATTCCCGCAGCCTTCACAAGGTCATCGGTCCATCTTGTGGGAGGCCTTCCAAGGCTACGTCTTCCGGTACGCGGTCGCCACTCCAGAACCTTTCGGCCCCATTGGCCATCCGTTCTGCGAGCAATGTGCCCCGCCCATTGCCACTTAAGTTTGGCAATTCTTCGGGCTATGTCGGTTACCTTGGTTCTCCTGCGGATCTCCTCTTTTCTGATTCGATCACGTAGGGAAACTCCAAGCATAGCCCTCTCCATTGCCCTTTGGGTGACTTTTAGCCTTCTGATAAGGCCCATTGTGAGCGACCACGTTTCAGTACCATAGGTCATCACTGGCAACACGCACTGGTCAAAGACTTTCGTCTTGAGACACTGTGGTATGTGGGACGAAAAGATATTGCGTAGCTTCCCGAACGCTGCCCAGCCGAGTCGGATTCGATTGACCTTGAAAATAATATAAAAAAGTGACTCCATCGAAGAATCAAAAACTGAGCAGTCAGGCCCGCTATAAAATTAGCCAAATTAGCTGATTTTATAATCAAATAGCAGCAGAGAAAGTGGAAAGCACGTGTTTTACGGAAACTGTAAAATAAATCATTTTGAAAATTTCAGAGAGAATGCGATTCCACTGTTGACAAAATGACAAAATTTTCAAAGGATTTAAATAAAGATCTTACATACGGGATAGGGGATAGCATAACGGTGAAGGAAAACATCGTGAGGAAGCCGACATGTCCTAGATCCAAAAATTCGAAGACATGTGACATCAACCAACCCGCACTGGGCCCGCGTGATAGTTTACAGCCCACCCCCTCTTAAAGAGAGGAGGCCTGTGTCCTGGCAGTTGGAACATCATTGGCTGATTATACACCGTGAAATTTGAATCAAAGTTTTGCTAGAACAAACGTTATTCAGACCATGGTCTATTACCATTCTACACCATCCAATAAATAAAAAAACATCATTAGTTTTTTGAAAAACACAAAAAAGACAAAGTTTAAAATGTCAAGATTATCTACTGCTTACTAATTTCGTTTATGGAGGTACATTTCCCTGTAGACAATGCTGTGTCCCGTGCGTGGTGTCTGTGTTGTAGGGAGTAACGATATACATTTTTTTTAAATTAGATGCTGTAAAATGGTAGTAGACCATGATCTGAACAACGTTTGTTTTAGCAAAACTGTGATTCAAATTTCACGGTGTATAATCAGCCAATGATGTTCCAACTGCCAGGACACAGGCCTCCTCTCTTTAAGAGGGGGTGGGGGGGGGTACATACATGATATCTTCCCTTTATATTGTAGTAAAGTAACTGTAATAAACAGTGACCGTCTTATTACAAAACGAGTTCTAACTTGAATTCAAGCTAAAACCATCAAGCCAGTTAATGGTTATTGTATTTTGATCTTTGTTCCGAAGAACGTAAGGTTCTTAATACAATATTAACAACTTAAATTTGGTTTTAACGTCAGTTTTTATTTTTGGAACTCTAGCTTTGTCGGATTAAAGTTCGAAATGAAAAAATGGCTCAATGTTATAAGCCTGGGTCTGGGTCCGTAAAAGTTCAAAATAGTGTTTTATACATGAATGTCAGACAATTTCTTGCTTATCATGAATTTTATTCTGTTTATCTTTTGTTACAGAGTCCCAACACCCCGCGGCTCAGTCTCAAGCACAGGCAGCACAAGCACTGGGTCCCGGCTGGCCAGATTACTGACACAGGGTGTCCGGGGGACCCCCGAGGATATGGCCATCGATACTCCGAGGAGACTCAGTTGGGAACGGTAAGTGCCCCCATAATTTTTATGTAGGTTTTAAAGGTGAAAGATAAGAAAGAAATTAAAACAGATCTATAGTCACAAGCTCAGAACAGAAATAGTCGGCAGTTGCACGTCATGACTGCGACAAGAAGGCTTCCACTCAGCATGATGCAGTGCTATGGGGGAGACACAGCATGGCGCTAATTTCAGACAGACTGACAGGCTGAGGTATATGCCATTTTGTACAAAAAAATGCATAATTTTGAAGTAAGACTTGGATTCTTGTATCTTAAAACTAGAATTTAGGATCAAAAATGAGTATGGGTGTATTCACATAGAAACGCTGGACACAGAGCGCTTGGTGTGGCAACACGCCGTGTTCGGGTTCGCGACAAGTCAATCGTCATCCCGAGGATGCCTCATTGAGAGGTGAAACACGTGTCAATTTCTTTCAGGGTTTTTTTATGACTCTTTAGAAATAGCTAAGCGGAACAGGTTACTAAATGTTTTCACGTCTTTTATATTTTATAATGGATTTCCGCAAGGTCACAGCTGAATCAATTAACTAACTTAGAAACTTAACACATGCAGAATGTGCAAGCAAGTTTTATTAATACAGGAACGATGGAAAATTATACTTTATTACTACAACAGTTTGTATTACATTCAGATGAAAGCCGTGCGATTTTTCGTAGATAAAATAAAATTCTAAATGGTCTCACTGAACGATACAGATTTGAAAAGGAAATTCAAATAAGATTGGCCGGCACACCTCTACCCTTTCACAATATTATTGACCTGACCTTTCTTTATCTGGTTCGGACAGATAATGCTATTTATGAATAGATAAAGTTTTATTGGAGGAATTTGGAGAATGGTCCCTATCTGAGTCGTTAAAAGGTTCTGACTCCAAGGTATGTCGGATATTGCATTACAACTTAGCATGGAATAGCAAGTCATTTGTATACATATACAATGTCGCCCATCGGCATCTGCCCGCCCGATTTTTTTTGAATATTCATGAAAAATTATCGAAAAATAACTTTAAAAGGGGGAGTCTATCTTTAATATTTTTCAGGTTATTCATTTTTTAATGTTTTGAGTAGCGTTTGCCATATCTCCGATGTTATTGGCTCGATTTAGATTCTGTTTATTATTTCTAAAAGATTATGAGTTATTTTATGGGATTTAACATTTTTCTTAAAATTTGTCAACTATGCAAAAAAAAACGGAGGTGAAATTTTTTTTTTTCTAAAAAAAAAACAATAGTGTAAGTTCATAAAATCATAGGGGGATTTTAAAAAAATGTTAGTAAAAATAAAAATTTCAAGATAGGCCCCCTTTTAAAGTTATTTTTCGAGAATTTTTCACGAACATTCAAAAAAATGCGGGCGAGCACATGCCGATGGGCGACATTATATAAAGCTTTTAATATATTTTATTCGTGGAGAAGTGCATTAACCTTGACTTCCACTATTTTTAGATGCATTGTTCATCAGAATGCTAGATAATAGAAGAATTTTGCCAAAAAAGTTTATCATTTGGATCAAAAATCAATCTGCGTAGCCTTTTTCCAACTCATAGCATAGCATAATCAGCCTATAATGTTCCCACTGCTGTGCATCGAGAGGGAGTGGGTTATAAATCCACCACGCGGGCCCAGTGCGGGTTGGTAGACGTCACATGTTTTCGAAGTTTTGGTTCTAGAGTAATGGTTTTCCAACTCGGATGCAGCTAAATACCAGTAATTTGTTGCTGCACAACCCAGTTACTGGGTAATACGCCATGCGTAGTGTTATCAGTTTGTTTAAAGCTCTTAATTTATTTTATTATTGAAGAAGTGCTCTAACATTAACTAACACCATAGTTAGTTCAAGTCACTAGAATTAGATAATGGAGCATTAACAAATATTGATTACGTTTGTCAAAAAACTTACACTTAAGACCTAAGACACTTTTTTAGGGTTCCATACCTCAAAAGGAAAAAACGGAACCCGTATAGGATCACTTCGTTGTGCGTCCGTCAGTCTGTCAAGACCCTTTTTCTCAGAAACGCGTGGAGGTATCACGTTGAAATGAATACTTAATACGTAAGCCTGTGGTCCCTAGAAGCTCTAATAAAATCAAGCTTATAAATCAACGTAATAAAAAAATACGGCGATTTAAACGACATATTTTGATACTCGCTAATAAATCAAAACCTACAGGGTAGGTACTTCCCGTTGACCTATACTCCATTTGAAATAAGATTAGACATTTAACTAAACATTTTTTACAGTCCGTTCAACCGACTTTGACTTCTATTGCGTTGGTGGCATGACAAATGGCAGCTGCAGTAAACAGTTGGTTTGTAACCACTTTTTTTGCTTTTAATGCCATTCTTATGCCTACGCAATAGAAGTCAAAATCGGTTGAACGGACTGTAAAAAAGGTTTGTTTAAATGTCTAATCTTATTTCAAACGGAGTATAGAATCATGAAATTCGGCAGGCAGCAAGGTCTTACAGCCCAATTAGAGGAAAAAGTCCGAAAACCGTTCATTTGGAGTTTTATCACATAATTACTATTTTTTTGCGATTACAAACTTACATTTGTAGATTTGACTGTGATAGGTATATTTATTTATAGGAGAACATGTTTTTCAACAACAAAGTTAAATTTGTTTTTGGGCTAAATTCATCCCAACTACGGAACCCTTCATTTTCGTGGTCCGACATGCACTTGGCCGGTTTTCTTTTTTATCCAACTTCTTTAGACAAATTGTATGTTAAAATATACCTTGCAGACCCTACCCATTCTTCACTGTAGACATATCCATTTTGTCGACTAGATAAAGCTTGGTTGTCTAGACCGACCGACGTATGTATTATGCTAACTAGAACACCCGGCACAAGTCAGGTAACTTCATTTCACTTACAGTATAACTATTTTCTTACTGTCCCTTGGCAAACTTCGTGTTTCGTTAGTAGTCGGATTTCTATCAGTTTCCCTTTGCACTTAGTACAGATCGGACGCTCTCAACCGACTTGGAAGTATATAGATTTGTTAATACTCTTTTAAATTAATGTAATTTATTTTAAAAATGGTAGGAAAACTGCTTAAGTCGCAGGCGTGAAAATATTTTTACAGCTCTATATAGTTCACACGGAAATCAAAACAAAACAGTAATAAAATACTTGGTTCTGAATTCAAATTATTATATGCGATAAATCTAATAATTGATGGCCATGGAAATTAGCATTCGTTTGTATTCGGAAATGCGATGATTCCCAAAAGACATTAAGAAAATAGTCAAACTGTATAATATTTATGCTCCTCCGTAAAAGCTACTCCAGTAATATACAGTGACAGTAACAAAATGCTTGTAATCTAAAACTTGGAAAGACCTTATTTGGCAAAGGTAAGAAGAATCGCGATTCATTTGTTTACTCGATCCATTTATTTGCACGGATTAGTAGTTTGTCGTAAAGTTGTTATTCGGAAAAACTTAATATTACGTACCTGTACAAATGCCCTGGTGACATGAGGCTTGTTTTCAAGGTTACCTGCCTTATAGATACGATCTGTAAGAAATGTAGCTAATGAGATGTTGTTAAAATAATAGCATGACAGAGATTGGTTGTGAGTCAAACTGCTTCTGAAGAAACTAATTAATAAAAGTTAATAAAATAATAATAATATTTTTTTGACAATTTTAATCATTATTTTGAAGTGAAAACTTCTTTAGGCGCGTTGGGCATTTTTTAAATGGGACTAAACCATTGATTTCGTGACACTGTAACGCAATTTACCGACACCGTGGAGTAAAAGACATCAACGCGTTGATTACCGCGGTGCATGGAGTAAAAGACATTTTTTTCAAGTTTTCTCTTCTGTCGGCACTCCCGGAGTGCCACTGTTTTTTTTTTTTAATGAGTTGTTGAATATTTAAATTTAATTAATCACAATTTCATTTTGGGTTTTTATCTGTTTAGAATTTAAAATAGTTTTTATTAAATAGATAGTTTATAATTTCAAATATATGTAAAACTATGGATTAGAAAGATGTCTAAAATAAATAAATTAATTAAATTAAAAACAGAATAAACTGATATGGTAAAAAAAACAAGAGGAAACCAATAGTAGTTTTATTGGAACCATGCAACTAAATACAAATATTTTGAACCCTTGTTCATTCTCTGTAACTAAATCCCTATTATTATATTATAGACTAAGTTGATACTGGCATGATGTATTATGACGCGGTTTTAAATAAATTAAAAACCATAGAGCAAATAATTACTTCTAATAAAAACTTTTTCAAAAAATAAAACACTACAAAATGAAAAATTACTTTAATTTCGGAAGTCGGTGTCTTTGGTTTTGAATTTTGGTGGTTAATGTTATTTTTCACTTTGTAATGTTTTTTTTTTTGGTAAACTTTTTAAGCTATTGCATAGCTTTTATCGCGGGCTTTGAGCGCGGCGACCGAATCAAGAAACTCCGTAACGTAACGAAAATAAAACCTAACACCCCCCCACATCATTTTTGTTTTATGTCATCACCTCATCATCCCAAGTGTAGCGTTGACAAATAGGAAGTATGGAGGTAACAAATGCTATGCAATAGCTTTACCGCGGCAGTCCCCGAGTGCCACACGTTTTTTTATTTTTTACTTTATAGTTGTGATTCCTACCCCACAAAAATTCGAATAGCACTACCTGCTAGTTATGTAAATAACAGTGACAGGAACTTATCATATCATCCACAAACTAAGTGGGAAAAATTATGTATTATTGAAGCTAACTGAAAAAGTATCCAAGCAAAGTTAATAAAATTTATATGAAGTATGACCTACCAAAAAAATAAGAATCATCAAAATCAATTCATAATTGGCGGAGTAATCGCGAAACAAACATACAAAAAAAAAAACACAGTCGAATTGAGAACCTCCTCCTTTTTGAAGTCGGTTAAAAACACAACGAGCTAACCTCACTACAATACAATCTCCTTAACCTTTCACGGTGGGTTGAGCCAGTAAGTATAAGCCGAGTCAGGTAAGAGCTAAACGCCGTAATCTCTAGGTACACACGACTACACATTGCGATACAATCAGAGTTCAGCATAAACTGGAAATGTATACCTTGATGTGTAGCCGTGTGTACCATTCTCTTGAAATAATTCCGTGGGCTGAATACATCTACACGAATTTAAAGAGACATGATTTGTATTTTTTTTTTTTTTTTGTAATTAATAAACTCAAAAACTACTTGACCGATTTAAAAAATTCTTTCACTAGTAGAATGCTATATTATCACTGAGTAACATAGGCTATAATTTAAAAAAATATGACGCAGGTGAAGCTGCTGGCGGAAGGTAGCCTACACTAATTTAAAGAGAATAGATTTGTATTTTTTTTTTATAATGTATAATCTCGAAAACTACTGGACTAATTTTAAAAATTCTTTCACCAATAGAATGCTATATTATCACTGAGTAACATAGGCTATAATTTATAAAGTTATCACGCGGGTGAAGCCGCTGTCAGAAGCTTGTATGAAATAAATGCGTGCTTTTATAACATTATATTTTAATTTCTAAAAATGTTCTCAAGTGAAATCCTTTGTAATTTAATTAGTTAATGAAAAATAAATTTCTTTAACTAACCATAAATTCGCCTTAGTTTTTTTATATTCATCTTTTGTATTCTTCATGATCATTATTCATTTATTCTTCTTCTGCAAATAATATTAAAGACATTATGTCAAAATACATTATATATTCTATGCACTTGCTGCGTTTTGGATTAATCGACAATTTGTGTCTGATAATTCCTTCAAGATGTGAATCGGGAACAAAGGAAGACTACCAAAACGCTTGGCATATGTAATAAAAAGTAATTGAATACCAAATAATTCCCGAAGATATGGCAGATATTCGCAAATATTGTACAGTAAACACTTTTATTATCCATTCAAATATTTCCCAGAACGAAAGATATTAGAGTTATTAAAAACAAATGGCGTATAAATATTTCATTCAACAAACAATATCCTGAAAATGTCATGCAAATATGAAAACACGCTAAAAATAACTGGACTGTGTAACGAACTAGTTTTCGTATGTGACTCCGCCTCTTAAGACGCAGATATATGAAAGTGATCTTGAAAGGTTAGCTTGCATGTTCTATACTGAGCTCACGCAACGCGTCGTACGTCCAGCCAGTAATAGGACTCGCCCATCAAGGAGCGTTGTCCCAAATTAGACGCATTATTAATTTATTACACGTAAAACAAAAAGTATTTTAATAAAATACGTATACTAAAAGATCGATAATTTAATTATTTTTAAATTGGTGAAGTTTTCAGAAAAATACGCTTGATAGATTTTGCGTCCTTCTCAGTTTCCGCGTTAGACATAACTTTATAAATTAATTTCACTATGTAATATAAACATAATCAAAACTATGCCTATATTAAAATATTAAGGAAATGCTTTTATTTAACACATATTTTTTTCAAATCACTAACACTACTCGTTTAGACGTCATCTTCAGTATAAAATCATTAAACGTCAGTTATCGTTAAGGAAAGAGTAATTTTGTACATGACTATACCCCGTTTGAAATAAGATTAGACATTTAACTAAACCTTTTTTACAGTCCGTTCAACCGATTTTGACTTCTATTGCGTTGGTGGCATGACAAATGGCAGCTGCAGTAAACAGTTGGTTTGTACAGTTGGTTTGTAACCACTTTTTTGCTTTTAATGCTATCCTTATACCTAGGGTATAGAAGTCAAAATCGGTTGAACGGACTGTAAAAAAGGTTTGTTTAAATGTCTAATCTTATTTCAAACGGAGTATAGTGTTGGCTTGGGTGCCCATTCCGAATTCATGACTTTCGCAAAGTGTCATAATTATTTATGACACTTTAATTTTAACATAATTATATTATGATTATTTTTAGAAAATGGGAGAGTAATAAATGAACTAAAATATTATCAAGCTGCAAAGTGCTCTTTTAAGACGAAAAGATTGCCAAGGTGATGAAAACTAAAGGACAATAAAATGATGTCATAAATATTTTTATATTTTTTTTTTTACTGCCTCTTTGGTCTAGTGGTCGCAAGCGCTACTGCTGAGTATGAGGTCCTGGGTTCGATTCCCGGGTCGGGCAGTGTTATTGGGTTTTTCCATATGAAATTTCTCAGTAACGGCTCGGAGTCTGGATTTGTGCCCGGTTGATGGCAATAGGCTCACCCTTTATTACATGGGACTTAAACGTAACTGGCGAAATGTGGGTGTGCCTGCTACAGGGACACCTGTGCCCAACCTTTCGAGGAAACAAGGCGTGATGTTATGTTATGTTATATTTTTAGAACCAATAGGCGTAAAGTATGTATATATTTCGTAATTATCTATACGAATGGAATATTACGTTTTAGCTTAAAATATTACTAGCTTCTGCCCGCGACAAGTCGCCAAGACCCACGTGAAATTTTAGATCCCGACCCATCGTGTCGCATCGCATCGCCCGCCACAATGTTTTCATATAACTTGGTTTACGCGGCGCATGCCAGCAAAACTACCAGTCTTCAACATCCATCGTCATATTTCCAAAACGTTAATTAATTATACACTTAACATAACATAACATAACATAACATCACGCCTGTAATCCCCGAAGGGTTAGGCAGAGGTGTACCTATAGTACACCCACATTTCGCCAGTTATGTTTAAGTCCCATGTAATAGGGGGCGAGCCTATTGCCATCAACCGGGCACAAATCCAGACTCCGAGCTGCTACTGAGAAATCCCATATGGAAAAACCCAATAACACTTTGCCCGACCCGGGAATCGAACCCAGGACCTCATACTCAGCAATCGCGCTTGCGACCACTAGACCAACGAGGCAGTATACACTTAACCTTCCTCATGAATCACTCCGTCTATTAGTGAAAACCGTATGAAAATCCGTTCGGTAGTTTTTGAGTTTATCGCGTTCAGACAGACAGACAGATGCGGTGGGGGGACTATATGTATTGATAGTGATGTAGTGATTTCCTTGGATGATCAATATATCCGCAGGTAATAAAACACCTCAGAAAAATTATAAAAAGAGGAAATGAAAAATACTTAAAATATTTGAAAAAACAAGCGATAAAAATAACCATATTGAATGATCTTAAATATTATTTGGTTACCAAAGAGGATCATAATGGCGGCATTATGATCCTTCCAAAATAATTATCTCCAAAATTCATATTTCTGACAAATTTTTAATTAATACCTTCATTTTTACGCTGGAGACTTTTTCTATCTTACAGATATTATTTTTAAGTTAATCTATTTTAAACCTGATATTGTTGGGCAAGTTCTAATCGAGTTATTTTATGATAATTTTTATGATAGTCAAGGTAAAATGAACCACATTTTTATTCAGTTATTATAAGAAGTTAAAATCAAGAAGGTAATTCAAGCTCAGAGAGAAGTATCGTATCGACATGAATAAATAAAAATCCTGAAAAGTGTGTTTTTTTCCCGGCTGCGGTGGAACCCAAAAAGAAGGTTATGTTTTTTCGATTTGTCATTTCACAAAGGAACAGAGTAACGGATAGACGTGATTTTCATAGTTCCCGTGGGATATACCACGTGAGTACAACCGCTTTTACTCTGTGTAAATTTTTATACAAACCATGGCATAGAAAGAAAGAAAGAAAAAGTATTTATTGAGACTCGCACAGGAAATCACAAATTAAACTAAAACTCACTCATTCAAACATAAATGAAATAAAAACAGTGGCACTCCGGGAGTGCAGATAGAAGTGAAAACTTGAACAAGATCGCCTTGGTGGAATAAAAATACTTGTATTGAACATTGGTCCGCAACCTTGTCTAAATAAAGAGCTCAATCGCGTTTACAAAAAAAAAATACCTCCAAAACCTTTAAAGTAAAAATACTTACATAGAACATTGATCTGTAACGTAATATAAATAAAGTGCACAATCGCGTTTACAAAAATGAGGTGTCGGTAACGGTGTCGCGAATTCAATTGTTTTTTCCCATCTTAAAAATGCCCAACGCGTCTAAAGAAGATTTCACTTAAAAAAACAAATTAAAATAAAATCAGAAAGTCCTGTACGAGGCCAAAAGGCTTCTATCTCAATGTATGCTGCGACATTTAAAAATAAATGTCCGCATGTGATGCGGGTTCCTCCTTAATTATTAGTCAGGGATTTTTTTTATTAAGCAAGTTGAATTTAAGTACCAACTTAAATTCAAATCAGAACTGTCATTCTTTGACAGTTCTATTAAATAGCTATAACATGGAAACTATCTAGGGAGGATGAATGAAAGGCGACTAACAAAATGTATTTACAAGGCTGATGTAAAGGAAAAGGCTGGGTGGGGACGCCCTAGGAGGACATATACTGACCTTATTGGTGATGTTCTTCAGAAAGGCCAGGTGCGTAGTACTCGCAATTGCTGTGCGTGTATGACCAGATGTATGAACGTAGACGAGGCAAAAGGAGTATGTAAGGATCGTAGCAGGCGGCGATCTGTAGTTTCTGCCTACCCCCATGGGAAGAAGGCGTGAGTTTATGTACGTATGTATGTATCTAGGGTGTAAATTTGCTTGAAAAATTATTTACTTGACTATTTCCTTTACTTTTTTAACCATGTTGTAACCAGATGGTTTTCCATAGTAAAAAGTATAAAAAACATCTCATCTTTATTCCGAAGTAAAGTAAACCAACAAACTAAAGTATAAAAAGAGGTAGCTTGATACTCACAAAGAACCGTTTTCACTTTGAATATAATGCCCACGTACCTTCACGTTCACTTTCTTCAGTATTAAAAGCGGTTAAAAGATTATAGGCTTAAAAAGTAGGCTTTCGGGTGAGCATAAAAGCTTAAGTATGAATAGAAATTATGGAGGTAAATATCTACGTTTTTGACTTCGTGGAATCGTTCATTCTTTGAACGATACCATGAACTCATAATCGTAAACGTATGTAGTCTGCAAACTAACACAGTTTTTATTACAGCCACTAGTAATTAACTTTAGAATTTTTAACACAACTAACTATTTACACTAGGTACTAAATTAAAAGACTTACTAACTATCTGTATACATAAAAACTAAAAGTCACTAAAGGCCTACGCAGACCGGGACGGCATCGCAAGGGATTAAAATTTTTACCAATGGACATTCAAACGTATGGATACAGAGAGACAGACAAAAAATATATATAATCATCGTTTTTATGGTTCCGTAGTTAACAAGGAACCCTTATAGTTTCGTCATGTCCATCTGTCTGTCTGTCCGTGGCTTAGCTCAGAGACTGATAGTACTAGAAAGCTGTAATTTGGCATAAGTATACATATTAATTACGCCAACAAAGTGGTAACATAAAATCATGAAAAACATTTTTTTTAGGGAACCTCCCCTACACGTAAAGTAGGGATGTTTTTTAGGGTTCCGTAGTAAACAAGGAACCCTTATAGTTTCGTCATGTCCGTCTGTCTGTCTGTCTGTCTGTCCGCGGTCTAGCTCCGAGACCCTTAGTACTAGAAAGCTGTAATTTGACATAGGTATACATATTAATTACGCCGACAAAGTGATAAAACAAAATTATGAAAAACATTTTTTTTAGGGTACCTCCCATACACGTAAAGTGGTGATGTTTTATTTTTTTATCCTACAGTGTGGGGTATCATTGGAAAGGTCTTACAAAAAAAATATGAGTTTGTGAAAACCATTTTTGGATTCAGGATTCAGGGATCCGTTTGCAAAATATTAAGCTTTAAAGTGCTAATTTTTGTTAGAGTCAAGTGTCCCCCCCCAGCCAGCTAAATGGTTGGTTTTGGATGTGTGAAAAAAATCACAGCAGTAGTTTATATAACGAAATTAAAAGAAAAACTATCACAGCTAAGTAGGCTTTACTAGTTATCGAGTAATAATCGACCAACTTAACTTTGCAGTTGCAAAAACATGTTTTCCCATACATTCCGTATGGGAGAACATGTTTATCAACTACAAAGTTAAGTTTGTTTTTGGGATAAATTCATCCCAACTACGGAACCCTTCATTGTGCGTGGTCCGACACGCACTTGGCCGGTTTTGTTTTTTCTCGTCTGTCCCATGTTGTGGGGTGTCGTTGGAAGTCAAGCTCCACAAACTCGCAGTGAATCTCGTAAATCTTCACGATAGCCTAATAAAACAGAACCAGGTTATACAAGGCGACATACATCGGACATAGAGTAAACAAGCAATATAAACAAACGTGGTACTACTGGCGGATTGTTTGTATGCTGTACCTTGCTTGTGTTAGTCTGTGTATGGGGTGCAATACTCAATACTTTATTTTATTGCATTCCACAATGTATGTGCTAAGGTGGTAAACATTTGCTTAAGAAACAGTCGTGGACCCTGTCGGGCACAGCAAAAGAAAGATAGTAGAGATGAGGACTTATCGTATATCTTATAATCTAATTTACAATGTTTGTAAATATGTGAGCACCATGTATCTATCACATAGGGAATTAAATTATCTGTCGTTGCTTCATTTTTAGTTCTTTTTACCTATTGTGGTATAGTTATTTTATTCTAAGTGCATCGTCTTCACATGTAATTACTTAACTAATGTAGTACGTACATATGCAAACAATTGTAAAACATTTTAAAAGGGCAACGGTGGAGTTTCTTGCCCATTCTTTTCCATACGAAAACTGCCTTTTGGAAGGGGCGACTAGAATCAATTTTATTATTTTATAAATTTTGACGTTCAAAAGTGCCATACATGGGCCTATTTGAAATAAATGATTTGACTTTGACTTTAACTTATTCTAGAAAAACATTTTTTTGTGTATTGTTTATGAGTTTTAGGGATTTATCAACTGTCGGATGATACCTCATGGTATTTATTGACGTTCAGTTTGGTCGTGGAGTTTGTCTATGGGTATTATACCTACGTATACAGGGTGGCAGGGACATCGACGCGAAAACTGAAACCATGGATTTAGTACATGATTCTGAACCCCCTTTTTTTTTTTTTTTTTGGGTGGGAAATTATCAAATAACTTCTCCCGCTCTGGGCGGAGCGGGAGGGCATGTCAGACTCTTACTGACTAAAACCCACCCGTGTTGCTTCGGTTGCCCTGTTGCCGGGGGCCACGATTTCCCGATCGGTTTTCTTCGAACCCCCGGCAGGCATTGGTCCTAGTGGACCCCGTCAATTCTGCTGACATCTCTTTGAGGCGCGCGTGGAACACAACGCGCCGTCGACCCGGGCCTGGTCCTTATCGGACGGCGAGCTACCCATTGCTCACCGTCCGCAAGCCCGCGCCTACGGTGGCCGGAAATCGGCTCGCGATTCCCGCCCCGGGCGTCTCCTCCTGCGGCGGTTAGGGGCGTGAGGGCGCGAAATTTGCCTCTCCCTCACGCGTTCCGCCTCCTCCTTCGCGAGCATTACCGCTTCGCAGAAGGAGGTGACGGCCTGCCATTTCCTCTCGCTCCGTACCATGGCCTGAACCAGGGCCGGACGCGAGAGATCACCGCCGCCGATCGCCTCTACGAGAACACGGCGTTGCTCCGCCCAAGCCGGGCAGACCTCCACCGTATGCTCCACCGTGTCCTCAGGCCGATCCACACAATGGTGACACCCAGGTGTTTCCTCCCGCCTTATCCTGAACAGGAACCTCCCGAAGCAGCCGTGTCCGGTGAGGACCTGCGTCAGGCGGAAGGTGAGAACGCCGTGGCGTCTCTCCAGCCACTCCTCAAAGACGGGTCTTATCGCCGCGATTGTGGCGTGCCCAGCGCGGGGTTGCGACAATCGCACCCTCCATGACGCCATGAGATCCCGCCGGAGCTCTGTCCGCTGTGCCGCAATTTCTTGCGGCATCGGGGTTAAGCCCCGGCGTTTCGCCTCCTCGCGCCACTCCCAGACGTGCGCGAGGACCTTTCTGAACCCCCTTGCGTTGTAATTTTTCGTAGGTTATTTTTTAAAAAAATCTGCTGTTTCATGGAAAAGTGCAATACTTACGCGATCAAAATGTATGGAACAGCTGATTTTTTTTTTCTTATATTTCAACGCCGGGGGCTTCAGAATCATGTACAAAATCCATGGTTTCAGTTTTCGCGTCGATGTCCCTGCCACCCGTATATTTATAAAATACTGACGAAATGTAGGTGTAGGTACTATAATTAAGCCTCATGAAGTGATTATAAGGTATAATGAATTAATGTGCCTTAGGATAAATGTATTTTTGTTTATTGTACCGATGATAAATAAGGATAATACCAATAATAATAAGATTTACCTACTATGCTTTGGAATAGGCAACTAGCTTCATTTTTCTGACTGACCGACTCCTTGACAATTCAAAAGTACCTGTAATTGGTTTATTTGAAATAAATGCTTTGAGTTTGAGTTTGAGATATTTGAAAATGAAAATGAATGATTAATTATTACAGGCGTAATGTTGTGATCATGTTATGTTATACAATAGGGTAGTTTCCTTGGTAAAAAAAATTAAATTCTATTTAGTCCGTCTTTCAGATAATAAAAAAATATTAGACACGTATTTTTAGCTTTATCATATTAAAAAAAATAACTTAGAAAACACGCATTAAAGTTGGGGAGTGGGGGCTCGCTACGTCACAACGCAGTATTAAATCTAGCAAGGCGTGACGTCATGCCACATTTTAACTCAATGTATCTTTTGATTACGTCAAAAAATAAAAAATATGTGTCCAATTTTTTTTTATTTTCTGAAACCCGGACTAAAAAAGAAATGGACACAGGCTTATTCCAGACAACAATATTTCTAATGTCTCTCACATAAACTCATTTGCACCCTCAACTAATCAAGAGAGCGGTCGTGTTGACTTGACAAAGTAGGTATGTGACAACTTCTGACAAGTCAAACATTTTGACTGGCTGCGACACGCCGGAGTAACTTTATTAGTTCTCAAAACAACATCTGGGACCGAAAAGTTTATTTTGTGTGATTCAGAATGGGCCGGAATGAACCTCCTTGAACCTAGTTTATTAAGGCTATTGTTAATATTATAATGCCTATTTTCTCCGAAGTGAAAGAAATAAATAAATAATACATGTCGGAGACGGGTATGTGACTTTTACGTTATTATCAGCGATATTTTAACTACTGTGGGCGTAGTGTGAGTAGTGTTGGTTAATGCGCAATAGAAAAAAAGGTTTGCAGTTCAGATCACATTATAATTTACTATCAAATGAATCACACTAGCTAAATTATACACACACTGGGTGCGACGGCGTTTATTAAAATCACTAATTAACAAAATGATCACAAATTACAACTAACACAATAACTGAACACCACGAATCGAGAACGATTCCGCGACGTCTTGACTCCAATGCGACCCGAGGCTGAATGTCCTCCTCGCCGTGGCCTTAAAACATCACGACTCTTTAGTAGCGCGCCTTTTTTGGTGTAGGTAGATCTCTCTTGATGTCGCCAGTGGCGCGCTTGCGATTCGTTTCGTGTTCGTACTAATGACCGGAGCCGACATACATAATACAGTGTGTCTTTATAATGTGTACATATTGAAATGAGGGAATCTATGCTTAATTTTATCGACGGAAACATATTTAAAAGAACTATTTTTTTTTTTTTTTCAAATATTTTTATGGAACTTTTAAACAAAACGGTGTAACTTTTAAACTAAATGATCTATCACGATGAAACAAACTCCATGATGATTGGAAAATTAGGCGTCCTCATAAAATAATAATTGTCGCAAAAAAATACCCTCAATTGTTTTTTTTTTTTTGCAAACATCAGTTTTTTTTCATAAATTTTTACAATAATCGTTAAATTTCTCAATAAGACATCCGAATTCCGTAACTTAAAAAAAAAAAATGCTGTTCATATTTTTTCCGTAGATGAAGTTAAGCATAGATTCCCTCATTTCGATATGTGCACATTAAAAGACTCACACTGTATAGTATACAGCCACATTTTATCAGTTATGCTTAAGTCCTCCACCAGTCATACCATTCACCAAACCGCACTGGGCCCGCGTGGTGGATTACGGCCAGTCTCTCCCACGTAGAGGAGGTCTGTGTTCCAGCAGTGGGGACAATTAAGGCTGAAATTGTCCCCACTGAAAAAAAAAACGAAACTTGTCTTATATCGGAAATATTGTCTTCTGAAAACCTGCCATATATTCCGTTTTTTATTTAATTTTAATTGAATGACACCGTCACTCAAAGTACGACTACTAAAATACAGTGGCACTTCGGGAGTGCTGACAGAAGTGAAAACTTGAAAAAAAGTCGGCCGCGGTAATTAACGCGTTGATGTCTTTTACTCCACGGTGTCGGTAAATTGCGTTACAATGTCGCGAAATCAATGGTTTAGTCCCATCTCAAAAATACCCAACGCGCCTAAAGAAGTATTCACTTTAAAAAAACTCAAAATGTTATCAGTTAACCTATCGAAATAGCCACTTTAAGTGTAAATAAGGCAAGGCATACATCATTGTCACAACACAACTAACATTCACACTTCCTTCAGACCCTCTGGTCACATTCAGTCGCTACGATTAATGCTGGTTATTTATTTGTCGCTACGAGCTGCGAAGCTACGTGGTTACGACGCTACGACGTGCTACGCGTTGCTACGTTAAAAATTGTACTACGGCGTAGCTTACAGCTATTTGAAGTACGTGACTCAGATTTTTTGTGACACGTTTGAAAACGGTTTTATTTTATAGCGAGAAAAACGTGTGTAGTTTCAAAAAAATCTGCAATTTGATTTATTCTAAATTATTTATTGGTTTTCCCTTCTATAGATTTATTTTCTCTTTTGTATTTTTTTTATTGTTTATAAGATGCCTGTCGGTAAAAATGATTTATAACCGTACTTTTGTATTATTCTATGTTTAAATAAATAATAAATAGCTTCCTAGAATATAAAAAATGGCAGTGGCACTTCGGGAGTGCCGACAGAAATGAAAACTTGAACAAGAACGCCTTGGTGGAAGAAAAATACTTGTATCGAATTGCTCCGTAACCTTTTTTAAATTAAGAGTACAATTGCGTTTACAAAAAAAAAAAATACTTCCGAAACCTTTAAAGTAAAAATACTTGCACAGAACATTGATTCGTAACACAATATAAATAAAGAGCACAATCGCGTTCACAAAACCTTTAAAGTAAAAATACTTGCATAGAACATTGATTCGTAACGTAACATAAATAAAGAGCACAATCGCGTTTACAAAAATGAGGTGTCGTCATGGTGTCGCGAAATCAATGGTTTAGTCCCATCTCAAAAATGCCCAACGCGCCTAAAGAAGTTTTAACTTCAAAAAATATCCCATGATCTAATTTATTCAGTCTGCAATTAAAACCACAGATATCGGTTTTTGCTTGAACTGAAATCATCACTTACAAACGTACCAAGATGTTGGAACCCTGCCAAGTTTCATACTCCACCTGGTTTCCGCTTCGCTGTGAAATAACAGTCACATTCAGAAATGGGTTACCCGGCCATTTGTCCAAATGTATTGCCATGGCAGGATGAGGCTAATAACCATCGAGTATGTTAACCCTTTTGTTTTCTTTGAAATGGTTACGGGAAACATGACGTAAATATATGCATACGTATAGTCAGTCGTACGTCTCATGGGCATTGCTTTGATAAAAAAAAAATCGTTTAATTCAGACAATTTCAGTCAGAAACCCGAAAGTCTGACAACCAGTCTTACCAAGTTGTATCGTATTACCCAATAACTAGGTTGTGAAGGTCAGATAGGCAGTCGCTCCATGTCAAATACTGCTTCAGCTGCATCCGATTAGACTGGATACCAACCCCAACATAGTTAGGAAAAGGCTACGCAGGGCAGTCAAGAGTACTTCACACCTCTGCTTAACACTTTTGCGAATGCAGCCGTGAAGTTATCTTATAAATAATGTTATGTAATATATGTTACTCGTTTAGTAATGTAACGTATTATCAATATGACATCGTGACATATTTCTGGGTCGTTGGTTTCACGATATTGACGTGAAAATGGTATAATTTAGGAAAATGTATATATTGGAATAATTACAAGTGCAATGAACTCGGTTTTGTAGATTTTTTAAATGAAAACTTCTTTAGGCGCGTTGAGCATTTTTAGCTGGGAAAAAACAATTGAACTCGCGAGCGACACTGTTACCGACACCAGCTTTTGACCATTCAAAAGACATCAACGCGCGATACATTTCCTTTGGGATTAGTGACATTCCAAACATTGAGACATGACAATGAAATGATTGACATTTCCCTTTATTTTACCGATTTCAAAAAAAAAAGTATTTTCTGCACAATAAAATTGTTCAAGTTTTCACTTCTGTCGGCACTTCCGGAGTGCCACTGTTTTTTTTTGTATATTTTTTATATCATTTTTATGGGGCAACGCAATAAGCATAATACTATCCAAGAGCTTTAATTAATTGCTTGTTTAAAATAAAATGAAAAAACTTTTCAAATAAATACAACCGACTTCCAAACTACTAAGTGAAAAATAACTTTAATTTCGGAAGTCGGTGTCTTTGGATCAGTATTTTAGTTTTTTGACACCGACTTCCGAAATTAAAGTTATTTTTCACTTAGTAGTTTGGAAGTCGGTTGTATTTTTTGTAAAAAAGTTTTTTTTTTTTACTTTTTAGTGTGTTGGTTTGTAATTTATCTAAGGTACAATAGCCTTATGTCAACTGCTCATCAAAAATACCCAAATCGCTATAGATGTGCCTTTAATATTTGAAGAGGTCCCTCGATTTCTCCAAGATCCCATCATCAGATCGTGACCAAATGACAATGGAACCAACTTGAAAGTATACCCTTTCAAACAAAAAAATATATTTTCAAATCGGTCTAGCCGTCTTCGAGTAATAGTGGAACATACATTAAAAAAAAAATCCCGACGAATTGAGAACCTCCTCCTTTTTTTTTGAAGTCGGTTAAAAAGTAATATTTTTCCTATCTTAGGACACAATTTCCAAACAAACAAAGTCGCAACACGGTAGGTACTATCGTTTCACGAACTTAAACAATCGTGCTCTCTAGTTGCTCCCATCTTAGATTCGAGGTGTACAGTCAGTGCCGAAATTAATTGATTATTTCGGAATTTTTATATTTAAATATCATGAAGCCTAATGAGTATTGAGCAGTGGTGGCACAATGGTAACGGCCGCGACTTACGAGTTGTAGGTCGTGGGTTCGAACCCAAGCAGGCACTTTGTGTAAATTATTTTATCACCACTACTCTCAAAACGGTGAACGAAAACATCGTGATGAAACCGGCATTTCCTAGAACAAAAAAATCGAAGACATGTGACATTCACCAACCCACAATGGGCCCACGTGGTGGATTACCGCCCACTCCCTCTTACCGAAATAGAAGGTCTACATCCCAGCAGTGGGAACATTATAATAATAATAATAATAACCCCATCGCCGTATCTCTACGTTGACGTCGTGGTGGGGCTTGCGCGCTCCGAACTCTAGGTCTGTGCCGGTACAGTTTACTTTGCCGGAACGGGTCTGGGATGAGGAGCCAGACCAAAAGAGATACAAAAACCCGCAGGGCAGCGTGTGGCGAGCTGTTGGGCAGTAGCGACCCCACGGACCCTATCTCCCGGGAGAAGTCTTGTTCCTCACCTCTGGCTTGCCTTTATTGGCCGGCTGGAGTGAACACTGACGAGGAACGGCGCTCCCGCCTCATTCTTGCCTTAATTGGCCGGCTTGAGTGGAGATTCGCTAGAGCAAACGTGCTCGGAGGAAGGAAGTATTCCAGTAAGATGCTGGTAGGGATCTTGACCGTACTTCCGGGATTGTCCTGATAGCCGTGGAATACCTCTCCACTCCTCATAAGCACCTCAGGACGTGTTGCCCCCTTGTCGCTACGACACTATGTGCTAGCGACCATGTTCGGGGGCCCATTATTGAGTGTGCAAGTCACCCCCTGCCATTTTATCCGTGTGCATATAAAACATAGATCAGGCAGGGGCCATAGTCCTTCCATAGTTCCAGGTGACCAGTCCACTTTAGCAACCCAAACCCATAGTCCGATATCTTTGTTTCCATATCTTACAATAGCCCTACACCAACTGGGGGTTGTCCTTAGCTGCACTTGCATAGTGCGAACAGGGATAATCGTCGGCTGGTAGCTCATTTAATTAAAAACGTCTAAGGGGCCTCTGCGAGTTGGCTTCGGCTCCTCGTACGCCTTCCAAAGGTCCGGGACCCCTGGGTCCCGAGAAATGTCAAAGACGTAAATAATAATAATAATATAGCCTTTTATTCAGATCCATATTACAATTAAATGACAAAATATACATAGAAAACTTAAGTTTAATGTAAACCTTAATCTAGTCTCTTATTTGAGTTTTACTTATTTTCTGTAGATCTGTTTGCCAGTCGACAAAGGCCTCCTCCAACCTTTTCCACTCATGCCTTTCTTGAGCCACTCTGTTCCATGTGACGCCTGCCACTTGTCTTAAGTCGTCCTCCCATCTTTTTTGTGGTCTACCTCTTTTCCGTTTACCTTCTCTAGGATACCATCGTGTCACAATTTTGCTCCACTTGTCTTTCTCTCTTATCATATGCCCTGCCCATCGCCATTTAAGCCTTCTAATTTTGCACGTTATGTCTATAACCTTTGTTTTGCTTCTTATTACACGGTTTCTCAGTCGGTCTATCTTTTTCACATTCATCATGCTTCTTTCCATTGAGTATTGGCATGTTGCAAGTTTTCTAGTCGTGTTTTCTGACAAGGTCCATGTTTGGCTGCCGTACATGAGAACTGGTAGTATACAAGTATTAAATAGTTTGCTTTTTATATTCATATGCAGGTTTTTATCTTTCATAATCTCTTTCAAACCCCAGTACCTTCTCCAGCCATTGGTTATTCTTCTTTCAACTTCTTTGCGCATCGGATTATCATCTGTTATTAGCTGTCCCAGGTAAATATATTCATCTGTATAATCAATTTGGTTGTTTCTTAAATTGATCGTAATTCTCTCTCCGTTTGTCATTACTCTTGTTTTTTCCGGGTTCAATTTTAACCCTACCTTCTCGCTTTCCGTTGCTAGTTCGTTTATCATTTTTGTTATGTCTTCCGGGGATTTTGCAAATAACACAATATCATCTGCGAATCTCAAGTGAGTTAACGAGACACCGTCTATATTGATACCGAGATTTTCCCAGTTAAGACCTCTGAATATTGATTCTAGTACCGCCGAGAATAATTTTGGTGACAGGGGATCTCCTTGTCGTACGCCTTTGCCTACTCTGAAAGGTTCGCCTTTCTTTTCTAATTGGATTCTCGCAGTACTCTGACTGTAAACATTCTTTATTAAGCGGATGTATTTGTGTTCAATTCCTTGTTCTTTTAATGACTCCCATATCTTTTCGTGAAACAAAGAATCGAATGCTTTGCTATAATCGATAAATGCGATGTAGTAGGTACATTGGTATTCTTTATACTTCTCCATAACTTGGCGTACTACATAAATGTGGTCAATCGCTGAATAGCCTTTACGAAAACCCGCCTGCTCAATGGGTTGGTGTTCGTCTAATATTTTCTCAATCCGATTTAGTATGATCTTGGCAAATACCTTGTATATGTTGGACATAAGACTGATAGGGCGGTAGTTCCCGATTTCATATTTGTCTCCTTTCTTATATAGAAGAATAATGTTTGATTCTGTCCATTGCCGTGGGACAATTTCGGTATTTAGTATCTCGTTAAACATGTCAGTGAGAACTGGTGTTATAACTTCTTTGCTTTCTTTTAGGATTTCGTTGTTTATACCATCGGGTCCTGGTGCTTTGTCTCTCTTTTGACTATCTATAGCTTTTATTACTTCAGTCAGAAGGATGTTAGGGATATTTGAGATTTCCGCTAAGTCGTTTTTGTCTCGAGCGGTGTTGTGTTCATATATTTTTTTGTAATAGGATGTGGCTATTCCTAATATGTTTGTTCTGTGGTGGTTCCATTCTCCGCTGTCATTTTTAACTTTTGGGATCCAGTCTTTTGAATTTGTTAATTCTTTATGAGCTTTTTTAACACCTCCTGTTTTGGCTATATGTTTTTCGATAATTTCCATTCTATTTGTTTTCCTGTCTGTTCTTATACTTTCTTTGATGTCTTTACTAATTTTCGCTAAATGCCTTCTTCTGTCTTTTTCTTCTTTTGCGTTAATTAGCTGGTTTCTTTGCTCTAGTAATTTCATGGTATTAGTTGTTAGCCATTTTTTCGGTTCAGATTTGATCTTAGCAGTGTGTTGTAACTGAACTTTAATAGTATTCTCTATCCAGTTGTACTTTTCCTGAGTTCCCATGGTCTTTGTATTCTCTTTGAAGTCTGTGAATTTATCTCTTAGGGTGACTACTAGTTGCTCCATTTGATGTTTGCTGAGTTTATCAATCGCTAGTTCCTGTCTCGGTCTAGGTTTCTTTGGTTGTACTGATTTTATTTCAGCTCTGATTAGTCTATGGTTGGTATTGAAGTTAAATTTGTTAATGACGTCAAAATTTGTAAAGCAGTTGTTTCTATTGGTCATTATAAAATCGATTTCATTCTTTGTTTTCCCGTCTGGTGAAATCCATGTCCACTTTTTCTTTGTGTTTTTTTTGTATACTGAGTTTAAGATGGTTAAGTTATTTTCTAGTGTAAAGTTTATAAGTTTTTCTCCATTTCTACTTCTAATTTTATTACTGTAGGTGAATGGTCCTAGTACTGTCTCTTCTCCTGGACGCTTAGCTCCAATTTGCCCATTGAAGTCTCCCATGACGATTAGGTTTTTATGGGCATGTTCTTGGATAGTGTTATTTAAGTCAAGGTAGAATTTCTCAATTGTTTCCAGGTCCGATTGTTCTGTTGGTGAATATATTTGTAAAATAGACCATGAATCTTTATATCCCGGTAACTTCAGATTCATCATTGCTATGCGCTCCGAGATTCCAATAAATCCTTCTATAGATTTTTCAAGGTATTTTTTGACGATGAAACCAACGCCATGGTGGCCTGGCGTCGTTCCAATATGGTACAGTAAGAAGTCTGGTTGAGACATAATTCTTTCTCCCATTCGTCGTGTTTCACTGAGGCCGACGATATCCCATTTAATTTGTGTTAACGCATTTGTTAGTTCTATAAGATTTTCTTCATTTTTCAGCGTGAGTGCGTTAAGGGCTGCGACGTATATTTTTGTTTCTTTGTAGTTGTTTTCCTGTGTTGTTGGAGGGTTATGGTCTTTGTCCCCCACGAGGACCAGTCGGCTTGGGGGAAAATGTATTTCTTCTGTTTGTTTATTTTCGTAGTTTGTTTGGATTTCCCGTTTACCGGTTAATTGCTATTGTTTATTGGGTGTAGGTTTGTTGGTAAAAGAGTTCGATCTGGGTCTCATTGCATCGAAGGCATTTATCCTGTTGTCTTTGGCAAAGCATAGGATTTGCTGTTTCTTGGGTTGAGTTTTGGAAGGTGACGGTGAGCTAGTTGGTTCCCTTTTCCTTTTTTCAGTCTGGGATGCTTTTACTACTAGTTTGTCGTAATTTAGAAAAGCTGTATTTCCCTTTTCTCTCTCTTCCTTCAATTGTGGTAGCAGTGCTTTCCTTTTCTCCAAAACTTCCTTCGAGTAATCCTCCGATACATGAATATTCTTAAAGCTCTTTCTATTCTTCATAATTTCATCTTTTCTCCATGCATTTATAAAAGAACATAGCACCGGCCTTGATTTATTCTGAACTATATTTTTTCCCAAGCGGTATAGTTTGTTTATTTCGGATTGCTCTATATTTATGTTTAGGTCTTCTTTGAGGGTCACCTTGACACTTTTAAATAGCTCCGATGTCGAGTTTTCCCCCTCTTCCAGCCCGAAAATAATTATGTTATTACTTTTCTTTTCTCTTTTCAAATATTCCATCTCTTTCTCCAGATCACTAACTTTTTGTTTTAATTGTTCATTTTCTTCAATAATAGGGGTGAGTTTTTCATCCATCCTATCCATTAAGTTTTTTGTAAGTGATTCAGTTAGTTCAGCTGTTTGCTTCTGCATTTCTATCTTCATATTGTCGAATAATAGTTGAAATTGTAGCTCCATATTTTTGTGCAACGTAACGGGAACATTATAGGCTACTTATACTATGAACCCTAATTATTCTTTCAATTTTTCTTTAATCAAATTTATTTATGACTAGCTTCCACCAGCGGCTTTGCCCGCAAAATATCTTTATAAATTATAGCCTATGTTACTCAGTGATAATATAGCATTCTACTGGTGACATAATTTTTAAAACCAGTCCAGTAGTTTTTGAGTTTATTCATTACAAACAAACATACAAAAAAACTAATCTTTTCTCTTTATAATATTAGTTTAGATTTAGACAGACAAGTTAATAATTAGCCAGTTTTCATCCCTAGAGCGTCACCATGTGTGTAACCTACTTTTCTTACTGACAGTACAAGACATCGCTTGCTCGAAGCGAACTCGACAGTTTTATTACTCACATTATTCGTCATTGAGATACACGACAGGGAAACAACGTCACTTGCTTCCTGAAACAATGTTTTGAATTAAACTGAATTGGTGGAACATTGAAGTGGTATGTAAACATAGTAGCGGGTGGCGTTGTGTATTTTCCTCCCTAGGGAATAAGGTGTGAATTTATGAACGTATGTATTGGAGTGGCGCAGACTGACGAGGGAGATGGATTGAGTTCGAATCCGATGTATTATTAACAAAACTCAGTCTTCATATGGATATTTTAAATCAGTTGTGTAGGTTAACAGGCATACTAAGGTGGGAATTAATTGAATGTGGCGTAAGGTAGGGGGGGTTGAGCTCGCCCCTGTTATTTAATTTGTACGTCAATCAGCTTATCGAGCGACTGAGCAGCACACATGTCGGCTGTCACATAGACAGTACATGTGTCAATAACATAAGTTACGCGGACGACATGGTGTTGCTCAGTCCATCGATGAGCGGATTGAGAAAGCTACTCACGATCTGTGAGACGCATGCGGAGGTGCACGGCCTTAAATATAACTCAAAAAAGAGTGAGGTCTTAGTGTTTACGGTACCTAAACAACAGCCCCGTTGTGTACCTCCGGTATATCTCAACGGCGTAGTACTTAACGTTGTAAATAGTTTTAAGTACCTGGGTCATGTTGTCACTAATGACCTACGGGATGATGGCGACATAGAGCGCGAGCGCAGGGCGTTGGCGGTGAGGAGTAATATGCTCGCCCGTTGGTTCGCTCGCTGCACGGCAGACGTCAAAGTCAGTTTATTTAAGGCATTCTGTCAGTCCTTCTACTCGAGCGGCCTGTGGGTGTCATATACGAGCCGGGCCTACAATGTCCTGCGCGTGCAATACAAGATAGATAGATAGATAGAATATTCTTTATTATGTACACCATAAAAATTACAGACATTAATTTAGAAATTTTACATTGGGTGACACAATGGGCGGTCGTAAAAGCGATCTTTTACAGACAACCTTTGGATGACAACGCTTTCAGGATGCTGTTGCGGTTGCCGCGGCGTTGTAGTGCGTCTGGAATGTTTGCTGCAGCGCACACGGATGGTTTTCACGCCATCATGCGCAAGAAAGCGGCTTCCTTACTACAACGCTTGCGTAACACTCGTAACGGTATCCTGAAAATGATTGCTAGCAGACCGGACTGTTCCATCCAAAGACACTGGGTAAAAATAGCATTAGGTTTGTGCTAACTAATTAATTATATTGCTAACAACACTAACATAGTATGTAAGCACAATCTGTTACTAACCACTAACAACTTATGGACTAATTTCGGTCTGAAATAAAGATATTTTATTTTATTTATTTTATTTTTTATTTAAATGGACTACCAATTTATATTCTTTGACGGTTCATTTCTTGTATAACACGGCAAATTGCGAAAAAATAAATTTTAAAGATTCTACAACCTGCATTCTTCTTCTTCTTTTTGTGTGGTTAGTGACTAACCTGGTGTCAGAGTTTTAAAGCCGCCCATGGGCCTCTGACTTGGCTTCACATGCCGTTGAGAAAGATCTCTCAGGCATGCCAGTTTTCTCACGATGTTTTCCTTCACCGTTTTTGAAGCAAATGTTAATTATACAATACGCACATGAATCCGAAAAGTCGAGAGGTGCATGCCTTGGGTTTGAACTCGAGACCTTATGACTTGCATACAACCTCCTCCATCCTTTACAACCTGCATTGCTTGCTTAGTCGAATGCAATGAAAACCACCCAAGACAGCGCAAAAGCTAAATTCCTCTATTACAAAATTTTGACTAAGTATTAAATTCAAATTCAAATGTTTATTGCTCAACACAGTACATAATCATACATTTCTAGATGTCAAGTGAATGCGCAGTCCACTATGTTGCACCAATTCAGGCATGCAAAATTATTAAAGTGAAACTTTTATTACATCGTCTCAAACTTTTTCGTCTGTGTGTTACATGTCGCGTGACGGTCGGCCGCGGAGTAGGGATAAAGTAAAAGGCGCTCGTCCGAGCAGCCAAGGCCAATATGGCGGCGCCTATAGTTCGCTTAAAAGTTTCACTTTTACCTTGGTTTCATAAAACCACACAATCCTTTTTAGGGTTCCGTAGTAAACAAGGAACCCTTATAGTTTCGTCATGTCCGTCTGTCTGTCTGTCTGTCTGTCTGTCTGTCCGCGGTCTAGCTCCGAGACCCTTCGTACTAGAAAGCTGTAATTTGGCATAGGTATACATATTAATTACGTCAACAAAGTGGTAAAACAAAATTATGAAAAACATTTTTTTTAGGCTACCTCTCATACACGTAAAGTGGTGATGTTTTTTTTTTTGTTTTTTTTTACCCATGGTGAGGGGTATCATTCGAAAGGTCCTTCAAAAACATTGTGAGTTTGTGGAAACCATTTTTGGATTCAGGGATCCGTTTGCGAAATATTAAGCTTTAAAGTGCTAATTTTTGTTAGAGTCAAGTGTCCCCCCCCCCTACCGGCTTAATGGTTAGTTTTAGGTGTGTGAAAAAAATCACAACAGTAGTTTATATAACGAAATTAAAAGGAAAACTATCACAGCTAAGTAGACTCTACAAGTTAACGAGTAATAATCGACCAACTTAACTTTGCAGTTGCAAAAACATGTTTTACCATACATTCCGTATGGGGGAACATATTTTTCAACTACAAAGTTAAGTTTGTTTTTGGGATAAATTCATCCCAACTACGGAACCCTTCATTATGCGTGGTCCGACACGCACTTGGCCGGTTTTATTAAAATTATAAGCACCATTAAAATTATATCATTTCATAAATTATATAATTACATTAATAAGTTATACAATTTCAAAATAGTACCATACACAATGTCATAAATTTAAAATAATAAGCATGTAATGTTAGAATATATTATAATGTCATAATAACTAAGCAATGTCTAATACAGTCAACACATAATTGGCAATACAAATAAGATCATTTTAATAAAAATAAATCGGACTCCAGTATTCACCCTAGTTATATGTATTATTATTAAAGACCTTTTCCTCACTGATCGGCTAAAGCACATTTTTAAACAGCGAAAAGGGACGAGCATTTATCAATGTTCAGCAAAACCTTTTAAAAACCGCCATTTTATAAAATAATCCTTTTAAGTTAAAATGTCTTAGCCTTTCCCGCCAAGTCACCTGTCAGATAGGTCCCTACGAGTATCTTCGTAATTTATTCATACGACTTAATTCAGCCATATCAGACGTCTGACCTTCCAAGACGGAATGATGGAGTGCTAGCGACCTTAAGGTTTAAAAAAGTTGATAATATTATGTTAAGAGGAGGCATAATTTGCATTAATATTCTGAAAAAGTCACGCATACAATCAAAATGGAACTTTAGTATAAGATTTATTGGATGTTTTTCTTTTCATGTATAAGACAGTTACGTAATTGGAACATTTTCACTCGATTCATTTTTATTCGTAAATCATGTACTTATTTTTTAAAGATTATTTAAAACAAAAACAAGATTAGTCGGCTTTTATGTCTAAAATAATTATTGACAGTAAGAAAATATAGTTTATTATCCAGATATAAGATTTTTTTTCTCTATATCAATTATTACCTTAGTTATGAACGAAATAAGAATTGAGACTTACGACATTTAGTTCTGTGCTCGAACACGACCAAAGAGCGCACGCGATATCAAACTTTATTACTGATGTGTTAGCGTTTAGCACATAATGGAGTGGTGGGTTGCATGGGGGCGGAGATTGCGTAGAAATTGTCTTTGGAATGCTTAGTCTTAAGTTGCAAGGCCTTATATTTGGGGGCAAAAAATTGAATAGCGGGTGTTTTTACCAGACTGCCCCGGACAGAGGGTTATGTTTTTCAAGAGTATGTTTGTATGCAGGAATATGTTTTTATATGTCTATCTCTTTGGCACGCTCTGTAGTCTAAATGGCTTGTTGGATTCGATATGAGGTGTCGTTAAATTCGTCTTAATTGTGAAAGTGACATAGACAATATATTATTATAATTATATTCTATCTGCAAATACAAAAAACCGGCCAAGTGCATGTCAGACCACGCACAATGTAGGGTTCCGTAGTTGGGATGCAGAATGTATGGGAGAACATGTTTTTACAACCGCAAATCTAAGTTGGTCGATTATTACTCGTTAACTTGTCAAGCCTACTTAGCTGAGATGGTTTTCCTTTTAAATTCGTTATATAAGCTACTGCTGTAAATTTTTTTACATATCTAAAACCAATCATTTAGCTGGCGGGGCGGGGGGACACTTGACTGTAACAAAAATTTGCACTTAAAAGCTTAATATTTCGCAAACGGATCTCTAAGTTCAAAAATAGTTTTAACATACTCACAATGTTTTTGAAAGACCTTTCCAACAATATCCCACACCAAGGGATAGAAAAAAAAAAAACATCTCCACTTTACGTCTAGGGGAGGTACCCTAAAAAAAAATATTTTTCATAATTTTATTTTACCACTTTATCGGCGTGATTAATATGTATACCCATGCCAAATTGCAACTTTCTAGTACTAACAGTCTCGGAGCTAGACCGCGGACAGACAGACAGACGGACATGACGAAACTATAAGGGTTCCTTGTTGACTACGGAACCCTAAAAAGGGACGGAAAGGTTTAAAATAAAATTACAACAATATTGTTAGGTAGGTATTTAACTTTTCATATTTATTTTCATTACCTTTATTATCTCTGAAATAGACAGGGAAATCTGTTGCTTGAGTCAAGACGACATCAAATTTGGAAACAGTGCATAAAAGTATTAAAATAACTTACAACGTAAAATAGGTATGTATAGTTTTGTATGAAACGTGATGTTGTTAAGCATGCTTCCCGTTGACGTGCACTTTAGTTTACATTTTGTAATCAAACGTTGAAAAGAACGTGTTTTTAAAACTTTTTTTATAATTATTATTTACTTAAAATTATTTTATATTTTTGGACTTGGAGTTGCGAACACCAGCCCATTATACAATTATTCATTCATTCAGCCGAAAGACTTCCACTGCTGGACATAGGCGTTCCCCAAGCACCGCCACTTCAACCGGTTCTGTGCTTTCCGCATCCAGCGGATTTCTCCTTCACAAGGTCATCGGTCCACCTTGTGGGAGGCCTTTCAACGCTACGTCTTCCAGTACGTGGTCGCCACACCAGAACGTTTCGGCCATCTATTCGGCGAGCATTGTGCCCTGCCCATTGCCACTTAAGTTTGGCAATTCTTTGGGCTATGTCGGTTACCTTGGTTCTCCTGCGGATCTCTTCATTTCTGATTCGATCACGTAGGGAAGCTCCAAGCATAGCCCTCTCCATTGCCCTTTGGGTGACTGTTAGCCTTTTAATAAGGCCCATTGTGGAGACAATAGAGAGTATAGATGTTGTATTGCAACATCTTACAAAAAGGACTAATATCAGAAACGAGGAATAATATCATTATCTATGGCTTAACATGACTAACAAAAATATATTTACAACTATTACTTATTTACTATATTTACAACACACATAATATCTACAAACATATTTAACAAATCTAACAATTATATTTACACTCCACATCTATTAATTAAAATGTAAATGTTAATATGTGGGAGAAACGGAGCGTGCGTTCAGACAGTGAATTGAAACGCACATATGATTTGCAAAAAAATCATTCCCAGGGTTCAGCGACCTCAGCTGACCTCAGTGCACGATCTCATCTGGACTCGATCGCACGGCTCGCTAAACTCCAAAATCTAGACTTCCTCAAAGCCCTAGATCTCTCTACGTTACCTTTTGTCGTTTGTGTGATATCTGTTTCTTTTGTACATTTTGTCCTTAGCCGTCTTCTTTGTGTTGTACCTTTATATGTTAAGGAAGTGCCGAGGTAGGCAGTAATACAAGTCGTTTACGTCCAAAGTCGTTTTTATTGTGCCTATTCCCGTAACACTTCATACGCATCATTTTAGCAAGTACATACCAACACACATATATGTCACTCGAAGCTAAGTCAAAATTATATTTAGATTGGTAATTTATTGACTTACGTGCGTCGTGCACCCCACTCGTGTCGACTTGATTGAAAGCGACGTCGACGTCGGGGACGCGACGTCAATTGACGTTACACGCGTGACTAAACACGTGGCGGAAATGTGTTACACGCTTTAAATTGGTGCGTTTAAAGATGAGATAATATTATTTGCAAAGCTAGGTGAGACCGCAGTTTTACCTTTGTGTATCTTGTTATGTTGTTTTAAGATGAATCCTAGTGCTTCTTAATTTCATCGTAGTTAATCGCACTAAAATTAAGTAACTTATTACTTGAGTAAATCAG
Source organism: Agrochola lychnidis (assembly GCA_963680765.1). NCBI lineage: Eukaryota > Metazoa > Arthropoda > Insecta > Lepidoptera > Noctuidae > Agrochola > Agrochola lychnidis. Next base: position 21,570,988 of record OY796853.1, read on the forward strand.
TACCGAAAATATGCTGAGCAGTCTCTTACAGCTTCACCATAAATTTGGTAAAAGAAATGGATTTGAAGATATAGACAAAGAGAAGACTAATTGTATAGAATCATTTTTTCTAACTTGAACAGACAGCTGTGCTGCTGGGGAGTTTGTTGCGCCACTTCTTCTTCCCAGCTAAAGGCACTAGGAAGTGGTGAAGGGTGGGCGTTTTAAAGGACTGTCTATGTAATTTTGACGTTCGAAAAGTGCTGATTCTCAGCCTAGTTTGAATAAATTACTTTTGAATAGATTTGTAGGTAAAGAGCTAGGCTAGAAGTGGTCAAATATTTAGGTATTTTTCCAAGTCCATGGATTGATAGAGTGGTTTGTCTGGGAATGTTTTATGAAAGATATTGTCAAAATATGTAACTTCAATTTCAACAACCCTCCTTTAAATTGCGTAAAAATATGCAATTCCCTTCAAGCACCACAGTTACATTCAAATCTATTGCAATTTAAACCACATAAATTCAAACTCCATCAACGCTTTTAATTTTCTGTGTCCATCCAAACAGAACTGTGAATATTTAGGTGGCAATTTATGTCGGCAAGTATTGGACAGCCAGTCGTGTCCATATGTCTGTTTCCCTAGACGTGACATGGGATGCGTGTCCGAATTCCGGCGTGACATCAAATCACGTTAAACATGTGACTACACTCCGACTGTTGCAATTAGGAAGGTAATTTATATTTGGGGTAGAAACTTATAAACAGTTTTAATTTAAATGTACCTTTAATTTAAACGTATACTTTGTAATAATTAAGTACCTAAACGTTTGAAAATAAGTGAATCAAAACGATCCTAAATGACAGATTGAAAGGCCCAAAAAACTGTGTTTCATAAATTTTTATTTAGGACCCGCGGTCGAATTAATTTTAGAAATAAATAATTTACAGAAAATATATAAGGATGTATGGTAAAAAAAATATTTAAAAACAAAAACCCGACTACAAAAACACATAACTGAAAAGAGAAAAACAAGCATTATAATCTATAGAATTTTGATATTGCAGGCGGGACAAACAAAATTTACACCATCATTTCAGGTTATTGGTTTGTCCCGCCTGCAATATCAAAATTCCATAGATTATAATGCTTGTTTTTCTCTTTTCAGTTATGTGTTTTTGCAGTCGGTTTTTTTTATTTTTTTGTTTCAAGCTTTTTTGTTTTATTAAAATACTAGCTACGCCCCACGGTATCACCCGCATAAGTCTCGATCCCGTGGGAATATCGAGATAAAAAGTATCTTATGTGTTATTTCAGATTATAAAACATATGTGTGCCAAATTTCATCCAAATCCGTTCAGCCGTTTGAGCGTGAAGAAGAGACAAACATACACACTCACAAACTTTCGCATTTATAATATTAGTGTGAATATATATTGACTCATTACTAGCTTTTATTTGATACCAATAATTTAGCGTTTTTTTAAAACCTACCCCTCCCTTTTTTGTATTTGCAGATGCAGTATATAAATATTATATAGCCTATGACACTCCCACAATTAAGACGAATGTAACGACACCTCACATGTTAAAATCCATCAAACCATTTAGGCTACAGAGCGTGCCAAAGAAATAGACATACATACATAATCTCGAAAAACATTCCCCTTCTTCTGAGGCAGACGGGTAAAAAGTATATTTTTTTTTTAAGTATAATTATATCCAAGACAAAAATTAGGGGAATGCGTTTGTATAGAAAGACACCAACCGCATTTTCTACAACAAAATATTCCGAAAGCGGTTGTCCGAAAGTTGGACCTAGCTAAAAGCAAATGCAATAAAACAAAACACTACTATAAACTTTCCAATGCGTCTTTTATCTCCCCTACCCTAATACACCTACAATTTTAATGCAAATAATACCTTTTCCTCAAAAAGCATCTGATAACGAAAGCTGTTTAGACGTTATTACTTAAAAGAGTAGTATGAGGAAAATGCATTCTCTAGGTCACGAAAAATTTTCCGTCTTATGACGTCATTGAAGGTCAAGGTCGATTTTTATCGTCAACTAGTTGTGCATACAAGGTTTATGGTGTTTCGTAACTAAATACGCCGACACAATTTGCGCAACTATCATGCAAAACTGTAGCCAGAGCCGAATCCCCAGTCTGTCGTACCCTAAAAATGCTAAATGCCCTTCTGACTGCCAACCTTGAATGTGATGTGTTTGCGGATAAATGGAGTAAAATTATGCGTCTATGTCTGGTGTTCTGTGAGAGAAAGTATGCTAGGGAGTCCACTGTTCCATGTTAGTTTTAAATTAAATTAATGCCAAGATTGTAATTGTTTCTATGTTAATTAATGTAATTGGTGTTGTGCCGTTTTAATTAACTATAAATAAATAAATAAATGGAGAAAGTGAGGTCATTTTAATGTCTCAATTGCTTTAGCATTAATTTGTAGACTTTATAAATTGTATAACACCGTTCTCTACAATTTCGAGGTGAGTGTGTGAGTTAATAATCGTCTCACCGCTTTTCACAATACCGTTTTATTTCTAATATCATTATAAATTCAGTAAGACTCACGATTATCTACAGTTTTTTCGCGCGTGCCTTTTTCTAAATTACCACAGCCTCGGGCTACAGCACCCTAATTCCGTACCACACTCGTGATAACAATCCAATTCATTATAGAAATTCCACAATACCTATCTCTTAGTAGAGGATCCGACCTAGAAACGACCTTCACCAATCTCTTTAATGGATGAAAAGTATTTTAAATAAAATTTTGTATGAATGGAATATATATCGCGAGTGGGTTGGCCAAAAATTCCTGGTTATTTATTATGATGAAAAAATTCAAAAATAACTATTTTTGAACATTGCAAGATATGCACTAATGGAAAGAGCTTTCAAGGAGAATCTGTGCTACTAACTCGACTTTTGCCAATTATTCGGAGTTAATGACCTAAATAGGTGATTATTGGCCAGCTAAGTTTAGGAATGTTCTTGGCGCCCAATAGCCTTAAGTGATATATCAATGGACAGTGCTTTTTAAGAGAAACATTTGTTACTAAATTGAATTAATCGTGATACAAAAGTCATTTTTGAATTATTTATTAATCATAGTCTGTCCAGGAATTTTTTTGCCAACCCACTTGTTGTATATTTTTATGTAAAACACTTTTCATCCACTAAACAGATGGGTGAAGGTCGTCTCTAGGTGGGATCTTAGACCATTTTGTATTATTCTTGTAGTCAGGAATGTCAATCAGTCACAACAATAAACCAATTCACAAATCTCTTAAGATGTTTATCCGATAATGGTGCTAGAAGGTCAATGGAGAGAAACAACACATGCAGCGATGATGTCACCTCCATTAGCCGCGACCTGTTTATCAAAAGACTGCTATTGTTCCATCACAGGATGTCCGGTACTCAGGTTACCGTCACAATAGCCGGTCAGTCCGGACATGTCTTCGGTGACGATCAACATGTCCTATGGATTATGTTTGACGGAGTATTTGTAGGTGTTTTGTTATTTACTTACTTAGATTTGATGTGTGATGGTCGTGATGACTGAAGAAAAACAAAATAAGTGAGTCGTGAACATTGTAATTCGTGTATAGAGCTGTTAAATTGCCGCAGCATTTATACCTGTCTGCTTATTTTCGTGTGGGTAGTGACTAACCTGGTGTCAGAGTTTTAAAGCCGCCCATGGGCTTCTGACATGTCTTCATATGACGTCGAGAAACATCTCTCAGGCATGCCGGTTTCCACACGATGTTTTCCTTCACCGTTTTTGAAGCAAGTGATAATTATACAATACGCACATGAATCCGAAAAGTCAGAGGTGCGTGCCTTGGGTTTGAACTCTAGACCTATGACTTGGCAGTCTGACGGTCACACCAGTCGGCTATCACTGCTCTAATATATTTTGGATAATAATAAAGCATCCGAAAAAAAAAAAAATAACTTCCGAAAATCTATGGTTGACTGTAATACTAAACTTCCGAAAAAAATACTAAGTTTCCAAAAAGTCAATATGTTGTGCTACAAAAGTTAGTGACAGAAACGAATCGCTGCAAAACCGACTCCACGTAGTCTTGTCTGCCCTACCCTTAGAGTGATTTTTAAGCCCGCGTAGGCGCGGAGGGGTGAGGCGGCCCGCGAGCTGAGGAGCAGGTGGTGAGCGTTAAAACCATCTGCGACGATAAGCTCGCGTGGGACCGCCGGAGCCTAGCAGTGCCGGAGCCGTGACAGAAACCATGTCTGCTGCATATTACATGCTCATTTGCATACTGCATGCATGGTGTACGCTTGTTTGCATGTTTAAAAAATATTACGTCAGCAAATTCTGTATTGATTTTTGGGAATTTTCAGTATTTTATTTGGTCGTTTCTTTATTTGTATTCGCGTATAAGTTGTCGAAAAATTAGTATTTATAGCAGTGAATTTCATATTTTGAGTATGCACATATTTTAATTTTTTTCTGGGGCGTTTATAGTCTACCCATACATTTTTATACCTGTGAGTAACATATACTAACATAGCTCACAAGTGCTTTTAATTTTAACCCGATGCGTTTTTACTAGTATTCGTTTTACACAAAAAGGTACGTTGCTGTCTTTCCATAATTTATTCCATTATTCTCGCACACAAATCAAGCTCAGTTGCTTGCTTCGAATTTAACCCATTTTTTTGCAACTCAGGTTAAACCAAGAACTTTCCTGAGCTAGATTGCAGGTCACCTAAATAACAAGCACTACTTTTGTGTCGTAATTCTAAGAAAAATGGCTTGAGGGACGTGCTTTTAATTCTATCTTGTTTTCTTGAATGTGGGTAGTTTTAAAATGTTTGTAAGATAGGTAACCATATGGTTTCGTACATAAATTGGAATTAAACAAGCTTTGCTTTCTTTATGTATATCCATGACAGATACAACAGAAATAACACCTGCAAAACTATTGAAAGAACGAAAAGAAAGGAAGAAATAAAAGAAAGAAAGAAAAATAGATTTATATGTCACAGACATACATAAAAGACAAGAGTAATCAGAAAACAACAAAAGTACATAATAAATCACTAAACTCACACACCACACCACTGAAATTACTTCACTAATTGCGAGAATTACTCCCACAGCCACGGCGTCCTCACCTTCCGCCTGACTTAGGTCCTCACCGGACACGGCTGTTTCGGGAGGTTCCTGTTCAGGATAAGGCGGGAGGAAACGCCCGGGTGTCACCATTGTATGGATCGCCCGGAGGACACGGTGGAGCATACGGTGGAAGTCTGCCTGGCTTGGGCGGAGCAACGCCGTGTCCTCGTGGAGGCGATCGGCGGCGGTGATCTCTCGCATCCAGCCCTGGTTCAGGCCATGGTACAGAGCGAGAGGAAATGGCAGGCCGTCACCTCCTTCTGCGAAGCAGTAATGTTCGCGAAGGAGGAGGCGGAACGCGTGAGAGAGAGGCAAATTTCGCGCCCACGCGCCACGCCCTGGGCGAGCATCGAGAGCCGATTTCCGGCCACCGTAAGCGCGGGATTACGGTGAGCAATGGGTAGCTCGCCGTCCGATAAAGACCAGGCCCGGGTCGACGGCGCGTTGTGTTCCACGCGCGCCTCAAAGAGATGTCAGCAGAATTGACGGGGTCCACTAGGGCCAATGCCTGCCGGGGCTGCGAATAAGGGCTGAAAGGGACATTGTGACCCCCGGCAACATGGCAACCGAAGGAACACATAAAAACCAACATTAGACTCGATTTTAACGGTTCTTTGATGAAATGAATGAAATAATTAACGTTAACGATCCATTACGTAATGGGGCATTAATGCGTTGTCTTTGTGCAACTGGGTGTCAGTTTAGTTAATCACATAACATAACATCAAGCTTGCTAACAAACTGTGTAACATAATACTCGACTGAAAATAGTAATGAAGTTCGTTTTTAGATTTTTTAATGGTTAGGTACTTATGTAACTATCTATAACCGCTAAGACCATCTAAACTTTACCAGAAGCCGGATTTATTGAAATAATTAAAGATTGGACAGAAATACGCCGTGACAAATCTCTTTAATTTAGGCTCAAATTAATAAAAGGATTAGTAGAGCTTTGAATATTAATGAAAACTTACAAATATCGTTGAATCCTTTCAAACGTTATTACAAAAATAAATGGTCAATTTTTATCCAAATATCTCTGACTAAATGACTAAAATATTACTTTATGCCTGCCCGCATTATTATGGCATAAAACTAGAGTCAAAACTTCATTCCTTTTCATCGCATTAATAAGAAAACTAAATTTCTCAAATCAAGTTCACTTCATGAAAACTCAAAGACCAAATTCCTTCATAAAAGTTCATGATCTATATGAAACTGCAAGTAATGCTGACGATACTGAAACTTCCTGAAGCCGATATTGAAAAGATGACTCGGTTATTTAAACTTGAAATATGGAGTCGAAGTCGATCAGTCATTTACTTCATCGGTAGAGCCGACGAAGTAAATGACTGATCGGCTCGGAAACGTGGAAGTTTGGTATGACGGTAATTATGTGTGTGGACCTGTAAGTAGTCAAAATGTTTGCTCGGTAAAAACCGTTTCATATTTTTAATTGACTTCAAGAAAGTTGGAGGTAACTCAGCTGAAAATTCATACATACTTTGTGATTCCTGACGCACGACAGCTAAAATGATAGAATCAAAAGAATCAACATACTTGTACATATTAATTATTATTTTAAGTATGATAGTTTTTAAATAATGTAAATACGTGTGTGTAAATAATAATAATTATATTTGTTAAAACAATCAACTCATGAAAATAACTTGGTAAGTTACCTATTCAAAGCTTGTCTCAACAGTTACAATAAATAAAGAATTTTAAAAATGCCACAGTAGCGAGGAACCTAAAGAATTTAGGTAGATACTTACCCACTATGTAAAATGAACGAAGGAGTTTCGTACCTCAGTAAAAATATGATTGGAAGTTTCTCGTTTCAAGGTGCACCTGCTAAAACCACACATTTCGAATGCAATTTAAACTTGGAACTGGCAATGACAGTATTTTTGGCGGGAACTTTTTCAATTTCGCGTAGAATAAGCTGGTTGCGATGGCACTGGATGGGGACAAGGCAATGGAAACGACGGGTACTGCCGATCCGGATATTACGATGTGATATATGTGTGTCTCGTGTGATTGGTTTGTAGAACGTTCCAAAGGTTCTTTGTAAGAATCCTGTAGCAAGAGCTTTACTGTATCTGTGGATGTGGAGAAAAGGAAATCAATCAATTTAATCCAAAGCTGACATTTTCAATCGAAACTACAATACTGTGCAAAAGTAAAGCTGATTTTCAGTAAATAATACTTTCGCTAAGCCAAAACCAAACAAATATTGAAAATGCCAAAGAATATCCTAGTATCAAACACCTTCATTCTTACAGGGGCCTAAGTCTACTAATTAATAATAAACAATAAATAATCTTAACTATTTTGAATTAAAAAGAAAATTGTTAGATTTGCTCTTAAATCTAAACTATTGCGATACAGAGGAACTCATTTATTCTACGAATTAACGTTTAAAATACCAATTTTTATTTTATTTAGTATACCACACTCTCTCTCAGTCACTCACGTGCACACACACACGTATACAAACCCCCACACACACCAACAAATCAGTTTAACACCATAGCAACACACTCACACACAATTAACCATTAACCCACTCAATTAATATGTTAACATCAGAATTATTACGCAATTATACATATTTTGTAAAACGTGTCAATCCCACTAAAGAACACTGTCCTTCAAGATACAGGATTTTCCTAATTTAAAGGGAAGGGTTCTTACTCAATGTAATAGCCATACCCAGCCCATAATTTAAACAACACTGATGTTACCTAGGCTAAGTGTTTGGTAAATAAGTGATTACTTACTTACTAATTCACAAAGTTGCAAAGACAGATTTTGTATGGCAAATCTGTCATAAACTCACAATAGAGAAACCATTGCAACGTTAGTAAATTAGTACTCCAAGTTTTTAGTGCCTCAAATACAAATACTTACCATAAGAAACAAGACACTTTCTTCCGGGGTTATAAGAACTTCGCACACATTACAACAAATACGGACGAATTCAGGACGGATGGTGGGGCTTGTGGCTAAGTAACAACAGCTGCACGGGTCAATCGATATCTCTAATCTAATCGTAATCGTTAAGCTACGCTTGCCGCGGTTGGTCTGTGGATGGGTGACCATCTTTACATACCAAGACCCCTCCGTGCCTCGGAAAGCACGTTAAGTCGTTGGTCCCGGCTGTCATTTGTAGATCTTTGACAGTCATTACGGGTAGTAAGAAGCCCAAAAAGTCTGACAACCAGTCTTACCAAGGGGTATCGTGTTACCTAGTAACTAGGTTGTGGAGGTCAGATAGGCAGTCGCTCCATGTAAAATACTGGTATTCAGCTGCATCCGGTTAGACTGGAAGCCGACCCCAACATAGTTGGGAAAAGGCTAGGCAAATGATGATGACGGACGAATTCAGGAAAGGCGCACTGAGTAAACGCATTTTGAATTTACGTTTAGAGAATTACTAAGCACGAGGAACTTGCAAAGAGGTCTGATTACACTAGTTTTGATTCCGTATTCAAATGTGGGCATGAGCCGGTTCGTGAGGAAGACTTTTCATTACAACTCGGCAGTCGCCGTAATCCGTGCTACATGCTTCTAGGAAATTAAATGAAAGGATTTCATACAGTTTTTAATGAAGCTGATGAATGTGTAAATGTAACCATAATTATGATTTCATCCATATGGACAGATACATCTAGGATGCATGACTCAAACTATGTTTTTATTAAAGCTGAAAAAACATGTCCTTTTAAATGTTATTTGCGACTGTTTGGGTATGTGTAGTTTTGTATTAATTCCGTGGAAAGTCCTTTTTTTTGGGTGGGAAATTATCAAATAACTTCTCCCGCTCTGGGCGGAGCGGGAGGGCGTGTCAGACCCTAACTGACTAAAACCCACCCGTGCTCCTTCGGTTGCCCTGTTGCCGGGGGCCACGATTTCCCTATTGGTTATCTTCGAACCCCTGGCAGGCATTGGCCCTAGCGGACCCCGTCAATTCTGCTGACATCTCTTTGAGGCGCGCGTGGACCCGGGCTTGGTCCTTATCGGACGGCGAGCTACCCATTGCTCACCGTCTGCAAGCCCGCACCTACGGTGGCCGGAAATCGACTCGCGATTCCCGCCCCGGGCGTCTCCTCCTGCGGCGGTTAGGGCGTGAGGGCGCGAAGTTTGCCTCTCCCTCACGCGTTCCGCCTCCTCCTTCGCGAGTATTACCGCTTCGCAGAAGAAGGTGACGGCCTGCCATTTCCTCTCGCTTCGTACCATGGCCTGAACCAGGGCCGGACGTGAGAGATCACCGCCGCCGATCGCCTTTACGAGAACACGGCGTTGCTCCGCCCAAGCCGGGCAGACCTTCACCGTATGCTCCACCGTGTCCTCAGGCCGATCCAAACAATGGTGACACCCGGGTGTTTCCTCCCGCCTTATCCTGAACAGGAACCTCCCGAAGCAGCCGTGTCCGGTGAAGACCTGCGTCAGGCGGAAGGTAAGGACGCCGTGACGCCTCTCAAGCCACTCCTCAAAGAGGGGTCTTATCGCCGCAATTGTGGCGTGCCCATCCGTGGAAAGTCCTTAAGAAAGATGTTTTGTTTTATAAATAAAAATCATTCCACCCAACGCAAACTTCGACCAGCACTTATTTAGGTGCTTGCCTCTATTGAAATGAAATGATGAAATGATTTTATTTTCTGTATATAGTTTTGTACAAACACATTAATACGTCAATATGTATATTAAATCCTATGTTCGTGTGATAAATTTAACTAAACCCTTATAATTATAAAGTTATGTCCGTCTGAGGCCAGTGTTGACCTTCTACCTCTTGTTAATACGTTTTGATTTTAGTTTGTAATCAGAGCTCAATTAATTAGAAACATAAATACTGTGATTGTTAATTTATGTTATTCTCGACTAACTTTATGTTTAAATTGATAACAGATTATATAATAGTATTTAGTTTAAAACTAATGCTAATTGCGTAATACATGAATAAACAGAATCTGAATCGTTTTGAAACAGATTGCTAATCCATTGCTTCATAAGTTGGAAAAAATATCTGCTCAACAACGTAAATAACGCAATGAATGTTGTTGAACTGTCAAAATGAAACAGATTAGTCATAATAGTTAACGAAAATAAGTAACGTAATTGAAACTGAAACCACCAGACCAAAATAAACCTAAATCTCTTACAAATAAAAATTATAAACCTAAAATTTATAAACCGCGATATGTTAAATTAGTTAACAATAAAAATGACAAGGTCTAGGATGGTCCTAGACATATAGAACTCTGCCAAAACATAGACAAACTTCTATTGTCGGGGTGGAAGAATAGGTTTCATGCAGCAAGTCATCTCGCGGAGATTGTAGGCACCGTGCCAAGTCCCGTATTAAGATTTTTGTGAATAGTGTGCTTAGTAATATGTCTGTTTTGTCTAACCAAGTCTATTATGCTGATTTTGTTTTGTTTTGTGAAGCTGTGAAATTGTTTACTTTTGTTTGATGACAAGATATGGCACTGCAGTGGGAGAGAATATGAACCGCTTGAAATTGAGACGCTTAATAACTTCTGTATTCAGTCGCATTAAAGAACTTTTTTTTTAAAGTGTTTAACTAGTATGAACAAATCTGTTCTTTAACTGGTGCCAGAGATAGTTTCAAAGATTTGGACAGTTGATTGAAAGCTTTAAGACGAGATGGTAAAGTTCAAAATAATAACTAAGTAAGTAATACTTAACTAAGTAGTTGACCCAATAGATATTGTCCTGTCCAAATTTCAATAATTCATACAAAAAAGGACGTTCAGTTATTTCTGAATTTGGAAATTTTCCGGGAAACTTTGCAAAAATTTTCTCATCATCATCATTTCAGCCGAAAGACGTCCACTGCTGAACATAGGCCTCCCCCAAGCACCTCCACTTCGACCGATTCTGTGCTTTCTGCATCCAGCGGATTCCTGCGGCCTTCACAAGGTCATCGGTCCATCTTGTGGGAGGCCTTCCAACTATTTTTTTCTGTAACCTTCTGTAACAACCTAATTCGAACTATAACGTTTTAAATCCAAAATTAGCCAAATTAGTCCAGCCGTTCTCTAGTTATGCGCTTACCAACGAACAGATTTTTTTTTTTTTTTAATGGATTATGTGCTTGAAATAAACATGAACAACTCACTATCTGAATGAAACATTTGAAAACAGATTTCAAAATAAAACTACTTTCATTTTTAGAGGACCTCGTGGCTAAGTAAAAATAGCTGCACGAGTCGATCCATCAGGTTAGGCTACGCTTGCCAGGGTTGGTCCGTGGATGAGTGACCATCTTTACATACCGAGACTCCTTCGTGCCTCGGAAAGCGAGTTAAGCCGTTGGTCACGGCTGCCATTCGTGGATCTTTGACAGTCGTTACGGGTCATCAGAAGCCCGAAAGTCTGACAAACATACCTAGGGGTATCGTATTACCCAGTTACTGGGTTTTGGAGATCAGATAGACAGTCGCTCCATGTAAAATACTGGTATTCAGCTGCATCCAGTCAGACTGAAAGCCGACCCCAACATATTTGGGAAAATGCTAGGCATATTGACTTTCTTTTTTAGGGGTGCAAACAGAAACTTAGAGAAGGTATAAAACAATCCGTAGAATTCACACCTCTCTTTAAGTAATAATGCCAAGCATTGTTTTGCCGAAGCCACTCGTAGTCGGCAACCGATTTATCGACTCGATATTAGTAAAGTTTCAGCCGGCAACAACCAAAGTTGGGTAACCAGGAAACTGTTATGTGCTTTGTACGACTTCCTGAAATACATATGATATGTCGCGGGAAGGGCGTTGATCTGTGATAGTTTTTCTGTTGCTCTCATATTTTGGACAGCCATATTTTCAGAACCAAAGATTTGAATTGAGAACGCTTCAAGGTTATTTTGGCGCGTGGATAACATCGAAACTAACGCCGCCATCTTATTTTTTGTGACAGTGACATTTCATAAAACACTTGCACAAATGTTTACCAACAGCGCTCCCCTGTCAACGTCATTTGAACGCCAAAAGATAACAGTGTAAACAGCAGCTTGTAGGTACCCATAAGCTGCGTATCATGCTGTATTTTTCGTTTTTTAAGGGTTCCGTACTCGAAGGGTACCAAACGGAACCCTATTACTAAGCGTCATGTTCGTGAACGGGCGCCGTCAGACTGGTCATCTCATATCTGCCGGGGCTTATTTTTAATTTTATATTTTGTAATGCTTTTGATTATTTTTTGTATATTGTTCTCACATATAGAAGCAACAAGAATAATGTACCTTTGACAATTCAAAAGTGCCTGTAAATAGTTTAATTGAAGAAAAAAAACCCTCCGCTGTCAGTCCGTCTGTATGTCAGCGGGCTCATGAACCGTAATAGGTAGACAGTTGAAAATTTCACAGATTTGGTGTTTCTATTGCCGCTATAACAGCAAATAAATATTATAAAATCTTTTATATTTAAAATTTATTATTAAAGGGGTTTCCCATACAAGAAACGTGTTTTTTTGCGTTTTTTGCTCGATCTTTATACGGTACGGTTTTTTTAAATAAATTGTAGCTAGTAGTAGTAATTATTTTGATTGCATCTTTAATACTTGTTACCAGTCAGAGAGTTATCCACTATCTTCGAACTATTTCGAGAGATCAGAAACAATAATGGGTTTAAGACCAAATAGGCAGTATCTTCATCAAAACTAAAGGAAACATGTTGCAAAAATTCACCGTAACATACACACATAAAAAATAAAGTGGAACACTTTTTTTTTTGAAGTGAGTAAAAAATTTAAAAAGCTTTTCACTGTCTAGAAGTGTTGAAACGAATAATGAAGTTTCTTTTTGATTAGACAAGCGGAAACAAAAATGTCCAACTCTTGGTAGAAGGGAAATAATGATGCCTCTGGGAAATTGTAGCGAATTCTTTAAATTACTTTGTTTTACTGCTGTACCTACCCAAATGAATGGACAGGTTAGAAAACAGACTCTTTATATAAGGATAGTGAAAATTCTACTCACCAGAGAAAAAAAACAAAAACAAATAAACAATTTGTCTTTCTTTTTTTAATTGCATGAACCTGAAATAGTTTTTTTTTTTTTAGGTAAGGCATCTCGTAGTTGACCTCTGAGATCATGACTACTTAACCGGGCTTTCCTGTGGGTGCCTTAAGCTACTACACTTCAAACCTCCAGCCAGGGGTTATTCAACTATGCTAATTAAAACTAGGTGAACGCTTGCTCAGGGCACCCCCTGTGGGGTACGAACCTCGGCTTAGGGCGTCAACCGGAGGGAGGACATCAAGGATGGGACGGGCTCGAAGTAAATAGAACCCGTTTGCTTTTAATATGGGTCTAGAAATTATACAGAGTGGCAGGGACATCGACGCACAACTTGTTACCTACATGATTCTGAGCCCCCAGCGTCGTAATTTTTCGTCAGTTATTTAAAAAAAAATTGTTGTTCTATACTTTTTGACCGTATTCACTTTTCTATGAAACAACAGATTTCTTTTTATAACCAACGAAAAAATTCCACTCTTGGTTTTAGAATCATGATTGTGCTGAATTCATGGTTACACATTGCGCGTCAATGTCACCCTGTATAAAAACATGGCAGGCAACTTTCAATACGATTCACGGTAGCCTCACCTTTACGAGTGGGCCTGTTTTTCTCTTAAGTAAATAGATATTTCCGGGATAAAGAAAATTGGGGTAAAAGTACCATTCATTATTTCTAACAGCGTTTTAGTTCATATTAAAGCGCTTAAGGCTCAGAGGGTAGTCCGTGAAATTCAAATTTTCTTAAATTTTTTACAATTTGCACCTCAGTATCAAGTTGCACCCTGCATTTTTGTGGTATCATAGTCTATGACTTTCAAATGTTCGTGAATTCAAATTCGGAACAATGATGACACCAAAATGATACCCGGTATGTCAGCTACAAAACTGCATCAATACTTTTTCTTTGACTCATTTGTTGTTTTGTTTGTTGTTTCCAGTTTTAGGCCTTTATACCTTACATGAAAATGCACGACGGCTCGATTTAGGAGTCCGGGAAAATACCTAAATTAATAAAAAAACAGTGGTACTCCGGGAGTACCGACGGAAGTGAAAACTTGAACAATTTAAAAAAATACTTCCAAAACCTTTAAATTAAAAATACTTGCATAGAACATTGATCCGTATCGTAATATAAATAAAGAGCACAATCGCGTTTACAAAAATGAGGTGTCGGTTACGGTGCCGCGATTTCAATTGTTTTTTCCCATCTCAAAAATGCCCAAGGCGCCTAAAGAAGTTTTCACTTCAAAAATATAATAATAAAAAAGTTAGTCGCGCTCGTAACAAATATCTATTTACCTAAGTCGGTGTAGAATTCCCCGATTAAATGGCTATTAATTTTCATGAAAACACGACAGTTGCGGCCAATTCTAATTTGGAGAGTTGTAAAGATGATTCTAGTGATTCATAGTTCTGTAAATAAGTACATAATATTTTTGTTACGGGCGCGTCTAACTTATTTATTACCATACAATCTAGAAAAGAAAAAAGAAAAATTGTTTATTCTGCACAAACTAAACGCACATTCCAAAAAAAAAAACCAAAATACACATACCTATTAGCCAAAAGCCTCGTATTCAGTATTCAAAATAAATAAAAATTTAACAAATTTTGTCTATTGCTTGATGTCAGTGCCAAAGACCAAAGACAATTTACAATTACTTGCGTAATGTATTGCGACATTACAAAATGAAAACAACTAAACAATCAAAACATAAACAAAATGCCGATTGCTGAGTGGAAAAATATATTATTTGTAACAAGCAAACAACAATAACAAGAACAATTAAGGTGTGCATCGCATCTGTGTGTACAAATCTGACACTGATTTGCAAATTGCAAAAACGTAAGATTTTGAATTTCACCGGCTACCTCAGCGGGTAAGGGGGATGCCCTTAACAAAAAATTGCAATGTCCTCAAATTGACTTATGACGACTCACATAATTATGATGAAGGTGTTTTCACAAAGAAATGATGAGATTTCTCAGATTCAATGCTGGACGGATATTACGTCGCTATCTGCGACGGGTGACGGGCAGACATTGATGTCACGATCAGATTAATTGGACAGATTGCCTTCTAAATTGAGAAGATTATTCTTAAATCGAAAGTATTTATAGAAAAAAAAAAAATATTTGAAGTCTGAAAAAAACGAGCAAATCGTCAGACGAGATATGAATTGCATGAAAAAAAAAAAACATTTTCATCATCTCAGCCTGCTCGACAAAGGCGTCGCCAAATAATCGTGACAAGGAAAACTCTTGCACTATCTACATCCTGAAACACAAAATAAAATAAATTAACATGAACTATTTATCTCATTACGAGCATCTGTTACGACGCCTCATTGAGGTGGATAACAATTAAAATTCTATTGTGTCTCGTTAATGACAGTTGAAAGGATAAGGTGTCAGATAAAAATTGCTTTTATGAGACGATGATGTGGGTGTGTAAAATTGCGGATATCCTTAATTTCTCATCTTTGAGTTTTGCAGAAACCCGTTTACTTTTTAAATTGGTTCCAAAATTCATTCATCAAATTCTGTTTATTTATTTTTCTTCACATCTAAGGTACAGCGTGGGAAATTCGCAGAAAAATATTAAAGATGAATTGCTAATAAAATAAAAATAGAATATTTTGATATTTGCAAAGCAATTTGTCAAGCCATTTGGCAATGCTATGGAATTTCTGGAGTGTATTATTGAAATGACCGGCACCTTATTGCTCTTATGTCAATGAACTTCGTTTTTAATGTTTTCTTTCAAAGAAAATTTATTTTTATTATAGGTTGTTGGGGAACTTGATTAGCTAAGCTTCTTCTTCATCAGCCTATAAATTTTCCCACTGTTGTGACACAGGCCTCCTCTTTGTGAGAGGGAGTGGGCCGTAATCCACCACGCAGGCCCAGTGCGGGTTGGTAGATGTCACTTGTCTTCGAATTTTCGGTTCTAGGCCATGCCGGTTTCCTCACGATGTTTTCCTTCACCGTTTTGAGAGCAGTGGTGAT
This sequence comes from Agrochola lychnidis, assembly GCA_963680765.1. NCBI lineage: Eukaryota > Metazoa > Arthropoda > Insecta > Lepidoptera > Noctuidae > Agrochola > Agrochola lychnidis. Next base: position 21,587,190 of record OY796853.1, read on the forward strand.
GAAATAATTTACACAAAGTAAAGCGCCTGTCTGGATTCGAACCTACGACCTACAACTCGTAAGTCGCGGCCGTTACCACTGGGCCACCACTGCACTCACTGCACTGCAATTAGCTAAGCTATTTAAAGAAAAACGCAGATCGGATGCAAAAGAAAGAAAGTTAGCAAGAAAGAAAGATTTTTTTTATTTGGGACACGCACAGGAAATATAACATTAAAACTAAGAAAATTATAAAAACAATAACAATTCCAGAAAAACATTAAAGAAAACCTGTGCGAGACCAAAAAGACGTGTGCTTCATTTAATGTATTTTTGTACAGTACGCTGATGTCAGTGACAATTGACATTGACAGGAATGATGACATATAAAACTAAATGTTGTGTTACCAACAAGGTAGATACTAATATTATAATCGCATGTAAAAAAATCTTACGTTTTTTTCCACTACCTCCAGCGTATCACACTAATCCTTAATATTATAAATGCGAAAGTAAGTTTGTTTGTTACGCCTTCACGCTAAAACGGCTGAACGGATTTGGATGAAATTTGGCAGATATATAGATGATGCCCTGGAAAAGAACATAGGATACTTCTTTTTTCCCACGGGATCGAGACTTATGCGGGTGAAACCGCGGGGCGCAGCTAGTATTATTACAAAGGCGAAAGTTTGTGAGTGTGTGTGTATGTTTGTCTCTTCTTCACGCTTAAACGGCTGAACGTATTTGGATGAAATTTGGTACACAGATAGTTTATAACCTTAATTAATACATAGGATACTTTTCATCTCGATATTCCCACGGGATCGAGACTTATGCGGGTGAAACCGCGGGGCGCAGCTAGTAATAATATATATCTAAACCATTTCTACTGCTTGATTTACTCAAAAAGCCAGCAAAACAGGAAACAGGCCAGCAAGCCCTATTATGTTTCCCTGAAACTTCGATAAGTGTAGAAGACACTTGATGTCAGTACAGTATAACTATTTTCTTAATATCCCTCGGCAAACTTCGTGTTTCGTCAATCGTCGCATTTCTATTAGTTTCTCTTTGCACTTGGTGCAGACCAGACTCAATCGACTTGGAAGTATATAGAGTTGTTAATACTCTTTTATCTTGTATATAAATGGGAGGAAAGCTGCTAAAATCGCAGGCACGAAAATAGTTTTACAGCTCTGTATAGTTCACACGGAAATCAAAACAATACAACAATAAAGTACCTAGTTCTGAATTAAAATGAGGTATTATACACGATAAATCTAATAAATGATATCGATATCGTATTACCCATAGTAATTGGGTTGTGGGTCTGACAACCAGTCTTACCAAGGGATATCGTGTTACCTAGTACCTAACTGGGTTGTGGAGGTCAGATAGGCAGTCGCTCCATGTAAAATACTGGTATTCAGCTACATCAGGTTAGACTGGAAGCCGACCCCAACATAGTTGGGAAAAGGCTAGCTAGACAGATTCATTTTTGTACAGTCAACAAAAGATTGTGATTGTGTGTGTAATTTACGATAGCTTAATTTAAATAACAAAACATTCTGATAAATCCGATATTTTATCTTCATACCACATCGAGGATAATTATCTCTATCATCAATAATTTATTCCTCCCAATTTTCAATGCTAACGATACATAATTATATGTATCGTTAGCATACATAAATACAATACATTACATTATTTATTTTACACGTCATTTGATAAGAGCCATGTCTCCTATCAAATGACTCGTAAAATAAATAATGTTAGTATAAAATAAACATTTATTTCAACCTCATATCTTTGTTATACTGGGGCTACATTGTCGCGCTATCGCGGACTAAACTTCGCGCGCTCTCTCTCGCACACCGCTCAATGTCTCGCTGAGCGACAGAGAGCGTACAAAGTAAAGTTCGCGATAACGCGACAATGTAGCCCCAGCCTAATAGTCTAGCCGTGCCACTATTTTTCATACCCCTGCATTTAGATAGGTGTAAATAAAAAACATAAAAATAAAAAACGTGTGGCACTCGGGGACTGCCGCGGTAAAGCTATTGCATAGCATTTGTAACCTCCACACTTCCTATTTGTCAACGCTATACTTGGGATGATGAAGTGATGACATAAAAAAAAATTACGTTCCCATGACAACATCACATTGTCATGGTAGGCGGAGTGGGGGGTGTTAGGTTTTTTTCGTTACGGAATTTCTTGATTCGGTCGCCGCGCTCAAAGCCCGCGATAAAAGCTATGCAATAGCTTAAAAAGAAGTACATTTTAAACGAATGAAGTAAATAATATAGAATTAATGAAGATGCAGTGTCTTACAATAAAATAATATAAATGTATTTTAGACCTTAGTATTTTTTTTAAATTAAATAATTCTATAGAGACTATCTTCATCACTATAATCCATTTGAAATAAGATTAGACATTTAACTAAACCTTTTTTACAGTCCGTTCAACCGATTTTGACTTCTATTGCGTTGGTGGCATGACAAATAGCAGCCACCACCCACCACCACTTTTTTGCTTTTAATGCTATCCTTATTCCTACACAATAGAAGTCAAAATCAGTTGAACGCTCTGTAAAAAAGGTTTGTTTAAATGTCTAATCTTATTTCAAACGGAGTATAGCATATAACAGCAGCTTATAATAGCAGTGATAGCCAAGTGGTGTGAGTGACCGTCGGACTGCCAAGTCATAGGTCTCGAGTTCGAACCCAAGGCTCGCACTTCTGACTTTTTGGATTCATGTACGTATTTTATAATTATCACTTGCTTCATAAACGGTGAAGGAAAACATCGTGAGGAAACTGGCATGCCTGAGAGATATTTCTCGACGGCATGAGAAGCCAAGAGCCCATGGGCGGCTTTAAAACTCTGTCACCAGGTTAGTCGCTAACCACACGAAAAGTAAAAAGACTAACAAATACCATGGAACAAAAATAAAACTTTTCTCTTCCTGTCATGTCTAGTCTTAAAAAGAAAGTTTAATTCGGCATAATAAGAAAAAGCCGACGCCATCTTGTTTCCATGTTCTTACCGCGTCCTATTTCATCGTCGCACGAATACGCGATCGTCGCGTGCATGTCACTTTTTGTTGGGAAAACACCCTCTGTCGACTGGAGTTCAGATTCATCGAACAAAAAGTGACAAATGACCGCGGGTAAAAGTGCCTCAAAGATCTTCTTAGGAAAATAATTACTTAACATTTTAATTTCGTCATTTCACTTTGAACTGTCTTCCAAAACTATTACAGTGTAATTTATCGCCTTTAATAATTGTTTAAAAAAATTCAAAATATTTTATTTCACATCAACCTAGAAGAGCATTTATGAAACGTCAGAAGCGTGCACCTAGCACGGTTCCAATTGGTCGCTTCCTATGGAGAAGAGCCGGCAAGAAACTCCACGGTTACTCTTTTCAAAATAAATGGTTTCTACAATGTTTTCTACAGTGTTAATAAATATGGGAGGACAATATAGGCCTATCAACAAGTACCAGGTACTTAGTAAAATGGTCCACAAGTCTACAGCCTACAACGTTCTCACATTCACGTTTATTGACACATACCATGGGGGAAGCAGAAACTACAGCACGTCACCTGTTACGATCCTTACATACTCCTTTTGCTTCGTTTGCGTTCAATATCTCGTCATAACGCACGCCGGTTGCGAGTACTACGCACCTGACCTTTCTGAAGAACATCACCAATAGTCATTCTAGGGCGTCTCATCATTTGGTATCTACAAGTTGTAAATACCTTTTGTTAGTCGCCTTTCATTCATCCTCGCAACATGACTAAACCATCTAAGCATACTCTTTTCAATTTTTGATACACACATTTACAATATATTGAACTCCTTCAATTCTGAATTGAGCTGCACGTTAACTGACAAATGCGTGCACTGACTGGACAGGCCCTCTCAATCTGTGTGGTGCTTTCCTCAAAAGACCACTTCAAACATCAATCCACATGGCCTTCACATGATCTGACCAAGATTATGTCTGGACTTTAAAAGAGACTGTGACCTCTGAGTTTATTTCGGCCTTTCTTCTCAGAGTAGTCAGATAGGAAACGCCGACCTCATCTATAGTTTTTAAAATATGATTGACGTGTAAAAATGTTTGTACAAACCTACTTACTGAAATAAAATCATTTATCAATACAATACACAATTTTGAATATTGTTTACAACAAGATCCTAAAGCTCAAAATGGCCATCACACACTCTTATCCTCATAATCTCATCTCCATTACTAACAACATTAACATTTATACACGAAACGTCTCTCGGAATACAAATAGTGTTTGCCGGCTCCGAGGAATGCTCTCACAAATCTTGAACGATGCAATTTTTAACAGCTTTCTAATGGAAAATGTTTTCAGAATGCTTTTCAACGCTTTTGTGGAAAATGAAGTCTTGGTTAGTTTATCTGTATGCAGTAAGTAAATGCTAGTTGTCACGACTAGTATAGTGTAGTGTTAAGAATAACATGATAAACATCAAACAAATTGGCTTAAGATTGAACAGAATTAATCAACTTTGAGGGAATAGCTAGGTAGAATAGAATAGAAATAATTTATTTGCTTATAAAGGTAAACAGATACTCGTAAGATGTAACTTAGACTATGAGGGAGTAATCCTTTTTTATTTATAAGTGGGGGCTTGTAATTAGCAATTAAGTTGTATATTATAATGTTATTAGTGGTTCCCTATCCATTTGCATAAAATTTTAAGACCTAATATAACTTAGCATAATTATGTTTGGCATAATTATATTTTCGCATAATATAATTACGCATAACAGCTTACGCATAATTTTTTTAAGCATAATTTCTCTAACCATAATAATGATTAAGCATAATATTCTAAAGCATAAATTTAATAAGCATAACATTCTAAAGCATAACTTCATTAAGCATAACATTCTAAAGCATAACTTTATTAAGGATAACATTCACAAGTATAAATTTATTTACGCATAATGATGTTAAAACATATACACCAGGCATGCAAGCAAGCATACAGCATGCAAGCAAGCATGCAGCAGGCATGGTTTCTGTCACGGCTCCGGCGCTGCGGGCCTCCGGCGGCCCCACGCTTGCTAATCGTCGCAGACGGCTTTCGCTCACCGCCGCGGCTGAGGCTGGCCGGCGGAGCCGGCCAGCAAGCCGAAGCTGCGGTGGTTTCCCTCCCAGCCACCTGCTCCTCAGCCCGCGGGCCGCCTCGCCCCTATGCGCCTACGCGATTTTGAATTACACTCTAGGGGTAGGGCAGACAAGACTATGTGGAGTCGGTTTTGCAGCGATTCGGTTCTGTCACTTACTTTTTTAGCACAACATAATGATTTTTTAAGACAATACTTTAATTTTTACTTAAATTATTAATAAAAAAGATAAATATACTTCGAAACTTGCATATTTACAAGCAATTGCTAAAAATATACACCTAAAATAAAAATAAATAGTTAAGTTACATAATGTTATACATAATAAATCATTTGCATGAAAATCTAAAATAAATACGTAAAATTAACTCAAATTTATTTCCGTTATTTCTGTTAATTGTATGCCTAAATATTATTATGCTAATAGTCATTAGGCCTAGTAACGTTATGCGAATCAAATTTATGCCAAAACAAATTAGTCTTTAAGATGATTATGCCAACATAAAAGGTATGCCTAAAAAAATTATGCCAAAGTATTATTATGCCAAAACAAATTGTGCCAAAATCGTTATGCCGAAGTATATTAGGACAAAAAACATTATACGAATAGAAGGGATCCCGTTATTAGTCTGCAAGCCTTAAAAAAAAAAAAAAGTGTGGCACTCGGGGACTGCCGCGGTAAAGCTATTGCATAGCATTTGTAACCTCCATACTTCCTATTTACTTTACTTGGGATGATGACGTGATGACATAAAACAAAAATTACGTTTTTAAAAAAATTACATCACGTTGTCATGGGAACCGTCATTACATGGTAGGCGGAGTGGGGGGTGTTAGGTTTTATTTTCGTTACGGAATTTCTTGATTCGGTCGCCGCGCTCAAAGCCCGCGATAAAAGCTATGCAATAGCTTAAAACTATCATGGTAAATACACCAAGATTACGTTATAAGATAAAATTTCAAAACTTATCTACTTAAAAAAAATACTATTTGCGATCGGTCGTCGGACCATAAGTGAATTCGTTCCAGGTCAAATAGCGCTATGGTGGAGCAGCCAGTGCTGCGCCTCCTTCTTATAATGGTGGACCTTACCTGCTTGCCTACTATATTGCTTTTTCAGGGTTCCGTACCTCAAAAGGAAAAAAACGGAACCCTTATAAGATCATTTCGTTGTCCGTCCGTCTGTCTGTCTGTCAGTCTGTCAAAACCCTTTTTTTTCAGGAACGCGTGAAGGTATCAAGTTGAAATTAATATCAAATACCAAGGTCTAGAGTCCCTTGGAGCTCTAAAAAAAGCTTCTAAATCGACGCAATAAAAAGATACGGCCATTTATGAGGCGTAGTTTGATGCTCGCAAATAAATCAAACCTACGGGGTAATTCCCGTTTATCCAGAATCATAAAATTTGGCAAGAAGCAAGGTCTCATAGCACAATTAAAGAAAAATTCCGAAAATTGTTATTTTGTAGGAACATTTGCAGCTGGAGAATTGACCGTGGCGTATATCGATGCATGAGAGAACATGTTTTTCAAGTTCAATTGTTTTTGAGATTAATTCATCCCAACTACGGAACCATTCATTATGCGTGGTCCGACACGCACTTGGGCGGTACTTTTTTCTTTTCTTTCTCTTTTACTCTCTTCCTATCTATTTCTTTTTATCCTTATTTCAGGATGTCCTGACTAGTTTCATACTCAAATGTAGTTCCTATTCATGACTTATTAGTATTACTTGTATTTTTTTAGGAATATCGTTTAGGTACTTTTACAATGTTTGTAAATAGGTATGTTAACACCATGTATCCATCACATAATTATTGTTATCTTTCATTGCTTCATTTTTACCTGTTGTGGTATAGTAATCTTATTCCAGGTACATCGTCTTCACATATAATTATAATATAATTAATGGATACAAAATATTGTGAAACATTTTAAAAGAATAACGGTGGAGTTTCTTGCCCATTCTTCTGCATACGAAAACTACCTTTTGGAAGGGGCGCCTAGAATCAATTCTATTTTTTGTAAATTTTGACGTTCATAAGTGCCTTTTATGTGCCTAATTGAAATAAATTATTTGACTTTGAATTGATTTGTTGCTTTATTTTTAAGTACCTACCACGTGGTAACAATTTTTCGTAAATATATTATTCCTTTATTTAATTTTAATTAACATACTTACAAAGCCTACGAGTTATATGAAACATAGAACAAGAAACAATATATAAGCGGTATGTGAAGCTTCTATATAAGGCCATGTTTAAGAGTACGGTCGTAAGGCCCCAATTAAACCTAATTTTAAACAAACCCAAACAATTAATTGGTTTATACCATAAAGAATCCCTAATTACAAACAAAATGTTATTAAACCCGATGTCAAATGCACAAGTAATAAAATAAATTGGATCGGTAACCCGGGTCTGTAAGCCCTCGTCTCTACTAATGTGGCGCCATCTGGTGGATACCGGTGGAACGGATGTAGTCGCGAAACTGAACAATGACTTGGATGGAGTATAAAACTGATTGTAACGTTTTTAATAGCTGTTTAAGGTAGGTATCGGCAATTTTAGGATGTTAAAAATAAATCAAGTCGAATTCTGGACCTTTATTAGGTTCAGAATTCGACACAGCATAATCAACCTATAATGTTCCCACTGCTGGGACACTGGCCTCCTCTCGGTGAGAGGGAGTGAGCCGTGTAATCTACCACGCGAGCCCAGGGCGTGTTGGTAGATGTCACATATCTTCGAATTTTAGGTTAGGTTAGGTTTCCTCACGATGTTTTCCTTCACCGTTTTGAGAGTAGTGGTGATGAAATAATTTACACAAACTACAACAAACATTAGTACAAACTCGACTAATTTACCTACTTACTAAAACAGCAGAAGGATTTTCAATGTTGATATTGTGTTGTGTAATGTAAACTATTTTGCATACTATTGTATAGAATCATTTTTTTCTAACTTGAACAGACAGCTGTGCTGCTGGGGAGTTTGTTGCGCCACTTCTTCTTCCCAGCTAAAGGCACTAGGAAGTGGTGAAGGGTGGGCGTTTTGGGGAACTGTCTTATGTAATTTTGACGTTCGAAAAGTGCTGATTCTCAGCCTAGTTTGAATAAATGACTTTTGAATTATTATTTTTTGAATTTTGATAAACTTGTAATGCTATTAATTCACCAGTACTTCTTAAAAAGATTAGGTAAGCATTTAACTATTGCAGAAAAACCGAGAAATTTAAACAACATTAAATCTACCTTAACAAACAATTCAAAAAAACATAAACAGATACATAATGACCTAAGTAGCGTTTACATAATGCAAGTAACTAACGAGTAAACAACTTACCAGTCCAGTCATATGACATATACCAGTAACCTTGAGTGGTTAGCTTGCGTGTTCTGTACTGAGCTCACGCAACGCGTCGTACGTCCAGCCAGTAATAAGAGTTAATCATCAAGGAGCGCTGTCCCAAATTAGACGCATTATTAATTTATTATTAATAAAATAAAAGGCATATCAATAAAACACGTATACAAAAAAATCAATAATTAAATTATCTTTAAAATGGTGAAAGTTTCACAAAAATACGCTTGATAGATTTTGCGTGATTCTCAGTTTTTTATCCGCGTTAGACATAACTTTACAAATTAATTTTACTATGTAATATAAACATAATCTAAAATATTCATATTAAAAAAATGCTCTTTTTTAACATATACTTTTTCCAAATCATTAACACTACTCGTTTAAATTTCCTTTGTCCCCTTTAACGGGGACAAAATTACGGGGACAACGGGAATACACGGTTTAGACGTGATCTTCAGTATAAAATCATTGAAAGTCGGTTACCGTCGCCTTCTGTCGCTATAGTCAGTCGTTGGTAGCGTACTAGCCCGGTCAAGTTACTTGCTCCAGTTACTAGACTCATGTAAACAAACCACAAACTACTCGTTCACGTATAGTGTTTCTAAGCCAGGGAGCTGTTACCATGATATGAGATAATCCAATATTCATAAGCTTAATCTATTTGCCGGAACAATATCATTTGTATTTCTCAACTACTATATCCAGGTTATTTTTTATAGGTTCTATATTTTTGGAACAGTGTTGTTTTTGCATTGGAATGCAAAACTTTATGAATTGCATTGCATGGTAATGAAAATATGCAATACAATTCAGAAACATTTGCAATGGCTTCCCTGGTACCTCATTAACGGCATAACAATGTAAATGTCTATTAACTGCTCCCAAATTACGATGATTATTATATTTTATTTTTATACCTACAATTTTCTATACTTATTAATTTTTAATTTATTTTTTGGAAAGGCGTGATGTTACGTGTGTTTTTAGGGTTCCGTTAAAAAACGGAACCCTTATAGATTCGTCATGTCTGTCTGTCTGTCTGTCTGTCTGTCTGTCCGTCCGTATGTCACAGCCACTTTTTTCCGAAACTATAAGAGCTATGCTGTTGAAACTTGGTAAGTAGATGTATTCTGTGAACCGCATTAAGATTTTCACACAAAAATAGAAAAAAAACAAATAATTTTGGAGTTCCCCATACTTAGAACTGAAACTCAAAATTTTTTTTTTCATCAATCCCATACGTGTGGGGTATCTATGGATAGGTCTTCAAAAATGATAATGAGGTTTCTAATATCATTTTTTTCTAAACTGAATAGTTTGTGCGAGAGACACTTCCAAAGTGGTAAAATATGTGCCCCCCCCCCTGTAACTTCTAAAATAAGAGAATGATAAAACTAAAAAAAATATATAATGTACATTACTATGTAAACTTCCACCGAAAATTAGTTTGAACGAGATCTAGCAAGTAGTTTTTTTTTAATACGTCATAAATCGTAAACTTATCGTTACTTACTGCTACGGAACCCTTCATGGGCGAGTACGACTCGCACTTGGCCGCTTTTTTTTTTTAAATCAAATTATGTTTGTACAGCTGTAGTGGCAATCATGTCATTTGGTTTAAATTGCTTCTTAATTTAATTATTTTGTTTGTCTTTTATATAGATTCTTTTCTTTTAGATTTTGTGAATGTGAGAACTTTGCAGGCTGTATGTAGACTTTGAACCATTTTCTATTTCACTAAGTACCTGATACTTGTTGATAGGCCTACACTGTCCTCTCATACCTATTAACACTGTAATTTGAAAACATTGTAGAAACCATTTATTTTGAAAAAAGTTACCGTGGAGATTCTTGCCAGCTCTTCTCCATAGGAAGCGACCAATTGGAATCGTGCACCTTGCTTCTGACGTTTTATAAGTGCCCATGTAGGTTTATGTGAAATAAAATATTTTGAATTTGAATTTGAATGCAGTCTTATTTTTCGTAAAATATCAGAAATAGTAATCTTCCTATCCATCTATCTATCTACTAGCTTTTACCAGCGACTTCGCCTGCGTGAATATTGAAAATAATCCCATGGGAACTTAGGTACTACCGGAGTTTTTAATCTCACAGAAACAATAATTTTCATTCAATAACATTATCTTTGTTACCATGAATTATATGAATTTTGTACGCAAAAAAAAATATAATCAGTTTTTTTAAAGAAAGAAAGAAAAAGTATTTATTGAGGACTCGCACAGGAAATCACAAATTAAACATTATCATCATCATTATTTTTTTTCTTTATTTTTATTATTATCACTATAATTTCCTTTATTCCATTAAAATACTTATAAATTACATTTTTAAATATTAGAATATAAAAAATATAGAAACATTTAAAAATATAAAAAATAGTAGTCCACCGGTATCGGGAACAGGGTCCAAGCTACCGGCGGTCAGGGCTCCAGAGAGAGGAACCTCCTAACAATGCGAGCCGTGTCCAGGAGTACCGCCTTCTGAATCAAGCCCTTGATCCAGCTGCCCAACGAGAGCCTCCTTAGGTGTTGGTCGTCACTATAATTTATTATTATTTTATTTTGTTTTATTTTGCTTGCTAACGATCCTTTTATCAGTCTAATGTCGTTCAGTTCCCAGGCAGAAAATTGGCGCCTACCAGCGTCTGACCTTCGGCAGCCCTTTACAAAGCTCACGCTAATGACACAGATAACCTATTAGAGTGAAGAATATCCAAATACACATAAGTATTTATTGAAATAGTCTGTTTATTAGTCCAGATATTTTTTTATTGTAAAATGTTAGATTTTTAAACTTGGACTGGAATAATGCACCTGCCATATAATCTCTCCACCACCCTTGGTTGTCTGGTAGAGAATGCCTTGCCTTAGGCCTATACAACATGTAAAAAAAAAACCTGTCTGATCCTAGGAAATTTTACTGGGTTATCACATGGGGCGCAAGCAGCCGCGTAAATAAGCTCATTTTTAATGAATTTGGCGTAATTTTGCTACTAAAAGCATTATTTTTTAATAGCAATAACTTTTTATTTTCAATAATAATTCTATTTTTAAGCTATTGCATAGCTTTTATCGCGGGCTTTGAGCGCGGCGACCGAATCAAGAAATTCCGTAACGAAAAAAACCTAAAACCCCCCACTCCGCCTACCATGTAATGACGGTTCCCATGACAACGTGATGTTGTCATGGGAACGTAATTTTTGTTTTATGTCATCACGTCATCATCCCAAGTGTAGCGTTAACAAATAGGAAGTATGGAGGTTACAAATGCTATGCAATAGCTTTACCGCGGCAGTCCCCGAGTGCCACACTTTTTTTTTTTAATTATATTTAGTTACCTAATGTTATTACCCCTTTCGGATCGGACAGGGTTTTTTTAGTCAATGTCTTTACTTAACCTTTGTTGTACACAAAGTTTAAACAAATAAATAAATAAATAATGTTAACTCGAGAACCACATGAAATGGAAAAACATTGGCACAGATAGAGCCAGAACTAAATACACAAAAAAATATACATATAAAACCTTGTCGGTAATTCTATTTTCGAGCCCTTTGGGGTTGAAACTTTCGGACGGAGGAGTCCGAATGCTCATAAGTCTATTCAATGAAATCTCTAAACAGCTGGGACTCACGGACTGGCGTTTGCCTTGGCCAGAGGCTAAGTATTGCCATACAACGTGGCAATGCTGCCAGTCTCTTGGGTACATTACGATCCAACAGCGCTGCGGAGGAATTTTTCGACGCCATATTTTAGTTTATTAATAGTTGTAGTTAAGTCAGGATATTATATTTTAATTTTATTAATTAATTATACTCCATTTGAAATAAGATTAGACATTTAAACAAACCTTTTTAACAGTCCGTTCAACTGATTTTGACGTCTATACCGTAAGCATAAGGATGGCATTAAAAGCAAAAAAGTGGTTACAATACCAACTGTTTACTGCAGCTGCCATTTGTCATACCACCAACGCAATAGAAGTCAAAATCGGTTGAACGGACTGTAAAAAAGATTTATTTAAATATCTAATCTTATTTCAAATGGAGTATAGGTATAAGTTGTTACTTATGTACATTTCATTTTAAATCTGAATAAAATCATGAATGATGAAAAAAAAAACACACTAAATAAATAAAATAAATTTGACGGCTACATTGTGTCACCTTAATTTTGAATGTAGGTACCAAAGACAAAGACAACATGGACAATTTTCTGTTTGTCTGCTGCTTCAAATAAAACCGGCCAAGTGCATGTCGGACCACGCACAATGTAGGGTTCCGTAGTTGGGATGAATTGATCCCAAGAACAAACTTAACTTGGTAGTTGAAAAAAAAAAATCTTTTTTACAACCGCAAATCTAAGTTGGTCGAATTTGAATTTGAATTTGAACCATTTAGCTGGCATTTAGCTAGCTGGCACACTTGACTTGAGCTTAATTTTTCGCAAACGGATCTCTGAATTCAAAAATGGTTTTAACCTTTCCAACGATATCCCACAATAAAGGATAGAAAAAAAAAAACATCCCCACTTTACGTGTAGGGGAGGTACCCTAAAAAAAATATTTTTTATAATTATATTTTACCACTTTGTCGGCATGATTAATATGTATACCCATGCCAAATTACAACTTTCTAGTACTAACAGTCTTGAAGCTAGACCGCGGACAGACAGACAGACAGACGGACATGACGAAACTATAAGGGTTCCTTGTTTACTACGGAACCCTAAAAACGAACTTTGTTTTCGCACAAGGAAAACGAATGCCGTCCTATCAAGACCCATTCACCAAGGAAGCATGGTATTTTTTTGTTCTGGGTAAACATAGCATTTAAATCGCAAATGAAGCCGTGAGCGTTACTTGTTATAGATTCAGTAGGTACTCTAATTATGTAGGTAGAGCTATGGCTCTACTTTTTTTCTCATACATTATTTTATCTCTTAGCAACGTTTAGTAAGTGATTGGGATTTCGGTGAGAAATTTATTACATTATTTTCAGGCGCTACAATGTAGCTGAAAGGTACTAAGTAGGTGAAAGTAATTTACCAAAAATTTTAATCGCTTTTTTTTCCTTATCATGGTTTGCTTTTCCATTTTATCACAGTAAGCAAAAGGTAAATACAAATCCCTAAAAGATACGTCGAGGGTTGACATTTGTTCATTAAATTACTCGAAAATGGATGAATGAATGAATGAATATTTTAAAATGAATAAAATCCTTCTAACCATAATATTACAAACGAGAAAGTTTTTTGAATGGGTGAATGGATGATTTGTTACTCTTTCACCCAAAAACTACTGAACGGATTTGGATGAAATTTGGCGCACAGATAGTTTATAACCTGGATTAACACATAGAATACTTTTTATCCCAATATTCCTACGGGATCGAGACTTATGCGGGTGAAACCGCGGGGAGCTGCTAGTAAACATATAAAATGTCAAATTACTCAAAAATTATTGATATTTGCATAAGAGTCATGAGGGGTCATTTGGTTGTAAATGACCTCTCCTACATACCCTTAACGGATTGCCGACATGTTACCAATAACCTTGTATTTCCATACATTTTACTTCCTTTAATTATCGTGATGCCGATGCCGTGGACGTGCACGATAATAATATCGTCACATCAGAAATTATAAGGAAACATTCGTTTCTTCTTAGCGTTCAACGTAGTAACATGTCAATGGGAAAAGAAATTCTGTTTGTAATTGCAGTGTACCATGTTTATTGTTACTTGATAGTAATTGCAAACTTGTTGACTTTAATCGGCAATCGATAGAGTAGAATTTTATTTCTTTGCAATGTTGTTGACGCGCCATTTTCTTTTTCAGTTCAACTGAAAAAGAAAATGCGCTTCAACGCATGAGAAACCCAGAAAAATAGAAAATCATGATGTCATTTCAGAATTTGTTTAATTTAGCCTATTGTAGTCCACATAAGCCGCTCTATTGTGACGTCACTAGACTAAGTTTTTCGCCTACTACATCCGTCAGTCTTCGCCAGCTACTTTCATTGGCTATTTTATCAATTCGCTGCCCGTATTAGCTTAATTATTTATAGAGAAGGGAGTGAATGATAGCGTGACGGTAGACAGAGGAGAATAGAAAACGAAAACGTGGTGCGCCAACCCCACGTAACATGGGACAAGAGCAGGGAGATGTTACTAATACATAGATTGCAACAATAATAAAAACAGCACGATCGTGAGCAATATCGCCATTACCACTGCTCTTTGCATACGTAAAGAATCTCGCGATCTAGACAGCCACGACTACGACCAGTGATATCACCGATACGAATCGCGCACTTGGTCGTAACGGTCAACTAACCGACGAAGTTCGCGATTCGTACCTAACGGTTTCTGTAGTTTACTTGGTCTGTGCGACCACCGGTTGTGCGCCGTCTAGTGCGCGAGATCCCTAAAGGAAATAGCACACGTATCAACTCGGAAAGGGATTGTCACCGTATCAACTCGAGCCATTCAGTATTCTTTGTATGAAACTCCCTACTGCAACGCACACTAATCGGAATCGTAACGTAATCGCCTCGCCTCGGGACAAGCTCACGAACCGCGGCGATACGGTGACGATCCTTTTCCGAGTTGATATGTGTGCCATGACCTTTATATTGATTGCAGCATGTTTTCATTAGTGTAGAGGAGAGATTTTAATAAAAGTAAATGTTTAAACTGAATTTAACATTCTCATTCTTAATCCCGAAGAACTTAAACAAACAACTAAAACATGTTTAAAACATGAAGTTCCAAAGTTTTTCTTAATAAGTTCGTCTAGTTTTAGTTTGTTTTATTTTATCAAAACAGCTGCCGACACCTCGCTTATTGATAGGGTTGGCAATGTTGGAATTCCTTGACACAAAACTATATTTAAGTTTTATCCCTTTTCTTCATATACCACTGTCAATTTACGCTTTACATTGTGAAGACGATGAAATAGTTAATGTAGCTAGCTACCTTTACCTACAGCAAAAACTACTCAATACTCAATATCTTTATTGCTTTACCATTATGTGTACTTAGTTGGTAATTATAATTTAGATCATTATGTACCCTGTAGGGCACAGCAAAAAGGGTAGGAGAGAGGAAGCCCTGTTTTAGATAATTAAATATCAAAGTCTGGAGATCGCGAAGAGTTAAAGGCACTAGGAAGTGGTGAAGGGTGGGCGTTTTTGGGGGACTGTCTTATGTAATTTTGACGTTCGAAAAGTGCTGATTCTCAGCCTAGTTTGAATCAATGACTTTTGAATTTTGAATTTTGAGATACTTACTAACATTTCGGTTAGCTATTATTTATGTTTTATCTGCAAAAAATACTTAAATATTTTAGATTATTTTTATAATATCATGTACAGGTATATTATAATTCTATTCTATTTTAATATGATATTAAATAAGCACACTGCATTCCAAAAATATATTGATGACAAAAATCTACTTGACTTTCTCTATCTTTTAAAAGTTACTAAATATATAAATGAGGCCTATGTCCAAGAGACTTGGAGTTAACTTGTCACTCTAAAATCTTACTAAAAAATATGCCAAAAACCCGTCAACCCTAGAGAAGAAAGTTTTAGTTCGATTAAAATGCAAATGGGGCGGTAAACATGGCGTGCGACGCGACGCCGCCACGCCGCGACGCCTACGGCTGCAAATAATAAAAGTAAATCATTAATTTTAATTCAGACCTGATGAGAGGTATGTGTGTAGGATTTAGCTATTTACCGATAATGACTAAAATATAATAGACGTGGATATATTAGTAACCCTGTTCCGCTTAGCTATTTCTAAAGAGCCATAAAAAATTCTGAAAGAAATCGACACGTGTTTCACCTCTCAACGAAGTATCCTCAGGATGACGATTGACTTGTCGCGAACCCGAACACGGCGTGTTGCCATACCGAGCGCTAAACGCAGAGACGCGTGTCTATTTCTCAAAAATTTCAACTCATCGGGGTTCAGAACCATGTACTGAATCCATGGTAACCGTTTTCGCGTCGATGTCCCTGCCACCCTGTATACATAAGCCATACAAAATGTTGTAGCTAAACTATAAAATAATAACGTTGTTACATGTTGTTAACGTTTAGTTTAAGAGAAGTGCATCCTCCTTTTTTCTTCTTGTCTTCTTCTTCGTGTTTTTGTAACTTTGTGTCTTCACTGTAGGAAACGTCGTGGATTGTACATTTACCCACTTCCAATTATTTTGTAATTTTAGATTTAATATACATTGTACAATTGTTTGTTTTCCCTAACAAAATAAATCCTTAATATTATAAATGCGAAAGTAAGTTTGTTTGTTACGCCTTCATTCACGCTAAAACGGCTGAACGGATTTGGATGAAAATTGGCACATATATAGATGATGCCCTGGAAAAGAACATAGGATACTTTTTTTTTTCCCACGGGATCGAGACTTATGCGGGTGAAACCGCGGGGCGCAGCTAGTAAATAAATAAATACATGTGTCTACTTACATAAGTGCCGTTATAAACTCCAAAGTTTATCCAAAGATACTATGAAGGCTTTGTTAATGCAAGAGTAAAGTTTCCGTACACAAAGTTATTGTTATAATCATGCTAACTTACCAAAACACCAACTTGCCGCTTTGAAGGCTTCGTATGTACTAAATTATGAATTAATATAGCATAGGACGAAACGAAATTAAGGCGAATATCATTGTTTTGTAGACTATTCCAACTACATTATTAATTGTTTTAGTGTAAAGCTTGTAGTATACCAACATTTAAACACCTATGTAAAGAATGTGAGTTTATAATGAAAAAATAGTAATGCCCAAAACACTTTCGACTCCATCCACTTTTCATAGAACTCATACGCATTCGTATTGGAAGTGAATTCTCTGAGAGGGTCACCGGCATTGCGTTTGTAATTAAATGAAATGAAATTGTTTATTCAGTAAATAGTATATCGGAATCACTTTTACCTACACGTCATATTAAAAAAAACGTATAGCACTCGGGGACTGCCCTGGTGAAGCTATTGCATAGCATTTGTAACCTCCACACTTCCTATTTGTCAACCCTACACTTGGGATGATGACGTGATGACATAAAACAAAAATTACGTTCCCATGACAACATCACGTTTCCCATGACAACATCACGTTGTCATGGGAACCATCATTACATGGTAGGCGGAGTGGGGGGGTGTTAGGCTTTATTTTCGTTACGGTTTTATTTTCGTTACGTTACGGAATTTCTTGATTCGGTCGCCGCGCTCAAAGCCCGCGATAAAAGCTATACAATAGCATAATAAGCTAGATGGGTTCGGCGTTTCATATCTGACTACTCTGAGAAGAAAGGCCGAAACAAACTCAGAGGTCGCACTCTCTTTTAAAGTCCAGACATAATCTTGGTCAGGCCATATGAGATGTCATGTAGATTAGTGTCTGAAATGGTCTTTTGAGGAAAGAACACACAGATTTGAGTGGACCTGTCCAGTCAGTGCAAGCTTTTGTCAATAATCGTGGAGCTCAACTCAGAACTTAAGGAGCTCAACTCGACAAACAATACCAAAGAAAGGACATTTGGGTAGGCCGCATAAACTGCTCAAACTGCCAGACCATCATTAAAACTAGCAGAGAAATAATAATAATATCCACATAGTCCTCATATTCACAATAATATTAATTTTATTAATTCTTTTTTTACGTTATCAAAAGATTACGGCGATACATTGACTTAAAATGTGCCATAACGTCACGAATTTAATACGTTATATCTAAAGTCATTATTTATTGATATGATGAAGCAAAAATTGCATAGCTTTTATCACGGGCTTTGAGCGCGGCGACCGAATCAAGAAATTTCGTAACGAAAAAAACCTAACACCCCCCACTCCGCCTACCATGTAATGACGGTTCCCGTGACAACGTGATGTTGTCATGGGAACGTAATTTTTGTTTTATGTCATCACGTCATCATCCCAAGTGTAGCGTTGACAAATAGGAAGTATGGAGGTTACAAATGCTATGCAATAGCTTTACCGCGGCAGTCCCCGAGTGCCACACTTTTTTTTTTATAATCTGACTGACGGACGAAATAGAATTTTAAAATCATGTCATTTTGTATATAATTTTCAACATTGTCAATGTGTATATAAAACTGTGCTAAAGTTAACCCTCGCGAAGAGTCAACGGCATGAGGTTTGAAACCGTGTTATAAAACACTGTAAAACGAAGTAAAATTGTGTTTTCAGGAGGTCTTGTCGCTATATTATCTATGCTTAGTATCTCTGGGGATATGTTCATGTACTAATGGGGTGGGGGACCTGAAATAAAAAAAAAATAGAAATGAAGAAATGAATAATAGCACGCTCTAATCCCGAGACAGGGGTGTACGATCTTTTAATTTGTTCAGCCGTTATTGCGTGATTGAGTAGCAAACATACAAACTTTCACATTTATAATATAAGTAAATCAAAATCAAATCAAATGAAACTATTTATTTATTTCTTATATTTTTTATTAATTATTTATACAATCATGGTTTATCAAAATCAAGATTGACATTGAAATTAAAATTAGATAAAATATTTTATTTAGTAATAATAATAATTAAATTATTTCAACGTCATTCCTAGAATTACTACAATACATTAACAGATCAATTATTTAAAGATACATACATGCGACAAATCATTTACGAGAGCAGTGGTGGCCCAGTGGTAACGGCCGCGACTTACGAGGTGTAGGTCGTAGGTTCGAACCCAGACAGGCGCTTTACTTTGTGTAAATTATTTCATCACCATTGCTCTCAAAACGGTGAAGGTAAACATCGTGAGGAAACCGGCATGTCCTAGAACCGAAAATTCGAAGACATGTGACATCTACCAACCCGCACTGGGCCCGCGTGGTGGATTACGGCCCACTCCCTCTCACAGAGAGGAGGCCTGTGTCCCAGCAGTGGGAACATTTATAGGCTGATGATGATGATGATGACATACATGCATAATTTTATTGTTGTATTACTTGATGTCACTGTTAGTAGGATAACATTTATGACCAACATGCGTTAGATACAACAAAATCAAATCGATAGCTATATTACGACACTATCACCGACAGCCTAAACTAAAAACAAGCAGATTTTTAGTAGTCTTATTAATTGTTTCAGCCGCGAATCGGGAGGCCAGCTTCCCCGTTCAGCTAGCATCGACTCGGTCGTGGAAGCCGCGATCTGCGCCCGTCACTCCGAGCCGAGTCAGCCAACGACGCTGCAGCTGCCGAGGGCCGACCGAGCCTTCAGCCTCGCTTCACCAGTCGTCGGCAGGAGGGCCAAGACTCAGAGGGGACAAGCTGGTAAGTTGAAGCAATACTTAGACTTACTTCATGTATTTATTCACACTGCACATTCATTACATAAGACTCTGTATATGGCATTATCTTCAGCCAATCACACAATTTTTTACAGGAAGCGTATTTTATTGAATGGAGGACATTTTTGTGTTTTTGAAGTGAAAACTTCTTTAGCAATCGCATAGCATTGTAAAATCAATTAAACGAAAAAGCGACAGTAAAAAGAGACAGACACAAATTCATAAGATTTAACGTGGGAGAAAATGAGATAGGAAGCATTATACAGTGTTTCTTATGTTCGTGGTTCTCTGAAGCTGAAGAGTTTGTTTGATTGCTTGAACGTGCTAATCTCAGGAACTACTGGTCCGATTTGAAAAATTCTTTCAGTGTTAGATAGCCCATTTATTGAGGAAGACTAAAGGCTATATATCATCACGCTACCAATAGGAGCGGAGCACTAATGAAGAATGTTTCAAAATCGGGGGGTTTTATATTTCCTTTTGAGAGCTTCCGCTGCGTGCGCTGCGTAAATGGTTAAAGTTTCGCAAAAATCATGTATGACAGAATTGTTCCCCTTTAAAATTTCTAAAAAAGTATACGACAGTATATGTCTATCTTTTAAGGTTGGCTCACTATAACATTTTTTATGCTAACCAAATTTGTTCTAAAATAATGCATTATTTGCGAAGGTGTTTTTATAAACATGATATTAATCCTTATCCAAAAAATACATTATTTATCACAAGTATTTAATTTAAAACAAAATTGCCCTTAACATCATTCGATTTCAATGAATATCTTAGGAGATATAGCAGTTTTAAAGGTTGCCTGGAAGAGATCGCGGAAAGCGATAAGGCCGCCCATTGTATATTTTGTAGTGTTTGATTTATTTTTTGTTATATATTTTTGTGGTGTACAATAAAGTATATATAAATAAATAAATAAAGAACATCGCAGCAAAATAATGATCAAGTACTGCGCGCATTTATGATGTGCATGAGGGGGAAGATTATTAGACCCAGTACTTTAACCTAACGTTTTAAAATTCTACTTTTACTGATAAAAGCATGATGTAGGTACCTAAAATAGCTCTGAATAAATCTGTGTAATATATACGAATAAAATAATTATCAAACTTTGTATCACTATGATCATTACTAAAACCTACAATTATCCTCTTCCTGAAATTTTCATTATCTCAAAGCCAACATTTTTGCAGGTTTCACTTCTACCACGTGTGAATTGCACACATGTTTTTTTTTTTGTTCTAATCTGCAGAATTTCTTTTTGTTTTTGTTAATACCACAGATTAAGAACTTAAATAAACTACACATATATAGAAAGAGAAAATATAAGGGACGAGAGTACAATCATTGTACTTTATGCTACGCAAAATAAGTCGCCGAAATTCCGTCAGTTTGCGCCACTTTCATCTTTCATCGATTACTTTGGTCGAACGCAAATTATGTTCGTAATAACCTCTTCTAGCAGAACCAAGGGAGCTCCTTTAATACGTTCTAGGCCAGAGGTTATTTAAATAAGATGGTTTAACATAGTGACTTTTATTACGCACGTAAATAATAATATAAAACAGTATGAAACCATTTATTAAGTTTACTTGACCTGACCGACACGCTTCGCACAGCAAATTACCTTTGGGCGGTGGAAAGGTTAAATGTTAAACAAAATTACATAATAATTCGAGAATATTAAACATAAGTCTACTAATAAAACTTGGGCCTAGCAATTTACCACTAGGGTGAACTTTCGGATACATTGGTGATAGCACTAGTAGTTTACCTACTCATTTCTTGTACCTTGTGTATTATTTTCAGTAAACTACAGGTAATAAAATGCCTCAAAAAATAAAACTTCTTTTATTCTACTTAACAGCTGCGCTCTTATCGGTGTAGAACCAGCTCCTTGATCACCCTAATATCCTAATTTCGTGACCTTTACTTGCTCCGTACCAAAAATTCAATGAAACGTGGTTTTGAATGTTAAAAATATTTCAGCCAACCATCAAAACGTGCTCAGCAAATTGCCTCAAAATGGCGCTTAACCTTAAGGGGCCATGCACAACTGATTTTGATCAATTTTGTTAATTTAGTGAGAGATAGGGAAGATTAATTTAAATAAAACTATTTACATACATACATACACATACATAAACTCACGCCTTCTTCCCATGGGGGTAGGCAGAAACTACAGAACGCCACCTGCTACGATCCTTACATAGTCCTTTTGCCTCGTTTACGTTCACACATCTGGTCATACACGCACGCCGGTTGCGAGTACTACGCACCTGGCCTTTCTGAAGAACATCACCAATAAGGTCAGTATATGTTCTCCTAGGGCGACCCCGCCCGGCCTTTCCCTTTACATCAGCCTTGTAAATACATTTTGTTAGTCGTCTTTCATTCATTCTCTCAACATGCCCAAACCATCTCAGCATACCCTTTTCAATTTTTGTCACTACATCTTCTTTTAAATCACACCGCTGTCTTATCACATCATTCCTCAGCCTATCATTCATAGTCAGGCCACACATGCTTCGCAAGGAACGCATTTCCACAGCATTTATTCTACTTTCATGTTGTTTTTGCCACACCCAACATTCACTACCATACATAAGCGTGGGCACCAGCACACCATTGTGAACAGCCAGTCGAGCCTTTTTAGACATCGACTGGTTGGTCACAATCGCATGTATAGCACCATTCACTTTGTTTCCCGCGTTTACTCTCCTTTCCACATCTCCATCAATCTTCCCATCCCTTGTAAACAGACTCCCGAAATATATAAACTCACTTACTTGCTCCACACTCTTATCATTTATTTTCACATCACACACCGATACATTCTCTCCTCTTTCAAACACCATGACCTTCGTCTTATTCACATTTATATTCATCCCTTTAACAACAAAACTATTTATCATTTGAAAAGTCGAGTTCTTTGTTTTGCATGTGGCTGGAAGGGATTTTTCAAATGAATTAAGTATTCATGGAAAATCACTAATATTCGCAATAAATTTTCCAAAAAACGACGCGAGACTGACGTTTGATCATCTTTTTATAAACAAAAACTTTTATTTTGAACATTAAAAAATGTCATCAACATCGTTATATGGTCTACTTGCATATCACTAAACCACTTTTTTTCAACTTCGATTCAAAATATACTAGAAAAATAATGTTGAAAAATTTTTTTTTTTAAAATCCTGTCGGTAATGTATTTTTTCCTATTATTTAGCAAACCATATCAAGAAATATAATAATCACACATTAGTTTTCAGCTATCTTTGAAATAAAATCAAAAACTTTATTTAATGATTACACAATATCTTCATTATGTAAATCAAAGGTGAAATAAAACATATTTTCGAGAGCGCAAAAGTGATGCAACTATTAACAGGTGCTGTGACTGACACGAATGATTTAGCACCACGAAAACTTTTATACTTAATATTTCAATTATTTCAAGCTTTCTTACAATTAGATAAGTTATTGATGAAAAAGGGTTATTTTCGTGCACGGACCATTAACAGCTGCGCTCTTGTTGGTTTAGCCCTAGCTCCTTGATCACCATAATTTCCTAATGTCGTGACCTTTACTTTCTCCGTCCCAAGAATTCAATGAAACGCCTATTTATCAGTTACTAAAAATATTTCAGCCAACCATCAAAAGGCGCTCAGAAAATTGCCTCAAAATGGCGCTTAGAAAAAATTAACTCCAACACAAGCAATGTAAATTACTCGCCTCAGTACCCACATAATGTAATTGACATGAAAACTTCTACAAAGTTGTGATAGCTCAGAATCTAGCTCTATCGCAAAGTTTGCAAGTTAAGCACATGTCGAGGCTACATAAAACACGCTAACTTAAAACTTAAAGTTGTTCCAAGCCACCAACTAGTTTTACAGCATAATAATATATTCTTTGAGAATTGTGCAGAAACTCTCACATTATGAGCTCCGAGTTCTGATTTTCACTTAGGAACTTGATGCAGTTAGCATGATCATCATCATCAGCCTATAAATGTTCCCACTGCTGGGACACAGGCCTCCTCTCTGTGAGAGGGAGTGAGCCGTAATCCACCACGTGGGCCCAGTGCGGGTTGGTAGATGTCACATGTCTTCGAATTTTCGGTTCTAGGACATGCCGGTTTCCTCACGATGTTTTCCTTCACCGTTTTGAGAGCAGTGGTGATGAAATAATTTACACAAAGTGAAGCGCCTGTCTGGGTTCGAACCTACGACCTACAACTCTTAAGTCGTGGCCATTACCACCGGGCCACCACTGCTCTTACTGCATGATAAACGTACCTAACTAAAATGCAGAAGCAGCAAGAATCTTAATATCTAAGGATAAATTTGAACTTCTGTCCCTGACTGATCCTGGGTTGTTGCGGATCACAGAAATCTAGGGATGTTCATGTAGAAAGTGCATTTCATGTCTCCGTAGGAATTCCTAAAAAATACTTACACCATTTACCTGGCTATAAGAGAATTTACCAAAATCTTCACGGCTTATAACATAACAGCTATCGCGATCGAAAATTTCAGGGAAATTTCTAAGTGTATCGGAAGGATGAGTACCTACATCCAAGGGGTACAATATAACTGCCGCTGCGGTCGGCATTCTGCCTGCTATGCATGGCGATTATGGTAAACTTATCGACGATTCAGGGTTAACCTCTTCCGGGACCGTTCATTACTGGGATTTAAGGGATACATGCTTTGGCGGAGAGAAATTCTAACAATTTTGCAGGGTAAACTTTTGATTTATGAGTAGGTAGGTCCACTGTAGCAATTAACATTGTCGGATCTACATTTTTGCGATATTTTTAAATTTATTGCATTAATATCTTAAAATAAATTATGAAAATATCCCCGCAAAGATTTGAAGCAATAAAAAAATGCAAAAATGTAGATCCGACAATGTTAATTGCTACGGTCGAGGTATGTATTGTAATTTGCCTAAGAGTGCCTGCATTCTAAAAGGTAACAAGCGGCCCAACATTAGACGATATATTCAAAGATAGACACATGTCATATTTAATAAAAAAAACTTTTTTTTTGTGATTACAGAATCTCACAGTCCAAATTGTTTTATTTTTTACTTATTACAAGCCTGTGTTGTTCCACTGCAGGGCAAAGGCCTCCCTTCCCACTTTCCACTTTTCCCGGTCTACTGTGATTGCGGGCCGATTCTTTAAGAAGGAGTCCAGCTCATCGCGCCATCTCTTTCTGGGCTTGCCGCGTAGTCGTTTCCTGCTATTTGGGATCCACTGAGGGGTGCTTTTTGCGTATTGCTGCTCCGACATGTGATAGATGTGACCAGCCCAGTTCCACTTTAGTCCAGCAACTGTGCTGCCAGCATCTGCTATTTGTGTTTTGGAACGAAGTATAGAATTCCGTATGCGGTCTGTGAGTTTGACACCTAGTATGCTTCGTTCCATAACCCGGTGGCAGACTCCAAGTGCGGACTTTTGACGCTTTGTAAGAGACCATGTTTGCGCTCTGTAGGTGAGGATGGGAAGAATGCACGTGTCTATGAGCATACCGTAAAAGAAAAACGGAATACTGTATTTATTTCATTTTTACCCCATTGGCCTAATGACTTCGCTATATCTCCCTCAAAAACTGTCTACGTAGACACCACCATAAGTGACAGAGAAAAATCTCTATGTTTAGATAACACGGTATGTATTTTACTTGCAGAATGTGCAAAAATACGAGCACTCAGGAATCTTGTTTAGTCACGCCCGCTCCGCGTGGGGAATATTGACGAGGTTGTGTAGGTGGAAGGAAGGTATTGTAGGCATATGTACATGGGGTGAAATACACGATGGCTTCGATATGAAGATAGTTTTATGGAAAATTATAATGGGTACAGATTACTTTTACTTTAAATCCATGTTTTACTCGGTTGGTGATTAGGTTTGGACTGTTAATTATTTGAATAATGGATAATTTATAATTATTTGATTAAAACCTAAATAACTTATATTTGTACGCCGTTAAGGCAAAACATGACTGTGGTATAATTTAATTGTAACATCTTGCATGCCATGTGTGTGTATACTCATGTTATGGACAAATAAATGATCTTTATCTTTAGCTAATATTTACTTCTTTGATCACTGTCTTTCTATTTGTTATTATAAATTTTCTTTTAATTTAGTTTTTGTACGCTCATGAACATTTAATTTAAATTTAATTTCTCAGTAAGTGTTGTTAATTCATAATGAGGCGGAATAATAAAGTTTAACCAAAAGATAGAACGGCTCATTTGTGTAACATAATGTTACATTTCACCAATATTTATTCATATTTATTTGCATTCCATAATGTAGGCATAGGTGTTACAATTTATGGCTTAAAGCTAAGGTACAATTACGGACCCTGTAGGGTACAGCAAAATGTATAAAATTTATTCTTAAAATACAAATACAATTAAAATAAAATCGAAATTAAAATAAAATTAAAAAAAACAAGTTAAAACAAAATAATTATTAGAATATTTATCCATGTATATATAAATGTATTTATACGACTAACTATGTATGGTGTCTGTTTGTATTAAATATTTTTTTTTTTACTCTGTACCCGGCGTTACGTGTTTGGTTGGAGCTGGAGCATTTAGCTTGGTGAATCTCCATGTTAATGGTTACGAATGAAGCCCATATTTTATTGATATTAGGACTATCAAGTTTATTTCAAACACTAGAAAATGAAATGTCATTGGAATTTAAACCTATTTGGGTTTATTATTATGACCTTCTCAAGTTGACACAAGTTAGGGTGGAACCTAGATTTATAATGGTAGTCGTATTTTGAAGGTTGTTTGAATGTTTCTATAAGAGTTCATATTATTATAGTCAACTATACTCCGTTTGAAATAAGATTAGACATTTAAACAAACCTTTTTTACAGTCCGTTCAACCGATATTGAATTCTATACCGTAGGCATAAGGATGGCATTAAAAGCAAAAAAAGTGGTTACAAACCAACTGTTTACTGCAGCTGGCATTTGTCATGCCACCAACGCAATAGAAGTCAAAATCGGTTGAACCGACTGTAAAAAAGGTTTAGTTAAATGTCTAATCTTATTTCAAACGGAGTATAGGTATCTATCAAATAGGTTTGCTAACTTAATTATTTAATATATATTATTTTTATGGCATTAATTTGATATCCTTTGAATATTTTAACTCACACACTCTTTTATTACTTGTTAAAAATTTTGGTAGTAGCTCGGAGTCTGGATTTGTGCCCGGTTGATGGCAATAGGCTCGCCCCCGATTACATAGGACTCAAACATAATTGGCGAAATGTGGATGTACTATAAGTACACCTCTGCCCAAGCCTTCGGGTATTTACAGGCGTGATGTTATGTTATGTAAATTTATTGAAAAATCGTCTACTTTTACAATATTTGTAAATATGTTCTATCGAAGAAATGCATATCTGTACACTAAGGACTATTCTTGCTTGCAGCGCTGGGCCGCTATAGTATCGCTTACATACGAAAAAAGGGTCATGTGCACGGGATTTTATTTTCAAAGTGGTTAGATATGCATTACCGCGATGGTACCTACAGATAAATAGAGGAGGACCAACTTTCAACCTTATCCTGATAAATTGGAATCGCAAATGTTTTTCCTCAGTTAAGCAGAGATCACAACTTTTTTTTTTAAATCCCCGTACGTCCCCAGAGTACCTACGTTGCTCGTAAATTGAAATTTCCAATCGGAATACGCTCGAAACAGTTTTACGGTTTGGTTCACACCGATTTTTGTCTCGGTAGAGCAAAAACCGTATTCTCCCGTGATTCGTGATTGATTGATTCGGTTTTTTATGATTAGGTATTTGTCTGGATTTGACGACAATTTTAGAAAGGATATTGTGAGCTATTGAAGGATTTTCTGTACTTATTAGGAAAATCTGAAAGGTGATTTTCTTTGATAAATCATTTTTGTTGGAATTACTAGATGAGCATTCTAACTAATATTATAAATGCGAAAGTGAGTTTGTTTGTTTGTTACGATTTTACGCTAAAACGGATGAACGGATTTGGATGAAATTTGGCACATGAGTAGACCATGACCTGGAGAAGGACAAAGGCTACCTTTCATCCTGGATCGCAGACGAAGTAGCGGGCAAAAGCAAGTGGACTATAAACTTGAATTTAATGGTAACAATTCTCTTGTTTATTTCTTCTTCTTAAATTCTCTTTTTAAGATGAGCTATTTATACTTATTCATCATCATCTGCCTAGCCTTTTCCCAACTATGTTGGGGTCAGCTTCCAGTCTAACCGGATGCAGCTGAATATCAGTATTTTACATGAAGCGACTGCATATCTGACCTCCACAACCCAGTAACTGGGTAATACGATACCCCTTGGTAAGACTGGTTGTCAGACTTTCGGGCTTCTGACGACCCGTAACGACTGTCAAAGATCCACGAATGACAGCCGGGACCACGTGCTTTCCGAGGCACGGAGGAGTCTCGGTATGTAAAGATGGTCACCCATCCACTAACCAACCCCGCCAAGCGTAGCTTAACCTGATGAATCGACCAGTGCGGCTGTTATTACTTAGCCACGAGCTCCTCAATCTCATATTACGATCATACTTATTCATCATCAGCCTATAATGTTCCCACTGCTGGGACACAGGCCTCTCGATAAGAGGCAATGGGCCGTAATCCACCACGCGGGCCCAGTGCGGGTTGGTAGATGTCACATGTCCTCGAATTTTCGGTTCTAGGACATGCCGGTTTCCTCACGTTGTTTTCCTTCACCGTTTTGAGTTTCATACTTATTATTTTACTATATTATGTCATAGTATGTATGAGCTATTCTTTTATCAGGCGAATCGACACTTTTAAATAATGTTATCTTTTCTTGAGACTATTCGTACGAAGTTCATTTATTTGTAAGCGAATCGATTTTGGTGGGTGAATATAATTTAATTTCGTTAAAGTTCTCGTGCGAAACCGTAAATTAAATAGCAAAGTTTTTTTTAAAGACAACACAAAATATAAAACGCTACTGGAACGGGTCGGCGGCGCCTTTGATATGATAATGAGGTCGCGGCTGCACTGGACGCCAGTCACTAGAGGCTAGTGATGTACGTGAATATTAAAACTTGCTTGAAAATAAATAACAAAGTTTTTGTATTTGGGTTTAAGAAAATAAAGTTCGTTTTAACCTTTCCGACCCAGATCACCCCATTACGCTCCTCCAAGGGCAGAATAGGGCCACCAGTACAGTACACAAAAAAACTTTTTACAAAAAAAAACACTACAAAGTGAAAAATAACTTTAATTTCGGAAGTCGGTGTCTTGGGTTTAGTATTTTCGTTTTTTGCCACCGACTTCCGAAATTAAAGTTATTTTTCACTTTGTAGTGTTTTTTTTTTGGAGGTCGGTTGTTTTTTTTTGTAAAAAGTTTTTATTTTTCACTTTTTAGTTGTAGTACCTACCCCACACACATTCGAATACCACTACCTGCTACCAGTGACAGAAACTTATCATATCATCTACATATTAAGTGGGAAAAAAATACGTATTTTGTAGCTAACTCAAAAACTATCCAAGCAAAGTTAATAAAATTTATATGGGACCAATTCGAGAGCACACCCTTTCAAACAAAAAAGAATTTTCAAAATCGGTCCACAATTGACGGAGAAATCGGTGGACATAACTAAAAAAAAAAAAAACATATAACCTCCTCCTTTTTGGAAGTCGGTTAAAAACAGACATCTCCCGTCATTCCGACCTCGCCGCCGAGGTCCTTTGCGATCGCGACCGCGTCCCCGAGTCAATGAAACTCCCCCCCGATCCTCGCTCGAAAACGAGGTGCCAGTAGTTGTTGCAGCTGAGCACGTAGCTTTAAATACCCCGCCTAATAATCATGATGATAATCCAATTTTGATCCAGCCTGACCCTTCTTGCTATCCTCCCTCCAGCGACGCCCTAAGCCGAGGTTCGTACCCCACAGGGGGTGCCCTTAGCGAGCGTTCGCTTAATTTTAATTTAGAATAGTTTACTTGCTCCTGGAAGGAGGCTCTAAGTGTAGCAGCTTAAGGCACCCACAGGAAAGTCCGGTTAAGCAGCCAATACCTTAGAGGCCAAAACAGCAAGAGGCCATAGTTAAAAAAAAAGTTCGTTTTAAAAATGTTTTATGTTTAATCCGGGGGCGCACATCGAATATGGTAGAGTTTTACAATAATTGAATTTGTAAAGGTTTATTATTTGTTTTTAAATTGTCACAAAAAGGATATTATGTATTCAGCTAACGAACATTAATATTACTTGGAGCTCACGCCGGAGGCTTTGTACAGGGTGAGAGTCGCACAGAGTCATGGAGTGTTCCATAAATAAAGCTTATAGACCGAGTCCCAAACATCGAGATCCGCAGACGTAGGAAGGTTTTCGATAACGGAAAATGACTTATGGAACTCAAATTGAGTTGGGCAGGACACCTGACAATGCGCAGTGATGACAGGTGGAGTAAAGCAGTGACCGAGTGGCGTCCAAGGACTGGAAGACGAAGTGTCGGTTGTCCGGCGGCGAGGTGGATGGACGATAGGTATTGTTGCCATCGCTGGTAGAACCTGGATGTGGCTGGCTCAGGAACGTGCGGATTGGCACATAGAAAGAGAGGTCTAGTCTCAGCAGTGGGTGATGATGATGATGGTGCTTACAACGCTTATCAGCTATGCGAAAGAGAGGAAGTGTGTACTAGGTAAGAAAAAAAAAACCTCGGGGAAAGCATAGACATGGTTCGATCAAAAAATTTGTAAGTGAGAGTAGCGTACGTACCTACCAACAAATTTGTTAAAAAAAAAAAACAGCGGCAGTCCGGGAGTGCCGACAGAAGTAAAAACTTGATCAAGATCGCCTTGGTGGAAGAAAATTAGTTGTATGGAACATTGATCCGTAACCTTATCTAAATGAAGAGCACAATCGAGTTTACAAAAATAAGGTGTCGGTAACGGTGTCGCGAGTTTAATTGCTTTTTTCCATCTCAAAAATGCCCAACGCGCCTAAAGAAGTTTTCACTTCAAAACAAAAACCTCGGGGAAAGCATAGACACTGTTCGATTAAAAAATTGAGTGAGTGAGAGTAGCGTACCTACCCACCAACAAATTTGTTCAAAAAAACCACAAACGATTGAAACCACAATGTCTCATCCCTATACAAAACAGTAGGAAGGTATCTAATTGCTTTGTTTTTCCCTCGTTAGGGTGGATAAGATGCCATCTTATCGGAATTACGTAGGGGCAGAATGGCCCTTGAATTTATACCGGTAATCAATTGCTTTTAGTAGCCCTCAACAACGGATTTTGGCCTTTAACCCTTACAAAAAAGGAATTTGTAGTCGACTAAAATTAGAAATTGGTTTTCTTCGGTTAGGGCGGAAACAAAATTTTATTTAAAAAAACTTTGTACCTTTTCTGGGAATATTTTAAGGCCACTTTGAACATCATTAGCATCTTACTCGCTTTTTGATTAAATTTGAATTATGGTTGCTGATGGCAAGGCAAAAGATTCACATAATGCCTCGCCATCAGTAACCATAATTCAAATTTAAACCTTTTGTGAATCTTTTGCTTCAGCATTTGTGCATTTATATGCCTCGGCATAGATACAATTAAAAAAACGCAAAACGTTGATTAATTTATGCTAACGAACGATGATGCAATTCAATATATGTGAGTGGTTGACCAAAAAGGGACCTCAAGGGAAAATAATTGATTTCGAGTAAATCGTGTTTGAAGTTTCGTGTAGAAACAAGTTTCGACTGCCTCGGCTAAACAAAGCTAAAAGACCAAAGGCTAAAATTTAAAAAAAAAACGGTTTCCAATCCCTCCAGGGTCCCTTTTTGGTCAACCACTCACATATTTTATCAACTTTTCCTACGCAGCTTAGTACAGTATTTCTATTTTCTTAATGTCCCTCGGGAATCATCGGATTTCGGAAAACAAACGAATGCTAATTTCCATGTCCATCAATTATTAGATTTATCGCGTATAATAATTTGAATTCAGAATTAAGTACTCTATTGTTGTTTTGTTTTGATTTCTGTGTGAACTATATAGAGCTGTAAAACTATTTTCCTATCTATCGTGCCTGTGACTTACGTCCCATTTTTTAAATAAATTACATTAAGTTAAAAGAGTATTAACAACTCTATATACTTCCAAGTCGATTGAGAGCGTCCGGTCTGCACCAAGTGCAAAGGGCAACTGATAGAAATCCAACGACTGACGAAACACGAAGTTTGCCGAGGGACATTAAGAAAATATAAATACTGTAAATGAGTTATTTAAGTAAATGTAAAATATAGGTAATTAGCTTCCGCCAGCGGCTTCGCCCGCGTGATATCTTTATAAATTATAGCGTATGTTACTTAGTAATAATTAACATAGCATTCTACTGGTGAAAGAATTTTTATAATCGGTCCTGAAATTTTTGAGTTTATTCATTACAAACAAAAATATTAATCTTTTCTCTTATAATATTAGTGTAGATATCGTAGACGTCATAACTGAAGTGCCTTTTAGTGATTTACCTAAAATATGGCATAATTTCGACTGAGAACTACCTGCTAATGGCATCATAGTCCACACCGCTGCAACTTAGTTTATCGTCATTTCGAAGTATTATAGTCACATAAATGGTTGTATAGAATATTTTAAGAATAGACTATTAAAAGTAGGAGCAAATAGAGTTGAATTTGGAGTGTAACTGACTCAATTTGTGGGACACTCGACTGAATTCAACGTAGGATAGTTGAATTGAAAGTACCGTTCATAGTATGAGTGCTACAGAGTGACTTGGTCGATGAAAACTTAGCCATGTAGTCGTGAAATTATCGCAAGTTTTGAAAAGGCTGTGATTTCTTAGATACCTGAAACTTTAGACGATACTAATAAATGTACTTATAGGTATCACTAATACTTACCAAAAATAGCAAAACCGAAAATCCACAAAAAAAAATGTTTTCCGATGGCATTTTAAATTCAATCTGTTACCATTTTTATATTTCTATGGTTGCCACTAAGTTTTCTGCATGCAAACTAAATACATAGCATGATTTAACTGCACTGCCATAAATCAAATGCTCGGTCTCCCACGAACGCCTGCACGCGTTTGTTAATTGCTAACAAGATGTACGTTTACACAACATGTTGCTATAAGCAAACTTGCAGGCGCTTAATTATTTTGATTTAACTTGGTTCGTGTATGTTAGTTTGTTTCCTATTACTGATGTACAATCAAATGAATGTGTTTAAGCGCAATCTTGATTACATTCATGTTATTACTACTAGCTAAAGAACATTAATGACTCACTATAAAAGTTTTTAATGAGGTGTCTATGGGCTCAGCAGCGGGTGGAACAATAATTCTGCCAATGATGAGGTACCCATAGTCAGATTTTTTTATAACACGAATAGGAGGTAATTGGATCGCAAATTTATTTACATTAACACATTATTTAGACAGAAACAAAGGCTTATGAAGACTTGTTTGAAAACTAGCTGAAAGAATACTTTAGTAAAATTGAAAATCGTAAAAAATATCGTATTTTACAGCATTTATAACTCCTGAATATTCACGAAACGATGCTTTTTTATTGCAATTAATTTTTGAACGGGATACGGTAATTTTCAGTCTATACAATTGTATAAATTGTAAGTACTCGTATATAAATATTAAGCTACTATCTGCGCCCCGCGGTTTCTCCCGCATAAGTCTTGATCACATGGGAATATCGAAATAAAAGGTCTACCCATGTGCCAAATTTCATCCAAATCTGAAAACATGGTAAATATCCCGTTTTAAATAACTTTAGTTTTGTATTAATTGTTGTAAAAAAGTTTGTGCTCTACAGGGAGCCTACCACAAGCTACTAGTTAGGACTCGAGAACTTTAGTACCTACCTAGTTTTTCGTGTAAATAATAAAAATAATAAAAAAATCGGAGATATGTCTATGTTACAAAAAGTTCTTAACTGCCGTAGAGTCGAGCACTAACAGTCTACAACTGCGATATTTTTTCGATTGGAAATGTGGAAAAATGTGATACAAATCCTACGTATTCATCAAAGTTAAAACAACTTTATTGCGAGTCCGTATGATTGAGGAGCCGTGACTCATATTTAAACGCGTGTACTACCAATATTTAGTAGTAAATTAGCCAATTCTGTTGGCCTGATCCTGGAATTTGTAATAAAACCCTAATTTGTAGAAAAAACAAAACATTGTAGCTATCTCAAATATTCAGCCTTACAAAACCCAATTTTTTGTAGAGATTACGTATAATTACTACTAAATCCTAACAAATCAATAATATCCGTCAGCTAGTTTTCGACTTTTATTGTGGCTCCTCAATTCAGATGTCTACCACTGCGACGAAAACTTTCAACGCAAGGGGGTTCAGAATCATGTACTGAATCCATGGTTTCAGTTTTCGCGTCGATGTCCCTGCCACCCCGTATAGGTAAGTATACCGCGTCCACAAAATCGTCATCCATCCTGTTTGTTGTCTATTTGAGAACTGTGAAGCGGACGTGCTGCGAAGCATGTCTGGCAGGTCGCTCGAAAAACCGACACCGACTGGCAAAGTTGAAATAAGTGATCAAATACCCAAACACCCCTGCCAGACATGTGATCAAACAAGTGTTCAAACAAGTGATCAAATAAGTGTTCAAATATTGTTGCTATATCTGGCAGGTAAATAGAAACAAGGGTTCAAATGTGTGAGGAAAGTCTATCAGTGTTTGATCAAATATGTGACTGTGTCTGGCGCCGGGGTAAAAGGATGTTGAGACTAATGAAATCAACCACGTTTGCGGGTTTTGTTAAAATATTTCTTTCAGGTTGCTTTTGAGCCACGAAAGCCCAGGTTTTTCACGGAAAACACACAGTAACATCATTTCTAAGTAGGCCCTAAAGCGCAGAGAAACGTAATATCAAATATAAGGGATCGTAAGACTCCTGCGCTCGTTAACATATCAAAGGGCCGCACTTGGCCCTTTTACCTCACGCAAGCCTCACCACAAAGGAAACCTTGTTATTTACACTTTCCTACTTCTTATGTTAAAATAAAACTTTTGGAAGCAATCAGTTTGGTGACAGCTTTGAAGAATTGTCGTATAAAATCTTTAAAATTTAATGTTTCTTGACATTGTTTTGTTGTCTTTACCCTTTACTTCGCAAGAATGCCTTACTAACTGCTAGATAAACGATAGTACCAATGAACTACAAACGTTTTGGATTAGTCAAACACGTCAAAGTCAAATCATTTATTTCAAATAGGCCCTTGTATGGCACTTTTGAACGTCAAAATTTACAAAAAAAAAAAACCAACTTACTTCTATCATTGCAGGGTAACCTATTGCGATAGCGTACTTATCTTAATTCTATCCTAACTTATTATTAACTTATAAGTATAATAAAATTTTGTAACTTATTACAAATAATGCATTTTTTGTGAACTGACTCAGAGAACAACAGAACAGCAGTGCTATTCTGTAAAAATCTCACCGTGAACGCTAAGGTGAAGTGAGCTGTCATTCCACTAAATACTAGGGATTGACACTGTTGACAGCTCACTTTCAAGCTCACTTCACCTAAGCGTTCACGGTGAGATTTTTACAGAATAGCACTGCTGGTCCGAGTCATCAGCTATGAGGTTGAGAGTGCGGAGTGCACGCGCAATTATACACGCTGTGTACTAGTAGACTGCGATGCCGACCATTTTTTTAAATCTAATCGTATCTAGAACTGTTTACAGACAAATTTTGTGTGTACATAAAACAACCTGAAGATCACACTACAAAAGTTTTGTTTGGTGCACCCTTTGCAGTCAATGCGCTACCAACATGGTTTTCTAGCCAATCTTTTCAACACGGCATAAGCTACATATTGATAGCTCCACAGACCACAGATGAAAAGAAAGAACTAAAGCGTAACCTAAATCGAAAAACCAATTTACTTACTCAACCCACAAAACAAGCCATAACTACCATATTTCAGATAATTTCCCCATGACTCACATCGCAAAACTGTAGCTAACTGTAAACCTTTCCCTGCATCTCGACTTCATTGGCTACAACAGGTTTTTATCGCCTGCGGCCATGTTGCTAATAACGCGATGGCATAATATCGCATTAGTGTCAAAGAGGACAGGTGCTCATCGGTTTAGACCTTAAGTACTTCGAGTTTATTAACGAAGGGCTATGCAATAAACTTTATATGGAGCATATGTCTTGTAATGTAATAGGCTGGTTTTACAATGAAATGTAAGCATGAAAGCGCAATAAGTGGGAAGCACATCAGAATATAAGGCCTTAAAACTTCCAAAGTACGACTAAGAAAGTTCTAACGACATCCGGAGAAAGATTTTTCTACAATCCCACTCTCTAGGGATATCTACGACCGAGGTTAAATATTAAAACGAATGAAGTGGTAGGGAAAATCTACCTGAAATAACTCTAGTAAAAATCTAAGCAAAAGTAGACCAAATCACGATTATTCTTCCAATAATAACGTGTAACTCAAATCGGAAACCAATGTACTTAACCATCCCACAAACAAGCCATTACTTCCATATCTCAGATAGTTTCCCCATGAATCACATCACAAAACTGTGGCTAACTGTAAAGCTGTAATTCCCTGCATCTCGTCTTCGTTTATATCGCCTGCGGCCATATTGCTAATAACGCGCCGGTTAATATCGCATTAGTGTCGAGGAGCACGTGCTCATCGGTTTATTTACTTCGAGTTTATTAACGAAGGGATATCTAATAATGTATAGGTATGAGGCATGTGCCAGTATATTTTTTTTTGGTCATTGTCTTGTTTGAAGCAAATCTTCAAGGAAGCAGACAGTTTCGGGGCTTATGGTATCTACAGGGTCAATTTAAATTACCTAGTGAAACTGCAGACGCAATGGATATCGATATCCCATTATTTTCAATAAGTTTCCCAATGGTTGGAAAGAGCTAAGCGTAGTAGCATTTAAAAGGAAAGTAAAATCTTTTTTAGCTAGTAAAGCATATTATGATGTGAATGAATTTTTAAAGGAATCATTTTAAATTGACATGCTCTTCTATATATTATTTTAATCTGTAATGTATGTAGTGTAATAATGATTTTAATAATGATTTTTTGTATTGAATATTTTGGACCTGTGTTAACATTGTATTATTTTATATTATTGTGTAAAGTTTTTTTATTTTGATAATTGAATATTTGACAATTTTTTATGTAACTCCTGTTTCTATATGAATCAATTATGTAATCAGTCAATTCAATTTATTTACTTATGTCAGCATTGTCAGTGTTAATGAATGTTGTTACATTATTATTATTTTAAATTCTATACTTGTATTTTAATATTTGCACACCATGACAATATGGTAAACATGTTAGCACAACTCCATGTACTTATAACACCTTGCATGCATTTTATCGTATGTACACACATGTTTGAACAAATAAAGTTATCTGAATCTGAATCTGATATACACACGACAAAATAAAAAATTATTTAAGGTTTTTTTGGACCTACGATCGCTAGTGGTAAAAAAAACGGTGGTGGTGGCTAAAAAAACGGTTTTTCCAACTCCATACTTCAAGTAACGTCTACTTGAAGTATGGAGTTGGAAAAACCGTTTTTTTTTGTTTTTTTTTTTTTCGTTTTTAGATATCGATATCCATCACGTTTATGAAGTTTGCACAAAGAAAACTGATATTTCAAGTGACTACACTACCTGCGGTTGATGAACCCAATTATTTTTTAAATCCAATTCTTTTCTTTTTTGTTCTGCAGAATTTTGCTAGCTAATTCAATTTGACCCTGTTTCGTTCACTCTTCACGAATACTCTAGAACTAGAAAATCTTCAAACTTGAAAGGCATACGACATCTGGAGAGAGACATTTTCGCAATTCTATTCTCAAGGTGTAAAACGGATTAAATTAAATATTACTGCGCACGAAATTGTTATTATTGTAATTTTCTAATAAAACAACGTGCTAGCTTTTTGGCAACGGACACACAAAGGGAAGATTTTTATTCCAAAGAGAACATAGAATACGGAACTACAGACAATAGAACATTATTGACAATGACATTTGATACACAGACAGACAACTAGGTGGCAGCACTTGTTATAATTTTAATAAAATAACAACACCGCCACTTATTAAAATAAACAAAACAATATAGATATGACAAGTTATTCAACAAACTTTCTCAATACCTAACATTTTTAAGAAGTGATAATGTTTCAGTCTACCTAAGCCTTTAGTGAACAGATCAGCTGGCATTTCAGCTGTCTCTAAATATTCTAAATTTACAATCTTATTTTTTATGCAATCTTTACAGAAATGATAACGAACATCTATGTGTTTCGTTCTTTTGTGATACGCATTATTTACTGATAACTTGAGAGCGCCTTGATTATCATTATATAAGGTTATGATGTTTGTATCACCAGTTATCTCATTTAATAAATTACGTAAGTATATGGCTTCTCTACAAGCCTCTGTAATTCCCATGAACTCAGCCTCTGTACTAGACAAGGCAACAGTTCTCTGTTTCCTTGTTTCCCATGAGATTACAGATCCAGATAGTACAAAACATAACCCAGTATACGACTTTCTATCAATTACATTATTAGCCCAATCGGCATCAACAAAACCCTGTAACTGTGAATTACTATTCTTTGAAAATTTTAAACCAAAATCTTTAGTTTTCTTAAGATACTTTAGTACACGTTTAGCATAGCACCAGGTTGATTGATCAAAACAGTTATTAAATTGGCTTAAAAAACTAACAGAAAAAGCAATATCTGGCCTGGTCAATACTGCCAAATACATGAGGCTACCAATGAGTTGTTGGTAAGGAAATGTACTATCTCTATTCTCTACTTTGCTAACATTCAATTTAGTCTCAATTGGTGTATCCACAGTTTTACAATCTATCATTTCAAATTTGTATAGTAATTGCTCAACATATTTTTCTTGACTTAAAGTTAAACAACCATTTTTCTTATCAATTTTTACAGTCATTCCAAGACATTGTTTCACTTCTCCTAAGTCCTTTATTTTGAAATGTGATGACAATTTACTTTTTAAATTATTAGTTTCAACATTATCATTACTAAATATAAAAAAATCATCTACATAGATTGTCACAATTGTTCTTTTACCATTATCAATTTTTGTATATAGGCAAGGTTCAATTTTAGAACGTTTATAACCAATATTAACAAGTATTTCATCAACTTTCATATACCACGCCCTTGATGACTGTTTCAAGCCGTAGATGGCTTTATTTAATTTTAAGACTTTTCCATCACAATCTGGACTTGAGAAACATTCTGGTTTCTGCATATAAACAGTTTCATCAAGGTCGCCGTTCAGGAAAGCCGTTATAACATCCAGGTGAGTAATATCTAGGTCTAACTGAACTGACAACGCAAACAATGTTCTTAATGTTGTGTGTCTCACAACTGGCGAGAAGGTTTCTAAAAAATCTACACCATACTTTTGCATGAAACCTTTTGCTACTAGCCGTGCACGAAACCTCACTTTATTTTCACTATTATACTTTTTCTTTAAAACCCATTTACACTTTACTATGGTACTGTTTTTTGGAGTGTCTACTAAGTCCCAAGCACAACTATCTTTAAAACACTGAAGTTCTTCTTGAATGGCTTTAAGCCATTGTTCTTTTTCAGCTCCATTCAATGCTTCCTGTATGGATAAACCAGTAGCATCATCAAATGTATCCTCATCAGTACATGCATACCATCCATATCGATTAGGCTCTCTCCTTACTCTTGTTGATCTCTCCACATGTACTTCTTCAATTGAATCTGCATCTTCATAGTCACTTGGGACATATGTGGTATCAGAATCATGTGCATCTTCTTCTGCTATAGTATCCTCTTTTACATGTATTTCCGCCACTGTGTCCAAGCTCTCTTCATTATTCTTCATGGTTTCCTGCACTGGTATTGGTATTTCTGATTTCTTTACTTCTTCCATTATTACTACATCCCTGCTAGTTATCACTTGCTTTGTTCTGAGATTAAAAAGACGATAACCTTTGACCTCTTCTGGATATCCAACTAAAATGTGCTTTTCTGACTTTTTATCCCACTTTAGTCTTTTTTCTTTGGCTACATGAACCATAACCACGCTTCCAAATATCCTTAAATTACTGATGTCTGGAACAG
Source organism: Agrochola lychnidis (assembly GCA_963680765.1). NCBI lineage: Eukaryota > Metazoa > Arthropoda > Insecta > Lepidoptera > Noctuidae > Agrochola > Agrochola lychnidis. The sequence continues at coordinate 21,627,343 of OY796853.1, forward strand.
TGCCTGTCCACATCTCATATGGTGTTTTATCATTTAGAGACGATGCCACAATTCTATTCTGTAAATATACGGCTGTATTGGTTGCCTCAGCCCAGAATTGTTTACTTAGACCAGCATCAAATAAAAGGCACTTAGCTTTTTCAATTACAGTCCTGTTGTAACGCTCAGCTAAACCATTTTGTTGTGGTGTGTACGGATTCGATTTCTGATGTATTATTCCATGCTTGCTTAAATAATCTTCAAATTCTTTATTGCAGAATTCTTTACCGTTGTCACTGCGAAGGGTCTTGATTTTGTGATTTAACTGATTTTCCACAATTGACTTATAACGCTGGAAACAAACAAATGCTTCACATTTTTTCTTCAAGAAATAAATATAAGTCATTCGACTGTAATCATCGATGAACAATATAAAATATTTTGATCCACCTATGGAAATATTTTCCATGGGACCACAAATATCAGTATGGATCACACTAAGTAATTCAGTACTTCTTGAGCCAATGTGATTAAAGGGAAGACGAGACTGCTTACCTTCGCAGCAAACTGTACATGATTGCTTGGTAACATCGGTTTTTTTATCTAATTCCATTCCTCGAACTGCACTTGGCATTTTATTCATGTACTTGCTGTTCACATGCCCCAACCTGCGATGCCACGTATCTGCCGACACTGCCGATGCAGCCAACACAGTTTTAGGCATTCTTAGCTTATAAACTCCATTAACCAGCGAAGCCATGGCTACTAACTCGCCATTTTTGTTGTAAACACTACATCCATTCGCGGTAAATGAGACTTTATTACCGTTTCTGATCAATTGGCTGACAGACAACAAGTTTGTGGTTAATTCTGGAACACATAAGACGCCGGTAACTGGTATCTCGTATTCACTTTCGTCGGTTTCTGTTACGATGTTCACATCACCGGTACACAAAACTTGTACCTTGTTGTCATTTGCAACAATAATTTCTTTGTTTTTTAAGTAAGATGCATTTGTTATCCATTTTTCATTAGCAGTGAGATGTGTACTAGCGCCCGAGTCAATATACCACTCATTTCTGTTGAATTCTCCACTTAAAAACACAACACTAAACGCAGTTGTTTGCTTTCTTGGCATATTTTTATCATTAGTTGAATTATTTACTTTATTTGGGCACTGGCTTAGATAATGTCCGAACTGTTTACATTTGTAACACTTGACGTTTGATTTATCATTTCCGCCATCTTTGCTAGAGTTGGATTTGCTGGCCATGTACGTTTTTTTATTTTTACGTTGGCACTTCTGCGAACTTACAAATGCACTATTAATTTCTTTACCATTGGTAACTTCCGTTTCCTCCATGTCCATTAGCTTTGATTTAATGGCGTCGGTCGTTATAGGTATACCGGAATGCTCAATAGCCATTATCATAGGTGCAAATTTATCTGTCAATCCTGCTAGCAATAGGCTTCCAATCCACTCATCGCTTATGTTGAACCCGGTTCCACTAAGTTTTTGACCTGTTTCCACCATTTGCGTCACGTAAGCTGTCATAGAACTGCAATTATTCAATCTTATTGAAATTAGGTTACGTAGCAAACTTATACGCCTTGTAAATCCGGAGTCGTCAAACAAGGTTTTTAGTTTAGTCCACAATCCTTGTGACGTACTTACATTTTTAATATGTACGTACAGTGACGAGTCAATGGTCAATATCAATTTAGCTTTGGTCCTCGCGTCGTCTGCGGTTTCTACTTGCTTCCCAGTAACTGGCTTTACACAATGCAGCATGTTCTCCAGGATGAGAAAATTCTCCGCGGCGAAGCACCATTCGTTGTAGTTCTCACGCCCTTTCAACTTGGGTACGTTAATTAAATAGTTTGTCGACATAATTCTTGATCTTGTCAACTATCTACTAATAATCAACACTGACCTAACTAAACTCACAACTTTTCTAGCTAGAGGGCTGGCTGGGCACATAACCTATTGTACTTTTCTAATAAAACAACGTGCTAGCTTTTTGGCAACGGACACACAAAGGGAAGATTTTTATTCCAAAGAGAACATAGAATACGGAACTACAGACAATAGAACATTATTGACAATGACATTTGATACACAGACAGACAACTAGGTGGCAGCACTTGTTATAATTTTAATAAAATAACAACAGATACCAACAGCGAGCTGTCTGCAGAAACAACTGAGGAGGTTCTTTTCAAAACTTTACTATTCCACTTTCCACAGAACAATTTTTTTTTTCTTTTTAGGGTTCCGTAGTAAACAAGGAACCCTTATAGTTTCGTCATGTCCGTCTGTCTGTCTATCTGTCCGCGGTCTAACTCCGAGACCCTTCTAGAAAGCTGTAATTTGGCATAGGTATACACATTAATTACGCCAACAAAGTGGTAAAACAAAATTATGAAAAACATTTTTTTAGGGTACCTCCCATTCACGTAAAGTGGTGATGTTTTATTTTTTTTACCCCATAATGTGGGGTATCATTGGAAAGGTCCTTTAAAAACATTGAGTTTGGGAAAACCATTTTTGGATTCAGGGATTCGTTTGCGAAATATTAAGCTTTAAAGTGGTAATTTTTGTTAGAGTCTAGTGTTCCCCCCCCTGCCAGCTAAATGATTGGTTTTGGATGTGTGAAAAAAATCACAGTAGTAGTTTATATAACGAAATTAAAAGGAAAACTGTCACAGCTAAGTAGGCTTTACAAGTTAACGAGTAATAATCGACCAACTTAACTTTGCAGTTGCAAAAACACGTTTTCCCATACATTTCGTATTGGAGAACATGTTTATCAACTACAAAGTTAAGTTTGTTTTTGGGATTAATTCATCCCGACTACGGAACCCTTCATTGTGTGTGGTCCGACACGCACTTGGCCGGTTTTTTGTTGATTATATTGAAATTTACATGCAGCGAAAACAAAAGTTTGCTGAAACGTGATTGAACCAGCTGTAAAAAAAAAATAACGCAGAATTTCACCAAAAATAGTTTAATCCAGTTCAAAAAACCATTCCTAAAAAACAATTTTATCAAATTCTGAAAAAATTTATAACTTGGATAAATAAAGTTTTGAAAAGAACCTCTTTAATGCGGGAACATTAAATTGCGTTTATTATAATAAACTTATACTAAATTACACGACAAACTTATATAACATCGCGAGTGTCGCGGAGGATGTCTGTACTGTGTAGGACATAGGTACGTCCTTTCCCGTCGGTGATCGGAACTTCAATCTTTTGCCCGCGACGATGGCGTGCTTTTATATCTGTAGGAATGTAGGTACTCCTAGTAGCGCAATCCTTTTGGTGTTGTAGCCTGACGACGTGATGTCCAACATCCCCCACCCGATCAACGGACCAATAGGCGATTTTCTAAGCTAGCGAGCGATCCCGTAAGTAGGTTAAACAATAGGAGCGAGCGAGATAGAGAGCCGTACTCTTCTAAGCCGTGGTAAGGCTTTTGGAACAACTTTATTTAATTTATTTAGTTTGTTAGAGTTTTCTCGTGTTTCATCCTCCCCTACTAGCCTAACTAAGTGACCCCACAGTTTGGCTAGTCTAAATACCTACGTGGCCTACCCCGTTTACGCTTCTCCCTAACTGGAGGTTCTACCTGACCAGCGAAAGGCGTGAGGTTCGAAACGTGATATTTCCCTTCGTTTCTCTCAGTCTGAATATTCTCCAGACCGTAGGTGGTTGGGCTTATTATCTTCCCTATTTTATATGGGCCGTCACGGCGTGGGATGAACTTCGCAGATTGTCCGCGTCCTGCGTCGTTCGGTCCTTGTGTCTTAAGTAAGACGAGGTCACCTACCTTATAGTCTGGTGGCGGCCTTCGTTTCTGATCAGCGTTACCTTTCTGAACAGCCTGTGCCTTCTCGTGAGTGTCCCTGGCCTCATCCAGGGTTTCAGACATCTTCTTCAAATAAGGAGTAATGCTAGGCACGAAATTATCGCATTCTACGACAGCCCTCATATCTGTCGCAGAATCGGAGGGAGCTCGCAGCTCTCTCCCAAAGGTGAGATATGCCGGCGAAAACCCTGTGCTACTGGTAATCGCAAAATTCATAGCAAACCTAATCGCAGCGAGGTGTAAATCCCAGGTGGCATGGTCGCTACCTACAAGTATAGCCAATTGGGGTTTGAGGTCCCTGTTCTTGCGCTCTATAGGATTGGCTTCAGGATGGTAATAAGGTGTGAGTGATTGGCTGATCCCCAAAACATGACACACTTGCTGCATCATTTCGCTCACGAACTGCACTTCATTATCACTTATGAGGCGGCGTGGTATACCATACCTGAGGAAAACCTCGTTGATCAGGGTCTGAGCACATTCGACGCTGGTGGCACTCTCTAACGGGAACAATTCCACCCAGCGTGAGCAGACATCTTCGACGATGAGTACCCACCTGTTCTTCCTAGGGGTCTCAACGAGAGGACCGAATAAGTCCACAGAAATTACCTCGAATCTCCTTGACACAGCAGGGGTTTGCAGCAGTCCTGCTGGTTTGCGGTTGTCAGCTTTGTACCTCTGGCAAGGCACACACTCCTTTATATAATTTGTAACATAGGTACGCATGCCAGGCCAGTAATACCTGGCGCAAACGCGGCTTAGCGTGCGCTCTACGCCGAAATGGCCAGCTGTCGGTGCATCGTGAAGGTCAACCATGACTTGCCTGCGTTCGTGCTCGGGCACAACTAGGCAGCAGTCCTCGCCGTCATCGGATTCCAAGCTGTACCTGTATAGAATACCGTCGGATATGGTGTATCCGCGGTCAGACCAAGGTCTCCCCCTAGAGGGTTCGTCGGACTCCATGTCCTCAATGATCTTACATACCTCTGGGTCTAATAGCTGATTGCTGCGGATATCACCACTATTCCTCTTCGGCATATCAATGACTGTCATACATAGCTCACATTTATCCTCGTCCTGCGAGCAAACGGGTCGCGACAGCGTGTCTGCAACGACGTTTGATCGACCGGGTGTGTACTCTATGCTAAGGTCAAACTCTTGTAGTATTAGGGCCCACCTAGCCAGTCGACCGCGGGGCGACCGTTGACTCATCAGCCATCGCAGGGGTTGGTGGTCCGTCCTAACTATCACCTTCGCGGCCTCTACATAGCCGCGGAACTTACCTAGTGCCCACACGACAGCAAGGGCTTCTCGTTCTGTCGTGGAGTAGTTCTTCTCAGCACTGTTGAGAAGTCGACTAGCGTATTCGATAGGTCTCTCATTGTGGCCCTCCCCCTGCATAAGAACAGCCCCGAGGCAATATGCGCTACTGTCAGTGCAGAGAACGAACGGCTTCGACTCATCTGCTTGACGCAATATTGGAGCAGACACAAGAAGAGCCTTAATGCGATCGAAAGCCTCCTGTTGCTCGGCGTCCCATCGCCAAACACTCGACTTCTTCAGGAGGTTCGTGAGGGGTCTCGCGATATCCGCGTAATTATTAATGAAACGTCGGAACCAACTCGACGTTTGTAGGAAGCACTTTAAATGTTTCACGTTCTAAGGGACGTCTATTTTATCGATAGCGGCAGTCTTGTCAGGGTCCACTTGGATTCCACCTGGCATGATGACATGGCCTAGAAATTTGACAGACTCCCTCGCAAAGAAACTCTTTTCCCTATTGACCCTCAGTTTAAACATGGCCAGGCGATCGAAAACTGCTTCCAGATCAGCCAGGTGTCTCTCGAAAGGTCCTGGCGACAGCAGGATCAGATCATCAAGATATGCCAGGAGTTCCACTCCTTTCAGGTTGGAACGGAATCGATCCATCAACCTTTGAAATGTGGCTCCGGAATTCCGCAATCCCATGGGCATCCGCTTAAATCTAAAGGTACCAAGTGGTGTTGTGAACGCCGTCTTATCTTGGTCCTCTGTGCAGACGCTGACCTGATGGTAGCCTGATCGAAGGTCTAAAGTGGTCATATACTCACTGGTTTTGGCTGCGTGTAGGATGTCCTCAATTCGTGGGAGTGGGTACCGGTCCGGCTCGGTCACCGCATTAAGCTTCCGGTAATCAATACATAGCCGTATACTTCCGTCTTTCTTACCTACAAGTACAACGTTGGAGGCCCAAGGAGACTCGCACTCCTCAATAATGTCATCTTGCAGCAGCTTATCGAGCTCCTTCTGCAAGGCTTCCCTCCTATTCTGTGACATCCTGTATGGTGGACAAGCGATAGGTTCCTGGTGTGGACTCACCTTTATTCGGTGCGTGGCAAATTCTGTAGCCGGTCCGCTGCGCGCGAACTGTGACGCGCGGTCTTCAATAAAGACGTTAAGCGTACGCCGCTGCTCGGGGGTTAACTTAGTACCTTCATCAGGACGCAACGGTACCTCCGTGGATGAGGCTTGCATGATGTTCGCATCCGATGGGCTAAGCGTGTAAGAGTGCACAAAATCATAAAAGTGCCCGGGGCTATCCGAGAATGACCAGATTCCCTGAGCGACATCTATAATCATTCCGGCTCGTACCAAAAAGTCTACACCTAAAAGCGTCCTATTATCACTGCCAGGTAACACTAACAGCTGACACATCACCTTACGATTTTCAATTATAATATCTACCTCGGCTGTCAACAGGTTTCTCCAACCTTGTGTTCCATCAGCCAGGTGTATAAAACGTTTAGTCTCACTAAACTTAACTCCAGAGTCTACCAAGACTCGGTATAACAGCGGGCTCGCGATGCCATGCGACGCGCCGGTATCTACAATCGCCACGCCGCTGCGACCCATAACATTAATATTTACCATCGGGTAGGATTCGCGTGCACTCATATTTGCTATCTGTACGCACGAAGTGCCACCCGTACTAATGTTATCATTACAACAGAAATCTAAACCTAAATGCACACTATTGAATGAAATCTTATCGTCTAGTTTCGACGATGTCGTCGCGCAAACATCACATTTCGACCTTACTACGCCCTCTTTACCACAACCGTAACATCTTAAAACCCTTTGAGTATTTTCACTTTTCGCGCCTTTGTTACTATTACTACTGTCTTTATCGCGATTACGACACTCGTCACTAACATGTCCAAAAATTTTACAATGACTACAGCGCGGTCTATTCTTATTATTATTACTACGCCCCGTAGTCGACGCTTTCGTGGCAGGGGATGTTGATCGCGTAAGTTTGCGGTCATTGACCACATTATTACTACTGATAACAGAATTTTTTACCTTATATTCATTGTATGCATCCTCTGCGATCCTCGTTTTACACATAAGGTCGTCTAAACTACGAATGGTATCACGCGGCACTCTTTTTATCACTCGCCTGTGTAACAACCCGTAACAGACGTCGATTTGTACCACTTCATCAAGCTTATACGGTAGCTTGGCTATTAACGCGCGCACTTTACACAAAAATGTCTCGGCACGTTCGTCGTCGCGTTGCTCGGCGGCGTAGATCTCACGCAGGACCTTGTAGGCGGGCTGCGCCCTGCCGTACATAGCGCGGAGGCTGGCGACCGCGTCGGACCACGTAGTTACCGATGCTTTGATGCCACGCCACCATACCGCTGCACCACCTTCCAGCAACATCGGCAATCCTCGGAGGGCATGCTCGTCTCTTACGGATGCGTCCTGGGATGTTCCGTTGAATCGCGCCGTGCACTTTACAAAGTTTGCACTCGAGCTAGAGCTAGCGGCACTTCCGCTGTTCGCGCTCGTCGATGGAGGCACCCTGACTGGGGTGGAAGTACCAAAATCACCGTTGGACGTCATCAGCGAATTTATAAGACATCTATTCGCTTCTGCTTGCGTGCGCGTGATCGTCTCGATCAGCGTGGACAGGAACTGTTCTGTGTGGAGCTGGAACGCTGCTGGTTGTTGTGTCGACCTCGTGTCGACACTCACAGGTTCGTCGGCGCGGTCGCGCTCGACAACGTTGGCCTCCGCTTCGGTGAACGTGCTGACGTCGTCATCCTCTTCTCGTCGTTCACGGAGCGCTTCTCCTTGACTTCTCGTTATCGGCATCTTCACGCGTGTGATGATAACGAGTACGGTAGAATGTCCGTGCTTTTCAGACAAGGTAGATACCTACGTACAGTTCGTCACGTAAACACCGGATCACAGTTCGGACTATCACTGGTTACGCGGCGCGCGGTTCGGGCCACAAGTATGGGCGCCAGTTTAATGCGGGAACATTAAATTGCGTTTATTATAATAAACTTATACTAAATTACACGACAAACTTATATAACATCGCGAGTGTCGCGGAGGATGTCTGTACTGTGTAGGACATAGGTACGTCCTTTCCCGTCGGTGATCGGAACTTCAATCTTTTGCCCGCGACGATGGCGTGCTTTTATATCTGTAGGAATGTAGGTACTCCTAGTAGCGCAATCCTTTTGGTGTTGTAGCCTGACGACGTGATGTCCAACATCCCCCACCCGATCAACGGACCAATAGGCGATTTTCTAAGCTAGCGAGCGATCCCGTAAGTAGGTTAAACAATAGGAGCGAGCGAGATAGAGAGCCGTACTCTTCTAAGCCGTGGTAAGGCTTTTGGAACAACTTTATTTAATTTATTTAGTTTGTTAGAGTTTTCTCGTGTTACACCTCGTCAATCCACTAGAAAGCGATGCTAAAAAATAGGCTTTATCACGCTGTATTAAATTGAATGTTTTTCTGTAATAAAATAGGTTTAACTGTCTATAATTTATTTTTTTAGTTAGTACGAAATAAACATGTAATTTTGCCACCCAACATTAAAGTTAATTAAGTAAGTACCTAATTACAGCGATTGGCCTTTTGGTACCGACCGCTAGCGATAAACAACGAAATAAACTTGATGGAACATTATTTTTGTCAGACTATGTTCTTTTTAATTATTCTGTACAAGCTTGGGCCCAAGGGCGGATCCAAGGAGGCATAGGGGCACGTGCCCCACCCTCAAACGGTTAAAACAGTGGCACTCCGGGAGTGCCGACAAAAGTGAAAACTTGAAAAAAAATCGGCATCGCGGTTATCAACGCGTTGATGTCTTTTACTCCACGGTGTCGGTAAAATAATGGTTTAGTCTCATCTCAAAAATACCCAACACGCCTAAAGAAGTTTTCACTTCAAAAAAATTGAATCGTGAAGAAGTAGGCTACTGTATCTTCAGCAGCACTGGCGTAACTATTAAGGTTCAATGTGGTGCAATCAGTTCATACTCGGGCCTACAGAGGTTTGCTAAACCAACAATGTACCGTCTTGGAGCCTCAGTCGCCGAGAGTATTTCAGCATAAAAGTTAGCGCGGTCGGAGGGGCCTTATACGTTCAAAGTTTATGCAGCTTTCCTCAACTCATGAAAAATATTTTGCTAATACTATGAATGGTCAAAAGAATAACTAACCAAACCAATTCAAAGTGGGGTGCTAAGATGATTGAGCTTGCTTCGCTCGCTCTTGCAGCCAAAGTTCTCTTAATTCTTAAAATTTACTACCTATGACGACAAAGTAACTTTTATTTAATTCTGTATCTATGGTCAAAAGAAAATTTATCCTATCCGAGGTGGGGTGCTAAAATTGTATTATTTTTTATAGTTATTTTTATATGTCATTGACAACATATTGCAATACTAGATGAGGGAGACACTTCTTATGGGTCTAGCTCATGTGCCCCTCCCAGAAATAAATCCTGGATCCGCCAGTAAACGTTTGACATTTACGGAGGTATTCTACTTCTAGAGTAGGCAAAATGTACCTAAATTTTTAACTATTTATAAACAGTTAATTTAATATGACGCGGGCACTACATACTTATTTATCAGAAATAACCGCTAGCAACTTAGAAACCTTCATGGTACAAAAATCCCACCACACATCCCTTTGCCAGTTGAAGGCTTCTAGGCCTATGGGTTGGGAACCATCAGATCAACGGCAGTTAGCCGATTCAGCCGAATCTGCTTACCGTAAACGTGTGATGTCTGACTTGTATCTAACTGAAGATTTTATACCTCAGTAAGATACAAGTCAAAGATCACACGTTTTGGAGTGAAAACTTCTTTAGGTGCGTTGGGCATTTTTGAGATTGGACTAAACCATTGATTTCGCGACACTATAACGACACCTCATTTTTTTAAACGCGATTGTGCGCTTTATTTCTATTACGTTAAGGATCAATGTTCTATGCCAGTATTTTTACTTTAAAGGTTTTGTAAACGCGATTGTGCTCTTTGTGTATATTATGTAACGGATCAATGTTCTATGCAAGTATTTTTACTTTAAAGGTTTCAGTTTTTTTTTTGGGAACGCGATTGTGCTCTTTATTTAGATAAGGTTACGGACCAATGTTCTATACAAGTATTTTTCTTCCTCCAAGGCGATCTTGTTCAAGTTTTCGCTTCTGTCGACACTCCCGGAGTGCCACCACTTTTATTTTTACCAAAGCTCATTCAAAACCTATAATCGCAAGACAAATTACTGTAATCATTTAACCCAGCACGCATGACTTCCGTAGTCAATACCGCTTGATGATCTACTGACACCACGCGTGCAAATAGGCGTGAAGATGACCGATCCGATATGCTACCATTAACTTCTGAGCACCTGGTACTTTTTTCCCGTTGATGACGTCTGGTGCTTGTTCACAGCACGAAGTAAATAATTATAATGCCCAGTAAAATAGGGAATAATACTATGTGACGTATAATTTACCCGCCATGTTACTAATTTGTGAACCCATAGAAATTAACCTGTTTTTTCCTTCATCAATAAATAATTTGTCTAGAGTTTGAAAATTTACCATTGTAATGTTAATTAGATTAAATTCGGGGTGAGAGCTTGGTGATCCGTCCCACAGTGTATCCTAGTATGGACGCCAGTCTCTCGCAAAGGATCATATTTTTTTATTTTTGTCAAAACGCTATAATTCTTGTCTCTATGTTTATAACTATGTGAACCTTTGTGAAGAGAGAAATAAAAATTATTACATACTAGCTGCGCCCCGCGGTTTCACCCGCAGAAGTCTCGATCCTGTGGGAATATCGGGATAAAAAGTATCCTATGTGTTATAAACTGGTTCGTATAAACTATCTGTGTACCAAGTTTCATCAAAATCCTTTTAGCCGTTTGAGTGTGAAGAAGAGACAAACATACATACACACACACACACACTCACAAACTTTCACCTTTATAATATTAGTAGGATAGTAGGATAACATAAATATTAAAGGTTTTTTGGAATGAACCATCGGTTTTTTTTCTTTAATTCACATAATTATGTAAGCTCTAAAATATGGCAGACCAACACGTGTTTTAATTTTTGTGGATCCTAATAAAACAACACGTGCTGCCAGTGCGGGAATTAATTCCATTGTTTCGGAGAGCGTGGTGATTTGCTCTTTTACTCATCAACATCACAATAAAAACAGCTTTTACTCGTAGATTTTACCCCTTTTTGGGCCCCTATTTATTAATAAGATTCTTCAAATATATTCTATGAATAAATTAACGATGAAGAAATCGGTATCTCTGTGGCTTTAGAAGTTAACAATACGATCAACTGAAAATATATTTACCATCTTAAAGTAGTGATACAACTAATTGTCGGCTTTATAAACCTATGGACACTATGAAAGAATCTACTAGCTAAATAGATTTACTATTTAATTCTCTACACACCCTCTCACACACATACACTCACCTCCTTCACCTTACACACCCAGAGGACAGCAATCCTTTTATTATTTTTGAAGTAATTAAGTTCATATTTTAATATAAACTGTTTCCTTTTGTTCTTAAGCTTATACTTGCATACCCAGTCCGAGGGCTTGAGGCGCTACATTTTGGAACACAGGCTATAAACCTAGTTCGGCAGCACATGCTAATAGCTCCTGGCTGGAGGATCTATGTGTAGTAGCTTAAGGCACCCACAGGAAAGTCCGGTTAAGCAGCCAAAACCTTAGTGTTCAAAACTGCGAGAGGCCATAGTTTAAAAAAAACCCATGCTAATAATAGCATGGACAAAATTGTAACGAATTTACTTTTAAGCATAATTACATGTAGCTAAGTCAAATTATGTAAGATGTTTATTCTTTTTGGTCTTATAAATATTACATTGTTATAACATCATTAAAATTGTGGTTTACACTCAACATACGCCTATTCGACAAAGTGGAAGGCAGAGATATTGTACAGCCACATTTTGCCAGTATTTTTAGAACTCAAAGTCAAAGCATTTATTTCAATTTGAACTTGACTTTTGAATTGTGAAAGAGTTCAGTTAGTCAGCTAATTGCACATTCCAAAGCGTAGATCTCTATGGAGAAGAACGGGCAAGAAACTCCAAGGACACTCTTTTAAATATAGATATTACAAAATCCTGGATACATTATTCTTGTTGCTTCTCTATGTCAGTTAAGTATAGATCAGCGAGTGAGTCTATTGCCAACCGCTGCTGTTGTCAGCTGTGCTGCGGTTACTGAGAAAATATATTTGAACAATAATCATCTTTGACTCAATTTATGAATTTACGTAGATTCCTCACCTATCTAAAACTTCCTCACAAATATTTTATAGAAGCTTCCCAATGTTATTAGGTCTCATCCATATTTTCCAAATATCCTATACATATAGATACTATCGATATAATATTAAAGATATCGATAGCTAAATCAGCCGTATCAACTGGTGCCGCAGGATAACCGTCAGCTGCAACCTGTTTATCGGATACAGTTATATCACGGCCAATGGCCACCGTTGCGTTTCCTATAGCCAGTATTTCTTAACACAGTTTACTTGACACTTGTATGTTTTAATTGGATTTATCTTGATTTTAGTGTATTTTACGGCCTGTTTTATTATGTCCGGATAAGTTGCGGTTTACTTAATAAATAATGAACGTTTATTTGGACTCAATAAAATATAGCGTAATGCAGTTATATTCCTAAGAACTAGGATACAAATAATGTAAGGGAGTAGAGCACTAAAAAAAACTAAATTAACTCTGAATTCCAAACTAGGTCAAACCTGTATCTTGGAAATCAGTGCTGTTCCGTGCTAAATTAGGTGTAAAAACTTACAAAACGTATACATCAAAATTCTAAAATTATAGACCATGAAAGAAACTACATAAATCTAAATCTGAAACTTGACGGGTGAGTGATGTGAGTGTGTGTAGTGTAAGTATAGGGTGTGAATGTGTGTGGTGGGTAAATTGTGGATGTAAGGTGTGAATTTGTGTGGTGCATGTAGTGTAGGTATAGGGTGTGAATGTGTGTGGTGTGCGTAGTGTAGGTATAGGGTATGAGTGTGTACTGTGTACACTTATGTGGCTGTTCCAATTTTGGATTGATTTAATAGATAGTGCCTACAATCATTATTTTGCCCTCATCTCAATATATTTGTGGTGAGCACAACATGTATTTTTGTTCCTTTCCTACTTACTAGTAGTCATCTTGGTAATTACCCCCTTTCTTGCCATATCTTCTTTCACAAAGTTCATCCACAGCCTATCCGGATACTGTATATCAATCTGCCTAGCCTTTTCCCAACATATTGGGGTAGGCTTCCAGTCTAACCGGATACAGCTGAATACCAGTATTTCAAATGGAGCGACTGCCTATCTGACCTCCACAACCTAGTAACTGGGTAATACGACACCCCTTGGTAAAACTGGTTGTCAGACTTTCCGGCTTCTGATGACCCGTAACGACTGTCAAAGATCTACAAATGACAGCTGAGACCAACGGCTTAACGTACTTTCCGAAGCACAGAGGAGTCTCAGTATGTAAAGATGGTCACCCATGTCAGCTCATCAGCTTCTCATCCGGATACTGTATATCAGAACCTAAAATTACTTAGATAAGAAGTGCTAAAGTAGAGTTTGATGAATTCTCAACCACGAATTCTCAATTCAAGAACCGGGTGTAAGTCTTACTTTTTGCCACTAGAATGTTCTCCTGGCATTTTCCTCTAAAAGCCCGAATTTAAATGTGTGTGTGTGATGTGTATGTTGTGTTGTGTGTGATGTGGTGTTGTGTTGTAGGTGTTGTGTGTGTTGTGGTTGTGTTGTGTTAAACATTTTCCATATTATTTTCCGTTCCTACTGGCTCTGTGATGGTTCTTGTAACAGCTACAGACCTTAAAACCGTTATTCTATTACCTATTTGACCTTTTAGTTACTTAAGTTTTAGGATCACTTCATTGTAAGTTTTCGGTAACTTAAAAGAAAACTTCTTTCTTTTGAAATTAACTTTATTCTCATTTCCCTTTATAGCAGTATTTCGATATTTTTTTAAGAAAATTTGATCCTACAACAACACTCAATAAATTTGCCCTTATCAAGCTGAGTTTGACTCAAATGGTACAGCAGTATATCCGCTTTCTACGCTTGTAGGTCGCGGGTTCGATTCCCGTATTGAGAAAAGTTTTACTATGCCTAGTCTGGGTGAATCTAGAGTCTAATTATTGTTACACTGAACCAAGAATCATTGATTTAGGCTACAAGCCGTAAATAAAGTAACTTGACTAACACTGCAACCACTATGACTGATCTTTTTCCACATTTAGAGTATGGTTCTACATACTATAGACAGATAGATAGAATATTCTTTATTATGTACATCATAAAAATTACAGACATTAATATAGAAATTTTACATTGGGGACACAATGGGCGGTCTTATCGCTAAAAGCGATCTTTTACAGACAACCTTTGGATGGATTTAAATGGAAAAGGAGAGACAATACTGCAGGTAGTCAGTGGTGTACCATTTACATATACAACAGAATACACAGATACATAAAGCATATAATTACCTATATAAATATATATATTAGATAGACATACATAAAATTATAAACATGAAACAAGAGCAAGGAACTATATGTAATGACGATGTTTAAAGAGAGAGAAAGTGTTTTTGTACCAGAATTTTAAAAGTGGACAAAGATTATAAAATATAAATATAAAATCTTTATTTATCCAAAAACATACAGAGTTTGAAAATACAGTGTGATATTTGGTTTAGAAAATACATTTATAGTTTGTTGCAAAATCTGTACAAGAATAATATTCACTACCTCTTAAGCTAGGCTATACCTGTATTATAAGAGGTAGTTTACGGTCAATAATCAGCAAAAACTTATATCTCAAGTGGACTGTGTCATTCTACTGTATGGTGATAATAGAGTAAAATTGTATGTTGTGTGTTAGTGTATGTGAGTAGTGTGTGTGTGTAGGTGTGTGCGTATTATACAAGATAGGTGAGTAAAGACTCCGTGTAAGAGTAATCCTTAAGGAGCAGCCACTCTGTTACTTTAGATTTTAGTGCATTTGAATTTAGATTTATAATATTCAGATGTTTGTTAATGTTTTTATAGATATGGGTACTTAGTATATAATATTGATGTTTGGCGAACGTGGTTTTATTTTGTATATTTGGTGGAACGTACGTGCGTTTGAGCACGCCTTATCGACACGGGCAAGGCATTCCATAACCGTACTGCTTGAATACTATAGGTACTAATTACACAGTCAAACCTGGATAAGCGAGAGTTCAAGGGAACGCGACCTCGCGATTTATAAAGACATCACGCGGGCGAAGCCTGGGGACGGTTGTTATCTATAAAGGGTTTCCTCGCGATGTTTTTCCTTCAGCGATGTACTGACATTACTGAATGTCGATTTAAACTCACATATGAATTGAAAAGTCACATTAGTACTTGCCCGGAATTGAAGCCTGTTGTAATGAGAGGCAAATAAGTAAAAAATTATATTTGGTTGTAAGTTTATAATATATTAATAAATAAAAAAGCCTTTTATTTCCTGTAAGTTATTTACAGAACAGAATGTAATTTTTGTGATAAAAGTTTTTAGCTGAGATTTGTTTCTGGAATTCTCCACTTACAAGAACCGAACTTGGATGTAAATATTATAGGTGATAAAACCAATAAAATAACCTTAACATATAATATTCAGAACTTGTTGAATGACAATAAAATTAAAATTTACTATTTCGAATGAAATATTTAATTTTGCTAGGTATTCAAAGTTTTTTTAACAACTTCGGTAGATTTTCTCACTTCGTAAATTATATTAGCTATTAAATGAAACCAGTTTTCGCATTATATTATAATATTAAATAAACATATTTTAATTATTAATATTATGTAGAGATTTGGACGATCAAAAGGATTGTGTAAGGATCGTTCGTAGCACGTGGTTTTTAGGGTTCCGTTGCCAAATGGCAAAAAACGGAACCCTTATAGATTCGTCATGTCTGTCTGTCTGTCTGGCTGTCTGTCTGTCTGTCTGTCTGTCTGTCCGTCCGTATGTCACAGCCACTTTTTTCCGAAACTATAAGAGCTATGCTGTTGAAACTTGGTAAGTAGATGTATTCTGTGAACCGCATTAAGATTTTCACACAAAAATAGAAAAAAACAAATAATTTTGGAGTTCCCCATACTTAGAACTGAAACTCAAAAAATTTTTTTTCATCAATCCCATACGTGTGGGGTATCTATAGATAGGTCTTCAAAAATGATATTGAGGTTTCTAATATCATTTTTTTCTAAACTGAATAGTTTGCGTGAGAGACACTTCCAAAGTGGTAAAATGTGTGTCCCCCCCCCTGTAACTTCTAAAATAACAGAATGATAAAACTAAAAAAAATATATGATGTACATTACCATGTAAACTTCCACCGAAAATTGGTTTGAACGAGATCTAGCAAGTAGTTTTTTTTTAATACGTCATAAATCGTAAACCGCAATTTACCTTTCATTCAATGTTACTTGCTGCTACGGAACCCTTCATGGGCGAGTACGACTCGCACTTGGCCGCTTTTTTTTTAATTTCTGCTAACCCCTATAGGAAAGAGCGTGAGTTTACAAAAGTATCACACATTATAATAGTATACACATAACATCACGCCTTATTTCCCCGAAGGGTTAGGCAGAGGCGTACCTAAAGTACACCCACATTACGCCAGTTATGTTTATGTCCCAGGCAGGGGGTAGGGGGCAAGCCTATTGCCATCAATCGGGAATAAATAATAGGAGCTAGACAAAATCAAACTAGTTGCTAATTTAATTGTATAATTGAATTTATTATTTTTTGTTATATGACATTGATTTTACATTCTGTGATTACTTCCTCACACACTGACTTATTAATTGTAAAATTTTAGGAAAATCGTCTACTTTTACAATGTTTGTTAATAGTGAGCACCAGGTTATCTATCATACATAATTAATTTATCTGTCGTTGCTTCATTTTTAATTCTTTTTACCTACTGTGGTATAGTAATTTTATTCTAGGTGCATCGTCTTCACATATATTTATTTAACTAATGTACCTATACAAAATATTGTAAAACATTTTAAAAGAGTAACGGTGGAGTTTCTTGCCCATTCTTCTCCATACGAAAACCACCTTTTGGAAGGGGCGACTAGAATCAATTCTATTTTTAACCGACTTCCAAAAGAAGGAGGTTCTCAATTCGACTGTTTCTTTTTTTTTTTTCGTATTTTTGTTACGCGATTACTCCGTCAATTATGAATTGATTTTGATGATTCTTTTTTTGTTTGGTAGATCATACTTCAGAGGTGGTCCCATATAAATTTTATTAACTTTGCTTGGGTAGTTTTTGAGTTAGCTTCAATAATACGTATTTTTACCTCACTTAGTATGTGGATGATATTATGATAACTTCCTGTCACTGTTATTTACATTGCAGGTAGTGGTATTCGAATTTGTGTGGGGTAGGTATCACAACTAAAAAGTGAAAAATAAAAACTTTTTACAAAAAAAAAACAACCGACTTCAAAAAAAACATTACAACTTTAATTTCGGAAGTCGGTGACAAAGAACGAAAATTCAAAACCAAAGACACCGACTTCCGAAATTAAAGTTATTTTTCACTTTGTAGTATTTTTTTTTTGAAGTCGGTTGTTTTTTTGTAAATGTTGACGTTCAAAAGTGCCATACAAGGGCTTATTGGAAATAAATCATTTGACTTTGACATTGACCATAAATGTATGAAGACATTAGTTTATAAATACCACCTACGCAAGTATATTGAAATTATAGGATAGATAGATATATAAAAGATTATAGGTAAGGGAAATGGCCACATTTTATTTTTTTACCTCTTTCCGTCATAACGTTATGACGCGTTTCGTTATGACGCGTTTCGTTATCAGTTATCTCACTATCTTTATGGTTATCTCCTATCTCACACGTAGTTTATTTAATATTATTTAAAACATTGACAAGGTTAGTGACGTCATAGAAAAATACTAAGTCTTTTAAAATGATTTACATTGATATTAACAACATAATTATGAAAACTGTTAGTTTTCATAAGTTGTTAATATCAATGCAATGGGTAAAGTTGGAATTCAAAAACTTGGAGGAAATTCAGTCATAACGACTTATTAAAAAGATTAATATTATTTTAAAAATTATAAATTATAATTCATTAATTCAGAACTGGTTCAAAGTTTACGCTTGAGGCTCTACCATTTGTCACGTTCGATATTTTATTACCAAAGAAACTTTTATAACCAATTCTGTTAATATTATTCTATACCTAAAAATATTACAGTTACATTAAAAACCAGTTCAAAACCAGGTTAGCTCACTCACTACAATACAACTTTTACTAAAACAACCCATAGTTTGACTGCACTTACGTATAGTAAGCACCACTACAAGACGCGGGCGGAAGTCTTGCAAATTCAACATACTCGTAAATCAAAACAAAACAACTACACCTACTTTGCAGCGTGCATATTTTAATCCGGGCCAAAGTGGAGGCTCGGGTTAGAGCTTTTAAGGCTACCATATCCCCCATCTCACTCACACCCAAACAAAAAAACATCGCTCTCTCACTCTCCCCGCCGCGCACGCCAACTACCGGTAACCCGGCGGACTAGTTGACAGTTGCCTAAGCGCATGCTCTTTGTATTGTGTCGCGTTCTTGTTATTACTACGTTAATTCGTTTTAAAGTGTATTTTAAAACTTTTTAAAACAAAATGCATAAAAATGAGTGTGATTATGGAAGTGAACGGAACATAAAAGTGAGTTTGTGTCAGTAAATGGGTGCCCGTGGTATTGTTGACATACCAGGATTGTTTTTCACTTGGAGTCCGAAAAACAGTATTAAAATAAAGCTCAAACGTATGTATTTTCTTCTTTATAGTTAATTACTTACATATTACATACTGAAATATGTTTCAGATGAACATAAATATGAACTCAAAACTCATTAGCAACTTTTGAAATATACAATATAAAATGGCCCGTAATTGTTTAATTAACTCTAAAATATTTAATTAAAACTTTAATTTGGCTAACGCAAATGTGTTCATTAACAACTTCAGTAATTAAGTAATTTAACCTACGATTATTCAGATGAAATTTTATTACTTAATCGTGAGTTAGGTACCTAAGTAATTCGATAATGAAGAAAAAAATAATGTTATCAAACCATGACATGTTATAATTTTAAATATTTTTTTGCCCAAAAAGAACTTCGTTAAATAATTTGGCCCCAAAAGTGGGGCTTAGAAAGATTCAAACATGTTCTTATTACTGTTGATTTATAATCAAAATAGAACCATATTTTTACGAAAAGCTGCAAAATTCCCTGATGCCATTTCCCGTCCGTTCCTCTTTAAAAGCACCTGGTTCATCCACATTTGTATTCATTTCTGCACTGTACCTAAAATACCCAAATAACAAATTCTCAAGGTAAATGACAACGATACGAAGATAACTCACTGTATCAGTAGTAATCATTTTTATTTAGAAGAACTTTCCTTGTAAAAGTAATACAAGAAAGATCACCAAAATTGCCATAGGATAATCTTATGGCAATTTTGGCGACCTTCCGTCCTGTTTAAAAATACACTACAGTCCCTCAGTTTTCCTCATACCTACCTACCTTAATTTTTCTACAACCTCGATTGCGGTTGTATATATAAAATGCTTAGTTTTTTATTTGAAATTTTGCCAACGTCTGCGACAGCCGACGCAAATCGCGGCGCGCATTTTAAACAGTGGGTAACATTCGTTAGCAAATTCCTTATGCTATATTAGGTTTAGTTGTGAATAATAATCGTGTTGCAGCCAACGGGTTATGGTTCTAGGAAACTGATAAGGACATGGTTACATGTGTATATAGCTTTAATTGCACCGATCTGTGATATGGCGGTCACCGTAATCAGTAATTGTACTTGCATCGCCTTTTTTAGCGCGCATTTCCGAGCCAATTTGCGAATGTAATAACAGTTAAGTATAAGTCCATCAGCGTACTGACAAATCGTCGTATTGGCAATAATTTAAAATAGCATAGCTTAAAGATGCTTGTATTGGCAATTTGAGGAAAGGTTGGTCTTTTATTTGGAATGACAAGATTTTCCCTGTTCCCTGTTTTATAATCTATTGTTATTGGCAACTCACACCGCTTCCTATTTTTTATTTATTGTTATTGGCAAACTCACATCGTAGTAAACGAAGCAACGATAGTTGCGAAACAATCTGTTTTTATCACTTCACCTATATGAGGCATCTCCTACAGCAATATCTGCTAAGAAAAACTTTTCAAAGTGAAAAATAACTTCTTCGGAAGTCGATGTCTTTGGTTTAGAATTTTCGTTTTTTACCACCGACTTCCGAAATTAAAGTTATCTTTCACATTGCAGTGTTTTTTTATATACCTACTAGCTGACCCCGGCAAACGTTGTTTTGCCAATTATTTGTTTGGGGTGGACAACCCTTATCACTTAGGGGTATGAAAAATAGATAGTAGCCGATTTTCAGACCTACTGAATATGCATATAAAATTTGGTAAAAATCAGTAAAGCCGTTTCGGAGGAGTAAGGTAACTAACATTGTGACACGAGAATTTTATATATAAGATTTCAGTTGTGGTATCTCCACCACACAAATTTGAGTACCACTGCCTGCTATGTAAATAATAGTGAGGGGAAATTATTATAACATCATCCACATAGGTTACTCAAAAACTACCCAAGCAAAGTTAATAAAATTTATACGGGACCACTGCGCAAGTTTTCTTTTCAAAATCAATTCACAATTAACAAAAATATCGATGGAAACACAAAAAAAAACCTAGATGAGCTTAGAACCTCCTCCTTTTTGAAAGTCGGTTATAAATAAGGAAGATATAAAGTCAAAAGCAACTTTGCATACCAACACTATTATAAAAATTTAATGGCTATAAACCAGGACCTAAAGTCACACCACAGCACGATAAAATCGCCTGAGCACAGTATTTTATCGCGCGTCAACCAACCGTTGTTATGAAATAAATGCTCAACAATGTAATACCATTAAATAAATAAGAGATTAGTGATGCTGAATTGTACCTAGACACATTCCTTTGAGATAAAATTGTAACTAAGTTTAAGCTAATTCGCATTGCTAGGATCATCATAAGCTACAATTTTCCATATTTTTTATCAAATTAGATTTGTTACAGCTGTCTTTTGTGCCATGCTTCCCTGGTCCGTGCGAGTCTCATCCAGATATTCTCCGCGATCTTCTATAGGTCGTCCACCCACCTGCCGCAGATTCACAATCACAATCTGTCATTTTCCAACCCGTTTCTATAGTGGTCATGTTTAACATGACCGTACGTCCCGTTTTAAATGGGACCGTACTTTCTTCGGTTCATCGTCCCGGTGTCCCCGAAAAAATCCTGGGGACGCAAAATTGACCCGTTTTCAGAGTCTTTTCATATACATAAACTCACGCCTTCTTCCCATGGGGGAAGGCAGAACTACAGAACGCCACCTGCTACTATCCTTTTGCCTCGTTTACGTTCATACATCTGGAGGCCTACTACCAGCTCAAAAGCAGTATTATTTTAATATTACTTCAGTGTGGGAAAGAGATGAAGCTCTACAGGACGTATAGCTCCATCTCTTTCTCCCACTGAAGTAATATTAAAATAATACTGCTTTTGAGCTGGTGGTAGGCCCCCAGGTCATACACGCACGCCGGTTGCGAATACTACGCACCTGGCCTTCTTAATTCTTGAGTATTTTCTTTAATGAATCAATTGTGGACGTCTGAAAAAACCCAGTTACAGGTTCCGGTCCTTATGGCGATGTGATAACTAAGGTGAATATAAAAAAAACGTGCCCAGAATTTTATTCTTACTAAAAATCATCACCAGCTGTATTTAAACCAGAATCTTCCTTAACTTTACTGTACTTTTAATAAATAATGTGTTGTTGGTGATGGCTTATGGTATTCTCAAAATTGATTTTCCTTTAGTAATCGGGTCAATTTTTAAGATAAATAAACCAAGGTCCTTTTTTGAGTCAAAACATAAATGGCCACGTTTGTCATGTCACGTGCTGGCTATTGGTCTGCCAACGCTCGTTCTACCTTTTCTCGGCAACCATTCCATTAGGGCTCCACCTGCCATCACCACGTCTAGCCAAATGTCCTGCCCACCCACCCATTGCCAGGATAGTTGTAAATAATTTACATGATAAAACACTTAGCTAAGAAACATCAAGACTAGACCCAACTAGAATAGGAGCAATATTTAAGCGAAGTAAATTAATACACTTTGGTATTCTTCAAACGTTGCATTGTTAAGTGCACCGAATGATTACATTACCTAGTCCCCGATACATAATACATTTTAACCGAGATTAACGTTTGTGTGACTATTTTCCGGAGCGCTCGATTTTATCTGGAAACTACACAATATTGATGACAATAATTCGTGACATTTGTACATTATTTTTGATACAGTTTTCGGTTTCAATAGTGCAGTAAAAAATGGCATCGAAAATACACCATGCAGTGACTGAGTTATTCCTTTTTGCCTTGAGAAGTTCAGAGAGACTAAATAAACTGTTCGGTGTTTTCACCGAACACCTTAAGTTAGTACTTTAGTACTTAGTACTTTGAAAAGTGGTCTAAGCCTCAGGAAAACTTAAAAATAGGCAATATGGTAGTAGTACATGAGGATAACATTCCAGCTGGACGGTGGATTATGGGCCGAGTTATAGATCTGCATCCCGGTAATGATGGCTATGTCAGAGTGGTGTCATTAAAAACGAAAAACGGCATCATAAAGCGACCAGTAGTGAAACTTTCGTTATTACCAGTAGAAATCAAAACAAACAACAAACAAAACAGTTCAACTGAAACAGATAGCTCAGCTGAACAGGGTTCTAGGACCCAGAATAACATAAAACGAACAAGAAAAACGACACCAGGAACGTTATCGTACGTCGCCATGGCATTAACCTTGTTTATGTCAATCTGCAGCGTTGCAAATTGCAGCTATAACATAACGTCATTAAACAATAACCAATCTTTCTACTTTGACCCAATCTCCAAAATTAGTTTAGTAAAAGACAGTTGGGTCCTAGTTGTATTCTATAATATGTCTCCGTATTGGGAAGGTATGCAGGCGTTTGAAAAAGTAACAGCATATCTCGACAAAACATGCAAAACAACAGGCAGCGAACAGTGTAACATGATAGTCCCTCAGCTGATCCATGAGTGTAATGAACTAAAATACTATAATGAACTTCTGATGACGCAACACGTAAGGGGACACTCCAGACGGCGGCGGGGACTTATCAATGCAGTTGGAAACATTGCAAATTCCCTATTCGGCGTATTAGACGAACAATTCGCGGAAAAATACAGCCGAGACATTAATATGATACAGCAAAATGAAAAACATTTAGCCGGTTTATGGAAGAACCAGACGTCGATTGTCGAATCAGAGTACAATTTGGTGAAAAGAACAGAGGAAATTATGGCAAAACAGCATAAAATAATTAATAAACACCTAATAACGTTGGATAACTTCTCAAACAAATTACAACGAGAGATAAATAACATATCCTTACTTCAAGAATTTACCATGACAGCCCTAACAGCCAGTAATTTACTGCATAACTTAAAAAGAACTCAAGACATTTTACTTGACATCTTAACCAATGTCCACCATGGACAGTTTAACATTCATCTGCTTACCCCTGAACAGCTCCAAAAGGAACTTAACATTATCTCTGGGCACTTATCCAATGATTTAACATTGCCTATTGAACCGCACGATATTCGAAAGCTATATTCTCTGATAAGTATTAAAGCACGAATAACTGAAGAATACTTCCTCTTCCAAATAACATTCCCACTTATCAGTAGAGACCGATATAAGTTGTACAAAATACATTCTGTACCACACCAGATGAACAACACTATGATAGAGTTCATCCCGTCATCAGAATACGTCGCTACGGATCTAAAAAGAGACTCGTACTTAACAATTACGTCGGGTGAACTTTCACTATGTAAACAAGAAGATGATAACTTTATTTGCGATTGGAAAAAGCCGATATACCATCTTAACAACGAGAACAACTTTTGTGATCTCGATCGAGACACAGATAAGTGCAAGGTACGAAGATCTAGATGTGAAAACAAATGGACATCACTAACAAACCCGTCACTAGTCTTGTACCATTGCTGCAACATTTATGCCGTCAAAGTAATCTGCGGCGAACAGATAAACAAGATTCAATTAAGCAAAGCTGGTGTCATTTATTTAGAACCAGGTTGCCTGTTGAAGGGTCAGGATTTTACCCTGAATATTCAGAGTCAAAAGAAAAACAGAATTGACATGAGCCCGGACATTTTTATACCTGAGATGGATCAGTTAAACTTCATCATTAACAGCACTATGCCTTTCCAAAACGTACAAGACGTAACAGACTCAGGCGAGATGACATACGCCTTAAAAAAGCTACACAAACGCATCGATGACATGAAAAATACCCAAGTGGAAGTGGGAGAAACATTATCCACTCATGACATCCATCAGTATATAGTAAGTTACATCCTGGTCGGTGCGCTGGCGCTAGCGGCGGGAGCGCTGATGTACAGAGGGCTGCGGCGTCGAGCGCGCCGCGCCCACATCACGTCGGACATGGAGCTTCAACCCACCAGAAGTGTTAGTGATGTGAACGTCAATAGTGTTAGTGCGCGGCAAAACATGAGTGAACGTCAATCTAGTGCGACACATATTTATGGTGAATTAAACAATACGATGATGAATAGGGCGTGTCCTCACGTGCCTAGAAATCCTTTATGAACAATAAGCTCTTAATTTTAATTCAAATCATTTTCCTTTTGTTCTACTAACAGTTTAATCTTAAGTTGGCTTGGTTCACCTTGTAAACATTATCATCATGATCATTACATTTAGTAACTAACATAACATTGTGTCATCTCAGCATCCCTATCTTTCGTGGCCCGGAATATGTTCGGTGTTTTCACCGAACACCTTAAGTTAGCAATATCGGCGTGACGCGTTGACCTAATTTTATATTACTTTTTACTTATTATTTTACATTAGTTCAGTGCACTTTTGTCTACCGCGTTAGCCGGGTGTATTCATCAACATTTTCAACATTCATTAACATAGTAACATTTTAACATTAAGAATAACTTGTGAGTGAGTAAATAAATAGTGTTAAACATAAACATTTGTTTCTCCCCAAAACACCGACACCTTGCTACGTACCCCGACATAAACCTTAAAGTGCCTTCATCATATCCAGCTGTATCCACTCTGTATCCTTCATTGAGTAAGAGAATTGACGCTCAGTTCTGAAATTCATTAACTATGCTTGACTGCTTGATACTCAGTGACCAACATATAATTATAAATGCAACATTGAATGTAACAATACGATTTAAAAGTGTTCATGGAGTTTCTTGCCCGTTCTTCTCCATAGGAACCTACTACGCTTTGAAATGGGCAACTATAACTTCTTGACCGAATGACTCCTTGACAATTTACGATTGCCTACAGGTAATTGGTTTAGTTGAAATAAATGTTAGTGTTTTTCGAAAAACAATGCTGTTCTGGAACTGACTCCAGTTTCGAACGCACGCAATGCAGTCTGACTAAACACAAGCACGTCCAATTTGACCGCTGTGTCAATCGACCTTATACGTAGCGAAATGGCGCTTTCTCTAGAGTTTGGGTCACATAACGGACGACACCTTAGCGCACAAGTTATTGAATATATTATTATAACACTAGCTGTGCCCAATACGGTAGTTGCCTAGGTTAAAAAAAAGAAATTCTATTTAGTCCGTCTTTCAGATAATAAAAAAATATTAGACACGTATTTTTTGCTTTATCATATTAATCAAAAATAACTTAGAAAACACACATTAAAGTTGGGGAGTAGGGGCTCGTTACGTCACAACTCAGTATAAAATCTAGCAAGGCGTGACGTCGTGCCACATTTTAACTCAATGTATAGCCGTAATCTTTTGATTACGTCAAAAAAGAAAAAATACGTGTTCGACATTTTTTTATGATCTACAAGAGGGACAAAAAAAAATTTGGATACAGGCCTATTGTTTCACCGAACGAAAAATAAATTGGATTATTTATAAATTACTTCGTTTTCGTTTAGCGTCCTTTTCAGACTTTATTTATCTTTTTGCTCGGCTCCTAAGGGTCGTAGCGTAATGTTAAATAGCCTATAAACTTTGTTAAGAATTAGGCCATCAAATGCAAAAAGAATTATCAAATCTGACTGGTAGTTCCAAAGATTAGCGCGATCAAACAAACAAACTCTTTGGCTTTATTATATAATTATATATATTAGTATAGACTTATAATATTACGCATGACTAGGGTTGCCAACCCTACTATATAAGAGGCCTAAATACTATATTTCTAAAGAAAAAAAAAACTAGTAGACGAAACTACAATTTTTTTTTTTCAATACAAAATGCCGAGGTAATCGCAATAGGGCCAGTATTAATCTCATAAAAGCTGAATTAATTTTGTAACCTTAATTTGACGCAAAATTTTAGAGTGTTAAAATATTAAGTTGGTATGAGAAAAAGAATAAAAAGTGGTGGAACTCCGGGAGTGCCGACAGAAGTGAAAACTTGAACAAGATCGCCTTGGTGGAAGAAAAAAACTTGCATAGAACATTGGTCCGTAACTTTATCTAAATAAAGATCACAAAGAATACTTCCGAAACCTTTAAAGTAAAAATACTTGCATAGAACATTGATCCGTAACGTTATATAAATAAAGAGCACAATCGCGTTTACAAAACCTTTAAATTAAAAATACTTGCATAGAACATTGATCCGTAACGTTATATAAATAAAGAGCACAATCGCGTTTACAAAACCTTTAAATTAAAAATACTTGCATAGAACATTGATCCGTAACGTAATATAAATAAAGAGCACAATCGCGTTTACAAAATGAGGTGTCATGGTGTCGCGAAATCAATGGTTTAGTCCCATCTCAAAAATGCCCAACGAGCCAAAGAAGTTTTCACTTCAAAAAAATAACCTGTTAGTAAAGGTTCATAGTACCAAAAAAAATACGTTTAAAGAATTAAAATGTTAGTGGAATATACCTACAATATTTTTACTGGCGATGGCTTCGTAATTACTATATTTGGTATAAAAAAAATTGGCAACCCTACGAATGACTGTAGGTCAGTGGTTGCGTGTTTTAGATCATGCTGTATCACGGTATTAGGCCAGTGGTCTAGATAACGTCTTTTAACATGTGCTTGCATCTAGCGTGAGGTTTTTTTTAGTTTCTTTTTATAAATTTGCGATGAGGAAATGATTTTTTTTGTAAACTATACTCAATCAATCTGCCTAGCCTTTTCCCAACTATGTTGGGGTCGGCTTCAAGTTTATCCGGATACAGCTAAATACCAGTATTTTACATGGGCCCTCAACCCAGTAACTGAGTAATATGATACCCCTTGGTAAGACTGGTTGTCAGATTTTCGGGCTTCTGACGACCCGTAACAAATGTCAAAGATTCATGAATGACGGCCGGGACCAACGGTTTTCCGAGGCACGGAAGAGCTTCGGTATGTAAAGATGGTCACTCATCCACGGACCAACCCCAGCAAGCGTATCTTAACCTGATGGATGGACGGATCACCGTGCGGCTGTTATTACTTAGCCACAAGCTCCCCATGCTGTATCACGGTATTAGGCCAGTATACTAGATACATATCGTCTTTTTTTTCTGTTTGGCGTCTTATTATTTTTTTTTACGATTATTATAAAAAAATTTGAAACAAAAACAGATTTTTGCTAAAAAAACTTGTTTGTTTTCAATTGAGGGTAGTTTTTTTCCACAATTTTCATTTAATGAGGACGCCTAATTAGGGGCCGTTCAAGTATTACGTAAGCAGATTTATTACAGTTATTTACCCCCGCCTCCCCCTTGTCAGCAAAAGTAAGCAAAGCTCTTACCCCCCTCCCATGCTTACGTAAACATTGGTACCTATATGCATTTTTTTTTAATGTAAGTATTCTGTTTTTTTTATTGATTCGTGAGCAGCAGTTATAAGTCTAACAAGTGTTTTAGACAAGTGAATAGCACGCAGTAATTCCCTTACTCGGTTCTAAGCGAGTACCTAAACGTATTCATTATTTGTGGGAATCCCCGAATATACGTTTCGTTTTCAAGCATAGACAATGTGTGGGTTGCCATATGTGTAAAAAAGTAAGGACGTAATTACCATCTAGACCCCCCCATCCCTCATGTCATCAAAAATAAGCAAAGCATGACCCCCCCGCCCCCCAATAGTGCTTACGTAATACTTGAACGGTCCCTTACTTTCAATAATTATGGAGTTTGTTTCATCGCGATAGATCATTTAGTTTAAAATTTACACCGTTTTGTTACAAAATTTAAAAAGAACACAAATATAAAAAAATATTTGAGTAGATATTTTTTTTATATTTTTTCCATCGATAAAATTAAGCATAGATTCCCTCATTTCGATATGTGCACATTATAAAAACTCACACTATATAATATGACAGGTAAATGTTCTAACTGTCATGACCGAAACAGGAAAAGACGTAAGTTAAGATTTAGATAACTAAGTTAAACTGGTTTTAAAGTTCTAATTATAAGTTGTTTTGCAATAATAACTTATCTCAACGATAGATTTATATCGTGAGATATGTATCACCTTACAAATCTCTCATAACTGTCGCATAATAATTGAAACGAGGCAAGTTAGCACAAAGATACCCATTTGATAATGAAAACGACCTCAAAATGTTCAAAGTAAGTAATTATAAGATTCCTAAGTGAACACATTGAAGACATAATGACTCAGGCGCACAATGGATTTATAATGGCGTAGTTGAATAAGATAATTGTTGGTGTAACATGCTTTATACAATTATAATATATAGAACGTATTGTTTGTTAATTTTTTATCAAGATTTTATATGAAACGGAAGCTGCTGGCCAGCGTTTCCGGATTCCGTGTATTGGTGCATTATGCTGTTCTCATAAGTCACATAACATAACAACATAACTTCTCGCTGGTATTTTCCAAAGGGTTAGGCAGATGTGATGGTACCATCGAAGAAACGCATAACTATACACCGTAAGGACTATTTCTGCTTGCAGCACTCAGCCGTTATAGTAACGCGAAAAAAAAGTGTCGTGTGCACGGGATTTTGTTTTCAAACTGCTTAGGTATGCGTTTCTTCGATGGTACAACCCCATTTTGCCAATACGGTAGTTGCCTATGTAAAAAAAAAACTATTTAGTCCGTCTTTCAGATAATAAAAAAATATTAGACACGTATTTTTTGCTTTATCATATTAGTCAAAAATAACTTAGAAAACACGCATTAAAGTTGGGGAGTGGGGGCTCGCTACGTCACAACTCAGTATTAAATCTAGCAAGGCGTGACGTCATGCCACATTTTAACTCAATGTATCGCCGTAATCTTTTGATTACGTCAAAAAAGAAAAAATACGTGTTCAATATTTTTTAATAATCTACAAGACGGATAAACAAAAAATTTTGGACACAGGCCTATTGTTTCAGTCTCATTTATTAGAGACATCAAATGGACGGAAAACATGCTCGCCTACTTATAACATTAGGTTAAAGTCAAGTTCAGGGCTCGGTTTAGTTGGTGGTAAGGCTTGTTCTAAGTCCACCTGACTAGCTTTTTCTTTTTTGGGTGGGAAATTTTCAAATACCTTCTCCCGATCTGGGCGGAGCGGGAGCGTGTGTCAGACTCTTACTGACTAAAACCCACCCGTGTTAAGGAACAGTTGCTATGTTGCCAGGGGCCACGTTATCCCTTTCGGACTTTCCCGCGACCCCTGCAGGTATCGGCCCTAGCGGACCCCGTCAGTTCTGCTGACATTTCTTTGAGGCGCGCGTGGAACACAACGCGCCGTCGACCCGGGCTTGGTCCTTATCGGACGGCGAGCTTTAGTGGGACAATTTGTAATTTATCTAAGTTACATTAGCCTAATGCCAACTGCTCATCACCTTTTACAAAATATTGCTTTTCCCGATTCAGGGACGTTCACCGTTGATGAGTTCTCTTGGTACTTCACCATCAGCTCCACTTCTGCATATGCATTGTGACGAGCATAAATTGCATTACAACCATATTAAAGTAATCGAATCGCAACCCGTGAAATACTTATTATTGAGTAGTTTCGGTGGCTATTTGTGGTCTTCATCATTAGTTCCGCTTAACTAAATGGTGCTTTCCAAGAGCAACTGCACGAGTTACTCGTACTATAAAAAATATCCAAATCGCTATAGGTTTGCCTGTAATATTTGAAGAGTTCCCTCGTTTTCTCTAGGATGCCATCATCGGATCCTAGTTTCCTTATCATAGTACTACCCTTGGGATATCTTGTTTCCAACAAAAAAAGAATCATCAAAATCGGTTCATAAACGACGAAGTTATCCGCGAACACAAATAAAAAAAATATATACGAATTGAGTAACCTCCTTTTTTTGAAGTCTGTTAAAAACAAGATTTGGTAACACTTCCACACAATAGACATAACGGATAGTTCTCTGTGCAGGGCGTGCATGGAGGCTGAGGAAACCGTCGCGCACGTACTCTTCGAATGCACAGGTGTTACTAAGATTAGAACAGAAACCCTCGGGTCACCCAGATCTTTCACTGACGTTCTGAACAGACCAGGAGTTTTAATTAACTTCTGGAGGGTGGTGGGCTGGTTGGAATAACCACCAAACGGCCGCCATGGCCCACGCACAATGGTCCACCTGACGGACTAAGTGCGGAAACCAAACCCTATATCATAGAACAACATAGAACAAGATTTGGTTGATGACCGCGAGAAAACAAAAAGACGCCAATTTTAGGCATTTGGCCTTTGAGTTAACATTAGTGCACCTCTACCTAACCCTACGAGAAATACAGGTGTGATATTTTATGGCTGCGGTTGTCAAACTACCAATTAGTTTGTTTATCTAGTAATAAAATCAATTAATGACTGGTTAATTGATGTGTGTTGCCTTATATAAAAGTAATTGATAGTGTGTGGGGTATTGTACTGCATGTTTAAGTATTTGGAAGAGGCCCTAATATTTGAAGGGAATTGGGCATCAGACTTCTTCGTGTCGGTGGCACTTATTGTATCTAACTGTAACTGTACTGTTTGTACTCATTGTTGAAGAGCCTAATAATAAATAAATAAACATCCGGAACAGCAGTGATAGCCTAGTGGAGTGACCGTCGAACTGGCAAGTGATAGGCACACTAGCTTCATTTTTCTGACTGACCGACCCCTTGACAATTCAAAAGTACCTGTAATTGGTTTATTTGAAATAAATGCTTTGAGTTTGAGTTTGGTCTCGAGTTCAAACCCAAGGCACGCACCTCTGACTTTTCGGAATCACGTGTGTAGGTATTGTATAATTATCACGTGCTTCAAAAACGGTGAAGGAAAACATCGTGAGGAAACCGGCATGCCTGAGAGATATTTCTCGACGATATTTGAAGCCAAGTCAGAGGCCCATCGGCGATCTCTCGCGTCCGGTCCTGGTGCAGGCCATGGTACGGAGCGAGAGGGCATGGGAGGCCGTCACCTTTTTTTGCGAAGCAGAGAAGACTCGCGAAGGAGGAGGCGGAACGCGTGAGGGAGAGGCAAATTTCGCACCCTCACGCCGTAGGAGACGCCCTGGGCATCGGGAATCGCAGGCCGATTTTGGCCATCGTAGGCGCGGGCTTGCGGACGGTGAGCAATGGGTAGCTCGCCGTCCGATAAGGACCAGGCCCGGGTCGACGGCGCGTTGTGTTCCACGCGCGCCACAAAGAGATGTCAGCAGAACTGATGGGGTCCGCTAGAGCCGATGCCTGCCGGGGGTTCGAAGAAAACCGAAAGGGAAATCGTGGCCCCCGGCAACAGGGCAACCGAAGGAACACGGATGGGTTTTAGTCAGCAAGAGTCTGACACGCCCTCCCGCTCCACCCAGAGCGGGTAAAGTTATTTGATAATTTCCCACCCAAAAAAAAGGCACGCACCTCTGACTTTTTGGAATCATGTGTGTATTGTATAATTATCACTTGCTTCAAAAACGGTGAAGAAAATTATCGTGAGGAAAGCATGCCTGAGAGATATTTCTCGACGGCATGTGAACCCAAGTCAGAGGCCCATGGGCGGCATAAAAACAATTAAAGAAAACAAAAATACTCGTACATGTATTGAATCATCATCAAAACATCACCTTCAACATATTAGAAGTAATTTTAAAAGAACAAATATCGTTTAAGCACCTATTTTGAACCGAAAACAAGTCGTAACTTCCAACATTGTAGTTGTTTACGCAAAAAATAAACAAAAAACATAAACCAAGGCAACTACCTAATATTCATGAATTTTTATTTTAATATTTACCTGGAAACCAACAATATAGGTATCAGTAAATAATAAAGCTTCAAACTACGAGACTTCTAACTTCAGCTCATTTCAGAATACCGCTCGAGTTACTAAAGAAGCACTAAAAAGTTATCGTTACATGAACAAGTTATTGTAACCAAAGATATTATTAACTTAGCGAAAGAATGTAATAATAGATTATTATACGAGGGGCTAAAATAACCTATTCTATCGAAGTAGTTTTACTCCGGAGCTTTAGCGAGGGAGTAAATAGAAACCGAGTTGTAATGAGTTTTAGCGCCGTGTGTTACATTCTACTTTTCACTACGATTGCGAGAAAATAAAATCATCCAATACAATATTAAATAGTTTAGACATAAGATTTTTGCACCCTTTACTTACGGGTTGAAAAGCAAGTACAATAACAAACTGCCTAGCCTTTTCCCAACTATGTTGGGGTCGACTTCCAGTCTAACCGGATGCAGCTGAATACCAGTATTTTACATGGAGCGACTGCCTATCTGACCTCCACAACCCAGTAACTAGGTAATACGATACCCCTTGGTAAGACTGGTTGTCAGACTTTCGGGCTTCTGACGACCCGTAACGACTGTCAAAGATCCACGAATGACAGCCGGGACCAACCGCTTAACGTGCTTTCCGAGGCACGGAGGAGTCTCGGTATGTAAAGATGGTCATCCGTCCACGGACCAACCCCGGCAAGCGTTGACCCGTGCGGCTGTTAACACTTAGCCACAAGTTCCTCATCTTTTTTCTGTTAGCAAATATTTTGATATTAATAAACTACTATGGCGCAGAAACCGACCCCTCCGGGCGAACGCAGTCCTTAACCGGTTAATCCTAATAAAACAGTTCATTTTATATGCCTGGTTAGATAAATTTTAAATGAATCTTAATATTTTCAGTCGAATAAATGTTATTTCTCGTAAACTTTTTAATGACTTGCTGAGGAAGACACAACTCACTGAGTCTCGGTTAATTTTATGCTTTACGATAAGATGATAATTATGGAGTCATAAAATTAACCATCTATTTCCTTACGGGACCAAAATTATGAGAAAGCTAACTTTGACTCTTAAAATAAATGAGTTATCATCTAGCCAGGTATTCGCACGGAATTCAAGACTTTACTGAAAAAACTCAAAAAAAAGTAAGTTTAAAAATATCAAAACCCGACTGCTTATAAAGTGAACTTTAAAAAAGATGGAAACAAGATGACGTATTTCCGTCTCCAATCCGACTAAACAATGTCATACAGTCGGAGGCATCTTCTACAATAAAGACTTATTGACATACATACATACAGGTCAAACACATAACCCTCTTTTTTGGCTTCGCCGCAGTCGGGTAAATAGGCACGAACTGGCAACATCCCAGTGCTCGCAAATATTTTTCCCACAACCAACCCTCATCATTAATTATCTTGCCCTTTACCCAATGTATTAATTAAAATTCATTTTATTTTTATTAATTAAATTAACAATTAATTAGTTAAAATTATATATTAATTAAAATTTTATAATTAATTAAAATTCATTTAATTTAGTCAAAACTCCATAATACATAAAATAAAATTTCACAATACTGCAACATAAACGAATGAGTAGGTACTGATTATAAAGGTCACAGAATTTAAATTTAAAAAATTTCAAATGCAATTGATATAAACGAATAAATGTATAGAAGAGTCAAAACGTTCAAAAATAAAAAGAAAGTCCATTTTAAAACTTTGCACGTGGGAATGCAACAACACAATATTTCCCAAAATTAGACACCATAACGAAACAACCCCATCGATTTGCATGAACAACCAAAACAGTTGGTCTGACATATGGTAACAAAACACCATGCTACGTTGCTAACCATGCCATGTGACAGTCAACCACACCTAAGAGACACACGGATCTTTTGCCGCTCGAATGACGTTGACATGGGGGAGCTGTATGGTAAATATTTGTACAATTGTTTTGTGAAACGTATTGAAAAAAAACTTTTTACAAAAAAAAACAACCGACTTCAAAAAAAACACTACGTGAAAAATAACTTAATTTCGGAAGTCGGTGTCTTTGGTTTTGAATTTTCGTTCTTTGTCACCGACTTCCGAAATTAAAGTTATTTTTCACTTTGTAGTGTTTTTTTTGAAGTCGGTTGTTTTTTTTTTGTAAAAAGTTTTTATTTTTCACTTTTTAGTTGTGATACGTACCCCACACAAATTCGAATACCACTACCTGCTATGTAAATAACAGTGACAGGAAGTTCATAATATCATCCACATACTAAGCGTGGTAAAAATACGTATTATTGAAGTTAACTCAAAAACTACCCAAGTAAAGTTAATAAAATTTATATGGGACCACCTCTAAAGTATGATCTACCAAACAAAAAAAGAATCATCAAAATCAATTCATAATTGACGGAGTAATCGCGTAACAAACATACAAAAAAAAAACAACATACAGTCGAATTGAGAACCTCCTCCTTTTGGAAGTCGGTTAAAAACAAGATGGCGGTTCCGATTTTGGCCACGCGCCAAAAGATCCTTGTAGCGCTATAATAGCAATTGTCAGCGCCTTTATCATGTAGTAGTAAGTGTTACCACTGTCGTTCGGTCGACTGTAAGCATCATATACCTAGACTCTTCTCAACTACGTTGGAGTCGGCTTCCAGTCGAACCGAATGCAGCTGAAATCCAGTATTTTACATAGAGCGATTGCCTGTCTGACCTCAATAACCAGTTATGTTACACGATACCTTTAGTAAGACTAGTTGTCAGACTTGCGGACTTCTGACTATCCGCACTCCAATTGCATAACACGCTTTCAATCACAATTCAAAGTATTTAGAAGAAAATTGCTTATCCATTCAAATTCAAATTCATTTATTGGTGTGATTTTTGGTTCATTTTACATTGAGATCTTTTTCATTGCTTCGTATGTTTGAAAAATCCGTCTACTTGACAACGTAAATGACGCCATGAATATTGTTGAATTGTAAAAATAAAAGGCATTGCCAGTGTGTGTGATGCAATTACCCCGCTGTCGGGAATCTACGAATAACAGCTGGGACGTGCTTTGCGGGGTACTGAGGGGTCTCGGTATGAAAAAGTTCGGTTGACTGTATTAGCCTACTGGCCACTAATAATAATATCGCTCGCCGTTGGCTGATTCAACTTTCCTTTGCCGATAAGGATTGTTTATGAATGATGGATGACATCATTATAAAACATACGTGGTGGTATGCTGGCTGGTGTCGGGTTTGTTTTTTTTTTTCCTTACATTGGCAAATGACAGGTGATAAGAGATGTGGCTACTGGGAAATGACGTATTCTGTTATCAAATTCTTATCTGAAAATTCCCTTTATTTTAGTTAAACAAGTCTTGTCCTCGAGAGCACTGGTGGGCTATAGTGGTAACGACCCCCACTTACGAATTGTTGGTCGTGGGTTCGTACCAAGACGGGCGCTTTTCTTTGTGTAAATAATTTCATCACCATAGCTCTCAAAACGGTGAAGGAAAACATCGTGAAGAAACCGGCATGTCCAAGAACCAAAAATTCGAAGACGTGACATCTACCAACCCGCACTGGGCCCGCGTGGTAGATTATAGCCGTTGTAGTTTGAACATTATCTACGTCTTTATGCTACGTCTTGTCATTCCAATTATTATTTGATTTTAAAATTGCTTCTATTTTTGTCTTTAAATCAGGGTGATTTCTGAACAAAAATTTCTACAAACAACTGCTGGACATAGGCCTCCCAGAAAACCATCTGTCAGTGTTGAGTTCTTTAGGACGTGGACTAATTTTATACCCTCTCCGAGAAACCCTCTACTCCAAAAGCCACTAGTGTAGCTCGCCGTCCGATAAGGACCAAGCCCGGGTCGACGGCGCGTTGTGTTCCACGCGCGCCTCAAAGAGATGTCAGCAGAATTGATGGGGTCCGCTAGAGCCAATGCCTGCCAGGACTGCGAATATGGGCCGAAAGGGAAATCGTTGCCCCCGGCGACAGGGCAACTGAAGGAACATGGGTGGGTTTTAGTTAGTAAGAGTCTGACACGCCCTCCCAGCTCCACCCAGAGCGGGAGATGTTATTTGATAATTTCCCACCCAAAAAAATAAATAAAAAGGTTTTCGATTTCAATTTAGTATCAAAAGTATTAGTACTATAAAAGAACATTTCTAGAATAATATTAAAACCCAAGCGTCTTGTATCTACATCATTATAATCTCAGCGTTTTCCAGTGATTAACCATGCATAGAGAAGGGGGTCACGATTGATCGGCTCTCTAATTTTAGCAAAGACTCCAAGAGGCGTAGAAATAGTACCTATGTTTCTGTCAGAAAAACAGCAATGAAGATTCATCGCAGAATATACATACTCTTTTCGTTTTCATGCTTTTTTTGCAGTGAAAACTTCCTTAGGCGCGTTGGGCATTTTTGAGATGGAAAAAAACAATTGAACTCGCGACACCGTTACCGACACCTCATTTTTTGTAAACGCGATTGTGCTCTTTATTTATATGTATTACGTTACGGATCAATGTTCTATGCAAATATTTTTACTTTTAAAGGTTTTGGAAGTTTTTTTTTGTAAACGCTATTGTGCTCTTTATTTAAATAAGGTTACGGACCAATGTTCTACACAAGATTTCCTGCACAGTAAAATTGTTTAAGTTTTCACTTCTGTCGGCACTCCCGGAGTGCCACTGTTTTTTTCTTCAAGATACTTCGAGACCTCTCAACTTTTGGAGAGAAAATAAACATTATTTTTATAAAACTACTCTAAGTATTTGTTTACTCTATGTTCTTCTATTTATTAACAAATTTTTTTTATAATACTAAGTAGTCTGGCGAGACACCTAAACATTATGTACCTAAGTACTTGACAAGAGCCGTCTACGGTCTAAGTAAACTCATCGTTAACTATGCTTAAATTGTCCCTAGACTGTCTAATGATAATGGGACCT
The DNA here is from genome assembly GCA_963680765.1 of Agrochola lychnidis. Lineage (NCBI taxonomy): Eukaryota > Metazoa > Arthropoda > Insecta > Lepidoptera > Noctuidae > Agrochola > Agrochola lychnidis. The sequence goes on from OY796853.1 coordinate 21,665,030, forward strand.
AACTAACAGCCGCACCCATACTAGATAATTAAACATTAAAACTAACTCTAACGTTTAGGTCATAGGTGTCCTGGCAAATCATAATGGCGCTGCAAATTGTCGCCAACACTGCAAAGGGGCGAACCTCATACAAACGGTCAAAAATTAGTTTAGTATACAAAAATGCTCCATTTATCGAGCTCTATGTCATCACAAAAGGGCGAAGCTCTAAGACTAATAGAAACGAAAAAAGATTGACGGCTTATCTCAAAATCAGTTGTAGGGAAATTTAACGAAAAGACGAAACTCGAAGTTCGCCTTATAGCGGCGACATGGGTCAGAATGCTCTGAGGATAATGTTCCTATTTCTATGCTCAATATTAGATGTGACAATAAAAAAAAGCACCTGAAATTGAAATGGAAATTCAGACGAACGACAATAGTCATATTACCAAAAGTGACCATAAAAAATCACCTGAAACTGAAATAGAAATTCAGACGAATGACGATAGTAATATTACCAACTGTCCTTCTGATCAAAGTAATATGACTTACTGTCTTTCTGATCAAAATAACTCTGGACTGTTTGATCATTGTTTTATTTTTGTTTTGATTTCTGATTATAGATAGATAGAAATATTGTTTATTGTTTATTGATTGTATTTGTTTTGTTACCTTTGTCTAGATTAACGATTTATATGAAACAGTGTTTTAAATACCAAATTGTTTTTATTTGATGTTAACCATAATACATAGGTTTAGTGACGAAGAATTCGAACTTATTAAGTAATTTGGTGTGTTTTAAAATATGAATAACGCAACAAGTTTGTGATCTCATTATAATAACTTAGAATAAATATTTTTGATTGTACTGAGTATAGTTTTTTATTTAAAACAACGCATATTATCATAATGCATCGAGACGTAACTCTAAGAGAATATTAGATAGACGGTATGCCTTGGTGATAAAGAGGCGCGACGAAAAGGCATATATTTTTTCTCGGCTTTTCCTCGGAAAACTTGGCATTGTAAATTGTTATATTTGTATTAATTTTGTAGTCCTGTTTCCATAGTACGCCTTCGCATTTGATTTTTTTGATTATTATATATATATTTTTAAATATCATCAAAATAAGCGCGCCATCGGGAGAAAAAAAAGTTTTTTGAGCTCTCCTGTAAAATTTACTTATTTGAGGTTGGCCCCTTTGCGGTGTTGGTGACGAATGTAAACGGATTCAAATATAGGTGACGGTCAATTGTTTATCAAATTCACTGCTTAGTTATTTACTGTCGACTCCACCCACTTTTCATAGAAATCATACGCCATGCCGCCATGCATATTGGTGGAAGGGAACCCTCCGGGAGGGTCACCGGCATTACGTTTGCGCTAAAGTTAACCATCACGGACGGTCAACGGCATTAGGTTTAAAACCGTGTTATAAAACACTGTAAAACGAAGAAAAAAAGTGTTTTCAGGGGATCTTGCTGTTATATACGTAATTTCCAATCTTTTAAATTTCTAGAGAATATTTGTAACCGAGAACGAAAATCAATAAAAATTACCTAATCCTAAAATCCTACTAATAATCTTGTTGTTAAAATATAGTACATCGGACTTTGTTTTCACGGTTTATAATACTGTATTCGCTAAGAAACCTACATTTAGAATGAGCCCTCCGCGAGGGTTCCTGGCATCCTATATGCGACTAGGTGAACCCTCCAGGAGGGCTCCCGGCACAGAACGTGTTAATGCGCCTAAAGTGCATATATTCTAGCTAAATAAATACTGACACTTGAATACTCTGCCTTTGCATCGTTGGTCTAGTGATCGCACGCACTACTGCTGAGCATGAGGCCCTGGTTTCGATTCCAAGGTCGGGCAAAGTGTTATTGGGTTTTCCATCTAGAATTTCGCAGTAGCAGCCCGAAGTCTGGATTTGTCCCGATTGATGGTAATAGGATCGCTCCCTATTACGTGGGACTTAAACATAACTGGCGAAATGTGGGTGTTCTATATATAGGTGCACGTCTGCCTAACCTTTCGGGAAAATAGAGGCGTGATGTTATGTTGAATACTAGGTATATTTAGAAAATGGTATCAATCTGAGTGCGGCGGTAAGTGGGTTGCTTTGATAGCAATATCAGATAGGACAAGTTGTGGTCGTATACGATGTATTCCCTATTGTGAAGACCCTAACACCCCACCCCTTCGCCCCACTCACCCCCCTCGCCTTCCCTACTTAGATACCCTAAGTTACTAAAAGCGGTGTTTGTTGAATAGGAAGAACCTACCTTTAGGTACACAATACCCTAAGATATCCATCTGTTACCTATATCAACAAAAATAGCTGTAGCTTTATGATTGATCAAAGTCATCTACCCCCGCTACACCCGCTCAGTTGTGACTTCAGAAGACAAAGCAAATACTATTAGGTACATAAGTATTCCTTCATTGGTAAATTCTAGGGATGTAACGATTCCGATTCCGCTGCCGATATAATCGGCATCGCCAATTACCGATACATACAGTTCCAAAAGCGCGGAACGACGACGCGCGCGCAACATGGTCGCTCTGTTGCAGTCGGGATTGGCGGGAGCCGCGCAGCGCTTGCTCAGCGACATGGCAACACGGCAAAGGACAGTGTTAGCAGTTTACTGAGCATTGGCTGAGCGATGTATTGTTTTGTCACTGCTATTCGTGATTCTGTTTATTCACACTGTGAAGTGAGGACTATTAGACTGTTTTATTTAATGTAAGCAAGTAAAATAGAGATTTAAAACGTAAATACTTCATTATTTATTTGATTTATTATCTACTACGCCATCGATATCGGCATCGGTATCGCCGATTATTTACTACAATAATCGGTATAGGTATCGCATAGGGAAAATCATGTATCGTTACATCCCTAGTAAATTCTATCTTGTCTCTTCTGAGACGATGATCTGCTAGGTATCTGGAAAAGTCTTCTATACTTAATTATCTAAATGTATCTATATACTGTTAGCAACATGAGCCGTGCCGGCAGCCTCGTGACGTCATGCAGGGAAGAGCAGGCCGCGGTGTGCGCCCGCGACCCGACAGTTCACCCCCCTCTCTATAAGTGACGGACATGTGATATGCGATTTGTAGCATTTGTGAATAAACGTGCTGATATAATTATAAAAACTATTTTATTGTTAAAAATCCTTTCCAACCCAGATCAATCAAAATCAAAATATTTTATTTCACATAAACCTACAAGGGCACTTATGAAACGTCAGAAGCTAGGTGCACGGTTCCAATTGGTCGCTTCCTATGGAGAAGAGCCAGCAAGAAACTCCAAGGTTACTCTTTTCAAAATAAATTGTTTCTACAATGTTTTCAAATTACCCCATTCAAGATGACCCCATTACACTCCTCCAGGAGCAGAATAGGGCCACCAGTACAGTACACAAAAACAGACGCCTCCCGTCATTCCAACCTCGCCGCCGAGATCCTTTGCGATCGCGACCGCGCCCCGAGTAAATGATACTCCTCCCCGACCCTTGCTCGAAAACGAGGTGCCAGCAGTTGTTGCAGCTGAACACGTAGCTTTAAGCAGCCATGACCTTAGTGGTCAAAAGTGGCGAGTTGCCATAAAAAAAAAACATGTGGCACTCGGGGACTGCCGCGGTAAAGCTATTGCATAGCATTTGTAACCTCCATACTTCCTATTTGTCAACCCTACACTTGGGATGATGACGTGATGACATAAAACAAAAATTACGTTCCCATGACAACATCACGTTACACACAACATACATGACAAGTTCCCATGACAACATCACGTTGTCATGGGAACCGTCGTTACATGGTAGGCGAAGTGGGGGGTGTTAGGTTTTATTTTCGTTACGTTACGGAATTTCTTGATTCGGTCGCCGCGCTCAAAGCCCGCGATAAAAGCTATGCAATAGCTTAAAAAAATTGTTAACATTACTAATAATGGTACCTCATTGCATTAAAAACGTCTAAGCGGCCTCTGCGAGTTGGCTTCGGCCCCTCGTACGCCTTCCAAAGGTCCGGGACCCCTGGGTCCCGAGAAATGTCAGAGACGTAAAAAACTAATAATAATAAAGCTGAAGAGTTTTTGTTTGTTTGTTTATTTCAACGCGCTAATCAGGAATTGCCAGTCGGATTTGAAAAATTCTTGTTGTATTTGATTGCCCAATTCTTGATGAAGGTTATAGGCTATTTCACATCGGCTGACAACCCTTCAGAGACGAGCAAAAAGGGGAAAAGTCAGAAAGAACGCTAAGCGAAAACGAAGTAATAGCGCGGGCGATGCGATGCAACACGATAGATCAGAGGCTGAAATTTTATGCGAATGAAGTCGCAGACAGAACCTAGTTATTAACTGGTTTTCTTACTTCGAATATGCCTAAATTTTAGACTAATCTGTCACTATCCCACACCTGGCGATCCTAAATGTTGGAGTAGGTACCTTACATAATGGTACCTTACGCTTAAATATTAAGAGGGTTTGTCCTTAAAGTTGGCAACGTCGTAAATAGCTGTCAAATATTTACCTGTTTTGATTAATTTGGCAATATTACTGTATGGAATTAAGAAATTTGGCTAACTAGGGAACTAAAATATTGATTATGAATTTTTGGAAACTTTTCAAATGCCTTTTTAGGGTTCCGTAGTAAACAAGGAACCCTTATAGTTTCGTCATGTCCGTCTGTCTGTCTGTCCGTCTGTCTGTCTGTCCGTCTGTCCGCGGTCTAGCTCCGAGACCCTTAGTACTAGAAAACTGTAATTTGGCATAGATATACATATTAATTACGCCGACAAAGTGGTAAAACAAAATTATGAAAAACATTTTATTTTAGGGTACCTCTCATACACGTAAAGTGGTGATGTTTTTTTTTTATTTTTTTGACCCATAGTGAGGGGTATCATTGGAAAGGTCCTTCAAAAACATTGTAAGTTTGTGAAAACCATTTTTGGATTCAGGGATCCGTTTGCGAAATATTAAGCTTTAAAGTGCTAATTTTTGTTAGAGTCAAGTGTCCCCCCCCCCCTGCCGGCTAAATGGTTAGTTTTGGGTGTGTGAAAAAAATCACAACAGTAGTTTATATAACGAAATTAAAAGGAAAACTATCACAGCTAAGTTGGCTTTACAAGTTAACGAGTAATAATCGACCAACTTAACTTTGCAGTTGCAAAAACATGTTTTCCCATACATTCCGTATGGGAGAACATATTTTTCAACTACAAAGTTAAGTTTGTTTTTGGGATAAATTCATCCCAACTACGGAACCCTTCATTGTGCGTGGTCCGACACGCACTTGGCCGGTTTTTACATCTAAAACGGTTACAACATCAAATTCAGTGTTATAATTGCAATTCATTATTAATATTCTAGGGAACTAGTTCGCCACATTTCTTATTTCCATACAGTAACATTGCCAAATTAATCAAAACAGCGAAATATTTGACATCTATTTGCGACGTTGCCCATTTTCAGAATAAACGCTCTTAAATAGGTAACACATGGCCGAACGATATAGAATTAATTGAGAAAGGCAACTTAAAATGTTCGACATAATTCGTTATGGAAAAGTTGAGAGTAGGTACTTACTTGGTCCCTAGTCTACCTTAATCCAATGTTTTAATTTCCTGCTAATTTTCCTAGAGAAAAACCTTTTACAAAATATGTAGCGAAATGTCTTTGGTCATAACAATTGCGTGAGACCATTTATTTACCTAAATTACTCGTGGAATTAATCATAATCATAATCATGATCACTTATTGTATTCATGTAGTTTACAAGTTGTTACAAGTTAAAATAGGTTTCATACATGAACCCTGCTAGGGCACAGCAATATACATAGTTTAATGTGCTACAGTGTCACAATATTAAAATCACTGTGCTTAACCAATTACCTAATCCTAATTTTAGATGGTTATTTATCATTTAAATATAAAATAAATAAGTTATTATCATGATAAAATATAGGATAGGGTTACAAGAACGAAGAACAATTAATTGGTCATCATTTCCATTCATAAATTAGAATAAGATAAAAAAAAATTATTAAAACAAATAGCGATAACAATAATAATCATGAAACAACACATAATAACATAGGTAGGTATTACCCAATAATGCAACCACAAAACTGCAATAAACAGATTTTAAGGAAAATTCACTTCTATTGCAAAATTGAATTCATATTAAGTAGGTAATAAAATACCTATACAAAACATTATAAGACGTCATTTTTCAATAATTTATTGCAATAGGAAAAACCCACAACTTTTAATGTTCATTAGTACGTAAATCTGTGATCTAAAGACTTAACCTCGTATGTAGTGTAAAAACGTGGAAGTCTCCATCAATTAGGGTCATAATGACGTCAATGTCAGTGCGCAAACCCAGACTGAGTGAACACTGAAGAAGCAACATTTGCATAATAGAATCAAATGTTCGCCTTCGTTAGTCCTTTGCCGAACAAACTGTGGGAATAATTGGATAAATTATACTGCTATGTTCTAGAGTTAAGTTATGTTTATTAGTTGAGACAGTAGACCTTAGAGGTCACTGTTCGGCTGGGTTGAGCAGACTGGTCAAATTTAGAAATATTCGATTCATGGAGTTAGTAAAGATAGTTGATTCCCCAGTGAGTCGGGGTGATGAGGCTGAGGGTCATCATCATCAGCCTATAGCAGTCCACTGCTGGACATAGGCCTCTCCAATTGCACGCCATTCAGCTCGATTCTCGGCAACTCTCATCCAGCTGCTACCAGCCACCCTTCGAAGATCGTCACTCCACCTAGCCTGAGGGCGTCCTACCTTACGTTTGCCAATTCGCGGTCTCCACTCAAGAACACGTATACCCCAACGGTCATCGGTTCTACGGCTGATATGGCCGGCCCACTGCCACTTCAGCTTGCTAATTCTGTGAGCTATGTCGATAACTTTGGTTCTCTGCCGGATCACTTCGTTCCGGATTCGATCCCTCAGAGAGACTCCAAGCATAGCCCGCTCCATGGCTCGCTGAGCAACCTTAAATTTATGGACCAGCCGTACCGTGAGTGTCCACGTTTCGGCTCCGTAAGTCATAACAGGCAGGACGCACTGATTGAAGACCTTCGTCTTTAGGCTCTGTGGAATACGTGACGAGAAGACTCGACGAAGTTTCCCAAACGCTGCCCAGCCCAGCTGAATTCTTCTGTTAGCCTCCCTCTCAAAGTTGTTCTTACCAAACTGCAGAGTTTGCCCGAGGTAAACGTATTCTCGAACAACCTCGAGAGCACCGCCATTGACACCAGAGGAATGCGCGATCGTTGCATGCTGATGGTCAGGATACCCGTTGAAGCCGTGGGTGCTGGCCGGCTGTGTGAGTCGCCTCACGAAAGCTTGCGGGAGTGATGATGATGATGACGTCACGCCGAAGTATTTTCACGAAGGCTACGTTGACGTTCATACTCGGGGTCACCAATTTGATGGCATGTGGAACAGGGTGTAAAGTTCACTCACCCACCATAGAAAAGGGAGGATCCTCCGACCAGACGTGTGTTGTGTGTGGCGGGCAACTGCCCATAGGTTTGAAGTTGAAATCTTGTATGTATGTCGATCACTCGGTAAACTCTAACTGCGCGATGCAGGATTTGTGTGACGTCATGTCTATGATGCGTAGTTCGTATGTGGCGGTGTAACCGCTACAGTAGTAAGTAAATCACGATTAGTCTTAACCTCTGAATAGTTATTGATAACTATACCGGGTGGTATACGAACTCCTCCGTCCTAACAGACCTCTGTGGCGGTTGTCACTAAAGTGGCACCCTGACAGTTTTTGACAGGGACTTTCCAAGAGACAAAAAAGCAAAAAAAAAGCAATACAAAATAGCTACTAAAAGTTCCTACAGAAAATTACGAGATAAAAATAAGTCAGAACTCGAAGTGACTTATGGCAAAACTGCACTAATGAATAAAAGCACATTCTGTATGGCTAAAAAAATATTTAATAGAGTACCCGAAAAAATTAAAATGTTAAATCTGGACAAATTAAAAAAAGAACTATTTAGAATTTTGATTAATAAATGCTATTACTCAAAAAAGGACTATTTCGACGACAATTCTATAATTACTGCATTAGAACACCCTACCTGACCTGTTTTAATGACCTTGAATTTTGTTCGACATTATCATTAACTTAATATTAACTTAATTATGACATGAAACTTAACCATTTGACATCTATTTGGAAATTGATTGTAAATATATATTTTTTTCTTTTGATATGTTATGCCTATTTATACTTTTTATAACTGACGTGAAAGTTCACATAATTTCACCAATTTGTTATTTTTAAAACTTGAACAATTATATTTGTACGTCTCTGGGCAAAACATGGAGGATCTACCTATTTATAACACCTCACACTATGTGTAACTTGACCTATGTTCACAAATAAAGATTTCTGATTCTGATTCTGAGGTCCCAACTGGTACGTATTGTTATAAAAGTTTGACCCACCCCGACCACATTCTGGCGCCCCACGTTGGGCGCCAGAATGTGGTCGGAGTGGGTCAAACTTTATATTTACCACCAATTTTATAACAGAGGTCTGCTAGGACGAAGGAGTTCTTACACCGCCCGCTATATAACTTAATTGAGTCATTCTGATGATAACACAACATTTTAGAAACTCTGTATGTCTGTCCGTTAACTTTCATGCCTTAACGGCTGAACGAATTTGGATGAGAGGCACACGGATAGACCATGGGTTAGGACATAAGATTTTTCATCGCGGAAGTATGTTTCGGTGGTATAATTTCTGACTTCCACGCGTGAAAAGCCGCGGACAAAAGTTAGAAATAAATCATTTCTATCACTCTATCAATCACGAATTGCTACAAGACCCTGATTGCTGACCACGAGCACAAACTAACAAAGCACTAAGTTGAAGCCACAATTTCCCAATTCAAGGTATTTTCGTACTTAAGACCGCAGATCTCGAACTTAAGCCCCAATTATCCGATTAAAGTCACAACTGTAGTGGCTCTGTAGCCAGGCTAGGATAATTCTTTGCATTTTCAGACTGAAGCTATATTTCGCGCTTCAATCAACTCAAGTTTGCAAAGTTTACTACTGGACATACCTAACTAGCTAGCTACCTATATATTATACTACAAAAGTATGTAAAGTCAGAGAAATTAATAGTTAAGCAAATTGAGACCCTATGTTAATTTGTCGTGTTTTAGCCATTTTAAACAACGGCTGCGACTTACGAGTTGGAGGTCGTAGGTTCGAGCCCTGAAAGGCTACTTTGTGTAAATTATTTCATCACCACTGCTCTCAAAACGGTGAAGGAAAACATCGTGAGGAAACCGGCATGTCCTAGAACCAAAAATTCGAAGACATGTGACATCTACCAACCCGCACTGGGTCCATGTGGTGGATTACAGCCCACTCCCTCTCGACAAGAGGAGGCCTGTGTACCAGCAGTGGGAACATTATAGGCTGATTATGCAATACACCTGTCAAAGAATGACATCTGTAATTTAAGTATACGGACAATTTTAGCTGATAGTCAATTAGCTTAACAATTAATTTCCTTGGCTGTACATAGTACCTACGAGTATTTTAGAATTTCGAGAAAGAAATATATTTTCACGCGTTATCAATTTTCAGCTGAATTTTTGGTGTTAAAAAGTAAAAGTTAAACAGTGAACAAAAAATGGCGCCATATTTCCTTGTTGCATGTTAACAGGAACTTCGAATAAACGGGATCCGTGTCAAATACGAATTTCTCGTGCGAAAAATACTCAGTATTTTGCTATAGTTTTTCATTGGAAAGTGTAGATTTTTTAGTTAAAAAAGCATACAAACCATTGTCGTGTAAAAGTGTCTTCCATTTCTACTTTCATAAAATAATATTATTTAATTTCAGTGTTATTTTGTGTTCCTTTGAGGGTTTATTCCTATAATTAGACATCGCGAAGGCAAACAGACCAACAACTCAACGCAATGTTTGTTTGTAAAGTAATGAACCGTTTAATTGACTACCCTCAAATATTGCACACCTTTAATTTCCTTGCGATCAAGAATTCCTCGCAGTCCCCATAACACCACTCTGACAATCGCAGAGAAGAACGGTTGTAGGCGCCAACTCCCCGTATCCTACACTATTAAATGATCAATATTTGTAATCACGTTCTCGAAACGGCTCTGACGATTTCGATTAAAGTTACAATATAGGGGTTTACGAGGACAAAAAACCGATCTAGCTAGGTCTTATTTCTGGAAAAAATCGTTTTCTCCGTATTTTCACCCGAGCTCGGTCGCCCAAAGTTTAGAACAAAATGGCTACCAAGATGGTTAGAATAATGACATGGCAGCATGGATTAAGTAAGTACTTACTATCATGGCAACGTGGAATTAGTAAGTACCCACTATCATGGCAGCATGGAATTAGTATGAACTTTCATATACTATTAAATGAGCATTCTCTATTTAGAGCAGAGCTCGGTCGCTCAGATACTATAAGGCTATGCAAGCTCGTAAATAGCTGCAGTGATGAAATCGCACTTTGAAAGTTTGGACAAATTGAAAGCCAAACTTAATTACCTTCCTAAATAGATGTGTGTGTTTACATGTACGAGATAAGAACCTTACATTGTTAAATGTCTAATTAACTACATCAAACTCAAAGAATTTATTTCAATTAAACCATTTACACCATCGTTTATTCATTATTTACACTTTTAGATATGTAATTTAAAACTAGATTAATAATTATTTTTTGTACAACTTCTTTAAGCATGCGGAGTTTTCCTGTAAGTGATTATTGCACTGTTGCAATCACACTTTCCCATGTTACCTTTAGAACCTGTGTAAGTAATTGTTGGTGAACCAATAAAACTAATTTAAAAAAAACAGTGGCACTCCGGGAGTGACGACAGAAGTGAAAACTTGAACAAGATCGCCTTGGTGGAAGAAAAATACTTGTATAGAACATTGGTCCGTAACCTTATCTAAATAAAGAGCACAATCGCGTTTACAAAAAAAAAACCCAAAACCTTTAAAGTAAAAATACTTGCATAGAACATTGATCCGTAACCGCGTTTACAAAAATGAGGTGTCGTCACTGTGTCGCGAAAACAATGATTTATTTACTACTCCCATCTCAAAAATGCCCAACGCGCCTAAAGAAGTTTTCACTTCAATAAACTCACCGCCGAATTCCGTGAATATTAGCTTTTTTTATTAACCTAGTAAACCTTATGCGGATCCTCAATAACTAGTCTCGTGACGCAATTGGTAGCACTGTTCTGTCAGTCGCCATTTTTAACTCCATTTTGAAACTAAGCTTGATAAGCAATGGTGCCAACATGACGGCGAGGGACAAGATATAGTGAACGGTCTGTACTTTAACTCCACCTGCGACGTTATATGAAGGTGATAATCGCTATGATATTACATGCAAAGAAGTTTGCAAATGTAACTTAAACATTTTAAAAGTATTTTACAAACATAACTTATATATTTTTAAAGTAGTTACAGTACTGCTACTTACCTATTTCCTTTGCAATAAAAACTTTTTACAAAAAAAAAACAACCGACTTCAAAAAAAAACACTACAAAGTGAAAAATAACTTTAATTTCGGAAGTCGGTGTCTTTGGTTTTTAATTTTCGTTCTTTGTCACCGACTTCCGAAATTAAAGTTATTTTTCACTTTGTAGTTTTTTTTTTGAAGTCGGTTGTTTTTTTTTTTGTAAAAAGTTTTTATTTTTCACTTTTTAGTTGTGATACCTACCCCACACAAATTCGAATACCACTACCTGCTATGTAAATAACAGTGACAAGAAGTTATCATAATATCATCCACATACTAAGCGAGGTAAAAATACCTACGTATTATTGAAGCTAACTCAAAAACTACCCAAGTAAAGTTAATAAAATTTATATGGGACCACCTCTGAAGTATGATCTACCAAACAAAAAAAGAATCATCAAAATCAATTCATAATTGACGGAGTAATCGCGTAACAAACATACAAAAAAAAAAAACAACATACAGTCGAATTGATAACCTCCTCCTTTTGGAAGTCGGTTAATAAAAGACGACCACATATTCAAGTCTCATTCATAGCAGATTTCTTGGCACTGGACCTCCCCTATTATGACGTTGTAATGCCTTAACAAGCTAACGCAGTCATTGAGTCATAAGAACTCTATTATGGGCTTAGGAATATAAGCTTATTGCTTCTGTTATTGTGAGTCAGAGGGTGGCGTCTTATTGTCTGTATGTTTGGTCGTATTCTATTCGAAAAGGACTGTGTAAACACTGATATGTTTGTATGTAGGTATGACGTATTTATACCATAACAATTGAATGTGAAAGAATGTTTAGCTATCGAACTTATGCGACCTAGCAGGACTCATAGCTGGAGACTTGTATTATAAATAGGTATGTACAGTATTTCTATTTTCTTAATGTCAAATTCAAATTCAGAATATTTTTCTTCCACATAAAACTACATGAGCACTTATGAAACGTCAGAAGCTAGGTGCACGGTTCCAATTGGTCGTTTCCTATGGAGAAGAGCCGGCAAGAAACTCCACAGTTCCTCTTTTAAAAATAATTTGTTTTTACAATACTTTCAAATAACAGTGTTACTAGGTGTGGGAGAACAGTATAGGTCTTTCAATAAGTACTAAGTACTTAACAAAATAGAAAATGGTCTACATGTCTACAAGTGCGATTGTTCCTCGGGAATAATCGCATTTCCAAATACAAACGAATGCTAATTTCCATGTCCATCAATTATTAGATTTATCTTGTATAATAATTTGAATTCAGAACTAAGTACTTTATTGTTGTTTTGTTTTGATTTTCGTGTGAACTATATAGAGCTATAAAACTATTTTCCTTCTGTCGTGCCTGCGACTTTAGCAGCTTTCCTACTATTTTTAAAATAAATTACATTAAGTTAAAAGAGTATTAACAACTCTATATACTTTCAAGTCGATTGAGAGCGTCCGGTCTGCACCAAGTGCAAAGGGCAACTGATAGAAATCCGACGACTGACGAAACAGGAGGTTTGCCGAGGGACATTGAGAACATATTTATACTGTACTTACTTGCTGGACACGGGTTTTCTTTCAGAAAGCTTATAGTGATAGATTATTTTTCCTTGTGGCGACATCTACATCGCCACATCAAACTGACGTCACGAAAAAGCCTACATCGCGCAAGCGAAGTTTACCGCGTGACTAGCATACTTATATACAACGTCCCGACATCAATCGTCAGGCAGTTGCCCACCAGACACGACACCCGTCTGGTCGGAGAATCCTCCCTTTTCTATAGAGGATGTGTGAACTTTACAGCCTGTTTCTATACCTCTATATCCTCAACCATCATGGGACATTATCTTAATAACCACACGTAACAAATAATAATAATAAAAATGTTTATTTTTCTTCCACAAATAACACCTAAACTAAAAGTTAAAAATGGAAAAAATTAAAATTATCATGCAGGACAATGTTCATTTGTGGGAGACTGGTGCCTAAACTAAGCCGTGACTTGTATTTCAGGACACCAGGGACTCCCCCCTACAGGTAAAAATACCACTTAAAAACATTAATGAAGCCATTATTACATTTTCATGTTATAACCAACTATTTGTTGGAGAAGAAAACAACAAAAATAAAAAAAAATAAAAAAAAAAAAGTTTAATTTGTATGAAGTGTAGTGGAGTTCAAGGTGATGTGGGATGAAGGAGAGGAATGACTTAATAATTTGATGATCTCACCGTGTTTTGCCATCGGTAGGTACATAAAAAGATGGGAAACTAACTAAGGACTGCTACTTGGTCTACAACTCACAGAATAATGCTAAACAACAATAAAAATACTACTACATAGGTCAATCAATCTACCTAGCCTTTTCCCAACTATGTTGGGGTCGGCTTCCAGTCTGATGGGATGCAGCTGAATACCAGTATCTTACATGGAGAGACCTGCCTATCTGACCTCCACAACCCAGTAACTGAGTAATACAATACCCCTTGGTAAGACTGACGATCCGTAACGATTGCGTCAAAGATCCACGAATGACAGCCGGGACCAACGGCTTAACATGCTTTCCGAAGCACGGAAGAGTCTCGGTATTTAAAGATGGTCACTCATCCACGAACCAACACCGGAAAATGTACCTTAACCTGATGGATCGACCCGTGCGGATGTTATTACTTAGCCAAGAACTCCTCCTACATATAGGTACTCGGTTCTATAAGTTCTATTATTGTCTAGCGTCTTACTGCTTCCTCATTGGTCCGAACCTGCAAAACGAAGCACAAAATTAATAAAGTTTAATTTGTCGGACATTATGATGGAAGCTTCCTGTGATTATTCAAACAAGGGAAATTGAGTCCTGTGGCACTCATAATGTGTCGCTACTTATGCAAAATCATGACTGCACATCGTGATTAGCAATACTAATGCAACATTGGTTTTGCTTGAAGCTTTGATAGTCATAACATGGTGGAAATTATCATTATTTGCAAGCGTGAAAAAACAAAACGGTAAAAGAAAATATTGTGAGGAAACCGGCATATCCTAGAACCAAAAATTTGAAGATATGTGACATCTACCAACCCGCACTGGGACCGGTGATATAACCCACTCCCTCTAGGAAAAGAGAGGAGGCCTGTGTCCCAGCAGTGGGAATATTAAAGGCTGATTATGCATGCAAGCGTGATGCTTGTTTACCATAAGATCAGGCAAATTGGACGGCTCTATCATTTTAAACTATGCCATTGATGGGCAAAGGCCTCACCCGTGGAGTTTTCTGCCAGCTCTTCTCTATTAGAAACGACCAACAGGAACCGCGCACCTAGCTTCTAACGTTTCATGAGTGCCCAGGTTTAAGTGAAATAAAATCGTTTGAATTTAACCCAAGTTTTTTACGTAGGTCCTCATTTCCTGCACCACCCAGAATTAGCCCTTTCATTAAAACCAATATTGGCAAAATCTCTATTAGAAACTAACTTAGAAATCAGTATTTGCATGACATTGGAAATCAAAGGACCTTTAAGAAAAATTAAAAAAACATAGATTTTTGAAGTGAAAACTTCTTTAGGCGCATTGGACAATTTTGAGATGGGACTAAACCATTGATTTCGCGACCTGTTACCGACACCGTGGAGTAAAAGATATCAACGCGTTGATTACCGCGGTGCCGATTTATTTTTTAATTTTCACTTCTGTGGGCACTCCCGGAGTGCCACTGTTTTTTTTTATTTTATTCTACACAAATAAAACGTACGTTACAAAAATTCTACACAAAAGCCCAGTATCAGTTCAGCAACCATATTTTTCAAACCGGTTATTACAATTTCCCACACAAAATTCAACATTGTATAATTATTTTATCACAACGCTATTTGCATTAACCAAAACACTCCACACAGAATAAGCTCCAACAGTAAACTAACAAACTAAAACTCGACAAAAGCACTTATCTTCATTTTCAACAGTGAAAATGTGCTTCACTTCTGCAATGAACTGCCACAAAACCAGCAAAGTAAGTTGACCCACTTGTGCTGGGTGCCTGGATCTCCTCATAAATATTACACAGCACCGCTGGCTATAAATATTTTTCCGGCCTGACCTGTCAAGTCGTGAAGTATGACCATAGCATGCTATTATGTTGGTACTAGAAAAGCGATTAAGGAAACCGTGTAGGTTTTAAATTTTTATAAGGTTTTTGATGTTGGTAACCTTAATAGCTAGGCTGACTGGTGAGTGTTTTTGGGTGACTTTTATATATGTTTATAAGAAAAAACGTGTGGCACTCGGGGACTGCCGCGGTAAAGCTATTGCATAGCATTTGTAACCTCCATACTTCCTATTTGTCAACGCTACACTTGGGATGATGACGTGAAGACATAAAACAAAAACTACATTGACAACGCGATGTTGTCATGGGAACCGTCATTACATGGTAGGCGGAGTGGGGGGTGTTAGGTTTTTTTCGTTACGGAATTTCTTGATTCGGTCGCCGCGCTCAAAGCCCGCGATAAAAGCTATGCAATAGCTTAAAAATTCTCATCAATGTATATAAATAAAATTGAAATGCTTCGTTGGTAAGCGCATCACTTCAGAACCTCTGGACCGATTAGCTATTTTTATTTTTAAATATTCGTAATAGTCCGAATTAGGTTTTTATGGAAAGAAACATTGGAAAAGTTTCCCGGAAACTTGTCAAAATCGGGAAATATTGAACGGTTTTTTGCCTATCCGATTTTTGTACGAACTCAAGATAGGAGTACGTCTGTAGGGTTAGCAAGTACCAAATTATTCTGGCAGGGTTGCGAAGAAGTCCGAAAAAGAAATCGTGGCCCCCGGCAACATGACAGCTGAAGGAACACGGGTGGGTTTTAGTCAGTAAGAGTCTGACACCGCTCCGCCCAGAGCGAGAGAAGTTATTTGATAATTTCCCAAACAAAAAAAAATAAAAGTTCCAAATAGTTATTAATCAGTGATCACATTTTATTTGGATTCAGCACAATGTCGTCTTATTCCAATTATCACATTCAGCCAGCGCATCCAAAAATCCGAAGACATGTGATGTCTACCAACCCGCACTTCGCCCGCGTGGACTACGGCCCACTCCTTCTCGCCCAGAGGAGGCCTGTGTCCCAGTAGTTCCCAACATTATAAGCTGATTATGATGAGCCATCGCATCCGTTGTTGCTTTCTCCATGTTTTAATTCTATTTCCATTTTATTTTATCGTAAATGAGCGGTGAGGTTGACCTCCCAATATTAAATAAAACAAAAGGCAGCCAAGTTGGACTCGTACACGAAGGGTTCCGTACCACCGTACAATATTTAACACTACATATTAAAAAAAAAAAATACCGACTTCCAAAAAAAACACTACAAAGTGAAAAATTACTTTAATTTCAGAAGTCGGTGTCTTTGGTTTTTGCCAAAAGTTGATATTTTTCAGTTTTTAGCTGTGGCACCTACCCCACACAAATTCAAATACAAATACCACTACCTGCTATGTAAATAACAGTGACAGGAACTTTTCATATCATCCACATACTAAGTGGGAAAAAATACGTATTATTGAAGCTAACTCAAACACTTACCCAAGCAAAGTTAATAAAATTTATATGGGAACTCTGAAATATGACCAACCAAACAAAAAAAGAATCATCAAAATCAATTCATAATTGGCGGAGTAAGTAATCGCGTAACAAACATACAAAAAAAAGAAAACTCACAGTCGAATTGAGAACCTCCTCCTTTAATTTTTATTAACATCATTTTATTTTTATTATTTTTTATTGTACCGGACATGGTAGTCTGTGAAAATTTCAAGTGTCTACCTTTTACGACTCAAAAGATACAGCCCTATGACAGACGGACGGACAGCGGAGCCTTATTATTAGGGTCCCGAAACCCCTTTGGGTCCGGAACCCAAAAAATTTGTTCACAAGTTTTACAGGCACGTTTTCCCATTACACAATACAAAAACTCTTTTAAAAAGTCTACAAAAGGCTCTCTGTTTCAGTTTATTTATCAGGAGAGGTGAATTTAATTGTAAAAATAATTCAGTAAAACAGAGGCAGTCTAGAAATTAATTTTCAATTCCGTATGAATCCACCTGGATTTAAGAGATTTATCACCTGAAAAATTACCTGTTCTCTATTGGTGGTAGCTATTTTTGTCTGTAGGTTTTATGTAGGTGAGCTTACACTTTTATTTATCGCCTTTTTACATAACCTAACATCACGCCTGTATTGGGATGAAGGGTTGGGCAGAGATGTAGCCATGTATCATCGGGGTAGTCTAAGTCAAAGTCATTTATTTGCTTTAAATGTGGTTACAAAGGTGTTAATTAAGTATTCTTGTGCGATGACACATTTCGCCATATTTTGCATGCAAATATTATGGTGAGGCTAAAAAGCAATTATCTCCAACTAAAGTTGAAAATGTTGTTTAGACATGAAATTAAAGTAAATTAATCCTCAATTTACACAACACAACTAATTAAAAAAAATATAATACCTATATGATACATTTGGCACAACACAAAATAACAGGACAAAAATACATCTACAATCATAGATTTGAATATATTCTAACGTACATCTAACCAATTGCTAACGCACATCTAACCAATTTGAAAACAAAATCCCGTGCACACGACCCTTTTTTTTCGTAGGTAAGCGTTACTATAGCGGCCGAGCGCTGCAAGCAAGAATAATCCTTACAGTGTACAGATATGATCGATAGTACCTACACCCACATTTCGCAAGTTATGTTTAAGTCTCATGGGGTCTCAGGGGTCTTTAAGTCTCAGGGGGCGAGCCTATTACCATCAACCGTGCACAAATCCTGACTCCGGACTGCTACTGAGAAATTTGAGATGGAAAAACCCAATAACACTTTTCTCGACCCGTACTGGATAAAGAACTCGGTGGATCGATTGATCTGAGGGGCAATTCCCGTAATTTTTAAGAACGTTCAGATGCGCATCTCTTTTGCCATCTGTCAAAAATACAATCTATTAACCAACATTTTTGATAATTTTGACAGATTAAGCGACTTGATTGTGAACGTTTTTTATGTACGAGAATTGGCCTTTTGTTTGCTATGCTACTCTCGCCATCAACCCGCAGATGGACTGCAAATCAAGAACCAACGTACCTTGCAGGGAAGGGTTCTGTTCTTGTTAAACCATACACTCGCCGTAGTCAACCCACAGCTGACTGCAAATTGAGAACCCAATGTGTCTTGTCTACCAGCACGCGTCACGTGACCACCATAGAAACGGTGTTTGTCGACGGAAGAATAGACAAATGACAAATTGTGATAGTGAATCTGTCATTTTGTCTATTCGTGCTGGCATGGATTCTCGATTTGCTTTAGCGCTTGTTAAATTGTCGTCGTTATTCTGCTTGTAATAGGAGAATAGATAAAAGTAGTTAGTTGAAAGCCCAAAATTCCGACAGCCAGAATAACCTATATCGGGTTACGCAGTAAAATACTGACATTCAAAAGTTCCACTGAAAGTCGACTCCAACATATTGTGTAGGTAGGAAAAGGTTATTCAGGTAAAACTATATCTTCAGCTATAACGATGTCTGCAATATAAGTATGTTATGATTTTTTTCCACATTATTTCCCAGCCAGTGGTCCGCAGAAGCGTAATAAAATAGAGTTTGTTTTTCTCGTACTTTTTTATTTGTACAGAAGTTGCAAGCTCAAAAATCACATTGACGCAAAACAATTTTTCTTATTCTGTTAAAAATGACTTGTTTTCGGCTAACGCATGTTAATTTTGAGTTTAAGGAATATGTCAAAAGTTTACTTTGAGACTGACACAGTTTAGTTTTCTTGAACCTTATATATACCTCTATCACATAGAATAATTTCAGATTTTTCTCTATGCAAACTTCGGAGATAAAGGAGGGGGAACAGTATTTTTTTTTTTAATTTTTCGTCACATGTCGATAACAATGCGGCCTAAAAAAATGTTTAAGAATGTGCAAATAGCGCTCTTTCTTATGATACCCCACATGCCCTAGTAGTCCCATTTCGACTTTTTAAGACCCCCGTTCAGTCCCTGTTGCAAAAAACATATATACATTTTTATTTCTTTCTTATTTGGAAAATAGTTGGGCAAACGTCATCTAAAACTATTCCAAATTTCAATTTGATAGCATTGGTAGTTCTTGAGATATTCAGTTATGACAGATAGACGGACAGACAGACTGAGTCGCACCATAAGGGTTCCTTTTTACCATTTTGGTACGGAACCCTAAAAAGATAGGGAACTACTGCCTTAGCATCGCTAAACACTCCAGTAATTCAATTTTTTTATTTTCAATTAAATGTTATTCTTTTACTTCTGTAGTTTTCCTGAAAACAGTAGGTATTTAACTACTGTTTTCAGAAGTGTAAACTACACATTGCACTTCTACCGATTACTTAAATATTTAGATTACGGCCACGTGCGTCATTGTTTCAGAAGGTATTGTTTGGTCGTAAAAAATTTCAGCTAATATCACAAGTCACGATTTCCTCTAATGGCAACTTCATACAAATTCTGTTGCTTTTTATCTGGTAGATAGTGCCAAAGCTTTTAATGTTTACGATAGGTAAACTTAATATCTTACTTAGTATTAATGGCTAATTGCTGTACTAAATATAGGTACCATAAGCAACTTATGTAACTGATATAATAAATGCGTCAGTTACTCTGACTGTCAGTCTGTCAGTTACCTTTTCACGCCTAACGGCTAAACAGATTTCGATTTTTGGCACACAGGTGTGACCTGGGTTTACGACATAAGATTTTTTATTTTAGTACGGTACTGATAGTACGTTAATTTCGACCTGTGTGATAATTTCCGACCTCAACGCGAACGAAGCTGCGGGCAACAGTTAGTAAGTACTTCTTAAAGAAATAAATAGTACACCATTGTCTTTAAATGAAAGCTTCAGAATCATAAAATTAACTTTCTGTTAAAGTTTACCATTGTTACGATTTGATGGCTTTGGTTTAGAAAACCTGTCAAAACGTCAAAATTGACGTTTTAACAGGTTTTCTTAGACCTGACGATTGAAGAGTCAGTCCTTTTATATTTACCTAATTCGCAAACAGTGACATTTAACCTACAAAGATTCATTGTTGGTGTTACAAAAGGTTCCGAAAAGGTTTTAAATAAATATTTACGTAAAATTCCGGATATTGGATTAAGGACTTTCCACTTGGGATTCATTAAAGAGGGCTGTGTCCTCAAATATCGGAGGGGTCGAGAGTTCGCTGATTACTGCGTAGGAATTTTCGGTGCTTACGTTTGAGTACTGAAATTAACGAAGTTATATTTTTAGAACGATCGTGTATATTCTTAGTACTTAAACGATTATATTTCAGGAGAGCAAACATTTATTTTTATTTTATTGCCTACTTTTCGCGAGTTTTAAAATGAGGTAACAGTTTTTTTGCATATTTTTCCACTTGAGTTCCATGTGGGTGAAAAAGATATAGGAAACTATCTTTGCAGTAATTTATACCTACTCTCTGAAAAACTCTTTAAAACATGTTGAGCGTTTAACGTCAAAAACATTTTTTTATAATATTCTTTATTTCACCAAAAGCCATCACAGTACAAGAACCAAAATCTAAGAGCATATAAGGCTTATAACTAGGTCACAATAATTTTAATTCCCTGACTCCTAAACTAGGTGTATGTGTCTATGTCTTAGGAGTCAGATTTTAGATGCACAGTTTCAAGCATCTAACGTTATTTAAGAATTAAAGTTGACTAAGATCAATTACTGGGATAACAAGGCTCCCAATTCATAAAGTAGGGTGGTTTTATAATCAAAACGCTTAGAAACTCTTCGACAATTCCTAAGGGTGGATAACAGGCTATATAAATATTTATAAGGGGCAGTTCCTTCATTGGAAGACTAATTGCACCGGTCGTTTGTAGCTCATTTGAAGCACCAATTATATTTCATAGCGGTCTGTGGCCAGCTGGGACTTGCGGATTGGACTGAAAATTGATGCAGATGTGGGATTCTGAACTGATTTTTATAACAATAGCACATTATCTTATAGAAGTTCTCTATTTTTAACCGACTTCCAAAAAGGAGGAGGTTATATGTTCGTCGCGTATGTTTGTTTTTTTTTATGTATGTCCACCGATTTCTCCGTCAGTTGTAAACCGATTTTGAAAATTCTTTTTTTGTTTAGGGTATGTTAAGGGTATGCTCTCGAGGTGGTCCCATATAAATTTTATTAACTTTGCTTTGATAGTTTTTGAGTTAGCTTCAATAATACGTACTTTTTCCCACTTAGTATGTGGATGATATGATAAGTTCCTGTCCCTGTTATTTACGTAGCAGGTAGTGGTTTTCGAATTTGTGTGGGGTAGGTACCACAACAAAAAGTGAAAAACAAAAACTTTTTACAAAAAAAAACAACCAACTTCCAAAAAACACTGCAAAGTGAAAAATAACTTTAATTTCGGAAGTCGGTGACAAAAAACGAAAATTCAAAACCAAAGACACCGACTTCCGAAATTAAAGTTATTTTTCACTTTGCAGTGTTTTTTGGAAGTCGGTTGTTTTTTTTTTTGTAAAAAGTTTTTAAGTTAAATTTATCAAAGTTAAAAAAGTTTCTGTTCTTAAAGACTCTTTGAGATCTCGTTAAATAATTTAGATCCGCAAACATAAACACAAAAATCATCTGCTATTGCCTTTTCCCGTTACTCTCTTGCGTATTTTATATTTACCTGATCTCCATCTAAAGGCGGGTTCCCACGGTGCGCGATATCGCGCACGCACGCGCACCGGCCCGCACAGCGCACGACCACGCACCGCGCACGAAGGGTCTTCCGACGGTGCGCGATATTGCGCACGCAAGCGCACCAGCCCACACAAACATCTGTATTTTTTGTACCTACGTTCTATGCAAATAAATAATGATTCCATTCTATTCTATTGTATTCTGACGACCACAGATAGCTACACAAGACACACCATGCCTTTTCCGACGGTGTGTGTCGGTCTGTGTGGGCCTAGAGATTCGAAGCCACATTAGCATTGTTCTGTTAGCTTTGGTGGATGCTGAATATAACTTCACATTTGTGGATTGCGGATGTTATGGTAGAATAAATAATGGCGGTGTTTGCTGAAATACAGAGATGTATAGTTTTTTTTAGAAATGTACTGTATTTTCCAGCATCGACTAATTTGCCCTTTTTTTTTTTTTTTTTTGGTTTGGGAAATTATCAAATAACTTCTCCCGCTTTGGGCGGAGCGGGAGGGCGCGTCAGACTCCCACTGACCAAAACCCACCCGTGTTCCTTCGGTTGCCCTGTTGCCGGGGGCCACGATTTCCCGATCGGTTTTCTTCGAACCCCCGGCAGGCATAATTTGCCCTTCAAGGAGGAACCACTTCCCTACGTGTTTGTGGCAGATAGTGCATTTCTCTCACTGAAAATATGTTGAAGCCGTCTCCACGCCAAGGGAACAAAAGAAAGATACCTCATTAACGGCATAACAATGTAAATGTCTATTAACTGCTCCCAAATTACGATGATTATTTAATTTTTTTTACATTCTTCCTTAACATAATCTTTAATTGTTTGACATTATATACCTACAATCTATATCTATAAAAGGAAAGGGTGACTGACTGAATGACTGACTGACTGATCTATCAACGCACAGCTCAAACCACTGAACGGAATGGGCTGAAATTTGGCACACAAGTAGATAATATGACGTAGGCATCCACTAAGAAAGGGTTTTTGGAAAACCGACTTTTAAGGGAGTGAAAAGGGGGGATTTTGTTTGTATGAAAAATCTTATTCCTTTAGTTAATAAACTTGAAACTTGGCACAAATACTCATCTATGTAAATTATAAAGTTTGCCATTTTTAGTTTTTCTAAAAGGGAAGGGGAGGGGGAAGGGAGGATTTGGGGGTGTCAAAGTTTGTATGGAAGACGCGCGGTCTGATTAACTCGAAACTCAATATTTATACTTAAGACTGAAAACAAATAAAAACGTATATCAGGGTTTTTTGAAAATCTACCCCTAACGGGGTGAAAAGGGGTATTCATTTTTACAGGGGAGGATTTTACTGTTTGGCTTGATTAACTTGAAAATTGGTATAAATAATCTATATCAAATAATGGAAACGTCATAATAGACTTTTTCAAAAAATATTATTATCACGCTATTTGCTATGGAGGATGAGCAATATTGCATTATGTTCGTATTCTTCTATAGTTTACTGCAAACTGTAAAAAGACTATCCAAATGGTTAGAATATTGCAGATAATTACGGATTTAACCTTTTAAAAGATCATAATCACGCCATACCTTTATGGAGCTAAGTAGTCAATCATAACATATACAGGGTGGATGTTGATATGGGGCAATAAGGGCAGGTACCTTAACCGTTATCGCTATAAGATAACGGTCTTAGGAGACTGTCCTTAACTTTTTGAAACATTTTGATCTACATTCACAGATTTTGAAAAAATTGTACAGTCAGCAAGAACATGGGCAATTTTCACAAAAACTTTTTTGATGCCAGTCGATCCTATTTCTTATTACGAGGGTCAAAAACTATATCGGGCCAACTGAGGTTTGAGTATGAGAAAATTCAGAAATTACAAAAAACTTTCCATACATTTCGTAGGAAATGAGCCTGAGAGGAGATAGAACACGAAATATTATCCGCAACGATCAAAATCCGTAGTGCGCGCTTAGCCTAAGTTTTTAATATCTAGGTATTTCAAATTGATACCTCTACGCGTTTCTGAGAAAAAGTGTCTTGACTGGCAACGATGTCATCCTTAAAGGGTTTCCGTTTTTCATTTTGAGGTACGGAACCCTAAAACAGATTTATTATCTTTCTGTTTGTTACCTTTTCATGCCGTAACGGCTGAACAGATTTAGATGAAAGGCATACGGATAGGCCATGACCTGGGTTAGGACATATGATAAGTACTCTGAATATCGGTAGTACGTTCCTGTGGGATATTTTCCGACCTTTACGCGTGCGAAGCCGCGGGCAAAAGCTAGTTTTCCATATTGTTTTTATCAAATTAGATTTGTTACAGCTGTAGTGGCAATCACGTTATTTGGTTTAAATAGGTCCTTATTTTTATTTTAGGGTACTTAAGAAACCATTTTTATTGGAACTAAAAGTACTTATCCAATATTGTTATGAAGAGTTGTTTACTGTGCAACTTTTTAAGGCAATCTAAAAATTCACCACGAATACCGGTACTTTTGATACTGAAAATGAAGGTGGAGTGCATCTAGGCTCATGGCCAAATGATCCTCAAGGAAATACTTTCTTGATATCTATGAGGAATCTTCCAAGAAGAGCAACTTTTTTGAACACACAATTTTTTAAATTTTAATATTACATAACATGGGCAGAGGTGTCCCTGTAGCAGGTACCCCCACATTTCGGCAGTTATGTTTAAGTCACATGTAATAGGGGGCGAGTCTATTGCCATCAACCTGGGCACAAATTCAGACTCCGAACTGCTACTGAGAAATTTCAGATAGAAAAAAACTTTTTACAAAAAAAAACAACCGACCTCCAAAAAAACACTACAAAGTGAAAAATAACTTTAATTTCGGAAGTTAAAAGTTTTTATTTTTCACTTTTTAGTTGTGGTACCTACGTACCACAACTAAAACACACATTTGAATACCACTACCTGCTACCAGTGACAGAAACTTATCATATCATCTACATACTAAGTGGGAAAAAAATACGTGTTGTGTAACTAACTCAAAAATTATCCAAGCATAGTTAATAAAATTTATATGGGACCAATTTGAGAGCATACCCTTTCAAACAAAAAAAGAATTTTCAAACTCGGTTCACAATTGACGGAGAAATCGGAGGACATAAATAAAAAAAACAACATACGCGACGAACATACCTCCTCCTTTTTGGAAGTCGGTTAAAAACACAATAACACTGCCCGACCCGGGAATCGAACCCAGGACCTCAGCAGTAGCGCTTGCAACCACTAGACCAACAAGGCAGTCAATTTTAATATTCTTTTCTAAAATTGCTATTGTTTTTATAATTTTCTCAGTTTTGATGTTGTATTTCCTGTACGTGTCCCAAATAAAAAAAATCTTTCTTTCTAACTCTATCTGCTAAGACCATCTATCTATACATATAATAAAATCGTAGCGAAGTCGAAACTGTACTTACATTGAATATTTATGGAAAAAGTATTTGCTACGAGGTCTACGATCGATTCTAATGCCGAAAATATTATATTTATTAGAATTTTTGGCTGTTTGTCTGTATATATGTTCCAGCATGTCGCAAATTCTAGCGGATAAATTCTGTTAAAATTTTGCATAGGTATTCCCTATAAGTCTGCTCAAACTGTAGGGTTTAAACTATCACGCTATTTACTATTGGGGACGAGCAATATTATATTATGTTCGTATTTTTGGAAAAAAACGCGCCAAAATATTAGGATATTCTAGATGGTTATCGATTTAAATTTTTAAATGATTATCATCACGCTATACCTTTATGGAACTAAGCAGTCAATCATGAAATATACAATATGTCCGGTTTCGGAATGTACAAACTTAAAGGGGTGGTAGTTTGCTCTATTCTATCAATAAAATTATTCTACATGTAGGCTCGGAACCTACCCCCCTGAATGGCAGCCATTTTTGTGTTTTGATCGCCTTTTATGGAGCGTGCATACTAAAAGTACAGTAACTTTAAAATTTAAAGCTCAATTGTCATAAAAATTATACTTTTAGCAACGGATAAGTATTAACAATGGGTTAAATAACTCAAATAAAAACATTGAATGCTGCATCACATTGCTTATGCTTAAATTATAAGAAAAAGAATTTTAAGATCAATTTTACATTAAAAATAACATCGTTTTTAGGGTTCCGTAGTAAACAAGGAACCCTTATAGTTTCGTCATGTCCGTCTGTCTGTCTGTCCGCGGTCTAGCTCCGAGACCCTTAGTACTAGAAAGCTGTAATTTGGCATAGGTATACATATTAATTACGCCGACAAAGTGGTAAAACTAAATTATGAAAAACATATTTTTTAGGGTACCTCCCATACACGTAAAGTGGTGATGTTTTTTTTTTATCTCATGATGTGGGGTATCATTGGAAAGGTCCTTCAAAAATATTGTGAGTTTGTGAAAACCATTTTTGGATTCAGGGATCCGTTTGTGAAATATTAGGCTTTAAAGTGCTAATTTTTGTTAGAGTCAAGTGTCCCCCCCCCCTCTGCCAGCTAAATGGTTAGTTTTGAATGTGTGAAAAAAAATTACAGCAGTAGCTTATATAACGAATTTAAAAGAAAAACTATCACAGCTGAGCAGGCTTTACAAGTTAACGAGTAATAATCGACCAACTTAGATTTGCGGTTGTAAAAACATGTTCTCCTATACATTCCGGATGAAAGATTTTTTTTTTCAACTACAAAGTTAAGTTTGTTCTTGGGATAAATTCATCCCAACTACGGAACCCTACATTGTGCGTGGTCCGACATGCACTTGGCCGGTTTTTTTTGTTAATCACGGTTAAGTATTATAAAATTCACCCCGGAGAACTACCTTTTTTTATCTACTTTTCTAACACATGTTTAGTTCACCTAAATAATGATACAAAAAAATTGATTCTATGACTAATGGTTTAAGAGATATTGTTGTTGGAACAACAGGTGTAGTCTCAATAATTATACTCCATTTGAAATAAGATTAGACATTTAACTAAACATTTTTTACAGTCCGTTCAACCGATTTTGACTTCTATTGCGTTGGTGGCATGACAAATGGCAGCTGCAGTAAACAGTTGGTTTGTAAGTACTTTTTTTGCTTTTAATGCCATCCTTATGCCTACGCAATAGAAGTCAAAATCGGTCGACAGGACTGTAAAAAAGGTTTGTTTAAATGTCTAATCTTATTTCAAACGGAGTATAATAGAACAAACGGACTGATAAAAAAAAAACTAGTTAAGTTTTAATTTGATGAATACTTCTTTTGTTTTCGCGTCATCCCCCGAAATGTGTATTTTATCCCTTTCTCACTTCAATAACATGCAGAAAATCTTTTTTGTACCTGCTACTGGCTGCTACCACATGGAATGCAGCGCTCATTCATATCGCACGAACGGAATGGCTGCGTTCAAGCAACAATATCTCTTAAACTAATTGTCATAGAATCGATTTTTTGGTATCATTATTTAGGTGAACTAAACATTTGTTAGACGAGTAGATAAAAAAAGGTAGTTCTCCGGGGTGAATTTTGTAATAACCGTGATTAACAAAAAAAACGATGTTATTTTTAACGTAAAATTGATCTTTTAGCATTTATTTCAATATGATGCAGCATTTAATGTTATTATTTGAGTTATTTAACCCATTGTTAATACTTTTCCGTTGCTAAAAGTATTTTTTTATGACAATTGGGCTTTACATTTTAAAGTTACTGTACTTTTAGTATGCACGCTCCATAAAAGGCGATCAAAACACAAAAATGGCTGCCATTCAGGAGGGGGATGGGTTCCGACCCTACATGTAGAATAATTTTATTGATAGAATAGAGCAAACTACTACCCCTTTAAGTTTGTACAGTCCGAAACCGGACATATTGTATAGGAACGGCTATTATAGGTAAATTTCAGTGAAGCAATTAATGCAGCGGTTTGACCATTGCTTTGCAAACATGGGGTTGTAAGTTCGATTCCCAATTACGGTTTTGCTGTTTTTCTTTTTTTCACATTTTGTATTACGATTTTTTTATTTTTTATTATCTATCAGAAGTTAAAAACGTACGTTGAATATTTTTGAAAGAAAGTTATTGCTACGAGGTCTGGGATCGATTCTTATGCCGAAAATATAGTTTTTAGAATGTTTGTCTGTTCCAACTGTAGGATATAGACTATCACGCTATTTGCTATGGGGATGAGCAATATTACATTACTAGCCTCTGCCCGCGACTTCGTTCGCGTGAAAGTCGTATAACACCACAATATACTACAGTAACAGCCACATTTCATAAAACTTCCCTGTATACTACGTTTGTAGTTTTATTCTTAGCAGTCAAAATATACAGAGAGTCAGGAATGGTGACTCGGGAGGAAGCAACGTAACAGTTGTCCGTGTGAGAAGCAGCTTGTCCTGAGGTCGAGACCCGCAGCCTTCAGCCTTTGGTGTCGGCCCCTGTCACTTGTTGATCGCAAACACTTCTCCATATCATATGCATTGTGACGAAGATAAATTGTTTGGCAACCATAAACATTAAAAAAAAATGAAAATTCAAAAGTCATTTATTCAAACTAGGCTAAAAATCAGCATTTTAAAAACGTCAAAATTACATAAAACAGTCCCCCAAAACGCCCACTCTTCACCATATAAAGTAATCAAATTGAAACCCGTGAAATACCTACTTATTATTGAGAAGTTCCGTTGGCCATCTGTGTCCTTCATCATCAGTTCCGCTTTGGTGTGCCTATAATATTTGAAGAGTTCCCTCGATTTCTCCAAGATCCCATCATCAGATCCTGATCAAATGACAATGGAACCAACTAGAAAGTATAACCATAACAATTTTTCTTTTTTCAAATTCGACGAAAATATCAAATAAGTACTTGATATTTTCACTAAAAAATCATAAATAAATAGTTGCATTACCACTTTTTTGTATCTTTACCAATAATGATGCAAAAACTCATAGCTTTGCAGATATGCACATATACGCAAATTATGGAACTACTTAGCTGTCAAAGGTAAAATTAGTAGACATGCGTCAGATATATCGAAACGTATCTAAAATCCGATTTTAGTCACAAATTGTATCGTATCGATAAGCCGAACTAGACAAACCGATTTCACAAAACTACGGCAAGAGTAGATTTGCGTAAGCAAGTATTTGTTTATGTTTGGATAGTTTTGATCGATGCACTTACAACCGAATTATAATATTACTAGAGACGATCGAAACTGCGAGCCGGAGGCGCCAGAGCAGCTCCGGAAATTGATTTCTAAAAACGGATTTTGAAAACGATTTCATAATCTGAAATCGAATATTTAACCGTTTGCGTAAAAATCTGTAAACGCCCATGTCTAAAAAAATTCTTATGAATTTACATACATACATATTTATTTTTTAATTTATTTATTTAAATCAGATACAGTGATCCATATTAATGTTAGTAGACCTACTTAAAAATTACGTTAGTACTTAATCAAAGATACATGCTACAATAATAAATATTATTATAATCAAAATAAATAACTACATAGAAATTGAAATAGAAACAGACGTACAGATGCCAGCACATCAAGCTACCCGAAACTGTCAAATTTTCCCAATCAACTTTGAACCTTATACTTCTGCAATAAAGTTGAAAATCTATTAAATAAATTTGACAGATTGTAGTAGCCTGATGTGCTGGCGTCTGTACATAAAATCAAATTGTAAAATTAATTAATAAGTTTCATAAAATCTAATTGTAAAATAAATTGATATTTAAATTAAATCAAATCTTTAAAATAATTTACATTCTTTAAATTCATTAAAATTAAAATCCAAAAATTCATTATGTAAAAATTACAAATATTAAAAATAATAAAAATAAAAGTCAGAATCAGTCAAACTATGTCTAGATGACTGATTTAACAAGTGACCTCCAAATCGGGGATGAGATCTTATCGGCTATTGTCTTCTAGATTTTGATGCGGCTGCCACGCATTCTGCAGATCAGGGATACCGTTCTCTTGCGAATGAGTGCATGAAAGCCATCAGTGCGAAACAGCGCGTACATCCCCGATTTATATGCCAAGTTGGGCAATAAAAACGCTACCATTGGTAAGCAAAACGATTCGTTTTTGTTTATAGGAACCGAGCAAAACCTCGCGCACCTTTGAAGTCTACCGACTCGCCGCGGATCGGGCGCACCGCCACGCACGCGTCTGCGCTACCACGCACGTTACCCTTCCCATGGTGCGTGTCCGTGCGAGCTGATCCGCACCGAGTCGGTAACTTCAAAGGGAATGTATCCAAACTCGGACGCACCGGGACGCACCGCGACGCACGCGTCTTCGCTACCACGCACGATACCCTTCCCACGGTGCGTCGTGCGGGCCGGTGCGCGTGCGTGCGCCATTTCACGCACGCGTTGGAAGCCAGCTTAACAACAATCTATGCCATAACAGCTTCTACTATGTAAAACTATACTCCTCAGATGCTACCTACTACCGTAGTATTATATTATCTGTGCTACTACAAAATGACAGATTAACTAGAAACCAACGGAAAACTACCGCATCCTTCAAAACGTTCGCAGTCATCATTACGAAACACAGACTCATTAAAATTAAGCGGCAATTCGTCACAATCATGGCGACCGACCTGCCGTCGCGGCGCGCCACAGTCTCGTTAGTGCTGCCATCTCATTATTGAACTCCTCGATCCCACTTGCAGACTATTTCTACTTCATTGCTCGTTTTTTCTTTCATTTCAATTTCAATATTGATTCTGAATTCAAATGCTGTACTTGAAAACTGAAACTTGTGAAACAATTTTTTCTTTTAAAAAACCTTTAAAAGCTGCCTCGTTATTCAGTAAAAGTGGGATTGGGTTGAAATTTTTAGTAGCAACTTGGACTCTGGACTCTTGCCCGGTGAATGGCGATAGATTCGCCCCTATACCTTACCTAGATACTCATAAAACTACTTACAAAGTATGAATGGACCATACACGTCAGCCAACCCCTTTTTCTTTTTTTTTTGGATGGGAAATTATCAAATAACTTCTCCCGCTCTGGGTGAAGCGGGAGGGCGTGTCAGACTCTTGCTGACTAAAACCCACCCGTGTTCCTTCGGTTGCCCTGTTGCCGGGGGCCACGATGTCCCTATCGGTTTTCTTCGAACCCCCGGCAGGCATTGGCCCTAGCGGACCCCGTCAATTCTGCTGACATCTCTTTGAGGCGCGCGTGGAACACAACGCGCCGTCGACCCGGGCTTAGTCCTTATCGGACGGCGAGCTACCCATTGCTCACCGTCCGCAAGCCCGCGCCTACGGTGGCCGGAAATCGGCTCGCGATTCCCGCCCCGGGCGTCTCCTCCTGCGGCGGTTAGGGGCGTGAGGGCGCGAACTTTGCCTCTCCCTCACGCGTTTCGCCTCCTCATTCGCGAGCATTACCTCTTCGCAGAAGGAGGTGACGGCCTGCCATTTCCTCTCGCTCTGTACCATGGCCTGAACCAGGGCCGGACGCGAGAGATGACCGCCGCCGATCGCCTCTACGAGGACACGGCGTTGCTCCGCCCAAGGCGGGCAGACCTCCACCGTATGCTCCACCGTGTCCTCAGGCCGATCCACACAATGGTGACACCCGGGTGTTTCCTCCCGCCTTATCCTGAACAGGAACCTACCGAAGTAGCCGTGTCCGGTGAGGACCTGCGTCAGGCGGAAGGTGAGGACGCCGTGGCGCCTCTCAAGCCACTCCTCAAAGAGGGGTCTTATCGCCGCAATTGTGGCGTGCCCAGCGCGGGGTTGCGACAGTCGCACTCTCCATGACGCCATGAAATCCTGCCGGAGTCAGCTAACCCCATAACTCTTAAAAATTATCCAAATTAAATTATTAACTCCATCCTCCATAGAAAAGAAAGGATCCTCCGACCAGATGGGTATTGTGTCTGGTGGGTAACTGCCCAATGGTAGATGTCGGTATGTTGTATACATGAAGATTTAGCGGTGTCGCGTTGAACTTTGCTTGAGCAATGTAGCATTTGTGAAACGTCAGATGTTTTGCGAAGCATGTGTAATCTTTAGAAAAATAATGGTTTAAAAAAAAATGCCCAAGAATTACAGATGTTCAAAAAAAAAATGCAGATCACGTTTTTACAATAACTTTTGGCGAGATAGGAAGGACAGGGACTCTTCAACTTAACGAGCTAGCTCCGTTGTGTTTCCACTAATTATTTATTTGGATTATAAATACTTCCTCTGGTATGTCGTATTGCCAGAGGAAGTCGTAGCAGTCACAATCATGACGGCCGACTTACCGTCAGCGGCGTCAGTCTCGTTAGTGCCCCCATCTCATTATTGAACTCCTCGATCCCACTTGCAGACTGATATTTCTATAATACTTCATTGCTCGTCTTTTTGCGAACCTCAATTTTCTTTCGTTTCAATATTGATTCTGAATACAAATGCTGCTCTGAAAGTTTGGAAAATGAGAATGAACATTTTCAAATTGCGTTGTATTCTTTTAGAAGACCATTCATTGAAGTAGTAGCAGCCCTTTGTTTTTTGGGGTGGGAAATTATCAAATAACTTTTCCCGCTCTGGGCGGAGCGGGAGCGCGTGTCAGACTCTTACTGACTAAAACCCACCCGTGTTCCTTCAATTGTCTTGTTGCCGGGGGCCCCGATATCCCTTTCAGACTTCCTCGCAACCCTGGCAGGCATCGGCTCTAGCGGACCCCATCAGTTCTGCTGACATCTCTTTGTGGCGCACGTGGAACACAACGCGCCGTCAACCCGGGCCTGGTCCTTATCGGACGGTGAGTTACCCATTGCTTACCGTCCGCAAGTCCGCACCTACGGTGGCCGGAAATCGGCCTGCGATTCGCGATGCCCAGGGCGTCTCCTACGGCTGTTAGGGGCGTGAGGGCGCGAAATTTGCCTCTCCGTCACGTGATCCGCTTCCTCCTTCGCGAGCCTTCTCTGCTTCGCAAAAGAAGGTGACGGCCTCCCATGCCCTCTCGCTCCGTACCATGGCCTACTTATCGGACGGCGAGTTACCCATTGCTCACCACCCGCAAGCCCGCGCCTACGATAGCCGGAAATCGGCCTACAATTCCCGACGCAGTAGTAGCAGCCCCTGGATTTGTGCCCGACAATAAATTGTGCTTAAAAATATTGGTTTATTACACACGTCTGCTTACCCGATTTGGGAATACCGGCGATGTAATTTCATGTCTACCTTGTCATCTCTTCCTGAAAAACTCATAAAAAACTTACTATTTTAGCCTTTCCAATTTGCACTGCATTCTTTAAGGCGAAAGCGAAAGGGTAGCCCGCGAAATTCAAATTTTCTTACGTTTTTTGCAATTTGCAGGTCAGTGTCAAATGTCATGATTTCATGAAATCGTGACATTTGATACCTTTACTAACTTATGAAGTTGTATTGCTGATTGTAATGATTATAATTAAGTAAAGCCACATTTGTTACGGCCGCGAATCATATTTAGATCAACATAAAACTTGACACTGACCTGCAAAATGCAAAAAACGTAAGAAAAGAATTTCGCGGGCTACCCAGACGCTTCCCCCTTAAGAAGACCATTAAAGTCTTTACTATCTCTCAAGTCTCAGTTGACTAATTGAAATTTGCAACTTCTCCAGAAAACTACTGAATATTTTAAGACTTCATAGTTTATCTCTTAGCGAGCGCCAAGTTTTTGAACTTTTCATCAGAACTATGAAGGAAAACACTGAATTAGTTAAGTACGTGTTTATCTTTGTACGGGCACTGAAAGAAGGGACCAAATGAAATGAGCTATTTTAAGACTCTGAGCAATTCTAAGGTCCGAATGTTTTGGAGAAGTCAAGATATTTTTCTGGGAGATATTTTTTTTAAGTGAAAACTTCTTTAGGTGCGTTGGGCATTTTTCAGATGGGACTAAACCATTGATTACCTGACACTGTAACGCAATTTACCGACACCGTGAAGTAAAAGACATCAACGCGTTGATTACCGCGGTACCGATTTTTTTTTTCAAGTTTTCACTTCTGTCGGCACTCCCGGAGTGCCACTGTTTTTTTGTGCCTTATGAGGCAAAAGCAAGTATAACTACAAAGTCTACTATTTCCACCCTTGATTTCTGTTCAATGCAGTAGGACTCTTACCAAAAACAAACATACTGGATAAAATTGACCTTTTATGCGTTTGTATCACTAGATTGGCATTGCTAAATACTAAAGCCCGCTTGCACCATAATCAACCTATAATGTTCCCACTGCTGGGACACAGGTCTCCTCTCGGTGAGAGGGAGTGGGCCGTTATCCACCACGCGGGCCCCACTGCGGATTGGTGGATGTCACATATCTTCCAATTTTTTTTTCTAGGACATACTACGACGGTTCCCTCACTGTTTTGAGATTTCATAGTTTTGTTTCTGTCAATCTCTTGTAAATAACAGAGACAGGATGATAAACGTGTTTAGTGTTTTGTGGTGCATGGTGCCAAAATGTCTCATAACTTTTTTTCCTAACTTCGTTCCTCGAAAGGTTTAAAATGGAATAGAATGGACAAACGTCTACTCTTCCTAATACAGTAGGTATTATTTGCATTTTCACTAAGTATGTCACGTTATTGATAACAAACTATCAAAGTCAAATAATTTATTTCAATTAGGCACATAAAAAGCACTTTTGAACGTCAAAATTTACAAAAAATTTGAATTGATTCTAGTCTCTCCTTCCAAAAGATAGTTTTCGTATGGAGCCGAATGGGCAAGAAACTCCACCGTTACTCTCTATAAGATTAGATCTACTTTAAGATTACTATACCACAATAGGTAAAAATAATATTAAAAAATCTTTCCTACGAAATTCTCACATTTTCCTAGAATTTAATTAGGATCTCTTTTTGTAAGGTGGATTCATCAAATCTTCGTCAACCATTTCAGCACGATCGGCTTTTTCACAAACACTGTCTGTTCCCCGCCTTTTTTGTTTCAAAACGTTTTTCTATGTAAATGAGGTCTTTGTTAGAATTAAGACAGAAATTAATATGCGAGGCGAACAAGTAAATCATTTATTATTATTATCTTGGAGCTTGTCCAAATATCTTCATCTCGTCTTTACTTCAAATTAATGGAGATAATTTAACACTGCATCTTCCTTAAATTTATTAGCTATATAATTATTCAAAGCTACCGTTTCGTAACCCTTCTTGAGTCATAAATTATCTATTTATTTGAATATTAAATCTATGAAACGAAGAGTCATTTGCGTTCAAAAAGGTTGAACTCATTAATCAGTAATGATTTGCAGTAGGTAACTAATTCACAGGTACAATTCACGCCATTTTCCTAATTGCTATAGTAATTACTCAATAATAATTACTTGATCGTTCGTATCGTGATAAACAACTATAAATGTCTGTCGTTCCACTCCAAACTGATTAATTTCAGTAATTAAAACATCAGTTGTTTAAACGGTCGATAACTGTTCATGTTTCAAACGTTAAAACCTAAACTACATAACATTACGCCTGTTTCCCACAAGGGTTAGGCAGAGGTATCCCTATAGTACGAGCACTAGTATGTATATGTCGTGGCCAGATCGTAGAATTGATCATTTCATGAAATGAATGCCAGTAATTAAAATTGTAAAACTTTTTTTTTTGTATTGAATACGAGGCTTTCGGCTACTTTTGTATTGTGTGTATTTCATGTTTAGTTTTTTTAAATGTGCGTTTTATTTGTGCAGAATAAACAAGTTTTCTTTATTTTCTTTCTTTCTAATAAATATTTGCATGGATAACCTACTTATTGATATGGCTAAACGTTGACTGACATACCATTAAACGTTGACGTTTAAACGATATCGTCAATATTAGCTGGCCATTTCATGAAACACAACCATTTCATGAAATGGTCGATCATTTCATGAAATGATCAATTTTAGATCTGGCCACGACATATACACTAAGCAACTTTTAAGAGTGATTTTCTCTTACTGTGTTGATTTTCATTTTATATTGTTACGAATATAGTATTTTGAAACCCATACTAATATGGAATAGGTCTTATCTCAAAGTTGTAGTCAATATTCCACGAGAAAATCGCTTTTGAATTTTGATACTTAAGTGGATACATGTTAGCGCTCGTGAAGTACACCCACATTTCGCCAGTTATGTTTTTAAGTCCCATGTAATAGGGGGCGAGTCTTACCATCAACCGAGCACAAATCTAGAGTAAGGGCTGCTATTTAAAAATTTCTAATGAATAAACCCAATAACACTTTACCCGACCTGGGAACTGAACCCAGGAGCTCATGCTCAGCTGTAATGCTTGCGACCACTAGACCAACGAAGCAGTCTTAAAAATAAATTTTTCCTCAAAATTTCCAAAATAACATTAGACATGATAACTACAAATTTCAATGTTGACAGGAAGTTCTCATAAAACTGCAACATCAAACTTCTCCTTTAAGATCTCTTTACAAAGCAAGTTGGTAATCATTCCATCGCATGGCTCTGCATTGATGATAAATGATATGAAATAAATGGTAATCATCATCAATACGGATGAAACATCAACATTGATTCATCAACACCAGTAAATACACGATCAATCACAATCAACCATTGCTTCATACGTTGGAAAAAATAATCTGCTCGACAACGTAAATAACGCAATGAATGTTGTTGCACTGTCAAAATAAAACAAATTATTCATAATCGTTTACGAAAATAAGTTACTTAGGGTACTGGTTTTAAGAGAAGTTTCGTTTTCATTTCTCATACTCAGAAAGTAGTGTTTGTTTGATCCAAGTAGCGGGTGGAAGACGCTGCTCCCCACCCTTGGGCAGGAAAGACTCATAGTAACTGCTTCCCTCTCTAGGGCGGGAATAAAAAAAATAGAACTTAGTTAGGTAGCCAACTACGAAAAAATGTACTAACGGAGTATTACACTAATATATCCATGATCAAAGATATTCCTCGCTGCGTTCGGGCGTCCAAATACCTCGTATGGGAATTGATTCCTTTCGACCCTTGTATAACAATCTAATATATCATTTAAACATGGTAATTAAATTTCTCTGTAAAAGTCTACACTTTATACTATGTACAGCACAGATTTATGGTGACATTGAAGTCGACGTCAGCATGACTTTAAAAAAAATGGCGATATGACTTTAAAAAAAAATGTGATAACCACAAACCAATCTCCAAAGAAAAAAAGAATGATAGCAAAAAAGAAGCTACATAAACTCTTATAACCACTGCAACGCATTAGTAAACCGAGAGATTTTCCCAACAATCAGTAGCATATTTCTTTACCTCCACCTGATACTTATCTTGCTCACAAGTACGTCTTTAACAATTACATAAAACACATAATAACATACCGAGATAAGGAATGGTGGAAAGCTAATTGTGTAGGATGAGAGTGAACGGAACAAAAGAACTGTGAGATTGCGTAACTTTTAGGGTCTCCCTATTGTTCAAACGATTGAGTAAAAGCGGTTCTCTGTAGTCGAATTAGTGGTAATACGTGGGTAGGGTTCGTATTTCCGTCGTGAAGGCTATTGGCGTAAATGGTGCAGAGTTGATGTGATTAAAAGTTGACAAGGTCGTAAATAGCTGTCAAATATTTACCTGTTTTGATTAATTTGGCAATATTACTGTATGGAACTAAGTAATATGGCTAACTAGTAAACTAAAATATTGATTATGAAATGCAATAATTAATATCGTAACACCGAATTATTCGTTTTAGATGTGAAAAAAGTATTTGAAAACTTTCCAAATGCTCTTTTTTACACCTAAAACGGTTACAACATCAAATTCAGTGTTATAATTGCAATTCATTATTAAAATAATTAGCCACATTTCTTATTTCCATACAGTAATATTGCCAAATTAATAAAAAAAGCGAAATATATGACATCTATTTGCGACGTTGCCCACTTTCAGATGGGGAGGTATATAGTGCATCTAAGCGACCATATTATCATGATAGTTTATGTTATCAGTTTATCACTATTGATAACCTCCTCCGCCAGCGTACCCTTAATATTAATGGTTTTGTACAATGACTTTACAGCCTCGTTTTGTACAAATGAACTTTGTTAAATTTATGGTGTACAAGGTATTCTATCTACCCTTACTCTATAGACTATTCAGAAGCTTGTTTTGTTCGAAATCTTGACTAAACATCCACAATATCTAGGAACTAGTAATCATTCTGATCACTTCCTAAACGTTTCTCTCATCACCGTTATTACTGGGAGCATCAGCCGCATCATAACGTTCCATTATACTTAGTTAACGCCAACACTTTCACTATCGATGCTACTCTAACGCAACAGCACGTGTGTGTCAACGACTGCAGTTAAAGATGCATCTGTTTGGAAAATATTTTCAATACTTTCCTTGAGAACTAAATGTCAGGATCACGTTAGAAACTTTAAGGATCGCTGACTTGACGTTCTTTTGTCAATCTTTATAATAGATATTTAGCCTCCTTCAAATTAAATTCAAGGCTTCAAGTTTTATTTTCGTCACCTTTTCTTAATTATTAATTTTAATCCTGTCTTCCTCTGGATCGTTAATCCCTTCATAATGAATTCGATAAGCATCTCTTACTTTGAAACATTGTCAGTTGCTGTCAAATAAGTTAGTTGTAACGCCAAATTATCTTGTAGCGGGTTCTTTAGTATTCATGAAATGATTGCTCCATGATGCTTGAGTAAATACCTACTTGGTATTTAAACTCCGTACTAGAAAAAATCTTTTGAACACGAGACGCCTGTAAATCTCTGAAGATTTAAGTCTAGGATGAAAGCGAGAGGTATTTTCTACCATTTCGCACTTTTTGCAAACTTGTTTCGTTTCCTTTGTTAAAAACTCTAGTAAACTTTACCTTTTCTTGAACATTTCGTATTTTTTTCTTGATTATTGCGTGCTTTTGACCTCGATGGAAGCTGTGCTTAAAAACCGGTTTCGTTGTTAACCATCGCGTCATGTTCATGATCATTTACTATTGAATAATCTCCATCATTTTAGAGCTATTGCTCTAAAATAAACCCGCTTGTTAAACTCGCTTGTTTTTTAAGACATCAGCTCAATCAAATGTAGCTTATGAATTCATCAAGTTCTAAAACGCTATTTGCTCAGTACCTTCATTTACGATTTCAATTGGCTGCAAAGAGTTTTACTAATTTATTCAACAAGTTTGTTCCTTTCTGTTTGATTAAAGACCTCTACTGAGCTAGTGTACCAAGTTACAACCCATAATTTTAGATGAATTTCAACAGATTTGTTACGAACCCAACATTTATTCGTAATTATTTATTTAACCCAAATCTTCAACTTGAAGTGAGGTAATCAAGAACCATCATTTGAGCCTATACAGTGTACCGCTTTTAGTTATGTTGTAATCTCTCGACATTTTAACGACATCACATTCACATCATCATCATCTATTAACCGCATCTGTTTACAAAATTACAAGCAGTTCTGTCTTTAAAACTTACTCTGTCAAACATTGTATATAGCGACCAGCGCAAGAGCAGAACGCAGTGATCGAACAGGTTCGTCAAAGTTCATTCGTTCCCCATTCATTACTACAAAGGCCGTTGACTGCGGGCGGCGTAGTCGCCGGTCGGCCATATTGGCCCGCCATATTGGCAGCATTGACGCCATCTTGATTTATGTTGGTACCCCTGGCGACCACAGCTAACTTCAAGTCATAGCGGTTTTATGCGAACGTTACGTTAGTTATGTTTTGAACTGTTTGTGTATCGGCGTACGGTTTTATAAATAAACCAATTTTGATTTTTCATCAATGGAACGAACTTGTTTATTTTCTATGACAATCGAACAATGGTTTATGTGTTATTTTTCTGTTATTAAAAGTGTTGTTAAGTGATGTGTCTGTTTATAAATAACGTATTAGTGAAAGTTTGGTTATGTTGACAGTTGAACTCATTAAAGCGGTCGATTGTAGCGTGTTTTGTACAAAAAAATGTGTAATTAGGTAATTATTGATTGTGTGATTTTTGTGGCAGGTGTATCGACTGATACTCGTTACTTGACGTGACGTGTTAATTTATTAAACTCTACCTCTCGAGATTTCGCAGAGCCCGGGGTCTTAGACCTTCAACCGTTTATAGCAATGATTCGAATTAATTTTGTCTCGAAAAGGCACGATTAAGTTACGGTCCATTGAATTTAATTTACGTTGGCTAACAACTATTTCCGGCAAGACCGTCGTAAAGGTGTCCAAAACTAAGTTTTACTGTGCTTTAGTTTCATGATCTCTGCAATAAATTATTAGTTAAAATAGTTACTTATTTAACGGCTGCCTGTTAAATAACTAGGTACTAAATTAACTAATTTAATTTATAAATGTGTTAACAAAACGCGTGTCTACATGCTCTTAATTAAAAACATTAAAATAATTACAGAACAGCGGTAACAAAAAGGAACATTAATATAATTGTGTTACATAATAATTAATACCTATACAAACTGTGTAATAGTAATAATAATTGCTTACATAACTGAAGAATAGAAACTGGACCAGTAAATAGGGTTTGGCTGTTAATTAAAAGTATTCGGACTATTTATTTAGTAGTCATTATAAAGTACAACAAACAAGCAAATTACAAATTAGAGGATTATATCCAAGATAAGAGTGCTTGGAAACTTGCTGGTCCTGCTCCATAGGACAATTTAAAATCAAGACAAAATCAAACAGTACCCTAATTGCGTAACTTATTTTTGTAAACAATTATGCCTAATTTGTTTCATTTTGACAGTTCAACAACATTCATTGCATTATTTACGTTGTTGAGCAGATTTTTTTTCCAACTTATGAAGCAATGGATTAGCAATCTGTTTCAAATCAAAACAGATTGTGTTGTATTACGCAATTAGGATACTGGTTGC
Organism: Agrochola lychnidis; assembly: GCA_963680765.1. Taxonomy (NCBI): domain Eukaryota; kingdom Metazoa; phylum Arthropoda; class Insecta; order Lepidoptera; family Noctuidae; genus Agrochola; species Agrochola lychnidis. The sequence continues at coordinate 21,706,247 of OY796853.1, forward strand.
TAATTTAATTGTAAAATTTATAATTTTTTGTTACATGATATTGATTTTACATTCTGTGATTACTTCCTCACACACTGACTTATTATTCTTATTAACTATAAAAATTTAGGAAAATCGTCTACTTTTATAATGTTTGTAAACATTTAGCACCATGTATCTATTCACATAATTAAATTAACTGTCGTTGCTTCATTTTTAATTCTTTTTACCTATTGTGGTATTGTAATTTTATTCTAGGTGTATCGTCTTCACGTTTAATTAGATATTTAACTAATGTAGGTACCAATACAAAATATTGTAAAACATTATAAAAGAGTAACGATTGAGTTTCTTGCCCATTCTTCTTCATACGAAACCTACTTTTTGGTAGGGGCGATTAGAATCAATTCTATTACCTATTTTGTAAATTTTGACGTTCAAAAGTGCCATACAAGGGCCCATTTGAAATAAATGATTTGACTTTGACTTTATACCTATACCTGCCCAGCCTACGCCTAGCAATTAGTAGGTAGGTTGTTATTCAAACGGGACGTCTATTATTAAGTATTGTTATAAAATAAACAAACATAACTAGCGAAATGCGGGTGTAGGTACACCTCTGCCTAATTCTTCGGAGAAACTAGGTATGATGTTATGTGGTATAAAATAATTTCATAATTTCCCGGAGTCTGGATTTGTGCCCGGTTGATGGCAATAGGCTCGTCCCCAATTACATAGGATTTAAACATAGCTGGCGAAATGTGGGTGTACTAAACAGGAAAAAAAAAATAACCAGTGCCCAAACTTAAATACGTGACTTTACTCATCATTATAAACAACTTTTATTATAGTTGGTCCCATAAAAAAAAATCAGTTGTTCCCTACATTTTGACGAGTTATGCGAACATAAATGTAGGGAACAGCTGATATTTTTCGCGATTTCAGGTTTAGTAAGTTTGCGCGATGGTTAAAAATCTACCCTGTAGACCACTCTATACCTGCACGCGTAGCATGAAAACCACAGAAACGGGTTTGTTGACGGAAGAATAGACAGATAAACGATCTGTCATTTTGTCTATTCTTTCGTCGACAAAAGCCGTTTCTATTGTGGTCATGTTAATCGTGCTGCCTAGCCTACGCCTAGCAATTAGTAGGTTGTTATCCAAACGGGGCTAGTGAAATGTAGGTGTACTATAGGTACACCTCTACCTAACCGTTTGGGTATTACAAGCATGATGTTATGTTATGTAACGCTTACATGACTTATTATTTCCATCCCTTCGAAGTTTCCTTCCATCAAGATCCTAGCAAATATTTTATCTCAGGATAAACTGTTAGCTAGCCATGGATAGTAAGCTTCTTCTTTGTCGAAAAGTTACTTCAAAAAGAACCAACCCAACTAAAGAAGGAAAACATCACTGAAGAATACCATATTATGTTAGGGTTCCATACCTTATAAGGAAAATGGAACTCTAACAAGATCACTCTCGTGAATAAGCATAGGACAAGCGTGTTACAAGGAGGTATAGGAAATTACCTACAGTCAAAGTCAAATAATTTCTTTCAATTAGGCACATAAATGGCACTTTTGAACGTCAAATTTTACAAAAAATAGAATTGATTCTAGTCGCCCCTTCCAAAAGGTAGTTTTCGTATTGAGAATGGGCAAGAAGAAAGAAGATGGAATGACCAAAACTCTTCTTGCACGGGCAAGAAGAGTCGGACTTTTAATTATAGCTGCAATAAAATGACATAACATAATATGACATGGCATAACTTACATGACTAAAATGTCAAAATAACAAAAAAAGGTTCGATCGCAGCTGTAATTTTACTGCTGGGTTTATTTATAAACATTGCTTAAAGTTAAGTGACATTCAAACGTCAAAAGTGTATGGTTAAACAGTTGTTAATCATGACTTAACCAACGCTTATAAATAAACCCCTAAAAGTCCGACTTCAAAACCTAAGTTGTATGTAGGTAGGTACAACACACAGTCAATAGATGAGGTAAACTCGACGCGAAACAAAACTGCGACAAACATCCTCATTAGGACAGGGTATTTTATGTTCATTTGTTTAAAACTATTTAACTTATTGAATAAAGCCTGTCTCACCACGATAAGCGTACATATATCTCGAAATTGAAAACAATAGTCCATTCCATATTATTATTTTCCCGTAATGACGTAAAATAATTGAAAATCCATCATTGTAATATACATAATATGTAACCTATAGGTTCTCCTGTGATAATAATGTTATTGACAAAATGAACAGGAAAATATAAATCCCTAATACAAACTAATCTACTTTAAAAAATGAAAATCTGTAATATATATTAAGTGAAGCAAACCTTTGTACCCCTTTTTACGAAAATTACGCGGATGTGGTAGTATGTTCGGCATAGTTTAAAGTTTATATGGGGAAGGAGTGCAGAAAGCTAATATTTTTATACAGAGTGTTTGGCAGAACGTTGAACATACGAAAATGGTGGATAGGTGGGGTCATCTGCTAGTTACTCAGCCCTAATTTATTTGGCCCTGGCCCACAGGACACAAAAAAAAATTGCTTTCTTCTAGTTTCACCACTTTCTTAACTTTAAAGTGTAATTTTTATTAAAAATGGGTAAAACAGGCAATTTTTTTTTTTTTAATCTTTAATGTTGGCAGATTCTTATAAAATTATTGCTTAATACAGATGTTAGCTAGAAAAAAAGTTATGAGTCCTCAAACTTACAGAAAGATGTAAAAAATACTTAAATCTTAATTTCAACTTGCATTAAAAAAAAAAACCAGGAGGCCAGGGCCAAATAAATTGGGGCTGAGTAAGTAGCAGATGACCGAACCTATCCACCATTTTCGTATGTTCAACGTTCTGCCAAACACCCTGTATAATATGCATTAGAAATAAATTCAATTAATAAAAAACATTACACGCACCACCATGCGTTTGACACAAGATGGCTACCTTAGAATAATGACACGGCAGCATGGAATTAGTATGTACTATAAAACATAAAATTTAAATGAATTACGGTCGAATTTCGACTAATTGGTGACCACTAGTTAATTGAAATAGCCAATTTGCTGGCAGTGAAATTATATAATCGTATTTTGATTTTCAGTAAGACACACAGCCACATTTTGCCGGGAAGTATAACAACTGTTCTATTTTAGCACTGGCTGACCATAAAATCGAGAACTAGGATATTATCTATCTCTCTCATTCTTACTTTGTAGCCTATTTAGGTCTACAATCAGGAACTGGTAACGCATGAACAAAATGTCAAATTGTTAGCTACCTTATCAAAGCACAGCCTAGGCCACACTGGATACGAACTTACGAAGCTAAGTTCGTTTAGCTTCGCGCACATAGCTACCGCGTGTTTGCATACTTCGGTTCAAACCGTGGGAAGAGTACGAACGAAGCCGAACTATGAACCGAAGCCGAACTATGTGACGCGATGCGGTAGATATATGAGCGAAGTTCAGCGAAGCTAAACGAACTTAGCTTCCCGCATCGCGTCTTTTCATACTTCGGTTCATAAAATAATAATATAATATAAATTTCTTTATTTAAGTAACAAGGACTCATGTGTTAGTAAACTTAAGAACTACGTTAGTTTATTTTATTCTAATTTAACATTATTTCACCCCATGGGAGACGGCACTGTAGTAATGACAGTATATATGCAATCGAGCCTGCCAGCGATAATTTTTAGGATATTGTTGGAGCTGGCCCGCACTCTGCGCACCAGGGATGCACACCTCATTCGCATCGTTGCGTAAAAGCAATTTACATGTGCGTCCGCGAACATTCCCGATACACTAAAAAACGGGGCAGCTTCGTTCGTACTCTTCCCGCGGTTTGAACCGAAGTATGCAAGTACGCGGTACCTACTTGAGTGAACTTAAACGAACTTAGCTTCGTTCCCAGGTTGGTAAACGAAGTGTCATTTCGTTCATTTTGTAACTTAGCGAGACTTTTGTTTCACACTCCTGTCAAAAAATCTAGGTTATCTCAGAAAGCTTTTGGGTACACTGTATTGTCGTATTCTTTGCCTAGAACTACTTAAAGGCATTCCTGAACACTACAAATTACGACTCATTGAATACCAGTGTTAAGTTCGGTCTTTTTGCGCAACTTTAAAGTTCTATATCGCAAAACAAAGTTAGCAAAACAGCTTAGTCCTCCACAACATGTCCAATCGAATCAGTTTCCGGCAGTAAGTCAGTTGCAGCACTTGCAGCTGTTGCAGCGCTTTACAGCGCTTGATCATGTATTGTGCAGCGCTTCAAGTTGCGCTAACACCATTCATTTGGCGCTTTGTGTAAACGTCGAAGTTCGTTCTATCTCTTCTTGTTGGTTCAAAGTGCAAGAAATTGCGAAACTTACTGTTGTTTTGTTAGCGATATTGTAGCTTTTGTTGGGAATTTATTTAAGTTGCACAGAATACTTGAAAAATGTTTACAACATTGTGAAATCACTGTTCAGTGTTCACCCATTTAAAGTCGGTACAAATTGAAAATTCTTTCAACAAATTAAAATATGTATATCAGCTACCTTATCTTAATAGAAATAACATAATATAACACATAACATCACGCCTTGTTTCCCCGAAGGGTTGGGCAGAGGTGTCCCTGTAGCAGGTACACCCACATTTCGCCAGTTATGTTTAAGTCCCATGTAATAGGGGGCGAGCCTATTGCCATCAACCGGGCACAAATCCAGACTCCGAGCTGCTACTGAGAAATTTCAGATAGTAAAACCCAATAACACTTTGCCCGACCCGGGAATCGAACCCAGGACCTCATGCTCAGCAGTAAGGTAGCGCTGGCGAGAAATAACAGTAAAATTAAAGCTTAGAAGAAAATGAACTACGTTTCGCGTAGTTTCAAAGTTATCCAGTAAAGGCTGCATGGAAACTGTTTGAGTGACAGTCCTGAAAGATACTAAGATACGCACAATTTCACAACGTTAAACAATAGACATTTATTATAACGTCAGAGCACAAGAAACAATCAATCTGCCTAGCCTTTTCCCAACTATGTTGGGGTCGGCTTCCAGTCTAACGAGATGCAGCTGAATACCAGTATTTTACATGGAGCGACTGCCTATCTGACCTCCACAACCCAGTAACTAGGTAATACAATACCCCTTGGTTAGACTGGTTGTCAGACTTTCGGACCTCTGACCACCCGTAACGACTGTCAAAAATCCACAAATGACAACCGGGACCAACACTTAACGTGCTCTCTGAGGCACGGGGTAGTCTCGGTATGTAGAAATGGTCACCCATCCACGGGCCAACCCCGGCAAGCCTTTTTTTTTGTTCCGGGGTGGAAAATCCTCATGGATATCCTCCGCCCTGGGGCAGACGAAGGGGTCTGTCAGACTCCTACTGACTAAAAACCACCCCGGTGTTCCCTTCCCGTACTTGGACCGGGGATCATAAGATCTAGTGCGCCTTCCATGATCCCCGAAACCCCGGCAAGCGTAGCTTAACCTGATAGATCGACCCGTGCGGCTGTTAGTACCTAGCCATGAGCTCCTTGTGCTGAGAACACAAGAAACAGTACAGGGAGCCTACCACAAGCTCATAAAGCAGTATTATTTTAATATTACTTCAGTGTGGGAAAGAGATGAAGTTCTACAGGACGTATAGCTCCATCTCTTTCTCCCACTGAAGTAATATTAAAATAATACTGCTTTTGAGCTGGTGGTAGGCCCCCCGGATGTAAATTGACTGGATTAAAACTGACATTAAACTGAAGATTTAATCACTCATGTCCTCATCCGATATGGAAATACAGAACAAGCTGAATCTCGAGTTCTCGATCTAGATGAAAAAGTAATAACTCAAACTGTCCAAATAAGCACTTCTCAGCTCGTTTAACGACATTGAAATACGAATTCTGCTCTTCACAATCGCATCTGGCGCTCCAAGAGTGCTGTTCGAAAATTGACATAGCTTCCTATTCCATTGCGCTGTTACTGCAAACTTTCCGGCGAACGTTATTCAAATAAGTACAGGAACGCTCGATGGATTGTAAAATAAAGCTCAAAGGAGTAATTTCTCGATTCAAGGGACGCCGTAGACTGACATCGGAAATTACCATTTTAATAGTATTCTTCGGAGTCCCACTTCCGTAACATGCACAAAATCAAGAAATTTACATAAATATCACAGGGACGCCGATAAAGGGTCCGTGAATTAACTCGTTTCCTCTCTATTTATCCTGTTTTGTCGTTTCCTGAACTTTGGAAGAATTGATTTAGGAGAAATTTGAAGTTTTCGGGGTCTTGCACAATAAATATACACCACTCTCGGAGCTCGCTATGAAATGTTAATTGAATAATATTATCAATTGACGCGGTTCCATTCCTCACGCCTAGTTACATTTTATGTAAGATTGTGGGAATCCTGATTTGTAAATCTTCGGTGTTGTCTTTGCTGCAAGACTCATTTAATTACTCTTGCACTTTTGTTCTAAACCTGTTTAAGAGACTGCCCCGTCCCATAGAAATTTTATTAACTTTGCTGAGGCACTTTTTGAGTTAGCTTCAATAATACGTATTTTTCCTAATAGATGATGTAATGATATTATAATAAGTTCATGTCACTGTTATTTACATAGCAATTATTGGTATTCGAATTTGTAGGGGTTTACCATAACTAAAAAGTGAAAAATAAAAACCTTTCCGAAAATAAAGGTTTTAGTTTTTAAATTTTCGTTTTTGCCACCGACTTCCGAAAATAAAGTTATTTTTCACTGTGTAGTATTTTTTTTGGAAGTCGGTTGTTTTTTTTTTGGTAGCAACATGATCTTTTAGTGATTGAGTTTAAGCACTTAGAGGTAAGTACCTACCTTTACTTTGATCCAAAAAAAAATAAAGTTTAATAAAAAACTGTAACCCGACTACGGGAAAATAAAAATGATCTAAAAAGTACGAAACAAGCAAATATTTCAGACAGAAATCAAGACATACAGTTTTTTATTAAACTTTATTTTTTTATTTTATACTTTTCCGTTTTTACACTTGATAAACGTAAATAAGAGTAATAGGTACAATAGTTCAGTAATTAACCTATTTTAAATTCCAATAGCAGTGCATAATGCTTTGGACGAAACCATAGAGCGATTTATTTAGACGCCAACACCATATATATCGATATCGAGCTTCGAAGAAATCTAAAATATAAATATTTCGTTGTACTTGTTTTTCTTCATAAGAGTGGAATTACAAATCGTTACTATTTATTAAGATTTGATTAACTGAACGTTGGTAACATCTTGCGATACTACGTAGCGCAGTCTCACTTTTGCTTGTTTTTAACAATTTAAATATATTTATTTACTTTGAAAATATAATATTAAATACATATTTATAATGTGCTCGTCAATACCTTTCTTTTGATACCAAACTGTCATGATCATCCAATTTTTTTTTTTTTTGAGGTCAGAAATTTACGTGTAAAGTCCACCAAATTAAATTTAGGGAAAAATTATATTTTTTTTTTTTTTTTTTAATTATATATATATATTTTTTTTTATTATTATATTTTTTTTATTATTATTAATATTATATCACCCGGACCATTATTACGAATCTATTGATACCTCATTCATCAAAATCGGTTTAGCAGTTTAGGCGCTACGGTGGAACACACGTAAAAGCAAACATACATACATACAAACATACACATACATACAAACATACATACATAGACTGCTAAAATCATAACCCTTCCTTTTGGCTTTGCCGTAGTCGGGTAAAAATAGTCTATTATGTACCTAATTCGCGCAACAAATTGCAGTGTTTTGAACAATTGCCCAGTGAGGATTATTCATAATTAATTTAACCTTGTACTCCTTATTTACATATTCATGAAATCACTAATTGGCTCCACAATTATAGCTGTCATCTAGTTATATTATACCTACCTCGCATTCGGATTAATTTTTGGTTCAAATCGTTATCGGTCCGAGAAATCGTGCAATTAAATAATACGTTATTTTTTTACCAAAATAAAGCATCGATGACAAGAATGTTTATTTTTTTCTGACAATATTAGTAGCCCATAATATAAACTGGCTGACTATTGTGTTCTTAATTTCACGCGAAGGAGGATATAATACGCGGAAAATAGGCTGTTTATTCGATATTGGAAGACTTGCTATAGAATCGATTAGATTTGAGTGGGAAAAACTTTTATCGATTCTAAAATAAACTGAAATCGATTAAAACTTTTTTTTTTTCTTTGAAATGATAATCAAAATATTAGGTTGGTATACATCAGGGAAAGTGCCGATGCATTGAATAGAAGTCTGTGCAACTAACTGATGCCATCACTCTACCACAGACTCTACACTCAATACTTATCATAGACACCTTGTCTATGATGATAAGTATAATAAGTTATCGAATTATTTTAATGCTAGCTACTGGCCGCTTTGAACGGCGCATTGGAAAAAGAAGAAAAGTTTAAAAATGGAACAAGATGTAAAATCAGTTTTATGTCAAGATTTTTAAAGATAATAGAAGTAATGAATTTTCGAAGATACAAAAATAAATAGGTATGTAACATTTGATCACGATATTAAGTTCCATTACTAAAACCCCGAAATAGCCGCTCTAATAATCATAGACTTGATTTTACGGTCTCGTGTCCTTTGATCTCCCTTAATTATAATTGTTGTCACACCCATAAACCCTTAATAGGACCCTTGTAATTATAATGTGCCCCGAGTGACCGTATCTCGAAACCATATGCTTCTAATTACCACTAGCTTGCACGGGCGGGTGGAGAAGAGTCAGAACGCCATTTGATTCATCTCGGTTTTAGTTACAAAGCTTTATTATGATTGTGTTTTGTATTTGAAGACAAAATTCTGACTGTAATATCAAATCTTAAAAAAGGATTCGAAGCACTAAAATAAAATAAATTAATTATGTAAATTTTGTATCGACTTGCAATGACGTCAAGAGGCAAGAAGACTATGAAATGCCTTTTAGAAGCTAAGAAAAAATCGGCCTCATTGATACAAAATTCGTTATCTTAAAAACCTGTTAAAACTTAACGGAAAGCTTTATTTGCAAATGCCGAAACATTCGAAACGTAACAAAAACCCGGAACACAGTGAAAGATAACAAAGAGTCGAAAATTTAAGTGCGAAGGGTCGCACACGCACTTACCTACATTAGGGACCAAAGCACCTGCTACCTGTTCGACACATAACTAGCTTCACATTGGTTCCAAGTTTGAATTTTAAAATTGGAACAACACAGAGGAAGGGTGCTTTTGTTACCTTTGCTTAGGTCTACGTATTTTATGGTTTTCAATAATCTACGTTTTTATGAAGAATACAACTGAATGAATGCTTTTTTTTAAAGAAATAATTGCTTTATAAAATTAGTGGACAACTGGACACAGTGGCTCCAAGTCGATTATTGAAAATAAATTGGTAACTGTACTTTTTAACTCTTGTTCGACGTGGTCAGGTAAACAAAACGTCCAACTTGAATGATTGCTGGTGCCACTAGAGGCTTTTTTATTATTATTTATCATACATTTAAGTGCCTAGCGATCAATAACGAGGTCGTCATGTTAGGTGGACCTGTTTACATCGAAGTTAAGAATTTAAACCGATGTGGGTCAACTACGGAATCTATCGCATTGCCCAATTTTATTTTTAACGGTTTTTGTTATCAGTAGAAATGTAACTGGCCTATATTATTAAGATGGGCTCGTGGATAAATTATAACAGCCGCACGGGTCGATCAAAGATTAAGCTACTCTTGCCGCTGTCGATTCGTGGATGGGTGATCATCCATCACATATCGAGACTTCTCCGTGCCTCGGTTAAGCGGTAGACCCAGCTGTCATTCGTAGATCTTTGACAGTCGTTACGGGTCGTCAGAAGCCCAAAAGCTTGACAACCAGTCTTGCCAAGGAATATCGTGTTACCCAGTGATAAGGTTGTGGAGGTCAGGTAGGCAGTCGCTCCATGGAAAGTACTGGTTTTGATTCATTCAGCTGCATCCGGTCAGACTAGAAGCCGACCCCAACATAAGTAGTTGGGAAAAGGCTAGGCAGATTGATTGGTTTTTGCTATCAGTAGAATTAATGTACCTATTATTAAAATGCTTCATAAACATCCAGACTCTTAACTAATATTATTACTGCGAAAGTGAATTTGTTTGTTTATTTGTTTGTTACGCTTTCACGCTAAAACGGCTAAACGGATCTCAATGAAATTGGCACATAGGTAGACCATGACCTGGAAAAGGACATAGGATACCTTTTATCCCGATATTCCCACGGGATCGAGATTTGTGCGGGTGAAACTGTGGGCTCTGCTGGGCGCCTATAATTATATTTCACTTTTTATAATCTTAGGAGAAATATTTGTCTCCTGATATAAATTAAGATTCCGTTTTACAAGGACTGCTGACTGACAGCTAAAAAAAATCGAGTAATACCTACGTAATAATCCATAATTATATACTCGCCTTTCAACCAGTTACTTCTTTAATTAAAACAAGTCTCGTGATCAATTATATCAATGAAGTCTCAATAAATTCAACGCTGACAAATTGACTGCCAATATTACTTCCATAATAGTCGCAGCACTCCATTATAATAATGATAGTAATCGTTTAATTAAATTGTTTCCTTTAAAAAAAATATCTGAAGTATGTCCGACGTGCCTTATCGAAGACAAATGAGGCGCGGATGGTGTAGAAGGCGAACAAAATAAAAATACACAAAATGCACACACAAACAAAACACAAAATTTAATAATTAATATTCATAGCCGGAAATAAGTTTCGATGAAAAAGTTTCGAACTCAGACAAAATAAAAAACCAAGACATTGATATGCCAAAACGTCGACTGACTTATCATTAAACGTTGACGTTTATACAGGCACAGAGCAGAGGTGTAGTTTTTGCATGCTTCATTATATTGTTTATAGCGCTATGTCTTGGTTTTTTATTTCGTCTGAGGTTTCGAATAAATCATAAATTTGCAATTGGACAAATCCTTAAAACTATAAGCATGGTACAGTGTACTTTTCCTTATATTTATTTGCTAAACAAACACGGTACAAAAATCACGAGTTCTCGCATCAATCACACGTGCACTTTATGTTAGGTATGAATGTCTGTGTTTCCACACTTTCTACAAAAATCAACAACAGCATTATAAATTACATGAAAAACTCCTTAGACAAACCAATAAAAAACAAAATATGAAAACTTTGCACCTGCCTTCGTATTTGTTTACTTACCAAATAAGAAGATACAAGATTATTTATAAAATAAAAAGAGTAAAATTAAAACACTGTTCTAATAAAACTGGAATTCCTGTGGAATTCTAAAATCAAGCAGCTGGACGTTCGATTGTTTTCCCGCTCAAATTCCAAGCGCAGTCCCGCAATTTCGAATTTAGAAATAATGCCGTCGTCTAGCTTCGTTCGACATTCAGAGGCATAGACAACAAAAAAGTTAATACGCCTTTGCTGATTTTGCACGTACGTTTCCGATCTCTTTTATTTAAATAGATTTATTTCTACCGAACTGGTTCGCAGAAGTAGAACAGTCTTGTTTTCTCGTGAACAGGCTCCCAGTATCGTTATCTTAAAATTAAACATGAGGCACCTAATATTTATTTAATTAAATATTTTCGCTAAGCTGCAAAAATGGTGACAAGGTCTGCGGCGTCATTCATGTATGTTATTGCTAATTTTACGTCCTATTAAGTACTAATATGAGATAGAACTTTGTCTCAGGTTACCAGCAGCCCTATCTCGGGTAAGTTGGGAGAACTTTCGTGTCATTATTAAGTTTCAAACTATGATTTATAAAGGACTTCACACAACTTTAGCTAAGGCAAGATAGTTTATAGGTATTGAGTCGGTAACGATATACGGCGGTATCTAGAATCTAGATTAACTGATAATTGGGACTTCAGTGTTAAAAGAAATCCTCAACAATATCATGTTGTTAAGAGGCAAAATTAAAAGCTATTCTTGTATCAATATTCATAGTTTTTAATAGTGGGTAAGCAAGTCATTGTTTAAAAAAATATATTTTGTTTATATTATATTTATGTTTTTTTTCTTTTGACTTCAGCAGTTCCTGTAGCCAATTTTTAACCATTGCTACTTATCATAATCCTTACGTAATACTTTCACAAGTAAACCACACCGGTACAATTTACTTATCTTTAATTGAATTAGTTAATAAAACCCGATTAAAAGCACTTTCATTAATGTAATGATGTTCCAAAAACCTCAATCGGAAATGCAGAGAATCATGTAACTTGCACATAACAGTAGAAGTTACCTAACTTCTAGTTATCTCAAAAGCGTGGAGTTATGAGACATAGTTTAACCTCGTTCACTGGCAATGTCCAATAAATTAAATGAATGATCGATCTCGGCACAGTTGTCGACACTCGGCGCCGCTTGCGTGCTCTGCATCGCCGTAAATCAAGCCCCGCCAGCACGAACATTGCAAAAGAATCAATACCAACTGTAAAAGCAATGCACCTCTGTAATACTCGGCATTTCAAATCGACTTATCATTGTGTCCTTATGATTTATCTCAGAATTCACGTCACAACAAATCTGACTCGTGAAACGCGTATGCCAACAATCATATCTTATCGAATCAAATGATTGTGCAAATGAGAACAGTTTATCAGACGAGCGCGTCGCTCCGGGCTACTGCGAGGTCTCAAGCAGCCCTACCATTTACCACGTTGTTGCAGGCCGCATTCGATACTCTGACGCCGCACCGAGTGAACGTCGGGAAGGAAGCGACTCACGTAACTATCGTTAGTGAATAGAGTGCGCGTAGTCGATCGTGACGTGCAATGCCCAGGGCCCAGTGCGCCCCGCTACCCCTCACAGGGCTATGGAGACCCTCCTCGACAAGTTCAAGAGGGAGCAAAGTGGCCTACGACGCTCCAGATCCGTCCGCGCTTCCCTACGATTGATCGGCAACCGCTGGCGGTCTAAGGACGAAGAAACAACAGCTAATGATATTGAAAAGATCAAAAGCAACGGAATATTTTTCACGAAGCAGATCTGGACGGAGAAGGATTACGACGTAGCATATACGGGTATCGAAGGGACGTACAAACCAAAGACACCAGCCATGGTGAAGCGAAAGCCGGAGCCACCCAAGCAGAGGAAGAAAAGTGGAGACATTGATTTGAGTTTGAAGCCGCAGAGACCAAAGAAAGTGGAAAAAAAGTTTAGTGATTTGTTTTCAAATAAGAAACAAAAGAGTGTGGCTAAGGACTTAATAGTACCGGAGAAAATACCACCGAAAGCAGCGGCACTCCTACATATACATTCGCCGGAGAACGAGAAAATGAAGAAGAAATTGAAAGGCATGGGAAAATCCGAATCGGCGAAGTCAATGTCAGAGTTGATGTCGCACAAGCGTGTGCGCAGGGGTTCGGAAAGTGACATGTGTCCGAACCAGTCGCGCGGCTGCGTCAACCCTGCGTTTGTGTACAGCACCCCGCCAAAGGACAGGAAAATGCCGATGTCACCCACCGCCTTCTTAAGTACGTATTTTATAATATTTATTTTCCTCAACTAACTTTCTTATCGACCGTTACCGGCACAAGCTAAAATAAGACTAAAAGTCAAACAAGAATCATGACAGTTTGTCACTTTTCGTCTGCAGTCCTCTCCCCTCCCCCTTCAGTTTGCTCAGGCTGTTGGAAAACTCATTGTGTGTGACAGTAATCATATTGAAGTGTCACTAATTATACACTAGATACAGTACGTGCGGTGCACTTGTACTGTGATTAGGAGATATCATTCGAGTACCCAGTGCTTAAACTAGTATCACGTTTATAGACTCTTGTATGTCATTATTACAACAATGATGTACCTTTTATGTAGTATTTGCCGTCAACGTATAAGTTCCATATTTGAATTTTGTCGGTATTTTCTTTTTTATTTACAGCCAAATAAATGTGACTGAGAGACCGCTTGTCCATTTAGTAGCTTTCACGGCTAAGGTGCCAGTTTAAATTAAATTTTTGAGGTACCTTGATAACTGAAAAGGAAAAAGGTCATCCCGGAAAATTAAACTCAACGCGGAACGCCGCCTTACTCCTACAAAAATAGGTTGGCAAACAGCCTTGCAAGACTCCATTTTACGCATTGCCTAAATACGTCCATATTTAGTTAATTTATTCAATAAAAAATCAACATCTGTTGCAACAACATCAATGACGTCGAACAACGTCAAACTTGACCTGAATATTAAATCCATACAAAAAATTTACCGTTGACATTTCGTTACGCAAGTTATACGGTACACCAATTATATTCTATTATTTATTTCCGCGCTTTCATAATTAATTTCATCTAAAATCCATCTATGCGAAAACGTGCTTAAACGCTCCTTACTAAATCACTTCGCAACACTCAAATCGATTTAGACGAAAGTTTATACGGGGAATTATTCGAAACCTGCAATCAACACTATTATTCGAGATATTGTAATCGAGACTAGAATGTAATGTTTTAAGTAAATCAGTACAAATTAGTTTCCTTATCTTATCCGGACTAAGGCGCGGGCGAGGTGGGTTGGAGTCTAAGCAAAAACAATAATGCATAACAGAAACCAAGTAGGTGTATCAATATCGTAATTTCGCACAAATTGTAACAGTTTACAACAGGTAATGCGTTCAGTTCGCTCGATTAACAAAGAACGTGCAAAAAATAAATAGCCGATTTAATGTTGTTCTTTTTTTAAACCAGCTAGAGCTGTCGGAAACCAGGCGGATTAGGTAGTATCACTGGCTGATGCTGTTAAAAAAAGAAATTGTTCCAATTTCGAATAATTTAAAAATTTGTGCCTCTAAACAGTTTCTAACACAATAAAATAAATTAATACAATGATAATGCTTAAAAAGGTAATCATTAAAACAATCAAACGATATTAACACTATTCACTTGACTGCGGATTAACAACCACCACTGGGAGATAACAACTAATCTGCCTTTATAATTAAAATTAAACCGAAGATTAGTGAGATAATGGTTCAAATCTCTGTCTCGTTAGTTGGTTTATCCGACAGTAATTAAACAATAAACTTTTATCCTTGTGCTTCTCAGATCACTGAGGGTTGAGGGTACTTTTAAAGGGTTTTCCATTTATTTATTATTTCAAGATCTTTGCGAATAGCCGTAGAGCGTAGGGTCTTTTTATTAGGATATATAACACAATTTCGGGAAATACTGTAGTCCTTTTTTTTCAACACTTCTTTCATCTACGTGTCAGAATAGATTACATTTTTTTTTTTATGGCTTCTCGCAGTATTGTCCACTAAGGTCGTGGCTGCTTAAGATTACATCTAGTAACCATCTTATTCTTCAATTTTACATAGGCGGTGGTTGCCCAGTGGTAATGGCCCCGACTTGGGTGTCGTAGGTAGTGGGTCCGAAACTTGGCATTATTTTGTATAATTTATTTCATCACCACTGCTCTCAAAACGGTGAAGGAAAACATCGTGAGGAAACCGGCATGTCCTAGAACCAAAAATTCGAAGACATGTGACATCCGCCAACCCGCACTGGGCCCGCGTGGTGTACTGTGGCCCACTCTTTCTCATAGAGAGGAAGCCTGAGTCCCAGCAGTGGGAACGTTGGACACGGTGGAGCATACGGTGGAGGCCTGCCCGGCTTAGGCGGAGCATTGCCGTGTCCTCGTGGAGGCAATCGGCGGCGGTGATCTCTCGCGTCCGGCACTGGTTCGGGCCATGGTACGGAGCGAGAGGAAATGGAAAGCCGTCACCTCCTTCTGCGAAGCGGTAACGCTTGCGAAGGAGGAGGCGGAACGCGTGAGGGAGAGGCAAATTTCGCGCCCTCACGCCCCTAACCGCCGCAGGAGGAGACGCCCAGGGCGGGAATCGCGAGCCGATTTCCGGCCACCGTAGGCGCGGGCTTGCGGACGGTGAGCAATGGGTAGCTCGCCGTCCGATAAGGACCAAGTCCGGGTCGACGGCGTGTTCCTCGCGCGCCTCAAAGAGATGTCAGCAGAATTATAAGTAGGAATAGTAATAAGGAGGAGGCGGAACGCGTGAGGGAGAGGAAAATTTCGCGCTCTCGCGCCCCTGACCACCGAAAAAGAAATCGTGGCCCCCCGGCAACATGGCAACTGAAGGAATACGGGTGGGTTTTAGTCAGTAAGAGTCTGACACGCCCTCCCGCTCCACCCAGAGCGGGAAAAGTTATTTGATAATTTCCCACCAAAAAAAAAAGCATTGGGAACGTTCTAGGCTGATTATGTTACGTAATATTTTACATAGGAAAACTTAAAAGAAAATTATTAATGTCAAAAGGCACATTCATCGTTTTGCTTCATGTATTTTATGCTGACAGGAAGGATAACATAGTATTTATGTATTACTATATACTTAGGTAACTTATGTTCCGCCAATATGAAGTTTGAAATTAAAACGACGTTCGGCCATTTTACGCGATTTAGTTATTTTAGTGGTGTGTGAAATTGCCTACCGTTGAAAAACGAACACTAATTAGTCGATTTCGTATTTGACTAAATGGCACCTTATTGGTTAACACTAGCTTTTAATTTGGATCTCAACTTATCCTCATTACGATTCAGAATTGCCAAATCCACATCGTATAACTGAATATTAAAATTGTAAAAAAAATTCGATGAAACCGATTACTTGGGCCGCAGCGCATACAAAAAGAAAACAATCATTAATAAAAAACAATAAAAATCTACACTACTGACACCAGTTTAAAATAGGTAGGTACACATTTTCAAAGAGTAGAAAGAATAGTTTGTTTTTCATATAGATATAAATGCTTTTGAAAATCGAACATTTATCAATGGATGCATCTCACAATAAAATGCCTGTTACAAAAATTTACCAGTTTTCTAAAGCACGGAACGGAACTTGCTCGTTCAAACAAAAGCGGATGTTCTTTATTCTCGTGTATTGCTTAATCAACATCCACCATAAAAGATAAAAGGGGACAAAAACAACCTACGCCCGGTCCATGTATCCCCTTTGTCTGTCTGAAGTTCAGGTCAATTTAAAAATGTAGGACTGAACATATTTTCGCATAAATTGCACCTTTAATAACATTTAGTGGGACATTAAAATATCCCACGAATACTAAAGGACTGATGGATTTCTGTAGTGCGTGTGCGTTGTACCTTATCAAGTAAAAAAGTCAGTTCGCCGTGAACGGATCATTAGGTCTGTTGCAAGTGCTAAAATTATATGTTTTTCGTTAGTAAACCATTATTACTTAACACCCGCATAACTAGGTAGTCATTAACTATTGTTTCGTAGCTTGTTATCTACATTTTCCTTATTATACTTGCAAGACGTAGAATTCTGACTAAAAGGTACATTAAAATAGTTGAAATACGATTAAAAGTTGTCTAACGGCAAAAGATTATTTTTTGGGTAGTTAAAGAAAATGTTTTATTTGTCAAATTTTGAATTGTCTGAACACCTATATCAGGCACACAACACACATGCAATGCAAATAGTCTTTCTCATTTGCTCGTACTTAAATAGGTAGTTGCCAAATAATTTTATCATTTATAGGTATTTCCAAGTCTCTACTACACATCTGAGATTAAAAACTAAGAAATCTTGTTAAAAATGCTGTTTAAATTGGCATTTTATCAATTTTCGTCATACAAGATTATTGGTCCCGCCCAATATGACAATCAAACGAGACAATGACCGATGTTATTACCATTACGCTAACAAATGTTTTTACCCTGCATGATGCAATTCCTCCACCTTTTCTTATGAAGTTATGACAAGCACTTAAAATATTTGAATCACATTGGACATACGTTACAGATCACTTGAGACACTAATCTGTGATATTGGAATAAGTCTGCGCTTTTCATCAGATATAACATAATTCAATCATTAATATTCTTGAGCGTGTTGACTCTATATTCATTTTCACTTGGTCAAACTTATACTAAACGAGAGATTAAGTGAAAAATTGTTAGATTCTTTCCATTTAAACATTTGACACGTGACGGAATTTTAGGCTATCTTGATGACTTCATTATTTATTTTTCAATAAGAGCTTTTATTTCGCCCTCACCTTTTCGGGGGAAAATTAAGTTTGCATTAAAACTGTAATTGGAAATTTATTCAGTTTCCTTCCTATTGTTGCAGCCATCAATCAATTCATCAATATGGCAATATCCTCAAATATCACTGACCACAATGAGGTTAGGTTGAATGCCTCATTAATTATTAGGAGATTTACATTTAGGTCAGAATATGGGCCTACCTGTTATAATAACATAGAAGAATATGTACAAGACAAATAGGGGAAATACATTAGTTCACCATTCATTATTTATAAAACTAGCCGAGATCACTAGGCCCATGACTGCTAGAACAAACGAATCAAAAAGATTTTTGTAATTAAAACTTTCAATAAATAAATTAAATATTTAAAGAATTACCAAACATGTAAACAGGCCATGATTTGAGTCATGATATTTATTTCTATTTATAAAATAGTAACGGAAACTTCTTAAAATTATGCAAGCAATATAAAACAAGCATTTATGTGTAGAACAAAATAATAATAGGCTCGATTCCACTACGGATTAATCTGTCTTACATTTTGCTGATATCTCTAACAAAGAGCCCATTGTGTTCGTAATTCCCATACGAGTGAAAATGTTTGATTTTCCACGTTATTATTATCACCTATTAACACTTTCTGGTAAACACCGGAATGGTTAATATAAGTATAACCCGATTTTTATAACTGTGCGCCTGTCAACGTCAAAATATTGTGGTCTATGTGGTTTAAATAATAAGAATAACGATTAACGAATAATAAGACAGAACTGTGGAGACGACACGAGTTGTGTAGACCGTATGAGGCGTCGGGGCACTGAGGAGGTAACCGGGCGGTTGAATTCAATACCGTACTAACAACCTACGATTTTGACAGCTCCAAGCGCATAGTAATAAAAATCGAGTTATACCACAATATATGTATTGTATAACCTATTTTTTTAAACACTACCCTTTGTGGCAAATGCAACATTTCATCATACAAAATGGCTACTAAAAGTTCCTACAGAAAATTACGCGATAAAAATAAGTCAGAACTCGAAGTGACTTATGGCAAAACTGCACTAATGAATAAAAGCACATTCTGTATGGCCAAAAAAATATTTAATAAACTAACCGAAAAAACTAAAATGGTTATTAAATCTGGACAAATTCAAAAAAGAACTATTTAGAATATTGACTAATAAATGCTATTACTCAATAAAGGACAATTTCGACGACAATTCTAAAATTACTGCCTTAGATCACCCTACCTGACCTGTTTTAATGACCTTGAATTTTGTTCGACATTATCATTAACTTAATATTAACTCAATTATGACATGTAATTTAACCATTTGACATCTATTTAGAAATTGATTGTAATTATTTTATTTTTCTTTTGATATGTTATGCCTATTTATACTTTTTAGAACTGACGTGAAAGTTGACATAATTTCACCAATTTGTTATTTTAAAACTTAAACAATTATATTTGTACGCCTCTGGGCAAAACATGGAGGATCTACCTATTTATAACACCTCACACTATGTGTAACTTGACCTATGTTCACAAATAAAGCTTTCTGATTTCTGGCAATCGGGTAAAAAGAAAGGTTGTGAAACGAGTTAACTAAATTGCACTACCGGATTCAAAATAATTATTACATGAAAACATAGGAAAATCGAAACACAGAAACAACGTCATTGAGATTTGCAAAAACGAAAAACATTTGAAAATGGAAAGTTGGCACAAATATTAAAATTAAAATAATGAGTTTCAAACAATAGATGATCAAAATACTTATCATTCATTGCATACTTGGATGTAATTTGGAAACATAATAACTCTTTACATAATAACTAAACTGACAATGACTGCTGAGAATTTCGTACTAAGTAACAGTTACGAAATTTTATGAGGAAAGCTGAGACATTGACCTTTTCTTGGAATCGCTTAATGACCAACTAATTGCATCATGGCGCCTCTTTGGTAGCTTTTTTCTAAAGGCAGTGCCATCAGTACCAACAGAGTTACTGTAGGTAGAGTTGGTAGGGATAATCTGATGTGGTCGCTCGTCTGTAAAAATATTAGAATAACAAAAAGGTTTTATCATGAAAGCATAATTAAACTAATTAATTTAGTCCTGTGCAGCCAAAGAGCTCTTTTTAAGCATAGGTAATGAGCACACATTTGAGTTTTTACTTATGTTTCTAAAATAAATAATTCGTTTAATTTTCAAACAAAGTCCAAACCTTAAAATCATAAATACAACACATTATTTTTGTTAAATGTAAAATAACATAACTTATCACTACATAACATCATGCCTGGCTTCCCCGAAGGGTTAGGCAGAGGTGTACCAATAGTACACCCAAATTTCGCCAGTTATGTTTAAGTCCCATGTAATAGGGGGCGAGCCCCGTGCACAAATCTAGACTCCGGGCTTGTACTGAGAAATTCCAGATGGAAAAACCCAATAACATCATGTATCTGCGAGCAAAATAAAATCCCTGCTTTATTAGGGTAAATTCGGCTTTCCTTACAATCTAAGACTTATAACTAACTTAGTGAGGATCTATTTTTATTTTTGACCCACTATAATAATTATAATCTACTCAAAAGCACCTGATAATTCTGCACTTTATTACAGCACTATTCTATATAATTAGAAAAGAAATGCTGTTCGTTGGTAAGCGCATCACTTGAGAACGGCTGAACCGATTTGGCTATTTTTGTTTTAAAATATTTGTAATATTCCGAAAAAGGTTTTTATGGAAAGAAAAATTGGAAAAGTCGTTCGTAAAATTTGAAAATTCGAGAAAAACCGAAAGTCCTTTTTTCTATGGGATTTCGTATAAATTATTATTTGGACAAGACAACGTCTGTCGAGTCAGTTAATTTATAATAGTTATGAATTCCCACCTATGTAAAAGATCTATAAAAATTCATCAAACGATCCGAAACTAGATCACAAAGTCGAATACTAATTCCGTATATTTCCAATTCAAATCACGCTGCCACTGATTTGATTACTTTCTCTGAGATATTTTGTCATAGCCGCTAGAGATGTACTTCCGTCATGTCATTTGAATCGAATAATTTATTTATTATTCGATTAACATAAATGTTTATCGATGTTCTAAAAAAAAGCGTTGTTTGTTTATGGTGTGTCGGAAGTTATGCATACGAGTTCATGCTTCTTTGACTTACATTCCCATGAACTAAATATTTTTAAGAGCCATTTTGAAAAGAGTAGGGAAAGACCGAAGAAACGATGGATGTACTGTGTAAAAGATGATATGGCTCGAAACAGAGTGACTACCCTATCGAGATGACAACTAATAGACAAGTATGGAAGAAAAAGACCGATGACCGAAGATCCGTTGACCTAAATTATTAAAATCCTCTTAGTTAATTAAGTATGGAATCCATTTGCGTTTGCCATCAGTGCTAAACTAATTTGAGAAGTAAATTGAACTTCCACTCAACCTAGTTAGTGAGGTGTCGACTCACACAGGGTTTTAAAGCCGGGAACACCCTGGACCTACACAAGAAAGTAGATGATGAAACTGCTTTTTTTATCCGCGGTGTCATTGTGGATTTTGGTCTCATCTACTTTTTCGGTGCAAGGCAAATTGACAATCTTTTTACATAGGATCCTGTTTGCGTTTCCCTTTTGTATTTTCATGTAAATTTTCATGTATAGGTAGTCAATAGAAGATTGCTGGTAGGAACCATAGACTAATATATGGTAGGAACAGTTTATTAACTCACTTTTTTTAATGTGCTAGCTTTTACCGCCATTGGGGCGATTTTCCAAAACTATTCCCGTACAGGTTTGTTTCAAGCTTGATTTGTCCCTTTCGGTAGATGCTTTCAATAAATTAGTAATAGAGAGTGCTTTAATGAAAAGCCAACCGATATCTATACCGTAAAGTTAACTTTAATTAATTACTATTACAAATAATCACAAATTAAACTAACTCCATTAATTACGTATTTCACACGTAAATTTTCGACAGACTATTATTTCAAAGAATAATGTTTGCATAAAAACTAATTAGTCCACAACTTTATGACTCTGTGAAGTCACAGTTTTAAATGATGATGTCGCCAATTAAAAAGATCTAGATAGTCCGCACAATCACCAAACTCAGAATCGTGCGACCATCTCAGTTGCAACTATGATACTGCAATGGAGCGACATGCTAGAATTTATAACCTGCGGTCAGTTCTATTTTCAAAATATTTTTTTATTTTTTGTGGCCAGTGAAGTGATTGGATTGATTTAACTTTTCGGTGTCGGTCAATTTCAGCCAGTATTTTATACGGGCACGTTCGGTTTAATGTTTTTGATTCCAATTAATACGCCACGTTGTGTTATCGTTTATTTTATTAAAGTGTTTGTTAGTGCTAACAGTTAAGTTTTAAACCGAGTGTAAAGTGTTATTTAATTGGTTTTATGGGAAGCAAAATGCGAATTTTCATGCTTTCTCAGAAATTAGAAAATGGTTTTAGAGCGAAATGTTTACTTGTGTTCGTGAGTTATTTTAATTACTAATACTTGAACTTTTGGTTTTACATATTTCCCACTTAAACTGCGCAAATTAAAAATTAAAATAAATGCTTCGATTTTTTAAATAAAATATAACCTGTCAAGTGCAATCACTCGCGCGATCGATGACCTCCCAGGGTTATCACCATAAACAATTCACATGCGATCCAGCAAAGGTCACAACTTACACAGCCTTCTCACACTCAGTATAATATTAATTTATTCGATTTATTCGACGCCATCACGTTCCGCATCGTCGTTGTTTCATGATCCTTCCGCGTTCTGTCCAATACAAACGATTTACGATGCATCACTGTTGCTTTCATGCTGTTTTTTAACGTGTTGGGTAATGGTTACCCACGCGATGCGTCGGTGCACGTCAATACAGACATGGTTTAGGGTTGGCGAGGCTGGTCTTATGTAAATAGAGTTGGGAAACATGTGACTTTTGTGGTCTACATATATGTGATTTTTATGATAGTTAGAAGCCTTTTTAGGGGAACTTGGTCATCGCAAAGCATTAATAATTGCTAAGTAGCTCAAAAGGCTGCCCAACTTAAATGGGACTGGACAAGACATGTCTGCCGCATGCCGGACAAACTGTGGGCCCAAATAGCATAGAACTGGTGTCCTAAGACAGTGAAGCGTGGTCGCGGCAGACCACGTAGGAGATGGCGGGACGATCTGAATAGGTTCCGTCAAAACTGGAAGGAGGACGCACAGGCTCGCGAAAGTTGGAAGGAGTGAGGGCCTTTGCCCAGGAGTGGGACAGACTAGGCTAGTAGACCCTATCAGAATACTGGCGCAGCGGTTTTTTTTTTTTTTAATATCGCAGCATTATGCTGAGATAGGAGCCTTTTTGGCCTCGCACGGGTCGTTATTATTTTTGGTTGTTAGTTTAAAATGCTAGTTTTTTATTTTTTATTACTGTTTGTATTATGCGTGTCCCAAATTTTTTAAGCTATTGCATAACTTTTATCGCGGGATTTGAGCGCGGCGACCGAATCAAGAAATTCCGTAACGTAACGAAAATAAAACCTAACACCCCCCACTCCGCCTACCATGTAATGACGGTTCCCATGACAACGTGATGTTGTCATGGGAACGTAATTTTTGTTTTATGTTATCACGTCATCATCCCAAGTGTAGCGTTGACAAATAGGAAGTATGGAGGTTACAAATGCTATGCAATAGCTTTACCGTGGCAGTCCCCGAGTGCCACACGTTTTTTTTTCTTTCTTTTCTATTTTTTTCAAAAAGATGACAAAAATTGTAGTGTTGCATTTTTACACTTATTTTCCATTAGCTTAAGATGAAATAATAACAGGGTTTCAGTTTTCATGAAAAGGAAAAGTTTAATATTTTCCGACGCGTCTATTGAAAATTCTGTAAACACCCAAACCAATTTCCGTTTAATGAAAAATTCTTCTAAACCTAAACATTCTACCTACCTACACGTAAAAAAAACATTATATAAGCCTACGTAACTTAAAGGAAATACTTGTAGACACATACCTTTGCCTAACCAGTGTAATTACGCCTCCTAACCCTAAAGTAATCGGAACAATAATGCATGCCACACAATCATGGGAACCTTTCACCTCACTCCGTTCTGGGAGCTTGCTTCGTGACGCTTTCCTTTGTTTACGTTACGTTATATTTGCGTTGGTTCGCTTTGAAGTGTAATATTCTAATGAGAGATTTATATGTGTACGTAGGTGTGTCCGTGGCATCACAGCGGGCCCTATCAGAATACCAGCGCCGCGGTATTTATTAAAATATCGCAGCATTATGCTGAGATATGGGCCTTTTTGGCCTCGCACAGGTCGCTACTATTTTTTGTTAGTTTGTTAGTTTAAAATGCTCTTTTCTTATTTTTAATTTAATTTAATTTTTTATTTCTGTCTGTATTTCCTGTGCGTGTCCCAAATAAAATATTTTTCTTTCTTTCTTTCTTTCTTTCTTTTTCTTTCTAATTTAATCTACTGCCTCGTTGGTCTAGCAGTGGTCATAAGTGTGACTGCTAGGGGTCTTGGGGTCTTGGGGTCTTTTCGATCTGTCTCACCCACTATTACATGGGATTAAAACCTATCTAGGTGCTGGTGATTTTATACAAAAACCTGGCGTGTTGAGCACATTCATCATCATCATCATTTCAGCCGAAAGACGTCCATTACTGGACATAGGCCTCCCCTAAGCACCTCTACTTCGACCGATTCTGTGCTTTCCGCATCCAGCGGATTCCTGCGGCCTTCACAAGGTCATCGGTCCATCTTGTGGGAGGCCTTCCAACGTTACGTCTTCCGGTACGTGGTCGCCACTCCAGAACCTTTCGGCTCCATCAGCCATCCGTTCTGCGAGCAATGTGCCCTGCCCATTGCCACTTAAGTTTGGCAATTCTTCGGGCTATGTCGGTTACCTTGGTTCTCCTGCGGATCTCCTCATTTCTAATTCGATCACGTAGGGAAACTCCAAGCATAGCCCTCTCCATTGCCCTTTGGGTGACTTTTAGCTTTCTGATGAGGCCCATTGTGAGCGACTACGTTTCAGTACCATAGGTCATCACTGAGAACACGCACTGGTCAAAGACTTTCGTCTTGTCTAAATCAAATAAGATTATTTAATTTATTTGTCTGAAGCGGTCTGACGAGTTTTTTTAAAGTGGTAATTGCTTTAATCCTTAAACATTGCGACACAGCATTTAGGTAAGAGTCATAATTTACGAAGTGAAAGTTAACATGTCTTTGCAAAAATAAGCTTTCGTCTAATCATGATGACAAATGCTACAGAGAATAAAATTATCTACGTATTTGTTGCTTGGAAAGATTTGTGTTATAAAACCATTTTATCATCAAGCCTTGTCCATTTTTTTACTACATACCATAAAACTAAATGTTATTCTGAAAAAAATTATATTAAGGAGAACGAAAGAAATAAAATTGCATGAAAAGAAAATCTGTAAGACTATGGGGCTGAAAAGTTCTGGAGTGGCGATCACGTACCGGAAGACGTAGCGTTGGAAGGTCTCCCATAAGATGGACCGACAACCTTGTGAAGGCCGCAGGAATCCACTGGATGCGGAAAGCACAGAACCTATCGCAGCGGTGGTGCTTGAGGGACGCCTATATCCAGCAGTGGACGTTTGTCGGCTGAAATGATGACGATGAAAATCTGTGGTAAATAAAAACTTTTTCCAAAAAAACACTACAAAGTGAAAAATAACTTTAATTTCGGAAGAAGGTTATTTTTCACTTTGTAATGTTTTTTTGTTAAGTCGGTTGTTTTTTTTTTTTTGAAATAGTTTTTATTATTCACTTTTTAGTTGTGGTACCTACCCCACACAAATTCGAATACCACTACCTGCTATGTAAATAACAGTGACAGGAACTTAACATATCATCCACATACTAAGTGGAGAAAAATATGTATTATTGAAGCTAACTCAAAAACTATCCAAGCAAAGGCTACGAAGCATATAACCTCCTTCGGTTAGTCGGTTAAAAAGGGAATAATAATA
This sequence comes from Agrochola lychnidis, assembly GCA_963680765.1. Taxonomy (NCBI): domain Eukaryota; kingdom Metazoa; phylum Arthropoda; class Insecta; order Lepidoptera; family Noctuidae; genus Agrochola; species Agrochola lychnidis. The sequence goes on from OY796853.1 coordinate 21,732,424, forward strand.
ATGTTGGAATTTTTAGTTTACCTATTTTATAAGTTCTTCAAAGTTTTGTAAAAGTACCTGAAAATTTAAATCGTATTGCACCAGATAGAACTTAAATAAAAATATCCATATTATGTTCTTTAAACCCATCTAAGATTAAACATTTGTATTATGACTTACGAGTTTATTTCGACTGTAGCCACACAGACTAGGCCTCTTTCTGTAAAACCGCTGTTTGATAAGATAACACTCCGTATTTTTCCATAAATACTAATTACAGACAAAGATTACTCTCATTAGAATGCCCCTTGGACAGTAATGTCTTACTTAGTTCTGAAACAAATATGTAGTACATTCAAACAAAATATCGTTATGGTGGAATGTGTTGGATCAATATCTTAGGTTATGTTGTTCATGTGTATGAGTAATAAAAAAAAGATAACAGTACTACTCATTAAAAGTACACATAAATGTTCATAACAATACCTGGGAAGTAGGGAAGCACCGAAATGACTAACAGAAACTGTATGTGCAGTTACATCTTGTACCATTTTCCGCAAAGTTAATAATAAAGTATAAATATTAAATTCTGCGTGAAAGAGGCTCGTGGCAAAATGATAACAACCGCATGGGTCGATCCAAGGTTAAGCTATGCTTGCTGCGGCCGGTTCGTGGATGGGAGACCCCGTGCCTCGGAAAGACGTTAAGCCGTTGGTCCCGGCTGTCATTCGTAGATCTTTGACAGTCATTACGGGTAATCAGGAGCTCAAAAGTCTGACAGTTACTCCATGTAAAAACACTGATATTCAGCTGCATCCGGTTAGACTGGAAGCCGACTTCACAAAATTGGAAAAGGCTAGGCAGATTTGATTAAATTCTGCGTGAATTCTCGACGATTAATCACAAAGAAATTCCACTTCCCAGAGCCATCATTTTCACCATTAGAAAATCTAAAATGTCACCTTAAAGTTAAATCAAGATACCGTATCTCCGTTTTCACTTTCCCGCGGAACAGTATACGGTCCTTGGTTCATTTTGATTGGAATTCCGATTAGCTGATGATATTCCACCTTAGCGACCTTTGCTGCCCTGCACAAGGTTATATTCTGACTGACATTGAATCCATGTGAGCTTTTTATTATTCCAACACGTCGACATGTCACCTTGTAAATTCGATTTGTAATCGATATTGAATTGGACACCTAATCATAATGCAGTCAGGTGCTGGATAAGGCTATTGGGCGTTACCTCGGATGTGCCTTGGGGCATTCCTTTAGGCGCTAAAAGTATTTGTCGAAATTACCTGTCTTTGCTAACGTTGTTTGGTGATTTACATACACTACATTTTTGTGGTAATCCTAGAACAAGAGGTGCTGTTCAAATTATTTTATTAGTTGGCGTATATGATACTAACTTCTGCCCGCAAATTCGTTCGCGTGAAGTTTCTCCTTATAGAATTTATCAAATGACACTCAGGGATAATGTTCCCATTTGTGATAGAATTTTCGAAATCGCATTGGTAGTTGTCACTCTGAAAGCTGATTGGGCTGGACACATCTGCCGCATATCAAACGATCAATGGGCCAAACTTACAACCCAGTGGGTCCCGCTTAATGGCAAACGCAACGCGGCAGGCCCAGACGGAGATAGTGGGATGAGCTGGACTCCTTTAAGAAAGATTGGTCCTTGGAAGTTCTGGACAGAGAAAGGTTGAAAGAGAGTAGGGAGGCCTTTGCCCAGCAGTGGGACAATAATAGCTAAGAGAAAAAAAAATTGGTAGTACCGAAGATTCCCCCATACATACAAATTCACAACTTTTTACTCTTTATTATAATATTATTAATATAGATTATAGAAGAACCAAATTTACAAGCGCAATTTTACCACATATAATCTACCATAGGCGTGAGTTTTGCCATTATCACAATGGATCAAAACTATTAATCATCTGTCGAATGTCTCTTTACACAACCCGCGTTAATTAAGTCCTTATTTGGATCAACTGCCTCTCACATTTCATTTCACACTTTATCAGCTGATCCACGCCTAAAAGTTGAAAGGTATGTTAGCACACGATCCGTTCGACATTGAGTTAATCATGTACATTGTTATTACGGTTAACCTTTACCTGTCTGCTGTTCGTGGGTAGTTTGATAAATTATCCGAACAAACGTAGGTAGCTCGGAAGTCCTAAATAAGAATGTTTTTACGAAACATGATCTATTTAAGCTTGGGTCAAATATTGATCACTTTTTGCGCCACTTCTGGGATGTTTCATTAATCATAACATAAAAGGTAGCAGTTTTGTTACGAACAGGACAATAAAATAATCCTTTGTTTGTTAATTGGCATAATTTGATTAGAAATTGTAGGTGACATGGCAACACAATTAATTGTATACTTATAGCAACTTTGTAAATATTCTCTCATTCTTTTTCGTTTAATCTTTTGTTGACAAAGAAATGTTCATATCTTTGTTCTGATGGAAGTATAAATAAAATTTCTTGCAACTTAGAAGCACACAACAAAATATTTCATTATATATTTTCACATATCCCACATTATTTTAGTTTCTTTTTGTTCATTTTCCCCTTTCTCCCATAGAGCTGCAGTACGGCGCACTTCTCGAGGGGTGCGGGGGGGAGTTGCCGTCGCTGAGCGCTTGTGCACCCCACCCCCCGCACCTCGACAAGGCAACTCGTCGGCAACAAAAGGACGCGCGCGCGCAACAAGACAAAATCGCACAAGTTAACATACATTTACACGGTATTTGTTTCGTTTTTATTTTTTATTTTATTTAATATTTTTGTTATGTTCTTTGATTATTCGTTCATTTTCTATAATATGTTCTATATCTTATGTATCTACTGTTTTCAACTGATACACTTCTTGTTTAACATTTTAATTTGTTTTCATTATCAGTTTATCTTATTTTCTACATTATACAACATACTTACACTTTGTACAAGCGTCTATTAAATATCATCTACTTTTAAACATAATTTGTTTCACTGCTGCAATGAAATCATACATATCTCATATCATCTTCTCCGAGATCTCCGTCTCACAATTTCTTCTATCAGACTAACAAGCTTCTTCAGGTCTTCAACATTCTTCAAACGTTTCTTTCCTCTGATTTTTCTTCCATCTTCTTCAACTACCCTGTTTCCTCCTGACAAAAGTGCAGCTACCTAATCTTCTACTGATTACATCTAAGCTATCAACTCATCAGTAGTTCTATAAAGTGAATCTTAGTTCTGTTTGTTACAGCTCTGTTCGCGGCCGTGGAACATGGCTACCTCGACAAGGCGCGAAACATTCTGGAGTCAACCGACGTCGACGTCAACAGGTTTGTGATTCATTTGCCTTTTATGTAGACCGTTTACTGCGTAAATTGTATTGAAAACGATAAAGTCTGGTTACTACAGCTTTTATTACTAAGTTATGGTTATAGAATATTGCTATCAACACTTTCCTATCGGATTTTCTGGGATTTGATAAATTGACGTTTAATAAATCCATTGATGCTTTTGAAGTGATTCACGAAAAAACATTACTGATAAGAAAATCAAATCACAGTCATCCACTCAAGAAATTTGAAATTGAATATCTATACATATAATAAAATCGTAGCGAAGTCAAAACTGTACATTGAATATTTTTGAAAAAAAGTAATTGCTACGAGGTCTAGGATCGATTCTAATGCCGAAAATATTTTTTTTAGAATTTTTGTCTGTTTGTCTGTTTGTCTGTTTGTCTGTATGTATGTTCCAGCATCACGCAAATTCTACCGGACAGATTCTGTTAAAATTTTGCATAGATATTCCCTGTGTGTCTGGTCAAACTATAGGGTATAAACTATCACGCTATTTACTATGGGGGACGAGCAATATTACATTATGTTGTATTTTTATGTTCTAGCATGACGCAAATTCTACCGGATAGATTCTGTTAAAATTTTGCATAGGTGTTCCCTATAAGTCTGGTCAAACTATAGGGTATAAACTATCACGCTATTTACTATGGGGGACGAGCAATATTATATTATGTTCGTATTTTTGGGAAAAAACGCGCCAAAATTTTAGGATATTGTAGATGGTTATCGATTTAACTTTTTAAATGATTATCATCACGCTATACCTTTATGGAACTAAGCAGTCAATCAAAAAATATATAGGAACGGCTATTTTAGACAAGTTTCAACAAAGCAATTAGCTCAGCGGTTGGGCGGTTGCTTTGTAAACGTGGGGTTGTAAGTTCGATTCCCACCTACGGTTTTTTTTTCTTTTTTTCACATTTTGTTATACGATTACTATTTTTTTTGATAATCTACCTATAATCTATAGATATAATAAAATCGTAACGAAGTTATTTTTTTTTAAAGAAAGTTATTGCTAAGAGGTCTGGGATCGATTCTTATGCGGAAAATAAAGTTTTTAGAATGTTTGTCTGTACCAACCGTAGGGCATAAACTGTCACGCTATTTGCTATGGGGGATGAGCAATATTACATCATGTTCGTATTTTTCTCTGCAAATTGTAAAAGGACGCGCCAAAAGGTTGGGATATTGTAGATAGGTAGTTACCGATTTAACTTTTTAAATGATTATCATCACGCTACCTTTTATATAGGAACGGCTATTTTAGCTAACTTTCAACAAAGCGAATAAGTAAGCGATTGGACGAATGATTTGAAGTCCTGAGGGCCTACCACCAGCTTAAAAGCAGTATTATTTTAATATTACTTTAGTTTACTTCAGTGTGGGAAAGAGATGAAGCTCTACAGGATGTATAGCTCCATCTCTTTCTCCCACTGAAGTAACATTAAAAAAATACTGCTTTATGAGCTGGTGGTAGGCCGCCCGGGGTAGTAAGTTCGATTTACATCTGTTTTTTTAAACTCTTTTTGTAAAACGATTTTTTTTTGGATTGTGTATGTAATAGTTCATAGAATGTATTAATTCACAAAAAATGGAAAACTCCGTAAGCTATGGGAAACTACTAAGTTACAAGTACTTTACAGTCACAAAACATTCAAGGTTGTATTCTGATCATTTTAGAGTAAAAGACTGTAGGAATAAAATGTTTTTTTACAGATTTTGACAGCAGATTTGTCCTAGCGATTTTATAATATGTATGTGGATCTTCTGGAATCGCTGCCACACTGCTTCCTGGTGGCAAAACAGCGCACGTCATGTTTAAGATTCCCATCGATTTAGAGAGCAACGAAACACCTGTTTGTGGGGTGTCACGCAACAGTAACAAGGGATGTGTGCTTAGGGGATTGCGCTTCGTCGTATGGGATGAATGCGTTATGGCAAAAAGGAAAGCAGTGGAAACTGTAAACAGAACCCTGCAGGACATCCGCAGAAACCAAGATATGATGGGTGGTGTCAGTTTTGACAAAAAAAGTGAAAACTTCGTTGAAAAGGTCGACTCTATGGTCGAGAGTTCATAAACTGCGCTTGACCATCATCATACGAGCTCGGCTTGGCGGTAATTCAAATGCTCAAGTTTTCCCCAGTGTTCTTCTAAAAGTTGGTGAAAGCACTCTACCAGAGACTCTTGGTAGAGTAGATCCCACTTTAGAAGATCTTATTTGTCTGATATACGGGGATATCAGTCAAATACCGTACCAAGAGAATTCTTAGGTGTGTTTCCGTTTTAACTCCGAAGATGATCAAGCTACAGCGATCAACCACAGTATTCTCTCACAAATTGAAGGGAGTGAAGTGATATACACCTCCATTAATAGTGATGTGGAGGAAGATGATGCCAAATATCACCCCGTAGAATTTCTCAATTTACAAATAGAAAGAAAAGAAAGAAAGATAGAAAAAACATTTATTTGGACACAGTTCGCGAAACACAAAACACAAATTACAGTGGAAATAAAAAATAGTGTTTTTAAAACAATAGTGTGTGCCTCACGGCTGCGCCAAAAAGGTTCATTTCAGCATTAAATGGCAAGTGGACTTCCGGTTGTATATCTGTGTAACGGAAACCAGCTCAAAGTCATGTCTTTGCAGAGAAACGTCATCGAGGTGGAAATTCTAACAGGTTGTGGCGATGGTGAGACAGTGTTTATAGCGCGTATAAAGTACAAATTCCCCACCATTACCAGTTAAAGCGCGTGCAGTTCTCTGGGAGTGTATGCTTTGCGATCAACAAGTCACAGGGGCCGACACTAAAGGCTGAAGGCTGCGGGTGTCGACCTCAGGATAAGCTGCTTCTCACACGGACAACTGTTACGTCGCTTGCTCCCGAGTCACCATTCCTGACTCTCTGTATATTTTGGCTGCTGAGAATAAAACTACAAACGTAGTATACAGGGAAGTTTTATAAAAATGTGGCTGTTATTGTAGTATATTGTGATGTCTTACGATTTCCATGCGAACGAAGTCGCGGGCAGAAGCTAGTATGCAATAAAGTTAAAACTATCGTAATAGCACATTACCATATTATTCGCCGGGGACAGCGAAATATTCCAAACAAATAAATTCCTAAACGCAACTGGCACCATATATCTAAGAACAAGTACAATAGAGTACACTTGAGACAACTGTTACGATCAATGCTGCAAACAAAATGCATCCGCCGGGATTTATCTCCGTCCAACTGTTACTTGTACTAAAGAACTGTTCTCGAGCTCAGACACCTGGATTTCTCAGAGTGAAACAAACGATGCAACTGTTTACACATTCGACATTTGTCTTGAAGATCACTCATGGTTTTATTGGTTTGAAACCATTTAGATATTTGTATCGAAGAATATGGAATCGGAAATTAAAAAGTCCAATGCATTTATTACAGTTACCTACTATTTACGATTGTAAATTGTCTTTGAAACAGTCAAGCTGTCTGTTACTCAAAAAGTTTTATCTTCCAAACCATGTTCTATGTTATGGGGGTTTGGTTTCCGCACTTAGTCCGTCAGGTGGACCATTGTGCGTGGGCCATGGCGGCCGTTTGGTGGTTATTCCAAACCATAGATTCCTTTGATTCCAATTTCTTCTAACATTTTTTACTTAGATTCTGAACAAATTGAAGTCTTTATCGTTACCTGACTTAATTACTGTTCTTCAGTTTAACAATGATCTGACAAAGGCGGTTTCAGTTACCGAACGTAAACTTGATAAATTAAGTTAAGCAACTTCTGCATGACAAAGCCCTCTTTTTGTGAAGCACTTAACAAAAGTTAATCATGATATCCTTTTGCCTTCCCTCTGAGGTATTAACTTGTTAGGAACGTATACTTAGATATTCTCAGTTTAGAGTTACGTGAACGTAATGAGATTGACCTTTGAAAATTGATTTAGAAACCCTTTTTGCTTCCAAAACTACATCACTGAAGTTCGTTTTTCAATCCCGTAGTCTAATTTGACATATCAAATGATTGTTGTTTGTTTTCGATTTGGAGTTTGACATTTGCACCTGTCAAATCAGTCTACGCCTTTATGGGATTAAACAAGCTCTTAAAAAAATATAAAGTACAGTAGTGGAATAGTACTATAAAATTTAGGTAATAAAACTTTTTTACAGAAATATTCCGACGAACTGAGAACCTCCTCCTTTTTTTGAAGTTGGTCAAAAAATACAACCGACTTCCAAACTATAAAGTGAAAAATAACTTTAATTTCGGAAGTCGGTGTCTTTGGATCAGTATTTTAGTTTTTTGCCACCGACTTACGAAATTAAAGTAATTTTTTAAGTCGGTTGTATTTTTTGTAAAAAAGGTTTTTTTTTTTTCACTTTGTTGTCTGTTGGTTTGTAATTTATCTAAGTTACAATAGCCCAATTTCAACTGCTCATCACCATTTACAAAATATTGCTTTTCTCAATGCAGAGTCTTTAATTGTTGAGGAGTTCTCCAGGTACTTCACCATCAGCTCCACTGCACAATATGAATTGTGACGAGCATCAATTGCTTAGCAACCATATTAAAGTAATCGAATCGCAACCCGTAAATTACATATTATTGAGTAGTTCCGGTGGCTATCTGTGTCCTTCATCATCAGTTCCACTTTACCAAATGGTGCTTTCCAAGAGCAAATGCACGAGTTACTATAAAAAATACCCAAATCGCGGTGTGCTCATAATATTTGAAGAGTTCTCTCGATTTCTCCAAGATTCCATCATCAGATCGTGACCAAATGACAATGGAACCCACTTGAAAGTATACCCTTTCAAACAAAAAAATATTTTTTCAAATCGGTACATCCGTCTTCGAGGAATCGGGAAACATACATAAAAAGAAAACCGACGAACTGAGAACCTACTCCTTTTTTTGAAGTCGATTAAAAACGAACTTTAATGTATGGAGGTTCTAACGTAAATTCTACTTTTGAACTTGATCATTATATTTGTCGATGGTAGCTAATTTTTTTTTTCTTTTCAGCCTCAATGCAGACGGCCTGTCTCCTCTCGATGTGGCCGTGCTTGCAACCAACAGACAACTTGCCAAAATGCTCATGGAATTCGGAGCCAAAGAAGGAACACAATGTAAGTCATACACTTCTATTTAATTATCCGTTGTTATCTTAAACAAATGGTTTGTTTTCAATGTTTCTGAATCTTGCAAAACAAGGAGCTGGATCTTGTTTGCTCTGTTATTTGCACTAAAATAACTAGTATTGTTTGTGTCTATTACTATAGAATTTTATTATGCTCGATATGTTTTGGATAGTTTTAAGTGTCAATAGCCGATTTGAAAGGTAATAATCGTACATCTTCCAATCACTTCCGAATGAGTTGCTGAAGAGATTGCAGCGGCTGCTGATCCAATCAGCTTTCGAACAAGTCAAGCTTGTTCTCGTTGTTGGAATTATCTGATAACAGACTTGCCCCGCGTGATAACCTTGCGGTTAAACCATTTTTATTTCATTTTTGTGAGTGGTACTGTTTGTCATTTGTTTTTAATAGTTTCGGTTTCTATGAGAAGATTACTTTTATAACTTTCTTCCCTTCGTCAGTATTTGGTTAGTTTAATGTCTTGGTGAACGGAAAGTTTATTTGCGGAAAGAAACTATTCGTAAATTCTATAGTTTTAGGTGTTTTCCTTCTTTTTCGTGTGTTCATGTAGTTTGTAACTAGCCTGGTGACAGAGTTTTTATGCCGCTCATGGGCCTCTGACTTGACTTCATATCCGTCGAGAAATATCTCTCAGGCATGCTGGTTTCCTCACGATGTTTGCCTTCACCGTTTTTGAAGCTAGTGATAATTATACAATACGCAAATGAATCCGAAAAGACAGGTGCCTTAGGTTCGAACTCGAGACCTATAATTTGGCAGTCCGACGATCACACCACTAGACTATCACTGCTTAAACAGATAAAGAGACAGTTTTAGGTGATAAAATGTTATGTATCGTTCAAAAAGGAAAAAAACCGGTCGGACTCACGCACCGAGAGTTCCATATAATTTAAAATTTTCATCGGCTAAGGCTATATTCGTCAGAAAATTATATTTTTCATCACAAGTCGAAAACTACGCGGCCTAAAAAAAAGACCAATGTTTAAGAATGTGCAAATAGCGCTCTTTCATAATGATACCCACACATGCCCTAGTAGCCCCACTTCGAATTTTTAAGACCCCCGTTCAACCCTTTTGCAAAAAAAAAGTAAACATTTTTATTTATTTCTTATTTGCAAAATAGTTAAGCAAACGTCATCTAAAACTATTTCAAGTTGATAGCATTAGTTCTTGAGATATCTAGCTGTGACAGATAGACGGACAGACAGACTGAATCGCACCATAAGGGTTCCTTTTACCATTTTGGCCCTAACCCTAAAAAGTAATAAAAATAAAACTATTACCTACACCAGTAGCAACAGTTTTCTATGCTGTACGTTTTTCAAAAAAATTGAATATGAAAATCAAATAACCGTACCCACCAAAAGCATCCAACCAAATGCACAATAGGTCCCTCCAGTGAACTCATACATTTTCAATTTCTGATAGTACTCATACTTGCCCCATTTCCATGAACACACTACCTTCTCTCACCGTCGGAATTATGGATTATTATTCCTCTGTCATTCCATCTCATACTTCGGTCCCTCCGGTATTTTTATAATTTGCATTCCCAGCGTACGCGAGAAATATAGGGGTTTCAAGAAATGTGCTTCGGTGTAAAGAATAATGTTCAGATGGAATTTTTCGCGAGATTCTGTGCGTAGACTTGAATCTGGCGGAAAATAAAAGAAAATTCAAGGTGCTTTTTCTTGTAAAAACGTTTGACAAATCAGTTCCACTCAGTATAAAAACATTACACTCCTTTTTGGTCAGTCGTGTAAAAAACAGTGGCACTCCGGGAGTGCCGACAGATACTTGAAAAAAAATCGGCACCGCGGTAATCAACGCGTTGATATTTTTTATTCCACGCACCGCGGTAATCAACGCGTTGATGTCTTTTTAATGGTCAAAAGCTGGTGTCGTAACAGTGTCGCGAAATCAATGGTTTAGTCCTATTGAAGGGTGAAGGGTGGGTTTTGGGGGACTGTCTTATGTAATTTTGACGTTCGAAAAGTGCTGATTCTCAGCCTAGTTTGAATAAATGAATTTTGAATCTAAAAAATGCCCAACGAACCTAAAGAAGTTTTCACTTCAAAAATAGCATGAAATCACATACATAGTATATAAAGTAGTTTTTCGTGTGTGTGACCGATTTGATCTTCTTAACTGCACAATGAATTTTGATGCGGTTTTCACCATCATTTAGAGCGTGTATATGTATTGCACAGAAATCTCGATATTTTGACATGTCGTAATTGCGCCCGAGCGAAGTAGGGGCGGATCGCTACTGAGCTCATAAAACACGGTTAGTAAATTGAAATACGGTTAAATTGTTCATGTAATGTGGTAACATACGTGAATAGCCACGCAATGAGTACAAATGCACCAACAAGTACCTGCGAAGCATGTAAATGTCACTGAAACACAATAACGACGGAACTGCGAAAATGCTAATACAGTTTACTTCCAATTATATATGCTGATGCCGGTTGCCATGTTCGTGGGCACGTGTAAATAAATGGTGATTTCATGGAAGTAGATAGTAAATCCTAACTAATATTATAAATGCAAAAATGAGTTGTTTGTACGCATTCACGCTAAAACGGTTGAACGGATTTTGATCAAATATTGCACATGAGTAGACCAGGACCTAGGTTAGGACATAGGATACTTTTTATCCCGATATTTTCACGGGATCGAGACTTATGCGAGTGAAACCGCAGCTAGTCAAAGCTATAAATATGGCAATGGCATAGAAAAGTTTCCTTTTTCTATGCCGCTTATAAGTACCTGAAGAGCTGTCATTTCACATGATGCTACACTATTGGCAACTCACTTCTCAGGCAAAGTGTTATTGGATTTTTCCATTAGGAATTTCTAAGTAACTTTGAAAATAGGCTGTGCCTCAAAAAGCACGTTAAGCTGTTCGCCCTGCGCCTGATTTCTCTCCCATTGAACTATGAGAATGAAGGAAGAGAGAATGCACCTGTGTCTGCGCAGTGCAGTGCGGCTGTGGTCTCCGCTGAGATTGGTCGCCATGGCCGAAATTTGGTCTGGAGAACTAGAGTCTAGCCACGCTAAATCTGCAATGGAATAAATGGGCAACCCCAAAAAGTTTTATGTACGGTATACTTTTACATCAATCAGTTATGTCAGTTTCGGAGTTGTAAGTAGATTTAATGATTTTGATATTTTGCCTTTTGACTTTTGCTTAATAGATTATGTCGTACCTATGCTCTACCTCCATACGATGACAAAACTGTATCAAATCCACACTGCATCGTGCTAAAGTGACTATTCTTTACCAGGAATAAAACAGAATAAAAATAAAATAACCTATCAAAAACAAAAAGACAAACAAAGTATCAAATTCTTTTTTCGTAAGACAGGATGGTGTTGCCGTCTATATATTTTCAAATTCCACTATTTTTTACTTATGCAGACTTAGCTTGGCAAAACTCTATTATTATTATATTTTGATGTGCCCTAGCTATAACCTGGAAGTCTTCAAATATAGGGAGAATATGTTACTTCTAGTCAAGCCAAAGATAAGATGGATGGATTGTGTGAGGAATGATATGAAAGAGATGGGAGTGAATGATAGCGTGTCGGGAGAGTGGAAAGAGAAAACATGTTACGCAGACCCCAAGTACAATAGAACAAGGACAGGAAAATGAAAATGAGTCTAGCGTGCACCATAGTTGCATGCATCATCGCTTACCATCAGGTGAGATTGTAGTCAAACGCGAGCGGAAGTCTTATGCAAAATAAACCTCTGGGTAAGTAAGAGCTGCACGTAGGTGCATGCACGAACTTTTCGTGATATGGTACTGTTAATTAATTGACTATCAGGTGTAACCCTACGCTCACCACGCTTTGCCATATTTGTAACGTATCGCTAAACCAGTAACCATATAGGGTTGCCGACTATCCGGTTCTGAGCAAGTACTACTTATACACAAGTGGTTATAAACGTATCCGAGATTGTAGATAAAACTGGCTTCATTTGTTATTTTTTCTTTCATTTGTTTTCTCATGGTCTGTAAATAAATTGAGGATATTTCGTCTTGATACTATCTCCAGTCGCGTCTGGCGAACGGAAAGTGATTGAATGTTTGTAATAAGGTTTTTTTGATGATACCTAAATTCGATCAATCTTGGTTAACTTCTTTGTTTATCTGTGAGGCGGTTGACAACTAAAAGAATGAGACATAAAAAAAAGTAAAAACTAGATACCTACTTACAATAATGTAACATGAAATGAAGAGATCTGCAGGAGAACCAAGGTAACCGACATAGCCCAAAGAATTGCCAAACTTAAGTGGCAATGGGCAGGGTACATTGTTCGCAGAACGGATGGCCGATGGGGTCGAAAGGTTCTGGAGTGGCGACCACGTACCGGAAGACGTAGCGTTGGAAGGCCTCCCACGAGATGGACCAATGACCTTGTGAAGGCCGCAGGAATCCGCTGGATGCGGAAAGCACAAAATCGGTCGAAGTGGTGGTGCTTGGGGGAGGCCTATGTTCAGCAGTGGACGTTTTTCGGCTGAAATGATGAGTAATGTAACATCATACACGATTGTTACGCTCCTGCAGTTCCTAAGACTGAATACTCTTATTAAATGCTATCGGGGTTATAAACTCCTCCGTATAAACTCTAACAAGTTTTTTTTTAATGCATTGACCCGGGAGTGTTGCATAATGACCACATCTCAGTAATTTTCATCATGATGCAGCGTACGGTACCAATGACGTTAATAGCAGGTCACTCAAAATACGAGTGTATTGTGTATTGTTACATTTTAATACCAGTCGGTATCTGAAAAGTTTGGCAAACAAGTCGACAGTTTAGTTGAAGGACAGTAGTTTCCGTCGCCGATAGACTTCTACAACACGCCAGGAAGTTTCCCGATCTAGCAAACTTACAGGCAACGATGAAAGTTGCAATGTCTCATACAGTCTATGGCAACGATTCCCTTGTTCACAAATAAAACAAAATTAGAGAAATGACAACTCGCGAGAAAAGGACGGTGACAGCACTAGATGTCAAAACCTTTCAACTGTCATTAACGAGACACAATAGAATTTTAGTTGTTATCCACCTCAATGAGGCGTCGTAACGGATGATGAGCTAAAGTTGAACTTAGCCGTGTTTTTGACCAATACGTTCTGAAATGTCATTAATATTTTCTTTTTTTTTTGAATCTCTAGTTCAACTTAAATAATCAGCTCTTATATATGTCCGTCCCTTTCTTGTTTATAATTTCGAAAAAGTTGCAAATAGCCTGAATTAAGTAAACTTAATTATGCTGAAGCTTGTGCACAATACAATCGGCACAATGCAATGCAAAGACCAAGGTGATAATGTCTAATTTCACGTTCTATCACGGATGATATCCGTCAGTCATAACCTGACCACGGCTTCGCAACCCTGTCCCACACAGCCGAGCTGCCTCGTCTGACGAACAAGCAATTGTTACGTCGCGTGACGTTACACACGACTGTATATCTAATCCACAGTTATGTCACGAAATGTGGTCTACAAAGTTCATTTAACCGCATTCATCAGTCTAGTTGTAATTTTCAACCTTAAAACTGGAGATTTAAGGTTTTAATTACACCGAAGGGTTTTGGAGATTTGAGTTTTGCATATAATAGCAGCGGGTATTTGGAACGTCATAATTGGGAAAGAATTTTGAACTGGTTATAGATATGAGATGCGATTTCGTGTCCACTTTGTTCCCGTTTGTCGCCAGGCTCTAAAAGTTACTTGATCCGTAGAAGACAACTGTCTTCTACAGTTTTCACCCAATTTTTTCCCGATTTTTGTTTTATTTTTTCTTCGCATTTTCCTTTTGTAAGTTTCGGCTGCTGTTTTTGGGTCGTTTTGCTTACTATCTTATACTCCATTTGAAATAAGATTAGACATTTAAACAAACCTTTTTTACAGTCTGTTCAACCAATTTAGACTTCTATTGCGTTGGTGGCATGACAATTGGCAGCTGCAGTAAACAGCTGATATTGTAACCAGTTGTTTTTGCTTTAAATGCCATCCTTATGCCTACGGTATAGAAATCAAAATCGGTTGAACGGACTGTACAAAAGGTTTGTTTAAATGTCTCATCTTATTTCAAATAGAGTATAGTAGTATTTCAGGAATTAAATCCAGACAGAATCTGTCTCTCGGTAAATCGACAAATATTTTTTTCAATTTCCGACTTAATCTGTCACAATAACCGTCACCGTCTATTGTTTATCTCATCGGTCGATTCCTTTTATTGTTTTTACATTGTGGGCGTGATTTGTTTTTCTAGTGGTTGGTATCGTAACCTTATATTTGGCGTAAAATCAGATGTCTGCATACGTCAGACAGTGGTTATCCGTTTTTCTCCTTATCATTGGAACTGAAAGAGTTGAGATGAAATCTTTACATCGTGCGCTATTTTGGCGCTAGCCAAGCCCTGTCTGACAAAGTACCTAACCTTCTTCTCGAAAAATTAAACAAGAGAATCTAAATAATCATCCGAGTGCCATTTCCTATAATAAAGCCATTGATTTACATACCTACAGTGTGGCAAAAATTTGACATAAAATCAGAAAAAAAAATCAAATTCAAGTCGCCATCTCATCTCAGTGACAATCAATGTCAAAACTTGTCGATAATATAGGTAAATTGATTGTATTTTTAACAGACTGAGATTAGAATGCGAACGTTCTTAAAATACGGGAATTTCCCCTCAGATGTCTGCATATGTCAGGTATTAGATCATTGGTTATCAATTGGGAACAGACGGACTTTATTCTTTAAAAAAAATGGCAGTGACACTCCGGGAGTGCCGACAGAAGCGAAAACTTGAACAAGATCGCCTTGGTGGAAGAAAAATACTTGTATAGAACATTGGTCTGTAACCTTATCTAAATAAAGAGCACAATCGCGTTTACAAAAATCAGGTGTCGTCATGGTGTCGCGAAATCAATGGTTTAGTCCCATCTCAAAAATGTCCAACGCGCCTAAAGAAGTTTTCATTTAAAAAATCACCGTCCTTCCACCTGATGCTAGGGATTGACAAAGTCAAAGTCAAATCATTTATTTCAAATAGGCCCATGAATATACTCTAATATACAAAATAATACAATTGATTCTAGTCGCCCCCTCCAAAAGGTAGTTTACACTATTGATAGCTCACTTCAAACATAACTCACGGTCAGATTTTTACAGCATTGGTCGGCAGATGTTTACATCATCCCCAAAAGTCTGGTCTGGCAAGAAACCTCTTTCCTGTTTCAATAAAATAAGAGAAATCTCAGGCACCAGCATTTCTTATTACAAAGCCATGTACAGCCACTGACATACATGTGTATTTACGGCTCGAACGACAAATCGCAAAGTACCCTCACATGTCAATACCACTTTTTATTTATTTATGGACGAGAGATAGGAAATAGGAAAAAGCAAAAAAGTAATACAAATACCGGGATCTCCGTCGGATCGCCGCGGGTGAAACTTCTCGACCCGAGCTTAGCCGAAGGACACCCGAAGTTTATCGATCTATGTGTGACTGCGAGTGACCCAGCTAGTTTTGGTACTTCTAGAACATGACTGTGTTGCTAAGTCTGATAAACCGCAACTGTAATGGCTTTATTGGTTACCTACTTCTTCTCTAAGAAAGTATTAAAGAACTCTTATGTTCGAAGCTGAGCTAGTGAAGCTTATGTCGTATTTTCGGCTTTAGGCCTGGACCATATTTTCGAGAGAAAATCTTATATTCCTGCCATTGCGGAAAAAAAAGACACTCAATTGTGTTCCAAGTTTTTTCCTACATAAAAATGTTCATTCGGAAAGAAATTTGGAAGGAAATAAATAGACTGCCAATGCTGAAAGAATAACGTAGGCAAATACGCCAAAAATAAATTCGGAAATTATAAAATCTGCAAGCTGCCAACAAAAATATAAGTTCCCAATAAAAAACTCACTCGCCAAAAACCAGCTTTTCATTGACAGAAGACTTCTCAGCTTGTTAACTGCAAAACCCTTGAGCAATGAATATCGGGACCGCACCAAAAATTGGGAAAATTGCCAAAGAGTATACAAAAGGTATAAACACAGAATGTATTCTCGCCAATACAAAAATGCATATCATGATATTGGGTTCACAAGCGCCGGTGCGCGTCGACACTCATGCAGTGTATCTTCAATATATTATTGCGAATGGGATTTGCTTTTGAAATATTCGGGATAAAATATTTTCAATGCAAAATGATGGCGCAAAAATATTCTGGGCTTCATTCAGGTGACATGTGTAAAACATTACAACTTACAATCAACTTACTCTGCGCGTTTTTTATCCGTTCCATTTTTTTTTTAAATACCTTAATATAAAAGTACATTCATCAATGTGGTTTTTTGTCGACGATAAGTCAGGTAATGATGTACAATCAAAGAAATGCACTTTACTGGCTGTCTGATGACTTTTTGCCTATAATAGGAACTCTAAAGCTGTACCCTTGTCCTCTTAACATTTTGTATTGTGTAAGTTACCAACAGAGTCTGCAATTACCTAAGTTTACACTGCTGACTTCTCTAAGTACCTATAATTTTATATCATCTTTTTTAGGGTTCCGTAGTAAACAAGGAACCCTTATA
Organism: Agrochola lychnidis; assembly: GCA_963680765.1. NCBI lineage: Eukaryota > Metazoa > Arthropoda > Insecta > Lepidoptera > Noctuidae > Agrochola > Agrochola lychnidis. The sequence goes on from OY796853.1 coordinate 21,749,560, forward strand.
GTTTCGTCATGTCCGTCTGTCTGTCTGTCTGTCTGTCTGTCCGCGGTCTAGCTCCGAGACCCTTAGTACTAGAAAACTGTAATTTGGCATAGATATATATTTTAATTACGCCGACAAAGTGGTAAAATAAAATTATGAAAAATATTTTTTTTTAGGGTACCTCTCATACACGTAAAGTGGTGATGTTATTTTTTTTCTTTTTTTAACCCATAGTGAGGGGTATCATTGGAAAGGTCCTTTAAAAACATTGTGAGTTTGTGGAAACCATTTTTGGATTCAGGGATCCGTTTGCGAAATATTAAGCTTTAAAGAGCTAATTTTTGTTAGAGTCAAGTGTCCCCCCCCCCCTGCCGGCTAAATGGTTGGTTTTGGGTGTGTGAAAAAAATCACAACGGTAGTTTATATAACGAAATTAAAAGGAAAACTATCACAGCTAAGTAGGCTCTACAAGTTAACGAGTAATAATCGACCAACTTAACTTTGCAGTTGCAAAAACATACTTTCCATACTTTCCGTATGGGAGAACATATTTTTCAAATACAAAGTTAAGTTTGTTTTTGGGATTAATTCATCCCAACTACGGAACCCTTCATTGTGCGTGGTCCATCACGCACTTGGCCGGTTTTTCCTTAAAAGATGATATATATTTTACCCAGTTCAAAAACCTTAAGAATATGGATGTCATTCGACCCAATCAATCATCATCAGACAGAAAGAAAACAGACTGCATAACAATTTTATCTGACATATTATTACATAATGGATGAGCAAGATTTTTTTGTTTTGAAGCTGCATTTTTCACACTCAGATAAACTTACAAAAAGAATAAAAGAAAAATGTTGAGCTTAAAATGTGGAGCGTGGTGGAGAGAGCACTTGTTTAGGACTTAGAGGTGAAAATATTTTTGATGCGATGTTTTATAAAAATCTGCGGTAAATATTTTGAATTTTTGGAAAACTTTTCTCGGTATGCTCCAGGACATTTTTAAAGAAACAGGAAAATGCTCTTACCTTCTTATTATGACTAATAGTATAAGAGATAGCCGTACTTTTGGTAACTATCGCTAGGAAGGTTGATTCGGTATTTAGTGGGTGTTGGGGAAACCGTCACCATTCTCACCAGAGGAGGGCCCAACACCCAGCAAATACTGAATCAGCCTTCCTAGCGATAGTTACCAAAAGTACGGCTATATATCTCTTGGAATATAAGCTTGGCTACGAATCATTTGCTTATTTATTATATTGAGCTCATTTTAAGCGAAGTTATTCGTAAAATTTTCAGCACTCATTTAACAAATAAATGCTTTATACATTTAAATTTAAATCCTTCCGTTTATACGTAAACGACGGTCTCTTTCCTAACTTATGAATATCTATCAAAGTAGGTCGTATACATCGCTTCTAGTTGGCCAAACATTGCGTGTAGCTTAAACATATTCCTTCAATATGTAAAACGGCTAACATTTACTAGGTTTGCGACGCCTGGCTTCAAGATTATGTTCAGGTATACGGGAATATATTTACTTTTCAGGCATTTTATAGCTGATGGAATGGTTCTAAAGTGTGTATTGAAACTTTATAGCTCAGACTCGTGGGAAATACGGGTTAGGTTCAATGACCGAACAGGCGTAGATAGATACCTATCTCCACGTAGGTACTAGGTATAAAAATGTATTTTATCTTGTAAGAAATAAATAGACATAAGTAGTAAAAATTTTACTTTCAAGTTATTAGTTTAATGATAGGTTTGATTAGTCCAATGACGCTTTAGATGATTTTTTGTCTTCCCAACGAACTTAAATTAAGTCAATGTCTGGATTCAGACATCGTGCGTTTCGCGTTTTTTAAAAACTCTATGTAAGATTTACTGACATACTGACCTTATCGGTAATGTTCTTCAGAATGGTCAGGTGCGTAGTACTCGCAACCGGCGTGCGTGTATGACCAGATGTATGAACGTAAACGAGGCAAAAGGTGTATGTGTCGTGGCCAGATCTTAGAATTGATCATTTCATGAAATGATCAACCATTTGATCACCATGGTTACATTTCATGAAATAGAACATCGACCGCTGGCCACATCATGATGTGGTCTGGCCAGATCATTGAATACTCAACGTTTGACGATATGAACAGTTAAACGCACGACTACTTCATGATGTGGCCAAACATTAGTGATCATATCGTAAAATAGTTGGATTATCCACCGGTAGAGGCGTTGATATCGCTTTGTTTTTGTAGTGCATCATGGTGGCGGACGATAATTCGATTGAAAAAGCAATTATAAATATGCAAATGGAAGATAAAAGTGCAGTGAAGTATCGTTATTATAATAAGCTACGTGACTTTTATGAAATTCACTCGAAAAACGAGCGCAACCTTAAAAAACCATGGAGTTTGGAACGTATTTCACAGGTTATTCAAATCTTAGTATTTTTTTTTCTGGAATGAAAGCCTTTTAAAATGTTTTATTTATCTAAAAGTTAATGAATGCCAGTAATATTTGCATGGATACCCTACTTAATGATATGGCCAAACGTTAACTGACATATCATTAAACGTTGACGTTTGAACGATATGATCAAATTTAACTGGCCATTTCATGAAACACACCCATTTCATGAAATAGTCGATCATTTCATGAAATTATCAATTCTAAGATCTGGCCACGACATAATCGCCACCTGCTACGATCCTTACATATTATGTAGTTTCTGCCTACCCCCATGGGAAGAAGGCGTGAGTTTATGTATGTATAAAACAACATTAGTTTTATTCGTTTTCATCTACACGGTGGATCGTACGACCGCTTACGTGGGTCACTTAAAAACTTTGAAGAGTTCTATACTAAAAGTTTTGCAGTTAAATCTGGCAGGTTTCTTAACGTAAATAGGCACACCCACGCAATATAATATGGATCCAAACTTCAAGTATATTGTATCAATTTTATTCCTTGGATTCAAAGTTTCACAAACTTTTTCCAATCATCCGAAAACCGAGATGGAAACCCCAAATTGTTCGAACAAAATGCCAAATAAGTTCTATAATTTCGTTTGGAAACACAAAATATATTGTGACGTTTGATTTACCAGCGAGAAGACTAATATCCCCGGAGTCCTGATAAAACGCGACAAAGCGCTTTAAAGCACTCCACTGAAACATAAACATTGATCTTACTACGTACCTACGTCCAAATGTAGCCGCCATTGTTTTTAAAGCAATGCTGGGCAACCATGATAATGTATGTATATGTCGGAGACGGGTATGTGACTCTCGTTATTATCAGCGAAATTTTAACTACTGTGGGCGTAGTGTAGGTAGTGTTGGTTAATGCTCAATAGAAAAACAGTTTGCAGTTAAGATCACATTATAATTTACTATCAAATTAATCACACTAGCTAAATTATACGCACACAGGGTGCGACGGCGTATATTAAAATCACCAATTAACACAATGATCACAAATTACAACTAACACAATAACTGAGCACCACGAATCAAGAACAGTTCCGCGACGTCATAACTCCGATGCGATCAGAGGCTGAATCCCTCCTCGCCGTGGCCTTAAAACATCAGGACTCTGTAGAAGCGCGCCTTTGGTGTGGGTAGATCACTTGATGTCGCCAGTGGCGCGCTTGCAATTCGTTTCGTGTCCGTACTAATGACCGGATCCGACATATAATAACATATAACATTACATAACATCACTCCTTGTTTCCCCTAAGGGTTGGGCAGAGGTGTACCTACCTATAGAACACACACATTTCGCCAGTTATGTTTAAATCCCATGTTTTATGGGGCGAGCCTATTGCCATCAACCGGGCACAAATCCAGACTCCGGGCTGCTACTGAGAAATTCCAAATAGAAAAACCCAATAACACTTTGCTCGACCTGGGAATCGAACCCAGGACCTCATGGCGACCACTAGACTAACAGGCAAGGCAGTGCTTTAAAGCACTAGGTACGCTGAAACATAACATTGGTCTCAATTTTTGCGTTATTATAATATTGTCGCCATTTTTTTAAAGCATCCATAAAGGCGACCATGATCATGAATAATAAGGTTCATAATGCCTTTACTCAGCCTGAAGCAAACACGGCTGTAATAGAAGACGTTTAAGTACCTACCTATCTTTCAAGACGCTCTTACCTGGCCTTGGAGAGCTTTGAGTAAGGGATAATAATTTTTAGTAATGTAAATGGGGGAAGGACAACGTCTCTGTATTTCTTTCAAACTCAAACTCAAACTCAAAACATTTATTTCAATTAAACCATTTACAGGCACTTTTGAATTGTCAAGGAATCGGTCAGTCAGAAATAGGTATGAAGCTAGTTGCCCATTCCAAAGCGTAGTAGGTACCTATGGAGAAGAACGGGCAAAATTCGTTCAAAATTTTAGGTCCAGTAGTTTCGGAGATAAGGGGGGCGAATGGTCAATTTTCATCGAATTTCTTAAATATCTTTAAAAGTGTTTATTTTAAAATTATAAAAAAATATATTTAATTCTTGCAACAAGCCATTTCATTTGATATGTCACACAGTACTGTTAGCAAAACTTTTTTTTTTATTTTTTTTTTGTTTGCCCCCAAATGTGACCCCTATATTCAAAATTCATTTATTTACGTCACACGTTCGTGTTTGGGTCACATAAATACATAAGTGTACAAAAATTTAACTTAATCGGTCCATTAAATTCGGAGCATATCGGCTGTAATAGATGGACAGACAGACACACGAGTGATCTTATAAGGGTTCCGTTTTTTCCTTTTGAGGTAAGGAACCCTAAAAATTAATGAGTTATGTTAGGCAGTAAAGTCTTCCGGCGCATTCGGGTTAGTCTTTTATTTCTCATGTTATGTAAGTCAGTAGTAACTCCTTATCCTGGGAAGAATGGAAGGTTATTTCATATTTTGGAGTCGTACCGATTGTAACCCCATGTATGGTTCCTCCTGCTACCATGAGTTGGGGGCCGGGAAATACCTATGAATAAATAAGTTTATTCAGAACAGTTTAGGTTTACACATGACAAAATACAGTGACAAAAAAAAACGAAGATAGCTGAGCTATCTTCGTTTTTTTTTGTCACTGTATTTTTCAAACTCGTATAACAGCGCAAGGAATGGCCCTACAGATTTGGTCCGATAGTGAAAAGTGAAGAGAATTACATGTTCTAACGGAATATAACTTTTTTATTGTTTGGCCGGCACTTTCATAATTTAGCCCAAAATGAATTTTCTCCTTTACTTAAAAATTAAACGAAAGTACGGATCACGGAAATCAATACATGTCCGCGATCCGTCAACAATCAATTATGCAGGTCCGTTAGGTAGTAAATTAATCGGTTTTGTAATGAACGAACGCGATCGCCATTCAAATGGGCTTTATTCGACGATTAACCGTTGTTAGCTGAACGAAATTGAACAGATTGAGCTGAATACATTCGGCAATACAAACGAACGGATACAATGATGACGGGGCTTTTGTTGTCGAATTTAACTTGCGTTGGCGTAATTGTTCTGGGAATGGTCAGAAATTAAAACACAGCAGGAATGGGGTTTCGAAAATTATTCTGTTGGCGATTTGCAAAGGGATTTACTTTATTGTTGTATTCCTAATAGCGAATCGATTTTTGTACATGAAGTACGATTAAAAAAATAGACATTGAAATATTTACCATTTTTGAAGTGAAAACTTCTTTAGGCGCGTTGGGCATTTTTGAGATGAGACTAAATTGATTTCGCAACACACTGTGACGACACCTCATTTTTGTAGACGCGATTGTGCTCTTTATTTATAATACGTTACGGATCAATGTTCTATGCAAGTATTTTTACTTTAAAGGTTTTGTAAACGCGATTGTGCTCTTTATTTATATAACATTATGGATCAATGTTCTATGCAAGTATTTTTACTTTAAAGGTTTTGGAAGTTTTTTTTTTTTTTTTGTAAACTCCATTGTGCTCTTTATTTAGATAAGGTTACGGACCAATGTTCTACACAAGTATTTTTCTTCCACCAAGGCGATCTTGTTCAAGTTTTCACTTTTGTTGGCACTCCCGAAGTGCCCCTGTATTTTTTTTTTTCATTTTAGGTTTTTACTTGGCAGAGATTAATAGTTATAATTTGTTTCTTTTAATGTTGGTCATTATTAGAACCAAAATAGTATTATCAGTCTGCGAAAGGTCGGATTATCGGTTGTACAAGTACATTAAACTCCAGATAAGTCGTCAAAAAATTCACAACAATAATATTCTACCATAAAGGAGTACTTACCAAAGGGACTGTTGGCTTCCATAGGTTCCAATCAGTCCCAATTCTCATCCTAACTTTCATTGTTACAGTCAAAAACTCTGACTCTCTGGGGACACACCTTCGGCGGCTGGCTCGCGAGGCGGAGTCCAAACTACACGAGGCGACAGGCTGTGCTCCTGACAGGACCTGCAGGGAAGATGCATGCACCAGGTATGAACTACTTTTGTTACTACAGAAGAGCCCTATACCACAAAACTTTACAATTTACAAATTTGTAAATTTTACAAGTCCACGTACCACGAAACTCTAAGCCACACAATTGTAACGGAAAATCCTATCGTAGTGATAAATCTACAATTTATGCTTTGTGTTAAGCTTTTAAAAATGCGAAAGAATTGTAGACATTGTAAATTGTAAGTCTGTAATTTCTGTGTTATACGCTATTTTTTCTACAATTTAACAATTATATAGAATTGTAGGCTTGTTAAGTTTTGTGGTATAGGGCCTAGGACTTATCTAGCTATTTATATAGAGCCGATAAACCTCAACTTTTTCTGAAACTTGATGTGCCATTTTAGCTGCGGAAACCTGTACCCTAATTGCGTAACTTATTTAGGGTACAGTTCATCATTGTATTAAGTACCTACATAAATATTTTATAATTTTCGGAAAACGGAAGCTTGACTACACGTTCTTTATTTTTTTACTTTTCACTATGAAACGGTTTTTTTGTCGGAATCAAAAACTGTCATAATTGGCCTAAATCTGAACTAAATTAGGATGAATGGTCATTCATTAGTGTTATTAATAAACACATAATAATTCGTTTTTGAATCCCGGATACTAATTTGATATTTCAAGTGATTGTTATTTGTGTTTTCAATTTGGAGTTTGACATTTGCACCTGTCAAATTTGAATCTGGGATTGAAAAACGAACTTTAATGAATTCGGAAGTTAATGGAAATGCATATGGAACTTACACGTGTATCTTTGTTGCATATAATAAAAAACAATTGACGCAACCTAACCTTGCACACATCAATTCCCAGCAGCAATAAAGTCGCAAATTTATGTCTCAAATCAATTGCACCAGTACGCGTTGTGATTGATTTTAATATCACTTAAACAAGTCTAAATTACTTCACCTCTTTTGTAGAAAAATTCAAAAGAGTTTATAATATTTAGTTATTATTTAGGCCCAGGGGAAGATGGTGGGACGAACTCGACTCTTTTCTAAAAGATTGGCCACATATAACAATGGATAGAAATAAGTGGAAAGAGGGAAGGGAGGCTTTTGCCCTTCAGTGGGACACAAATTGCTGATAATCTTATACTATTAAATGAGCAATATTTGTATATATATATTATATTATATATATTTGTAATCACGTTCTCGAAAAAGGCTAGAACGATTTCGATGAAAATTGCATTGAAGAAGTTTACGGGGCGAAAAATCGATCTAGCTAGGTCTCATACCTGGGAAAATTTGTGTTTTCCGTATTTTCACCCAGGCAGAGCTCGGTCGCCGAAAGCTTAGAACAAGATGGCTACCTTAGAATAATGACATGGCAGCATGGAATTAGTAAGTACGTACTATCATGGCAGCATGAAATTAGTAGGTACTATCCTATACTATTGAATGACCATTCTCTATTTTCACCAGAGCAGAGCTCGGTCGCCCAGGTAATACCGAAACACCTGCACCATTCCCTTAATTCCCTTAATTTACCTCCAAATACTTACCACATGCTGCAGAACGCAGCGATACTAAACACATGCAGACTCGTGAGAAAGTTTCTACAATGTGAAACAGAAAACCCACATCAATACACAAATACGCTACCATCTTCTGTGCAATCTTCTGCACGGGACCGCACTTAATCCAACTGATTATCACTTGGCTTAGGCCCGTGTTATCTGCTCTTGCCGGCTAGCCGAGAATATAAAATAAATATCAAAATAATAACGCAGATTTATGCTACGTACATAACCTACTGTCTTCCCTAGAGCCACCGTTACATCCTATCGGTGATTACGTTTTGTCGCGATAAGTTTGACCCAAACATTCGACAAAATACCCGAATCCATGATTTTGTATTCGGACTTTCAAGATTAAATGAACGCCAAATCCCTACAAGTATAGCCTCAGGGTAAAGGGGGAATCCTACAAAGCACGACGTTGAATCATTTTAAGTTATGCCAGCGAATATTAATCAACTTGATGTTAGAATTAATGAGTTAAAGAACTTTGGAGGGGAGTACAACCAAAGGAAAGTAAACGATTCATCGCTTACCTTCCCTTGTAAGATGAATTTGTTAACCTAATTGTTACTTACAGAGCTTTGGAGAGATATTAGTCATTATAATGTTTGAACGAAACAAGCAATCCTTTCGGTACAGCTTTTTATACGCTTATGAAGTTATCTACATTTTTGGAAAATACCTCCTTTAGACCTACGATGTAATTGCGAATCCCACTAACAGTAGCATTCGTTTTCATTTTGACAGTTCAACAACATTCATTGCGTTATTTACGTTGTTGAGCAGACAATGTTTTCGAACATATGAAGCAATGGATTAGCAACATCCTTCAAAATGTGTTATACAATTAGGGTCCTGCTTACAACATCAATGCGTTGGTTATTATTTAGAGACGTGCAGCCGAAAGACGTCCACTAATCAAAATTCAAACTAGGCTAAGAATCAGCACTTTTCGAATGTCAAAATTACATAAGACAGTCCCCCAAAACGCCCACCCTTCACCACTTCCTAGTGCCTTTCGCTGGGAAGAAGAAGTGGCGCAACAAACTCCCCAGCACTGGACATAGACCTCCTAAACATCACCTCATTTTTCGGTCCTGTTTCCCGCATCCAGCGAATTCCCGCTGCATTCACCAGCACCCTAATTGCGTCACACAAATACAATCACAATCCGAAGGATATTGAAGAAATAATATTAATAGCTTCTTAAGTTTGAAACCTTGATCTGATCGACAACGTTAATCCACACTAATACAGGGTGGCAGGGACATCGACGCGAAAACTTTTACCATGGATTCAGCACATGATTCTGAACGTTGAAATTATTGGTCGGTTATTTTTTTTTAAATCTGCTGTTTCATAGAAAAGTGCAATACCTACGCGGTCAAAATGTATGGAAAAGCAGATTTTTTTTAAAATAACCGACGAAAAATTTTAACGCAGGTTCAGACTCTGCCGGGGTTGCGAAGAGGAACATGGTAACTGAAGGAACACGGGTGGGTTTTAGTCAGTCAGAGTCTGATCCCGCTCCGCCCAAAGCGGGAGAAGTTATTTGATAATTTCCCACCCAAAAAAAGGGGGTTCAGAATCATGTACTGAATCCATGGTAACAGCTTTCGCGTCGATGCCACCCTGTATTATAAAGATAAAGAGAAAAGATTTGTACATTTGTTTGTAATGAATAAACTCAAAAACTACTTGAACGATTTTAAAAACTCTTCAAAAGTAAGTAATTCAAAAGTGCCTGTAAATGGTTTAATTGAAATAAATGATTTGAGTTTGAGTTTGAGTTTGAGTTTCACCAGTAGAATGCTATATTATCACTGAATAACATAGGCTTTATTACAATTGAATATTGTTGAATTGTCAAAATAAAAGGCATTGCCATTGTAATTGTGTTACGCAGGTAGTAGGTGTCTGAACTTAAGTGTTTTTTTTTTTTGTGAATGTTACAGGTCATCAGCTGCCAATCAAGCAGCAGGTACAACAGGGTGTGCGGGCGGCACTGGTTCCGAGAAAGACAAACAAGCTCAACATTGGGAGAGGAGAGTCAGAACCCTCAAGTGAGTTTAAACCCTAACCGACTTCTAAAAAACACTACAAAGCGTGTAACTTTATTTTCGGAAGTCGGTGTCGTTGGTTTTGAATTTTCGTTTTTTGCCACCGACATCCGTAATTAAATTTATTTTTTACTTTTTAGTTGTGGTACCTACCCCACATAAATTCGAATAACAGTGACAGGAACTTTAACATCATCCAGATCTAACCCAAAAACTACCCAAGTAAAGTTAATAAAATTTTAATAGGACCACCGCGTAAAAGCTTGCTCTACCAAATAATAAAAGAATTTTCAAAATCGGTCCACAATTGAATAAAATACTGAAGAACATACATTAAAAAAAATCGTGTGCGGTCGAGGAACCCCCATCAGGAACAAAGTCAAAGTATACTCGGGCCAATGTGCACAATTTTATCCCACGACACTGTAATTAACTTTACTCTTTACTTTTTTCTGCCGAGAGGAGCTTGTGGCTAAGTAATAACAGCTGCACGGGTCGATCGATCAGGTTAAGCTACGCTTGCCGCGGTTGGTCCGTGGATGGGTGACCATCTTTGAAAGCACGTTAAGCCGTTGGTCCCGGCTGTCATTTGTAGATCTTTGACAGTCGTTACGGGTAGTTAGAAGCCCAAAAAGTCTGACAACCAGTCTTACCAAGGGGTATCGTGTTACCTAGTCACTAGGTTGTGGAGGTCAGATAGGCAGTCGCTCCATGTAAAATACTGGTATTCAGCTGCATCCGGTTAGACTGGAAGCCGACCCCAACATAGTTGGGAAAAGGCTAGGCAGATGATGACTTTTTTCTGCCGGCGTTATCTCTCCCTCTCTTTTTTTCTCTTTGAATTAGAAGAAGACAGTCGCAAGTATTAACACTTCTTAGCGTGACAATTTCTGAAAGTTTACTAGCCGCGTTAAAGAACTTCGTTCCAAAAAAAACATTAAGTCGAACATAGAACCTCTTCCTTATTGGAAGTCGGTTAAAAAGGCATTTTATAGGTAGTCATTAATTGGGGTAACGTCTATTAGCAGAAGAATGAAGTAGTTAAAAAAAATATCGGTGATGATCCAATATTGGAATACTTAATATAAATAAATCATTTTGTTATCTAAAGTAAGATGGTCTCTGAAGAGCCTTGTAACAGATTTCTAGAATCAGATAGAAGATACATGTTATCATAAAGATTACATCATTGCACATAGTAGAAGAAAGCATCCCATACTATCTGATGTTTGATTGAAATTATCTTTTAAATCACGGCATATTATCTGCATTTAACGATTTTTTGACAAACAACAGTTTTAAACGAGTCATCTGTCCGTCCACCTGTGCATTCAAATCTTGCGTAGTCTGGTGCAAACAACGATCCAAGTGACCGATTCTTACGAGTATTTTGAAGAATGTATCTTCTGTTTTTAATTCTCGACCCTGTGTCTAATGAGTGAGTCTTGTATACTTTGCTAGCCTTAATCTTTGTTATCAAGGATCTCTTTCCCCAAACTTTAAAGAAATATCCATGAGTGTCGGAAAACGCCAAATTTAAAACGCAGCAGTGTTCCCCTTCTTTTTTTATTTTTCGTGTGGTGAGTCACGACCCTTTTTTTTAAGTGAAAACTTCTTTAGGCGCGTTGGGCATTTTTGAGATGGGACTAAACCATTGATTTCGCGATACCATGAAGACACCTCATTTTAGTAAACGCGATTGTGCTCTTTATTTGTATTTAATTACGGATCAATGTTCTATGCAAGTATTTTTACTTTAAAGGTTTTGGAAATATTATTTTTTGTAAACGCGATTGTGCTCTTTATTTAGATAAGGTTACGGACCAATGTTCTATACAAGTATTTTTCTTCCACCAAGGCGATCTTTTTCAAGTTTTCACTTCTGTCGGCACTCCCGAAGTACCACCACTTTTTATTTTTTGGTTGGGTAATTATCAAATAATAACTTCTCCCACTCTAGGCGGAGCGGGAGGACGTGTCAGACTCTTACTGCCTAAAACCCACCCGTGTTCCTTCAGTTGCCTGTATGTTGCCAGGGGCCACGGTAACCCTTTCGTACAAACCCGCAACCCCAGCAGACATGGGCCCTAGCGGACCCCTTCAGTTGTGCTGACATCTCTTTGAGGCGAAATGACGAGAGTCAACAATAAGTCTTCATCATCATTATCATTTCAACCGAAAGGCACTACTGGCCACCCTCAAGAGTTGCCCTATCGACCGGTCATATGCTTTTCACATCCACCGGATTTCGATGCGACATCGCAGTTACAGTCCTAAGTAATTTTAATAATATTTTCCTTGTTCAGACGTCTCGTCGTGGGCTGGCAACAGACCCGGGTGCCGCCGGCGCCTCCACCGCCGGACCTTGAAGTGTGTGGCGCTCATGCAGTCACAGTGCGGCTGAAGGACACTAGAGCCATGCAGCCTGTTCCTAAGGACCTGCCTATCATTACTAAGTATAAAGGTTAGTTGACTTTTATCCATACCTAATAAAAAATAAATAATAGGTAAGTATGAGAATTATCCACATACTGATGGAGACTCCAGCACGCGTAGCATGACCACCGTAGAAACGAGTTTTGTCGACGGAATAATAGACAAAATGACAGATAAACAATCACAATCTGTCATTTTGTCTATTCTTCCGTCGACAAAACTCCGTTTCTACGGTGGTCATGCTACGCGTGCTGTTTGGGATGTTCAGACATACCCATTGTGTTGTTAATAACAATTTCAATCTTGGACATGGAGGATTGTAATAACTTTAAGAGTCATAATTTTGAAGATGTCAGACATGAGCATCTTCAAAAAAATATTTTCAAACTATTTCCCACTCATGTTCTTGTGTCCTTCTAAAAAAATTAGGTTAACTCAGAATTGGACATATCGCTGTCCCCGACGAATAATATGGTAATGCGATAGTTTTAACTTTATTGCAAATTCGATATTTACAGTTCCGATTACACTCAGTCAATTTTTTTCATTAATTCCCTACGGTTATTTCAGAAGTTACGAGATTTTAAGGTGTATTGTAATGAATATAAAAAACCACTTTTTTTTTTGGTTTTTGAACAATTCCGCTAAGTTAATAAGATATTAATAATTTTTTTCCTGTAAAATTTGGTTTTTACGATTACGATTTTTTTCGCCGGGGACAGCGATATTCGCATCAAAATCATTTGTATTTCTGCAGTTGATTTAAAATGTCTTTAAGTTGTAGTCTGTGGCTTGAAAAATAAAGTCATTTACCTGCCTTCTATTTACAAGATTATTTATCTGATTGTGTATCTTTCGTCTTATCAACTCACAGTGGAATGGTCATCCCGCGCCGACTTCTCAAACGTGTGCGGCTGCCGCGAGGTGGCGTCGTCGGGTACCAACAGCGGCACGCGCGTGCTCGCGGCCGGCCTGACGCGCGGCAGGCGGTACTTCTTCAGGGCGGCTGCGGGGAATATCAAGGGGTGGGGGACGTATACCGTGTCTGTGCCCAGGAGTGTGGTTCCTAGCAGTGAGTATATTTTGAAGGTCTTTATGCTATTTTGTAAAGTTAAGCAGTGTCCCAAAGCACTGCGCCGGCTTAAGGCTCTTTCAAACGGGCGCGACACGCTGCACGCGCCTTTATTATAGTGATTTTGTTATGGTCATAAAATTATTGATTCATTTAGTACATGGAGAACTTACAGCTAATAAAAACAGACAAAAAAGGAGACCATAGTCACCAGAGAGCCAATTACAAATCCTCATGGTATAGACGTAATAATAATAATTTATAGTGTGAGCAAAACAACACATCGCCTTAATTACAGAAGCAATATAAATACTTGGCTAGCAGTTATATGACTAAAGTAATAGAGAAAACAATAAAATAGTTAAAAAACAAGAATAAATAATATAATCTATCGCTACTTGAAAAATTTGAGGCTTAAGCACCTTCTGGCCGAATTATATAAAACTTTTAGCGATATTATCAAGACATGTTGTTATTATAAACCTTATCGTTACGTTTTGGATACACTTTTAGTTGTGGTATAGCTTCTAGCCAAACAGCTTATCCTGAAAAAGTACTACAAACAACCAAACACGATTTAAAAGATAACAACGCATTTGCCAAATCCCTTGGTTTATACGTGTCGGTAGATACGGTCGTTGACCTGTTTACCAACTTAAAAACCTGCAACAAACAAACCTGCAAAATAGGTTTTTACTTTCATTAATATATTTATCTTTTGTATAGATTATTTTCTATTTTGTGAATGTGAGAACGCTGTAGGCTTAGTGGATTGTAGACCTGGTGACCATTTTTTATTATGTTAATACTTATTGAAAGATCTACACTGTCCTCCCATACCTAGTAACACTGTTATTTAAAAGTATTGTAAAAGCCAATTATTTTTAAAACAGTAACCGTGGAGTTTCTTGCCGGCTCTTCTCCATAGGAAGCGACCAATTGGAACCGTGCACCTAGCTTCTGACGTTTCCCTTGTATAGTCCGTCCAATCCACGACGACGCGCCCCACTCCGCGATTACTGTACTGTGAGCTTACGGCGCGGTGCGGAGTGGGGCGCGTCGTCGTGGATTGCACGGACTATAGGTTTATGTGAAATAAAATATTTTGAATTTAATTTTTTTTTAAATTTTGAAACGTATCTTGATAAGAATTAGGTACATTAAATTGTGACCTGTCCAGGTTGGCGCGACGTGTGCACGCGCGGCCCGCGCGGCGCTGGCGGCGCGGCGGCGGCGCTGGAGGCGCTGAGCGCGGCGGCGGCGCAGGCGCGCGCGCGGCCGCTGGCGCAGCACGCGCGCCTGCCGCGCAAGAAGACCGCCACCATACGACAGCTCTTCACTGCCGCTAGCAAGTTCCAGAAGAATCTGAGGAGGTATGTGTAAGAAAGACTTGGTGAAGGTCGCGGGAAACCACTGAATTCGGGAAACATATAGAATCGGTCGACGCTTTTGTCCAGCAATAGACGTCTTGCAGCTGAATGATAATGATGGTGATCCTTATGAGACAAATGTCGTGTTAAGATCCGTCATCTTAAAAAATAATTGAGGTTATAAGCTGTATTAACACCCAACGTAACACCCTGCGTCCCTGCCAAATCAAACAAGGATCTACCTCCAAATCTAGGAGACCATTACTAGTTTCACATCACTTTGAATTTTGGAACGAAGTTCTTCACCGCTGCTTGCGGTAGGAGTAAAGTGGCAGAAATCGTCACGCGAAAAAGCATTCATACTTGCGTTCATAAAAAGTATCTTAAATTTGATCAAAATGAAAACCCAAAATGGCGACTGCGAACATTTTCAAATCTCTCATCATGGGTAGCGTTAACATAGTTTTCGAGAGTGCTAAAACCGATAATGAGGTCAAAATGAAAATCCAAGATGACCCTGCGCAAATTCTCAAATTTTTCGTCATGGGTGTCATTATCATAGTTTTCACGGGTACTATAATATAACGCCGATAGTGAGGTCAAATTGTAAATACAAGATGGCGACTGCGAAAATTTTATTTTTGTTTTAAATCATACCTGAGAAGGAACTTTGTTCCCGACGCGGACCGAACGCAATGTTTTTTTTTTAATGCCCTCTGGGTTTCCCTAAATCCGAATTCCCAAAACTTATCTCTTCAGATTTTTCAATATCGCATTTAAACGTTTCAGGGGCGTATACCTAGCCTGTATCTTATACCACGAGGACAAAGTGCTGGTGACCAGCGAGGAATTCCTGCCGGTCGTCGAAGTGGACGAGACGTACCCCACCTGCATCTACACCGACTTCCATTGGCTCATGAAGGTAACATACTTTTTTTACGGGAAAATATTTCGAGCTACGATCTTTTTTTTAAATTATTTAATGCCTTAATTAAAAAAAGATCATAGCACATCAGGCTACTACAATCAGTCAAATTTATTTAATAGATTTTCAACTTTATCGCTGAAGTATAAGGTTCAAAGTTGATTGGGAAAATTTGACAGTTTCGGGTAGCTTGATGAGCTGGCGTCTGTACTATCACAAATGCAATAAAATAGCTACAAAACAATAAATCTGATTGACATCTACTTTAAGTGAATCTAGCATGCATATTTTAAATAACACTTATAATTGACATTTTATTAATTAAAATAAAATAAATTTATACAAATCCTATAAACTGAAAACTTTTCCATAGATAGTGAAAAAGTTTCGGGAAAGAAAATTAAATAAAAAATTATTATACAATTAAATCTCTAACTATGCGTTCGCACTGGCGAAACATTCACAACGAAACATGTTGGAATCTCTATTTTCTGTCAATTTTCCATACAAAGTTTGACAGGCACTAGAGATTTCAACATGTTTTGTTGTGATGTTTCGCCAGTGCGAACGCATAGTAAGTTTAGTCCTTTCGCCACGAATGGAGTTAGAAAGAGGAAGCATGCGGCAAATGAATATGAATATTGTCAAACTTTTTTACGGATTAAATACGAGGCTTTTGGCTACTTTTGTTTTGTGTGTATTTTATCCAGTTTTTTAAATGTACGTTTTGTTTGTGCATAATTAACAAGTTTTCTTTCTTTCTTTTTTCTTTTCTTTCTTTCTAAATGGGTGAAAAATTACCTAATTAGTTCGACTATGAGGTAGGATGAAAGTTCTTTAGTCATTTAGGCAGCTCCTACTAAGTGGGATCCAAATTTTCACTTTTTCTAAAAGCTTGCTGGGCATGGTGGCTGCCATGAGAGCAGCTGGATGAGAGTAACCCAGGATCGAATAAATGGCATGCGATCAGAGACATTTATTCCTAGCAATGTACTGCTATAGGCTAATAAGGTAGATATTACACCTATCAATTCTAAATTTTGCTGCTGGGCTGTTGCCCAAAAAGAGTAAAACTTTCGCGATAAATCAGCAGGAAAAAGTAATAAATTATCAATTCAAAGTTACACGATACAGTGTCGTAAAGAAAGTTATTTTTATGATTTTTATTAAAGTTGTGTTTTATTGAGAAAAAGTATAAACTTCAATAAAGAAAAATTTTAAACATGCTATAAAATGAAATAACTACAAACATTGCTAACAACAACAGGTTATTTTTTACCTTGGCAACACAGTCAGTTTTCCTTTGGCAATATAGACTTTTATTGTTAAAAGTGAAAATATTACTACTACTATTAGGTATAAACACATACCTTGGTGAAAATATTAACTAACCATCTAGATTGTTGGACCTGGATTTAGGGTGCACCAGACTTAAGATTAAAAGATTACGTAAAAAAAGGAAGAAACGCAAAAATTAATTATTTTGCACAAACAAAACGCAAATTTAAAAAAAAAATTACATAAAACTAGGGGATCCGACAGACGTTGTCCTGTCCGAACAGCGCCACCTACCGTATCCAATTGTATTTTCAAACCATCCAGTACATAACTAATACACACAGAATTTCATCCAAATCGGTCCAGCCGTTTACGAGTTAGGTGACAAACACATTTACAGAAGAATTATATATATAAAGATACACACATATACAAAGTAGCCAAAAGCCTCGTATTCAAGCAGTAGAAGTTTGAAAATTTTATCATTTTGTTTTTTTGAAGTGAAAACTTCTTTAGACGCGTTGGGCATTTTTGAGATGGGATTAAGACATTGGTTTCGCGACACTGTGACGACACAAGCTTTTAACCATTAAAAAGACATCAACGCGTTAATTACCACGGTGTCGATTTTTTTCAAGTTTTCACTTCTGTCGGCACTCCCGAAGTGCCATTGTTTTTTTTTTATACGTAGAGTTAAAAGTAAAATATTACCCCCTATTCCAGGTATCATGTGCGTGGGACGACGTGAAGGCGCTACGGTCGGACATGGAGAAGCACACGTCATCGTCCATACACTTCCGACTCAAGCTGCTGACGGCGGCCGCGCAGATGCAGTCCGCGCTTTGTATACAGGACTTAGGTATGCGTCAATTTGTTGGAATTCTTCTTCAACACCCTTCATCATTATCCTCCTTCTAAGGCAATATAGAATATATATAGTGTGAGTCTTCATAATGTGCACATATCGAAATGAGGGAATCTATGCTTAATTTTATCGACGGAAAAAAAATTTTTTTTTGTCAAAAAATTGTTTTTTTTTTTTTAATTCTCTTGGGCATCTTATTTATAAATTTTACAATTATTGTAAAAATTGATGAACAAAATACAGATTTTGCTAAAAAAACAGGTTTATTTTCAATTGAGGGTAGTTTTTTTTCTCAATTTTAATTTTATGTGGACGCCTACTTACTTCTAATCATTATGGAGTTTGTTTCATCGCGATAGCTGATTCAGTTTAAAAGTTACAGTTTTGTTACAATTTTTTTTTTAATTCCTTAAAAATTATAAAAAAATATTTAGATTTTTTTAAATATTTTTTCTGTCGGTAAAATTAAGCATAGATTCCCTCATTTCGATATGTGCACATTATGAAGACTCACACTGTATAACAGAACTATAAGATGGAATCTCTAGACAGAGAGAGGTGGAAAGAGGGTAGGGGAGGCCTTTGCCCAGCAGTGGGACAATAACGGATAAGAAAAAAAAAAAGATTGATAGCCTAGGCCCATGGTACGCCGGAAGTGCTTATAAATCGACTCTAACCTTGTAAAGACTGTTTTGATGTACCCCTGCACTACCAAATGCCTCACTACTGCTAGCCATCATAAAATATTCTAGAAGTCAATCTGTCAATTTTCCCAACTATGTTGGGGCAGTGGCGTGCACACAGTTTTAAGACAGGGTAGGCAGAAAATTTTACTCACCAAAAATACTGCACGTTGGTTTTGGTTCGTCGCGTCGTCTTGTCGATTGATGATTAAACGCGTCTCTATACGATTTTTTCCAAAGGTGTGATATTTAAGGGAAGCTTCTAAGTGTTTTTCAGATTGTTCATGTTTTCTCGCGGCGGTAGGAAAATTATGAATATCAGCGTAACCGGTGTCGTTCCAGACGGTTTTATTATTTGAAAATAGTAGACAAACGAAACAAAATAACCGATTAGGTACTGTGTATGCAACCTGTCAGCCAATGATATGAATCATATTGTTTTTTATTGAATTTACGATTGACTTTACCTTTAATTTGTATTAATTGCAAATCCGGTGTACCACGACCTATCTCGATAACTTGTTTTTTTTTCACCGAAATATAGTTTTGAAAACGCATCATGTTTTATTTTCTCAATACACACACCATCTGAACAACTTTCACAGACAATATTATCCATTTTACACTAATAACAACAATCAAATTCTAATTACCTGATAGCGTATTCACAAACACAACGCACGTCAAACAATATGGCAACTATAGTAAAACGGGCAATAAAGGGTAAAAAAGGTTATACGACAAAAAATTATGGTCATCTAAATGTATAAAATTCAATGAAACAACGTTATTTCCTAAAATATTTGCATTGCATAGCAAACTTTCCTTCGGTAATGTTCGGTACGAGTCGTAATTTTTCGTCTTAGCTGTATAGAATAACTACAAAGACACTGGCTTTTCTTGCAGTTGTGTGCGTGATTTTTGTCATTGTGTGTCAGCAAAGCCCGCGTAGCTATAGGAACGCACACACATTAAATACGACTTACCACGAGAGCACACATAAAAACATTTAGAGACGAATAGTTTGTGTCTTTACCGTGGCAGAGGCGAGGCGGCGCTAGTGCAGCGCGAATCGAGATGATGCGAAATTCGAATGATGATACCACCGGCACTCGATAGGTGGAGCTGATTTATGATTTGTTTTGTTTATTGATAAAATAATATTAGATCTATTATCAGAACTAGGGTAGGCAGTGTCTTTCTGTCTTTATGAAACGCACGCCACTGTGTTGGGGTCGGCTTCCAGTCTAACCGGATGCAGCTGAATACCAGTATTTTACATGGAGCAACCGCGTATCTGACCTCCACAACCCATTAACTGGGTAATACGATACCCCTTGGTAAGACTGGTTGTCAGACTTTCGGGCTTCTGTCGACCCGTAACGACTGTCAAAGATCCACGAATGACAGCCGGGACCAAAAGCTTAACACGCTTTCCGAGGCACGGAGGAGTCTCGGTATGTTAAGATGGTCACCCATCAACGGACCAATCTCGGCAAGCGTAGCTTAACCTGATGGATTGATCCGTGCGGCTGTTATTACTTAGCCTTATATAATGTAAATTGTGGAACTGGGCCCATAACCTACTAAAACACGGTTTGATTATTCAGTGTGCTGGCCACCGACTAAATATAAGTTATTGTGTCACAGATAATAATATAGTTTTATATCAAGCCACATACATATTTAGTTGTTTTGATACTAAAATTAATAAAGCTGCTCATAAAAATAAATAAATCTAGAAGTACGGTTTTAAATTATATTTCTTGCTGGGTAGGACGGCCTCAGGGTAAGAGGAGCAATAATTTTCGCAAGGCAGCTGGAAGCAACTGAATGAGAGTACCTATAGTAGGTACCGTTAGTGCCATCCAAGAAGACGCGCCCCACTCCTCTTCCTAAACGCTTACAGTACAGTAATCGCGTTTAGGAAGAAGAGAAGGGCGCGTGCAGTGTTGTCAACCCGTACGATAATTATGGGAGTGTACGATAATTTGGCCTATGGTACGATATACGATTGTGAATGTCTAATGTAAGATAATTTTGCGATTAATTTGCTTAAAAACAAATTCCATTTAACAGACAAAATTAAACGCAAAAAAAAACAAATACGTTAACATCATTATATGTAAGTATCTCTCTTTCCCTCCCTAGCCTTTTATTAAATGTTTCAGTGAAAACACAAAAATATCAACATAAAAACTATGACAAAAAACATATTTATGGTTTGTGCTGCTAACGCCATTAGTGGTGAAACTTGGCATATACTTCCCCCTTGACTCTAGTCTTCGATCAACAAATCGAAGACTCAAGTATAAAATTATTTATTGCCTTTTGATAGCAATTTGAATGAACATTTAGGTTTTTTCTTTTTGGTTTTTTCTTTTATACGATACTTTTGCCCAAAAAACGATAGTTTTGACGTGGGATCTCGATAATTTTAACATTTGGAGTTGGCAACACTGGGCGCGCGAAGAAAGAAAGAAAGAAAAATATTTTAGCAAGATTTTGCGACTGATTGGAGAGGCCTATGTCCAGCAGTGGACTGTAGAGTCTGATGACGAAAAGCCTTCATTGCTTCTATACTTTATACTGTTTTTATAACCACAAAATCTACCATAACCATTATCCTCAATTACCTTCCAGGCCAACTCTACCACAAGCCACTCCGGGACTCCCACGGTACCGTCGTCCTGTCCTGCGTGAACAGCGTCAAGTCCGTGAAGTCAGTCTCAGCGCTGAACTCGCGCTGGGCGGCCGTGTCGCGCCTGCGCAGGAGAGTGCTCAGCGAGGATAATACTATAGGGGAACTGCTCATGGCTTCTGTTCATGAACAGATTGCTTATCATCAGGTAAATAAGTAACCGTTTGATTATTATTTATAATCAATTTATAACGTTTTAGGTGTAAAAATGGTGTTACAATATTAATTATTGCATTTCATAATCAATATTTTAGTTCACTAGTTAGCCATATTACTTAATTCCATACAGTAATAATGGTGCCGATTCCCTTGTTCACAAACTAAACTAAATTTAAGTTCAGTGCATCTTTTTCTTTCTATTTCAAAAGAAAAGGACAGAAGATAAATTTTAGTTTAGTCCTGTCAAATTAATCAGCGCCTATCACTCTCCATACAAGTTTAGACGTGATTAAAAACATGCCGACTAAAATTGCGTCAATTTAACTAAAATTTATCTTCTGTCCTTTTCTTAATGAAATAGAAAGAAAAAGATGCACTGAACTTAAATTTAGTTTAGTTTGTGAACAAGGGAATCGGCACCATTGTCAAATTAATCAAAACAGATAAATATTTGACAGCTATTTGCGACGTTGCCAACTTTTAGGATAAACGCTCAATATTATTTTTTCTCTCCCTTTTATCTACAATCGGCTGTTTAGCCATAATTAGAAGTGGTCTGGGGTGAAATAATAATAAACGCTATAAATATAATAAACGCTATAAATATAATAAACGCTCATAATTGATAATTTTAGAAAATTACTGTTAGCTACAACAACATGGTTTAACCTACTTCTCCGATAGATTCATCATAATTATTAGAATTTCGGCAGCTAAAGTCCGTCTCACGAAGGACGTCAGGAGTCATGTGACGTTCCACTTATTCCACTTATTGCCGTGGGACTTCTCTCGAAGCGGACACGAGCTTCGCTAATTTTTTCATGATAACTTAGGTTAAAAAATTATGTAATTAGAAGACGATTTACTATGACTTTTGGAAGCAGAGGCATAGTCTTTCCAAAATCAAAACCAAATCATTTATTTAAAAATAGGCCGTTATATGGCACTTTTGAACGTCAAAATTTACAAAAAAAACCAACTATTCGCCAGTTTCTTTAGTTATATAATCACTTTTACCAGTGGCGTAGCGTGCCTTGGCGAGGCCCCGTATAAAAATTTGTTTGGGGGCCCTTATGAAGGGTAAAGCATTCTCACAAAAGAAAAAAAAATGTTTGCATAAAATTAAAAGAAATATTTATTCATCATAATTATCTATCTGTCACTTTTTACAAAAATTTGACAAACAATTCAAATTAAATACACACTCTCCTTGCCTTTTTTTCGGCAAATTGATTTATTAAATCATTGATAGCTAATGATGAATTTGGGAAGTTTTTATTAATTTTCGCTCACGCACGTCGGGGGCCCCCGTGGCCCGTGGGCCCCGTATAATTGATACGGCAGATACGGCGGTAGCTACGCCCCTGACGTTTACCCTATTTATTTATGTTGTATCCTTTCATTACAGGTATCTCGCGTTCAACTTCCCCGTGGGTTATACCTGGGCTACCTGAAGCTGCAGTCGTCAGTAGAAGTGGTGCGCATCGTAGCGCCCGCGCGGACTCCGAACGTACCACCACACACTCGCGTCAGGGACAACCCACACGTGTCTGCGTAAGTAAATAAATCTTAATTTCTCCATAAATTTATTTACATTATTTTGATAAAAAATGGCTTAAAAAACCCTGACTTCTAAACTAGGTTTATATACCTGTATCTTAGAAGCCAGTGTCCATTCAAAGTGATGTAGAAAATTGGACATAAGAATCGTTTGGACCTTATTCAGGACTAGCTGTTGCCCGTGACTTCGTCTGCGACCTAGGATCAAAAGTAGCCTATGTCCTTCTCCAAGTCACGGTCTATCAATGTGCCAAACTTCATCCAAATCCGTTCAGCCGTTTTAGCGTGAAAGCGTAACAAACAAATACACTTTCGCATTTATTAGTTAAGGATTCTTTAAAAGAGACAGAATAGTTTTGGTACCATCACGGAAAGCCACCTAACCACCGTAAGGACTATTCTTGCTTGCAGCGCTCGGCCGCTATAGAACCGAGGCGGTTACAGATGTGGTCATCATATGCACGGGATTTTGTTTCTAAAGTGGATAGTTATGGGCTTCCGCGATGATATTAGCCACATCGATGATGTTTTGATGCCTAACCTATAAACAAATCTTGTATTTTTCTTTTACAGAGAAGAATGGGAACACCTAAAGAACCAATCCGGAAAATCTGATGATTCACAAGCAATCAACAGCCTCGTTATCAGCGGTCATGAGAAACCCTCAGAATCTCAAGAAATGTTCCTCGATCTAATCGCTTCGGGCGCACGAAGACTTTTCAAGGACATGGAGATCCCCATCGAAAGCGTCATTGCCCACCGAATATACGACCTCGAGGTCGTCGAACTGAATAATGACGTCAGTTTCGTCATGATATGTCCCCCGGCAGAGCAGGCATGCTCAGTGCCAGGACAGAAGGAAATCCTCCTACAGAAGGGTGATCTGCTCAGCTTACCGATACAAGCTTTCGAAATGATACACCTGCAAACGTATCACACGAATATTCTGAACAAATACTCGAAACTCAGCTGCGTTCTAGAACTGGACGTGGCTTTAGCCGCCCATTCTCATAGAGAGGCGTTCTCCTGCACGGAGTTGCAGACAGCCAAAGAGAGACTAACCAAACTAGAAGACCTCCAGAATAATCTGAACACGGTGTGGAAGGCAGAACGATGGCTCATGGACCTGATAGGGTTTGCGAGAGATAAAGACAAGGCTGCGCCCAGTTCCGGAATATTGCTCAAATACATTTTCGACAAGACGCCGTCACAGTCTACAGAGAACCCTGGCGAGGTCAGTGAGACAGATAGCAAGTTTAAAGACTTCCTTCAAATACCTACGAGAGATGGAAAAATAACTAAAACATCCCCTGGCAGGGGGTCATGGCCCGGCCCCGCTGGGAACGGTAACCATGCCAACTTACACCCAGAGTTCAGCAAATCTGAACAACAGTTGAGTCTCTCCCCTCGCCAGACATCAGTGTCTACGCTCAATCTATGCAGCTCACAATTCTTGAACCCAGAAACTCACAAATTTCCTAGAAAAGGCAGTGCCGACTCCCAGTTCACTCAATCCAGTGCTATAAGCAATAATTATATGAGTAGCAATTCGCAGTTTGACATAAAATCATCGGCTGGTTCTCATAATAGTATCAGTAGCAATCGTTTACCGCCATCACGGAGCGAAGACACCCTTGTACTCCAGAACGAAAATGTGGAGCCGAAGCCGAGACCTCACAGTATTAACGCAAGTTCCACCACATCAAGTCCTCTGCTAACTGTTAAAGGAGGATATTATCCAGGAAGTATGATAAGCGTTAGAACCTCTAAGGGTAACGTCTCTGAATCCGCCCAGAGTCTGTCAAGTGACTCAGAGAGCCAGACTTGTCCTTTAACAACAGTTCCTTTGAAAGTCCGTCCTCAGGGGAAGCACTATAGGAGCCCCTGTAGCGTCATAGCTTCGAAGAGTATGACGAACGTAAAAGGAGAAGTAGACTTCACTGACACGGGACAGGAGTTCACGAAGTCGAGTTTGTGCGTCAAACGTCAGCCATTGTTGGAGACGCAGGAGGATGTGGAGTATCACAATAAAGTTCCAAAGACTGATGAGAGGAGGGATAGTGAGGATGTGAAGGGGCCGGAGCAACGAACTCCTGACCAGGCCGGGATACTGCAGGTAAATTAAAACAAACCATTCAGTGGCGTAGCTAGGTAACCAAGGGCCCTGGGGCAAATAAAAAAATGGGGCCCCACTGCTATCTAAACTGTTTAGGTTTTATCAAGTAAAAATATTAAATATACGAGGTGTCACCCATCAACGCGAAAACTTTTACATTGGGTTCAGTACATGATTCTGAAATCCCCTGCGTTGAAATGTTTCGTCGGTTATTTTAAAAAAAATCAGCTGTTTCATAGAAAAGTGCCATACCTACGCGGTCAAAATGTATGGGACAGCTGTTTTTGCAACCTATCATATTTATTTTGAAAATGGGAAAAATTTTCAAAGTTCAGTTCGATCGAGATTTTCTGGAAAGGAAGGATTCGAGGGCCCCCTAAGCTTGAGGACCCCGGGGCACTGCCTCGCCTAGCCCCTAGGTAGCTACGCAACTGAAACCATTTTAATTTCAACATTGCAAAAGAATGTTTCTTCAATTAAGTACTTAACTTTTTTGTTCCTGTCATTACAAAAACTAATGAAGCGACTTGATGTACACATCTGAAATTGCATAATGCGTGTAACATCAACCTGTATTTACGAACGCATGACTGATATTTATCGTTTTTTCCAGGTATTCGCTGCATACGAAACCGGCTTAGCGGCGGGCACCTCGCTCAAGCTGCACGTGACGCCGCGCACGTCGGCGCGGGAGGTCATCGACCTAGTTGTCAAACAACTCAACATGGCCGCCGTGCTCAAAGGCAAAGCTGGCCCGGTTTATGGCCCAGAGAAACTACAAGACTTCTGCCTTGTAGCTGTCATAGGCGCCCGCGAAAGATGCCTCCGAGATGACTTCAGACCCCTACAACTTCAAAATCCGTGGAGGAAGGGACGATTGTACGTCAGGCTCAAGCACGATGTGTTGGCAGCACTGCAACATTCTGCCAAACAACCCGCGTATATTTAAACGGGACTTATTTGTTTATTAGGCAAAGGAATAGAGATATTTTTTCGTGGCATAGGATTTATAGTTGGAACTGCTTAGTCACCGTAGGAAGGTAGATAGCGTTTGTAAATAAGACATAAGAAATTACTTCACCGCCTATTATTTTAATTTGGGATGAATATTGCAATTATTTTTGCCTACCTGCTTAAAATCGGTAATCGTTTGGTCAATTATTACAATTTTTTACTTTCTACAGTGACTAACTTCTTTATTAGTTTCATTTTGGTGCCAATTCTGATTATTTTAATGCTTTAAATAGTTAAGTGAAAGTTGTGAGTAATAATAGTAAATATTTAAACAGAATTTATGGTGCTTTTCACTGTAAAATATTATCGCTTTAATATCTCTATCAGATTTCCACAGACTATTTGTTAGACTGTTATAGAGTTTATGCTTAACGAGATAGCTATTCCTGTTTAGATGAATTTCTACTTCTTATCGTGCTGTTTATGTAGTTCTATCGATCAATTTAAACTATCTTAGGTCATAGACTTACTTACCTTAAAAAAATCTTATTCAGATATCATACAGAATCATCTAAAACTCATTCCTCTTCGAAGGCAAAGACAAATTTTAAAAAATCGGTTTGAAAATAGAAAACAAAAAAAACTTGTTTTCTTGTTGGTAAAACGAACGAATAACTTTTTTTTTTAATTTAATGAACTCGTACAACGTGGATCAAAGTGCCTGATTATTTTCGAAAAATAATACTTACTGATAAAATCATATCTCTGAGGTAAACAGGGTTACATTTTATTACCTAATCCATGATACTATTTTAACAGTAATTCTTTATCGCTATGTTATTAAAAGCAATAAGATAAGCGGACAGATTATATAATTATCCCAAAAAGGAACATTGTGAAATCCGCCGTCCACGGTCTTACTCAAAAGTAACATGTTAGATACCTACAAACTCAAATCACTAATGAGTGGCCAGTCAATTTTGAGTAGCATTGTGGACGATAAAGAAAGAAAGAAAAAAAAATATTTGCGACACGCACAGGAAATACAAAAATAAAAAAGAACATTAAAACTAACAAAATACGAAAACAATAATAAAAAAGAACATTTAGGGCCTGTTTCACCACCTCCGATTAGGCTCTCGTTAACTTACTAGGCAGATAATATCCTACAAATTCTGTTCCATTTTTTAATTTATTCGGTAAGTAATGGCTGAAATAGGCACTAAAACTAACAAAATAGTGAAAACAAAGAAGAGAAAAGTAGACCGTGCGAGGCCAAAAGACTCATATCTTAGCAAAATGCTACGATATTTGAAAAAAATAAAGTGGCACTCCGGGAGTGCCGACAGAAGAGAAAACTTTAAAAAAAATCGGCGCTGCGGTAATCAACGCGTTGATGTCTTTTTATGGTCAAAAGCTGGTGTCGTCACAGTGTCGCGAAATCAATGGTTTAGTCCCATCTCAAAAATGTCCAACGCGCCTAAAGAAGTTTTCACTTCTAAAACAAATACCATTGCGATCGGCCAGTACCTACTATTACCTACTTCCGAGCAGAATTTTCCTAAATATTCATCTATATTTTTTACCACCGCCGCATGTATTAAATGTCTACTTATATAGGTACCCACATCAACATCATTAGGGAACTAGTTATCCTATGCAATTATAATAACAGTTTGTTGTCGAATATAGGCGTAGAATAAGTGTAAATAATTTAAAACTAATGTAATCTATTGGTAAAATTAATTATGTAGATATGTTTTGATAATTTAAACTGTGCGAATGTCGATAAGTTATTTTGTAAATAACTTTTGTTTCCACTTTTAATAAATTAGTTTGGGTAAATATTATTTACTTTTACGAAAAGTATATGAATTGATAGAAAATATGAGTGGTCTCAAAAAAATACTGTTTCTCTAAATATTTTCTCCTACGTGCTGTAGGATTATTTTTATTATTATATTAATACTTAGATCTCTCAACAAAATGTTTTGTTATTTAAAATCTATTATGAGTATTATCTTATTGACATAATTATGAATGGACTGAATGATTGTTTTTTAATTTAAAATATAATACTCAAGATTTGTGTAATTTACAATAATTTTACTATAAAGTAATTGTAAATTCTGTAGGTAATTGCTGTGTACAAAAGGGAGTGTAAATTAGAAC
The DNA here is from genome assembly GCA_963680765.1 of Agrochola lychnidis. NCBI lineage: Eukaryota > Metazoa > Arthropoda > Insecta > Lepidoptera > Noctuidae > Agrochola > Agrochola lychnidis. The sequence goes on from OY796853.1 coordinate 21,777,925, forward strand.
AGAATTATAAAAGAATGTAAAGATGTAAAAGAAATTATCAACGATTCGAGCCATAAATAAAAGATATATTGCAATTTTTAATAAAGCCTAACTGAATGTCTTATGATATAAATAATTTAAAGTTTTATTTTAGATTATCATGATTGTATGTATTCACCCAATCTGGTGTTGTACATTAGAAATTAGCAAGAGTGGGGTTATGAAATGATGCACAAAAATAAATGTATTTCAAATCTTTCTTTGTCATTTTATTTAAAAATCTTAGCAAAAAAATACCTAGCGCCTCTATGGTCAAGTGATGGCAAACGCGACCTCTAAACGTGCAGGCCCGAGTTCCATCCCCGTATCAGGCAGTGTGTCTCACTCACCCACTTTTATATAGCACTACCTACTACGTAACGCAGTCGAGACGAATGCTACGTCATACCTACCAGACGGCTGCTACGATGCCTAGGTCACGAGATTAATACTACGTCATACCTACCAGACGTCTACTACGACGCCTAGGTCACGAGATTAATACTACGTCATACCTACCAGACGTCTGCTACGACGCCTAAGTCACGAGATTAATACTACGTCATACCTACCAGACGTCTGCTTCGACGCCTACGTTACGAGACAACTACTACGTCATACCTACCAGACGTCTGCTACGACGCCTATGTTACGAGACGACTGCTACGTCATACCTACCAAACGTCTACTACGACGCCTACGTTACGAGACGACGGCTACGTCATACCTACCAAACGTCTACTACCACGCCTACGTTACGAGACGACGGCTACGTCATACCTACTAGACGTGTGCTACGACGCCTACGTTACGAGACAACTGCTACGTCATACCTACCATGAGTCGGAAACTACCTCAAGTTACAAGACGATTGCTACGTCATACCTACAAAACGACTGCTACGGAACGCCCTCATGACCACTGCACGTAACACCTACGACATCCTCCTATGCTACTCCAAATGGAAGGTACTTTCCACCCTGTTTCCCCATTCTCACTCATCCAGGGGATTCTCGCGATCTCAACTAGGTCATCCCCTTGTGGGCCCTTACCCAAACTAGTTAGCTTATTTTATTTGATTGCACTTTATTTGAGAAATAAACAGATGCATTACTTATCAAACTAAAGATTAAAAACCGGCCAAGAGCGTGTCGGACCACGCACAATGAAGGATTCCGTAGTTGGGATGAATTTATTTCAAGGACAAACTTAACATTGTAATTGAAAAACATGTTCTCCCACACATTCTAACTGCAAATGTAAGTTTGTACACACAATATTGGGAGATTTACCATGTTATTTTAAGACTATAGACTTCTTCTAGGATTTCCTAGGTATTTACGGAATTGTTTTCAACATTTTAGACTCTGTAGTTTTGGAGATAAGGGAGTGGTAAATTTTTACTATTTTCTTAAATATTAAAATATTGAGATCCTCACAACAAACCCTTTCATTTGATATGTCACACAGTACCTACAGTTCGCAAAACTTTTATTTTTCAATTTGCCCCAAAAAAGTTATTCATATTCAAAATGCATTTATTTTCATTAGACATCCGTGTTTGCGTCACAAAACATTTATTTATGCAACACTCATGTGATACTATTATCACACGTGTTTTAATACCCCTCATTATACAACAGTTGCATACAAGACTTTATCAACACCCATGATATGAATCCTCTATAAAAGTTTCTGAAACCATCGGGTGTTTGTAATTCAAGATCAAGAATAAAGAAATGCCCACAAAATTCAGTACAAGTCCACGTATGTATATCGCCTGCAGCAGCACATCACACACACACATGCGTGCAGCGGGTGCTGCTGTCCCCCGTTTGAACATTGAAACGAATTGCACAATGAAATTTAGTACAACATTATAACACTCGTTTGGATGATGTCGATGCCTTACGGGCGAAAAAGAATAACCGCCTCTTTTCAAATTTTACAGGGGAGTGATTTAAAGTTCAAAATAAACGAAAAAAAATCATAAAAAATTAAGTATAGCTCCCGAAAGCCTGGAAATGAGTTTTTATAATATTTAGCATGCTATCTATAAGATGGCGTTTTTATTTTTACGTAATTCAGCCTGCAAGAAGCAGTTACTGTCGGTTATCCCCAAATGGTCTTTATTTTAAAATCACCCAAAATGTCGTAAATTGAATTATCAAATTATCTGATGCGAGTAAAAATGACCTAAATTCAACCCATGTTTTATTTAAATTAAGGAAAAAAAGGTCAAGTCTTGGTTTTTAGAGAAAAAAATGTGATAATATAATCTAACCAACAATGTAACAATAGTTGACTGAAAGGAAAATTGTATCAAGCACATTTTTTGAAAAGATGTCAATTATTTAGTGGATGTATTTTGATTATTTTACTTTAAAAAACTGTTATCTCTGCATTTAACATTTTAAGTTCACCCAAGAGGTATAGGTATACAATAAAAAACCATTTAATTAGGTAATCAGCTCAGTCTTTAATTAACATAAAAATGGCACCTCACACTTATCAAACTAAAAACATACTAAATAACAATTGTTTGTAATAAACCCTCGTATTGTATCAAAAAATCACCGTGATCAAATAGACTTAGAACTATTGCACTAAAAGACTACAGACCAAACAGAGTCTGCAAAATGCGGCCAAAACGGAATAAACGACTAACTATGTTTTAAACACGAACAGGCATAACAAACTAAATACATATTTCTGAATTTTTACTTCCAGCCAAAATAGTTTAACGTACAATCATTAAAATATTACAAAAAGTCCAAAAGGTGTAACTTCTTTATTCTTAAATAATTCGTAGATCAAACACCAAAAAAATAATTTTACAAAAATTGAAGTCGTTTACAACGAAATAAATTGACAGAAGTCTATATTTTTCCTACCGCGTAACCGACAAAAAGTTTCACGTAGGCAAACGTTACCTAGACCAATCGACGCAGAAAAAAAAGGCGATTCTAAGCAGGGTTGTAACGGATGTCATATAACGGATGAGGATGCGGATGAGGATATCGAGATAATCAGGTTTGAGGATGCGGATGAGGATACGGATATTGGAAAATTCCTTATTGAGGATGCGGATGCGGATGTCATGCATACAAAAAATAGCCCTTGTTTTTTATAGTATTTGTATTATAGGTAATCATTTGATAGGTTACCGTAGCATAATTCACCTGCAAAAAACTTTACTTCTACGAGCAAACAAAAAGTAAACAATAACACGCAACCCGGCACCCAGTAACTCAAATTGTGACATGTGAAACCACAGTCGTGCCACCACTGCCACGTATGGCCGATCGTCTGTCATAGGACAAGGACATTGCGAATTCAGCCAATAGGAACGCGTAACTCACTTATCGGCGCGCCCATCTAGCTCGGCGCGAGTTTTTAGAAAATCACTATTTGTGCGAACAATGTAGGGTCACATCCCCATAGAAATTATGAGGATGCGGATGAGGATGCGGAGCTTTTAAAATCAAAAGTTGAGGATGCGGATGTTTTGCGGATATCAAAATTTATGCGGATGCTCCGCAGTTGCGGATGCGGATACGGATATCCGTTACATCCCTGATTCTAAGTATGTATATAACTGAATTTCTCAAAAAATGTCGCTTATCCCTTTTCGGCCGTAAGACATCGATGTAATGATTACTATGACACTGGCTGTTATAATGTTGCCAATAAGCTAACTGTTTAAGAAACTTTTATAGAGGTTTTATAGCATGGGTGTAGAATAATGTGTACCAAATTTCAAACCTGATACTAACCCACAGAATACACATCAGAAACACTGACCAGCAAAATGCAAAAAAAACGTCAGAAAATTTGAATTTCGCGGCTACAGTTGCAGATTCACAGTTCACACCATAGTAGTTTCTGTTGCTGAATTTAAAAAAAATGTCTTAACCAAATTCAAATATTTTATTTCAGATAAACATCCATAATAATGTTAGTGGTAGATTATAATAACTGTGGTAGTAGTATATTTAACTTAGCCTAATATTAGTAATAATAAATAACCAACGAACCATTGAACAGTTCGTCCAATGGTACCACAGAAATCGTACACTGGATCCAAGTACCCACCTTTTCGAAGTACCCACCTTCGTAAGAGGGGAGAGTCCCACCGATCTGAAAATACATTCAGGATGCTATTGGAGGAAGAGCGCAATCGCGCCATCATGGAAGCGCTTACCTACATATGTCTTAAAGTCATAATAATAATTGTATCCTTAGAAGTTAATAGCTGGCGCTATTTTATAGATTGTTATAAATTGCATCATTTTCAGTAGCTCCCACTTGATGGCAGTAGTTTCCACTAGTTTCCTTCAAAGCCCAATGGTCGGATGGCTGTAAGCCGTTTTGATAGGAAGAAGAATAAAGAGTGTGCAACCGATAAAGATCGAAACAACCTACTTACACTCTGTGCTACTTACCATAACCTCCACTTACCTAATAATAAATTCTACTAAACTACCTACTACAGGGGCCTTACTGTGCGTTCGCACTGGCGAAACATTTACAGCGAAACATGTTGGAATCTCTATTTTCTGTCAATTTTCCATACAAAGTTTGACAGGCACTAGAGATTTCAACATGTTTTGTTGTGATGTTTCGCCAGTGCGAACGCATAGTTACTTTGACGTGTTATGTTAAAGCCATTATTGTTCCGCTGTGAAAATGGGACAGTGCTATTTATGCTGTATAACTCCATCTCTCTCTCACACTGGAACAATGATGGCTTTAACACGTCAGCGTCGTAGTACGGTCCCAGACCTCTCTATATAAAATGTACTCTGTACTACAGACTAAGGCCCGTATTACAGAACCTCGCTCAAAACTCAAGCATTAGGTACTTTTTGATTAGTACCGTGAAACCTGTCAACTTTGCCACTTTACGGTGGGTAAAAAGTTTTAAAAGGTTTTTCTTAAAAAAAACTCTATGATGTTATAAAAAGCAACCAATGAGATATGTAGTAAATTTTATGCATTATTGAAACACAATCTTATATCTATTGTTTTCTCATTCTATAGGTAGTGATTTTTAATCCAAAAAACTTTTATGGCAAAGTCAACTATCACTTGTGGTAAGATTGCCATCCCAAAATTTAGGATAAATTTAAAAGAGTTACCATAAAAAATCACAGTCATCATTACCACATGCTTGGTCACTGTAAATATACAGGGTTACTGGTAACTCGACGTATTCCTTGCAGGACGTCATAGTAGAGTTAAAATGCAACAAATTAAGCCACCAAATGTTCTACCGAAATTCAGTAGCTTTTGAATTAGTTAAGAGTTTTAGTTTTTTTATGAAAAATCCCAGATTAAATCATTTGAAACCAATTTAAAAATGATTTACGGCGCGACTGTACTGAAATTTAAGTTATTATCATAGTTGACGCCGTAGCAGACCTTTGTTAATAATTAAAAGTTCAATAATGCCTAAAACTTTGGCAAATATCACTAACCAAACATTTAATTTTTTGTAATTTTTGCTATTACTTCATAAAAAATGTAGTCTAGTGCAAAAAAAAAATGCTACACCTGGTGTACAAATTACTAAGAAAATATCCTTGTCTTATCAGCTATCCAAAAAGGTATGAAAGTTAATACAAAATCATGGACTACATTATGAAAATCGTTTTTGATTTAGTACAGGCGTGCGTTTCACAAAAAGGTGATTATTCGAAAAATCAAAAATAAAATCGTGAACATTATTATTCTTTTTAATCAATATTAAAAACTTTAATTACACACATTTCACACGTCTTGTTCGATGTGCTGCCCTCGGTTTCGAATACATGTTCTTATTCGCTTCCTTACTTCGGTTTTTGTTATTCTTGATGTGATTGTTGCCCTCATCTGGTCCGCCGCATTTGTAATTCTCTCCCTTAGTTCTTCAATTGAATTTACTGGGGTCACATAAACTAGATCTTTCATATGACCCCAGACGTAAAAGTTTAGCGGCGTCAGATCAGGGCTTCGTGCAGGCCACGGAATCGGCCCACCGCGCCCTATCCATCGGTTTGGATAGTTTTCATCCAGCAATTGTCGAATTGTGATTCGGAAGTGGGCTGGACATCCGTCATGTTGGTAAATCATGTTTGCTCTTCTTTCTTCCGGTACATCCGTGAGCAGTGCTGATAAATGATTTCTGAGGAAATCTTCATAAAGTTCCCCATTTAGTGTTCGGGGTAAAAAATGTGGGCCAATTAATTTGTCGTCAATAATACCCATCCAAACATTAAGCGAGAACCTTCGCTGGGATGCGGTTGGTTTCAGTTTTTTAGGGTTTGCTTCTGCTTTCGGTGCCCAGTAATGTAAGTTGTGGTAATTTGTGATACCATCACGATCAAAACATGACTCATCGGTCCACAGAATGTTTTTTAAAAAGTTTTCGCTGTCGGCGTCGGCACTTAGCATAAAACGACAAAATTCAAGCCGTCTCGGCGGATCTCCTTCTTCTAATGACTGGACTGGTTGGTAATGGTATGGATGTCGGCCTGACAAGTGAACTACAGACCAGACTTTCCACTGTGACATACCAAGCTCACGCGCTACGATGTTTGTCGATGTGTTAGGATCGTCAATAAAACGTTGAAGAATAAGCTCCTCGTCCTCAGCCTTGTATCTCCGGGAACGACCAGTGTCAACTTGCCTGCTTCTTTGGACGCTGCCAGTTTCAGATATTCGCCGATAAGTCGATCCGAAGACACTAACGTGGGGGAGTCGGCGGTTGGGAAAGCGAAGTTGATATTCTCGCCGCGCCTCAGCAGCGTTACCGTCACAAAGTCCGTAACAGTACATTATGTCAGCGTATTCAGGATTAGAATATGCAGCCATAGTCAGCGCTTACAATGAAGGCACAGCACAACACAAGAGCAAGATACGCAGCAACAGTTAGGGAAATAGCCAGTAACAAAACACGAGCTTGCGCGACGTAGAGTTGAAACTAACTAACGCTGACGACCAAATTTTGCAAAATCGCACCCCCTGTCATGCCGAGAGAACAATAGCGACCAATCACAAAGCTCCCCGAGTGTTTGGAGTTCAAGCGTAGGTAAAAACTACGAATAATACGAATACGAAACAATAGGTTGACCGTCTCGCAATTTTACCTGCCCCCCATAAAACTCTTTTCTTCCCTGGCACACATGCAAAAGTATTGACAATCATACCTTTCTGAATAACTGATAAGACAAGGATATTTTCCTAGTAATTTGTACACCAGGTGTAGTATTTTTTTTTGCACTAGACTACATTTTTATGAAGTAATAGCAAAAATTACAAAAAATTAAATGTTTGGTTAGTGATATTTGCCAAAGTTTTAGGCATTATTGAACTTTTAATTATTAACAAAGGTCTGCTACGGCGTCAACTATGATAATAACTTAAATTTCAGTACAGTCGCGCCGTAAATCATTTTTAAATTGGTTTCAAATGATTTAATCTGGGATTTTTCATAAAAAAACTAAAACTCTTAACTAATTCAAAAACTACTGAATTTCGGTAGAACATTTGGTGGCTTAATTTGTTGCATTTTAACCCTACTATGACGTCATGCAAGGAATACGTCGAGTTACCAGTAACCCTGTATACTACAGTTGTATAATATTTTACACTGGCAATTGATTTTCCAAAATGTGGCAAATTCACCCGCCTTGTTTCAATTTTTTCAAACTAAATAGAAATAGCTGCCAGGGCTGCATCAGAAAAATTAAGGGTGGTAAGTAGGAAAAAAAAGGATTGTGTGGTTTTTATGAAACCACGGTAAAAGTGAAACTTCTAAAGGCGCCGCCATATTGGCCTTGGCTGCTCTGACGAGCGCCTTTCACTTTATCCCTACTCCGCGGCCGACCGTCACGCGTCATGCAACACACAGACGAAAAAGTTTGAGACGATGTAATAAAAGTTTCACTTTAAAAACTAAATAACAATATTTTAGTTTCTTTTTTGTGACAGCCCTAGCCTCTAAAAAAATATGGCAAAGTCGACATTACTAAAACTTTGCATTGGGTTGGTATATTTGCCAACAGTGATTTCTTAAGGTTATATTGGAAAAAGAGACGTAAATTATCATGGTTTTAATTAAAGAATATTATTAAGAACGTGGTATTAAAGTTTGACTTATCTACACAAAGTATATCCCACTTATTTTCACTAAAGTTTTGGAGCTCAAAGTCACTCACAGTTAGCGCGGGAAAAAAGTAACCGCCAAAAAATTACAGTTCTATGTGAGCTGCACGCGTAGCATGACCACCGTAGAAACGAGTTTTGTCGACGGAAGAATAGACAAAATGACAGATAGTGATTGTTTATCTGTCATTTTGTCGATTCTTCCGTCGACAAAACTCGTTTCTACGGTGTTCATGCTACGCGTGCAGGGTTGTAAATAAAATGTTGCCAATCAAATATTCTAATTTGATTTAAGAATATTACAAACGTTAAATAAAATACAGTTTTGACGTTACAAATTATTTTGCCTCGTAAGGCGGTATATGGTAAATTAAACAACTTTTGGCAAAGTTGCCAGTTTTCACGGTAATGCTTGAGTCTTGAGTGAGGTTCTGTAATACGGGCCTAATCCTTAGAAACGAGTCAAGTAGAAGCAAAAAGTCATTCATAACGCTGGCAACCAAGGACCACTAATTCCATGCTGGCAGCACAGCAATACAGTTTGTCACTGTCATTATTTCCGGCCGTCCATAGTGTTGCCACGTAAGCCCGTTTCAGGCTAGATCTAGCACTTTTTACACTGGTTGAACCCGTTTTTCATTCCTTTTAGGGCAATCTAGCCCCAAATGATAAATTGTTAAAAAAAAATCACAACTCTCTTAAAATACTGAGACCCAGCAGGAAGTAATCTACATCAGGATTATTTTAGCTTTACCACATACAAATGCTGTGGAACGTGCCGCCTCCAGAAAAACAAAAAATCGCAATAAAATGCAACTAAAAATAATGACTATATAGACTATATATTAAAACGTTGAAAACAAACCTGTTGCTCTCACCAATTACCTCATGAGGTAATAAAAAAGGGTAGAAGCAATACTAAATACTCTTTCAAATTAGACACTAACATCCGTGCATCCACCGCAACTCTCAATTTCCACAGCTGCAGCTATAAGTACTAAAGAAACAGATTCCTCTGAGGATGATTTAGATTTTAAATCTGTCGGTCCATTAGAAGGTACAGACGCTAGCACATCAAGCTACCCGAAACTGTCAAATTTTCCCAACCAACTTTGAACCTTAGACTTCAGCGATAAAGTTGAAAATTTAGTAAATAAATTTGACAGATTGTAGTAGCTTGATGTGCTGGCGTCTGTACTTACAGTACGACACAACTTAGATGTAGCATCGGCAAAATTCGTAAAACCGATCACCATCCGAACTAATTGCGCCTTCAAAATCATCAATCTTTATTAATTTATGTTTGGCAATGGGTGTTATTAACCTGAAATAAATGAATTTATTATTATATTTATTATTTATTACTACTTTAGGTGAAAATGATCTTTACATAAACGCAATAACTTGTAAAGTTATATAACCAAATACGTTGTAAAATTAAAATGAATCAATGCAAATTTTCAAATTCATGTTACATTTAAATGGATCGTACTGTACCTAAATTTATTTTCAATATAAGTGTTTTAGTGAATATTATTGATTTTCTTTAGTCCTTTCTAGAATTTTTTTTATATCTTGATTCTAGCCCGTTCCCATCCTTATTCTAGCAGTTCTAGCCCGTTTCAGCTTCGTAAGTAGCCCCTCTTAAAAAAATAAGGTGGCAACACAGTCCGTCCGTCATCATTCAACTCAATAAATTCATTCATTCGATCAGTCTATCTATCCTTAAAATTGCAGTCTGTGGATCGGTCATTGACGTTGTCAACGTTGTCAAGCGAATTCTTTTGAAAAAGAAAACTAACATTGAACTGAATTTCCTATTCAGTTTTGAGATTTGACAACGTTGCCCTTTTCACACACAAATAAAATAATCTTGTAAAAATGAGTTTAGTAGCTAACACCGGGTAAGATATTTGTGTTTGAAACCTGTACAGTTGTGTGATCTACTTTCTTCTAATTTTTCGTATCGTTGTATAATTAGGAAATTGGCTGGACGGACGCTGTTCATCACTGGCGCATCTCGAGGTATTGGTAAGGCTATTGCTTTGAAAGCAGCGAAGGATGGTGCCAACGTTGTCATTGCCGCCAAAACAGCCGAGCCGCATCCTAAGTTGCCTGGAACTATTTACACTGCTGCAGAAGAAAGTAAGTGTATTCACCTTATTTATCAGCTTTGCATACCTTCTATAATTAGCCAGGAACCTCGTTTAATTCATATATCTATTATTACTTGATTAAATATGAAATTATATGAGTTGGACTTTGCCCTCCATATTGCTTTGGACTTCGAACTTCCGATAATTGACCTAGATGGATTTGTTTTGTAAACTATCACTTCAATGTTGTGCATATTTATTGTATAATAAGGATACATAATACCAATTTTTGTACCTCTGATATAATAATCATAATGATTGCTAATCAGAGAGCTATGACATTTTATATTTCATAGTGCCTTTATTATTTATTGCAAGATTCTATTTGATGTAAAGTTTCTCTTATTTAGCCTGTAATCACGCACTAAACCTTTATATGATGGCGCCTGTGGCAGCTAACAAATGATAAAAAATCCATTTGCTAAATAATAGTTCTAGCGATAGGCGGAGTTTCTTGCCCATTCTTCTCCATCAACTAGCTTCATATTTCTGACTGTTCAAAAGTGCCTGTAAATGGTTTAATTGAAATAAATGCTTTGAGTTGGGCATTATTGGGACCCGTACAACAATATAAAAGCATTTATTCCCTTAAATTTAGCAGTAATTAGCAGCAGTATTACCTAAACGTTTTAAAAACATGCTATCATCGCAAGCTATCATACAGTGCTGCTATTATATACTTCCTAGTCTAGAAAACTTGGCATGCAGAGATCATAGCATTGCGTTATCTAATAAAAGTTCAACAATCAGATAAAAAGTATTACAACATACCTTGCAGGAGTCTTATTTTAAGTCATAAATGTACAATCGCTTGATAAAATCCAGTACTTATTTGGATTGGACTTTGTTCTCCATTTTATAATTATGGACTTTAAACTTCTGTTGACCTTGATAGATTGTTCTTGTTATCTGTCAAAACAGTTTTTTATTGATTAACATACAGAGATGTCTTTGAAATCTTTGTACAACCATTTATTTTCTATACATTTGGTTGAATGTTTATCTTATTTAACCTGTGACCATCCAGCATTACTGGCTTTATGTTGGATAAATATGAAAGCTGTTAATCAATTAGTTGACAACCTATCAAAATAAAAATAAAAAACTTCACATATACCTATATGGACACCTATGAAACAAGATAGTTAATTGATTCAGGCTTGACCTTGCAGAAATCCATTTATAAAATACAATAGATGTTGTTACATTTAGTAACCAGTTCCACTTAACTATTCCGTAACTTTAGGAATAGTTTAGCAGAAAAGGTTACTAAATATAACAATGTCTTCTGTATTTTACTTATGAAACATCAGAAGCTAGGTGCACAGTTCCAATTGGTCGTTTCCTATGGAGAAGAGCAAGAAACTCCAGTTACTGTTTTAAATATAAATGGCTTTTACAATGTTTTCAAATAACCATGTTAATAGATATGAGAGGACAGTGTAGGCCTATCAACAAGTACTAGGTACTTAACAAAATAGAAAATGGTCTACAAATCTACAGTCTGTTAAGCCTACAACATTCTCTCATTCACAAATTATAAAAGAATAAATATAATTCGCGGGTCTCAAACCTCGTATCCACAAAACCGTTACTTTTCAGGAGAGACAAAAAACTGAATAACTTTTTTTGTGATTGAGCCAGCTTATTGTGTTTTTGCATGTGGCCATATATTTACAGTTCAGTTCATATGGAATGCTTGATTTTAAGGTATTTCCTCTATAACACCAGTTTTTGGTTCTTACGTCTATTTGGCATGACGGAAATACGGTAAAACTCCATCAAAATTCCCCCAAAAATGCTTGGAATTTATGGACGTAAAACTTTTTTCCTTAAATTATTAATAATTATACCAATATTTATTTGAACTTAGTTGGTGATTTAAAATATTGCAATTTAGGAATGAGAAACCATCAAAATTAATGTTATTTCTGTAATTTATTAATTTATACGTCTGTCTGGCTTGTCATTAATACTGAGAGGTGTTTGAATTCTAAGTGGAAGTATAGACCATTTTTGTTCTACAATGTAGAAAAAAAAGAACAAATGGTAGTAATTACAATTTTTTTCGGTGTGAATAAAAATAAGAACAAAAAATAAGCATATAAAAATGTAAAAAATCATAAATCTGAACAAAATTATTTTAAATGATATAAAAACACAAACATACAAAACTGAGCTCATTATTGATTGATACATTATCACAATCACCGAAAATTGGCCGTGGCAACACACAAAACGCGTAAACTCTGGACGGACGAGAAGATCACCGAACTCGAGGAAGAATTGAGCAGGTTACGATCGGGTATTTGGGTTATCTGAAGTCCGAAGAGAAGGGGAGGACTCGATAATCCTCAAATCCGGGAACCTACTCTATTTCCGGGAGGGGCGATCAGCAGTCTCAAGGTGATGTCGGGTTTATCATTCATAAGTCCTTTGTAAGCAACGTGCTGAAGATAAGAAGTGTGTCGACCAGGGTGGCGTACTTTATACTCCGAATATTAGCAAGATATTCGTTGAAGGTAATACAGGTTTTAGCCCCGACCTCGTCACACCCCGACGATGAGGTGGAGACCATGTATGAGAAAATTTTCAGAGCCATGTTTGTCTCTAAAACTCACTTCACCGTTGTTATGGAGGACTTCAATGCAAAACTGGGCAAACGAAACAATTATGAACTACGAGTGGGTCAATTTTATGGAGAAAGAAGGCCTCTTTATAAGAAACTCCTTCTTCAGGAAGTATGATGCAACTAAGAAGAAGAAAGAAGATAGATACATCATTATTTCGACGAAGAAGCAAACATTTAATAATGTCTCTGTCATCAATGCGTTGAAAACCGGAAGTGATCACCGCATAGTAAGAATTGCAAATAGTACATTGAATCTAAATATCAAGCTGGATAGATCTCAACTGATGAAGTTTACCGACCAGCACCGATCCAAATCCAAAACCTCGAGAGCTCAAACTTCAGAATCGTTTCAAGTGCTTAGGGAGCTCCATGGACGATTATAATGATGGGTTCGTGAAAACTGTTCATACGGTTGGGTCTAAGATTTTCAAGACCCGTCGTAAAAATAGAAACAAGAAGCTCTCTCAATCTACTTTACAGCTCATGGAGGAGAGACATGAGATGATCCTGCAGTCTTCAGACGTTGCGTGCATCTACCGGTAGCTCAATGGATGGATCTGTAAGTTCTTGAAAAGCGACCTTTGGTGCTTTAATACTGACGGTATTAAAGACGCGGGAAAGAGCGGAACAAGAGCTTCAAGTTCTTTGCAAGAGATCTGTATATTAGGGAGAGCCAGCTCATGAAGATCTTCGAGAAAGAGGTCAATCGTCGAATCCGACTCCGTTGTCCGACTCGGCTGGGGAGCGTTCGGGAAGCTGCGTTATATCTTCTCGTTTCACATACCACAGTGTCTCAAGACGAAAGTCTTAGACCAGTGCGTGTTGCCAGTGATGACCTATGGTACTGAAACGTGACGCTCAAAATGGGCCTCAATAGAAGGCTGAAAATCATCCTAAGAGCAAAGGAGTAAGCTATGCTTGGAGTTTCCCTACGTGATCGAATCAGAAATGAAGAGATCTATAGGAGAACCAAGGTAACCGACATAGCCTGCAAAATTGCCAAACTTAAGTGACAGTGGGCAGGCATATTGCGCGCAGAACAGATGGCCGATAGGACCCACGGAAGATAATTAATTCAGCATTAAAATTGACGTCTACTCCATATGGCAGCTCATTGCAGAATGACTGTGTTGGGTATTCTTGAAATGACTATACGTCCACATTTTGACGAAATCTTGAGACAGCAATACTAAAATGTGTAGATGTGTGTACATACGTCTGCAAGTGATGACTAAATATCTTCAGGATCATGTTGAAATGGACAGTCGATGCGCATAAGTCCCTCTGGCCCGACACAATTCCCTTAGATCATAATAAAATTGAAGGTCGTACGTGCATACGTCTTTGTGGCACGTTAAAACTGCCCCAAAAAGTAATAAGTGTTGCTCTTACGTCTACTATACGGCTATATGGCCTAAAAATAATTGCAGATTGTCTAGCTTACGATAAATAATGTTTTGTAATTAATTTCAAAAGTAATTAATATTAAATTATAAGAAAAATTGAGGTTACGTATCGCATATAGTAGAATCCAATGGCATTAAAAACGAAAAATCGCATTTTTGCATGTACGCCCCTATGGTTTGAGACCCGCGATATAAGGACAAATAAAAAAAAAGACATGGACTAGACAAGCAAGGAACGGGGAGAATTGGAAGGGGATGGAGGAGGCCTTTGCTGAAGGGCACACAGAGTCTCAAAACTAGGAAAAAAGAAAATGTTTTTGTAACAATAAAATTGTAACTCTGAAATAAGGCTATAAATAAATAAAAACCTATTTAGACCAAATGACATGGTTGCCACTATAACTGTAACAAATCTGAATTAATATGCTGTCCACAAAAGCTACTATGGTTTGGACACTTTTTTATTTATAACTTAGTGACTAAAACATGCAAACTTCAGTGACTTAAAAATGCATGATTGAATGTTTTGTTTTTAGTTGAAGCCCTTGGAGGCAAGGCGCTGCCATGCATTGTCGACGTGAGGGATGAGAAACAATTACAGAAGGCTATTGATGAGGCTGTGAAGAAGGTAAACAATCATTCCCATCAGCAACATTTTAACTGATTCTTCCACTAGAATTCCTCAAAGACTTGTTCTAAGAATATTTGCAAAATTCTTGAAATCATTGCCCATTGCTCAGACCCCTGATTACCATACACAGTTAGAAAATTGATTAGAACTACTACTACTAGAATTTGATCAGTGATAGCCTAGTGGTGTGACCGTCAGACTGCCAAGTCATAGGTCTTGAGTTCGAACCCAAGTCACGCACCTCAGACTTTTCGGATTCATGTGCGTATTGTATAATTATCACTTGCTTCAAAAACGTTGAAGGAAAACATCGTCAGGAAACCGACAGAATCAGAGGCCCATGGGCGGCTTTAAAACTCTGACACCAGGTTAGTCACTAACCACACGAAAAGAAGAAGTTAGAAAATTAACTCTTAAAAATAAAGAGCCGAAAGGGTTTTAAAATTCAATCGCTCCAAGTGTGAGGAAGCTCATACCTTAGTCACTACCTCTGGGTTGCATCAGTTGATTTTAAATCGCTTACTAAAATAAAAAGGTATATTTCGTTTCCAAACAGACTAGGTACCACCATACCAGGTATTAATTAATAAAATTATTCCCTGAATCTAAATACAGAATAATTTATTATTGCTGCTACAAAAACTTTACATAGAATTACAAATTATTCATAATATGACCTTGTTAGATAGCATTGTTTTAATTGCATATTAGGAATTTAGATAGATAAGACATAACATAACATCACGCCTTGGTTCCCCGAAGGTTTCGGCAGAGGTGTACCTGTAGAAGGTACACTCACATTTCGCCAGTTATGTTTATGTCCCATGTTATAGGGGGCGAGGCTATTGCCATCAACCGGGCACCAAACTCCGGGCTGCTATTTAGAAATTCCAGATAGAAAAACCCAATAACACTTTTCCCAACCCGGGAATCAAACTCAGGACCTCATGGTCAGCAGTAGTGCTTGCAACCACTAGACCAACGAGGCAGTCAAGTTAGATAGATAAATGAATAATTATTCATTTGTTTAGGTATCTATCTAAATTCTTACTTATTCATATTATTAATCATATAATCATTCTCATCGTTCTCTTGCTCTTATCCCAATTAATTTGGGGTTGGGGCAACATGTCTTTTATACTTCTTTTCGTCGTCATCTCAGGGCGAATAAACATTTCTTGTTTATTTCAGTTCAATGGCATTGACATCTTGGTGAACAATGCGTCAGCCATCTCGCTGACTGGCACCATGGACACTGACATGAAGAGATACGACCTCATGCACAACATTAACACCAGGGGAACTTTCTTGGCGTAAGTGACTCCGGTATTTGTTTCCCCATTTCTTCTCTAAACCTATATGGTCATACGGCATCCAACTATGGGGAGTGGCCAGCAAAAGTAACATAATGTGCCTCCAAAGATCTCAAAACGCCATCTTGAGGAACATTGTCGATGTACCATGGTTCACACAGAATGAAGAAATCCATGATTATCTCAACACTCCTACTATTCTTGAGGAAATTAACAAACATAAAAGCGTTATGCTGATCGTCTCGCCATCCACCCAAATCCTCTGGCTGTTAAATTGCTGGACAGCAGCGAATCTATCAATCGACTTAAAAGAGGTCAAGTAATCAAAAGAGGTAACAGTGGCAATGGCCCCTGTACCTGAAACGCCAACTATATTCATGCATACAAAATAATAGTCCAGAAAGGACTGATGACAGTTGATCAACAGAAATAAAAAATAAAATCTCTGGAGTAGTTAGATAGTAAATGTCGACTACTAAGTAGCTTATTTTACTGTTTTAAAAACGACGTAAAAGTAATTCCTATATCCATTTAATTACCGAATAAAAAAGTAAAAATCAGTAGTTTAAGTATTATTAAGTCTTATTAACCGACTTCCAAAAAGGAAGAGGTTCTATGTTCGTCTGTGTGCTTTTATGTATATTTTTCGATTTTAAAAATACTCTTTTGATTTAGTAGAGGAAGATTGCGCGGTGGTCCGATATAAATTTTATTAACTTTGCTTGGGTAGTTTTTGAGTTGCTTCAATAATACGTATTTTTCCCACTTAGTAGTGGATTATTTATATGGATACGTAAACTATGTGAATGATGTTATAATAATTTCCTGTCACTGTTATTTACATAGCAGGTAGTGTTATTCGAATTTGTATGGGGTAGGTATCAAAAGTGAAAAATACAAATTTACAAATAAGACAACCGGCTTCCAAAAAAACACTACACAGTGAAAAAGTAAATTTAATTTCGGAAGTTGGTGGCAAAAAAAATATTTCAAAACCAAGGACACCAACTTCCGAAAAAGAAGTTATTTTTCTCTTCATTGTGTTTTTTTGTTTTATAATTTTTTTTATAGCAGTCGTCATAATACAATTTTCGTTAGGACTTTTAAGTAAGCTAAATAACTTCAAACAAAAAAGTTCTGCGAAATAACATAATATTATGCACACTTAAAAAGACAAATCTGTACGAAAACAAACAATGTTTCAATGGTTATGAAGGTAAAACGTAATTATTTATAAAAATTGTATGTCTATCATGCAAATTATATAAACTACACCAATGATTTATGATCTGTAAATAAATTGAAGTTACCTTGACTGTTATGATGATTGCCAAGAAAATACAACTAGCATAACATCAAGCCAGTATTTCCCGAAGGCAAGGCAGACATGTATAGTTATGTAGCGGTTACACCGCCACATACAAACTACGCATCATAGACATGACGTCGGGGTTACCAATTTAGTGGAATGAGGAACAGGGAGTAAAGTTCACTCATCCACCATAGAAAAGGGAGGATCCTCCGACCAGACGGGTGTTGTGTCTGGCCCAACGGTTTGAAGCCGGAATCTGTTATATATGTTGATCACTCGGTAAACTCTAATTGCGCGATGCAGGATTTGTGTGACGTCATGTCTTTTTGATGCGTAGTTCCACATTTCACCAGTTTAAACAGTCCTTTCAGTATTTTTACTTCTGACTGCCAACCTTATAGCAATGAGAATAAAGTACACTTTGAAGCAAAATCAGAGGAAAAATAACTGTGGACTGTAAGTCCCATGTTATAGAGGGCGAGCATAGATAATATACATCTGTTGTAATTGAGATTATAATAAAAATGATTTGACTTGTAGGTCCAAGCTGTGCCTGCCTCATCTGAAGGCTAGCAACCATGCGCACATCCTCAACCTATCGCCACCATTGAACATGAGCCCATACTGGTAAGTAGAAAGTAACATAGAAGTGGAAAATATTGTTTTTATATAAGATTGTAGGTATAGTTTAACCGAGACCTCTGTACCGCGCCTTAGGAATGCGCGGTGAGGCGGGGGGCAGCGTTGACGAATGAGCGGCGGGACGCCGTGAGCGTTGACGAATGAACGACCTGCACTGCCCCCTGTCTCACTGCGCACATACCTTTTTTTTTGTGTGGGAAATTATTAAATAACTTCTCCCGCTCTGGACGGAGCGGTAGGGCGTGTCAGATTCTTACTGACTAAAACCCACCCGTGTTCCTTCTGTTGCTAGGGGCCACGGTATCCCTTTCAGACTTTCCTGCGATCCCGGCAGCGCACACCCCCCTCCCCCCCCCCACATACCTCCGCGCTCATACCTAAGATGCGATACAACGGTCTCGGTCAAACTAGATCTACTTAACACCGAATTCATGATTATTTAGTTTTGTGATCGAACATAATATCACGCCTGTATTCCCCGAAGCGTTAGGCACATTTCGCCATTTGTTAAAGTCCCATGTAATAGGAGGCGAGCCTAGTCCCATCACGCACAAATCCAAACTCCGGGCTGCTACTGAGAAATTCCAGATGGAAAAACCCAATAACACTTTGCCTGATACGGTTTTGTGGTCGAATCAATAAAAAGATGTATTACATCGACAATAATTCATTTAATTATCTACATTATTACACAATGAGTACTTAAAAAAATCTGCCTAGTCTTTTCCTATGTTGGGGTTAGCTTCCAGTCTAACCGGATGCAGCTGAATACCAGTATTTTACATGGAGCGACTGCCTTTACTGCCTCCATAACCCAGTAACTGACTAATACGATACCGCTTGGTAAGACTGGTTGTCAGACTTTCGGGCTTCTGACGACCTGTAACGACTGTCAAATATCCACGAATGACAGCCGGGACCAAAAGCTTAACGTGCTTTTCGAGGCACGGGGGAGTCTTGGTATGTAAAGATGGTCACCCATCTACGGACCACCCCCGGCAAGTGTAGCTTAATCTGATGGATCGACCCGTGCGGCTGATATTACTTAGCCACGAGCCCCTTACTCGGGTACTTATAAAATAAAAAACAAAAAATATTTCTATTTCAGGTTCTCAGTCCATGTGGCTTACACAATGGCTAAATATGGAATGTCAATGTGTGTGCTGGGCATGGCTGAAGAATTCAAGCAGGACAACGTTGCCGTCAACGCACTCTGGCCTAGAACTGGTATGTATTGGTACAAGAATACTTAATTAAATATAATCTCTTCAAAAATGTAAATTGAAAAATATCTTCCAATTTTTTCGCAAATAGGCTGTTCTTATCATCAACCTCTGTGCAGTTAAGGGAATTTTATTTTTTATTAATGGCAACACTGTTTATAGCTATCGCGACCGCTGCCATTGAGATGCTGACTGGCACCAGCTCCACCAGTCGTAAAGTGGACATCGTCTCTGATGCCGCATACGTCATGCTTAGCAAGTATGTATCTACAAATAATTTTATTACATAACACTCTTACAGTATTTCTATTTTCTTAATGTCCCTCGGGTATCATCGGATTTCCGAATACAAACGAATGCTAATTTCCATGTCCATCAATTATTAGACTTATCGTGTATAATAATTTGAATTCAGAACGAAGTGCTTTATTGTTGTTTTGTTTTGATTTCCGTGTGAACTATATAGAGCTGTAAAACTATTTTCCTATCTGTCGTGCCTACGACTTTAGCGGCTTTCCTCCCATGTTTAAAATAAATTACATTAAGTTAAAAGAGTATTGACAACTCCTATATACTTCCAAGTCGATTGAGAGTGTCCGGTCTGCACCAAGTGCAAAGGGCAACTGATAGAAATCCGACAACTGACGAAACACGAAGTTTGCCGAAGGACATTAAGAAAATAGAAATACAGTACATTCACGTCAGCCGTAGTCATAAAACGTGGGAACGAGATAACATTACTTAGCATAATCAGTCTATAACGTTCCCACTGCTGAGGCCTAGTGCGGTTTGGTGGATGGCACATGTCTTAAAATTGTTGCTTCTAGGACAGGCTGCTTTCCTCACAATATTTTCATTCAACGTTTTTGAGAGAAGTGGTGATAAAATTACACAAAGTAAAGTGCCTGCCTGGGTTCGAACCCGTGTAAGTCGTGGCCTTTTCCACTGGGCCACCACTGCTTTATATGCGAGGAGTTATTAAGTACGCTAACTCGTCGCACGTTTTATGACCGCGATTGCCTTCGTGAGTAAAGTGTCCAAGTAAACATTTTCTTATAAAATTTGTGCCTCCCAAAGACTGCTCAGTAATAGGGTAATGGCGCAATCATCAGTGATTGCAGTTTTTCTTATTTGTAAACTGAACAAATTGTCGTCATGCTCATAATAGACACGCATTCACTACAACTGAAGCACAAATTCAAATGTAACTGATTTTATTCAGTTTTAATTTTGACGGGCCTCAGAATGAAACGACCATAATATATTTCGCAGAGAACCACAAATGTTTTAAAACTCGTCATGACACGTATTGTCACTATTCGCAGG
The DNA here is from genome assembly GCA_963680765.1 of Agrochola lychnidis. Taxonomy (NCBI): domain Eukaryota; kingdom Metazoa; phylum Arthropoda; class Insecta; order Lepidoptera; family Noctuidae; genus Agrochola; species Agrochola lychnidis. The sequence continues at coordinate 21,798,732 of OY796853.1, forward strand.
GACCCCAAAACATACACGGGCAACTTTGCCATCGACGAAGATGTTGTCCAGTCTGTTGGTGTCAAGGATTTGACTCCATATGCCTGCGACCCTAGTAAGTATTTTGAATTTAGTGAGAATAGATGATAGTAATAGATTTCCATATGTCGTTTCGACTAACTACCTATCATGCGAGAGTAAATTTCCCCTTTGTTACAAAAATACTAGTTATGGCATCAGTTTTCCTTTTTTGCATTTGCCTGATATTCCCACGAATCTTTTTGGTTTATTTAATTTCAACAACAAAGTTCTTTCATGGACTTCCTATCCTCACTCAAATTAGAATAACATCTAATAAGTTATTGATTTACATTGTCTTGCAAACTATGAATGAGAACCTAAAAAAAATAACTACACAATTTGTTAATGTCAGTAGATGTCGCTACCAATTCGGATTACTGAAAGCCAGATTAATTGCCCATAGTCACCTTATCTCCTCCATCTGAAAACCAACATATTGTCAAAGTCACCTATCACGGTTTAATTACTACCATTCTACCATCCTACCATACCATCTCGGTTTCTTAATTTTATTACTCTGTGCAATACCCAAAGGATCACTACACAGAGTAATGATTGATCACAGAGAACGTGGATAACTTATTACTGGATGGTTTCCTGGATGTCCCTGAAGCACTGTCACAGCACAGGCAGACTCTCACATCGGCTTCCCGCGTCAGACGGTATCATACCTCTGCGGTCCACTACAAGGAAAAGGTTTGTCTTTGAGAACCTTAGAATTCAATAAAAATAGCTTTAGTGAGCCGTAGATCTGTCTTTAATAGTAGTATGGTATGTTTTAAATTTTATCTATCACTGGCAGCGGATATTAATCCGCGTTCACTTGTAAGATTCGACAACCATGTACCTATACGGCGACTTTGTATATAATTATGCTGTTTACCTTTTGTTATAACCAGCAAAATCAGTGGTCAAAGGTAAAGTCTTCCAAACAGGCATTTCCCAGGTCCAGGAAACCAGTCCAAACTAATGAACGGTTACCAAATTTAAAAATGATGAATTTTTTGTTTTGGAAATTCAAATTGGGAATCTCCACTTTGTTCGCAGGCAACATAGACAATTTGTTACCTGACTTCTTCCTGGACCTACCGCATATGACCAAGAAGGAAATCAAAGCTAAACCGGTGTGAAAAAATAAAAATGAATGTCTAGATTTATCTATGACCATTTGTTTCTTGAACTGCATGTTTGTTTTTTATTTTGTGTTGTTTTACCATGTGCATGTTTTTAACAATTTCTGCCTTCAAACATTTTTGTTGTGGTCGCGACAAAAATGTTTATATAGAATGAGAACCTCTTGCTAAGTTTGATTTGTTCTCAAATGTCATGATTTCATGAAAAAGTAATTCAATGGAACAAATTAATGATGTATTAATGATTATAATTCTGTAAATATATCGCACCCTTAGATTAAGACTCCGGTAACTCAAAAAACCTCATTTTTCAGAAATGACGAAAAACTGTTATTACAATATCAAAGATATCAAAAATCTATTGAGACATTCATAGAGGTACTTAACGTTTTCTAAAACTGTTGAAAATATCGAGATTTTTTAGTTACTCTAGTTTTGCAGCTGTAAGCAAATTAAGTAAAGCTGCGTTTAGCGCTATCTTTTAACAGCAGTTGAAGGTATCGTAACGCGAGTTATATCTATGTGTAGGTATTCGAGTCAGGAATTCGAAACCGCCACTAACTTGAAATACGTACTTTTTGAGTTATCGGAGTCTTCATCTAAGGGTGCGATATATAAAATAATTTGATCAATATATAATCTGACACTGATCTACAAATTGTGAAAAACGAAAGAAAATTTTAATTTCGCAGGCTACCTTTACGGGACCTAACCTAACAAACGTAATTGTTTGTAAATATATTTTAAAGCTTGCAATGTAAATAAAGTAGAGAAATATATAATATAGAGCAGTTAGCAATGTTTTTGACTTATTCAGTTGTTTTTGTAAATTCAAACAAATGGCTTGCATCATTTCTTAGTTAATATCAATAAAAACAGTTTAATAAATACGCTTTTACTAATATGGGAAAATCTCACACCACAAATGAAACTGAATTATCAACTGACAGAATGTCGATAAAAGTAAGTACTTAAAAACTATTTTTTACTCACTTTTATCGACAATATCTGTCGATATAGATATTGTTATCATCAATCATGATTCATGACTCAAAAGCGCCTGATTGCTCTATCGTTTAAAAAATAATGACCATCTCTTGCTTTATTCTTTGCTAGTAAAGTAGGACAGGCACAGGTTAAGAATAGAATACTTTTATTTTTATACAAAGTCCTTATGCGAACCAGACACTATCAGTAATAATGACATTACATTCAATTGGGCACTAGGAAGTGGTGAACGGCGGGCGTTTTGGGGGACTGTCTTATGTAGTTGTGACGTTCGAAAAGTGCTGATTCTCAGCCTAGTTTGAATAAATGACTTTTGAATTTATGTTATTAAACTACTGACGGTGTGGTGGTTGGAATGATAATGTAATCTAAATATTATAAAATTCTCGTGTCACAATGTTAGTTACCTTACTCCTCCGAAACGGCTTTACTTACTGATTTTTACCAAATTTTATATGCATATTCAGTAGGTCTGAGAATCGGCTACTATCTACTTTTCATACCCCTAAGTGATAAGGGTTGTCCACCCCAAACAAATAATTGGCAAAACAACGTTTGCCGGGGTCAGCTAGTACTTATATATTATATTTTTTCATAATTATAATAATTATTATGAACAATTTGCAAAAACTACTGAACGGATTTGGATGAAATTTAGCACACACATAGTTCATAACTTTTTTTTTTGTGGGAAATTATCAAATAACTTCTCCCGCTCTGGGTGGAGCGGGAGGGCGTGTCAGACTCTTACTGACTAAAACCCACCCGTGTTCCTTCAGTTGCCATGTTGCCGGGGCGCTGCGATGTCCCTTCCGGCCTTATAAAAATATCCTATGTGTTAACATAGGATACTTTTTATCCCGATATTTCCACGGTATCGACACTTATGCGGGTGAAACTGCGGGGCGCTGCTATTAATTTTTATATTTCTACGTCAGTATTGGAAGGAATGACAGTAATATTGATGCAATTATTACTATAGTGTCTGATCCGCTATAGGGTTAATAACAATATTGTTACCTAATTGGTATAGACACAGATTAACATACAATTAATATTAACATTCAGCTTGGAGAGCTGCTGTTTTATAAAAACTGTTTGAATATCACACACTTATTAGTTTTAGACTTGGTTTTCATAATATTTTCTGCCAATTACAGGAAGCCGGGTCAGGTGGCCAGATCCCAGCTCTCTTTGCTTCGATCACCAAAGTTCTCTCATCAGACTTGGTAAAGAAGACCCAAGCCGTCTACCAGTTCAATGTCAAAGGTATCATGATTATTTCCTTTATTTCATATAAGTAAATACATATTATTTACATTTTTAATATTTTTATAAAAACAAAACATACAAAACATTTAAAAATATAAAAAATAGTAGCCCACCAGTATTGAGAACACGGTCCAAGCTATCTTTGGTCAGGGCTCCTGAGAGAGAACCACCTAACGATACGCGCCGTGTCCAGAAGTACCGTTTTCTGGATCAAGCCCTTGATCTTATTATTATTATTTGTTTGATGTACTATGTATGATCGTTGCTTACCTACCAGTCGCGATTATATTCGCAGTGGAAGTATTCCAGAACAAGATCTAGTTCCTAAAAACCAACTTCGATCATCTACCACCTTAATTCAGAATTTGAAATAAGTTTTAGAACAATCAATGCTCTCAAAACGAAACGAAACCGGCATACCTAGAACCAAAAATTCAAAGATATGTGACATCTATCAACCCGCGCTGGGCCCGCGTGGTAGATTACAGCCCATTCCTTCTCGAAGAGAGGAGGCCTGTGTCCCAGCAGTGGGAATATTATAGGCTGATTATGCATGGACAACCAACGCAACGTCATACATAGCAAAGTTTAAATTCCACTGCAAACAATTTTTTTTAAATTAATTGTCACACAAAAATCAACTTTCGCTAAGGTGAATAGTTGAGTAAGTAGAATGTAAATTCTAATTTCAAGAATACAAATATATTTTTATAACACCGTAATGTATCTAGGTAAGGAGGAAGGAGTTTGGCACTTGGACCTGAAGAACGGCGATGGAGTATGCGGTCAGGGTGAGCCCAAGAACCCGCCAGATGCGACCCTTACCATGGATGGCCAGAACTTCGCTGATATGTTTGCCGGTACATTTTTTTTTAAATACTCTCTAATACAGGAACATTCAGGATCTACCAAACATGATTTACCTTGATAATATATAAATAGATATGGATATTTCACTACGTTATTGTGATAACATAACTTATATACTTCTATATTTTACAGGTAAATTGAAGCCAACTACTGCATTCATGATGGGCAAATTGAAGATCAAGGGAGATATCCAGAAGGCAATGAAATTAGAGAAAATGATGAAATCTCTCGCTAAGAAGTAATGTTGATTTATATATCCCTCGATAAGTCTTGTATACTATGGTATAGTGCAATAGAATCACAACTACTTTCAAGAGGGTATATATAATATCTTAGTTTTATTTCGACATTACTGAAATGTATCTAAAAAGCACTGGGAGTATAAATGATCAGTTTGTTGGTGTAATGTGAATTATATTTGTTGTAAAGCAAAATAGATCATAAATTAATAGACTGCCGCTGAGAAATTGTACAATATTTGTATATTTGTAAGTAGATTGGTCACTGAGTATTGGTTATTTAAAATGAGTTTTTGAAAAAGGCATCCGCTGATAGATTTTTCTTTTATATGTAAATTGTTTATATATTTCAATTAAGCACACTGCAATCTACACAATGTGAACTTTTACAAACTGGTGCCTTAAACAGATTTAGACTTACATAACTGCCAAATGATTGTATTTTTCATGCAGCTAGTATTTTTATAATAAAAAACAAAACATGTAATGTAAGTAATAAAATATTATAATCTGTTGATGTAAATAAAAAATATTTTTACAATTATGTCTTGGATTATTTGAATTAACTACTTACAAATCCTTTTGTTAATAACAAACTACTTGGGGTAGCTTTTTCATAGACGAAGAAAACTTGAAACATCTTAACGAGTTCCTTCTTTTTGTTCATTTTGCTAGTGATACAGTATATGCATACCTATATACCTATGAGCTCGATCCTTTTCCCTATTTTTGATTAGGATAGGTACCATCGGGGTAACGCATATCTAACCAATTTGAAAACAATTCCGTGCACACGACCCTTTTTAGGATCCCATAGTAAACAAGGAACCCTTACCTATAGTTTCTTCATGTCCGTCTGTCTATCTGTCTGTCCGCGGCTTAGCTCAGAGACGCTTAGTACTAGAAAGCTGTAATTTGGCATGGGTATACATATTAATCACGCCGACAAAGTGGTAAAATAAAATCAAGAAAAATATTTTTTTTCTGGTAGCGTCCATCCCTAGACGTAAAGTGAGGATGTTTTGTTTTTCTCAATAATTCCATAGTGTGGGTTGTCGTTGAAAAGGTCGTTCAAAAATATTGTGAGTTTGCTAAAACCATTTTTAGATTTATGGATTCGTTTTCGAAATATTAAGCTTTAAAATGCTAATTAAGAGTCAAGTGTCCCCCCTGCAAGCTTAATGGTTGGTTTTGGGTATGTGAAAAAATTAACGGCAGTAGCATATACATATAAAGAAAATTAAAAGGAAAACTATCACAGCTAAGTAGGCTTTACAAGTTAACGAGTAATAATCGACCAACTTACATTTGCGGTTGCAAAAACATGTTCAAGTTAAGTTTGTTCTTGGGATAAATTCATCCCAACTACGGAATCCTTCATTGTGCGTGGTCCAACACGCACTTGGCCGGTTTTTTTTTTTCGTAGGTAAGCGTTACTATAGCGGTCGAGCGCTGCAAGCAAGAATAGTCCTTATGTACAGACATGCATTTCTTCGATAGTACATACCCACTAAAAGTAAATTTGTACAAAGGCATTTAACTATTTCATGCCAATATTAGCTTTCAATGATGAAGTAATATTTTGTTTGTATTAGCGACACAATAAGCAATCTACTTTCGACACAAGTTATTACAAATTTCGTCATGCGACCAACATTAAAAGATAACCTTGTTATTCATTTGTTATCGGAATTGAATTCTCCCGCCGATTTGCCCGACCTTGTTATTTGTTAGGTTATGTTCATTAAAGTGTCAGCTGTATGCGGCTATCGACGTAACAAGATATAAGTGTTTCTTACATTTTACATTGAACTGTGATCAAAATGTTTTCAATTGACGCTCCCGTGGAAATACAGAATTCAGAGTACTGCAATTATCGGTCTCCTCTGAGTACCAGATATGCTTCGAAGGAGATGCAATACAATTTTAGCGACCAGAAAAAGTTTTCAACCTGGAGAAAGCTGTGGATTTATCTGGCGAAAGCTGAAAAGGTAAGTTTCTTTTATAATTTAGAATATATATGATTTGTTTATTTTGTCGATAAAAAGTAGTTTCTTTTTAATTTATTTTCTTCTTTACTTTTTAATTTTAAACTGTCATACTTGTTGAAGTGTCAGAGCTTTTTGGAATTTTGAATATTTGATACGTTGTCTTTTAATCCTCTGGCGCAATCAATAAACAAAAAAAAATGAGCCGTCGCGGGACACCTGGCAGATGTGAAACATCGAAATTATTATGTACAGGTAAAATGCAGAAAAGGGTAGTTTACGACAGGAAGTAAATATGGCGACTGTTGACGCGTCGCCACGCCAACAGTCGGTCTGACGCGCCGCTACAGATGTTTCACATCAAAATTAAAACTATATATTATGTTTCGTACACAATCCCAGCTTTTCCAACAATCAGAGCCAAGTTATTAAGCCTCGGTCAGGAATTCTGCATGCCAACCCGCACTGGGCCCGCATAGTGGATTATAGCCCAGCCTCTCTCATAGCCTGTGTCTCCGCAGTGGAAACGTTGTAAGCTGATTATGCTTTTGCAGCAATTCGGTGCTCACAAGTTCAGCAGAGCTATAGTATACCTACAGCCAATTTAAGTATTTCCACAAATACTGGTTGAACAGGGTTAAGATGGATCTAATGGATGGTCTGTTTAGAAATTGTGAATGCAGCTAACTTTGAATTTACAGCAATAGCCAATAATAGCAATAGCCTCGCTTGACCGAGGTGGAACTGGAGCGGCAACCTTCGCAGGGTGGCTAGTAGTAGCTGTTTCAGCCCGAGAATAGCCATGGATCGAATTAAATAGCGATTGGAGAGCATGTCCGTGTCCGGCTGTGGACTTCCACAGGCTAATAAATTATGAGCTGTGTTTATTTGTGTCTGACAAAAGTTTCTCTTGTCACCGAGTATTTATTCATTGTAAAAGTCATTTTCAATGAACCACAGACTATACCTACTTAATTAGGTAGTTTTTAATCTTTACTCTATGCGAGGGTCTAGATACAAAACCTAGTTTGCGAATTCAGTTGACTTGTAATGTCTAGATTCTCGCACTCGTCAGCGAATTCAACAAGGTATATTTTAAGACTACTGATATTTGTGAATGAGAAGACTCGGTATGCAATCTTGGGGAACACCTTCGTACTACTATCCAAAAGTGATTTCTATTATAAACTAAACCGTTTTAATGTGTAACTAGGGATTTAATGATTTATTACATTTTATAACGAGGGTCATTATTGCTTCGAAAGACAACTTAGCCGCCTGAAAAGTTAAGCTACACTGTCAAATGCATTCTTATAATCCATCTATCAAGGAGGACTTAAATGCACGTATTTAACGGTCTACCTTACCTACTCTGCTTTCTACAGTTCTCTCTCTTGTAGATTAAGCCTGCACCACATTCTCAGAAAAACTACACGAGACTTGGCGAATACGAGAGTGTAGAATCTCGAATAGTTTTGTGTTTATGTGAAACCATTCCTCTACATTCTCGCTCGCTCTCGCTGTCAGGGTCGGTCCGCCGCCAATCACCGTAGCGAGCGCATCTCATCATCATCTGTTACGGTGTATGATCATCCACCACCTCCGCTTATTCCAACGTCTTTTCGTAACTTTTTTTATGAATCAATAAATAATAAAATTGGAATAGGCTGCAGCAGCGCATAATGCTACAGTGGTCGATATTTTCAAGACGTCCATCTTGGTACGAGAGTCCAATACTACTGTGCCAGGCAAGAATGTAGAGCAACGCTCTCGTCTTCCCGTTTCGACAAATGTTCTCTTCGAGACCTCCCGTCGAGGATGTGGGGTAGGCTTTAGGTACTTCTTTCAGAAAGGGGGCAAGATCTTCGTTACCACTCGTGATTCGCCATTTTAGCATTCTTTGAGATTTTCTCAAACACATGTATTTGTATTTTCTAGTGGTCGCAAGCGTTACTGCTGAGTATGAGGTCCTGGGTTCGATTCCCGGGTCGGGCAAAGTGTTATTGGGTTTTCTATCTGGAATTTCTCAGTAGCAGCCTGGAGTCTGGATTTGTGCCCGGTTGATGGCAATAGGCTCGCCCCCTATTACATGGGATTTAAACATAACTGGCGAAATGTGGGTGCACTATATAGCAGGGATGTAACGGATATCCGTACCCGCATCCGCAACTGCGGAGCATCCGCATAAATTTTAACATCCGCAAAATATCCGCATCCTCAACTTTTGATTTTAAAAGCTCCGCATCCTCATAATTTCTATGGGGATGTGACCCTACGTTGTTCGCACAAATAGTGTTTTTTTTTTAAACTCGCGCCGAGTTATATAAGCGGGCCGATAAGTGAGTTACGCGTTCCTATTGGCTAAATTCGCAATGTCCTTGTCCTATGACAGACGATCGGCTGCACGTGGCAGTGGTGGCACGACTGTGGTGTCACATGTCGCAATTTGAGTTACTGGGTGCCGGGTGGTGTGTTGTTCTTTTCTTTTTGTTTGCTCATAGAAGTGAAGTTTTTTATAGACGAATTACGCAACGGTAACCTACCAAATGATTATATTACCTACAACGTATAATACAAATATAAATACTGTAAAAAATAAGGGGTATGTTTGTACGACATCCGCACCCTCATCCGCATCCTCAATAAGGAATTTTACAATATCCGTATCCTCATCCGCATCCGCAAACCCGATTATCTCGATATCCTCATCCGCATCCTCATCCGTTAAATGACATCCGTTACAACCCTGCTATATAGGTACACCTCTACCTAACCCTTCGGGGATTACAGGCGTGATGTTATGTTATGTATTTCGGCCATTTTTTCTATGGTAATTGTTACTTTGTGAGAGATTCTTCTTCTGTCATAATCATATTTGTAAACCTTAAAAACCAGCTGAAATTCATTTCAATAAAACAATATTTAATGCTTTTATTTATTAGATCGTTACATATAGATACATGTGTTTTACAATAATATTTATTCTTATCGAAAGAGTTTAGTTTGTGAATGACGCGGGTACCTTTTGTTATTAAAATGGGGAATAAATAAGGTAACATTAGCGCCGGTTACATAAGTTATATATTTTTATTTACATGTTTCATATGAATCTTACATTTTCTTATAATTAACTTTCACAACTCATGTGATATCCACACATAATTAATAGTTATGACATTAAATCTAAATTAACTAATCAATATGATGATGAAAAATATTCTACGCTACGATAAAATTTTAGACACCAATTGAATCTACAACTACTTTCGAAGACACCATAAAATATAAGAAGTAAATTAATTAAATTAAACAAAGCAAAAAGAAATAGCCTTAAACTTAAAGTTGAATACAACAAGAAATATTAATAAGAAAACATAAGTTTAATCAGATCATGACAGTGAAGTTAAAGTTACGTTTAATTTTGAAGACGATAGGAATATCTGAAGTTGTCAGAGAAAACTTAACTACCACTGGACGGATACTGATTACTGCTTTGGTTTATCCTTTAAATATAACTAAATAATGTATAATTATTTAAATAAAAAATATAAAACTAAATTAATCATAAATCTAAATTCAAATGAAAATAAAACGTGTATTTTTTACTTTATATTTTGGTGAATAATAAAATATTTTGCCACAAACGGGAAATTTAATTAGTGAGGATCTTTTCTAAAAAAGGCGGCAAATAATAAAAAAATATTCGCGGTGGTTTTGCTTCACTTATTCGATAAAACGTCATCCTTACCACAAATAAAAAAGTCACATTTTTATCAATTTTAAATGACCAGATATTGTTTTAGGGAAAAACTCTAAACAACACTAGTTATCATTAACAAATTAATGAAAAAAAAAACTTTTACATACGTGGTAAGGATCACAAGTTAATGCTCTTAAAATCTAAATACAATCATAGAATTTAGCGGAATGTTATAGTAATATAACCGAATAAACAACAACTTAAAATAATTACACTAAATTGGAAACGCAATAATTTAGAAATTCCTCGTAATATAAAAAGCCTCTTATCCAAATCTATACTTTCTACACTCTCTAGCATTCTACTCGACCCTTGCAAGAAAGGATTTTCCTACATAACAACCGCTGCTTATCCATATAAAACCTTATCTCTAAACTTATACTTGCACTATCGGCCGAAATAACTTGCATCGTAATAAAAAGGCTAGAAACAGCTGTTTCTGCCAAATAAACAATGCAAGAACAAAAGTAATGCTGCCAGATCAAAAAAGTATTTAATTATTTTTTTACTAAAAATAGTTGCGATAAAAATAGATTCGTTTTCATAAAACTGTGTAAGTATGTAGCTGCCTAAAATACTGATCGTAATTATTAAAATATATACCTAAGCTGCCTTTATAATTAAAATTAAAGCTGGCTCTTCAATAATACAGTTTCAAATTAATTGTATTTAAACTAGCTGCATTCAAGATAGCTCTGAAGTATTTAGCTGCCTTTATAATAAATAAGCTGCCTCTTCAATAAAACTGTTTCAAATTAATTTCATTTAAAATAGCTGCATTAAATATAGCTCTGAAGTATTTAGCTGCCTTTATAATAAAAATTAAAGCTGCCTCTTCAATAAAACGGTTTCAAATTAATTGTATTTAAACTAGCTGCATTCAAAATAGCTCTGAAGTATGTAGCTGCCTTTATAATAAACAAGCTGCCTCTTCAATAAAACTGTTTCAAATTAATTTCATTTAAAATAGCTGCATTAAATATAGCTCTGACGTGTTTAGCTGCCTTTATAGTAAAAATTAAAGCTGCCTCTTCAATAAAACGGTCTCAAATTAATTTGATTAAAAATAGCTGCATTAAATATAGCTCTGAAGTATGTAGCTGCCTTTATAATAAAAATTTAAGCTGCCTCTTCAATAATACGGTTTAAAATTTTGACGTTCAAAAGTGCCATACATGGGCCTATTTGAAATAAATGATTTGACTTTGAAATTAATTTGATTAAAATTGCTGCATTACTGAAGTATGTAGCTGCTTTTCTAATATAACTTAAAGCTTGTGTTACATAGATTGGATATTAATGTTGTTTGAAATATTTAGAAAGCTGCCTCTACAGGCTCTTTGTAAAAGCTGCTCAAATAAACATAAACTAAAAATGTTTGCTGCCTGCTTTGGCTACCTGGGAAATGCTGCCTTGGCTCAATTTTGTTGATTATAAAGTTTTTGATGAAATAGCTATACTGTACATCGAAAAGTAACGCTGTATAATCTACAATTTTTTGTGCCTTGATTAATATTGAATTTATCTGTAGCTGCGTTACGGACAAAATCCTAAAAAAATAACCTGCCATTAAAACAATGTCTTTAATTTAATTATTCTATGTGTCTTATAAAAAAGCTTCTTTGTCCAAGTTGCCTGCATTTTTATACTACCAAATAAAATAGTCTGCCTGTTTATAAAATTATTAAAAAAGTTGCCTACATTTTAAATTGAATTAGCTGCGATTTTATCAAATTAATACATAAAATAAATTTAAATATGTAGCTGTCTACCAATATATTTTTTAATAAAATATAAACATACAAATATTACTTGAATATTGACAATCCTAAAACTGCTACTCTTTTATTAAATAAACTATTTAAAAAATAGCTGTCTTTATGACCAACAATAAACATTTTAGATAAGTACACATAATATTCATATAATAATAATTATAAATCTGCTGCCCTGTTATAAAATAAAGTAATTAAAAATAGCTGTCTATATTAATACCAACAATAAACATTTTAGATAGAATAGATAAACATATTATTCAAATAATAAAACTTTAAAATGTGCTGCCAATTTTTTTATATAAGATAATTTAAAAATAGCTGTCTTAATTAATAGCAACAGTAAATATTTTAGATAAAATAGATACACATATTATTCAAATATAAAAATCTGTAGCTGCTTCATATAAAATGTAAAATAAAATAGTTGCCATTATAATATGTGTTTGTTCAAAATTATAGCTACTGCAGAGGGCAATATAATTTAAAAGTTAAATAGAAATAAAAAAGCATTAGCTACTCAATGAGGCAACATATCGATAAACCTATTATACACTTAAATTAAAATAAAAGAATATAAAAAACTTAAATACAATTATGTCGACATAATACTCTAACTTAAAAATATAAGATCTTTGATGAATACGTAGGCTTGCAACGGGTTTAAAAAAAATACAAGAGAGCACTTGAAATGTACCGAAAAGTAACGAAAATTTTGAATATCCAATGTTAAAATAAATTGAAGAACAGCTAAACTTAAGAATTAATTTACTAAAGAAGACCAGTCATTGTTCAGTAGTCGGCGTCTTCCCTGAAGGTGATGAAGGCATGGACAAGGAAGACTGCCACCTCTATGACGGAGAATACTCCTGAGGCTATAAGGAGGTCGTATGCCTGCTTGTTCGGGCGGAGGTTGGCGTAGTAAGACCTGTGCCAGTCTGTAAAAGAAACCTTAGTGTTAAAAGTCTTAAAAACGAACGAATTTAATTAAGCTGCAATCAAGAGCCTTACTTTCTCCAAAAATAATTGTTAAATGTTTTCGTTTTATAATTTACTGCAATATGTGCTGTAAATGATTGTAAAATTCTTTTCGAATAGTAACGAATCACACTGAAACCTTAGAACTTCGTATTGATAAAGTAATCATATTTTGTCAATGTACCTAGTGGATAAAAATTTATCAAAATTGCGATCAATTCATTTTAAAGCGTAACTTGTATTAGAAAGCATTGCAACGGAAGCTACACCTCACACCAATCCCCATAGACTAATTGTCTACATTTTTAATAGGCAACGCCAAGGCCCTGCCTTAAACAGCCTAGTGGGCTCATAGGTGCACTGTGCATATTGATTATTATTTTACAACTATCCGTGACTAGAAACCTTTATTCAAAACTAAATGTTTGTGACTACAAAGATTTTATTATTACTTAAACATAATTGCCTCGTAAAATGATGTAGTAAATAGCAAATACATAAGTTATTTCAATTCAAAAGCTAATGTAAACCTTGATGCAGGCATAACAAATGTACCTACATTACCTACCTACAAACACATAATGTGTTGAAAATACAAATTCAAATTCATTTATTAATTTTGTGAACATAGGGTAAAAGATTATACAGCTCTTACAAATAAATATCGGTCCATACTACGTCCCGCCAGAGGCATACACAATTGTTTAGGTAAATAGATAGGTAATCAAATGTAACATTAACAAAATAAAAATAAAAAGTCAAGAACTCAAGATATATGTCACAATTTCATGCTAATAATAATAAAATGTCAATAAATTAAGACGGCACATAAACAGATAGGTATTTAGTCACATTCTCGTCTAAAATAATAAATTAAATAAAAAGAATAAAAATGTCAATATGAAATAATTATTAGAATATTACCATAAGGGAGCAACATTTCAGCAAAAGAATTTCTCTGATAAAAACTCAGTCACACTGTAGTACGCCTTATCCTTTAAAAAATTACGTAGTCTACACACAGCATTCTTCATCTGTGTATTTTATAACACAACCTTAATCATAGAGCATAGCATTCTACTTACGTAATTAAACAAAGTAAATAGTACCTATTTGTCTAATAACTGGCACATATTTGAGCATTCCTGATGAGGACGGTAGGTAGGACCAGTTTAAAGTAGGAGCTATATATTGCAATAATTATCCACGCTCTATCGGATGACTGGTCGTGGAAAATACTAGATTACCAGTTGTTTATATTCTTGAATACATAGCGTAATTACTAGTTGATACGCATGTAATTTTAGAAAAAATAAATCGGTTCACAACATAGCGTAAAATAACATGTTTATTTAGATACTGTTGCAAAATAACTAGTTTATCATAATTGCCACGATTGTACTAATCCTCATTATTATAATGAAAACACTCAAAACTTTTCAATGCAATCATAAAAAGTGTGAAAAGCTAAAAATCTTTATCTGCACAAAATGGCATCGAAACAGTTTCACAAGTACTGGCTAGTCAGAAAAAAAACTGTTTAAAATTAGAACACTCACCATAAAATATGACAGCGGCGGCGGCAGTGAACATGATGACGCCCAGCACTGAGAAGCCGATGGAAGTCCTCCATCCGGGAGACTCACCGAACAGCCGCGCGATGATCAGCACGCCCGTGATGATGATATAGCCTGGATTATTGTGACATCATTAATAGATGTAGAGATTTAAAAATCGAATAGGTATCAGAGGTCAGTTGGCAGTCGCATAATAATATGGGTTGATATACTGACCTCCTAATTGGGGAAAGTCTAGGCGGAGTTTTGTACAATTTGAGATTGTTAACGAAAGCTCAAGTCATAACTCGATTTTTGTGAATCAGTACCCTAATTGCGTAAGTTATTTTCGTAAACGATTATACCTAATTTGTTTCATTTTGACAGTTCAACAACATTCATTGCGTTATTTACGTTGTTGAGCAGATTTTTTTTCACAGGGTACAGTTTGCTTTAATTTACTAGATAATTCTACAATGAGTCTGTTTTTCAGTATATCGATTACAAAATATTCAGGATTGGTTACAAAATCATTTTTAATTGACCGGAAAAAAATAATTTGTAGAGGTAATCCATTACCGCTCCTACCGAACTTTATAACAAATTGATTAGGTGTTACAAATGATTTAATATTAATTACGTGAAACTTCATTTCGGTAGGTTTCTAAATAATTGAACAATTAAATTATCAGGATGAAATCTATACCTAACATTAATCAGAGACGATGCGTGTGTAGAAGCATTTAAAACCTTTTATACGGGAAATTGTTTGGAAACAATTTTAAGCATTTAATCAGAAGAAATAATTAGGCCAGCTATTTTTTAGATTTTATTTTTTTAAGTTTTTATTTTTTTAACTTAAGAACAGGAAAATTCCGAACGCTTGACCGATTTCAATCGAAACTAAATCAATATCGCTAAACAGGAAAATCGGTAATAATGTTATGACTATGAACAATAAATCGACTATCGACATTGCATTCAGGAAGTTATCGTATAAATCGGTTTACGGTTGACGGTTTACGTTTACAAGTGTTTACAGATTTCACTTTCCACACAAAGTTCAATGAAACCAATTTTCCACTTGACTTGTATGAAGTGAAACCTGATAAAACTTGATAAGATGGACATGTCAAATATCAACGGCATTTCATGAATATTTAGAACAAAATGACGAGTCTCTTCAATATTCAGAATCGTGGATGATCAATCGATAGAATACTACTCGATTCTTGAAGATTTCGTTACAGTTATTGTGCATTTTTTTTGTCTAATTTATCATGCTTTAGGTACATTTTTTTCTTAACCAACAAAGGCCAATATTTGTAAAGAATTTAAAGCAAGAAACTGCGATTATTGTGTCAATAGACTGTGCTCATTATGGCGTGAAATCACTATTGAGGTACATCCGAAGGATGCCACAGGATACCAACTGACACACAATAACAGTAATTACACACTGAATTAAAAACTAATTAACAAAAGTTGATTGACACTACACTCAATAGATTAACGAACTTTAAAAAAAATGGAAATGATGTTTGAAGAAGTAGAGTATTCTATTTATTCAAATTTTGTCATTTATTTTGTCGTTGGTTTCTTTTTTTTTTCTGTTTTCAGAATGTATCTTTTCTCTCAGTTTTTTTTAAATAATTGAATTGAGTCCACTTTGCTTTATTTGTTAATTGCCAGTCCGTGGATTTGCCATCTGACCGGCCATGAAATGTGCCAGAATCGATTCTGTGACAATTGGTAAATTGAAAGATTAGAACAAATTCCGTTGGAACGAATCGGGTCATGGTTTCAGCTCTATACTTAGTGGAAATTGGCTGAAACAAAGGAGTTTTGACGTGGCTAAAATTTCAAAGTGCCTGTTTTGTAGAAATCAGCTAAGTAATAATTACAATTGACACGATGTCGAATCAAAGCTTTTCGAAGCGACTAGTAAGTTGAGGCAACAATTTCTTCTAAGAATGTTGTTTTTTTTTCCATTATATGGAATCGTTTGGAAGCTGTTAATGTATAAATAATAGATGTTGAGAACTTACTCGAGTAGGCAGAGTAGATGACGGCGATGTGCCTATGGTCTGACTGCACCACTTGTGGGGAGTAGAGAGCGCCGACAATTAGACCAATGGCGATCACCGCTATTATCTGAAAATAAAAACTAAACTGAAAAATTGGTTCAGAGAATATCGTAAATATCCGGACATTTCTATGAAAATATTGCATTGAGATATACTATCGATATGAGATTATCTTCTTCCGTCTTGCTCTTGTTTACGACAAAGCTGTTGCGAAGTAGGTATTTCATGTTTCTTTTGCAAAACCGTTTATCTCTTAAAATGACATTTCCAATTGCTTCAGCCACTTGTCTTTATGGCTCACGGTTGGTCTACCTACGCGGTTTTCGCGATACTTAACTCATTAACTTTTTACATTGCCAGTAGGTAGGTATACCAAATAACTTTCAGTCATTTTTTAGCAATCCACCCAAATAACAAAACCCACGTTCGCGAATAAAAACATGAGATCGCTTAAAACAAGTGTTCTGAAGTATTTGAGTGAAAGTATCTTCCGTGCATCGTCGGTCTACTGGTCGCATTGTCAACTACCTGTTTTCTCCTTTTGCTTGTTCTTGAAGACCGCAAGCAAGTGATTTTCCAATACCGCAAGCGTCTTCGTAAATGATTATTACACGGTTTTCACTTTCACGTATTGGTTGTCCCAACCGTTTTCGATGTTTAATAATAAGTGTAGTTATCGTTGTATATTGTTTTCTTTGTATCAGTTTTGCACGTTTTAGATAGCGTTTAGTGAAGTTAACTAGGCATCAAAACGAGTACAGGCAGACAAAGAACTGTTTGTGCTGTATCACGGTCTTCAACCTTATAAGTCGGTTACGTTCCAGGCTTTAAGCTTGGTCTTTGAAGCCCTACATATCCTATAAAGGAAAAAGGATAAGTCGACTAGCGAAAATAAACACTTATTTATAAAGCTTTGTTTACAGGCTTTAAAAATTCAACAATAATTCAAAACAGACTATATCTACATCGTCAATCTAACCACAATGTATGTCATCAAACGATGTGTGTTTCCAAATCCCACCAACTTCATTTTCTAACCGCTTCTAAAGTACCACTATACTTTGTTATTTTTCTAGAAACACTAACATCAACAGAATAAATATGAGGTGTACTGTATTTAATTACCTCCAAGTAGGTGCAAGAGCACAAGGGATCCTTTGACGTCAAGGGCAGTGTGTCATGATACAAATTATCATGTCTTGCATCGCAACATGGTCAGTTCCCATACTCGCCATGATTGCAAGTAATTACCAGCCGAGAGCCGAGTGCCTCACGATCATCAAGTTGTATCGATTTCCAATTATACAATGTATTAAATGGTTTTGTTGATATGGACTAGTTTTTAGTAGAACAATTTCTACTGATTCGCATTTTTCTTTGCGCCGTTCGAGTGTTTGAAACTTTCACATCTTCTTTTCTGCTTGTTCATCCTCTGTTGGGTATTGGTGATTAATTATTATGTTATACGAAGTCACTGCAAATTCTTCTTCCTAACGTTTTCCAACGTTACTGCCTGGACTTTCTAGAGCCAGATTTTCAGTTTTATTTAATCAGTGCACAATCGCATAAGTTCCTTAGGTTCTTTAGGAACTCGTGGCTAAGTACTAACAGCCGCACGGGTCGATCCGTCAGCTTAAGCTATACTTGCCGGGGCTGGTCCATGGATGGGTGAGCATTTCTACATATCGAAACTCCTTCATGCCTCGGAAAGTACGTTAAGCCGTTGGTTCCGGCTGTCATTCGTGGATCTTTGACAGTCGTTACGGGTCGTCAGAAGCTCGAAAGTCTGACAAACAGTCTTACCAAGGGGTATCGTATTACCCAATTAATGGGTTGTGGAGGTCAGATAGGCAGTCGCTCCATGTAAAATACTGGTATTCAGCTGCATCCGGTTAAACTGGGAGCCGAGTCCAACATAGTTAGGAAAAAGCTAGGCAGATTTTGAATCGCATAAGTTCCTTGTGTGCGGTTTGTAGTATACCTATAGACAATTATAGGTCTGGTTGATTTAATAAAATTATACTCCTGTTCAATGAGTTGCGTGGTACTGGAAGCTGTCTCACCTCACCAAGATTTGAATTTTTCGACATAACACCGATTATCCTTCATGTCATCATGTCTTAAGCATAGTTTCTAGGTAGGTAACACACAAGCTTGCTTGTCGCGGTCGTTACAGGCAGCTTCATCGCCCTTCTTGGCAGTGTCCTTATGTCTTATTTAAACTTCTAGTCCCTGTCACCAGTACTGCTTCAGCGCGGCTGCAGCCCGGCTGTCTCTGTCGTTGGAGTTCGCTTCATCGCCCTTCATGGCAGTATCCTCTACTATAGCTATTACATCTATTTGAAGTCAGTAACTCACCAGTTCGACGGCTCGTAGCCCCACACACCAGTACTGCTTCATTGCCGCAGCAGCCCTGCTGTCACGGTCGTTGGAGGCAGCCTCATCGCCCTTCTTGGCCTGCGCCTCGGCCTCTCGATCGCCCGCCGACATCGCCCACACTACTCGAGCGCCACCTCCGTACTCGGAAACCTGGTGAAAATAAATTAAACTAATTAAAACAAGACATCCCATGGAAGGTTATTGATTGTAATTGAATTTCCTTGATGACTTTTAATAATTATTGATTACCTGCTACGCATTATAGTTTACTATTTTATTACTTAGTTTTATTCATTTTCCCGTAGATAAGATGTAAATTATATTCAATGTTAAAAAGGAAATTATTGCATGACAAAAAAAACATACATTTTGCTTCAATTTGATGTGTAAACTTAAAAAAAGAACGCAAAAAAACATGTGTCTAACTCCGTCATTAACGCCTATGTCTTCTACTACGTAAATAAGGCATCGGTCAAATTCAAAGTGGCTATAAAAACAATGTAATAATATTCTAGTTTATAAGGAAGTCTTGCGCTACCATTAACGCGGCACTTATGGTGTCCAATTTTATATGCGTCCATGATAATAATGGTAACCATGATCTAGTGCGTAATTACTTTTATTATCCCTCAGTTTGCGTGAATCTGACAAATTATGATACATCTCATTTTTTATATAGGTAATTAGAGTGGTGACTCACTTGGCAAAATTATCACAGCTTCTGACAAAATGTCTGGCCAAGTAAACGATGGCTTATTCAAATCAGTTAGTATAGCGTGATTGAATCACTTAAAATCATTAGAATCATACATTCCCCTAATTAATTCAATTAACTAGTCTCATTAACGCGTGTTGTTAATATTGTAAAAGTAGTCTGTTACAGACGACAATGCATAAATCATAAACAGGCTGAATGCCGATCACTGAAACGGAACGCAACTGGCGCGTTATGCTTTCCAAACGAAATAGTTTTTTTTTTTTTTTACAAACATTAATGCTGCTGCTGAATAATGAAAAACAACACGTTAGTAATTGCCTTGTGTCCATTAATGGATTGAAACTTATTAATTTTATGGATTATTGGATTATGAATGGAGTATTCTGGGAGCTAAGGAAAATTGTAGAATTAACTGCAAAGTTAAATTAAGTATTCCTGTTTCTTGAAAACCTAATCTAGTCACAGTCAGCCGGTTTATTGGTTGGCAAATACCTGCCTTAAGATCTATGCCATGAGATTTGTTTTTGTTTTAAGACTGGAAAATGGGGCTGAGTTTTCCTTTGTTTCGCGCCATATCTCCGGTTTGGAGATTATACTTTTTAAGAACACACGAGTCCTTATATAATTTACAAGAATATTTATACATAAACAATAATTTTGATGTAATCAAATCTGCTGCGAATAAAATTGCAGATACAATTTCAGTTTATAAAAAACGATTGCAAAAGATCGGTTACCTATTACAAAGAAAATTAATTTATAACAACTGTTGCCCATTTTCTGTATACGGTTTATGTAGGTATTGACAAAAATATGTTTGCATTACAAAAACTCATTAAAATGCTAAACACACAGGTACCGTATGATAACATCAAAACATGCAATTATAATAATAGATGAGCAACTTCACTTGCATGCAATCAAATTAAAAATAGAATCTCACCAAAGACAGGAATTAAAAACTCCTTGCAGCGACAATGAACGCACTGTTTAATTTGTTTTTTATTTCACTTGCACTTCGAAGTTCAAAAATGATAGACGCTTTCGGTGTCGCGGGGTGTTTACTAAGCTCAGGGCAGACACGAGTGCGTTCGGCTCACGACGCGATGCGACTACCGCTTAGCCGACCATCGGCGCTCCTCTATGCTTCATTTGAAAATAAACGAATGGTCTCTGATTGTCCTTCCATTTTCCCTTATGTCGCCCTTTGTAAAAGCAATGGGGGAACCATGAGAGGTCAAGGAAAATTGGCTGTTGAACCGTAGAACCGGCGTAGTAATGCGTAGCACATGAGTAAACAGCTTTCATTCAATTGCAAAGTTAGTGCCTAGAACATTATTAGAACTTTACTATCCTCATGCGTTCAAGATGTGGAAATTAAAGAGGTATATCCCTAAATCAACCCAAGTTAATAGACAGCTTAGCCATTTCAAACTTAAACTGAATTTTGTCTAGATTTTCCAAAGCTTTATAAATCTAAGTAGGTAATATTTGTTTTATTACCTAATAATTTCAATTGTGAAATAATGTTTTCAGCGAAACACAAGTTAATTAAATAGTTCCTAATTAGTTACGTATTGTTACAGCTACATTCTCTTTATTACATAATCCTGCTAAGTACTTAGAGCTATTAATGTATTCTAATAATCTGACTACTGAAGCTGAATTCCACTCGTAAATACTGGGTCATTATAAAAATACATTTCCCTTCGAGATCTGCAGAAGATCACAGAATAGTTCCCTTAAAGCGTTTTGATCGGTTTATTTCGGTACGCATCGATTTCTATCGGCAATCAAGAAGTACCAAGTTCCAGAGATGGTTGCGAAATACTTCTAAATTATTAGATAATGGAACAGACCTATTTGTATCTACTATTATTGAAGTAGGCTGGTTTCTTTCATAGTTTACGATGTTCATTTTACAGACAGTGTTAGGTTCAAGTGAAAGGAATCTTTGAGGGCTTCTTGGGTAAATATCAAGATACAATTCTTTAGATAGGTAGGTCAAACTTTTTATAGCATTATTTATATGCCAGTTGAATAAAAATGTTGGGCAGGCACATATTAAAATATTAAGTCCGTTTAATCAGGAAAAATAAACCTTAAAAAAACTGTGGTATGCGAAAACGTATGTGTAGAGTGAAAAACGCAAGATATGTAGGTATTAATATTGATAATTATGATTTTCATAAAACACGTCGAGTGCAATTAATATTTTTTGCAATAGAATTGCAAAAAATATTAATTATTATGAAAATTATGAATTGCAAAAATCGCACTACTTAGGCACATACTTTTTTTAACATTCTTTTTTTAAAGTGAAAATCAACTAAAAGGTCCGTCTTCAATCTTCAGATTAATTTTATATTATGTAGATTTGCGGTTTTCACTTGAATATATTTAATCAAGGGTTTATGAAATATATACAGCTTCATAATTCAACTCAAAATTACCTATATTTTAATTTCAAATAGGATATCAATCACGGTCCAACATAAAATGTGATTTAACATCACCGTGCTCGTTGAATCGACTCAAACGCATTTATTATGTAGCTATTCGTAAATTGAAAAGCCACTTTCTAGCGTTTTCCGGTCTAGAAGTCAGCGCGCATAACTGCACACATGCATGCGACGCGCACGCACGATGCTCGGCGATAACTATGCGAAATTATATCTGCGTTTGCTATAAAACAGACATGCCATTTGTGATCTTTAGTTGTAGGCCGGGATGATATTTATACGATAGTTTAGTTATCGGTGTTAACATCAATTTTATGTGGTTTTTGAGAGGTTTATGCGGCTGCTAAGTTAATTTGTTTGAGATGCTTTTAGATTTACACTTTGTTCAAGTTCTAAACTAGCTTCAGCTGAAATACGAATACAAAGTAGAGCAGTAGAATTCGTCCTGTAAAGGTTTTTGTGAATCCGGTAGATAACTGGCCCCAAAAAGATGTATACACGGACAAAAAACCATTTTATTGTCAACTAGCTGCGCCCCGCGGTATCATCCGCATAAGTCTCGATCCCGTGGGAATATCGAGATAAAAAGTATCCTATGTCTTAATCCAGGTCATAGTCTACCCATGTGCCAAATTTCATCCAAATCCGTTCAGCCGTTTTAGCGTGAAAACGTAACAAACAAACATAGAAAAAAATCATATCTTTTCTCTTTATAATAAAAAAAATATACAATTTATTTTACCATAGTATATTAAATTATAGTATAGTTATAGAATATTATATTTAATTTACACATTTCATTTGAATCTTGATTTTTAGCTATTCTGTATTATACTTCCTAATTCCCATAGAAGTAGGTAGTATGATTAATTCATTTATAAAATCCTGAACATTTTCCTGTATTTTAGACGTCAACACAGTCATGTTTACAGTAGTTTTACTCGCAACAATGATCTATTTCATCAGAAAATATGACTAATTACAATAAATTAATTGTTTTAAGACCCCATTACTCATGAAACTTACGCACTATGAGAAGAATTGTTTTTATGGGACAAATCCTTCCATTCAATAAGTTGACTAATAGGAATAAAAACTTGGTTAAGGTCTTTACTGTAACTTAACACTTTGAAGGATAGGATAGGAAGGATAAGGATATGCCCATAGGCGTCATAACAATAAAACTTCTATTGTGTCTCGTGTACTGTCCTTCAAAGTGTTAAATTACTTTTGTAAGGAAAAATGTATTAAAACTTAGATACATAATCATTGTGTTCTATACTGTACCTAACTGTAAAATATTGAGCTAAGCTAAAAAATATAATACTCAAAAATATAAAGTCTCTTTTGACTTAATTAAAAAGCATATACATATATCTTCGCAGTCGTGACTAACTTGATGAGAAAAATTTACGAAATCTAAAAAGGTGACAACCGTCAAATTAATAACTGACACTGATGTCGGTAGTTACATTTTTTTACAAGGATTAACCTTCATGTTGGCCATGGCTGGTGGCAAATACTGCGCGCGCGCAAGGCCATCGTATAGGTAACAAACTAACAATTACGTTTCACAGATCTTCTATCGACCTCCAACGGAAAACGCCTGTGACTAAGCGTGAAAAATATCTCATTATACGCCGATTGTTAACTTTACAGAATGATCTGTTTTATGCTAAGAAGATTAGAATAATTTGAATCAGTAATTTTTTATTTTGCAGTAAATATTTCTTGTTTCTGCCACAAGTATAGGCAAACTGGTGTATATTTTTAATTATTCTATGAAGCCAATTAATATAATAATTATAATTAACCGTGTATTGTCCTACGGCAGGGCAAAGGACTCCATTTCCTTTTTTCTCTCAACTAGCTCTTGAACCAAGATGGACCAAATGGTCCACCAAGATGGTCCATCTTGGTTCTTAGATACCTAATCAATTCAAAGGAAAAGCAGACATTGTAAAATATTCAAGTGGTTTGTAAAATGGGGTTTAAGATTGGCGATTCTTGTGTATGTTTATGATTCCATACAAACTCTTGAAACTTTAACACAGTGGTTCCTTCAACGTCTCCATTCAACGTGAAACACGACCTCAAGCATGTTTCCTTAATATCAATTGTTTTAAGGCAAAATCCCGTCGTATGCTGCATATAAATGAAATATTAGACCATAAGTGTGGGTTTTATTGGTAAGGGCAAAGAGTGAGCAATACGAACAATGAGTATTTGTCGCGTTCACAGCTAATGTTTGTAGACGTCGCCGGTATGGACCATTGTTTTGTGCCCATTACTTACCAATACACAGCCGAACCGACATTTTGAATTTTTAACATACTCATGCGAATGCATCTGGATTGCTTTGCCAAATTATAATTTTCGAAAATGGATTAGATCATTTTGTTCATCCAAATAAATGTCAACCTAGAGGGCATTAAGTACAAAAACAAGTTAATAACCTCATGTTTGTTTATACAAGCTAAGAAATCTTAGACTTAATTCATATTATCCCGTAAATGCATAAAATAGAGCAGTCCCGCCAATACGGCGGCGTCGGGCGCCATGTTGACGCCAGTTTTGGCGCCAAGGTGCCCGCGTCAGGGGGTGCGTTCCGAGGCTGTTGTTACAGTGACCTATTTGTTCAAATGACACAGTATGTACTCCTTTATGACCGGATTGTATGCACAGCGGGCCTAATGTCTATAGACATGTGTTGTAATTACTTGTGTAATACTTGGTACAGCCGGTCGATTCTGTAAAAATCTCACCGTGAAAACTTAGGTGAAGTATGCTGTCATTCCACCTGATCATTATTGACAGGTCACTTCAAGCTCACTAGATGCCGAGGTTAAGAAGTCAATATCCTTGGATGTTACGAGAGTTAATACAAAAAAATATTTTTTTATTGTTTTCTTTGTTGGTTGGATCACACTTTCCTTTGCTTAGGATAAAGAAAAATCAAATGAGTTCAACGTATCTTCGCAATTACGATGAATGTCTTGCTTAGATTAAAATTCTCGCTAAATACCATTCTGAGACTGCCAAGTGTGGCAATGCATCTGTATGATCTAGAAACGGCGCATTCAACTGCGTTTAAAACTTCTTGTGGGTTTGTCTCCGTGTCTTGTCCTTAATGACATCACTAAACATGTTTCTTATCATCTATGTATGGAATCATACTTTTGTCTTACAAACTACATAGGCTAAGTGCAATAAATCAATAATATAAAGTTTGGGATGTCAAAATGGAACGCTGGCCAACAATGTTTTTACAATCGTCTGAACTGTAACGATAAAAGTTTCTAAAGAACTACTATGCTTTGCAAAGCTTAGGTAAGTACTTTTGTGTTAATAGCCTTCTCATAATTTATTAGTTTACTAGCTGTGCCCCGCGGTTTCACCAGCATAAGTCTCTATCCCGTGGGAATATCGGGATAAAAAGTATCCTATGTCCCAATCCCGGTCATGGTCTAACTGTGCCATATTTCATCCAAATCTGTTCAGCCGTTTTAGCGTGAAGGCGTAACAAACAAACTTACTTTCGCATTTATAATATAGGATTAATATTAAAAGTTAAGATTACACAACTATGTGTTATATTATACTGTTCCACTAAAGTGCATAAATCGTTAAATGCTTCAACTTAAAATGTACTTGAATCCTATTGAACTGATCTGATCAATAAAGTGTCAAGTAGTTACCTATAATAAGAGCAACTTGACTTGGCAGTCGATACAAAATTGTGAGAAAGCAAAAAAGCATGGTTTTACGACTACTTATCAATTTACAAGCGTTATGTTATTTAACAACGTTATGATTATGATAGACATCGTACGTTAATCGTATATTCTGATAGATACCTACTTAAGTAGGTAAGTGTACTTAATGCATCTTTTTTTCATACTTTAAAATGTATCCAAGTCAAGTAGACGCTACGCTTCGTAGACCCTTCATAGACGCTACATAGGCGCGTCGCGTAGACGCCCCGCGTCAACGCTATTATAGTGTCGTATTCAGTAACATAATGGATTCCGACGATGAAACATTACTTTTGGCGTTGTTGCAGTAAAATCTCATGTGCGTCAGTAGAGTTACCGTTTCGAAATTTGAAAAGTGCTGACAAAAAGCCATTTTGCAAAAAATTCCGGATATTTTTTTATACTTGTTTTTTTCCTTTTATTCTGATATTCAGCTGCATCCGTTTAAACTGGAAGCCGACCCCAACATAGTTGGGAAAAGGCTAGGCAGATGATGTTGAATCTTATTTTTTTTAGTAATCATTTATATATTTTAAAGAAAATAAGTCCGGACAAATGAGAAGGCCGGACATAGTCCGGACGGAGAGGGCCAAAATCCGGACATGTCCGGAAAAATCTGGACGGATGTTAACCCTACTTTGCGTGTGAACTGAGGGACCAAACTGGGAAACGCAAAAAGAAATCCTAGGATTTAGTAGTAGTCTTAAAACAATTGTAGAACGAATCTAAATAAATATATTTAAAACTACAGCCCAAGCGTAGTCCCTCAATTCTCACAGACCATCAGCCAGATCTCGGAATGTGTCTTAAAAATAAGGTTTTGTGACTACAGACATTTAGTAAAGAATTTATTAAGATATTTACTAAATAACAGACTACTATGCATTACAGAGAAATAAAAATATAACAACTAAACTGTGGTCTCCCAGTCCACACAACAAAGATAAATATTTTAGTGAATATTAACGAATTAACGTTACAGTTATGTCTACATATTAAGGGCTGTAGTTTTAAATATACTTATTTACAAATTCCCTGATTCGTTTTACAATTGTTTTAATACTACTACAAAATCCTTTTTTTTTTGCTATTCTCAATTTGGTTCCTTAGTTCACACTAGTGATGTGCTGGATATCCGTATCCGTATCCGCGGATATCCGAGAGGGAAAAAAGATCTGTATCCGTATCCGTATCCGCTACTTTTTGGCGGATCTTGAACGGATCTTTTATATTAAAACATTTCATTACGTATATGAAATTTTAAAGATATGTAGCAATGAAATACTGAACTAACTTCAATCCAAATTAGTAAAAAAAAAAAAATTTATCATATTTATTATAATGTAAATTAAGTTATAAGGTAGTAATTAAACCATCTTTGTAGTGAGATCAAACCTCTAATATTTGTGCTATGCTAATTGAAATAATTATGTGAGTCAAATCAATTAAAACTATGTTGTTTTCAAGAACTTAAAAAAATATACGTCATAATTAATATTGAGTAATGGTAAATTATATTTCAAAAAGAGTAACTTGGCAGCTTTGTCCCCCAAAAGTCCTGCTGAACCTGATGAAAGTTGAGATCCGTATCCGTATCCGCGGATCACATTTTTTAACGATCCGGCACATCACTAGTTCACACGCACATAAAATCTTTGGGAGGACTATCTACTACGCAGTTTCGGTCAGCAGACTGAAACTATTTTCTCCACGATTGCGTCACGGTTTTTAGCCCTCCACATTATCCTATACCTACTTTGATACGATATTTACTAAATCGTCTACAATGCATGCCTGCTTTGTTTACGTTAGCTGTGACTGAACCAGGTGTGTGAATGAAGATACCGTTATAATTACGAGGTTTTCTCTCACGTGAACTAAAATAAACAATAGACGGACAACTCTAGGTACTCATAATATTAAAACTGGGCGTATGTACATAACACAATTACATGGGTGTGTAGTTGATGAGTAAACCACGTGATTTTCACACAACATAAAATCGCGGTTGTATTCCCCGAAGGATGAAGATTATACTCGACAAACCCACTTCTCCTTCTTACCTCACTTCCCATGTTCAATACCTATGCTCTGCCCATAGTAAAAATCTTCGTTCTACCAACAATCGTCTTCTACGTTGTCCTTCTCACCGCTTCGGTTTTATTCACTCTTCTTTCTTTGTCCAGGCGGTATTTCTTTGGAATGCGTTCCCTCTGAACATCAGGATGGCAATCAGTCGGTTATCTTTTAAAGTGAAAGCACGTGAACATATTCGTGAAAAGTTGGCAAAATCTTTGCAGCGCTGATTTGCTGGATTTGTTTTCTCCTCTACCTATCGTTATTTCTCCTGACAAAGTTTATTCGGTTTATATGTATGTATTTATGTATATATTTATTAGTATGTATAAATTTTCAAGTTATCTGTCATTTATGTTGCACCTGCCATATTTTGTCTCTGCATCACCCTAAGGTTGACTAAAGTTAGCATAAAGTTTTAATAAATAAATAAATAAAGGATGATTTCCACCGAACGGCTCGCATCGCATCGGATCGGAACGGATTTTACAATTTTAAACGATATTAAATCGTGTACACAGTATTTAAAGTCTATATTACCAAGCCGCGCACATCAGCTTGACTGCGGGCGTCTTCCGTGACAAGCGATCGTAGCCGAAAGTATGCTGCGACGCGTGATCGGCTCCATTCGCCTGTCGTCGTATCCGATCGTATTCTTTCGCCTGTTTTATGATTATTTTCTTCTTCTTCTAATGCAATAGCCAACAATAGTACGTCAAAATCAACCATTTAAAAAAAATTGAACACGTCAACACGTAGGAATAAAGCTATTTGACTAGCTGCAGAAACGGATACGTTCGCAAGCGACGGTACGGAGCCGATCGTATGCGTCGACATCCTGCCGGACGCGATCGTCTGTCGCCGTATCCGTTCGTATCCTTTCCAATCCGATGCGATGTGAGCCGTTTAGTGGAAATGATCCTTAAGGCAGAAGTGTACCTACTACCCACAGTAAGTACACCTACACTACATCCACATTTTGCCATTTTGTAATGTAATACGAGTCATTTTTATCTATCAACAAAATTGTCTTGTTATCCCTTTATAGTGGTTTTTGTCAGCTGCCCCAATTATAGCAATGCAAATGAAAGCTTTATTTCCATATAAATGAATAGCTAAATTGTGTTGTTATGTTACAATATCAATATTTAAATAACAAGTACCTGGTTGACCGAGCTCTGCTCGGGTGAAAATAGAGAATGCTCATTTAATACATAGTATAGGATAGTTCATGTTCATTTCATTCTAATTCCATGTATGTATAGTGTCTAATTCCTTGCTGACATGATAATAGGTACTTACTAATTCAATGCTGCCATAATAGTAGGTACTTACTAATTCCATGCCGCCATGTCATTATTCTAACGTATCTTGTTCTAAACTTTCGGCGACCGACCTCTGTTCGGGTGAAAATAAAGAGAAAATGAATTTTCACAAATATGAGACGTAGCTAGATCGATTTTTCGTCCTCGCAAAACCCTATATTGCAACTTTCAGTGATTACAAATATATATTATTGCTCATTTATTAGTAGAGAATTTGAACTTTGTCGAACTATTAGAGTTTGGCATAGCTGGCAAAGTTCAGCATAAACAATGAATGCAATAACAAAATTAGTCATACCATGATGGCCCTTATTTAATTATAGGAAAATGTACAGTTGAAATTCATTGTAGGTACTTACGACTGATGACATTGCACTTTAACTTACGGAAACTCTTTGGGAGGGGGAATTTTCAGCGTATGTAAAGTCAGCTGAAAAACATAACATGACGTCTGTATTTCCCCAAAAGGTTACACAGAGGTGTACATATTTTATTATTTTTTTTGGGTGGGATATTGTCAGATAACTTTTCCCGCTCTGGGCGGAACGGAAGGGCATGTCAGACTCCTACTGACTAAAACCCACCCGTGTTCCTTCAGTTACCTGTATGTTGCCAGGAGCCACGGTATCCCTTTCGGACTTTCCCGTGACTATCGGTCCTATCGGATCCCGTCAGTTGTGCTGACATCTCTTTGAGGTGCGCGTGGAACACAAGGCGCCGTCGACCCGGGCCCGATCCTGGACGGCGAGCTGCCCATTGCTCGCTGTCCGCAAGTCCGCGCCTACGGTGGCCGGGAATCGGCCTGAGATTCCCGATGCCCAGGGCGTGTACCTATAGCTATAGTACACCCCATAGTACCTGTACTAGTGTAGTTTCCTGCTGAAAAACTAAGTTCCCTAAGCTCTGCAGATCTTTAGTACTTATACTAAAGTTTGGGTGGAACTAGTATGATTGAACTGAGTAAATGCTTTTGTCCATGACTTCATCTGCATTGAGTTTAAGGTCCGTAAGAAAACCATACATGCAACATGCAACCTGTATGCTCAATTTCATTCAAATTAGTTTTTGACGTGACCAAAAATTTGGATTGAAGTTTGACGTATAACGTAAATCATTCAAATGCGTAATACGAATACCTAACTTACCAGTTTACGACACTCACTGAACAACAGATAACGAACTAGGTAACGTCACCTACTTTTTATGCTAATGACCCGTCCCTTTAGTGGGCTACAGTTAGATGCGTACGCGCGTGCCTCCGAGCTCCGTAATGTCATGACAGTACAGTTACTGACGAATCTGGGTTGACCGGCGATTATCATTCACTTGTCCACGATATTTCTATAGCCTCGGAATTTCTATTGGGAACGTGTAACGTAATTACCCTATGAACCTATGATTTTTACCTAGGATGATGAATGAAATGGGTTTACTGAAAACAATAGAAGTGTCATACATTTTCCCTTAGACCATTAAGGTTTTTCCTATTAGAAACTTCTTTATTATTTTTCAGTCATGGTGCAGGTTATGTACCTATAATAATTTGCGCAGAAACAAGTGTATCATCAACAAGGGTACCTACCTAATAAATATTAAGTGGTGAATTTTCCGTCTTATTAAGAATTTTAACAAGGTGTTAAAATTCACGTGGCTTCCATTCTCGTGGCTAATCAATAACAGCCGCACGGGTCGATCGACCAGGTTAAGTTACGCTTGCCGCGGTCATTTCGTGGATGGGTGACCATCTTAACATACCGAGACTCCGTGCCTCGCAAACCACGTTAAGCCGTTGGTTCCGGCTGTCATTTTTGCATCTTTGACAATCGTTACGTCGTCAGAAACCCGAAAGTCTGACAACCAGTCTTACCCAATAACTGGGTTGTGGAGGTCAGATAGGCAGTCGCTCCATGTAAAATACGGGTATTCAGCTGCAACCAGTTACACTGGAAGCCGACCCCAATATAGTTGGGAAAAGGGTAGGCAGATAGATTAACATTTTTTCATCACAAACGTTTTAACAATTTGCATAAACCGTGAATACCTACTTTAACATTTAGTATTTGTTGGTGTGTTTATGATATCCAGCATAGTACCCATTCATGTTGATAAACACTACCGGACTCCTTAATCGAGCCACCCTACACATTTTGTTTAGAAGAAGTCTGTAACTTTTTAAATGGTCGTGAATTCAAATTCGGAACAATGACGACACAAAATGATGGCCAGTATGATCAAAACTGCATAAAAACTTTTTCTTTGGCTCATCACTAATTTGATGTGATTGCACGGTGGCTCGATTTATAAGTGTATTATCAAACGTATGTTTAGATCCTTAAGCAGTAGAGCAGCGATAATCTGCAGTCAAACAAAGAACAGTTGGTAGTGAACATATTGTTAATATCACCTGATTAATCAAAGGCTTCATGTATGCAGTGATCGTTTCTACTAATAGCTTTAATAACTCACGTTTGTCTACAAGTACTTCAGAATGATCCTACACTAGTGATGGGTTTAACACGACTTTTGTCATAAAGCTAATAATTTATGTTACAAAGCACAACTATGTACAAACTTGCACTTTTCATAAATGCGAAAGTGAGTTTATTTGCTTAAATGTTTGTTTGTTACGCTTTCCCGCTAAAAGGGCTGAACGGATTAGGACGAAATTTGGCACAGGGGTACACCTCGACCTGGGTTAGGACATAAAATACTTTTTATCTCGATATTCCCACGGGATCGAAACTTATGCGGGTGAAACCACGGGGCGCAGCTAGTAGACTAATAATTGAGGACTCCAATGTGTAACTTAGTGAAACTAGAACGAGGTTTGATGAAGTATTTCTTTCAGCGCGATAGTTAACCTTTTAAAGTAAGTATGCTAAAAGAATCAATATGGAAAAATAGGTTACTGCAGTAAATGGGGACAGAAGGTAACAGTTTTATTAACCCACAGCACATAACATGTTTCAAACATGACCTACTCTGACATATTTTCGGACATCGCATCAAAATCAGGTTCTTTCAGACCTTAACCACATTTTAAGCACCTGAATTAAGTGCATTATTATGGTTTTTGTAAAAATACCCCGTTTAATTTGATTTAGGTTCAGATAGTTATAATTGGTTTAATGTCAATGTAGTTGTTAATGTAGTGACTTTAAAATTGTTTCTGAAAGTTACCTACTGGTGATTTCAGCTCTCAGTGATATTAATGCATGCATTTTAAAATCGAATAAAAGGGGCATCACTATACTGTATGTACTCAATTCGTGTGCACCTTAACAATGCACCATACACCGGGTGCGTTGACGCGGCTAATGCGTGACACGACTTATATTTTTACTCTGTGCCATACGATTATTCCAGCCTGTTTAATTTTCATTGCCCGTTCAGTAAGATGAGTTTAAATGAAAATCTTCATTAATGTTGCAATGGTATTCAAATTGTTCTGTTTGTCCTACATGGGTACTGATTTTGGGTCATGGTTTAAGTACGATTAAGCTTATGTTTGTACACGATTCATACGGTAACTACTGAGTAGTACTAGCAGTTTGGAATAATAATTGCGGAATCTGGATAATTCGATGTACCTAATAAAAAACATTCAAACTTTTAAATTGTAAAGCTTTTGTAACTCAGCGAAGTTACCACGTAATTTTATAAAACCTTAGAACGGTTTGAAATAACTACGTTCTAGTTTTTCCACAATTACACTTTACCTCTCGCAAAATATAATTTTGTTTTTGTAAAAATCAAAGTTTTTACTTACGGTATCCGTAAGTGGAGCAATTTTGGCGGTTTCCACGTCGACTTCACTCAAAAACTCCCTGGAATCAGGCGCAATGGTTACCCAGTTCGCGAACAGATGCTCCACTTTTACTTTTTATATCGATAACTATTATTTTCAACTAATAACAACGATAAAACTGTCAATAATGCAATCTCCTAAAATTTATTTAGTCAATGACAATAACAAAAGACAAGCGCGCGTGCCTTCTATTTTTGAATTTTCTTTTTCGTTTGTCAAGTTTTTTTTTTTTTATGAGCTCAGTGCAACTCAACTTTTTCTGCCTAGTTGTCGTGAAGTTCGTAATACGAGGAATACAAGACTAATCCAAGCTTCTTCAAGTCAGTGAGTCAGTTGTTCTCAACGACGGATCGCACTTAACCTGCGACCTTAGCCCCGACATCTAATTTGACTCTTGTATTGACCCCAGACAGTTATCCCATGCTAGCTTGTATACCTGTTGTTTTCTGACAAATCTAGTTAATCTTTTAGAGAAATTCACACCTTTTTGGGAAAATCTTAATGACCACACCTAAATCTGTAATCATGAAAATTGAGACATCTTCTGCGATGGATATTTTTAGGGAGTTTATTTTGCAACCTTGATGTCCGAAAGAAGTTTTCCTTCTTATTTCGTTTTAAAATTAATGATTTTTGGCCGTAATTCATTCTGCTGTCCATGTTTCTTACCGCTAGACAAATAAGGAATCATTTATCAACACTGGGCTAATCCCAATGACCTATACCACCGGTAGGTATCTACCTAATACGTAACAAAATAAGGATAACGTGACACCGTGTGTGCTCTATGCCCCATGAGAAGTCGTACCTTGTGACGTACCTATGTTTAAGATTTAATAGTGTGTGCACTGACGTTCTATTATTTAGTTTCCTAGGATGTAGCCCACTAATTATACATTTTTAGCGTAATTAAAGGTGTACATTGTAAGTCTCTTTCATTATTTTAAAAGATACAAAGCCATTTTTTCTTTCGTCTACACGTCTATCAAGAGCATGTCTGCGATGACCACAATGTATTTTCCTCGAAGATGGCGGACTGTGAAACTGTAGCCTTGTACTATGACATAGTTTGACTGGTAACTGATATTTGACGTCATTAGAATTCCCCATTAAAGTTGGCAGTTTCGAAATATTAATATGGTTAATAGCTTCCGAAAATATGCCGTCGGTAGTAAAAAAAAACAGCTCAAATCACGTATAAAACATTTTATAATTGGTTGTTAGAGTTTTAGATTTTAGTCCTACCAATCACAACAATATACAAAAAAAAAACATTAAAAAATCCTGACTTATTTAAAAACCCCTTGAATAAAAACAGAGAGCTTAAACAGTAGTTTTGCAACAATCCTAACGTAGCCCGTAGGGCGTAGAGGTACGATAAGAGATCTGAAAATAACAAGAAGAAAAAAACGCACATTATTCACATTTATTTATTTCAAAATAATAATTACATTAGAATAATAAAACTGACATATAAAACAGGTTCTAACTAACTTAGGAAGAAGGTGGGAAATAGAAAATGTTTCGCGCGAGAGCATAGTTTTGGTTCGTCAATATTTTGGGTTCGATTGTTAATAAGAAACAGTAATTATAAAATAAAAATTTCGTAGAATACGATGGTAAATTAATATTCTGCTTTAATATAAAAACACCTACCTATAGTATATTTGTTTTATCTTTAATCGTATTTCGAAATATTTCATAGACAAAATCCCCAGATCTTAAATCAGGACTAAAAAAAAAGATTTAAAGGGTTTTTATCAGACAATAGAAGGTCGTTCGTAAAACACTTAGCTGTACTTATAATTAAATAAAATTAAGTTTATTTACGTTTAGTACTAGTTTACATCTCCTTGGTAAAATGTATGACGGACAATGCCGTATCTAGCAGGTAGACCGCTCCGTTGATCACGCACAGGGCACCGAGAGCCAAACCGACCTGGAATATACAAAGGGGATGAATAATAAAAACAGTTTTTCTAAGTTCTCCAGGCGCTCGTGAGGAGCGAGGAGCTCCTCAAGGAGGCTCCTCCTCGAGGAGGTCCGTGGATGGGTGACTATCTTTACATATCGAGACTCCTCCGTGCCTTGGAAAGCACGTTAAGCTGTTGGTCCCGGCTGTCATTCGTGGATCTTTAACAGTCGTTTTGGGTCGTCAGAAGCCCGAAAGTCTGACAACCAGTCTTACCAAGGGGTATCGTATTACCCAGTTAATGGGTTGTGGAGGTCAGATAGGCAGTAGCTCCATGTAAAATACTGGTATTCAGCTGCATCTGGTTAGACTGGAAGCCGACCCCAACATAGTTGGGAAAAGGCTAGGCAGAGAGAGATCTAAGTTCTCCAGGCCTAATAAATGTTGTGTTTTGTGGAACTAAATCCAATAACCATTTTGTCTGTAAATAGACTGGGTTGATTTAATGGTCTCCACAATGGTACAACTGTACATTCCATACAACACAAAACATACAACAACGATCACCTTCATAGTTATATTGGGTTCTGTACCTGTTTCTCAGCGAAGACGAACTGGTACTGGTGCTCGCCCTGGTAACCTCCCCAGTAGTGCAGCGCCACAGCTCCCACCGCGATCCACAGGAACACTCCCACGAAGTTCATAACTATCTCTGACAACGCTCTGAAAACATTTTTAGAAAGAAAAATAAGCTCGATGTTTTAGGAAAAAAGAAACATTAGAGGGCAAAATTTTTGTTTTTGCGAAATTTTTATGTGGGACCAGCTTAACATTATCAATTTCGAAAAGGGGCAAGCAAGCCGTGGGCGTGGGTCCAGTTTGGAATGGGCTGAGGTGCCCCTGATCCAATTCTTTGGCATGCATGTTTCGTCTATATATCAAAATACCACGTAAAGGTATCCATGTATGCCATTAAAAAAAAATACATGTTTTGACCGTTCACACAAAAGTATTTTTACCACCACAATGAGGGATCGTGAGGAATCTAAAACTGTCCCTATAGATCCGTCGTGGTCCAAGTTTAAATATCTCAGTAGAGTTTTGGCCCATCTGCCAAAATATCTTAGTAAAAAACCGGCCAAATGAGTGACGAACCACGCACAGTGAAGGGTTCCGTAGTTGGGACGTATTTATTTCAAGAACAATCTTAACTTAGTTGAAAAACATGTTCTCCCTACGGAACGTATGGGAGAACATGTTTTTGCAACCGCAAATGTAAGTTGGTCGATTATTACTCGTTAACTTGTAAAACTACTTAGCTGAGATACCTTTCCTTTTAACTTCGTTAGAGAGGAAGCTTGTGCCCCAGCAGTGGGAGCATTATATAAGCTGATGATGATGATGATTTTTTTGACATATCCAAAACCAAACATTTAGGTGGCAGGGACACATGACTCTAACAAAAATTTGCTCTTTAAAGCTTAATATTTCGCAAACGGATCCCTGAATCCAAAAATGGTATTCACAAACTCACAACATTTTTGAACGACCTTTCCAACGACATTTTATTTTACCACTTTATCGACGTGATTAATATGTAAACATATTAATGCCGCTTCCCAGCTTTCTTACAGCTTTCTACAGCTTACTGTTTTCTAGTACTGAGATTCTCTGAGCTAAGCCGCGGATAGACAGACAGACGGACATGGCGAAACTATTAGGGTTCCTTGTTTATTGCGGAACCCTAAAAACTAGAAATAATTCGTAGGTACCTCTTATGTTCAGTGGTGCCAAACAAGAACGTGATGATTTGCACGAGTGTGTATATGAGGTACCCCACGATGACTCCAGACGCCACGATCTCAGCATCAGGGTTCTTCTCCTCATTGAGGTTCCATGTCCCGCCCACACCCAGGAACTCGCCATTGTAACCAGTTCGGTAGAGGACCAGGATTACTATGTTGAGGACCTGTGGAAGAATTAGGAAGTTAATAATGAGATTAAAACTGATGGGATTAAAAAAAATGCAGCAAGAATCTGTGGTTGTTGATACAGAAACTAAAATAGTAATTCTGTTAACAGTAGTGAAGCTAGGTGACAAAGTTAACAAAGATTGATACCCAGGATGTCGCAGAGGTCAAGGGATATTGAGCTTTGCATATAATGAGAAACTTGCAAAGCATATCCTGGAGGAAATTATAAACATTAATGTGTACACTGAATAATGCTTTAAATGTAATTTAGTGGGTTCTGTGGTAGCGTTTCTAATAAAGGGGGTATTTTAATCGGAAAGGGTTCTACAGTCATTCCATTGTTTAAATAATTATTCGTATTTTACTTTCCTGCTTCTACCAACGTTAAAGCTAAAAAAAAACTTCTTACTTAGTTAAGAGTGTTTATTCTGAAAGTAGGCTATGGTGTCGATTCCCTTGTTCACAAACTAAACTAAATTTAAGTTCAGTGCATCTTTTTCTTTCTATTTCAATAAGAAAAGGACAGAAGATAAATTTTAGTTTAGTCCTGTCAAATTAATCAGCGCCTGTCACTACTCCATACAAGTTTAGACGTGATTAAAAACTTGCCTACTAAAATTACGTCAATTTACGTCAAGCGCTGATTAATTTGACTGGACTAAACTAAAATTTATCTTCTGTCCTTTTCTTAATGAAATAGAAAGAAAAAGATGCACTGAACTTAAATTTAGTTTAGTTTGTGAACAAGGGAATCGGCACCAATGGCTAACTAGTGAACTAAAATATTGATTATATGAAATGCAATAATTAATATCGTAACACCGAATATTTAGTTTTACAACATCAAATTCAGTGTGATAAAATTGCAATTCATTACTAATATTCTAGTTCACTAGTTAGCGGTATTTCATATTTCCATACAGTAATATTGCCAAATTAATCAAAACAGGTAAATATTTGACAGCTATTTGCGACGTTGCCAACTTTTAAAATGAACGCTCTTAAAAAAAATATACTTAGTAAGTTAATTAGTAATCTTTGATAGTCGTTATGGATAGTCAGAAGCTCGAAAGTCTGAAAACCAATCTTGCTAAGGAGTTTCGTGTTACCCAGTAACTGGGTTGTGGAGGTCAGATAGGCAGTCGCTCCATGTAAAATACTGGTATTCAGCTGCATCCGGTTAGACTGGAAGCCGACCCTAATATAGTAGAGAAAAGGCTAGGATGATAATGATAGTAAGTTAATTTAGTCACATAATAAAAAATTGGACGAGAGACTCATTTCTAAGTAATGACTTCCTAGTTTATCACTAAAACAATGTTATTCATAAACAGGTAGAAGTTCTACTTCCTGTTGTTGAGCCTGTTATCGTCACTTCCGATGAGTCTAGTTAATCAGTGGGTGCTACCGACGACGACGTAGCTATGCACTGAGTCATTGATAATGTTAAGACGAATTCTTGCTTAAAATGATAATTTTCATGACGAATTTATTTTAGGTTTAAGAGATTGATTGTGTTTATATCCGGTATTACATGTGACATGTTAATTTTAATTAGTTGTTTTGATTGTCTACATTTTTTACTATTTAGTACTGTAGGTAAGGGTTTCGCTTGAAATTGGAAACGTATTTCTCAATAAGCTTTCATTCAAGTTAGTTTTAGCACTGAACGATTTTACCCATTTGCTTTTAGTTACTCATAAGACATAGTGTATTAGCTTACTCGCAGTTATAAAAAGACACACTAAAATTCTCTTCAATATTACGTCTCTCTAATATTAAGAGGGTTTATCCTAAGAGTTGGCAACGTCGTATTTAGCTGTCAAATATTTACCTGTTTTGATTAATTTGGCAATATTACTGTATGGAATTACGAAAAGTAGGTAACTAGGTAACTAAAATATTGATTATGAAATGCAATAATTAATATCGTAACACCGGATATTTAGTTTTAGATGTAAAAAAAAAGTATTTGAAAACTTTTCAAATGCCTTTTTTACACCTAAAACAGGTACATATTCAGTGTTATAATAATTGCAATTCATTATTAATATTCTAGTTCGCTAGTTAGCCACATTTCTTATTTCCATACAGTAATATTGCCAAATTAATCAAAACAGCGAAATATTTGACATCTATATTTGCGACGTTGCCCACTTTCAGAATAAACGCTCTTAATAAAAAGAGAAATATAGAATCCATTCCATTTATCCAAGACTCAAAAGCCGCTTAGCAATCATAACTACATAAACCACTTCAGTAATAAAAACTTAACGGACAACACTTAGCTAACTTAATTATTATTATTTCCGTGAAAAGTGAAAACTTGCGCTAATAATCGCAACCGGAATGATATCGCACATCGTACAATAGTTTATGTGTCACGAATCGATAAGATACCGTATCGAAGAATTCCTGATAATCGTCCACACTGTCATTATTTCCAGTTACAAGAAACATTCTACCTTTGTGTTTGATATTATGGCAGAAGTTGTAAAATTGCTTGTAAATTAAGGCTGCGTTTTCACAAGAGATGTGCTAAGTTACGTAGAGCGATGGATGTGTATGATACAACCAATAGGATCGTTGGATTTTCATAACGTACTTTGACTTAACTCTAGCAGAAAAGCGTTAAGGAAAACTAAGTTGTTTCATACGTGCAATCTTTATAGCATGCCTTACCCTACCCGCTTACCCGCACTTAGCTCTGGTGAAAATATAGTTCTGTAGCTTCACCGCTTAGTGTCAACGCACATCTCTGGAAAATGGAAAGGCAGCGTTAGGCGCTGTTTGGTACATAGTTAGGAGGTAATTTAGACCATTTAGATCTCTAATAGAAAACTCCAATTTCTTAAGCTTTCCCCATTAATTTCCATAGGTTTATTGTTTGTTATTAAAATGATTACAAACAAGAAAAGACACACTTGGAAAGAGCCAATAAATACCTTTACCATCAAAATGACGTCATGTATTATATTTGCCTGTGTAAAGAAATAGGCAAAGTCGGAAGTGTAAGAAAATTAAGGCTAATGTTGTCACCATTCATGTTATGTATGGACGAAATTATCACAATAGGTAGGGCCCTATAACTCAGCATCTGTTATGACGCCTCATTGAGGTGGATAACAATTAAAATTCTATTGTGTCTCGTTAATGACAGTTGAAAGGATAAGTAGTAGGTAGAAGTACCCACAATGTGCAGTCATATGTAGGTACTATACAGGGTCAAAATAAGTTAGCTATCAAAACTCCGCAAATTGATGGATATTATTGATATCTAAACATGATAAAACAAAAAAAAGGAATTGATGTTTTTTTTTATCAACGACCTGTGTTTAGTGTAGGTAGTTTCTTTTTTTTTTGTAAACTTCGTTGAATGGATACCCATTACGTCTGTGAAATTTATGCAGACGTCAAGAGTATCGATATCTAAACACGATAAAACAAAAAAAAGTTTTTTTTTTTTATCAACGACCGTAAGTGTCTAGTGTAGATAGTTACTTGTTTTTTTTTTTTTGTAAAAAAGAAACAAATGATGTAAAATTGAAGTTTTTTTTTGTGAAGTTTACGCAGACGTGAAGAGTATCGATATCTAAACACGATTAAACAAAAATAAACAGTTTTCTCAACTCACACTTCAAGTAACTACACTACTAGCGGTCGTTGACCCCAAAAAATAATCATCACATCTTCTATTCTTTTCTTTTATCGTGTTTTGAAATTCGAAGACATGTGACATCTACCAACCCGCACTGGGCCCGCGTGGTGGATTACGGCCCACTCCCTCTCACAGAGAGGAGGCCTGCGTCCCAGCAGTGGGAACATTTATAGGCTGATGATGATGATGATGATGATGATCGTGTTTTTAGATACCCATTACATCTGCGTAGATTCGCTAACTATTTTAATTACACCCTATATTAACGGTTTCGTGCATCTAATAGTTTGTAGTTCTAGGGAAAAGCGTGCAAAAATGTAAAACTGGTTCTAAAAGCAAGGTCAGATTCTCTAATTGTTCTGTAGTTGTGACTTAATTGCTCACATGAACTTTACCATAAATATACACGTGCTGCCTTACATAGTTGGGTTAGTTCTGGTGAAAGTGGGTGCATTCAAGAGTCATACAGATTCCCTAACTGGTACAGAGACCTGTATTTAATAATTTTGCAACACATTTTCGTAAACGATTAAGAGTACTCTGTTTAATTTTTACAGTTCAACAACATTTATTACGTTATTTACTTTGTTGAGTAGATTTTTTGATGTGAAAACTTCTTTAGACGCATTGTGCATTTTTGAGATGGGACTAAACCATTGATTTCGCGACACCATGACGACACCTCATTTTCGTAAAAGCGATTGTGCTCTTTATTTATATTAAGTTACGGATCAATGTTCTATGGAAGTATTTTTACTTTAAAGGTTTTGTAAACGCGATTAAGTTTTTTATTTAGATAAGGTTACAGACCAATGTTCTATACAAGTATTTTTCTTCCACCAAGGCGATCTTGTTCAAGTTTTCGCTTCTGTCGGCACTCCCGGAGTACCACCACTTTTTTTAGAATTTATGAAGCAATGGATTACCAATCTGTTTCAAAACGATTCAGACTGTGATTGATCGTGTATTATGTAATTGGTACATGGTAGCTAAATAGTCTACATTTCTGATGCCTAATCAAACCAGGGGAAAACATATCGTTTCCATATGAAGTTTCCGAGTTGTAGCCCGGAGTTTGAATATGTGCCCGGTTGATGGCAATAGACTCGCCCCCTTATTACATGGGACTTAAACATAACTGACGAAATGTGGGTGTACTATTAGATACACCTCTGCCTAACCCTTCGAGGAAACAAGTCGTGATGTTATGTTATGTAAACTAGTGTGAATTTGTAAAATACAAATTAAAGGTTCAGACAATTTTTGGTAGAGCCATATGGGACTTGTGGACTAGGTAATAAATACTATACGTTCATTAAGTCGAAATGAGTCTTTTCCTAACTTAACATATTTTGTACTTAAATTGGCCACGAAACTTATCATATCCGTAAAATAACAATGAAATCCTAACTGATTCGTAGACAAAATAATAAAAGAATTCTGTTAGAAACATTTCAACCGCACAAAGATTGATAAAAAGTTATTCTTGAAATGCTTATTATCTGAACGATTTGTTGACATTGACTATTGAATGACGTCATAACAAATATCATTGTCACTTGAACAAAAAACAAATCTTGTAACAGAGCAAATATCTGGAAGTATAAGAAAATATCTTGCGGTTTACTAAACTCGATTTCTTGCCGAGTTTTGCCATTTATAAACGCTTTTGTTTTTGACTCTAATTCAGTTTGAAAAATAATATTTTAAAAAATTGTTGAGGTCGGCGTTTCCTATCTGACTACTCTGAGAAGACAGGCTGAAACAAACTCAGATGTCACAGTTTCTTTTAAAGTTCAGACATAATCTTGGTCAGATCATGAGAAGATCATATAGATTGATGTCTGAAATGGTCTTTTGAAGAAAGAACTACACAGATTGAGTAGACCTGTCGAGTCAGTACTTAACTTCTTTAATAGCCATCTTTTGTTTTTTTTTTAATACCCAATCACACGAAGGACAGAACCTCAGACCATTTTCTTGCCATTGAAGGTGTCATCAAGACCCATGGTGAGAAATACTTGCCCTTCTCTTTGCAGGGACATAAAATGTGTCAAAAATAATCCATTATGTATTTAAAATCATTAAGATCTTAGTCATGTATGTAAAGTTTGACATGCCTTAGATAACCCCTAGACCACACACTATCTTTCTTATCGGTCGACATTCTCTGTAAAGAGGTAAATTAATGTTAATCCTATTTATATGCAATAAAATTCTAGTTCATTTGATTAGGTAGTTTAGTTAGGAGCTTCTAGTCTTCGTTAAGGAGCTTCAAAAATGTTTCATAAATCTAAATGTTGCAAATTGATACTAGTAGCAATAGGAGAAGCTATATGCAAAAACACAAACAAAGAATCAGGGGGCCTACCACCAGCTCATAAAGCAGTATTATTTAAATATTACTTAGTGTAGGAAAGAGATGAAGCTCTACAGGACGTATAGCTTCATCTCTTTCTCCCACTGAAGTGATATTAAAATAGTACTACTTTATGAGCTGGTGGTAGGCGTAGGCCCCCTGAACCAAACGAAAATGACTCAAAAGGATAGCTTTTAACCGA
This sequence comes from Agrochola lychnidis, assembly GCA_963680765.1. Lineage (NCBI taxonomy): Eukaryota > Metazoa > Arthropoda > Insecta > Lepidoptera > Noctuidae > Agrochola > Agrochola lychnidis. Next base: position 21,842,085 of record OY796853.1, read on the forward strand.
GGAAGTTTTACAAAGATTGACTTTGTCATACCATTTTATACGTAATTTCTAATGGTAGAAGCTGTTCTAAACAGAAATAAAAGTTAATCAGTCAGCAAGCGCGATAGTATAGAATATATATATACCTAGTACTTTGTATGGAGTACATAATGAATAATAATGACATGAATAAAGAAATTTTATATTATAATAGGCGGCCTTATCGCCAAAAGCGATCTTTTAAAGACAACCTTTGGATCGATTTAAAGGGAGAAGGCAATCTGTGGTGTAACATTTACATATAACTCTGAACCATAATATTTTTGAACAAAAAGTGCTCGAATTAAATTATGTATGCCACTCTTGAGGACTCTCATATTATTACGAACATCATTAACTTTATCAACAAAAGATGAGTGATAACTCCGTGAGTTTTATTAGTATTCGTTTGACACATGTGACCCCACATCAATCATCAATGGATTGCGTCTGAATTATTTCATCGTTACATTATTGACCCATGATGTGATGCCAGATCGAAATCGCGCTTCAACTACATTATCTACTACGTCATTTATATTATTGTTGTATGAAAATAAGGTCTGTTTTTGCTTACCAATATTTGAGTAGGTAAAACATGGATATGGAAAGCAATAATCGAAAATGGAGTTAAGTAGACAATCACCAGCAACAATTTATTATCATTTTCTAGGCCATTTGATGAAGTCTCATTAATTTAAAGTTCCCTACCTACCACATTTAGATTTTCTTGAATTAGTTTCTGGAAGAAGTGATTCAACAAAGCTCTCAATCAGCTCAACGTTATTCACCACTTTTTAGTGTTAGACAGAGTTGGCATCAAAACACCTCATCACCTTTACGTTAAATCTGTTCTTCTCCTGAGCATTGATGACCTTTTCTCAAAGAACATGTCACTAAATCCGTCACTTTTTAGCTGTGAAACATCCACTGAAGTAATGTAGAAAAAAAGATTCTCTTTCGCATTAAATGGTCAACTTTCTGTCGTCTTTAGTCCAAATATCTATCTATCACGATGCTATATTTACTCTTATACCTTTATCAGTGTTTAAATATATACATTTTGGGAACTTTCAGTTTCAAACAACATTAATTTATCCAACTGCACCTCGTCCAAAGTTATATCAGATGCAAAAATTACTTAAACTGCATCTGTCAATCTGTCTGTTCATCTCATTTGTTATGCGAGCTCCAAGGTTCGGGATAACGACAATTAGTTGATATAATCGTTAGTCATGGGTCAGGAGTCAACGGCTAAGGAGCAGTGACTTGACTTCGGGTGGTGTAGAGTAGTGACGAATGAGGAACGTCGTGTTTTTGGGGCTGTGGTGGGAATACCACTTACTTTGTCCTTTTTTTGTCTGTAAATTATCTTGATTGTCCCTTCATTGCTTCAAACGAAATATTTAATTAGATTGCAATTTACCGAAAAATGGCGAGAAATTGGTATTGCTTTTCACTATTGCTACTCTACTTCTACTTTGTTCTTTTATGTTCTTTTTTTTTTTGGTAAATAAATAAATTTTTCCTTTTAATGATTCGATGTATTTGTCGCAATATGGAAATCAGTTGGCAAAAGTATTAAACAAAACTCCACATTTCCTCTACAAACGTGTCATCGATCTAGCTTTTCCTGCACACCATATAATTAGCTGACACTAAACATCCTGCACGTGTTTGTCTCTCTGTCTGTGCAACTCTCTACTCTGACCCAGCAGCTGACAATTACGACCAATAAGTAGTAACAGCTTTAATTACAACTGACAGGAAGGATTCAAACATTCGCTGACTTCCTGTGCAAATCACGATGAGATGATTGTGCTGATTTTTATTAGCTTTATTAGGGTGTAAATTATACTTTTGATTAGACAATTAATGTTTGATTAAACAGCTGTTCAGAAAGTAAGTGTCATGGAATTTTGTCCTTAGTTCCATGGCAGAAACATGGTGAATAATTGACGACTGTTTAACCCTATAATTGGTGTATTTTTTTCGATAAAATTGACAAATGTCAGCTGCTGATTAATCAAGTGAAATCGTCTCTTGAAGAGCGAAAGTAAGCAAGATTTCGTTCCTACTCTCACGATCCTACAAGACATAACAGCTTACTTTAGCGCCATCATGAAATTCAAAGTCAACAATGAAACTACTACTAAAGTAGCTCAATACTCCGAACTCACAGAGCGAATCGATCACGTACGTAATGTGGCACATAATGGGCGCATTCAAGGTAAATAGCGTACGATTTGATTGTCTACGTCGCTTGGGAGAGCCATTGTATGGGTGTGCGCAATGATCGAGATGTCATGCCTCTGTAATGTTAGAAAATGCGTGTACTAACTATGCTTACTTTTATTAGTAGTATTTTAGATATACAATAGTAAACTTACCTTAGTAGAAGTTGATAAAGCATTTAAAGTGTAACTTTCGCTTCTTGAAGAAAGCTTGTGGTATCGCCAATTTAGAAATTACTTTCAAGTCAAACACTACAATCACATTCTAGAAATAACAGACTTTCAATCAGAAGCCATTTACGTGGCTGAAACCTATGTAATTCTGTGTTACTTATATGTATTTATTTTTGTTTTACTGGTACTATATTTTCCAAAACATTATTTTATATTCCCATCGTAGTCAACTTCTATCTACTGAATTCCATCATCTTTGTTTCTAGTATTCCCATATAAAGGCATACATGAGTCATACAAATCACGATTCAATCCCTAAACATCCAGGTTTTGTATTCAACCCATAAGCTCATTACTCATGGTATTGTATTAGTCAGTAGTACGTATTGTACCTTCGTTTGTATGGTGAGTAACGCGTTATCAGATAACTTTGTTTGTTCTACTGTTTTGCAATGTGCTCTGCGGTTGAGAACATAGGACCACAAGATGAGTAGGAGGACTTGCACGTGAATGGTGACTATTCTGTCAGCTAAGACGTTACACGTGTATATTAATTGAAAATAGGGATATTAAAAGTATTAAGACTTAGTACAGTCCGGTACAGTAAACCAACCTTTTGAATGAAGGAGATTTTTCTTTTTAAATAAGCTATACTAGGAAAGCTTCTAGATATAAAACAAACATGAGAGGAAGTTAAAGTTGAAATCAGTGCTGAAATGATTGGTATATACGAGTCGTATGATGATGTTCTCATAGCTAATTAGCTAGTAACAACCTAACTAGCAACCTAATTAGGTTGTTTCAAGGAAGATGTTTGGTTTATTTAAGATGTGCGATTCGAAGAGCTAATTTCACTAAACTGTGAAGTAAATACTTCATGGTCAATGATAACCTATTAGAATAAGATCATTTTATTGAGAATTAGGCAAATGAAATCGATAGGCAACATTATTGATTTAAAACTTGCTGCAAAGCTAAATGATTGTCTAGACAAACACAGAAAAAAAATCTGCTAGTTTAATAATTGACATTTCTTTAGTTAAAAGAAACAGTAATTAAAAAAGAATGTGATACTTAAACGTTGTATCAAGTAGGTGTGGCTATCACGTTATCAGTTTGATAGGGAATGAGGCCGCTAGGGCCGATTAACCTTAACGTTGATGCACATACTACGCCAAATAAACTACTTGTGAAGATTCTACAGGTGTTATTTTAACCATGTCTAGTGAGTCAGTATCTTCATCAATTATTGTATTAAGAGGATTGATAGCACTACTAGGCTTACTCTCGGTGATTTCTTTATTGTCTCTTTCGCGACGACCATCTCGATCAGTTCTTCTCCTTTGGGCAATATTGACAAATCGATTTGCAGTGAATGCAATAACTCCTGAGTGTGGTATTTGTTCGATTTTTTTAATACTTGCTACATAATAATGATCATGCTCATGACCTCCTTTGATCCATGCTTCATCTTCATTTAAGTTGACTTATTTTTCTTAAGTGCTGAGTAGCTATATCTCAAAAGGTATTTCTGCTATTAACTCACATTATTGGCATCTAATTTCATTAAATAGATATCTACTATCAACAAGTGCTTGTATTTTTTATCAGTGAGCATGACATCATTTCTAAGCAGAAAAAGAGTAACTAAAATTACTTGTTTTTTTCACATTTGTAACTGTTCTAGTTCCAATTTAAAGTCATTTTAAGTGATTCATTTTCATTGTTCTTGGAATTATGTACCACTTTACAATAATTGATAATAATAATTACAAAATTATGTAGTTTATTTAATTATATGTCTCATGCTTTAACTAATAGGTATTTTATTGTTGTTAAACGCGACAAAGTGGCTGTCACAAAGGTCAATCCCATTACTATCATGTAGGTACCTACTTAGGCTTTAGAATGCTTTATTAAATATGGGGTTTCGCCAACCATAATTGCATAGTTTTTAATTTATTATGACATCAAAGTCCCCGTCATCTAAACACGCAAGTGTTCACAATATTGCAAAATTATTAAATTAGACCTACGTATACATTGCTGTTGCCTACATTATTGCTTTTCATAGACTCACAATAATTTTCGTGAATGAAAGAAGATACCTAAACGAATAGGTTTTTTATCACTACATTCTCCGTTAACATACAAATACAGTCCTAGAAATAAATATCATTTGGTATATATGTACCACGCTACGTAATTTTCTTTACATATTTTCCTAGGACTATAGCCTCCAGTTGCACTGTACAAAGCTTAGTTTTTTTTTTGTGTGGATTAGTAAACTTGAGTTCTGTTCTGGTCTGATGCCCTACTGTTGTACCTAATAATTGTTTAATTACTTGAAACTCAATATCTAAGCCGCACCTATTTCTCTGTATGATGATACCTTACTTCAAGTCTATAAAAAAGCAGTTATTTACTTACAATTTTAAAAGTCTTCACGACAATAGTCGCTATCGTTTGCACGGACACCATTGTCACTAACACTTAGAAATCACCACAATTACAATAATGTCACACTTCTTTGTCTTTATGTCCGTTTTCGCTAAAACGCTGGCCGTCACTGTATGGCTATAGTTATCAGTTTGTATGGCTTTATCAGCACATTCGAGTTCTAATCTTATCTGTTCTAGCAAATTAGTAGGGCAGGTTGCACTGTACCTTTTTTCACTTGCTTCTCAAATTTTGACCTTATTTTGATATGTTTAGATACGATATTTGTTTTGTCTATTATCTTTAGCTGTTGATCTAAGCCGTTATCACCATTTTTAGGCTACTATTCTATTTTTTATGAGACCTTTTCGAACTTGAGTCATTTCTGTTTGTCTCATGTTGGCATAGATGTTACTTTTCGCCAATAAATAAAACACGCACAAAACTTGTCAATAGAATGCCATAGAATGAAATAAAAACAATGAATAAATTCTCTATTATTGGATTTTATAAGTAGTTTGCGCGGGAAAATCAACAACTGATGGCCGCTATATTCTTTGTTCATGACCTTTTAAAAATCAATGTGTTTCATTCTACCTACGTGTACAATAGTTAATGGAAACAACATAGCTCGTAAAAATATGCATACCCTCATTCATTCGCTTGATAGTATTTGTATAAAATAAAACATCGTTTTGTCTAACTAGTAAATAGATAGATAACTAACATAAGCAAATTTGCAGCATTAGCCATCGAAAGAGCTAGAAATCATGGGAAGAGGCCTGCAGTAGAAAAGTAATGTAGTAGCAAAAGTAACATGGAGTTACTTCTGCTGTAAAATCTTTAAAATCGTGCGCGACGTAAACACGAATTGCAATAATTAATTAATTGCGCCAACAGCGGCTTGATTAACAATTCACCGTGTCACATCGAAGGTTGGAAATCTATTAAACCAACAACCTAAATAACAAACTCTCGTTTTTTAACAAAAACTTGACAAATTCTGAGACAAAGGCAAAGGGGTCTTACGCAAAGAACCTAAAGTGTTGGGAACTGTAGAAATGTTTCGTAAATGGTTTCCGGACACCTTAAAATGGATCGTGACACATTGTCTGTACCAATAACTCTTGCAGGTGTTTAGATACAGTTATTGGTAAATCTTAGTATGAATGTAGGTGGCCGAAGTAAGAGAAGACCAAAGAAACGATAGAAGTATTGTAAGACGATCTATCTTAGTTTCAATGTGGATAATAAGAGTTGGGAAAGACCAGAGACACGTTGGATCGATTGTCTGGATGATGATATTGCTAGAAAGGGAGTGAATACTGAGATTTTGGCTATTAAAGAAGTCATGCTGCGGCAACCTCAAGTAAATTGAAATATAGTTACTAAGATGATGGTCTATAGATCTAACTCTGTTTGCTTCCGTAACACAGAGGCACTTATTTCTAAAAACAGGGTGGCAGGGACATCGACGCGAATACTGTTACCATGGATTCAGTACATGATTCTGAACCCCCTGCGTTGAAATTTTTCGTCGGTTATTTTAACAAAAATCTGCTGATCCATATATTTTGACCGCGTAGGTATTGCACTTTTCTATGAAACAGCAGATTTTAAAAAAAATTACCATGCAGGGGGGTTCAGAATCATGCACTGAATCCATGGTAACAGTTTTCGCGTCGATGTCCCTGCCACCCCGTATGGTTTCAAAAAATAGCGAGGTCAATCTAACTTGTACAATAATTTATCAATAGCTAGAGAATCATATTTGGTAGTGTTGTTAAAATTCTGTTAAAAATACTTGGCTAATAAAGAAAATATCTTTTCTACCATTGGAACGTGAAAATTAACACGTCCAATTATCTTCTTGAGAAAATGAACTCGTTATTACAAATTGTTTGTGTAACACTAATAGCAATGTCTACTTTGACGTGGTATTTGGCTCGTTCATAACTATGTGTAGCTGCTTTTTATTTAGAGTTTACTTTCTTTATTATCTTCTTCATCAATGATCATCGTCCTCTGCCTAGCCTTTTCCCAACTATGTTGAGGTCGGCTTCCAGTCTAACCTGATGCCACTGAATATCAGTATTTTACATCTCGGTATGTAAAGATGGTTACCCATCCTCGGACCGACCGCAGCAAGCGTAGCTTTACCTGATCGATCGACGCGTGAGGCTGTTATTACTTAGCCATGAGTCCCTCCGTCACGTCGTATAGGCGATAAAAAGTTGCAAGATTAGCAGTAGCAGTACCTACTTACCTAGGCTTAAATAGACGCGACAATAGCAAACTTTGCATACCTAGATCCAGGACAGCTCTACTGCGTAAAAGTATATTCTGTATGGCGCCAATTCTGTATAATACGTTGCCAAAATATTGGAGGGAATATACAACGGTCAAATTAAGAAGTAGGTTAAAAAGCCTTCTTTTAGAGAAAGCCTACTACAGCACTGACGAATTTCTGAATGACAAATTAATCTAATTCTTATAATTTTGCATTCCTAATTACTTTGACATTAAATTGACTAATTTTACTAAACATTATGAGTTGTTTACTCTATTCTGTAATACATTTTAATTTTTAAAATTCTAATTTGGACTATTAATTATTTGAATGCTGGATAAATTTATAATTATTTAATTAAATGTACCTACCTACTTATATTTGTACGCCGTTAAGGCAAAACATGACTGTGGTAAAATTTTATTGTAACATATTGCATGCCATGTGTGTGTATACTCATGTTTTGGACAAATAAATGATCTTTATCTTTAGGATTTATCCTGACATGTTATATAGCAGCAGCATAACCTTGCAAGGGTAAACCCTTGCAAGGTTATGCTGCTGCTATATAACATGTCAGGAACAAGTAATGGTTTTAAGTCTCAGAAATATAGGAATTAGCAATTGATTATAGCATATAGAATAGCATTTCATTCCTGTTATTTTATTACTATAACTTATAATCAGTGATCGGATAATCGGATGCATATTTATCTAAAGTGTAGGTGTTCGCTATTATGGAATGCACTTTTGTATCGAAAAAATCCCGGGATTCCCGGATCGACTTTAAGAGTTGTGATTATAGAATCGAATGTTATTATATTTACTAACGTTCAGGTGTTAGCTAATATGGAATGCACTTTTGTATCGATCGCAAAAATTTCTCGACTCTGGAATTGATAAATTTAATACTTTTTATCTATAGAAATGCTAGCTAATATTGTAAAGTAGGTTGCCAAATTGGCATAGCACATAGCGACAAACAAATCGGTGTCTTGAGTTTCGTAAAAAAATGTTTAGTGGGTATATAAATTTTTATGTTAACACCGCAAAAATAACCTTCATAAGAGGGCCGATAAGTCATTTCCATACCATGTATCTGATTAGTTGTGCATACCCGGATGTTATGGAATTCCGGGATTTATGTAATTTTTTTATTTATATTAACACAAATATTAACTTTAGGTAAATATGCATCCGAATATCCGATCTGTACTTTTAATACTATGTCTGTTTGCATCTATTCCTGTAAATGACTGAAATGGCTTAGATCACTTGAAATTCATGGAAGATTTCAGTGTTTTCATAGCCTTGAAAATAAACTATGAAGTAATTGATCAGTAAGTGCAAAAACAAGTCAAAATATTTGTCTTGAAAACAAGAACGCAAACATTGCTCAATAAACCACAAAGCCACAATAAAGGTTTATGAATGAAATAATGTTTTCTGAAAATAAACTTTTAATTCTTAATGCTCCATAAAACGTGCTGTGGTACTTACAATGACTAAGATTCGGCCACACAGATGGACCATGGTTTTGTAACCAAAATAACAAGTTAGATCATTTAGCGCCACTTCTTGGAAATTCAGTCATGTGTATAGTATAAATAGTATTGTTTTTATTTTATTTAGGTCATGAAAAGTACCTTTTAAGTTACCTCTAAGTTTAGAAGGAAAAATCTGTCGTAAAATTCTTTGTATGACCTACTTTTACTGTGCAGGTGACATTGAAAACTTAGTTACTACATTACTTCATCTTCATTAGTATTAGTTAGGTAGGTATTATCATCAGCCTATAATGTTCCCACTGCTGGGACACAGGCCTCCTCTCTGTGAGAGGGAGTGGGCCGTAATCCACCACGTGGGCCCAGTGCGGGTTGGTAGATGTCACATGTCTTCGAATTTTTGGTTCTAGGACATGCCGGTTTCCTCATGATGTTTTCCTTCACCGTTTTGAGAGCAGTGGTGATGAAATAATTTACACAAAATAAAGCGCCTGTCTGGGTACGAACCTACGACGTACAATTCGTAAGTCGCGGCCGTTACCACTGGGCCACCACTGCTCTCAGTTAGGTAGGTATTAAGGTATAATCCTGAACATTGTATTGTAAGTAACAAAACAATGATTATTCACTGTTTTGAACTGAACAAGAAGCTTTGTTGTTCATAAAAAAGTCGATGTCCTCAATAACGAAATTCTTATCATCGTCTTTCTAAATTCTAAACCATCCCAACTTTCATTCCAGGAACTCGGCCTTGACATCACCGACGATCAGATCTCGGACCTAGAAGCAGCCATCCATGACATCGACTTCGAAGCCGCTGCAGCCCACGAGAAGAAAGTCCGCCATGACGTCATGGCCCATGTCCACACCCTTGCCGAGAGATGCCCTAAAGCTGCCCCCATCATCCACCTGGGAGCGACTTCGTGCTACGTCGGGGATAACACTGATCTCATCGTGTTGAGACATGGTCTGGATCTGCTGCTGCCGAGGTTGGGCGCCATTATCAGCCAACTGTCGAAGTTCGCAAATGATTACAAGTGAGTACACAGTTAATAGATTGTTTTGTGGTAGTCAGTTGTTGTAAGTACTCCTTTGTCATCGAACCAAATAATATTATTACTGTCTGAGTTTATATATACCTACTGGTCACTTTCCTCGGTGACTAAAATAAATTATTTTGGACGCACTTATGTTCTTCGTTTCAAATAATTATATCGGTCGTTATTGGTATTGTATATGTTACGTTTGTATTTCCTTATACTCACGTCGTGGCTAAAATCACCCAACTTAGCAATTTGTAAGAGAACATTGGGCAAGAAGAAGAGTACATTCAAAACTTTACCATTTTAAGATTTTAACATCTAAACAAGATGAGAACCAGAAGTAACGCTACAATAACCAAACAAATAGCATAAATTAATACTTCAATCAAATGTCGCAGCCATTACGAGAGATATGTTTAGCATACAAGAACTTAGAACAATAAGCAATAATCGTTAACTGATGTTATAACGTACGCAGTACTCGATATGTACTGACAGGTCTCTATATTTGGACACTTTATTAATTGGGTACAACATCCTGATAAATAGCATAGTGCTAAATTTTACGGCAGATCATTCATTACTTAAAACAACTAATAAATTATTGTGTACCTATCTCAACATAGAATGATACATGATAATATTTACATGTTATCCCGATACATTTGATACTGTCTTCATATTTTAAATCGCGCTGTTACTGTTTTCAGATCACTTCCCATGCTCGGCTTCACCCATATGCAACCGGCGCAACTTACAACTGTCGGCAAGAGAGCTTCCCTCTGGCTGAGCGACTTGCTCATGGATGAGCGCGCCCTCTCCCGCGCCAGAGACGACCTCCGCTTCCGAGGAGTTAAGGGAACCACAGGTACTCAAGCCTCCTTCCTCCAACTCTTCAAAGGAGACAACGACAAAGTCCGTGCTCTCGACCAAAGAGTTGCCGAACTTGCCGGCTTTAACAAGCGGTACATCGTCACTGGACAAACATACTCTAGGAAAGTTGACTTGGAAGTCATTTCTGCGTTATCTGGACTTGGAGCGACCGTACACAAAATGTGTTCAGACATCCGTCTGTTAGCCTCACGTAAGGAGCTTGAGGAGCCATTCGAAGCCTCCCAGATTGGGTCCAGCGCTATGCCGTATAAGAGAAACCCGATGAGGTCGGAACGCTGCTGCGCTCTCGCCCGTCATCTCATCACATTGCATGCCAATGCTGCCAACACTCACGCAGTTCAATGGCTTGAGCGTACTCTTGACGACTCCGCAAACCGTCGCATCACTCTCGCTGAAGGCTTCCTAACAGCTGATGCTACTTTATTGACCCTGCTGAATATTTGCCAAGGATTGGTCGTGTACCCTAAAGTCATCGCCCGTCATATCGATCAGGAGCTGCCTTTCATGGCCACCGAGAATATTATCATGGCTATGGTCCAGGCTGGTGGCGATCGCCAAGTGTGCCACGAGAAAATAAGGGTACTCTCTCACGAAGCGGGTGCTCAAGTGAAACAGCACGGCAAAGATAATGATTTGATCGAACGTGTGAAGAAAGACAGCTACTTTGCGCCTATCATTTCGCAACTGGATACGATCCTGGATGCGTCTACTTTCATTGGTAGAGCTCCTGAACAAGTGACAGAGTTCATTGATGAAGAGGTTAATCCTATCATTGCTAAGTACAAACATGCTTTGGCTGAAGTAGGAAAGCCTGTTGCTTTGTTGATTTAAATGGATGTATTCTTGTTTTAAGAATTGACATGTATTAAAAATACTATTAAATAAAAATTAATCGTTCATTGAATTAAAATCGTATATTTACAAATTACAGCATATTATTTCTATATTCATTTATAAAAATACAAAAATATGACTTCACTATTTTACAATAACATGAACTAGATAATGGTAACTCTAATTCCAATAATGAAAATTCACAAGGCTTAGCATAAACAAGCTTTAAGCTGAAAAAGAGATTATGTAATAAATAACTATGAAATAACATTAACAAAACCGAACAAATAAATAAGCAACTTAAACAAAAGAGAGACAAATCGTCCAACTGTATCGAGGATAGAGAGTTAGAGAAAATTCGTGATCACAATTTTATCACAATTTCGATGGCACGACGAGATTGGCAATTATGTTAAAAGGTACTTAAAGAACGTTGGTAAGGAGTGTGTCGCCCTGGCACGCGGGTCCTTGGCTGGGCCAGTTGCACGCGCCTATGCTGGGGTCGAAGCTTAGCTGGATGGGGCAGTTGAACACGTGCAGCGTGAACCTCTGCTTGGTACAGTCCCATCTGCACGCGTAGAACTTGTTACATTGTTTCGGATGACGGAACAGACCGGCTCTCTGGCAGTCCACCGACCCTTGTAACGTCTCGTCCCTACTCCTCCATCCTCCGGGACCGTAACGATCAAACGCCTGAGAGTCAATCGCAGATCCGGATTCAGAACCATCCTTAATAGTAACAGTTGGTGATACTTCTTGGTTCAACAACACAGTTTTGTACGTAGGAGCAACGGTAACGGCCTTAACACGAGGTCGAACTCTGACGTACCTCTCTGTGGTAGATGCCACAATAGGTGTGCTCGATACGTAGCTTTCGGAGTATACTTCTTTAGGTCTTGGTGTAACAGCCACATTATAAGCACTTTGCTCCTGGAAGTCTTGATAGAAGGAGTCGTCGGGAACAATAATAGGGTTGAATGTAGATGATACAATTGGCGCAGCAGTAGCGACTGAGCCCGCAGTGGGAGCTTCTACTTTAGTGTATCTGTAACCGTATCCGCCTTCACTAATATCTCCGCGATTAGAGTCATCGTACTCATTAAAGTCGCCGAGATCTTGAGGAGCTTGAGTAGGTCTCTTTCCTTTAAGGATTAGAACTGGTGACTGACAGCTGCAGACAGCTCCAAGTTTACGTACGAGGAATGGATTAAAGTCGTTGATCTTTGTCACAACGGCCACTTTAGGCTTAGTTCTTCGTACAAGCGCAGGAGACGGTGAGACTTCGAACAAACCTTGTTCAACAGGAGCGTATGTAGAAGAAACTATGTTTGGTGAATACGAGTACGATTCGGGGCTGGATACAACAATAGGTGCAGATGTCGTGTATGAAACGGGCGAGACTAGTCCTGCGTCAGGGCCAATAGTGCCGAAACCAAGTTGATGAGATTTTGCCGTTTGAATAACAATGTTTTGTTTCCTTTTAATTGGCGCCAAAGTGGATACCGCGACGTCTGGATAACCGTTGTATTGACCATCAGTGCCAGATGCTTGTTCCTTGTAACCGTAACTTTCAACATTCACTTCCGATTTCAAATCATCTGAAGGCGGCAAATATTCTGGAGCTTGGTACTCCGTTGTGGTGCTATATTTGTAAGCGGGTCTGCCAGTTGATTTTACTCTTTGTCTGTATGTGGAGGATACAACAGGTGCGGCCGTGGTATACGTTACTGGAGACACCAACCCAGCATCAGGTCCTACTGTTCCAAATCCAAGTAAATGAGACTTAGCTGTTTCAACCACAATATTATGTTTCCTTTCAACAGGAGCGGTGTTGTGGGTAACCGTGAATTCTTGATAGGGATTGTATTGAATCTTAGAAGCAGCATCCGCGTCATTGAAACCAAAGCTTTCGAAATTAACCAATTTTGAACCATCTTCTACAGGAGGCAAGTATTCCGAAGCCTTGTAGGACGTTGTAGATTCTGCCCTGTATGCTGGTGTAGTTGATTTGACGATAGGTCTAGCGGTGGTGGAAGGTGGCAAGTATTCATATTTGGGTTCTGCTGGGGGCAAGTACTCCCGAGTTGTGGACACAGTAGAATAAGTTCTAGGTCTGTAGGTAGACGTTACAACAGGAGCGCTTGTTGACACAACAGGTTGTAAATATTCTTCACCCTTCGAGACAATTTGGATCTCAGGGGATTGATATTCAACCTGCTGGTATTGAGGTGAGGCCGTTGAACTAGGATACGAAAAGTGGATGGATTCCACTTTTTGTGGTTGTGCAATATGAGATGTGCTGAATGAATGTTGGTGGACTGTTGGCTCCGATTTATGAACGGTTTCATATTGTTGTGAGTAGTCGTAATTGTCTTGAGCTTGGTGGAAGACAGCGCTTTGTTGAACTATCGGAGTCGATGCAGTGGAAACAGAGTGTGACTGGTAACCTGACTGAGGGGCAACGTATTCTTGAGCTTGATGTATAACAGAGCTTTGGTGGACAACTGGAGTCGAGGCGGTAGAACTAACGGAATATGATTTGTAATCCGTCTTAGACGCATCGTACTGACCTTGGTGAATCACAGAACTCTGATGAACGACTGGTGTAGAGGCAGTTGATCCAACTGAGTATGATTGGTATTGTACTTTAGGGGCAACATATTCTTGGGCTTGATGAATGACAGAGCTTTGATGAACAACAGGCGTTGAAGCAGTAGACACAACGGAGTATGACTTGTAATCATTCTTTGGTGGAACATACTCAGGAGCCTGGTATGTGTGTACTTTCGGAGAATCAACATCAACGTAATGGTCTTCGTATACAAGAGTTGAAGGTGAAGTTGAAACATATACGGCATCTTTGCCAGAATTGTAGTTATTGTTCACACTTGATTGAAGATAAACTTGATGGGAAACCGCACTTGCGTCAGAATAGCCCTTAAGTTCAACACTTCTTTGAATTTCAGGCTGGCTGTAGGAGTAACCTTCTTGGCTTACTCGTACCTGTTGTTGTTCATATTGCACAGGTTGGCTAACGATGTGTTTGACTTCGTGTTGTTGAATGATTGGCTTGTACGTCTGCGTGTATACTGCCGCTGTAGGCTGGACGTAAGTCACTGGAGTTGCCTTCTGGGTGTACTTGAGAATAGGGTTCTCATATGTTGAAACGGCTTGTTGGTAGGACAAGTCCACATGAGGAGCGGGAGTGGAGGAAACTGGAACATATTTCTGGGTTTCCACTTTATGAATAGTCTGTGGCTTGTATGTCGAAGCAATTATTGGCGACGGAGTCGAATATTGGAAGACTGTCTTTGGTGCTTCTTCGAATTTAACAGCGGGTTTTTTGTACTCATAACCGTCAGTATCTTGACTGTATGTATGAACTTGACTAGTATCTACATTGTGTAACGTCTGTTGACTGTATTCCTGTGGCTGGTAGGTAGACACTACTGCCGGTTGTACTGAGGTGTAACGAACTTGCTGTTGAACGACTGCGGGTTTGGAGTAATCGTATCCAGATTCAACGTTGTAAGCCTTATTGTCTTCAACCTTATGTATGGTCTGGTGGCTGAACGACTGAGATGACTGAGATTTGTACGTAGGCTCAACGTAAGTAACAGGGGTAGCCTTTTGCGTATATTTAATGATCGGGTTTTCGTATACAGTGACTGGAGTCGACTGATAACTGACCTCGTATTTAGGTGTAGAAGAAACTGGCACAATGTGCTGTGTCTGAATGGTATGGTGACTGATCGCTTGAGGTCTGTAGGTCGATGAAACAATTGGTGCGGGAGTAGAGTACACATTCTTGACTTCCTCAAATTGAACAGATGGTTGCTCGTAGTGATAGCCCGATGAAGAGTCTCCAGAATAAGTGTTAACCCTGTTCGCGTCAACCTTGTGGATAGTCTGGTGACTGATCACTTGCGGTTGGTAAGTAGACACGATGGGCTGGACCGCGAGAGCTGGTTGAGGTGTTGTGTACTGAACTACCTTAGGTTCTTCGTAAGACACTCCTGATTGGGAGTAGTCATAACCAGTACCCACTGAAGCTGACTCGACTGATGGAGTATAAACTTTGCTGGTTTCCACTTTATGAATCGTCTGATGACTGAATGAATGAGGAGTGTATGTAGCCTCGGTAGGTTGAGAGTATGTGGAGACTGCCGGTCCAGTAGTGTAAGCTACGACCTTCTTGAAAGGTTCCTCATAAACAGGCGTAGGGGTGGAATATCCGAAACCAGCAGATTCAACATGGTGGACAGTTTGTTGATTGTGACTGATGCTTTCGGGTTGATATGTAGACACAGAAACTGCAGGCGCTGCGGTGGTGTAAGAAATACCTTCTTCAAACTTGATACTGGGTCTCGAATAATGATATCCAGACTCAACCTTAGCTTCACCGTTGTAACTGCCAGAATAATCTTTACTTTCATACTGGTAGTTCAAACCTTGATTGTGATCAGTTACGTGAACTTGAGGAGTGACTTGTTTAATAGCAGTGACTGTTGGTTGAACATATGTAACAGCGGGTTGCGAAACACCGAATATTTGCTTTATAGTTGTCTTAGGCGCTTCGGGAACATACGTAGTCTTATACGTCACAGTTGGTATCGAACTTGTAACTGCGAATGGAGTGGCAGTCGTTGGTATACCAGAAGATGTAGGGGTAGTCACAAAACTGTATCCATCGAGATTGTTACCGTCAGTTCCAACATGGTTTATGGCAACAGCTGGTTGCGAGACAAAGGACACATGAGCTGGGTGCAGAGTTTGTGTGGAGTGACTGTAAGACTTCGAGCCTTGGTAATTGCCTTGATCGTGGCTGTAGTCTTGAGAACTTGATCCTTGATAGCTGCCTTGATCCTGGCTATAGACTGTTGAACCTGATCCTTGATACCTGCGTTGATCTTGGCTGTAGACTGTAGAACCCGATCCATGGTAGTTGACTTGGTTGTTATAATCAGCATCAATTAAAGTCGTCTTTCCAACTAAGCCAACATTGATAGCTCCAGCGGTCAAAGTGTGAGACGAACCCGTGTGAGCCTTCGAGTCGCTGATGTAGTTTCCAGCATTCGCTTCACTGTATCCGTGGTACTGTTGGAAGTTGGACTGGCTTGTTGCTTTACCTTCACCAATATGGCCGTCGGCTCTGTACACTCCAGCTTCGTATTTACCGGAGTCGTCATGGTTGTATGCACCAGAGTAATCGGCACCATAACCAGTGGAATAGCCGGTACCGTAATCTCCTTTGTAACCTGAACTTCCAGCGCTAGTTTCGACATATGCTCCAGAATTATCCTGAACATATTGTCCACTTTGGTCTCCAGCGTATTTGCCTTCATAACCACTTTGAGAAGATCCGGAATATTTGCCAACGTCGTAATAATCTCCAGAGTGTTTGTAAGCAGAACCATCGTGAACGTATGGTTCAATTGGCGAACCTTCATGTTTGTAGGGTTCTGCGACGTCTCCCGTAGGATCATGGACGTACGCCCCTGAGTTGTCGTCATCGTAACTTGTGCTTTGGTACTGAACTGTCTTTTGGCCTTGTCCAGCATATGAACCCGAATATCCGTTGTATCCAGGAGTATTTCCTCCAGCTTGGACAGTGTATCCTGTAGAGTGTCCTGCGACCTGACCTTTATATCCAGAATTATGTCCAGTTTGGGTTGAGTATCCAGAAGCTTGGCCTCCAGATTGAATGTGCCCAGAAGCTTGACCGGATTGAATGTATCCAGTGTTGTATCCTCCAGATTGGACAACTTGTCCAATATTTGCTCTGTGAGCACCGTGGCGGAGTGCTTCCTCTTTAGTAGGAAGTCTATAGTCATCCAAGATAATGGAACCACTAGAATATTGCGATGGTCCATTATATTGGGTCGGTTGTACTAGGCCTATGTTACCGTTGTGAGCACCTGCATCACCAACGTGGTAAGCCAAGCCATTATCGATTTGGGCAGAACCGTGACCGATTATGCCATTACCAAATTGAGCAGATCCATGTCCAATTTCGTAGGAGTGTCCAGCGTTGGCCAGTTCTTGGGAAGCTATGAAGTTGGAGTCCAAAGCGTCGTCCTTGGTGAGGAATCCTCCTTGGATCCCGACCAGGTTGTCGAGGGAAGCGCCGGAGACCAGGCTCTGATGGGCAGCCACGTTGATCGCGTCAGCGGTTTGGCCTTGGTAACCTGCTGCGCCTGAAATAAAAATAAAAACATTAAATATTCACCGGACCTATTTGCTTGTACTATTTGCTTTTTTTCTTATCTAAAGAAAAGATTAATTAATATCTGCGTTTACATTAGTATTACTCGCTCAAAATAAGAAATCACGTGATATTGGTGATCTGCTATACAGGTTTTTATTCCTAGTGCACGTTAAGCCGTTCTCCCTGCGCCTGATCTCTCTCCGGTCGTGTCGGTTTGCCGTCCCATCGGTCTATAAGAGAGGGAAGAGAGAGTGCACCTGTGTCTGCGCACACACGCCTGCACTATAATATCTCCGAAGGCAGGTCTCCGCTGAGATTAGTCGCCATGGCCGAAATTAAAAGCTAACGTCACGTAGTTTTTAAGCCTGTTTCAAATATTATGTTGTTGTTTGTGACGGAAAAATAAATTATTTGAATTTAATTGTCGAATTTTGCGTTTCGAAATTATATTTAAAGTTGGCAATACATGCTGGCCAAGCCTCAGCCAACGCAAGCGTGGGCAAATTGATACAAGGCGAGTGCCACGGTGTACATGTTCACGATTTTTTGTGGAGCTATCCACATTTTGGCCGTAATTGCCGAGTGCAGGCGAACGCCTCTGATTTGTGCAAAAAACCGAAACTTTTCCGAAGTGAGACGAATCGTAGCGAGCGATCCCGAGTGGTGGCAAGGTACGCCAAACGAACCGAATACACGTTGGCGCTCGCCTGCACTCGGCCAGCTAGGCGAGCGTCGACAAGCAATGGCGAGGCTAGACAAATGCGTTGTCTATACCTACGTTGGTACTCGCCTTTGCTCGGTGAGCTATGACTAGCGTTGCCAGACGTCCCGTATTTCAAGCGTAATTATGAACGTCCCACCGGGACAGACTCTGTCCCGTATTTAAATTTTATTTGATTTCCTTTATTCCATTAAAATACTTATAAATTACATTTTTAAATATTAGAATATAAAAAATATAGAAACATTTAAAAATATAAAAAATAGTAGCCCACCGGTATCGGGAACAGGGTCCAAGCTACCGGCGGTCAGGGCTCCAGAGAGAGGAACCTCCTAACAATGCGAGCCGTGTCCAGGAGTACCGCCTTCTGAATCAAGCCCTTGATCCAGCTGCCCAACGAGAGCCTCCTTAGGTGTTGGTCGAGGCTCTTGGCAATTAAGCCATTGGCTGATACGACTATCGGCACAATGATCGCTGAGTCCACATCCCACATGTCGACAATCTCGCGAGCCAAGTCAAGATACTTGATTTGTTTGTCTTTCTCGGCTTTCACGAGGTTCCCGTCATGCGGGACTGTTATGTCAATAATCATTGTGCGCCGCTCTACTCGATCCACCACCACTATATCAGGTTTATTGGCAACAATAGTCCTGTCAGTGATGATGGATCGATCCCAGTACAATGTGATATTTCCATTTTCGAGAACTGGGTCGGGCACATACCTGTAGTACGGCACTTCCGATTCCACAAGGCCGTATTTCAGAGCAAGTTGCTGATGGATAATCCTGGCTACAAGGTTGTGTCTATGCAAGTACTCTTCGTTAGCTAGACGAGAACACCCGGAGATAATGTGTCGGATTGATTCTCCCGGACGGTGGCATGCCCGACAGATGTCAACCGTGCCATCCTTCACAATAAATCTCCGGTAATTGTTCGTCATGATAACTTCATCCATAATTGGACAGATAAAACCTTCGGTCTCCCCGAAGAGGTCACCGAAACGTAGCCAGGTCACGGACGCCAGTAAATCTACATCGGGTCCATGTAGGGCCCGGAAAAAGCGTCCGTGAAGCTCCTTACTCTGCCATACCTCCCTGCGATCGTTAGTGTCGAGCACTACAGGCTTGCGCCAGTTCTCTTTAGCCAAGGAGAGCGGGGTAAGACCCTTGTCCACCGCGACCACATCTCGATGCATCCCCACGTCGGCTTCTAGGAAATATTCCCTAAGACTGCATATCTCGCGATTGTGTAGGGTCTTAGCGTTTAAAAAGCCTCGACCTCCACACTTTCGCGGGATATACAGTCTCATTACCGATGACCGTGGGTGATGCATTCGATATGCAGTCAGCAGCGTACGGACCCTCCTATCCAGGGCGTCGAGTTCGGTCTGAGTCCATTTGAGTATGCCGAAAGAGTACATCAAAACCGGCATGACCCAACCGTTGAAGGCGCGCACCTTGTTTCCGCCTGATAGAAGACTATTAAATACTTTCTTCAGGCGGCCAAAGAAACGCTCCTTCAACGATTGCTTCATGTCAGTAACATTGATGCCCAACGCTTCCGACATACCCAAATACTTATAGGTTTCGGATGCGGAGAGGGCTCTAAGGTTTATGGAATCCGAGAGTTGAGCTCCCACGGATTCCACAATCTCCCCTCGCTTTACATGCATGACCGCACATTTGTCCACACCAAATTCCATTCTGATGGCACTACTGAAAGTTTCAGTTACTTTCAGTAGCTCCATCAGTTGCAAATTGTTGGGGGCAAAGAGTTTTAGATCATCCATGTATAGGAGGTGAGATATAACCTGACCACCTCTCCTCAACCGATAGCCAAGACCTGAATCCTCTAGCAGTGTGCTTAGAGGATTCAGGGCTAAGCAGAACCAAAGCGGACTCAAACTGTCGCCCTGAAATATGCCTCGCTCTATCCTTATCGGCTCGCTATTCCTCTGGACATTTCGACATCCTGGATAGCGAAGGACCGTCCTCCATTGCCTCATACATGACATCAGGAAGGTGCGCAGAGTTGTATCTACTTTATACAACTCCAGCACCTTCATGAGCCATGTATGTGGCACCGAGTCATAGGCCTTCTTATAGTCTATCCAGCATGTCGACAGATCCATTCGGGAACGGCGTACCTGTTGGCTAATGGTCATATCAATGAGGAGTAGCTCCTTAGTACCGCGGGACCCGTTCCTACATCCATTTTGAGAGGCAGACATGATGGAGTTGGTGTCTATATGTTTGTTAATTTTAGCTCTCAAAATGGATGTAAAAACTTTATAGACCGTCGGTAAACACGTGATCGGCCTATAATTTTTGGGTTCCGCGGTGCTACCAGATTTATGGAGCAGGTAGGTAACTCCTGTTGTTAGGAACTGGGGTAGCGACCCAGACTCCAAAGCAGTCTGGTACTGAGCCGCCAAGCGAGCGTGCGATCTCATAAACCATTTAATCCAGAAGTTGTGCAGCCCGTCCGGTCCTGGAGACTTCCAGTTAGGTAGCGGACGAACTGCACGTGTTACATCTTGGGGGCAGATGGTAATAGCCCCCATTTCTGGTATTGGATCGCAGGCTCGCTCGACTTCCCGAGTCCAGTCACCTTCGGTGTGACTGACAGGCACCGACCAGATACTCCGCCAGAAAGAATCCATGGCATCATCATCCGGTAGGCGCGTGTCAGTCACACCTTGGTCCGGTCGCTCCCAAGCCCTATAAACCCACCTTTCATCACTCTGGAAGGTGCGATTTTGAGTATATCGCTCTACCCGCCGCTTATACCTACGAATACGGTTTGCCCATGCATACACTTTCTGCTTCAGAAAGTCGATGCGCTCTGTGATACGGGACATATAGTCCTCAGGGCTGATATCAGTCCCTGAGAACGCCCGCCTCACAAAGCGCATCACTCTAGGGCGAGTATTGCCCTCCCTGAAGCAGATTAGTTTGCCGATGAGCGCTCTGGCCACACTAATACGGCGCTCAATTCTGCACTGCCAGGCTGGTACGGCTGGTTTCGGTCGCGTAGCTCTAGAACTATTATGATTTATTATTAAGAAATCTATCGCACTGCGGTTGATTGACATTGAAAAGTGGAAGAAAATCATAGAAAGGTTTTACAAGAATGAAATCCCTAACATTTTTCTAATTATATCGTTTATCTTCAGCAGGCATCCCTAGTTCTAGGTAATTGTTTTGTGGAAAGGACTTTTTCGCAGATGGTTTTGAAATGAACTGATGTGCGCAACAAATGTACCCCTGATTTGATAAAGATTGAATTAATGACCATTTTCAACTATGATTGTAACAATAAATGCATTGAATTTTACAAATATATTAAATCAAACAAAGATTATTGAAACTTATACGATTTTCTTTAAACTATAAGTAGCAATAAATAAATAATGTTCTGCCTAGCCTTTTTTCCCAACTTTATTAGGGTCGGCTTCCAGTCTAATTGGATGCAGCTGAATACCAGTATTTTACATGGAACGACTGCCTATCTGACCTCCACAACCCAGTAACTGGGTAATACGATACCCCTTGGTAAGACTGATTGTCAGACTTTCGGGCTTCTGACGACCCGTAACGACTGTCAAAAATCCACAAATGACAGCCGGGACCAACGGCTTAACGTGCTTTCCGAGGCACGAAGGAGTCTCGGTATGTAGAAATGGTCACCCATCCACGGACCAACCCCGGCAAGCGTAGCTTAACCTGACAGATCGACCTGAGCGGCTGTTAGTACTTAGCCACGAGTTAGCAATAAATAAATAATAAGAACGTAAAATAAATGTTTTTTATTTGTCCAGAGATTTTTTTAAATCCTATGTTTCAAACAAAATTGAGCATTTGTCCCTCAAAGAATTTTAAAAAATCTGGCAATCCTAACTATGACCAACATGTATTGCCGGCTTTAGCATGACATTGTAACTTACCAGTAAGAGTAGCAGCTGAGAACCCGTAGGCCTCAGCCTCGTATCTGGCGATATTTCCACACGCTGGCACCAACCAGGGCCAGTCGCACTTAAGCTTCTCAGCGTCGAAGCCCAGACCGAAGGGGCAGCGGAACTCGTACGCCGTCAGCGGAGACTTGCCGTGGTCCAGGCAGGCGAAGAACCAGCGGCAGTTCTCGGGGTCGGCGTAGTAACCTGGCAGGTGAAGGGTGGGAACATGTTATTTGGCTACAATGATACTCTAAATAGAAGAGATGTAGAATGAATGAGATACAGAAACTGACTCAAGTGGCTATAGTCTCGCTTTGTAAAAGGAATACCGGCAGTTGCCTAGGTAAAAAAAAAGAAAATCAATTTAGTCCGTCTTTCAGATAATAAAAAAATATTAGACTCGTATTTTTTGCTTTATCATAATAATCAAAAATAACTTAGAAAACACGCATTAAAGTTGGGCAGTGGGGGCTCGTTACGTCACAACGCAGTATTAAATCTAGCAAGGCGTGACGTCATGCCACATTTTAACTCAATGTATCGCCGTAATCTTTTGATTACGTCAAAAAAGAAAAAATACGTGTTCAATATTTTTTAATAACCTATAAAATGGACAAGATGGAAAAATTTTGGATACAGGCCTATTAACAAAATCTAAACATATAACAAAATATAATTGTGAGCACCATGTATCTATCACATATTAAATTATCTGTCGTTGCTTAATTTTTAATTGTTTTTACCTATTGTGGTATAGTATTTTTATTCTAGGTGTATCGTCTTCACATATACTTATTTAAATAATGTACGTACATATACAAACAATTGTAAAACATTTTAAAAGAGTAACGGTGGAGTTTCTTGCCCATTCTTCTCCATACGAAAACTACCTTTTGAAAGGGGCGACTAGAATCAATTTTATTATTTTGTAAATTTTGACGTTCAAAAGTGCCATACATGGGCCTATTTGAAATAAATGATTTGACTTTGACTTAATTGCAGCAATCCTTTATAAAAAATTATTAACTGACTGCATATAGCGGTAATTCTTAGGTATCTATCGATTTACAAATTCTTACCTTCATGTTCAGGGCAGATGAACCTAGTCTGAGGTACAGGAGCAATCTCGGAAGATCCAGGACACGCCTGCGAGTGTGGCAGGCTGCCGGGCCACACACACACCTCGTAGCGGTTGTCGAACGCCAGGCCGGCGGGACAGTCGAATTCGAACACCTGGGAATTTGCATGTGGTTTGTCAGCACTTAACTGGATAAGACAGAAAATTACCTTAACTCTTTAAGAGTCTTTAGTCAGCTCTCCAATAGAACCTTAAACATAGGTTTAAGGAGTAATTGGGTAGTTGCCTAGGTAAAAAAAAAACAAAATCTATTTAGTCCGTCTTTCAGATAATAAAAAAATACTAGACACGTATTTTTTGCTTTATCATATTAATCAAAAATAAACTTAGAAAACACGCATTAAAGTTGGGGAGTGGGGGCTCGCTACGTCACAACGTCGTATAAAATCTAGCAAGGCGTGACGGCATGCCACATTTTAACTCAATGTATCACCGTAAACTTTTGATTACGTCAAAAAAAAAATACGTGTCCAATATTTTTTAATAATTTACAAGACGGACAAAATTTTTTTTTTTTTTTGACTCAAGCCTATTATATCTATCAGTATTTATTTTTAATCAAAATTGAGTCAATATAGTGAAAACTCAATCTGTCTAGTCTTGTCCCAACTATGTTGGGGTCGGCTTCCAGTCTAACCGGATGCAGCTGAATACCAGTATTTTACACGGAGCGACTGCCTATCTGACCTCCACAACTGATACTGGGTAATACGATACTCCTTGGTAAGACTGGTTGTCAGACTTTCGGGCTTCTGACGACCCGTAACGACTGTCAAAGATCCACGAATGACAGCCGAGACCAAGGGCTTAACGTGCTTTCCGAGGCACGGAGGAGTCTTGGTATATTAAAATGGTCACCCATCCACAGACTAACCTCGGCAAGCGTAGCTTAACCTGATGGATCGAACCATGCGACTGTTATTACTTAGCCACGAGCGAGTTAGTGAAAACTACCGATCATAAATTTTAATAGTCTTCACGGTTTTATTATTACACATAACATCACGCCTTGTTTCCCCGAAGGGTTGGGCAGAGGTGTCCCTGTAGCAAGTACACCCATATTTCGCCAGTTATGTTTAAGTCCCATGTAATAGGGGGCGAGCCTATTGCCATCAACCGGGCACAAATCTAGACTCAGGGCTGCTACTGAGAAATTTCAGATGGAAAAACCTAATAACACATTGCCCGACCCGGGAATCGAACCTAGGACCTCATGCTCAGCAGTAGCGCTTGCGACCACTAGACCAAATCTATTATTAAACCCACCCAATTTATGGATTGTCCAAAAATTTCCACAGAGTTTTCTACAGAGTACCTACGTAACACATAAAAGTCTCCAACCCCATGTCAGATCTCTCAGGCTTCACAAAACTTACGGTATATTCGGGCGAGAGCTGGTCGAACTTGACGCAGCGGTAGAATCGGGCGCAGGATCGGGGGTGCACGAAGTAGCCTTGACGAGAGCAAGAGAACTCCGTACGAGTGTCCTGAAATGTAACGATAGTGTGTTGAACTTGAAATATTGACTGCATTCATGTAGTAACATGCAAAACGTCTAGTGTCTGTCATGAAACCTGTGTACCCACGGAACAGATAAATAAGATGTGTACCTAAGGGCACAGCTGACAGCACACATTTTGTAAGCGGTTCTTATCTATTAACTGCTTTTGTAATTGATGTTATTATTTGGTGTTGTTCAAAATATTTGATGGCAAAAAACTAGGTAAATAACCATTTAGTTATCGATCGTTTGTTCAAATCTCGAATCGTGAGATTGATCGCTTTTACAACAAACTCCCCATTGACATTCGAAACTTACCCATTAAACGATTTAAAATCTGTATTAAAACCAAACTTTGTAAAAAAGGGTACTACTATACAATTTCAGATTATTTAGAAGATAAAAAAGCTTGGGATTGAACTGCTCGCTCTGCTAAGCCTTGTGATAAAACCATAAAACTAGACATTTTAATTATTATGTAAAATCAACATATACCAGTTTTATAAACACGTTGTCATTGTTGAAAATTATATTCAAAATGACATGATTACTTTGTAAAGTATTATATTATTTTAACTATTGTGAATGTGAGGACTATGTGGATATTATTTTTATTTTTATTTCTCTTCTAGTTTTAGTGATGTTCTGGCAGTTTGAGTAGTTTTTGCGGCCTACCCAAATGTCCTTTCTTTGGTATTGCTCGTCGAGTTGAGCTCCTTAAGTTCTAAGTTGAGCTCCACGATTACTGACAAATGCTTGCACTGACTAGACAGGTCCACTCAAATCTGTGTGGTTCTTTCCTCAAAAGACCTTTTCAGACACTAATCTACATGGTCCTCATATGGCCTGACCAAGATTATGTCTGGACTTTAAAAGAGACTGCGACCTCTGAGTTTGTTTCGGCCTTTCTTCTCAGAGTAGTCAGATAGGAAACGCCGAACTCATCTAGCTTATTTTTAATATTTTTTTATATGACGTGTAAAAGTGATTCCGATATCCTATTTACAGAATAAACAATTTCATTTCATTTCATTTCATTTGATTTTTGTCTCTGTAAAGAAATACCTCCTACAGGATTTTTTGACAATGGAATCCTGTAGAACAAGAACAGTAATACACACTTGTGTATTTAGTCCATTAGACAACCCTACATAAAATGACAGACATGGACAGTTATAATTATTTTCTAAAGCACTTGTTTTTGCCACATAATTTATATGCTCCATATAAACTCATGTTGTGAAACTTTAACGCAACCAAGTTGTAATATTGAGCTTATCAAGTACTTAAAAGTCATTGTGAAATTGAAACTGGATTGACTTTTATAGATCAACAGTGCTCAGCAGTTGAAACTCCCTGTCGAATTTTAGGAAGGTAAAGTGTATTGGGTACTACTGTCAATGTGTAATAATTATCTTTAAAATGAGATCTTTAAGAGCGTTTATAGTTTATTCTGAAAGTGGGCAACGGTTGTAAAGGACGATCATGATAAATTCCTTCTAAAAGTTGGCAACGTCGCAGATAGCTGTCAAATATTAACCTGTTTTGGCATATGGAGTATGGAATTATGAAATAGGCATAGCTAATTACTGAATTAAAATATATATAATGAATTGCAATTATAACACTGAATTTGATGTTGTAACAATTTTAGGTGTAAAAAAGGCATTCGAAAAGTTTCCAAATACTTTTATTAAATCTAAAACTAAATATTCGGTATTACGATATTAATAATCATTGCATTTCTTCAATATTTTAGTTCCCTAGTTAGCCACATTTCTTAATTCCATACAGTAATATTGCTAAATTAATCAAAACAGCGAAATATTTGACAGCTATTTACGACGTTGCCAACTTTTAGCATAAACCCTCTGAAGGCAGTAAAGTGGCGTAACAGTGGCTTTGGTTTACCACCAAATAAATACGCACATTTTTTTTTTTTGACAAGACCGTCCTTAGTCAACGTTAGTATACATTCCCTACCCAGGCCCTTATTAGCACATCAAAATATTAGAAAAAAATATTGAACCAACGGAAAAGACAACGCCAAACTATTTCGTAAACTTGATGTGCCGGCCGCTTCAATGGCTAGGTATGATAACAGTTTCTTACCTCTCTAATAGAGTGGATGACTCCATCAGAGTCGACGACCTGCGTGATTCTGTAGGGAGACACTTGCAGCGCGTCGATGGCGCGAACATGACCTGGTGCTGAGAGGATGTCGTGTTCCAGGGACCTGGAAATTACACACGTGGAATTTAGTTAAACAGCTATCATTTTAGCATTTAGGTAGCCTTGTTTGTTTCTGAGTTTTTGAAATGAAAACTTCTTTAGGCGCGTTGGGCATTTTTGAGATGGGAAAAAACAATTGAACTCGCGACACCGTTACCGACACCTCATTTTTGTAAACGCGATTGTGCTCTTTATTTATATTACGTTACGGAAAAAAATAATAAAATAGACGTGGATATATTTAGTAACCCGTTCCGCTTAGCTATTTCTAAAGAGCCATACAAAACTCCTGAAATAAATCGACACGTGTTTCACCTCTCAACGAGGCATCCTCAGGATGACGATGGGCTTGTTCGTATTTTATAATGGATTTCCGCAAGGTCACGCCTGAATCAATTAACTATAACGTTACGGATCAATTTTCTATACAAGTATTTTTACTTTAAAGGTTTTGGAAGTATTTTTTTAAATTGTTCAGGTATTCACTTCTGTCGGCACTCCCGGAGTGCTACTGTTTATTTACATACCTACTATGTAGGTACGTTTTATCCAGATTCGACGTTTTTATCCAGGTAAAAGCTTTCTTGGTTACAGGGAACTTATTAGGAATCAAAGAGTTACGTCACCTAGCTGGTGTTATTGTTTAGTTCAATGTGTAGTTATTTTCTCCAGAACTAAATTTTATTTTCGCCAAGTCTATGCAGCTTTCTTGTCAGTAGAAACTTAGGCTGGCCGGAAAATTAAAAGGCATTGGTCATGACTGTCCGCTTCGTAAAGGACAATCATAATCAATGAAATATTTAAAGTAATTATAGGTAGGTATCTTAAGCATAAAATACATTACCTGAGTACAGCGGCCCTAGGTGCTCTGCTCTGCTGGTTGAGCACCTTAGCAAGTGAGGCCCTGAGCGTTGGTCCACAAGCAGAGTCCACGTCGCGGTCAGCTCGGTGCAAAGCCAGACCGGCCAGCCCACGGACCCTGGCGTACTTGCCTTTCACGTCGATTGAGGAGGAGTCCTCGAATGATATCCAAGTCTTGTTCCTAGAAAGATATAATTATTTGCTATTATTTAGACAGAATTTACGTGTAAATATAAGATAATGTGGGCCGAAGCACCAGTAGGACAAGTAGAGGAATATTTATTTAAGGGGCCGTGCACGAAAAAAACCCTTTTTCGTCAATAACTTATCTAATTGTAAGAAAGCTTGAAATAATTGAAACATTAAGTCTGTGTAAGTATAAAAGTACAGTTTTCGTGGTGCTAAGCCATTCGTGCACCAGTCACAGCACCTGTTAATAGTTGCATCACTTTTGCGCTCTCGAAAATATGGTTTATTTCGCCTTTGATTTACTTAATGCAGATAATAGTAAAATCATAAAATATTTTTTTTATTTTTGTTTCAAGGATAGCTGAAGAATAATGTGTGATTTTTAAATTTCTTGATATGGTTTGCTAAATAATAGGAAAAACTACATTACTGACGAGGTTTAAAAAAAATAATGGTTATTTCAACATTTTTTTTTTCTGCTATATTTTGTTTGGAAGTTGAAAAAAGTGGTTCCCCTATGTACAAGTAGACCATATCGTCGGCGTAGGTGGAGAACTAAATAACTGCAATTTTGGTCAAATTGACTTTTCACCATTTTCATAACACCCAAATCATGCCGCATGAATAGATCGCAATTTTCTCCAAACAAGATTTTTTTTTTTTAATTTAGTTCTCCACCTACGCCAACGATATAATAATGTTGATGATATTTTTTAATTTTCAAAATCAAAAGTAGTTTCCTCTAACGAAACGATCAAAGTCAGTCTCGCATAAATTTTTGGAAAACTTGTTGCGAATTTTAGTAATTTTCCACGAATTCTTAATTTATTTGAAAAATCCCTCTCCGCTATGTACAAAACAAAGAATTCGACTTTTCAAATCACAAATAATTTTGTTTAAATTCTGTTTCCCTTTCTCACAACGAATGATCAAAATTTATTAAAATCAGTCGATTTCGTGCACGGAGTCTTAAGAAGAAAGTTTTGAAAACATGACGTAGTCACACTCGACCCACATCATTGGGAAATGATGCAAGGAGGAGCAAGATACTTATGTCCACGATACCACGACACAAGTAGTTTCAAATATGTTCACAGGTTTCGAATATCGATGTTTTGATTATCGATATTATAATTAATGTAGCTGGTGCACAATGGTGCGGAAGGGTCAAGAAAACTCAAATTCAAAAACGGCTTTTTTTCTTCTGTCGTTTTGTAAAACAGGGCATTACTACGGCTTCCTAAACTCAACTAATTAACGAACGCCTAATGAAAACTACATTCACAAACACCTTCATACAACAAAACTTAAACACTCACTTGAAAGCATAAGGCGCTGACAGATCCTGATCTCTCTCCAGAGTCCACCTTCCACTCCTCAGCTGTCTGCATAGTTCAGCTTGGTCTATCTCCTTAGGCTCGTCTTCTTCGGTGGGGCTGCCAGGAGTACTGAGGGTCTCGTTGACCAGAGTGAACTGACGGGCAGTTGCGGGTAAGCTGATGACCACCTTGGAGGATGGCACGCCGAGACCGATGACCAGGTCTACTACGGAGTCCTGTGGAAGAATGAAGAATATTTAGCAGCAGTTTTAATTTTTTTTTTTCAGACATTTTTCTATGGCACTAAGTTCGTATTCATGAGTACCTACTATCGATCTAATTTAACTAGCCTGTATTGTCCCACTGCAGGGCAAAGGGAAAGGAAGGCTCTTGCCAGAGTTATGTCATTAGTTCGACAAACAAGTGTGCTACATGTCATTAGGTCGACAGGTCGTTAGGTCGACAGGTTGTTAGGTCGACAGGTTGTTAGTACGACAATCATGTAACAAATATGACTTCTAGGAATATTTTAAGAGAAGATTTTTTATTTTAAATATAAGTTTTGTAGTAAGTCGAATAAATACTTCGTAGAGTACTTCGATTTACAAAGTCATCTACTAGATGGTGCTACTTGTTCTACAAAACAGATTGCCTGAGTAATGAGTCAGCATTTTGGAAATGTGGATTAAGGAGATTATTCCAAGTAGGTGGTCGTTTACGGGTTTTATTATTTTTTTATTATTAAATAGAATTGTCTTTCATAATCATGATGCAGCGATAAATCGGTATGCTGCAGCATGATTATGCAATTAATTAGCAATTTTTGAATTCAGCGTGATAATGTCGTTTAAGTATTAGTAAATATTTTTAATAAATGTAGCTTATGTTTGATTGTGATCTTATCGAAGCCGAAAACTGTCGTATGATATTAGTAATAGGTTTATGCCACTGTTTGTTTATCAACAGTAATGTAAATGCTCAATAACAGCATTTATAAATTATATAAATTAACACAAAAGTAAATGTATCAATGACCTTAACTCAATCTGCGCCTACTCACACTCCATAGCAATACATCAATGAGCGATAAATTTAAAAAGACATACAAGCACCAATTAAGTGTAATCTATCCATTTAAATGCACAACATCTCCACACATACCATACAAGTTAGACCGTTGTAAACTCAAAAGAGATGCACCTGCAAATAACTGGCCTACATACCCTAAATTGTACAGATTTGACCAACTTATCTATACCTTCCAATCACTGGAGTTTAAACCTTATGGTTTATATTTCAAGGATTATGTATGTGAATTGTTGAGTTTGTTTGTACCTAAGGTTTTTTCTCAGGTGCAGTTAGCCTTCAAATATACGTTAGACGTGACCGAAATACGAGTGAAGGATTATAAATTAAATAGATGTTTTATTTGATTGATTGATTCCTAATTATTGAAATTGCGTGCGTATGTTGCTAAATAATTATAACTTGTTAGGTTGCTGAGTAGCACGATTGATGGAAATTAATAATTAGTTAATTATTAATGAGATAACGTTAAGCCTGCTTAAAATGTTTTTTAGGCTTAAGTAGAAATATAATGAGTACCCTAATTGCGTAATACACCATTTGTTCCGATTTGAAACAGATTGTTAATCCATTGCTTCATAAGTTGGAAAAAAATCTGCTCAACAACGTTAATAACGCAATGAATGTTGTTGAACTGTCAAAATGAAACGAATTAAGCAAAATTGTTTTCGAAAATAGGTTCCACAATTAGGGTACTTATTTCATTTTTCCAATCGGTGCCGTTCACTATAGATTACCAAGATTTACAGCGGTCTTTCATATCACAAAATATTCTACTCAATAACGCAAGTATTCGATAATCATCACTTTCAAAGCCACCACTACGAATACTGAAAAAAATATTATTTATTCCGGTTTCCATGTAATCCGTTATCGTCCAAGCATATCTGTTATATTATGCTCCTTCCGGATAATTTCTCTAGTCTTTCGAAATTGCCCAATCATATCAACTGGAGCAGCACTCGATCTTCAACTTTTTTTATATAACAAGCAATACATAACGCTATTGTATTAGGTTACAAGTATTGAAATACGGAAAGTATTAATATACGTACGACATACTGGCGTATTGTTTAGATAATCATCTGTTTGTTGAAGTTGATATGCTCACTTCTTTTGACATAGTTTGGTTTAGAACAATTGGATTTTGTTTTTCTTTTGTTTTTGATTTGGAGTTTGTAAATCGGTTTTTGGGACAGGAGGTAATTAAAAAAGAAATTTTACGATTATTGACTTGTTTATTTTCAATTGATGGCAGTTTTTTTCCGCAATTTTCATTTTCGAGGACGCTTAATTACTTCCAATCATTATGGAGTTTGTTTCATCACGATAGATCATTTAAAAATTACACCGTTTTGTTACAATATTTTTTTTGAATTCCATAAAAATATAAAAAAATTATTAGTTGTTTTTTTAGTTTTTTTTCTTCGATAGAATTAAGCATAGATTTCCTCATTTCGATATGTGCACATTATAAAGACTCACACTGTATAATGGGTAGGCCTTAACAAGAATCCCAAAAGTTAGACCCGGTGGTAGTTACCGACTACCGGGTAGTCCCAAAAACCATCCCTTCACTCATCTTTCAGCAGCTATGGCATTCATCATAGCTTTTCAAATGTAAACATCTGCCCACGGTCTTATTTGTTGAAAAAAAACAGTGGCACTCCAGGAGTGCCGACAGAAGTGAAAACTTGAACAAGATCGCCTTGGTGGAAAAAAATACTTGTATAGAACATTGGTCCGTAACCTTATCTAAATAAAGAGCACAATCGCGTTTACAAAAATGAGGTATCGGTAACGGTGTCGCGAGTTCAATTGTTTTTTCCCATCTCAAAAATGCCCAACGCGCCTGAAGAAGTTTTCACTTCAAAAATTCTTTACTTTTCAGTAAATTAAAAAAAAGCGGTAACACTTACAGTATTCATCATGTCCCACATGCCGCTCAGCCTACTCGGATGATACGTCATCTTCTTCACTATACCCAAAGCATGTGTCTGGACCATCAGCAGATCCACTTTCTTGATCAGCGTCCTCAGGTCGTAGTACTTCGCCAACAGTTCCGGATGGGCAGGCAGAGCCAGGAACAGGGGCCCACCTCCTGAGGAGGTGAGGGCTGTGCGGGCAGCCTCCACGGCCTCCATGACCTTGGTTTTGTTGAGGGACTTGTGGGCATTGTGCAGCTCTAAACCTTGCACGTGCTTCGATTTTAGAAGAGTGCGGAGATCCTGTAACAAAAGAAAGGGTGGTTAGATTTTGTTGTTTCACACATATTATTTTAAATGTTATGGCCCTATGGTATCATAGGGAGGGGAAGAGAAAGAAAGGGAAACCTTTGAAAAGACGGCAGGATGACTTGGTGAGGACGGCGGGAAAGACATAGACTAGACAAGCAAGGAACAGGAAGAATTGGAAGGGGATGGAGGAGGCCTTTGCCAAAGGGCACACAGCGTCTCAAAACTAAGAAAAAAAAAGCGTTTCTGTAACAATTGTAACTCTGATATAAGGCTTTAAATAAATAAACATCCTCGAGTGTGTATTTAGTTCAGTGTCTCAAACATAAAGGTCTTAAAACATTCAAGTTTGTGATGCTATCTCTAGTAAATTAATTTGGCTGCATTGCAACTCTCTACATCAATAATGACAGCGCGCATTGGCTCGACACTAGTGTCCGATCGAAAGTTCGGTTTCGGTTTCGGTTTCGGCCGCAAAACCAGTTTCGGTCGGACTCTACTCGACACCATTCTTTGTTCCATCAACAATAAAATCGAGCAACTATCGCTCAACAATTTAGTTTTGTTGCAACAAGCAGTAAGTACTAAAACTAGAATTCGTACAAGCCAAGCTTAAGGTGCGTACGAATTGTTTCACCTAACATTTAAATAATTCAAACACCTATTTCAATATACGTAAGTAATTAAATTCCAACAGATAGATATCTACACGTAGGCGTGTTCTTGTTCCCATTTCTGAGCATATCCTGATAAACGCAGATACATATATTTGTCACCTGTACATAAATCACATGCGTGCACGCATGCAATTCAGTTACAGTCAACCGCACATCAGTAGTAAGACTTGCTATACAAATATCGCCCTAACGTTCACGACATAAAGGCGCTGGCTATGTCAAAGTGTTACCACTGATCTGCAGCTGAATGTGCAAGATGTAAAGAGAGCGGTTCAATTTAATTGGTGCGATTTAATTTATGTGCAGGAAACACGTCGTTAAGTCGCGAAAATGTTCCGATTTGGTTCAAGCAGTCCTTCAGCCAAAAAAATAACATCGATGTATTATAGGTAATAGTTATTGGTTGATTCGTACGAATTTATTCGCCTGAAATGGGCGAATCTATACTTTTAAATAATATTATTTTTCTATGGGCGACTTGCATGAAGTTAATTTATTACAGTGTGCAAATCGACAACTCCAGAAATACGTATTAGGCAATTGGCACATTTTGAATTTTATGCAATAGCTTGGTTTCAAGCTTACTTTGGCTTAAAAAGTCTTTTGAAATAGCATTGATCAAACTCAAAACACTATCCTTGATGGGAAGAGATAACAGTGAAAATATTGAAAGTATAACTTCAGACTCCGATATATGCCAGCGGCCTTGAGTGTTTAGCTTACTCTGTGCTGAGCTCACGCAACGCGTCGTACGTCCAGCCAGCAATAGGACTCGCCCATCAAGGAGCGCTGTACCAAATTAGACGCATTATTCATTTATTATACATAAATCAAAAGATATTTTAATAAAACACGTATACTAAATAGTAAATAATTAAATTATCTTTAAAATGGTGAAGGCTTCAAAAAAATAAGCTTGATAGTTTTTGCGTGATTCTCAGTTTTTTATTAGTGATCGATGGTTTTTTACAAATTAATTACACTATGTAATATAAACATAATCTAAAATATTCATGGACTAAGTTATTAAAAAAATGTTCTTATTTAACATTTTTTTTTTTTTCAAATCATTAACACTACTCGTTTAGACGTGATCTTCAGTGTAAAGTCATTAAAAGTCGGTTAAGTTTCGCCTTAAGTAGATGCGTCACTGGCACTTGACAGTCCACTGTTATCAAGAAAGCCGCGCAAAAGTCAACTTTATAATTAAAATCGGATTACAAATAACGTAGGTCAACTACATTCACCGTGTTAAACTATCGTAAAATATAATTCAACAATTAACGTTTTCATTACAACAACAACACAAGTGAGTCATAAAAATGAATATTGCACAATGTCGTAACTCGGGAGTGCCTCGGCATCGTGTGTCGTGTCGTGTCATGGCTTGGCTAAAGTGTTTCACATCTGTGTGTCTAGAATCTAGATAAACGTAAATGGCTCGCCCCATATTACATGGGACTTAAATATATACTGTCGAAATGTGGATGTACACCTCTACCTAACCCTTCGGGATTAAAAGCGTGATGTTATGTTATGTTATAAACGTAAATGGCTTTTATGTGTTCTGCTTCGGGTAGAAACGAGAGCCAGTAGGCCTAGGCAGTCTGTCTTTTTTTTGTCAGCAAGATCATTACAGGAATCTTTTTTAAGGTTTTTTTCCCAGGAGTTGCAAACGGGTCCCGTTTGCAACTCTTGGGACCTTATTATTAAGCCTATCTGAAGTGGATACGTTCGGGAGGTGAACAAAAGAAGGTATTTTCACTAGCTTGGTATATTGTTGGCTTAATAAAAACGTCCCAGGAGTTGCAAACGGGACCCGTTTGCAACTCTTGGAAGCTTATTATTAAGCCTACTGAAGTGGGTACGTACGGGAGGTGATAGAAAGACGGTATGTTGACTAGCTTGTAACACATAATGTATAAAGTTTTAAGAACAGAAGGTGAAGGTTTACATAAGGAGAAGCACAGAAAGATTTACGCAAGCACAAGTAGAAGACGTCGCGGCAAAGTCCGAAAGGGATACCGTGGCCCCTGGCAACATGGCAACTGAAGGAACACGGTTGGGTTTTATTCAGTAAGAGTCTGACACGCCTTCCCGCTTCGTCCAGAGCGGGAGAAGTTATTTGATAATTTCCCACCCAAAAGAAAAAAAAATGTAGGCAGAGTAAGTACATATATTCGCATCAAACAGTTTAAATTAAATAACAACTTCAAAAGCTGAAATTGCCTAATAATTTTCTTAATTCATTGCTCACTGTCTACTGATAGAAAAGTCTATAACTATTTCTTGGTTTCTCGTTTATCAAATAAAGAGTCAAGTCAATGAATTAAGTTTTTCTTATCAAACAAGACAGGTTCTATGTCCAACTACTTATCAGATCAAAGTCTAAATTAGTTTTATTTACAAACAAATAGTCCCCCATTTAACAGACATGAGACAGGCCACAAAAAATGGCTTTAATTCAGCTCAATGTCACAAGATGGGAGTGCCAGTACCTAGACTGAGCTTATCTAGACCGAACCGCATGTATGACCAATTTGAGTCTAGCTTTGTTAAGACTAGCTACTGTGGCAGGTATTAATAACACACAAACTGATTTATTATACAATGTGTTACAAAAACCCTGTCCGATCCGAAAAGGACACATAAGTACTGCAATAACATTACCAAAAAAACTTTTTACAAAAAAAATCAACCGACTTCCAAAAAAAAACACTACAAAACGAAAAATAACTGTAATTTCGGTAGTCGGTGTCTTTGATTTTGAATTTTCATTTTTTGCCACCGACTTCCGAAATTAAAGTTATTTTTCGCTTTGTAGTGTTTTTTTTTTTGGAAGTCGGTTGATTTTTATTGTAAAAAGTTTTTATTTTTCTTCAGTTTTTAGTTGTGGTACCTACCCCACACAAATTCGAATACCACTACCTGCTATGTAAACAACAGTGACAGGAACTTAAGATATCATCCATAGGTATACTAAGTGGGAAAAAAATACGTATTATTGAACCTAACTCATAAACCATCCAAGCAATTTTATATGGGACCACACGGGAAGCACCAGCTTTCAAATAAAAAAAGAACCATCAAAATCGGTCCACCCAGTCGAAAGTTCTGAGGTAACAAACATGAAAAAAAAATATACAGTTGAATTGAGAACCTCCTCCTTTTTTTGAAGTCTGTTAAAAAGTAATAAAAAATCTTAAAAATAAAAAGTTATTACTAAATAAAATTCACGTTTTCAGTATCAAAATTATACCGATTCCATAAAAAATTGGAAAATTTTCAACAGGGGTCATAAGTTATAACTTGTAGACTACCCGCTAAACGACGGCCGGGCCGCACCCCATGTAATAAATTCCCCATTGAAAAATATGCGCCGATTTTATTTTTTTTATTTTTCTTGAAAATTACCACATAAATGGACGTTCAGTATGATTCTTAACAACACCCTCACGGTTCGGACAGCGTTTTTGTTACACATTGTACATATAATTAATCAGTGTAGAATCTGCAAAAAACATTGAATAATTCTTCGTTTTTTGTTAGGAGTTTTTGCTTCAATTATGTTTGTATCTGAGATCGTGTCGTAGATTAGATTTAGATAGTGGTTACTATACTTTGGTTATGAATGAAACTAGTGGCATTTATAATGACGATGTAGTAATTGATGAAGTCGTTATACATGGGTAGCTAGTATCCGTCCACAATTGAGCAATGAGCCAGCGAACTCGAACATTAAACAGCTAGCATAGACTTCAATTTACTGTAATACTAGGCTAGAGTAATAGGTAAATTCGTTACTTCATACATGAGGTAAATTGCTCGAAGAAAATCTACTCTATGTAAAGTCCAAATGACTGTCTACGTAACAACGATTTTTTTTTTTTTTTTTCACGTTTTTGTTGTGGTACCTACCCCACACAAATTCGAATACCATTACCTGCTATGTAAATAACAGTGACAGGAAATTATTATAACATCATCCACATGGACTAAGTGGAAAAAATACGCATTATTGAAACTAACTCAAAAACTGCTAAAGCAAAAATAAAAATTAATATGCCACCGTGTAAGCTTCCTCTACCAAAGGAAAAACATATTTTTAAATCGGTTCACAATTGACGAAAATATCGATGAACATACAAAAAAATCCGATACACACAAGTAGAACCTCCTCCTTTTTAAAGTCGGTTATAAATACCCATTTCGCGTATAATAGTTACTTAGTTTTAAGACTACATATATCTATAGATGATACTGTTGTGCTTGTCACAAAAATTTTAACCAACGTGATATACGACAGTTGTATTATCGATTCAAAAATCGTTCGAATTTACGGTACCTCTACGTTGCGTTCGTGCCTCTGGGGACGACCATACGAGTATCTTCGCTTAGCTACCTATCCTCACTTTTGTTTTAAAATATGGGAATAATAATTAATCATAACTAAAACCAAGGCAACGCTTTGCCAGCCCTAAATGGGCAATTTAAAAAACAGTCGCCGACAAAGTTGCCGACAGCTGAAAAGCTTCGTTATCTCACGATTGATTGATTGAAGCTGCAGCACAATAGAGCCGCCACTACTAGTTACTACATAAGTCATACGAAGGCTCTACTCTAGCCGAAACATTAATTAATGAATCATTACCTACATAGGTCTACAAATTGGCGACATAACGCTTATTAAAAAGTTTAAATATACATATTTTAGTAGGTATGTTTATTAAGCATTATATATCCTTTCAACTGTTATTAACGAGACACAATAGAATTTTAATTGTTATCCACCTTA
Source organism: Agrochola lychnidis (assembly GCA_963680765.1). Taxonomy (NCBI): domain Eukaryota; kingdom Metazoa; phylum Arthropoda; class Insecta; order Lepidoptera; family Noctuidae; genus Agrochola; species Agrochola lychnidis. Next base: position 21,880,432 of record OY796853.1, read on the forward strand.
ATGAGGCGTCGTAACAGATGATGGGATATATGAATAAAGCTCGGTCACTGGGCAAATCCTAAAGTATCAAAAAGGTGAACAATAATTTAAAGGTGAATTCATAATTTAAAAGTTTGGCACTTACTTAAACATTATTGTATAGAATAATTTTTTTTTCTAACTTGAACAGACAGCTGTGCTGCTGGGGAGTTTGTTGCGCCACTTCTTCTTCCCAGCTAAAGGCACTAAGAAGTGGTGAAGGGTGTGCGTTTTTGGGGGACTGTCTTATGTAATTTTGACGTTCGAAAAGTGCTGATTCTCAGCCTAGTTTGAATAAATGACTTTTGATTTTGACTAATTTTGCAATTTTAGCCATAAGCTGCTAAGATTTCCACATCTTACACATACACCCAATAGTTTATACAACCTGTATTTATTGCGAAATTAGCACAAACACACCTATTTGTTCCACTCCTATCACTAGTTCACTACTCAGTATATCAGCATGTTGCACAGAGGCACGGGAGGAATAGGAGCGTATCTATCGCGAGTACCTTTCCATTCTTGGCTTATCTAGATTCAGTAGATCGCTGTTCTGGTGATTGATCGTGAGAAATTTCGAAGGGTTTGAGATTTTTTTCAGGGTTGCAATGTTACGAAACTTCCTACTGGATAATGTTTTGTTCAGGGTTACGTCTCAAAGCCATCATGAACAATTCATGATGTAACTAGATTTGTAGCTCGCGTGGTACCTGTAAAACATTGACAGGTACATCAAAAAACGCAATAATAAACTTTTTTAAGTGAAAATTTCTTAAGGCGCGTTGGGCTTTTTTGAGATGGGACTAAACCATTGATTTCGCGACACTGTAACGGAATTTACCGACACCATGGAGTAAAAGACATCAACGCGTTGATTACCGCAGTGCTAATTTTTTTTCAAGTTTTCACTTCTGTCGGCACTGCCAAAGGGCCACTGTTTTTTTTTTTGTTTCTTTCTACATCCTGGATTGTTGGTTTATCTATGAGCTTTTCAGAAGGCGTCTGTGTTTTTAATCATTTCCCGAATAGCCTGCTTTGAACAATAGATTGATCAAACAACAAACCTTACTGACACGAAGTACGGAACACCTCCAATTATCTTACACATAAGCTGTATCTAGGTACTTAAGACCAGGCACTCCAAAGACAATTTCTACGCAAACTCCGCCCCCATGCACCGCACCACTCCACTATGTGCTAAACGCTAACACATCAGTAATAAAGTTGAATATCGCGTGCGCTCTTTGGTCGTGTTCGACCACGAAACTAAATGTCGTAAGTCTCAATTCTTATTTCGTTTTTATCTAAAGTAATAATTGATCTAGAGAAAAAAATCTCATAAATTTGGATAATGAACTACATATTCTTACTGTCAATTATTTTAGACATAAAGCCGAGTAATCTTGTTTTTGTTTCAAATAATCTTTAAAAAGACATGATTTTCGAATAAAAAATGAATCGAGCGAAAATGTTCCAATTACGTAACTGTCTTATATTTGGAAAGAAAAAGATCCAATAAATCATATACTAAAGTTCAATTTTGATTGTATGCGTGACTTTTTCAGAATATTAATGCAAATGAACATCAATTTAGGGAGCCTCCTCTTAAAGAGAAGGTACAGCTGTTAGGACAGCCCTAGGCTAACTAAAACAAATAGCACACCGAATGATAGACGGCCTCCGCCATACTTATTAGGAGACACCACTTTACGCCACCTGCACTCATATTACATCCCAATATCTTACGGTTCGCATGTTTTATATCCGTTAGTTTTGCAACTACTCGTTGCCGGTAGGTAAGGTTCGATCCGGTTGACCCATTATACATAGTTTCTTAATTAGTAGTCTTGTCTAAACGAGCTAAGTCTGATGTCATCATTGTAGATTATGGACATGTTATAGAAGCTTCACAGCGCTTTTAAATATGGTTTGTTGTGAGTAAAGGAACAGGGGCCCAAGTCTGCTATTTTTATAAATTCGTCATTCCAACACGATCCCATTGTCATTTTGCTAAAAGTTCGTAATCTGCTAAATTCATAATGGTCGATCATTGGTCGGTCAATGGTCTCGTAATAGAATTGTGTTATAATGGCATTGTCGTACATTACAACCAATGATACCGCCTAAGTCAATCATTCATTTGTCATTATGTACGAGATTACCAATAAGTGCCATTTCTTTCAATGGAGTGTCAGTGGCTGACCATTGGAAAGTCATAATGACGCCATTATATTAATAGATTACCAAACTTGTCATAATCAACAATTATGAAATCAATGATAGACCATTCTGACACTATTGTAATAGCAAACTTGAGGCCCAGGGTACTTGAAAATTGTCACTGTCAACTCCTGCCTTTTTTTTTTTTTTTTTGGGTGGGAAATTATCAAATAACTTCTCCCGCTCTGGGCGGAGCGGGAGGGCGTGTCAGACTCTTACTGACTAAAACCCACCCGTGTTCCTTTCCGCGAGCTACCCATTGCTCACCGTCCGCAAGCCCGCGCCTACGGTGGCCGGAAATCGGCTCGCGATTCCCGCCCCGGGCATCTCCTCCTGCGGCGGTTAGGGGCGTGAGGGCGCGAAATTTGCCTCTCCCTCACGCGTTCCGCCTCCTCCTTCGCGAGCATTACCGCTTCGCAGAAGGAGGTGACGGCCTGCCATTTCCTCTCGCTCCGTACCATGGCCTGAACCAGGGCCGGACGCGAGAGATCACCGCCGCCGATCGCCTCTACGAGAACACGGCGTTGCTCCGCCCAAGCCGGGCAGACCTCCACCGTATGCTCCACCGTGTCCTCAGGCCGATCCACACAATGGTGACACCCGGGTGTTTCCTCCCGCCTTATCCTGAACAGGAACCTCCCGAAGCAGCCGTGTCCGGTGAGGACCTGCGTCAGGCGGAAGGTGAGAACGCCGTGGCGTCTCTCCAGCCACTCCTCAAAGACGGGTCTTATCGCCGCGATTGTGGCGTGCCCAGCGCGGGGTTGCGACAATCGCACCCTCCATGACGCCATGAGATCCCGCCGGAGCTCTGTCCGCTGTGCCGCAATTTCTTGCGGCATCGGGGTTAAGCCCCGGCGTTTCGCCTCCTCGCGCCACTCCCAGACGTGCGCGAGGACCTTTGCCTCCAGGTTCCATGGCGGTAATCCGGCAAGGAGGCTCGCCGCCTCGCAGGAGACCGTGCGGTATCCTCGGGCCAGCCGGATGGCCATGACCCTCTGGGACGCGTTCAACCGGCGGGCTGGCCGCAGCCTCAATGAACGCGCCCACACCGGTGCCCCGTAAAGGGCCATGGACCGCACGATCCCCGCATAGAGCCTCCGGCAGGAGGCGTTTGGATCCCCTAGATTGGGCAGGAGCCGCTTCAATGCAGCCCCGGCCCGTTCGAGTCTGGGAGCCAAACGTCGGAAATGTTCTACGAAGTTCCACCGGCTGTCGAGGACGAGTCCCAGATACTTCATCGTCGACTCGACACCGATGTGAACCCCTCCCGCCATTACCTGGGAACCCGACGGTGGTGCATTCCGAGGACCATGAAAACCCATGGCCTCAGACTTGTGCAGGGCCACCTCGAGTCCCAGCTGCCGGATCCTATCGACGATTGTCGCAACCCCACGTGTCGCTAAATCGGCCGCCGCCTGGTACGACCCCCCCTGCGCCAGGACAAGCGTGTCGTCAGCGTAACAAACGACGCTGACGCCGCTAGGGAGGTCGGCGCGCAGCACCCAGTCGTATCCGATGTCCCACAGATGCGGCCCCAGGACCGAACCCTGTGGGACACCGCACGACATCTCTTGCCGGTTCCACTCTCCTTGGTGACCGGGGTAGATGACGGCCCTGTCCGTCAGATAGGCCTCGACCACACGACAGAGGTAGGTCGGCATCCGGTGATACCAGAGTGCCTCCCTGATGCAACTCCAGGGCAGGGTGTTGAAGGCATTGGCGATGTCTAGAGACACCGCCAAGACGACCCCACCCCGGGCCACAGCATCCCCCGTCGTGAGGGCCCGCACGCGCATGATGGCGTCCACCGTAGAGCGCCCCCTGCGGAAACCGAACTGGCTCTCCGCCAGATCCGGCCCCACTCGCACCAGCTGCCCGACGAGGCGGTCTGCAATGACTCTTTCAAAGAGCTTGCCCACCTCGTCGAGCAGCACAATGGGCCGATAAGCGGACGGAGAGTCCGCTGGGCGCCCCGGCTTCTTGATGAGGACCAGTTTCCCCGTCTTCCAACGAAGTGGGAACTGGCCCCTCTCCATGCATGCGCTTAGGAGCCCCCTCAGTCGAGGCCCGAGAGCCCCCATGGCCAGGACCCAGGCTTTTCCGGGTATGCCGTCGGGTCCTGGGGCGGTATTCTTCGCACTCATCTTACGTACCGCCACTCTCATTTCTACCTCAGTCACCTCAGGAGAATCGTCGTCGTCGGTGTGGTCCGCATCGGGCACCGCAGTAGGCGGAGCCATGGGCGGAGGGGTATGATCCCCTCTAGAGGGGAACAGAGCGCTCACCACGTCCCCCACAAGCTGGGGCCGGAGACTCTGCGTCAGCGGGGGGGCCCATGGGCGGAGTTTGTCAACTCCTGCCTAGTTGGAAGATTCTCGCTTTTCGTCGGAGGTATCCACACCTCTTTTCTCAATAAAATGTGTTTGAAACCATAGCGAATTCATTTATTTATTGATTTAATTTTTGGAACTGTGGTGTTTTTGAGTTCACTTGAGACGCATCCTTTTTATCAGTATTTTTTATTTTCCGTCCTTCATATACCTAGTAACTGTTAGGCCGCGCACACTTTGCATGCGTTTTTGTACGAATTTCACTCGTGCGTACACGTACGACCATGGTCGTACGAATTGAGTAATACACTAGATACGTTTTTCTCCGGCAAATCCCAACAAGTTCGGATTGTTTTCGGACGTCGGAACTATACGTACCTACGTATACGTATGACTAAGTCGCACCCAAACTGCGCGCTCCCTTTCGTGCGTGTTCGTACGTGTAGGCACGAGTGAAATTCGTACGAAAACGCATCCAAAGTGCGCGCGGCCTTTTTTTTTTTTTGGGTGGGAAATCATCAAATAACTTCTCCCGCTCTGGGCGGAGCGGGGGGGCGTGTCAGACTCTTACTGACTAAAGCCCACCCGTGTTCCTTCAATTGCCGTGTTGCCAGGGGGCCACGATGTCCCTATCGGTTTTCTTCGAACCCCCGGCAGGCATTGGCCCTAGCGGACCCCGTCAATTCTGCTGACATCTCTTTGAGGCGCAGGTGGAACACAACGCACCGTCGACCCGGGCTTGGTCCTTATCGGACGGCGAGCTACCCATTGCTCACCGTCCGCAAGCCCGCGCCTACGGTGGCCGGAAATCTCGTGATTCCCGACGCCCAGGGCGTCTCCTCCTGCGGCGAAGTGCGCGCGGCCTGACATTTATGTAATCGTTAGATTTTCGTATAGAATAAGAATAATTTAATTGCAGAAAATAGGTGTTACGGGTGATACCAGTTGTCAAAGATGGTGGTTTAATGTATTTACAGTCCATATTTAGCCTTTTTGGGGCATGCAATTGAATTCTACATTATTACCTAATAAGTTCTTACTTTAGTAAAATAATTATACAGAATTTATAAATAGGTATAACTATTTTCTAATAGTTTTTTGTTAATTAGCTTTGCAAGAGCTAGCAAAGCAAAATTAAGGCGTAAAGTTAAATAATTTAATTAGGCCTAGCTTTTAATAAATCTTGATAAAAATTGAGTTCAATTGCGTAAGAATTTTATAAGACTTTAGTAGAGGCTGGCCTTCGTGGGGCAATAACTGTAACTTAAAAGCTGGTAGGTACGTAATATTGGTAACTTGGTAAGTAATTCGATTTCCAGTAGCAGGATACAAGTAATAAAATTCCAATTTACTCTGTCACTTTAGTGGAGTACAAGCAAAAGTCCATTTTGTTATAATGATTTTAAAGTTTCGATTAATCAGGTCTTAAAACCCTTTTAGATAACAGTATTAAACTTTTAAATAAATCGATTGGTATAATGCTCCTTATTCAGTAGAACGAGTAGCTTACCTAAAGTCCAGCCGTCGGAGTCGAGAGAATGCTTTCCGCAGTGCAATGCGACTCTAAGAAAACAATTTTTAAGAAAATTTCATGGTAGAACAACTACTGGCGTCGCGTCGTGTCGCGCCAGTCTGCACGAGTCTTAATTCATTTCAACTTTAGTATCTACCTACCCACATAGAGTTAACTCGAATTACTTTGTGAAATAGGTCTTAGCATGAGAAATAACTTCTCGTTGCACTTACTCAAAGTTATGAATGGCACTACACACCATTAAATCTGCCTGACCTCAAACTCGGGCAGGATCCTACTTAGTATTCCATCTGCGTATGAAAACTAGACATGAATATGACCTGAACATGTCCGTTTTACAAAATAACCCGTTTAAAGACCGAGTGAATTTTTTATAAAACTAGTCTTGAATGATAAGAGTTATCTTTATGACGGACCTACTTATGGAGTTTGTTACTGTTTTTGGTCATTTTGATAAGCATTTAGTGTTACGGTCAATAGTAGAAGCTCTATATCAGTGCTCCTGACTTACAAGATTCTAACCTGCTTTAAAAAAAGTATCTACTTACTTATTATCTTTTAAAAACATTTTCCACTAGGTACTTACTGGGCAATGGCACTTAAGGTGGAACTATGTAGTTGTAATATTTTCCGTACAAATTTCGGAGGGGTTTTACTACAATGTTTGACATTGAACACCCAAAGTTAAATATGATATCATTTTGTCTCATTACTAATTTTGTCTGTACGGAAACAGAATAGTAAAATTAAAGCCATTAAAAAGTTATGAGCCCACAAAGATTCGTTTTTCTTGCCAAGTTTTATGCAACTTTGGGCGTAAATAAATAACAAAAGAAGTGTAAAATCTCCAAAACAAAGTCGGCACCGAGAAAGCTTAATTATCGAAGAGTTCAATAAACTTTATTTGTAATTGATTTATGCAGATTTTTTTTCATAAAACTCGATTTTCCAAAGAACTTTTCGTAATTTTTTACGCGCACGTTTTACTAAAATAGTTCGGCACGGTGTTTGTGTGCGTGCGAACTAGACATTGTGCATGTAGACTAGCGTCTAACTGCTCATCACTGATAGTATCTCTGTCGGACACGATGCCAGGTGAGATAGCGTGCTTTTTGACCAAGCACACACGTGAGTTCAAGCCCGCGACTAGTTCAACCTTAAAACCTTTTATTAAGCTTTCAGAAGTTTTCAAGATCTATATTTACTTTGTCTCCTCAAATTTTCAGGCTTGTTTTCAGTCAGACTACTAGCTGAATAGCTCAAATGTATTCTCATGAAAATATTATACTTTCTTTTTTTCTTCTGCTATACTAAAGTAATTAAAACTCGTCTTAACGAATTAAGTAAGTAGGTAACAACCGGGGAAGTACATCAAACTTTGCTGTAGATCTCACACAAAAAACAATGGAGCATCAAGTTACACACGCGTGCGAACGACCTGCAAATATCTCAAGGCGGCCCTTGATATCAAAGATACGCCTTTTTCGTGTTCCATTGCGTATTTATATAGCGGTACCTCTCCGACCTGCCAAACAAAACCGGCCTTGTAAGTGAAGCATTGTATTTCCGCGGTTTTGTGTTCGACTATCAGGGCTAGTTGCTCAAGGATGCCAGTGACATCACAATACGATTAATGAGTTGACCTGTCTTATGATATTTATTGTATGATGAGGTAAGGGAGTAGTTACTTAAGTAAGATAAATAGCCCAACGGCCAAGGTGGGAAACCCGCATAAGAATCGCAAGATCGAACATCGCTTCTTATTTTATTGGTATTATTCCAAGTAGAATATTTTTTTACCAATCAATCAATCTGCCTAGCCTTTTTCCAACTATGTTGAGGTTGGCTTCCAATCTAACCGGATGCAGCTGCTGTATTTTACATGGAGCGACTGCCCATCTGACTTCTATAACCCAGTTACTGGGTAAGATGATATTCGTTGGTAAGACTGGTTATCATACTTGGGCTTCTGACGACCCGTAACGACTATCAAAGATCCACGAATGACAGTCGGCTTAAGGGGACGATAGCCGACTTTTAATGATTTTATACTGAAGATGACGTCTAAACGAGTAGTGTTAGTGATTTGAAAAAAATATATGTTAAATAAGAGAATTTTTTTAATATTTTAATATAAGCATATTTTTGATTATGTTTATATTACATAGTGAAATTAATTTGTAAAGTTACATCTAATGCGGATAAAAAACTGAGAATGACGCAAAATTTATCGAGCGTATTTTTCTGAAAACTTCACCATTTTAAAGATAATTAAATTATTGATCTTTTAGTATACGTGTTTTATTAAAATACCTTTTGTTTTACGTGTAATAAATTAATAATGCGTCTAATTTGGGACAGCGCTCCTTGATGGACGAGTCCTATTACTGGCTGGACGTACAACGCGTTGCTTGAGCTCAGAACACGCAAGCTAACCATTCAAGGTCACTGTCATATATCTGCGTCTTAACGTGCTTTTCGGGGCACGGAGGGAAAAAAATACTAATTATGTAACTAAAAATTAAATCAATTCATTTTAATTTTAACAAGAGGTAATTAGGACACCAAAACTGTATGGAATAACAATTAATTTATTCCAGTATGCTTTCTAATCGTAACTTCAAAATCCTCTAAATCAAAGTCATATTGACAAATAGACAAAAATCGAAAACAAAGAAATGCCACATCGATTTACAACAGATACAATGTGCACGCCTTATCCACGCTCTCTCATTGATCTTGAAACAAAGTCTTGATGTAGACAAAGTAATTACCGTGAACATGATGTCACAAGTTCAAATTGTATAATGTCCGTCATCTGTGACCAAAGAGCGGTCAACTATTATCTTTTAGTAACGACTTGGGAATGACTGTTAGTCACTTGTTTCATGTTTCAGAATTTTGTCTTACTCGTCATTTGTCATTTAGTTTTTTTTTGAGTTCCGTAGTAAACAAGGAACCCTTATAGTTTCGCCATGTCCATCTGTCTGTGTCTGCCTGACCGCGGCTTAGCTCAGAGACTGTTTGTACTAGAAAGCTGTAATTTGGCATGAGTATACATATTAATTACGCCGACAAAGTGGTAACATAAAATAATGAAAAAAAAATTTTTAGGTTCCCCTACACGTAAAGTGGTCATGTTTTTTTTTTCTATCCCACGGTGTGCGGGTATCATTGGAAAAGTCCTTCAAAATTGTGAGTATATAAAACTATTTTTTGATTCGGGGATCCGTTTGCGAAATAGCTTTAAAGTGCTAATTTTTGTTAGAGTCAAATGTGTCCCCCCTGCCAGCTAAATGGTTGATTTTGGATGTGTGAAAAAAATCACGGCAGTAGTTTAAATAATGAAATTAAAAGGAAAACTATCACAGCTAAGTAGGCTCTACAAGTTAACGAGTAATAATCGACCAACTTATACTTGCAGTTGCAAAAACATGTTTTCCCACACATTCCGTATGGGAGAACATGTTTTTCAACTACAAAGTTAAGTTCGTTTTTGGGATAAATTCATCCCATCCCCGCTTGGCCGGTTGTTTCTATGTGTAAATATGTTTTTGAGTAGGTAAGTCGATGAAGTGCCATATCAATAAATAAATAAAATGATAAGATTCACGATTCCGTGGGTGTCGTACTAATGACATATTATACTCGTATAAAAAAACTACAAGGTATCGATCAATGAAATCAACTTTACAAAAAGTAATTTAAAGTCGTTACCAATTACGGTAGGCCCAACTTCTTTAATCAAAATTTTGATAATAAATCTATCATTAGCACATTCTGTTTATTAAACTTTTATTATTACAGAACCAACATTTAGAATATCATTATCATAAGGACAAACCAGTAATAAATAAACGTAATACATAGTGTTTATTGCACATAAGCGATCACATAAAAATTTCGCAAACCATGTGCAAAAAGATAGATCGAGATACCTATGAAGCAAAAGATTGATCAATCCTATCACTTGAAACGGATTGATCAATCAAACCAAACTAGTCGACATTTTGTTTTATAGTTATCTTTATTTAAATGGCTGATATTAATTTAAAGTAGGCTTAGGTAATAATTAACGCCTGCGCAGGTGCCTAGTGATCGAGTTAGGAAATGTGCCAGTTTCCAAGTCAGAATTATAGGCAGACTATAATTCTGGCTTGGAAACTAGGTTATCAATGAAACCATTTCAGCGTATTACGCAAGTAGGGCTAAACGTATAGGAATTATGTCTAAATACTATACAGGGTGGTAGGGACATCGACGCGAAAACTGTTACCATGGATTTCTAGACCTCCTTGATTTGAAATTTTTTGTCGGTTATTTTAAAAAAAATCTATGTTTCATAGAAAAGTGCAATACCTACGCGGTCTAAATGTATGGAACAGCTGATTTTTTTAAAATAACCGTCGAAGAATTTCAGCGGTTCAGAATCATGTACTGAATCCATGGTAACAGTTTTCGCGTCGATGTCCCTGCCTGTATAGTTTATTAAGAAATTCTACTTAAACTGTATCTATGATAACTTGTGTTCGTTCTTCTTCTGCTTCTTAGTACAACATCATCGGCGTTCATCTTACATAGAAGAGCTGCCAATTTTTTTGGGCACTCGATGCAGTGATATATTCGAATGCTCTCTTTTAATTTATACTTAGTTTTTTTTTGGAATTAAGTATAATAAAGATTATAAGTATAATTTAAAGATTATTAAAAACAAATAATTTTCCCGTAAACGTTTAAAAGACGCGACGCAACAGCGCGACGCTTTTCTAGTAGAACAATTTCTATGAAAACTTAAAGGAAATTGTTCTACAATATTTTTATATTACGAAGCGACGTGCGCTTTACTTTTGGTAATCAAGTGTCCAAACACGCTGTGAATGTGTACGTGAAGACGAGTATAGCGTCAGCACTTAACACACACACGCACGCAAATCCACACACACTTCTGACTTCGCCATTGTCTCGGACGGTACCGATAGCTCCTGCGCTTACACACATTCACAGCTTGTTTGTAACTTGGTAACCACAAGTAACGCACGCGTCGCTTTGTGAGATAAAAGTACTATAAAAGAGTCGCGTCGCACCTGTCTGTGGGAGCCTAACTGTTTTACGTTTTTACGGCCTCTCTTAACCGTATACAGTAGACATCAATCGTTTCCTTATTCATAATCAGACAGGTTTTATTAATAGGTATATTGCCCAGAAACCTTATAACAACTTTTTACCTACATACATTACATAAGGTACATTTCTATCAGTTAATATTTTAATGGAAGGTAATTATAATTAAAAGTACCTACTTATACCTATTATATTGCCATAGTAACTTAAGGTTACGCTAGTCGGTAATTCTTCCATACAAACGTTGAATGGTGATTACTCGTCTGTTTGACGGTGTACGTTCAAAACTAAAAATTATATCAATTTGTTTTATCATTATCTGGCCCTACATGGAAGAAAAATTGGTTTGGAAGTAATGAGCGTAGAAACTTCCATATTTCAACATTAATTTTAGCTCATCTTTGGGCGTAAATAAATAACTTATGTAGTATGAAAATGGCAAAGTAGAATACGTACAGGGATAGATATAATTTATTAAAAAGTTCAAATAATTTTATTTTGTGGATATATCCATGAGTTTTTCCATAATATCTATCTATACGCCCAAAGGTCTGTTTATGAAATTTTTCACACTCGTTTTCGTTATAAATCATCGTCATGTCTCTAAACAAATATTTAAATAAATCAGTAAAAACTAGATAAATAAAACTATTAGCCACGCGCACCAATGAGTTCCAGCCGTCGACTAGTGCAACCTTAAGACGTTGTGACACCAAAACCCAATCATCTTCGCAGTATTATGTATTCTGCAGTAAGTAACATTTGTCATCTCATACCAACTAAATGTCTGCTAACCGACTTACTGGAGCATAAACAACGCCAATGACATTGTAGCTAATTGCAGCATAATCAGTGTGAAAGGGTAATATGGGCCCCTTGATAGGTAATATGGTCCCTATGTCCTTTGTAATAAGGCCCTTAGCGTGTGGAAGTTGTAATTTATGTGCATAGTGACATTAGGTGTGAATAGATCTGGTTCTGTCATTATCATACACGCCGTTTATTAAAGTGTTTATACGAGATTTAAGACATAAGTGTTATAGTTTGTTGCGCTTTAGAACTGAATTTATGAGGACCGAAATCGTTTTCGTTTGCATAAAATTTGAAATATTTGGTAAATCTGGCTTGTTTATTTGACAAATTTCATGACACTTTGCGATTAATGCGATTTAAAATAATTAACGATTTATGAAATAAAGTCCACTGCTAGACATGGCCTTATTTCCCGTTACAGTGAAAAATCTTGATACTTTTGCCATATGCATAAATTTCTAAATAGTATTAATTTGATTTAAATCTGTATTTATTGCTTTAGTTAATAAGGGTTTTATTAACTAAGACTGACACCAAGACAAGGTATTATTAAAACGAATGTAGACTATTGGCTCTAATTACTATTTATGTGGAGTGTATTAGACTAGATCGATTATTATTAATAACATAAGCACCGTGCTTGTCAACGGATGTAATAATCGCGACTATGTAAATAATATCATTATATTAAATACATATTGATACTTTACCCACATTATAATATGTTATATATTTCCAAAAGGATAAAATAAAATATTTTCATAATAAATCATTTCGACGCTTAAATAAGACAAACAAGGGAAGGTCTTTTTTAGGTATTAAAGTATTTTTCTTCTCGTATTAGATACTTATTATCGATTTAATAACTAATTCTTCTTTCGAGCTTCCTCGAGGTGATTAAAAAATAATAATTGATTGATAGATTCAGCTTGTCCCGATGGTTTTAAAATAGAGCTTTCATAAATTTGCAGTAAGACAATGTAAGTACATTGTTTATAAACTTCAAATTTTATCATATTTGCAATAGGGTAAATTGCCTAGGTAAAAAAAGAAAATTTATTTAGTCCGTCTTTCAGATAATAACAAAATATTAGACACGTATTTTTTGCTTTATCATATTAATCAAAAATAGCTTAGAAAACACGCATTAAAGTTGAGGAGTGGGGGCTCGCAACGTCACAACGCAGTATTAAATCTAGCAAGTCGTGACGTCATGCCACATTTTAACTCAATGTATCGCCGTAATCTTATGATTACGTCAAAAAAGAAAAAAACATGTTCAATATTTTTTATTAATAATCTACAAGAGGGAAAAAAAATTGAACACAGGCCTATTAGCTGATAGAAAACCGCAAACCACACCAATCCACTGTCATAATCTTATTATTATACAAAAAAATGTAATATCAATATTATGTATAACAATATTATTCCACAACAGCTCTACATATCGAAAGGGCACTTGCACAGGGCGCGGTCGTTATTACGTATTGTGCTCTTGCGCATAAAATATTTGATTTATGCCCGTATGAATATGCATTGTTGTAATATATGGGCCCTTTCGTCACGCAATGTGTGAACTACATTCTAGAATCTAGATTCAATATATTAAAATTATTATTGATCAGATATTTGGCTTTATATAGTCTATTAGATCCCTACACTATACTTATGTAAGCGACAAACGTAATACTGGTGTAATTATTATTATTTATTTTCCCCCAACTTACGTCATTTTTACCTTTTAAATAAACGTATTTTCTTTTCTTTCAATATTTTTTTTATGTGTCTAGATTCAAGTTTATGATCACATCGTGCAGCAATAAACTTCTAGTCGAATAACAAAAGAATTATCCCCAATTTTATTCAGGGTAGTAATAAAATACTGGACTACTAAACGTCAAAAACGCAGGAAGTTTTTATTAATTGATTTGAACTTCCTATACACCCCAACAACAACAATTAACAAACCACAGAGACATAATATTTTATTTACGATTAAAAAATATTATCAATGATGTAGCCATAGATGGCAGTCATATGACAGCTAAGCCATTAAATAATAATCAAATAACAAGTTATCCTCAAACAAACAAGCAATGGACGAGTGTCAAAAAAATCACGTGGGCATGAGTCAAATTTAAAACAAGATAAGACCTCTTAATGTTGGTCATAATTGCGTAACACCCCATAAAACGAATAAAATGAAACACTTGCGGCCTACAGACTTGCGCTTGCGCTGATATCGAGACCACATCAGTTTGCACAACTCTAGGGACCGTAAAATGTAGGATTTATTGACGTTTATTTACCCTATATCTGTCAGGCTATTGACAAAACAAAAATTGTTTTTAAGGCTGTCAAATAAATTGTAAAATAATCTACTTGACATGACTTTGATAAATATGTTAAGTGGGAACTTAAAGCTCTGAGAGCTTTTCCCACTCTAAAATTCGCGAATCATAAATCGTAACGAGCTGTTATACTGATATTAGCATCTTCATTTATCATTTTGAATACGACTTAATCAGAAAAGAACCCGATTTTTGTATTGGCGAAAAAGCTCACCTCTTATTTTGACAGCTAATCAATAACAAAATCACAAAGCAAAGACAAAAACCCGTTATGCCAATATCCAACCTTGTTGACCACACCTCAAAAGTTTAAAGTATTAAAGCTAAATATTCTGACAACCCCAGTCGGCCAGGAGATAAAGGTCGTACTTACGAATAAAAACAGCCCACAAATGAACTAGATAAGTTAATGTTTCAATGTCGGGCCAATCCGCTAATGGAAGGCGATCGTGACCGGTTTAATAAGGCGAGCCTTTCACTGATCCTTGCATTACATTTTAGTTTATCTGCACATGATTTGCATACACCGTGAGTATGTGGGGTGCAATTAATCTTTGCGAATGGTTATTGAAAATTTAATTGAGGTATCAGCTGTGATTTATAGCGGACAAATAAGTTCCTATATGTGAATTATGATAGACACGATGAGGAGTTGAAGGATAGTAGGCATCACTTCCTTTAAATTGATGTTAATTTTTTTAATAGTACAGCATCGTGATAAAACAACATTGGAATAGACATGGCTCAATCTCAATAACTTCAATCGTTAAGTCCAATAAATACACGATATATCTTGATACAATCAAATCAACACGATTGGAAAAGCCGTCATGAGGGGATTTGAAAATCTTTAGAGATATCTAAAAGCGAATAAATAGCAATTCAGACATATCGTCTCTACATCGAAAGCTTCAGCAGAAAAGCTCAATTTACAATGCGAATAAAAATATCATAAATTAACATTACATAGGCATATTGATATTATCAACGCGACTTAATTTTTATACAAACATACAATATAATACATACAAATAAATATAATTAAAGTGTCTGTTTGTAATGTCAAAATAACAGCTTTATACTAAATGCATGTGAAAGTATACCTACAGGTTGACAGGGACATCGACGCGAAAACTGTTACCATGGATTCAGTACTTGATTCTGAACGCCCGCGCTCCTGCGTTAAACTTTTTTGACGATTATTTTTAAAAAAATCTACTGGTTCATAAAAAAGTGTCAAAATGTATGGAACAGCAGATTTTTTTAAAATCACCGACGATAAAGTTTAACGCAGGGGGGTTCAGAATCATATACTGATCTATGATAACAGTTTTCGCGTCGATCTCTCTGCCAACCTGTAGGTATACGGTACCTATAATGAAAATACTATTTTTTTTTGTCTGTGTGTCCGTTTGTTCCGGCTAATCTCAGAAACGGCTCGACGGATTTTGACGGGACTTTCACTTGCAGATAGCTGATATTATAAGGAGTAACTTAAGCTACATTTATTTTAGAAAAATAATTAGGGCCCACGCGGGCGAAGCCGCGGGCAGTAGTTAGTATAAATCATAAAATGTAAATTACATTAACTTACAAATGGTATTATGTTTGTTGCTCTTAACGAAACACTATCCTGATCGTATCAGAACCTCGCAAGCATGTAAATGTATTATCAATACTACAATCACCATCGTAAGCATTCGTAAGGCACCTTATCTTAACCCTTGGCCGTAGTAAATAACCGAACCTAGGTATAACCTCCATTTTATACTTTGCACTGTATTTAGCAACTGCTATAACGTAGCAAATGTGGACTCCCCGCAAAGTACAGCTACATATCTTCTTTATTGACGCTACCTCATATTAAAATTGCTATTAGTAAAACTCCACCGGTGTCAACATTGGTTGGATTCAATTGATGTAAATCATCATCATCAGCCTATAATGTTCCCACTGCTGGGACACAGGCCTCCTCTCTGTGAGAGGGAGTGGACTGTAATCCACCACGCGGGCCCAGTGCGAGTTGGTAGATGTCATATGTCTTCGAATTTTTAGGTTCTAGGACATGCCGGTTTCCTCAAGATGTTTTCTTTCACCGTTTTGAGAGCAATGGTGATGAAATATTTTACACAAAGTAAAGCGCCTGTCTGGGTTCAAACCTATGACGTATAACTCGTAAGTCGCGGCCGTTACCATTGGGCCACCACTGCTAAGTAAAGATAGTTAATTGATGCAAGCGTGACCTTGCGGAAATCCATTATAAAATACAATAAACGTGGTTATTTAGTCTCTGCGTTCAGCACTCGGTGTGGCAACACGCCGTGTTCGGGTTCGCGACAAATCAACCGTCATCCTGAGTATGCCTCGTTGAGAGGTGAAACACGTGTCGATTTCTTTCAGGGTTTTTTATGGCTCTTTAGAAATAGCTAATCGGAACAGGTAACTAAATATATCCACGTCTATTGTATGTTGTAAGTAACTCAAGTACCTTTATCTTCTTAGCTAAACTAATTCCCTACATGGGACTGTAATCCTACACCGTCATAATATAAACAATACTATGCCTTCCGCTTGTACAGGTAGCACTTGCCTGCAATTAGCAGCGTCACATGTTGGTAACAGTATCCTCGCCTGCAGCACGCCACCGGTATCAAGTTACTATCACACCTCACTTGACTGACAATTTTTATCACACAAGATTGAATATGCTGTATCTTGTCCATTTTAAATCGACTGTGGCGAAACCCAAAAGGAAGGTAACATTTTACATTTATTTAAATAAGGCCCAATATACGCAATGCCAAAAATTTGTATTTGCCATGGCCATATTATACCGCAAGGTCCATATTACCCCCTAATTGCCATTTTGCAAGGTGTTATTTTACAAACTAAGTGTTCACTAAGTTAACAGTCTGCTAAGTTTTCTTAACGGCGATAATTAGGACCCTATTAAGCCCTCAGTGTACAAATGTCTACATTAGAGGAAGCACTCACTACAAGGTTTTCTGTTTTCTTTTTAAAACAAAAGACGTGTAGTTACAACATTGACAAATGACTGCGAGCTACAGATGTTTTGCAGTTACGGTAGACAACGACAGAGGTCAAAGTGACGTAAGAATTGCAAATTCTATTATGACACCTAAGATAGTATACACATTTCCATGAAAAAGGAAAAGTCAATTAAGGATATTAAGGGCAGAAACAACTTTGCCAGTTTGAGAGGCAAAAGTCAAGGAACTTAATTGTTTTTGCAAATTGACTACCAACTCTAATTGTCGGTATATTGAAATCATAACTGTCATTGTTTGAGAGCTGTATGAAATGGCCACCAGTCGACAGATTCTCGTAGTGTGTTAATTTTATAAACAATCAATTTCCCTGACTGTTCCCCAGAAAGGGTCCCCGAAATGATCATTGTCAATTTAACGTGATTGATACACATTGATGCATAAACTGATTGTCTACCAATTGCAATTGAAGCGATTGACAATATTACTACAATTGCAATTGATCGTTTCGGGAGGTCACTAATAAAGATGCAGAAGACAGAGCACTCGGAATTCTAATTTAAAACAGGCCATTGAAAGCGAAAGGATGGATGAAAAGGCAATAGGAAGTGGTGAAGGGTGAGCGTTTTTGGGGAACTGTCTTATGTAATTTTGACGTTCGAAAACTGCTGATTCACAGCCTAGTTTGAATAAATGACTTTTGAATTTGATTTTTTTTTTTTATTTGAAACTTCTCATATCTTTGGAAATTCTCACGTGAAAAGATATTTACTAGAACACTGACAAGGTAATCTATTTTATCTATAGAGTTTATCACGCTGAAGAGATCTACTTAGGATAATATTATCGCCATCTAGTATTCTGAATCTTACGCCTATACCTATCATTGTATTTGAAACAATGCGTAGGTACCTATCGAGCTGTCAAACGTTCACTGTTTTTGTTGTTTTATTGGCGTGTGCTAGCTGGCAAATATACAGAGTGTTAGGCAGTCGTGTTTGAACAATTAAACATACGAAATTGGCGGATCCGTGGGGCCGTCTGCTACGTGTTTTATTTTTAACATTGGCAACATTTTTAGGGTTCCGTAGTAAACAAGGAACCCTTATAGTTTCGTCATGTCCGTCTGTCTATCTGTCTGTCTGTCCGCGGTCTAGCTCCGAGACCCTTAGTACTAGAAAGCCGTAATTTGACATAGGTATACATATTAATTACGCTGACAAAGTGGTAAAACAAAATTATGAAAAACATTTTTTTTTAGGGTACCTCCTGTGGCATATCATTGGAAAGGTCTTACAAAAACATAATGAGTTTGTGAAAACCATTTTTGGATTCAGGGATCCGTTTGCAAAATATTAAGCTTTAAAGTGCTAATTTTTGTTAGAGTCAAGTGTCCCCCCCCCTGCCGGCTAAATGGTTGGTTTTGGGTGTGTGAAAAAAATCACAACAGTAGCTGATATAACGAAATTAAAAGGAAAACTATCACAGCTAAGTAGGCTCTACAGGTTAACGAGTAATAATCGACCAACTTAACTTTGCAGTTGCAAAAACATGTTTTCCCATACATTCCGTATGGAAGAACATATTTTTCAACTACAAAGTTAAGTTTATTTTTGGGATAAATTCATCCCAACTACGGAACCCTTCAGTGTGCGTGGTCCGACACGCACTTGGCCGGTTTTTATTTTATTTTCACGTTGATGCACATGATTGCTAGAAAATTAAATACGAGCCCTTAAACTACAAACAAATTAAAAATACATATCGAAAGCCCGACTTTGATCAGGGTAAAAAAAAACTAAGAGTGATAGAGCAGTTCTAATTCTAGGAAAACATCTTTGGTTCATGCCCGTGCCCGTTCTAACGGTATGTAATATGCACAATTTCTTTTAAAACAACTAGAATAATTCGCCGATTTTAACTGCTTGGGCCTTTTTTCACGGAACTACATTTGCGAAATTGAAATTAATTAAATACACGAAAAAAAGTTTTTTTACATGTTAAATTCTACAATTATTCTAGATGAAAATAAAAAAACTGTTGCCAGTTTTGTTTATTTTTAAGTGAAATTATTGACGTTTGAAGTTTAAGCAACGGCGAATTTCGAATAAAATTTAAAAAAGTAATTTAAAAATGTCCGTGTGGCCTGGGTCTTGTTCTTGGGCCTTAACACGTAGCAGAGGACTCCACGGATCCGTCCTTTTTGTATGTTCAACCGCCTGCCTAACATATATGGCAAATAATTAAAACGAACGTTTTGTGTTTCGTAACGTAAATAACTTTTATACCTACTAATGTATATAATCAAGTTCTTCTATCTTAACAGACAGCTGTGCTGCTGGGGAGTTTGTTGCTGCGCCACTTCTTCTTCCCAGCTAAAGGCACTAAGGAAGTGGTAGAGGCGGGTGTTTTGGGGGACAGTCTGATGTAAATTTGACGATCAAAAAGTGTTGATTCTCAGCCTAGTTTGAATACTTTGATTTTGAAATTGAAACGTTTTGTAAGTCTATATGTTATTGTAATCCGACATGGAAAACAAGTTGAAAAACTTAATCCATTGCAGTCCAGACTTGGGAATATGCGTTTCATTTATTGTATTGAAATTGACAATGATGATTATCTATCTCATACTTGATTAAAATTCCATGCTCGTAAGTCAAAATAACGTGCTTGGAAAACCGATGTTTCTCGTATTGCAATTTAACTTAATATGGGGAAAAGACGGGCTGTAAATTAAAACGAAACGAGTGACATTCTATCTCTTTGTACAACTCATAATATGTAGGTATTTAAGCTAAGTATTTGTATTCGTGACATAGCAATATTATTTCACTTGGCTCAACTGCTTTTGGCGCTTAGTACAGTGTCCTGTTTACCTATGATGTCATCTGCTGTAATACCAACCAGACGGGATCTAGGCTATGTGCAAGTACATTTGAATACATACCGTGCATTCTTAAGAGATATCGGTAACTCTGGCGAATATTGTTGAAGCAAATAACAGTTAAAACAACAAAAAAACAGATTTGCAACTGCATCTTGCTCTGAAAGCAGCCTCCAACGTGTTAAGGAAAAAGTTCTGGTGGATGACGATACCACACGTCGTCATGATGTCATAGCCTCAATTAAGCTGGTATGCATGTAATGCTACACTTAAAATATTATTTTGAGGAATCCACATGAAACCGTTTACAGTCTTAAAGGAAAATATCGTGAGAAAAACCTTGCCTTCCTTCTACTTAGCCTAGAACACTGTGGTAGCAAGTGGTCTTACCACTTGGCAAACAATATGCAGAATTATTGCAAAACTTAATAAGTAGTTACACAATTTTAAATCTGCAAATCATGCAAAGAATGAGATTATACTGGTTACCACCGCGCGCTTTCTGCATTCCAAACTCAAAAGTTGACATAGCTGTCAAAATTGACAATAGCCAATAACAATATCGTGCCCTTGACCCGTTCTGTCACGCCAAGGTCAAGAACGTAAGTGTAGCTTATGATTCATTCTGACATTCACGAATGAAAGAACGAGATTGCAAGCTCGCACACATGATTAACGAATGTAGGTACACAACAATGCGATATGTAATCATTATAACTGGTACAAATAAGGTTCTGTTTCAAAGTTGTTTTAGCAACTAGTATTTTTACATAGACTTTGAGCAAGTATTTTTAAGATTTAAAATAACTTAGCAAGCGCAAACAAAAATAATTTGATAGAATTAAAAACCGATTCTTTGTAAGGGGTCCCCGAAACGATCAATTGCCATCAATAAATATATTGTAGTAATATTTATATAATCAATCACTTCAATTGCATTTGATAGACGATCAGTATTGTTTCGGATCGGATTTCCCAATGTAATTATTTCCTGATCCGTCTAAAGAGGAATCCACGGGTATTGCAACAATAATAAAGCACTTCTAAGCTGTCTCCTAAATCATTAACATAATGAATGACCAACCAAACAAGACCAGTAACTGTCGCAAGTAGGCGAAACAGGAGCAAGTCGCTGGCCATACGACATTGACAAGTCAACTAGAACGCCCACCGCATCGACACCTATGTCGATCATTAATCGTTATATTATTACAACCAACTAAGTTAACTAGACAACTGTCGGTCGTGACGTCAAACACAAATATCTATTTGTCGAATTTCAACATCAAGACTATCAAGAAGAACGCTGAAGAATCAACCCGTACTGGGCCCTCCTGCTGATGGATTGTGGCCCACTCCTTCCTTGAGAGGAAACCTTAGTCCATCCCAACAGAGGGAACGTTATAGGCAAAGAAGAATACGGCCACCGAGTGGAAACCAGAAGTTACACAAAATTGTTTAAGCAACTTTTTTTTTATAACCACAACGGAGCAGCTCTTGTCCTGTATCTCACCTGATGGTAAGTGATGATCAGGCTGAAGCTGGAAGCGAGCTGCACCCGGAATCCTCAACCACAGAAGAACCGACTATCTTACCTCTAACTGCCGAAACACAACAATACTGTTAACATTGTTGTTATGGCGACAGACTTAGATAAGATGGTGGTAGCTAGCCAGGCGGACTTAGAACAAGTTCTACCACCAACCGAGCAGAAAATTTTGCCCAAAGGTGGGCTAACCACTGGACCATAGACAGATATACCATGAATACTAATAATAATCGACTTGGTCGATTGGTAAGTATGGCCATAACTAGTATGTGCCCTAATAAACGAGCACATATGAGTCTGACAGACAGTAATTAGTTTGTAGTTGGTATTCACATTTTAATAGTGTAAAGGTATTCATTATTTGGGCGTGAATTGTTATTAGAGTGTGGGAAATTCGATACAGAGCTGGGAACTGAACACAATGTAACAGATGGTTTCAAGGAAATTGTAATCAATATTGGGCTTTATGAGGGTCAGAGGTTGTACTTACAGTTTTCGTTGTATATAGTTACGCTAAACAGTCATTTACCAAAAAAAAATTACCATGATATACCAGGGGTTTTTAAAACAACAAATTTGTCAGCCATATTTCCTTTTACATTCCGATCAAAAATTAAAAACATGTTTTAGTGACCTAAAAAACATGTTACATTTTTATTTGAAGCCCTGACTCCGTGGTACATGTGTTACAGGAGTCAGTGTCTTCATCCGTTTTTGGTACATTAACAATTTATGCAATAAAACGCATGACAACGGTCAGAAAAAGAAATTATTACCTTAAGAAATCATAAATAACATAGAAAACATAATAGCATGCAATAGCAACATAGCATTCCCATAAGAAAATATAAAATCCTTGAAGTACCTAATAACATTCATAAAGAGTGCAAATACGTAACAAAACAACATGGCGACATTATGAAAACAAAGCTTTTACATCCTACAAGAACGTAACCATACCCTTTACCGAAAGATACAACATTCTACAAACGCAACTTATGACTAAACCTTACTATCAAGTTACTTAACACAAAAGCTATGTATTTAACTCCTTAGATAACTAATGAAAGTGTAACTATCGGTTATCGATCATTATCTATGGCGAAAGGTAACAGGCAATGAAAGGAGAAACACCATGATGATATCTTATAGTTCATTGTTATGTGATTCCAACAACGATGGGTAAAAAGAGTAAAAGGAGAGCTTTATGATTATACGAGTATCTGGGGAATCTCAATTAGTTTTGGGGAAAAAGTGTTTGAAAAATAGAATAGAATAGGCCTAGTTAAACTATGGCCCGGTATTGCCATATAACGTGGCAAAATTGCCAGGCTTTTGGGCACTTTTCTTGTTGACAGCGATGCGGACAAATTTTTTGATACCCAATAATTCTTTCCTCTCCCTTTTTGAAGTGAAAAGTTCTTTAGGCGCGTTGGGCATTTTTGAGATGGGACTAAACCGTTGATTTCGCGACCTGTTACCGACACCGTGGAGTAAAAGACATCAACGCGTTGATTACCGCGGTGCGTGGAGTAAAAGACATCAACACGTTGATTACCGCGGTGCCGATTTTTTTTCAAGTTTTCACTTCTGCCGGCACTCCTGGCATGCTACTGTTTTTTTTATATACTTGTACATATTATGATTATTGTTTAAATGTTTTTGACATATCGGACCTTTGGAAGGCGTACGAGGGACCGACGCCAACTCACAGAGGTCCCTTAGACATTTTTAAGTGTTGAGACAAAAACCAACAATTCTGTATGCACTATGAAAGACTATTGCAGATATTAGAATATTATTATTTTGCTTTTAAGTTATGTAAATATTATCATGGATATAGGCCTATAGTTAAACAAGGCTAGTTATTATTATTTTAAACAACGGTTAAATTATTTCAAGTTGTTGTAAGTAGAAAAACTGGATAAGATACTTGTTGGAAATATCTATGTAAATTACAGCCAATTAGGCGGAAAGCTCTAGATTGCATTAAAAGGTGTAACTAAATATCACAAACTAAATTCTTGGACGCAAACATACAAAATAACACAAGTTTTAAACTTTTTAGAGAGACCAAAATCAACAATTCAATTCAACAATCATTTATTCTCTCTTCACAAAGGTGACTTAAAGTTAATGTGTACAAACAAAAATGTTTCGGCTGTATTCCACCTTTGTGAGAGACTGGTGCCTGATATAGGTTTTGGGAAAAACCTGTGTTACAGGTCACCAGGCCCCCTCCACGGATAGAATTAGCTTTTGCAGGGTTATCGTGCAAGAGCCGAAGTTAAACATACCTAACAAAGAAAAACTAAGTAAAAGTTAAAACAATATGCTTAAAACTAATAACTAAGCTTATGCTAGTCTATACTATATTATAAAAAGGTAAAATTTGTTTGTTTGTAAGTTTGCATGTAGGGGGTAGGTAATCTGCGAAACTACCCGTCGGATTTTAAAAATTATTTTTGCCTTAGATAGCCCAATTCTTGAGGAAGATTATAGGCTCAAGAACGAGATCACGGGCAGAAGCTAGTATAATATATAACGGAAAGCTCTTCTAAGAATTACGTAGGTAAGTAGGTACACTATTAAGTTGTAGGTGAATCAATGCCAGTTAACGAAATAAAAACCGCACAAGCAACAGCAGTCACAAAATTACTCGACAAATTATACAGTGTGATTCTTCATAATGTGCACATATCGAAATGAAATCTATGCTTAATTTTAACGACAGAAAAAATATTTAAAAAAATCTAAATATATTTTTTATACTTTCTATGGAATTAAAAAAAATTGTAACAAAACTGTGTAACTTTTAACGTTACACAAAGAAGTGCTATAGCGACCTACGTGTTCTCTATAATAATGCGTTTAGGATTGTGATGGGGCTGCCTCGGTTCTGCAGCGCTTCGGGTATGTTCGCGGAGGGGCGTACCGCCTGTTTTTACGCGACTATGCGCAGGCGGAGCATCTCTCTGGTGCGCAGAGTACGGGCCAGCTCCAACACAGTCCTGGCGATGATTGCGGACAGGCTGGACTGCCCCTACATGCTGCATTGCTGCAGCAGGCATGTTCCAGCAAGGCCATTTGTCAGGAATTATTAATCCTTGTGTGTGTCTTTGTATGTATTATTTTAATTGTAAAATTTTAATTGTAATTGTATTTTATTTCATTTTGAATTTTTGACATAATTATTAAAAATTTTGTTACTATTATTTTATTCTATTATATTATATTTTTAGTGTGATATGTTTTATAATATTGACTTCTATGGGCCCAGTTACCCGAAATAAATGAATTTTATTTATTTTATTTATTTATTATTATTTAAACTGAATCAGCTATCGCGATAAAACAAACTCCATAATGATTGGAAGTAAGTAGGCGTTCACATAAAATTAAAATTGAGAAAAAAAAAACGGGTAGTTTTTTTTTTCTCAATTTTAATTGAGAGGTCTCAGTCTCTTTTAAAGTCCAGACATAATCTTGGTCAGATCATGTGAAGGCCATGTGGACTGGTGTCTGAAGTGGTCTTTTGAGGAAAGCCCCACACAGATTGAGAGGGCCTGTCCAGTCAGTGTACGCATTTGTCAGTTAAGTGAATTGAAAATAAACATGTTTTTTAGCAAAAATCTGTATTTTTTTTCATAAATTTTTACAATAATTGTAAAATTTATAAATAAGATGCTCAAAAGAATTTAATTTTTTTTTTTAATACACAAAAAAAAAAATATCAAAAAAAATTTTTTGCATGTTTTCCGGCGATAAAATTAACCATAGATTCCCTCATTTCGATATGTGCACATTATGAAAACTAACACTGTATATCCAATCCACATATCAACAATATTTCATAATGTTATCGAATTAATAGTAAATAAATACCCTCACATTAACCGTGGCCTTTTTAACATTATTTCCGACGTGTGTCGACTTTTACGTAACGAGTAATTAGCCTCAATGTTATGGAGCATGATTTAATTACAAATTATCAGTAATAATTCGAGTACTACATGCATGATTCTCGTGGTTGAAATTAGGAAGCTTTTAACCCTCGTCGTGCAGTTTTAATATTGCATTAATCAAATTTATGTTTTATCATTCATTTCCTATATCATTATGTGCTCTTATTCTAGTGCTATTAATTGCGTTTATGTCTTGTAAAAGGATTAATTCATTTGCACTTATACAACATTCAAATAACTGCAGTTTATGTGTGCTCAATTTGCACTTTTACGAGTACAACCATATAATTTTCGAGCAGTGGTAGCCCAGTGGTAACGGCCTCGAATTACGAATTCTAGGTTATAATTTCATCACCACTGCTCTCAAAACGGTGAAGACAAACATCGTCCAGAACCATGTCCAAGAACCAAAAATTTTAAGATATGTGACACCACATGACATGTGGCGACTAACAAAATGTATTTACAAGGCTGATGTAAAGGGAAAGGCCGGGCGAGGACGCCCTAGGAGGACATATACTGACCTTATTGGTGATGTTCTTCAGAAAGGCCAGGTGCGTAGTACTCGCAACCGGCGTGCGTGTATGACCAGATGTATGAACGTAAACGAGGCAAAAGGACTATGTTAGGATCGTAGCAGGTGGCGTTCTGTAGTTTCTGCCTACCCCCATGGGAAGACGGCGTGAGTTTATGTATGTATGTGACATCTACCAACCCGCACTGGGTCCACGTGGTAGATTAAAGCCCACTCCCTCTCGAAGAGAGGAGGCCTGTGTCCCAACAATGGGAACATCATAGGCTGATTTTGATGATAATTATGATGAACAATCTTTAAATGTGCAATTTGCAGTACTTCATTCAGTTTTTGCTTACCTATGAAAAGCTTACCTTCGATGTCTATTTTATTATTAGGTCTTATTTCTACATTTTTATTATAAGTACCTATAACGCTTATTGGTACGTCTTATTCAAAGTCCAAGTCAAATCATTTATTTCAAATAGGCCTTTGTATGGCATTTTTGAACGTAAAAATTTACAAAAAAAAATTAATTGATTCCTGTCGCCCCTTCCAAAAGGTTTATAAGAGTCACCTCCCATTTTATTAAATTTTCATAAATGTGCTGCTTTAGGGAGGCCTATGTCCACTAGTCAACGGCTTTCAGTTAAATTAAGATCATGATAAAGATGAAAGACAGTAGCTACCTTCGGTAGCCATCGTGAGCTATCGGTACTTTTAAGCCAAGCTTATCAACTTAAGACATTCGGTCCACATAAGATATCACAACATCTCTTCAGAATATTACAATCGACACTCCTAATATGGGACGTCATATTTGGCTTCTACATATCACGTGCAAGAATATACTCTGTCGTACTTACCTTCCCTGAACTTTACGTGCCGGCAATTGGCAACATTTTAAGAAAATATCTCGCCAAGTTTGGTCACCAACCTTTGAGAGGCTGATCCAAAAAGTATGCATGTAATCAGTCAAGGTTTAAAGATAATGAACTGCGGATCCGATTACGGTTAGCGGTAATTATTTAATCATATAGTACAAGGAGTTGAATGGACATTAAGATGCCTTATCTTTTAGCGGCGAATGTCCTCGTAATAGGTACCTATTACCGATATAAATAGTGTTAATCAGCTGTTTCATAGTCAAAAGCCCCTATGTAATGTAAGAAACCCCAATGAATCATCGTCAAAAACTCTTATAGGAATGCCCGGTCTACTGCACTAACATCGGTCAGATTTTCGACTCCCATATCAGATTTCATGACATCCTGTTTATCTTTTACCCGACTATGGCAAAGCCAAAGAAGGGTTATGATTTTGACAAGCTATGTATGTATGTTCCCTCAAAACTCTTAAACTCTACGTTGAATTTTGACAAATGAGGTATCGTTAGAAGCGTCATGTTGTTCCGTGTGTTAAAGGCTATATGTCACATAAAATCCTGAGTCAAATGTAATCTGTTCGATTTAAGCCTTAATTACATAACATGTGACTCCGGATTTTTAATTTATTTGTCTGTGATGTCTTATTTATGTCTTTTTAATTGGGGGTTTTAATTTTTAACTGTAATTGCTTTCCTCTGTATTTTCTAATATCGTGTGTATAACGGCTTTCATTGCCAATAATTCGTTTGTTCATTATTTTAATATCCAATTTAAACTTATCTGGACTTTAGTACGACTAAACTGTTTAGTCAATATTCTCTTTTTTATAACTTTAACTATTGACTAGTATCCGGGCAACATCACACATCGAGCTTTAAAAGAAAATACTGTCACACAGAGTGACCTCTAGGTCACCCTGCTGTGTGACAGTCTTTCTACGCTTTACAAAACTGAACTTTTCTAAAACTTAATTTGACATATTTACAACCCCGTAAATCTTTACGATCGTCATTACTAATATCGATGCACCAGTGCAGACTGCAGATGCAAGTGACAGCCTACTGCCCGAGGTCGCGGACGTGAGAACGCACTCGTTTACATGACGTCATCCCTCCCGTCAACACACAGCAAGATTTAAGGTGACGTTTCCGCGCAACGAAAAACGTGAAGAGAAAAAAAAATACATGAAGATTTATAAATTGATGAACACATTGCTGTTAAAAATTTAGTGTATTGTCTATGTCTGGAAAATCTGCTTTCTAAAAATAATCTAAAGTCGAATGCGTGACCACGTGCACAATAAACGGATATCAACCTTACCTACGGTAGTTGCCTAGGTAAAAAAAAAAGAAATTCTATTTAGTCCGTCTTTAAGATAACAAAAAAATATTAGCCACGTATTTTTTTGCTTCATCATATTAATCAAAAATAACTTAAAAAACACGCATTAAAGTTGGAGAGTGGGGCTCGCTACGTCACAACGTCGTATTAAATCTAGCAAGGCGTGACGTCATGCCACATTTTAACTCAAAGTATCGCCGTAATCTTTTGATTACGTCAAAAATGTAAAAAATACGTGTTCAATATTTTTTAATAATCTACAAGGACAAAAAATTTTTTTGGAGACAGGCCTATTAAAGATCCGTCACATCACACTTTCAGGTCCAGTTGAAAACCAGCGTCAGGCACTTATTGTTGTCTGGCATTTTTGCTGAACTGGGCCTTTTTGACGCAGCCGTGAGGCATACTCCCCTGCTAATTTCTTACATCGCTCTTTACACTTTTGTTTGATTTTTATTTTAATTTTTTTATCTGCTGTTAATTATATTGTGTGCTTTTTTGGTCTGTGCTAAATAAATGTATTTTCTTTCTTTTCTTTTTTTTCTTTAACAAAAGCATAAAAGAAAACGAAACAAATACGTGCAGATTGTCTCTCATTCTGTCGCGTGTATCAATGCCACCTTAACTTGACAACCAGTTTCCACGTAATGCTGGTAACACATGGGTAACACCGACTCATTCCGTGCTCCAAATACAAGAGTAATTTCTCTGAAACTTGCGTAAGGTCAAGTCGGCCATATCAACTGACAGGTCAATCAAGTTATATTCGGAACACCAATGTTTACAAAGGTTCTCGAAAACTTCGAAATCGCGTGTGAATTACATAACGTGGTGTAATAAATGTGTGTAATGTTGCCTTGCCGACAGGGTTGAAAAATGTATGGTAGCTTATTTCATTTTATTGTATTGTAAATTTTGGTTTCGAGGAATCCCTTGGATGGCCTACTTTACACCTCGTGTAATAAATAGATATTACTTTTGCATTCATGGTTTTATTTGCATGGGCTTAAACATGTCTTAATAATTTAGGCTGCTCATAATAATAATTATTGTAAGTACTTTTGCATTTTTGTGTCTGTAAAGTTTCTAGAAAGAGACAAAATGTACCATAGAGCCAACTGACTTCATCCAAACCATGGTGATTTTGGAGACTATTAATTTTATCGATTAAGGAACGATTTGCACGGTTATCGAGAACATAAATAACCTTGGTACTACCACATAATGTCAAAAGCTGTTAAGCTATAAATTCTCTAATCATTACTTCTAACAGATCAACAGATTTGAGGATATCTACATATACAATTATATTGTCATTTTCCGCCTCAATGTGTGTCTACAGCATCTGATAATTGAACAATGATTGATAGATAGCTCAAGTTGGTCGCTTGAGAAAACCAATATTATGACTCAGTCATCTCATTATCTATACAAATCATAAACAGGTACCGTGACAATGATATCATGTCATCTTACGTTTATTATTCATTACTAGTACGTAATATCAACCGTGGGAACGGACATAATCTACTTAATATAAATTTAGTAATGGCCACACCTAATCTAGACCGGTGTTAAAACCTTTTTAAGTTTCCGCCCGAACAGCTTGTGGTCTATGGTTTTACTCTATTAAATTTAGAACGTGTTCGCGCCTTTTCTAGATGTAGACATTGCCAATTTTTAGTTCAAATGTAGAATAGAGTTTTTGCCATCGATATTTTTATGGTGAAACAGAAATCGTTTGTTTGTTACTCCATTAATTACGTCACTTTGAATTAATTAACCCACACTATGAAAACAAATGAAAATGGTTTGATTTTTGTTCTACATTCAATCGACAAATTACCTACAAGCAACTTTTTCTCTACATTTTTTCAGATAATAGAAAAAATGTACACGAGAAAAACCCATCCTGAAAATATCGGATCTTCACATAAAACACGGTCCACTTCCCAAACCGTAGTTAACACGTCCGACAATTAGCATATGATTACGACACAATGCGCTCTTGGTACTAACTCTATTAGTGCTGGTTGTACACTTTCCACGCGAATAGGATCGACGTTTACTTCAACAAAAGAATACATTTGAGCTCATCAGTATGGGCGAGACGAGTCGGAAGCGTTATTTAACGAATCGGTAAAAAGTAATTAGCTTTATGTAATACTTTAACGTTTTCAAACGTGGGTAGTTTTGTTAGTGAAAATGTGTTTTCTTGAAGGCAGAAAACTGTAGAGAAATATTTCATATCTTACCTTATCAACCTCGGATACTCTCAGTATAATTTTCAGTCTGGGGTTGTTTTTTTTGTAGTCCTTCAGTAAAGCGTCGAGCTTATCTCCTCTCGCGTCGCCCGCGTAAACGAGATGTGTGCACTCGGAAAATCCGTCGATAGCGCGCGCGCTTTCCACATAACAGACGAGGCGGGCGGCGCCGGCACCGGCGCTCTCGACGCCCGACAGCACCGCAGCCGCGGCGGCGAGTACGAACCAGAGCCACATGATTAAAAAAATCAAACTGTCATTCCGAACGCGTCGTATTTTGAAAATTCGAATTATAAGTTTGGGAGCGCGTTGGTCGTATCGTTAGCACAGTACGAGTGGCGGAGTGGCGCAGGCCGGCCGCAGTCATAGGCGCCCCCGCCCTGCCGGTGGTGGTCCGCACAAGGTCGCGCGCTCACCGTCGCCCGCGGGACCGCCGCACCGGCCGCGTCGGCCGCGCTTGCACAGAAATGCTGTTACATTTCATTCGTCACTGGTATGTCATGTGTCACATTACAATGACTGATAGAGGTTGAAGTTAAGAGGCTATCAGAACAATGAATAAATCTTCTAGTTGCACGCTGTCAGCTACTTTGACATTGCTGCTTTGTGTTTAGAGATATTAATGGCTTTTAAATAATTTAATTGTTTTAAACGCTACTACAATACTCATTATGCTCACGCACGAGTAAATAATAAACTATAATTATTCTTACAGACCAGTGAAGAACATGCAAAGTCATAATGAAATACAAATAGCACAAATATCAACTCGGAAAGAGATCGTCACCGTATCAACTCGAGCCATTCAGTATTCTTTGTATGAAACTCCCGGATACTGCAACGCACACTACCTAATCGGAATCGTAACGTAATCGCCTCGCCTCGGAACAAGCTCACGAACCGCGGCGATACGGTGACGATCCCTTTCCGAGTTGATATGTGTACACCTTTAATTAGATGCAAAATTCCTAAACAAAGGAAAAGTATGTCGCTGTCATACATATTGCATGACTATTAATACCGAGATTCTTAGTAAATCTTGCCGGGACTTGACAGATGAATCATAACTAGTGATCGGATATTCGGATGCATATTTACCTAAAGTTGAGGTGTTGGCTATTATGGAATGCACTTTTATATCGAAAAAATCCCGGGATTCCCGGATCGACTTTAAGAGTTGTGATTATAGAATCGAATGTATTATATTACTAACGTTCAGGTGTTGGCTAATATGGAATGCACTTTTGTATCGATCGCAAAAATCTCGCGACTCTGGAATTGATAAATTTAGTACTTTTTATATTCAGAAATGCTACCTAATGTTGTAAAGTAGGTTGCCAAATTGGCATAGCACATAGCGACAAACAACTCGGTGTCCTGAGTTTCGTAAAAAATGTTTAGTGGGTATATAAAATTTTATGTTAACACCGCAAAAGTAACCTTCATAAGAGGGCTGATAAGTCATTTCCATACCATGTATCTGATTAGTCGTGCATTCCTGGATGTTATGGAATTCCGGGATTTAAGTTGAGTTTTTTATTTAAATGACTTTTGAATTTGAATTTTGAATTAAGAAGCCACTTCCATAATTTCTTAGAAATTTATTAACTTTAGGTAAATATGCATCCGAATATCCGATCACTAATCATAACTGAAACTAATACCTACCTGCCTGTAAAGTATATCTTTACAACTGAGTCTGATTTACCGCTATGAAAATATGTTGATACTAGAGATGCCGCGAATAGTTGTTATAGCGAATAGTCGAATACTGATTAATCGCTATTCCCTATGGCGAATAGTCGAATACTCGCCATTATTAATCGACATAAAAATAGGAATATAAAAACAGTTAATTTATTCTTAAATAATAATATAGTTTATTTATTTTCTGAGGCAGAGCAGGCATCGCAGAACCGATGGCCGATGGGGTCGAAAGGTTCTGGAGTGACGACCACGTACCGGAAGACGTAGCGTTGGAAGGCCTCCCACAAGATGGACCGATAACCTTGCAGGAATCCGCTGGATGCGGGAAGCACAGGACCGGTCGAAGTGGCAGTGCTTGGGGTCCAGTAGTGGACGTCTTTTGGCTGAAATGATGATGATGATTTTCTGAGGCAGGTTTGATTTATGAAAAAAAAGCGCTACCGACTTGATCCCAATCGTACAGACAAACTAGTTTTTCTACACCACTATCTGCCCGTTTTGGACTTTACATATTAAATTATTAATCAAAAAGCCTAACTTATTAACTTCAACATGACTGATTTTGGCCAACTTTTTATATTAATGACGAATAACAAAAAAAATCGAGTAATGCCGAATACCGAAAAATAGCGAGTATTCGCGGCATCTCTAGTTGACACAACAGTTAATTTTCTGGAATTTTCAGAAAGCCTCTTGGCGACCAACAGCGATGGCTTATAAGATTTATGACTTGTAGATTCTTCACTACACTTAGCTTATCTGATTTTAGGTTTTGAGCAACATGCATCGAATGAACTTGGGATACTTACCAATTTAGGGGTAAGCAGGCACAGCAGTGAATCCTACATGTATTTGTACTTACTTTTAATAAACTTTAATATTTTAAAGAGGGTGTCGATAAAACGACTAAGTAATTGAAGTGAAAAATTCTTTAGGCGCGTTGGACATTTTTGAGATGGGACTAAACCATTGATTTTGCAACACTGTAATGCAATTTACCGACACCGTGAAGTAAAAGACATCAACGCGTTGATTACCGCAGTGCCGACTTTTTTCAAGTTTTCTCTTCTGTCGACTCGGATTGCCACAGTTTATTTATTTTTTTATAATCTACTAAAGGAAAATTCGGAATTAAATGTGTAGGTATGTTTTTAAGATTAGTGAGTAATTAATAAACAGACAAAACAAAAAAACATCCCCTTAACTAAGATCAACCGAACGGTCAGCTACCAAAATTAATTACAGACATAAATTACAATAGATTCACGGAAAACGAAGTACACGAGAATCTATTGTGTTGGTATGTCATGTTTCCTTATAACTTGAGAATAACTGCGCCGATTTTCGTACGATCTTCGTCATGCATTGTTTTAAATAAAGTACTTACCGTTTTGTTCCTCTGACTCTGACGATATCACACACAAAATCTAACCTAACATGATGTTATTGTAATTATGTTGTTAATTTTTAGGGTTCCGTAGTAAACAAGGAACCCTTATTTTTTTTTATTTTTTTTACAAAAACGTTGCCCCACACTAGGTATTTCTCCTGTATCGTGGGTGCGATTACAAACATTTAAACTCACATACACAAACAGCCAGACCCGGAACAACTACTGGTAGGTCATACAAATATTTGTTCCGTTCGGGAATCGAACCCGCGACACGCAGCGCAGCAGTCATAGTTTCGTCATGTCCGTCTGTCTGTCTGTCTGTCTGTCCGCGGTCTAGCTCCGAGACCCTTAGTACTAGAAAGCTGTAATTTGGCATAGGTATACATATTAATTACGAAAAACATTGTGAGTTTGTTAAAACCATTTTTGGATTCAGGGATTCGTTTGCGAAATATTAAGCTTTAAAGTGCTAATTTGTGTTAGAGTCAAGTGTCCCCCCCCCCCTGCCGGCTAAATGGTTGGTTTTGGGTGTGTGAAAAAAATCACAACAGTAGTTTATATAACAAAATTAAAAGGAAAACTATCACAGCTAGTAGGCTTTACAGGTTAACGAGTAATAATTGACCAACTTAACTTTGCAGTTGCAAAAACATGTTTTCTCATACATTCCGTATGGGAGAACATATTTTTCAACTACAAAGTTAAGTTTGTTTTTGGGATAAATTCATCCCAATTACGGAACCCGGTCCGACACGCACTTGGCCGGTTTTTTACTATACACTTATTAAATTCAGTGTTCAAGCGCAAGTGAGTGAGGGTTTCGTAAACTGTTTTTAAATGTATGGCGGCCTACCGCGGTTTATAGATACCTGCATGTTTTGTATGTACTATCGAAGAAACACATACCTGTACACTGTAAGGACTATTCTTGCTTGCACTCGGCTGCCATAGTAACACTTACCTACGAAAAAAGGGTCGTGTGCACGGGATTTTGTTTTCAAAGTGGTTAGGTTAGTTTAGGTTACCCCGATAGTACCTATACTCATGTTCCAAGAAATAAAGATTCTTGTAACTTCTGGTCATCATCACCTATTTACTTCTGTAATATACGATATGTTGCCATCCCAGCGATAATTCTAATTGTCTCATGCGGCAATGCGATTGATCATTGCCATCAATTTATATTGTTGTAATATTGTCAATCGCTTCAATTGCATTTGGAAGAAGATCAATTTGCGCATCAAACACGTAAAAATTTACATTTGCAATTGATCGTTTTGGGGACCCTTAAGAGCGGCCAACCCGTCATACTTTTCATACAAACGCTCGTACGTGATTATGGCGTTGTAACACATCTTTCTTTAATTCTTTTAAACTAATTTTTATCTTGTGCACTATATCTAGGTTTCTATGAAAGCAAAAAATAAAAATTTGGCGAAACAAATTCAATATAAGCCTCCAAAAATCTGCTTTTTAGCACAAATTTTACCTGAATTTTGACAGTTCATAATGTACTCATAAATTGTAAAATTAAAGAAAACATCCTCATAGAAACCTTGCACATGTAATGGAGATTCTAAATGACAAACATTTATATCACAAACTTGTAAGGCGTATTCAAAAACACGTATTTCCTGAAACAAGTTATTTTTCGCACAATGTTATCGCGTTCTCACTTGCTTGTTAGCAATTTTCACTTGCGCTGGATGAAACAACAAGCTTTTCGACCATGCTCGCATTGACGATAGACGGACCGGGAAGGGCCCTCTTAACACTTCCCCATTGGCCCTTCAAACTGGAATACAGCAACGCTCCTTGGCGGTTGAAATAAGTACCTACCTACTTAGAGTTTTACGACAGTATAAATAACTAACAATATTATATCTTCATACAAAACTGCCGAAACGCAACAGTATCGAGTGTGCGGCAGTTACGTACGACGCAGCACAGTGAAAAAAATTTTGATTCATTTCCCGATTTTTAAAAGATTTTTTTTTAAGTAATTTCGATTTTGGAAAAGTGGCAGTGACACACCAAAGTGTGTTATCT
Source organism: Agrochola lychnidis (assembly GCA_963680765.1). NCBI lineage: Eukaryota > Metazoa > Arthropoda > Insecta > Lepidoptera > Noctuidae > Agrochola > Agrochola lychnidis. The sequence goes on from OY796853.1 coordinate 21,916,386, forward strand.
CAGGAGTGTATAAAAAAAAATGTCAGCGATACGACAAAAATTGTGGTGTAAACAGATTTTTGAATAAAAAATTGCATTTTTTTCCCACAGTGCGCAGGTTTGTCTACCGAGCGGCCGTTGGTAATTATTTCAAGGTCACTGCCGAGATATAATACTTTTACTTTATTATACTGTGGATACCTAGAATTTCCTCAAACGAGCTCAGTCACAAAGAGCTCTAATTACCCACAAGAAGTGTTATACATTCTATGAGTAATGTAAAAATCTAGTCTAGATTAAATTTAGTTTTGATTAATCCATCGGAAATTACATAGGATATCATAAAAAGCTCGTTAAGCTTCTGTTATTTATGGCCTTACATTAAATAAATGTAGTAAACAACTGTGAGTCACCTATGTAGTTTTTACTAGCGTTTCCTTGGCTTGTGTTTTTATTCATTTTCACCTGTTGAAAATGGTCTGGTGGTGGTGGTGTATTTTTCTACTGGTTTTTAGTATTTCTATGAAATTCCGTGTCGCTAGCAATGGAAGGTTTTTATAGAAATACATAGAAACCAGTAGTGTCGCGGCGACACGTCGTCGCCTGCCGCTGCTGTCTGCAGTCGGCTACGGACTTGTACTTTTATCATCAGGAATTAGGATGTAGTTCAGTACTAGCGGATCATTTTCCTTATTAATCGTGTTTTTGTTAAATTGAGATTTAATTAGTGTATTTTAAGCATCGAATGATACCTAATACTTAAGACCTTACTAGAAAAAATATTTATCTTTTTATATTAATTTAACTGGCGCTTGGACCAAAGTTAGAACTCGTTTTGTTAAGACGGTTAGTGTCTGGCGTACCTTGGGCAGCAAGCCCTCCTGCTGTTCCATCCTTGCTGACTAGCTAATTTAAGGAAAAAAAGAATCAAATATGACTGTTCTAAAAATATAGAAAAAAAAACGTTGTTCAATCGGTTCCGCTCCACGATCGTATCGTATCGGTAACCCTGACATTATCCTGACGCAGCACAGCGCAATGCGATAATGTTCCACAAATACCTCACATACAAACTTATTAAGTCACCATATGATCCAAATTGTTGCAAAAAATAACAGGATATCGGTATGTAATGGTATCTCTGTGATCTAACCGCTTTGAGGTAGGTAAAAGGTTTTTGATGTGAAACGTCTATAGCGGCGGGTCAGACCGACTGTTGGCGTGGCGACGCGTGGAGACGTGGCGACGCGTCGCCATTTTTATTTCCTGTCGTAAACTATCCTTTTATGCATACTACCTGTACATAATAATTTCGATGTTTCGCATCTGCCAGGCGTCCCGCAACGGCTCATTTTTTTAATACTAGTTATTTTACTGTTGTAGGTGCCTACGTTAGTATGGAGCAGTATCTTATAAGAAATTTACAGCTAATTTCTATTTTTGCTGAAAAATTATTACTTAATTTAAAATATCGTCTCTAGTTTTAATGAAGAGTACACTTTATTAAGTAACGAACCAAGTGCAAGTGTAAATTGCTTAAAAAATAACAACAATGATTGTGTGATTATGTATCGCTGCCAGTGCTTCGGCCACTATATCTCTATTTGCATAGCATTTGTAACCTCCTGTGGCAACACTACAGCTAACAGCTGATTTGAATTTGCTCGTGTAATTTTAATCTTAATTATTAAATTACTTTGTTTTTAAGGCCTATTTCCAATTACTCATTAAGTAAATAGGTTAATAGTGTGTATTTTGTATTAGATTCACTTAACAAGTGCAAAATAAGTGTAATTATTTCAATCTATATAGGTGACAGTTACCGGCACAAGTGATTTTTGCATTGTCATCTTGATATCAGGTACAATTCTTTATATTTTACTTGCTATTCGTTTGTTTACGTACTATAATTTCACCAGCAGTTACATAGTTCACTTTTAGTAAGGCTGCTTATTGATGCCAATGACCTTTAAACGTAAACATAACCTTAGTTTGGTTTGGTGACAGAACTTCTTTTTTTTTTTTATATCTAAATTTCATTTTTCCTTTTAAACTACCCATCTCTTAAACTACCTACTGCCACAACTATCTTCTCTCTTTCAATTTTCTTGTCGCTTCCTTATTAAAGTTATAATCATGATTATGACTCGCAGCGCCCGTGCTCGCCTCGAAGAGTCTAAACTCAATCAGGCTTTGAGCGAATTAAAGGCTTCAAAGGAGTCCTGTGACCAACTAAATAAGGAAATAGATGACAATGAAAGGGTGCTCTTTAGTGCCCATGAAAAGAATAGGAAGTTGAAAATTGAAATGGCTCAGATATATACTCAATACACTGATGCCATAGAGGAACGGGACAGACTTCAGCTTGTTGTGGACGGGTTCAGCCAGTGTAGCATAGAGTATGAACAAGCTCTTAGTCACAAACATTTATTACAACAACAGCTACATGAGGCTCAAAGTCAAATAACAGAACTTCAGACCACAAATCATAACATCACTGCCTCGCTGAACCAAAGTCTGTTCAATGAGTTGATGCCTGTTGCCCCGTCAATGGTTTCTGCCATAAACCCCTCTTACACTATAGATTTAACAGGTGATGAGGATTCAAAGTCATGTCATTCAGTGAGGGTAGTCACCAGTAAAAACAAACTTAAAAAATACATTAAAATTAATAAATACATTGTTAAAACACAAAAAATGGTTAAAAGACAAAAGTTCTTTATTAAAAATGTTAAACTTAATAGAGAAAGGTTAAATTTACTGAAACAATTAGATATGTATTCTTTTAATTTGGAACAAAGTACTAGGAAATACAACATTGACACAGAGCGCTTACAATCTGAACTTCACCATTTACAGCAGAAACTTAGTTCAATGACTAACAGATATAATACCTCTGAACATCTAATGAGGGAATATGTGCTGGCAATGAATGAGCTGGTAAACTCACAAACAAACAACTGTGAGCAGTGTCAAACACCGTCCAAAGTACCTACTTACACCGGACCATTCATTGACAACATGCAATACCACCTTACCGCAGCCCTGTGTTGATTTGACATTTCCTGCTATCAATAGTTCAAATAAACCATCTAAACAAATTGTAAAAAATGATGTAGTATTATTTTGTGATGAGATTGGAAAGGACTTAGGCCACTTGTTGACAGATGAATATCCAGGACACTCCATAATAAATTACTGTATGCCTGGTTGTTCTTTATTTGATATTATGAAAAAAATTAATAAATGTAACTTTAACCAGGGCACTACATTATTAATTTTTATGGGTAATAGGGGAAATGTGAATAAAGGAGAATTGCTCCAATATTATAAAACATTGTGTAATCTAAGTTTAAAAAAAATTGTGTTGTTTACATTTCCATATAGTAACAGTTTGCCACAGGAAGAAAATAACTTAAGATTTAAATTAAATATGACATTGTATAATTGGACATTCAATAATAATCTGTTCCATCTAGTTGACACCAACAATTATGTTGGTAATAATTTGTATTTGACAAGAGATAGATATAATATTGTTATGTACTATCTTTCTAACTATTGCAAAGGACAGATAGCTGTGTCGCTATCATATTTTTTTTCTATTTCAGCCAAAAATTTGGCTAAACAACTTGCTTCTTTTGAGCAATGCAACAACATTTTAAATAGTTCTGCCAATAATTTGGCAACAACTAATGACATTAATTATCATTTAAATTAGAAATTAGGACAATAGAGGAAACCTCTTGCTTAGTAAATAAAGAAAATTTAAATACTGGTTTAAATCATCAAAATGTTAAAAAAAGTTCTTCTTTGATATCTCACCCATCAAATTGTAGTAATCTAAATAAATGTAATAATAATACTCTAAAAATTGTTCATCAAAATATACAGGGTGTGATAGGTAAGGAATTAGAATTGGAGTTGTTCATGAACTGTAGTAATATTGATATCCTATGTGTAACTGAACATTGGTTGAAAGTCCACCAGTTCATGTTCAGCTTTAACAACCACCAGGTTGCCAGCTCATTCAGCAGAGTTAATATGATACGTGGTGGCTCTTTAATAATTGTTCGTAACAATATGAAATTTAAAGAACGTAAGGATATTGTGAGCCTCTCTGTTGAGCGAGTTATTGAAATAGCTTGCATTGAGCTTGAGCGATTCATTGTAATGAGCGTGTACAGGCCCCCATGTGCTTCATATGATATTTTTGAGAAATGTATGGAAGAAGTATTATTAAAGACTTGTAACAGTAATAAAACAGTTTTAGTCTGTGGAGATTTCAACATTAATTTACTGGAAAAATCTGCTGTAGTAAATAAATTTAAAACTTTATTAAAGTCATATAATTTGTACAATACATTCTTTGAGCCGACTAGAATAACTGCCACTAGTGCTACCTGTATTGATAACATTTTTACAAACTTAAGACCTTCCAGCCATTTAATTATAAATGAGTTGGACTCTGATCACTGTGGCCAGTTAGTCACTTTCCCTCTGAAGACAGTCAGAGCTCAAAGAAAACTTGTAAGTTTTGTTCCTGTAAATAAAAGTCGCTTAGGACAATTTAAAAATAATTTAATGAAAAAACTACCGGGTTTGCCTTATCATGATGACCCGGATCAAGCTTACAGTTTACTATTTAACCTCATCAATTGTGAGTTTAATAAGATTTTCACCTCAAAAACATTGCCTGTTTGTGACCGCGTTCTATTTAGTGATTGGGCAACACCAGGTATTTACAAAAGTAGGCAGAGGTTATTTGAATTGTATCATGAAAAAACATATAACCATGATGAAACTTTTAAAGAATTTGTTAGGAAATATTCAAAAACTTTTAAAAGAGCCTGTTCCTCAGCAAAAGCCATAAACATTAAAAATAAAATAAAATCTTCTGGAAATAAAATTAAAACAACTTGGAATATAATTAATTCAGAAACGGGAAGAACGACAGTACGGAATCGTGACTTTCATCTAAAAATCAATGATGTAGATATTAAGGCAGACGTGGAGGTGGCAACTGAGTTTGAAAATTTCTTTACTAATATTCCCATTCTAACAACCAAAACTCTGTCATCGTCGTCCTCCACTTCTGCTTACTCAATACTTAAAGAATGTGTACCAGAATGTGACAAACTTTTTGAATTCACAATTATTACTGCTAAAGACATTATAGAATCTTTTAAAAATCTTGATGTAAAAAAAACTGCTGACCTTTGGGGATTATCAGTACATACCGTGTCCTCAATAATTGATGTTATTTCACCCTTTTTAGCAATCGTTTTTAACTCTTGTATTGCATCTGGTGTATTTCCTGATCTGATGAAACTTAGCAAAGTGATTCCACTGTTCAAATCTGGCAGCACAACTGATCCTACAAATTTTCGGCCTATTTCGATATTACCCACATTGAGCAAAATTTTTGAAAAATTAATTTTAAAACAAATGTTGGGACATTTCAATACACATAATTTACTTCATCTGAAACAGTTTGGTTTTACAAAGGGTCGTTCAACTACAGATGCGGGCGTGGAATTACTAAAGAACATATTCGAGGCCTGGGAGGAGTCGCAAGATGCTCTTGGCATTTTCTGCGACTTGTCCAAGGCCTTCGATTGCGTACATCATGATACACTCATCAGGAAACTGTACCACTATGGTATGAGGGACAAGGCTCTTGACCTTCTGACTTCTTATCTGAACAACAGAATTCAGAGGGTCGATGTTAATGGCAAGAGATCTGCAGGATCTGCGGTCACCATGGGCGTTCCGCAGGGTTCAATTCTTGGTCCTTTTTTATTTCTAATTTATATAAATGACTTGCCCTATCACATAAGGGATAATCACAAGATCGTATTATTCGCAGATGATACTTCCCTCATTTTTAAAATCAAACGTCAGTTAGTCAACTTTGAACAAGTTAATGATGCACTCTCTAAAGTTGTGCATTGGTTTAATGTAAATAATCTTCTCCTGAACGAAAAAAAAACTAAACTCATTAAATTTTCAATGCCAAATGTCAGGCAGCTATCTACTAATGTTCAGGTTAATGGAACAGAGTTGGACCCTGTTGAGTCGACAGTTTTTCTTGGAATCACTATTGACGGTAAATTACAATGGGGCCCACACATAGAAAAATTGTCAGGAAGGCTAAGTTCGGCCGCCTATGCTGTTAAAAAAATTAGACAGATAACTGACGTGGATACAGCCAGAATTGTTTATTTTAGTTATTTTCATAGTCTTATGTCATATGGGATTCTTCTCTGGGGAACCTGTGCGGACATTAATACTATCTTTGTTCTACAGAAAAGGGCTGTTCGAGCCATTTACAACCTAGGTCCAAGAGATTCCCTTAGAGAAAAATTCAAAGAAATAAATATTCTGACTGTAGCCTCACAATATATTTTTGAAAACCTATTGTATGTACACAAAAATATATCAAATTTTAAGAAAATGTCCGATATTCATAGTTTAAATACCAGGAATAAACACAACCTTGCTGTACATCGCACACGTCTCCACAAAGTAGGCAACTCATTCATGGGTCAATGTATACGCTTTTACAACAAACTCCCCATTGACATTCGAAACTTACCCATTAAACGATTTAAAATCTGTATTAAAACCAAACTTTGTGAAAAAGGGTACTATACAATTTCAGATTATTTAGAAGATAAAAAAGCTTGGGATTGAACTGCTCGCTCTGCTAAACCTTGTGATAAAACCATAGAACTAGACATTTTAATTATTATGTAAAATCAACATATACCAGTTTTATAAACACGTTGACATTGTTGAAAATTATATTCAAAATGACATGATTACTTTGTAAAGTATTATATTATTTTAACTATTGTGAATGTGAGGACTATGTGGATATTAGTTTGTATATGATACTAGTTTTAGTGATGGTCTGGCAGTTTGAGTAGTTTTTGCGGCCTACCCAAATGTCCTTTCTTTGGTATTGCTCGTCGAGTTGAGCTCCTTAAGTTCTAAGTTGAGCTCCACGATTACTGACAAATGCTTGCACTGACTGGACAGGTCCACTCAAATCTGTGTGGTTCTTTCCTCAAAAGACCTTTTCAGACACTAATCTACATGGTCCTCATATGGCCTGACCAAGATTATGTCTGGACTTTAAAAGAGACTGCGACCTCTGAGTTTGTTTCGGCCTTTCTTCTCAGAGTAGTCAGATAGGAAAAGCCGAACTCATCTAGCTTATTTTTAATATTTTTTTATATGACGTGTAAAAGTGATTCCGATATCCTATTTACAGAATAAACAATTTCATTTCATTTCATTTCATTTCATTTCATTAGGTAAGATCAGCACAGCAACGAAAGTCATTTACAACTATTACTCACTATTACTCTAAATTAACACAAAATTATTCGATACACTGCTCATCATATAATAGAAAGGGTTTTTGTTATTTTAATTGAATACCAGTTACCGGTTCCGAGTTTCATTATATTGTGTAATTATTAAGTATGATTTAAAGAACTGAAGTAAATCTAGTTTTATTGCCGACTGTACCGCAGTATAAATAAATAACAGTATTATGTCTTCATACAAAACGACCGAAACGACGCGCTTCGACAGTATCGTATGCGCGGCAGCTACGCACGGACGCGAAAGGTTTATCTACCCAAGTGGCCCTAAGTAATTATTTCAAGGTCATAATACCCGAGCCGAGACATAATACTGTTACTTTATTACTCCGTGATTGTACCAACCCAGCATTTCCTAAGTATTTTTATATTCACAACAAAACCCTTTTATTACAAGACATTTACCAATACCTAATAAAGCAATAAATGTCTCTTTAGTCCAACTGTGAAATAAAATAAATAAGTAGGTAGACCACATATTGTGAGGCAGCACGTAGGTCCACCTACTCTGAAATTTTGGCACTCCGCCATAAGACAATACATGATGTTAATACTTGATCAATTTGTAACTTATAAGTAGGTGCGTACTTACTAAAATTGACCAATCAATCTGCCTATAGCCTTTTCCCAACAATGTTGGGTTCGGCTTCCAGTCTAACCAGATGCAGCTGAATACCAGTATTTTAAATGAAGCGACTGCCTATCTGACCTCCACAACCCAGTAACTGGGTAATACGATACCCCTTGGTAAGATTGGATTTCACTTTCGGGCTTCTGACGACCCGCAACCTGTCAAAGATCCACGAATGAGAGTCGGAGGAGTCTCGATATGTAAAGTAGGTTACCAATCCACGGACCAACCCCGACAAGCGTAGCTTAACCTGATGGATTGGCTCGTGCGACTGTTATTACTTAGCCACAAGCTACTAACTTACAAAAAAAAATCCTTTGAACTAAAATCTAGGTAGAGCGACGATCTTCGTTAAGTGGGTGGTACTGCATGGATGAGAGGCCAAAGAGTGGACTTCAATGACGTGCAATTGGAAAGGCCCAAGCTCTGTGGCCCATATCCCATCTGATCCAGCTTTGGACTGTAGGATGATATTCTTTTAATTTAACTTCAAAATCGGCCATGAATATTATGGACAAAACTGCCGAAAGGGGTATGAGGAACAGGGTGTAAAGTTCACTCATCCACCATAGTAAAGGCAGGATCCTCCGACCAGACGGGTGTTGTGTCTGGCGGGCAACTGCCCATCGGTTTGAAGTTGAAATCTTGTATCCATGTCCATCGCTCGGTAAACTCTAATTGCGCGATGCAGGATTTGTGTGACGTCATGTCTATCATGCGTAGTTTGTATGTGGCGGTGTAACCGCTACACTATTTTGACATATATGTACCTACCAAATTTTCTGAAAGTTTGAAAAAAAAATTGATGGTAAAAATCCTACTTATGAATAATATTTATTTGCAAGAATATAGGTAGCTAACATAAGTTTTTAAGTTCTATGGGTTTCACTATATTCGGCATTTCAGTCGTGCAAATATTTAGATTTTACATCTTGGTTATACTATAGCATGCAGTACACATTAACAATAACATAAAAATACTAATAATAATTTCACAATTTAAATTAAGATTACAATGCAATTAATAAAATTAAATACAATTCTATTCATTTAAAATAATAATTTATATTAAAAATAGCAATAAATAATAATGATGTCATGTCCATAAAAAATAGCAAGAATAATGAAATTTTTTCAATATTATTTAAGTAATGTCAATATGTAGATCTATGTCATAATAATCTATCTTATATCTTATCTTATCATCATCATCATCTCATAATAGCTTATCTTATCTTAGCTTCTGTTGTCGTGAGTTCGATTTAAACCCAAGCAGGCACTTTGTGTAAATTATTTCATCACCACGGCTCTCAAAACGGTGAAGGAAAATATCGTGAGGAAACCGGCATGTCCTAGAACCGAAAATTCGAAAACATGTGACATCTACTCACAGAAAGAGGAGGCCTGTGTCACAGTCACAGCAGTGGGAGTATTATACGCTGATTATCCTTATTTGACGTTCAAAAGTGCCACACATGGGCCTATTTGAAATAAATGATTTGACTTTGACTTTATTAATTTTCCTTTATTTCATTAAAATACTTATAAATTACATTTTTAAATATTAGAATATAAAAAATATAGGAACATTTAAAAATATAAAAAATAGTAGCCCACCGCATCGGGAACAGGGTCCAAGCTACCGGCAGTCAGGGCTCCAGAGAGAGGAACCTCCTGACAATGCGAGCCGTGTCCAAGAGTACCGCTTTCTGAATCAAGCCCTTGATCCAGCTGCCCAACGAGAGCCTCCTTAGGTGTTGGTCGAGGCTCTTGGCAATTAAGCCATTGGCTGATACGACTTATTAATTTATTTATTAGGGACAATAAACAGTTACATGCTACAAAATACAGAGAAATAATTAAACTAAGATATAACAGACATGTAACCCACACCATTGTCCACGTTTTAACAAAAGGTTAAAAGAATTTGCAGCAACAAATATGGTTATCGACGGCGGCGATAGGCGTGAGTGTCCTTAATTGATTGCCTAAATAAATATTAATTTTCTATGACAACAAACTCTGTTAATTGTTAACCACTCAGCACATGGATCCTATTTATAATAAGCACCTGATTAAGTAAACTTAGAAATTATTCAAGCCGGAAATTCCATATCTAATATGTACGACTCATTAAAATATTTGATCGATCACTTAAAATAATAATAAACAAGCTTGGCACTCGCCATTTTATTTGCCATTGCTGTACTTTAGATTTAAATAGGAAAAAAAATACCACAGGAAAATGGAGAAGAAAAAAATACATCTGATTCAATAATTATATTTTTCGGTGATGTTTATTGGGTGGCAATCAAGAAGCAGGCGACCCACCTAATTGTATACCGTGGGTATATCAGAGGTGAATGCGTTGATAAGCTGTAGACTCCAGCTTAGTGATAAGCTAGAGCAGGAGTCACCAAATGGCGAAGACGGATCCGGCCCGTGGAACTTTTTTTTTGTTCTACGGCATCTCGCAGTTGATCAGTGAGGTCATGGCTGCTTTTGCAGATAGGCTATCGGGCCTACTTTTGCGGACCCTAAAACATAATTTAAAAATATTAAAATAAAAATCCAGAAATTAATGGCAATAGCTTGTACCAACTTCACACTTCAGACAGATAGTTCAAAGTAAAAAAAATATATTTTTTCCTGACTTTATTATTTTTGTTCATAACATAAATTTTTTTATTACTTAATAAAAATTCATGTTTTTTTTTAAATCATGGTTGCTAGTAATCGTCTACCAAATGGACCGCGACAATCATATTATTTTTTTAAACGGACCCCCACAAAACTCACTGGAGATCCTTGAGCTAGGAAATAGAGAAAAAACTAAAATGTCCCACGTGCCTGCATTAGTTAATACCGGCCATCCACAGCCTTCAAACAGTGGAATAGACGTAATGCTTGGTATGGTAAAATCTTGCCTGACGAACTCTTTTAATTTAAAAAGAGCTTTACTTAGGTATATGTATACTGTTGGTCGCAACCAACTAACCCAAAAGATAAAGAATCAATGACATGGGATATGGGATGATCTTGAACAGTATTGTAGCTAGCTAAATCTGAAATCCATACTACGCTTACAATCTCTCTTCAATGAATAAGGAAAACCCACAGGTCTTCAATCAACATTCAACTCAGTCTATCGCAGTCCACTGCTGGATATAGGCCTCTCCTAGGCGGCAATCCACCCTCTTGGCATAAGATTTTAAAGCATAATATTGTTTGGCATAACGTTTTCGCATAACTTTTATTAGCATAATAATACAATGTCATAATGCAAAGGTTAGCATAACTATCATTTGATCCAATTTGTTTTAACATTATTTGGAGTTGTATAAATTTCTAAGGCATCATTTTTATTCGTGTATTAATCATGAGCCATAAATATAAACATTATTTATTATAATTTGGGAATTACTCTATTGTATTAGGTGAAGGTGCGGCGGGGGTGGCCACCTCTGAGCCGGTTACATGTTTGTTTTCATATGAGTTATATTAGGGTTTATTATTTTTATACCAAAGAACATTATGTGTAAATATCATTATGCGTTTATAACATTATGCTTTTAAAAATTTTGCTTCATTATTATTATACTAATAGTATTTATGGCAATAAACATTATGTCAAAACATTTATGCCTAATAATAATAATCATTATGCTGAATTTCGTTATGCCAATGTAAATTATGACAACATACGCTATGTTTATCACTAGTAAACCCTCCCAGGCTGCGCCACAACACCCTGTCTTCAACCTTCCACATCCAGTCTGTCCTAGCCGCCTTTATAAGGTCTTCGGTCTATCTAGGTGGGGGACGTGATACACTACGCTTGCCGATACGCGGTCTCCACTCCAAGACTCGTCTGCTCCACCGGCCATCGGTCCTTCAACAAACATGGTCTTACGTATCATCAATTTTTTTATTTTTTTTTTATTCTTTTTATATTAATTCACTCGTGTTATATAATGTTGCATGCCTAATATAAGGTAGATTGTACAAGGATCACCCATATTTTAATTGTTACATCTTATTTACTGTACCTGCAATCTATGCAAATAAATTTTTTACTTTACTTTACTTTACTTTAAAGAAAGAAAATTAAAATTTACTATTTAAATTAAGTATACCAATAACCTTTATAATGAAAGTGTTTTGTTTACCTACTCAATTAAAATACTAAATTATGTTGATTATTTAAGAACAATGGTTGTCACAAAAATAAATTTTAATTTTATTAAGCATTAATGACTTTTTCTGTTGGCGTTACTAAGTGTACCGGTCTTCAACCCGATCCAATGGCACAATGATGACACAAACAAACTGTGAAAACGGTTTTGTCATATTTTTAGATTCATAAATTTTGTAAAACCTTTTATTGAAAAAAGTTTTTTTTTTTTTGTAAAACATTACTATGTAGGTAAAGTCAGATTCAAGATTGACCGTATATTCAAATTAGAAGAATGACAGTTCATTCTTTGACTGTTGTTTGATATGACCACAACACAGTAAATTGACGTAGGGTAGGTTTGCCATTTGCTTAACAATTAATTTCCCTGACTGTACCACCGGGGTAACGCATATTTAAGCATTTTGAAAACAAAATCCCGTGCACACGGCCCTTTTTTTTCGTAGGTAAGCGATACAATGACGGCCGAGCGCTACAAGCAAGAATAGTCCTTACAGTGTACAGATATGCGTTTCTTCGATAGTAGGTACATACCTAAAGTTTATGTAAGTCGCTATACCTTTAAGAACGCTGTAAAAAAAACGAAGCACGTAGGTACAAATTTCGACGGCTCAGACACACAGGCAGCGGTGTTGGTAACCCACATAAATTAAAACATCGTAAAATATACACAAGATAATCCCTTGAATAATGATTTCCTTTTGATGAAGATACCTATAAATCTCATGCAATGTCATATTTGTCACAGAAAGAGAAACCGTCGACCCAAGCTGGCCTGTTATAATTAATGAGTTTTACATAAATTCCAACATAAACTGCACTTGACAGTCTTTTCATTTTGACAGTTCAACAACATTCATTGCGTTATTTATGTTATTGAGCAGACGATTTTTTCGAACATATGGAGCAATGCATTAACAATATCCTTCAAGATGATTCAAATTGTAATTAATCGAGTGTTACGTAATTAAGGTGCAGGTAATCACGGTACAATCATCATCTGCCTAGCCTTTTTCCCAACTATTTTGGTGTCGGCTTACAGTCTAACCGGATGCAGCTGAATACCAGTAGATATTTTACATGGAGCAACTGCCTATCTGACCTCTCGGGTAACACGATACGCCTCGGTAGGACTGGTTGTCAGACTTTCGGTCTTTTGAAATCAAACTAACCGTAACGACTGTCAAAGATCTACCAATCACAGCAGGGACCAGACCAACGTCTTGACGTACTTTCCGAGGCACGGAGCGGAGGGGCCTCGGTATATAATGGATGGTCACCCATCCACGAACCGACCTCAATAAGCGTTGCTTAACGTTGAAGATATACCCGTGGGGCTGTTATTATTACTTTGCCACAAGCCCCGTTAGGTTGTTGTACCGTGTGGTGTATATTGAATACACCACACGGTACAACATCCTAACTAATACTATAAATGCAAAAGTGAGTTTGTTTGTTTGTTACGCTTTTACGCTAAAACGGCTTAACAGATTTGGATAAAATTTGGCACATGGATATAGACCATGACCTGGGTTACGTTTTATCTCGATATTTTTACGGGATCGAAACTTACGCGGGTGAACCGGGGTCCGCTAGGGCCAATGCCTGCCGGGGCTGCGAATATGGGCCGAAAGGGAAATCGTGGCCCCCGGCAACATGGCAACTGAAGGAACACGGGTGGGTGTTAGTCAGTAAGAGTCTGACACACCCTTTTAGAATGGATGTATGTTTGCCTGTCTTTCCCTCTGTTATGTTAGACGTGAACATTATTTTGTCAATATGCTCTGGTAATTTGATACGTCCTTTGTATCGGTACACTCAATGAATTGTTGTTTTTCCACGTTGGTGGAGTCGCGGGCACAGTTATTTTGTATTTGTGCTGTTTTCCTACTTTCGCGCGAACTCAGATGCGAAAACTAATTAATATTTGAATAAAACCATGAAGTTAGTAAAACAATAAATGCAATATTAACGTCAGACAAATAAACGTTTAAAAAAACATTACACTTTTTTTAAAGTTGTACAATGTCGTTTATCGGGAAAGAATATAGAAGAATCCGTTCTGAAAATGTCGAGGAGTTAGTCAATGAGACTCGTGAGTAATTTTTTATTTTTGTTGATCTGTTTTGTGGATACGTGCTCAAACGCATGGTGTTCCATTCATGGTTCATCTTGTGATCATTATGACCAGCCAGCCACCATAAAATAATTTTAAAAAAATTGATTGTCTGTAAAGTCGGTTTACGGACGATAATTTTACGTGACGTCAACGTCACAAGCCGAACGCTTAGGCCGATCGTGCCTCTCTATCGCTTGTTGCGCGCTCTCTCTTACACGCTCGGCTCAGGCGGAACGTGACACTTTTTCGTGCGTGCAGCCGGCGTTCATCGATTTATAAGACGTTATCACGTCAAAAACATGCAATGGAAATCGGACATTTTTTTTTTTTCTATTCGATTTTTTTGTTAAAACATTAGTGTGTGAAGCGTTTGTAGGCTTCGAAACTTCTTATTTCGTTGCCTTCTAGATTCAGAGTTCACAAACCATGACGCATAAGTTCAAGTTAGGAGAGGAAACCGAGGTGGAAGGGCGAAATGGATCTAAGGTAACTGGAGAATGTTAGTTCTTTCTGGCTGGATTAAGTGTTAGATGGTAAAATAGGCTTCACCACCCCCGCGAAACCATAGCTACGAAGCTGCAGTAGTTCAATTGAACTGACTCGCGTCATGTTCCGCAACTCGCATCCTATTCCTCAATTTAATCGGTCCATTAGATTCGGAGCAAATTGGCTGTGACAGACAGACAAACACACGAGTGATCCCACCGAGACAGACAACTGATGAGCCTGCATGAACAATAATTTTGTGCAAGCATGCACAACTTCCCTATACACTACACACTGTACAAGCAAGCTGGAGCAGCATCAGCTTTTGCTTGAGTGATGGACGACAACGACGCGCTTGCTTTAGTTGCATTAATTGCGTGCAACTGGCGTGCGTCTAATTCCGCAAGCTTAAAACCTGCATACACATGTTCAATCAAGCTCCATCTCAGAATACCAGATTCTCAAATGTCATGCTTGCAGTTACGTGTGTGGCCAGCTTTAGGAATAGTTCTTTGCACAAGAATACAACAAACCTTTAAAAAAAAAAAAACAATTGTAATAAAAACTTTTTAGATTTTCCTTAGTTGAGAAGCCAATAAGTACAGTTTTCTTTATATTTTCTTTCTAAGCTTTGAATTTTTTTTTTCGACTAAGACAGCCAGTATTTAAACTTATTTTTTAATCGAACCTTTATAGTGATAAAATAATTAATTTAATTCTATCCTTGTTCTAAACATCATAACATTGCATCGAAGCACATTGTATATATATTATTAAGTGTCTTCATAAGAGCATTTCCTCAAACTAAACTATGTAGTTCCAATTATACGTATGTAGGTATTACAATGCCAATCATAATAAAATAAAAACTTAGACAACTAGACTGCATAACATACATTCACAATAGCACAACGTAATGTAGTCACTGAACCTAAAATGAAATCCATTCTGTGTGCAGATTACGTTTCATCTAATAATAATAAATTGCCAGTCAATTGTCTAGAATTAGTGATCCATTATAATTGGCTTAGTAACCAGGCAATACGTAACATAACAAGTGCATAATAACGAATGCTACTACATTGTATTCAATCTAGTCATGTCTTTAAAATAAATTAAGTAATAAGTTGTAGAGCACTTTGCGAAGGAGTTCTTCTACTTAACCTAGTACCTACTCCCACCATGTCCGTAAGGGTGCTTGTATAAGGACCTCGGTTCCGGGATGATTTATTCTTAATCCGATCCAGCCTATCCCTTGCTGTCCTCCACTAGCGATGCCCTAAGCCGAGTACCGCACCCCACAAGGGGTGCCCTTAGCGTGTAGTCGCCTAGTCTCTAAGTTTTATGCCCTGGCTGGAGGCCTTAATTTATTGACGCAGCCACAGGAAATTCCGGTTAAGCAGCCGACAACTTCCTAGGTTGACCTGCAAGATGCCATTAAAAAAAAAAGGATAATTTATTCTAGACTGTGTCGGCCGCGAGCCGTGTCATGTAACTAGGCGCGGGCGAGGCACGGACTCAAAACTTTACAAACATTTTATATGAAGCAGTTCATGCTACACCGCGCAGGATCCGTGTCCCGTCCGAGTCTTGGTCCCTACAATTTGAGCAGACACACGGACGCTGCTCGCGCCCGTGACGATCTAGCATAAATCATACCTAAGTCGGTAGGTACCGATAGGTGCGGGTAAAATAGAGCCATATTAACTTATGCGCTCACACATAAAGAAACTGATAAAAAACAATTCACACGTGGTAGAAGTGAAACCTTCAAAAATAAATAATAAAAATTGTACGCGCACAAACACGTATTAACACTGAGGCCCAAGCAAACTCCCACTATACCTTGGTAAACACGAGTGGAGAAGGATACGAAGCAGAGCATTAAAGAGAACCACGAACATAAGAAACACTGTATAATGCTTCCTATCTCATTTTCTCCCACATTAAATCTTATGAATTTATGTGTCTGTCTCTTTTTACTGTCGCTTTTTCGTTTCATCGACTTTCAAATCACTACGATGCTAAAGAAGTTTTCACTTCAAAATTGTAACCGTTTCTTCCTGTAGATCATGATCCGTGCGGGAAAACCCGCTGCTTCATGCAAGTGCCATAAGGCCCGTACTTCATCAAAGGGGAGATGTGCGTAGATATCCGAAGCGAAGACGAGAAGAAATGTTTTTCAGCTAGGGTGTATCCACCGAAGTTGTACGGAGATGCGTACTGGCTACACTGGAGCGGAGATGTGTGCAGGCTAAAGCGAAGATGAGTGCAGGCTAAAGCGGAGATGTGTGCAGGCTAGAGCGGAACGGCGCCGCTCACGGCACACCGCTCACATAAGAAAGAAAGAAAGAAAAATAGGTTTATTTGTCACAGAAATACGTATATACATAAAAGACAAGAGTAATCAGAGAACAACACAAAGTACATAACAAATCACGAGCATAGAACAGAAATTACTTAGGCGGCAGCTGCACGACATGCCTGTGACAAGAAGGCTTCCACTCAGCATGATGCAGTGCTATGGGGACCCACAGCACAGCGCTGATTTTCAGTGGTCACCCGAAAAAAAGATGTACGGAAATCAAGTCAGGTTCAGTGATTTTTCTATTAAACATGTAACAAAATAAAATAAACAGTGCTTAGAATACAAGACAACTATACAATAAATTATAAGAAACATAAAAAAACTATCCACAGGCATCACCCTATATGCATAAATAATACAGATACCTAACTATAACATAAGTATTATTACTACACGAGGATGTCGAGGATATAGAAGTGTTCTCTCACATCTCTTTTCGTCTCCGCTGCGCACCGTCGCCAGCTTGCGAGGCACATCTCCGCTTCGATCGCGCCATACAAATATGAAACATCTCCGCTCAGTGGTCTCCACTGAAGCTCAGTGGAGACGAGATGTGTGAATAACAAAATTCTATTAGTTGTTTAAAACACATCTCTCCTCTCGTCTCGTTATCGCTTTGGTGGAGCCCGGGCCTAAGTCAGGTTTCTGCAGCCAAGCAGCGTTGCTATGTTTTGATAAGAAGAGTATGACTGTCGATCTAATTCATAATGTTTTTATTTCACATAAACCTACAGGGGCACTTATGAAACGTCAGAAGCTAGGTGCACGGTTCCAATTGGTCGCTTCCTATGGAGAAGAGCCGGCAAAAAACTCCACGGTTACTCTTTTCAAAATCAGTGGTTTTTAGAATATTTTAAAATAACAGTGTTAAAAGGTATGGGAGGACAGTGTAGGCCTTTTAACGAGAACCAGGTACTTAACAAAATAGAAAAATTGCAGGCACTAATTTACAGTTTTGACTGCCTCGTTGGTCTAGTGGTCGCAAGCGCTACTGCTGAACATGAGGTCCTGGGTTCGATTCTCAGGTCGGGTAAAGTATTATTGGCTTTTTTCAACTGGTATTTCTCAGTAGCAGCCCAGAGTCTGGATTTTCGCCTGATGGCAATTGGCTCATTACATGGGACTTAAACATAGCTGGTGAAATGTGGGTGTACTATAGGTACAACTCTGCCTAACCCTTTAAGGAAACAAGACGTGATGTTTTGTTAAATTACATTAATTTCAGTTCTTTAGGGTTCCGTAGTAAACAAGGAACCCTTATAGTTTCGTCATGACCGTCTGTCTGTCTGTCTGTCTGTCCGTCTGTCTGTCTGTCCGTCTGTCCGTCTGTCTGTCTGTCTGTCCGCGGCTTAGCTCAGAGACGCTTAGTACTAGAAAGCTGTAATTGGCATGGGTATACATATTAATCACGCCAACAAACTGGTAAAATAAAATCATGAAAAATATTTTTTTTTCTGGTATCTCCCCTAGACGTAAGGTGAAGATGATTTTTTATCTCTCAATAATCCCATATCGTCGTTGGAAAGGTCGTTCAAAAATATTGGGAGTTTGCACAATCTATTATTGAATTTAGGCATCCGTTTTCGAAATATTAATCTTTAAAGTGCTAATTTTTGTTAGTCAAGTGGGGACACCCTTGACTCTAACAAAAATTAGCATTTTAAAGCTGCAAGTTTAATGGTTGGTTTTGGGTATGTGAAAAAATTCACGGCAGTAGCATATATAACGAAATTAAAAGGAAAACTATCACAGCTAAGTAGGCTCTACAAGTTAACGAGTAATAATCGACCAACTTAACTTTGCAGATGCAAAAACATGTTATCCCATACATTCCGTATGGGAGACACACACATCTTACATCTTTTTCTACTACAAAGTTAAGTTTGTTCTTGGGATAAATTCATCCCAACTACGGAACCCTTCATTGTGTGTGGTCCGACACGCACTTGGCCGGTTTTTTTCTTAATACTATAACATATAATATATACTATCGAAGAAACGCATATCTGTACACTGTAAGGACTATTCTTGCTTGCAGCGCTCGGCTGCTATAGTAACGCTTACCTACAAAAAAAAAAGGATCGTGTGCACGGGATTTGTTTTCAAATTGATTAGATATGCGTTACCCCGATGGTACCTATGGTAATGTGGTATAAGTAATGTATTGATTTATTTATTTACAATCAAAATGGATGGCTCAATTATTGAAGCAACAGTGTATTGTGAGGAAGTAGAATGAAATGACCACGAGTTGCAGTACAGTTCGTGATGAAATATCTAATTTAAATTATAATTTATGTACCTCGTTACGGGTAGTTAGAAGCCCAAAAGTCTGACAACCAGTCTTACCAAGGGGTATCGTGTTACCTAGTCACTAGGTTGTGGAGGTCAGATAGGCAGTCGCTCTATGTAAAATACTGGTATTCAGCTGCATCCGGTTAGACTGGAAGCCGACCCCAACGTAATTGGGAAAAGGCTAGGCAGATGATGATGGTACCTATACTACTTGCGTATTATTAAACTATTGTATTATTAAACAATTATAATATTATTATTATTAAACTAAAGTAATGACGATCTGCTTTTATTTATTTTACACTTTCGACTCCACCCGTTTTCGTCGAGCTATACATTTTGCAAGTGAACCCTCCGGGAGGGTTCCCTGCATTACGTTTGCGCTAAAGGACGGTAAACGGCATTAGGTTTAAAATCGTGTTATAAAACACTGTAAAGCGAAGTAAAATAGTGTTTTCAGGGGGTCTTGTCGTAAGTAGTTTCCAACCTTTTAATTTTTTTGTGAATATTTGTACCTAACCGCGAACAAAAATAAAATGCTTGGATTTTAAAACCAACGCATAGGATACTAATATATCTTGTTAAAATATACAGCAGATTTTATTTTCACGGTTTATTATGCTGTATTCGCTAAGAAAAACCTACATTTAAAATGAGCCCTCAGCGAGAGCTCCCGGCATTCCATATGCGACTAGGTGAACCCTCCAGGAGGGCTCCCGGCACTGAACGTATTAACTAACTACTTCACACTTATTTTCAACTCATGCACAGCTATTTTGTTTATATGTACAGGTATTTGTGCTCTTTTCTCGAAGTAGTCCACTTAAGGCACCCGTCCGAATAGCACCTGCGGCTCAGCAGCCTACTGCTGGGATGTATTTGTTTTACAGGACGTTATTAAATGAAAGAAATCGATAAAAATTACTAGAATGTTTATTAATTACACATACTTACGAACATACGAAATTTATTTTTACACTTTCGACTCCACCCGTTTTCGTCGAGCTCATACGTCATGCCGCCATATATTTTGCAAGTGGACCCTCCGGGAGGGTTTCCGGCATTACGTTTGCGCTAAAGGACGGTCAACGGCTTAGGTTTAAAACCGTGTTATAAAACACTGTAAAACAAAGTAAAATACTGTTTTTAGGGGGTCTTGTTGCTATAAGTAGTTTCCAACCTTTTAAATTTTTTGTGAATATTTGTACCTAACCGCGAACAAAAATAAAATACTTGGATTTTAAAACCAACGCATAGGATACTAATAAATCTTGTTAAAATATACAGCAGATTTTATTTTCACGGTTCATAATTCTGTATTCGCTAAGAAAAACCTACATTTCAAATGAGCCCTCAGCGAGAGCTCCCGGCATTCCATATGCGACTAGGTGAACCCTCCAGGAGGATTCCCGGCACTGAACGTGTTAACTAACTACTTCACACTTATTTTCAATTCATGCACAGCTATTTTGTATACAGGGTTATTGGTAAAACACCAACAACCTCTTAACGGGTCATTGTACTCATCATTATGAACAACTTTTACTATGGGACCAAACCTGAAATCGCGAAAAAAAAATTAGCTGTTCCCTACATTTTGACGAGATAAGCGAACATAAATGTATGGAACAGCTGATATTTTTCTCGCGATTTCAGGGTTGGTCCCATAGTAAAAGTTGTTCATAATTATGAGTACATTGACCCCTTAAGAGGTTGTTGGTGTTTTACAAATAACCCTGTATACAGGTATTCGTGCTCTTTTCCCACTTCTACACGAACAAAGAGTCGAAAAACATAAAAATTTCAGTAAAACCATCAAGTCATTAATCCAATAATGGATAAAATATACTTAACAACGATGATACGGCAATCTAGCGTGGAATCTTATCGCGGTGACTGCGCAAATACGTGACCTATCTCGATATTAAACGGAAAATACAATATTGTATCACTTCAGTTTTAATAAAACTTGTAAAATGTCGTTCTCCGGGAAGAAATACAGAAGAATCAGTTCTGAAAATGTCGAAGAGTTAGTCAATGCGACCAGTGAGTGATATTTTTTTATTTGTGTTCATCAGTTTATGTGTGAGCGAATGTATTGAAACGCACGTGTGCCGGTCAGCTGGTGTGATGGTGTGGTCTTGTGATTATATTATTGTGATCTGCCCAAATCATGGTGAAAATGGCAGTGTTTGTAGTCGCAGATTTTTTCAAATAATTTTCCAATATTTATTAAAGAGAAGTCCTTTTGATTTTTGAGCTTGGCTTGGTCAGAACTGTGTCGAACTGTGTCAACAAGACCCCTTTTCTAAAATATTTTCACGGTACGTTGAATTGAAAATCTCAGTACCTATTTTTCTTTATCAAAATAATTATTTTGTACATAAAACATGGTAGGTACTTATAGTAAATTACTTATGGATTTCAAGCCCACTTATGTCTGTAATCTATCGATATGAAAAAGAAACATTCTGTTATCACTTTACATCAATACTAAGTATTTATCTTTACTAAAAGTAAATAATGTTGTTGGTCGAAAAGCTAACAACATTATTTAGGTACTAAATAACAAGCATTCAGTTTTCCCGAATTTTGCCAATTTTCCGAGCTACTTATCAAATTTTCTTTCTGTAAAAACTTTATTCGGACTATTATGGACACGGTTAAAAAAACATAACCAAATCAGTCCAGCCATTCTCAAGTAATGCTATAAACAGATTTCTAATAGTACAACATTTTGACCTTTCATAGAGCCTAAAAGCTGTTTTAAAATAAAAACTATATTCTTCACAATGTGCACGTGTCCAAAACACTGAACTCTGTGCTGTATTGTTAAGTATTTTACAGTTAGGTATACTTACTTACGAATTAATTACTTAATTTAAATACTCTGAGAGAAGTGGTTCAGATATCCGCTTATGACTTCATCAATGGTCCATGACTAACAAACGACCTCCATAAGCCTGCTTTGCATGTAGAAACACCTACTGAAATACACAGTTCTAAGAAAAGGGAGTGGTTTTCCTTCGCCACAATTTTTGCTATAAGACTGCTCATTGTGGCACTATATCTAAAACTTCTACATAATCTGTATTTCGTATGGTGTAATATTCTATTCTATTCTATTAATAAACCATGAACATAATACATAGATCAACAATCTTTGTTCACCTCTAAGCTCTACTTCAAAAACGTGTTAGATAAACTATCATGTTTGCTGGGGACTATTATCTATTCCAGGGCTTCCCAAACTTATTTTTACTGTGACGCCCTTGGGAATTTGCCATTTTTTTGCGATGCCAAAAAATACATACCAGTTGTAGTTCTAGCGCCTAGTAACAAGTTATCAGAAAAACTCCAAATGACAGCTATAATTTTTATTAGAAAAAAGAACAAAAACAAATCATAAGAACAAACATTAAAAGAGGTATTTATTTTACTTTGTTGGCTGGCTACTAATGAGAAGGATGTGCTTGCTTTTCTGAGCATAGCCTCACAAAACGAGGCTCAAGTTTAGAAATCGCCACTCTCATCTCTTTCTCTACATTGAGAAACCGAGCTCCAAAATTCAAGCAGTTTGTCTTTGTCGTATTGGACCTTGAGGCTGGAGTCACAGGACAATTCTATTACGTAATTGTTCTTCTTCCTCTGTCGAAAGCGTTGATAGTAGTAAGGTCGACTGGAAAGGGTTTCTAATCTGTGTGGATCGCCTCACGACACCCCTGGGATAGCGCCGTGACGCCCCAGGGCGTCGCGACGCAAAGTTAGGGAAATCTATTCTATGACCATACGTGGTCTACAAATTGGAGATAGATGAGTATTTGGTACATGTAGTATCATTTTCATAATCATCCTATATGATGATAAACATGCTACTTATATGATTAAGGTGGATACACACAGCTGCAATTAACACATTGGATCTTCTTTTTTTTCCTTCTCTCCATTCCTTCCTCACCAGTCGGTCTATTTTGTAAAAATCTCACCTCGAAAACTAAGGTGAAGTGAGCTTGAAGTATGCTGTCATTCCAGCTGATGCTAGGGGATTGACATTATTGGCTGATATGGTAACATTATTGGCTATATCAGACGCTCCACTCGAGTGAAGGTTAATTTTTGTTTCATTCCATGTTCACACGGCACCGACTAAATTGTTTTTTTTTTTTTTTTTGGGGTGGGAAATCATCAAATAACTTCTCCCGCTCTGGGCGGAGCGGGAGGGCGTGTCAGACTCTTACTGACTAAAACCCACCCGTGTTCCTTCAGTTGCCGTGTTGCCAGGGGGGCCACGATTTCCCTATCGGTTTTCTTCGAACCCCCGACAGAACTAAATTGTATAGGAATTAACGTTCATCTTCTTCTTTTATTTCATTTCTCGATCATTAGCTAGACGTGAAAGCCGAATGCTGAATTCCGACATCATTGGATCGGTATTCGATTCACTAATGAATTCTTTTTTCACTTTTGATTCATTTTGTGTTCAGACGTTTCACTTCGAGCATGAAAGACAAAAAGTAAAACGTCTAAAATCAGCTCGATTTTTGGAATACTTTTTTACCTAAATCTTTACTTTTTTTTCTCATGTGGATGTATTTCTTTCCAGATTCAAACAAGAACCTAATCACTATGTTAACAAGTAACGCACCAATCTTCTCGTTCACGCGCAAAGATGACAACACGTTTAATTTCACGCTGCAGATGCAAAACGGAACCATGTCAAATGACTTCAAGTTAGGAGAGGAAACCGAGATGGAGAGGAGAGACGGATCCAAGGTAACTGCTGATCGATAACTTGCCATAAAGCAGTATACAGATGTAGTTCGCGATCACCAGAGAATACTACTACGGTATCTACCATTTTGGCGTGTTTACAAATAATGCTGCTTCTTGCCAACATTTACCGCGATGAACAACCATGTTGTAAACGCGTTTACATACACACGGCTACACATCAAGCTATACATTTCCAGTATAAGCTGACCTCCCATTGTTCGGAAATCCTACATAATGCGAGATTAGCATAGCAGTGTGTACCAGAACACCTTCCCTTCTTTACCTCCACACAGCTCATGTATCCTATACTATTAAATGAGCAATATTTATATATATATTTGTAATCACGTTCTCGAAAACGGCTCGATAGCGATTTCGATGAAAGTTGCAATATAGGGGTATACGTGGGCGAAAAATCGATCTAGCTGGGTCTCACATCTGGGTAAATTCGTTTTCTCTATTTCCATCCGAGCAGAGCTCGGTGGACCAGGTACTGGTTAAAGAAACATACGTAGCCCGCATTTAAAAGTCTGTCCGAAAGCAACTTTGGCACAACCCCGTACAAGTCTTGGTAGAAGAAGCATTTGTAAACGCACCATTTTTTTTATATGTAACATCTTTCCTCTTGCTTTCCTGAAATCTGTGGGAGTGATTTCTCGAAAAGGGACGGAAGTGTGTAACAGGAAGCCGGGGAAGCGCGCGATATTTGATTTGACCACTGAGCGCGCGCGGTGCTAGAGTTGGCCTTTAGAAACGACCTTGACGAGGCGAGGAGACCCCCCCTTTAATGTTGCTAAATGTTGTTGTTGCTTAATGTTGCTTATTACCAAGGTCAGATGTCAGATATTACACATCATATTATTTCTTTTTCTCATGCTTGTTGAAAACACTAAGTAAGGCAAAGGAAAATGAGAGAAAGAGATCTTGCTACCAAAAATTTTAAAATCGACCAACAACCAAAAAACCAAAATATTCTTTAACAACATAACATAACATTACATTACGCCTTGTTTCCCCGAAGGGTTGGGCAGAGGTGTACCTGTAGCAGGTACACCCACATTTCGCCAGTTATGTTCAAGTCCCATGTAATAGGGGGCGAGCCTATTGCCATCAACCGGGTACAAATCTAAACTCCGAGCTGCTACTAAGAAATTTCAGATAGAAAAACCGAATAACACTTTGCCTGACCCGGGAATTCTTTAAGTACCTCGGTAATGCCAAACCTAGGTAAAGCCAAGTCGTAAAGAGGAAAAGGCGAACACCTACATAGATTGTCCATTTCAAAATTGCACACAGCGCCCACGAACACAACGAGGTGGTCTGTGGTCTTCATAAGTACTTCAATATTCGCGATTGAAAGAGAACTTCCACAATAATAAACCCTTTTGTATTTCAAGGTTAGACTTACATACACATTGGAGAGTGACAATGTATTGAAACAAGTGATTGTGCCAGTAGGGGGAGGGAGGGTTGCATACTTCAGGCGAGAATTCGGTGACAATGGAGCTAAAATGGTAAGTTTTCTATGTAAAACATTTAAATGCCGTAATGATTTTTTTGTACTAGTTAAAGCAATGGCACGTAAAATTTAATCGGAGAGGCAACTAGATGGCGAGTGGTAATCTGGGTCTTGAAGTGATACCGAACCCCCGTACCGTCCGAATGGACCCCAAATGGACGGGGGCGGAAATATGGGGGATGGAGGCAAAACATTTGTATTTATTTTTTACTTGGCATTTAAAATAGCTCTAATAAGTGCAAGGAATTTGTTTTTCAATGCCACCTGGTTACTTCTCCGATTAAATTTTACGTGCCGAGCCATTGCCACGAATAAGTACCTATGCACAAGAAAACAAGACTTCACAAACGAATGTACAAATTAAAATAAGGAAGATTTTGATTGAATAAAACCTTCTTCCTAAGCGTTCTTTAGACATGCAATAACGCACTGGTCAAAAGAGGTCGGAGCAAGGGAAAGCCATTAAAGTTCTCTTATTTCTTTCTTTTTCTAGAAAAAGATTTTTTGCATTGTTTCTTCGACTAAATTGGCTTGTGTTTTGACACTCAAAATAATGCAACCTTATTAGTAGCCATTAAAATAAAATTCTGGGGCCGTAATAAAAAGTAATAATGCCTTCATGTTTCCGTTGCTAAAAAGAGTTAGTACTATCAATATGTATAGTTTCGTCTCTCTCTCACACTAATAAATACGAACCCCATTTTAAGCTTCGAAGTATCCCCCCCGACCCTTGCTCGAAAACGAGGTGCCAGCAGTTGTTGCAACAACTGCTGGCACCTCGTTTACGTTTAAGCTACGTGCTCAGCTGCAGCTGAGCACGTAGCTTTAAATACCCCGCATAATAATCATTATGAAAATCTAAGTTTGATCCAGCCCGTCCCTTCTTGCTGTCCTCCCCCCAGCGATGCCCTAAGCCGAGGTTCGTACCCCACAGGGGGTGCCCTTAGCGAGCACTCGCTTAATTTTAATTTAGAATAGTTTAATTGCTCCTGGCTGGAGGCTCTAAGTGTAGTGGCTTAAGGCACCCTCAGGAAAGTCCGGTTAAGCAGCCAAGACCTTAGTGGTCAAAACTGCGAGAGACCATAGTTAAAAAAAAATAAAAAAAGTAAGCTTCGAAGCACATTATTAACTTTCACTGTTCAGCAGAAGGTATCCATGTAACAATTAGGAAAAATTAGGAAAATCTGACTCTATTTCATCTGCAAACATTTATCTATGGTAATGTGATGATTTATTTAATGTATTGTTTTATTAACTTACAGACAATCAGAATGGACGGCTCAGATATTGAAGCTACAGTATATTTTGAGCAAGTTGAATGAAACGAGGACTACGAAACTGCGAATGTGATTCATTTCGTTATGATAAACGTACCTAATTTTATAAATTATTTTAATGAATACCTATTTATTAAACTTAAGTAATAACGATATGCTTTTTCTTTATCCAATGACTAGCTGCTGTCCACGGCTTCGCCCGTGTGGTCCCTAATTCTTTTTCTATAATAAAATTAGCCTAAATTACTCCTTATAACATCAGCTATCTTCCAGTGAAAGTCCCGTCAAAAAATTGTTAATACCGATTCCCTTGTTCACAAACTAAACTAAATTTAAGTTCAGTGCATCTTTTTCTTTCTATTTCATTAAGAAAAGGACAGAAGGTAAATTTTAGTTTAGTCCTGTCAAATTAATCAGCACCTGTCACTACTCTATACAAGTTTAGACGTGATTAAAAACTTGCCTACTAAAATTACGTCAATTTACGTCAAGCGCTGATTAATTTGACAGGACTAAACTAAAATTTATCTTCTGGCCTTTTCTTAATGAAATAGAAAGAAAAAGATGTACTGAACTTAAATTTAGTTTAGTTTGTGAACAAGGGAATCGGCACCATTGAAAACTTCTTTAGGCGCGTTGGACATTTTTGAGATGGGAAAAACAATTGAACTCGCGACAGTGTTACCGACACCTCATTTTTGTAAACGCTCTCATTTTTTGATCCGGCTCGAAGGACCAAAATGTACATCCACCCTTAATAAACGTCACGTAAGGCCGCAATACTGTCAAGGGTGTGACAATACATAAAAATATATGATAACTTAAAGGAAGATGCTAAGACCTACAAGCCTAACAGTCCCTACGACTCTAAGCCATATAAGCCCTACAGCCCTAAGCTATCATATACCTAGCGTGATAGATAAATATATAAATAAGTTCAGGATGTCTGCACCATGCGACCTAAGGTTACAGACGGATGGTAGACAGGATTTCCAGGTTCGGAAAGGGTACACTCACTGCCAGTCCCGCAGACTCACGGGACTGATCAGAGATGGCTAAAGGTGTCTTGGCCACAGTGAGGGGTAATGAGACAAGAATATAAAATTCAAATCTGATTTATTTACAATAATTTACAGCTTATATACTACGATTACTTAACACACACTATTACATAAATTCTTAGTGTTCTCTGCGTGTGAGATGCCACCAAATCAATAATTTAACTGGGCCGCGCGTGAGCCGGGCCGAGTGCTGAGTCAATGTCCAAAGGTAACATTGAACACTCTTTATTTATATTTTGTTACGGATCAATGTTCTATGCAAGTATTTTACTTTAAAGGTTTTGGAAGTATTTTTTAAATTATTCAAGTTTTCAGTTCTGTTGGCACTCCCGGAGAGCCATTGTTTTTTTTTGTATAGTACTTTCTTAAGCATTTAGTAAAAAGATTTATTTTGACATTACAAACAGACACTTCAATTTTATTTATTTGTATGTAGGTATGTATGTATTTGTATGTATAGATTACCCTAAAATATTTTTACAGCTTACAGCTAGACATTCGTAGGTACTATACCTACTTACCTAGTCTTTTTCAAATAAGGCCACGCGCACTTTGGACAAGAATTTACGTAAACGTACGAATTAAGTGCTCACACTGAATACGTTTTTCTCCGTCAAATAGGTAGTGTTCCGGTGATATCGCATTGAACGCACGAAAAATCCCAACAAGTTCGGATTGTTTTCAGACGTCGGAACTACACGTACGTATACGTTCGACTAACTCGCAATCAGTCTGCGCGCTCCCTTTTTCCTCCCGTTTTAGTACTAGGAAGGTCGGGATCGCTCGTGCGTGTTCGTATGTGTTCGCATGAGTAAAATTCGTACGAAAACGCGTCCAAACTGCGCACGGCTTTAGTCAAAAATATAATGTTTCAGCAAAACACCAACACTATACCATTTCGCCAAATAGTTTAGTAAATTAGTAGATACCATGGCAGTAGTAAGTTGTACCAATTTATTTTTTTCTTTTGGTACTGAACAAACATTTTTTTTCTGTGTTTTAAATCCTGACTAGAACGACAAACAAACAGTTGATCGAAATAATTTATATCAACTTAAAATACCTATGCTAAACAAATCATATCACAGATACCTCGCACTCTATCACACCATAACTCACACGCACCATATCTCTCACAAACGACCACATATTTGCATAATCACCTCACACCTGAGTTTATAAGCCACGCCCCCTGCCATTGTCTAGACAATGTGTGCCTGGGCACACGAGATATCTAACCTAATCTGAAACTGTAACACTAACACGACCGAATATAATAGTGTAGTGAAATGTGTGTCGGTAACTCTGTATCGATGCAAATGATGTGTGCATTCGATGCAGAGGGGTTGCGTAATGCCTTTGCCACAGTATAGTAAAGTAACAGTATTATATCTCAGCGGAGACCTTGAAATAATTAGATAGCGTCCGTGCATAACTGCCGCGCACTCGATACTGTTGCGTACGGATATCGTTTCGGCCGTTTTCTATGAAGATATAATACTTTTACTTATTATACTGTGCCTTTGCGACACCCATTGGTCTAATTGGTCCCGAAAATTACAGTTAGGTATGCTTTCCACTTAAGTAGGTACTGATTTCTTCATCTTCTGTCATCGTGACATGAAAATAATTAAGTATTGTGCTAATATACCTCTTACTATTTATGTGCCGGTAGTTTAGTTCGCGATTCCAGTATTTTTTAAGCTATTGCATAGCTTTTATCGCGAGCTTTGAGCGCGGCGACCGAATCAAGAAATTCCGTAACAAAAATAAAACCTAACACCCACCACTCCGCCTACCATGTAATGACAGTTCCCAGGACAATGTGATGTTGTCATGGGAACGTAATTTTTGTTTTATGTGATCATCACGTCACCATCCCAAGTGTAGCGTTGAGGAAGTATGGAGGTTACAAATGCTATGCAATAGCTTTACCGCGGCAGTCCCCGAGTGCCACACTTTTTTTCTTTTTTTTTTTAAAAGGCCTCTCACAGTTTTGACCACTAAGGTCTTGGCTGCTTAACCGAACTTTCCTGTGGGTGCCTTAAGCTGCTACACTTAAAGCCTCCAACCAGGGGCAAAAGCAATTCTGAATTAAAATTATGCGAACGCTCGCTAAGGGCACTCCCCGTGGGGTACGAACCTCGGCTTAGGGCCTCGCTGGGGGGAGGACAGCAAGAAGGGACAGGCTGGATCACAGTTAGATTTTCATCGTGATTATTATGCGGGGTATTTAAAGCTACGTGCTCAGCTGCAACAACTGCTGGCACCTCGTTTTCGAGCACGGGTCGGGGGGCGTGATTACAGTAATAAAAAGTAAAAATATTACTCTATTTGGTCTGTGCTAAATAAATGTATTTTCTTTCTTCTTTCTTTTCTTCTATTTGCAAAGTTCCAAAACTCTGGCAGCCCTTAACCCCCCCCGCGCTCTTTTTTAACATTACTGACCAACCTTTCGCATTTAAAACAACAGTAATTACTTATAATTAGCAATATCATAATATTGATCTAAGTTTGCTTACTGATTAACTTAGGCAGATAACACACTGCAGCTTATCTGATTAAGCTTCAAATTTGTCAAGCAGGCCGCTGCAGTCAAAATAGTTGACACGCCTGGCAGCGGTTACTTGACAACCTAGAATACTTTCTGAAACAAGAGTAATGATAGTGTAATCTACAACGTTTTGCATTACAAATTCTTAAGTTCACTTTTATTAGGTTTCCTTATCCCTTCTAGATTCATATGGGGCGGAAATTATGTTAATTTCTTCATGAATCTAGTGAACCATGGGTGGAATGCAAGTACCCACGTCCATCATTTTAACAAGAGATCTTCCTTTCGAATCGATGATACAACATTCGTCTTATCTTGTCTTGTTCACGGCGAGTTTATCTTGGTTTGTTTGTTGATCGGGGCTTCAGTATGGCGTCCCTTTCTTTTCTGACCAGAGATAATAAATGAGCCTATCATATAAGTTTAAGAAGCTCTTGAAGAACACGGAAGTATTATCAAACTTTAATTAGGAACAGTTACAAATCCATTTGGAATCTTTTATAAAAGAAACAATCGCGTGTCAGCACAATCACACGCGTCTAGGGTTACCATCCGTCCGGATTTGTCCGGACATGTCCGGAGTTCTAGACTTTTGTCCGGATATGTCCGGAGTTCAAGACTTTTGTCCGGACATGTCCGGAGTTCAAGACTTTTGTCCGGACATGTCCGGAGTTCTAGACTTTTGTATAGACTTTGTCCGGATCATTAATTTGACCCGATTTTTTGGCTTAGATGGAATACGACTAATAAAACTCATTTATGTAATTCCAAATAAGTCTTTAATATTTATTAATTTCTCATTCATCTAAAAACAAAATATAAATCTTCTTTAACAATCAACTTAACGAGATCAAACAATAATTGAATTTTGTGACTAAGATGTCCGAACTTTTATTAAAATGTCAGGCTTTTTGTCAGGACTTTTCAAATTTCTAAATGGTAACCCTACACGCGTCTCAATACGAATGAACGATGTAGGTCAGACGCATTGCCTTTTGCGGGCAGGCGGACAGTGTGGTCTGAGCCTTAATGAACGCATGCCGCGCCCCGGGCCACGAGACTTAAGAGCAGGGCTGTCAGTGTATAGCTACTGTATTTCGACATATAGAAAGGTATACGACAAGAAGCTTGTTCCTAATAGACACGATGTGGATTAGGTACTACCAACTTGACAACATTTCAGCCGCATGACAAGCATCTTTTTCTCCCTCTCTCACTTCCTCAGTACTCTGTATATGTCTGAGAATTGATCATTTCAAGAAATGATCGACCATTTCTTGAATGATCATATCATGAAATTATTAAAACATTATCATTGAAACATATCAATATTATATACTCATAAGTATATTATTATACCATGCTTCACTGTTCATATCATCAAACGTTGAGTTTTCAATGATCTGAATTCAACGTTTGATGATATGAACAGTTAAACGCACGATTATTTCATGATGTGGCCAAACATTAGTGATCGCCAGACCACATCATGATGTGGCCAGCGGTCGATGTTCTTTTTCATAAAATGCAACCATTTCATGAAATGGTCGATCATTACATATACATCTACAGGGTTACTGGTAACTCGACGTATTCCTTGCAGGACGTCATAGTAGGGTTAAAATGCAACAAATTAAGCCACCAAATGTTCTACCGAAATTCAGTAGTTTTTGAATTAGTTAAGAGTTTTAGTTTTTTTATGAAAAATCCCAGATTAAATAATTTGAAACCAATTTAAAAATGATTTACGGCGCGACTGTACTGAAATTTAAGTTATTATCATAGTTGACGCCGTAGCAGACCTTTGTTAATAATTAAAAGTTCAATAATGCCTAAAACTTTGGCAAATATCACTAACCAAACATTTAATTTTTTGTAATTTTTGCTATTACTTCATAAAAAATGTAGTCTAGTGCAAAAAAAAAATACTACACCTGGTGTACAAATTACTAGGAAAATATCCTTGTCTTATCAATTATTCAGAAAGGTATGATTGTCAATACTTTTGCATGTGTGCCAGGGAAGAGAAGAGTTTTATGGGGGGCAGGTAAAATTGCGAGACGGTCAACCTATTGTTTCGTATTCGTATTATTCGTAGTTTTTACCTGCGCTTGAACTCCAAACACTCGGGGAGCTTTGTGATTGGTCGCTATTGTTCTCTCGGCATGACAGGGGGTGCGATTTTGCAAAATTTGGTCGTCAGCGTTAGTTAGTTTCAACTCTACGTCGCGCAAGCTCGTGTTTTGTTACTGGCTATTTCCCTAACTGTTGCTGCGTATCTTGCTCTTGAGCTATGCTGTGCCTTCATAAGCGCTGACTATGGCTGCATATTCTAATCCTGAATACGCTGACATAATGTACTGTTACGGACTTTGTGACGGTAACGCTGCTGAGGCGCGGCGAGAATATCAACTTCGCTTTCCCAACCGCCGACTCCCCCACGTTAGTGTCTTCGGATCGACTTATCGGCGAATATCTGAAACTGGCAGCGTCCAAAGAAGCAGGCAAGTTGACACTGGTCGTTCCCGGAGATACACGGCTGAGGACGAGGAGCTTATTCTTCAACGTTTTATTGACGATCCTAACACATCGACAAACATCGTAGCGCATGAGCTTGGTATGTCACAGTTGAAAGTCTGGTCTGTAGTTCACTTGTCAGGCCGACATCCATACCATTACCAACCAGTCCAGTCATTAGAAGAAGGAGATCCGCCGAGACGGCTTGAATTTTGTCGTTTTATGCTAAGTGCCGACGCCGACAGCGAAAACTTTTTAAAAAACATTCTGTGGACCGATGAGTCATGTTTTGATCGTGATGGTATCACAAATTACCACAACTTACATTACTGGGCACCGAAAGCAGAAGCAAACCCTAAAAAACTGAAACCAATCGCATCCCAGCGAAGGTTCTCGCTTAATGTTTGGATGGGTATTATTGACGACAAATTAATTGGCCCACATTTTTTACCCCGAACACTAAATGGGGAACTTTATGAAGATTTCCTCAGAAATCATTTATCAGCACTGCTCACGGATGTACCGGAAGAAAGAAGAGCAAACATGATTTACCAACATGACGGATGTCCAGCCCACTTCCGAATCACAATTCGACAATTGCTGGATGAAAACTATCCAAACCGATGGATAGGGCGCGGTGGGCCGATTCCGTGGCCTGCAAGAAGCCCTGATCTGACGCCGCTAGACTTTTACGTCTGGGGTCATATGAAAGATCTAGTTTATGTGACCCCAGTAAATTCAATTGAAGAACTAAGGGAGAGAATTACAAATGCGGCGGACCAGATGAGGGCAACAATCACATCAAGAATAACAAAAACCGAAGTAAGGAAGCGAATAAGAACATGTATTCGAAACCGCGGGCAGCACATCGAACAAGACGTGTGAAATGTGTGTAATTAAAGTTTTTAATATTGATTAAAAAGAATAATAATGTTCACGATTTTGTTTTTGATTTTTCGAATAATCACCTTTTTGTGAAACGCACGCCTGTACTAAATCAAAAATGATTTTCATAATGTAGTCCATGATTTTGTATTAACTTTCATACCTTTTTGGATAGCTGATAAGACAAGAATATTTTCTTAGTAATTTGTACACCAGGTGTAGCATTTTTTTTTTGCACTAGACTACATTTTTTATGAAGTAATAGCAAAAATTACAAAAAATTAAATGTTTGGTTAGTGATATTTGCCAAAGTTTTAGGCATTATTGAACTTTTAATTATTAACAAAGGTCTGCTACGGCGTCAACTATGATAATAACTTAAATTTCAGTACAGTCGCGCCGTAAATCATTTTTAAATTGGTTTCAAATGATTTAATCTGGGATTTTTCATAAAAAAACTAAAACTCTTAACTAATTCAAAAACTACTGAATTTCGGTAGTACTTTTGGTGGCTTAATTTGTTGCATTTTAACCCTACTATGACGTCCTGTAAGGAATACGTCGAGTTACCAGTAACCCTGTATATCACCAACACCAGTCTAATTTTTTCATGTTTGCCTTTTACGTTCCGAACTTCCGAGTCAACAGCGAAGTATTTTTGACACCATTTTCCAGATTTTGATGTGATCTAAACTTTTGGGACTTAAAATGAGAAAATATGGAAGGAAAAATAGGGGGAATTGCATTCAAAACGTCCTAAAATGCAGAGAAATCGAATTGCATTCAAAATTTTCTAAAATGCAGAGTTTATTAAATCATTAATGACTTGATTACATGTAAATACCTATACAAGCATATATATACTAACATTTACGTAAAGAAAAATCAATGACAACATGTAAATCTACAAAAAAAAATAGGTAAGTATTTTTTTCTCTACACTTTCATGATATTATTTTATTTTTCTTTGTGTCAACCCTAGAGCAGTAGGTAATGCGTATAACGCGCGTAGTCTTAATCATGGCATTAACCTTATCGGACAATGACAAACGCTACGGTTTAGTAAGTAGGTACCCACTGTAAGTAGGCACACGACTCGAAACACGTAACCGCATTAACTGTTAGATAATAATCAACAGGCTGTAGATAAATAAATAAAAACGATTGAAAGTTTAAGAGTCTACAGTACCCTCAAATTGCTTATAATGATCCTCTGTTATATATTTTTATCGAAAATACTGCAGCATTAATTTTGAAATAAAAATGGTAAAGTTGAAGATTAATGAAAATGATCTCGACAAAAAATTACAAAATTACCTCCAACCAAACCGATCAATAAACCGCTAGTATTAAATAAACTTCAAATTAGATCAAGAAACTGCATATTAATAACTGAACTCAATATAAACCAGATACTATTTTTTTTAACTAATTGCCATTGTTTTCACCATAAAAATAAATTACATAAACTATCGGCGCCTTGGAGTCTTCTCCCCGCTGTTCAGTCTCGCTCTCTCAGTCCGCGAACAGTAGTGTGTGAGCGAGATAAAGAGTGAATTTGAGCTGAGGTATACTCTTAATAATAGCTCTGTCAACCTAAAGTGCTATAAGAATCTTTTGGCGCTCCAATGACGTTGACAGAGGGGCGCTGTTGGCAGGGCCGTCTTTACTCGGGGGTGCAAGGGGTGCGTAGCATCCGGGCGCAAGGTCTTAGGGGGGGCGCAAGTCGATCGAGTCGATCGATTTGTATTGAAATCGAACGCAGATTTCAAAACAGACGACACAATATCCGTAAAAAGCTTCTCAACTTAAAAGCCTGAAAAATTGAATTTGATGTTTGAAAATGTTCCTCATTAAAGTGCTATAAGAATCTTTTGGCGCTCCAATGACGTTGACAGAGGGGCGCTGTGTTAGTAAACATTTGTTAAATTGTTTTGTGAAATACTTGAAAAATACACTGCAGACCCACCGTACCCCCGGCCGTACCTCTGGTGGTACGGTGGGTATTTCAAAGTTAAACGATACCACTACAAGATGGCGACGTTAGTTCCAATGTTGGTCATACTCCAAAAGATCCGTGTACAAGTACAAATGCAACAATTTTTTTTATTAAAGCTCTGATAAAAGAAACTTTTTTTTTAAAGCTGTTATAAGCTGTATAAGTTCGATGACACGGAATGCAGCCTGTTTTCAGCGTCAATTTGACATTGCGTACATTTTCAGGCGTGTACCTCAGTGTAGTAAGGCAGATAACCTAACAAAGCTTTTTATTTCAAAGCCTGAAAAACTACTATCACAGCAAAAATAAAGTTTCAGATAGTTTCTGTTAATTTATTTTCTTGTTTACTTTTCATTTTCTCAAAAACGATTCGCTGAAATAAACAAAATCTATCTACAACAACTCTCAATCAAAACGTTTAGACAAGTTGTCTATCTAAAATTGTAAATGACTAGAACTTTGCATAACTAAGAAACCTTAAAAGCTTTCGCAAATCTTGCACAACACGAACACATGCGTGCACGCGCGAAACAATCCCTTTTAATTCTAAACCATATATCTAGAACTAGTCCAATTAAGACAGAAATCACACAATATGTTAATACTAATAAACTTGCAGAGGTATGGCAACATAAACAACGGGCTACAAACTAAACTCTGTTTTTCTCTACTTGTCTTACTTTGTAAACAAATATGACGCAAAAATAATTGGAAAAAAGGGGCTTGTGGCTAAGTAATAACAGCTGCACGGGTCGATCGATCCGGTTAAGCTACGCTTGTCTTTTTGTTGGTCTGTGGAGGGGTGACTATCTTTACATACCAAGACTCCTCCGTGCCTCGGAACGCACGTTAAGCCGTTGGTCCCGGCTGTCATTTGTAGATCTTTGACAGTCGTTACGGGTAGTTAAAAGACTAAAAGTCTGACAACCAGTCTTACCAAGGGGTATCGTGTTACCTAGTAAGCTAGTAACTAGGTTGTGGAGGTCAGATAGGCAGTCGTTCCATGTAAAATACTGGTATTCAGCTGCATCCAGTTAGACTGGAAGCTGACCCCAGCATAGTTGGGAAAAGGCTAGGTAGATGATGAGATGATGACTTATTTGGAACAAATGTTTATTAAGAGCAGTTATAAAGTTATTCACACCTATGAGTTTCTTACTAAAATCAAGACGTACCCAATTAAAAGTACCTATGTGATTGAAAAAAAATCACTATGATTTTTGATACCTAACCTAACCAGGCAAATATATGAATTGTACATAAACCACACCTTTTTTTACCTGGTAGCACCTATATTTATTGTAAATAAATAATTCTTAAAAATGTTTGTTTACAAAATAAGATATGTAATAAAAAACACAGTATACATGTACACTCGATCTTAATATTTTCTACTTATGCAACACATTTTGCATGTACCGATATGCAGGTACGATTTTAGCGTAATGCATGATAACTTGTCGCCTGCGGACATGTATATTATGTCGAAATTCAGCTTTGGGTCCACATAAGGTAAGAATTATGAGCAGGAATGGTGTAAACTAGATATGAATATGACTTGTGGCTAAATGGAGTTGAAATTGTTATATGAATGGGTGTTTTATTGAAAACTATTTGTATTAATGTGGGACAAATACAAGCAATTGACACCAATTAGGCCCTTCTTAAGGAAACCTCGATTATGTACCGTAACCGCAAATAAAACTATACTTATCGAGCTTAGGGACAACCACAACCGGGTCGACGGCGCGTTGTGTTCCATGCGCGTCTCAAAGAGATGTCAGCAGAATTGATGGGGTCCGCTAGGGCCGATGCCTGCCGGGGTTGCGAAGAAAACCGAAAGGGAAATCGTGGCCCCCGGCAACATGGCAACTGAAGGAACACGGGTAGGTTTTAGTCAGTAAGAGTCTGACACGCCCTCCCGCTCCGCCCAGAGCGGGAGAAGTTATTTGATAATTTCCCACCCAAAAAATAAAAAATAAAAGGGACAACCACAACTCTCATACATAAGGCTTCGTTTTAAAAGCTATTTCATATTTCTTCTCATTCCAGATAAGGATAAAAAATTACTGCCTTTAATGCTGACTCAAGTTAGCAGTGGCTAATTAAATCATGAAACTAAGTGCTCAGGTAATTACTTTCCGAACAAAATATTTCCCAACTTTCTGCCATAGAGGGAAATTAATACCTACAAGAAAAATATGTAGCCAATTTCTTACTTTTACAGCAGGTAACAATGTTTTTTTCATAACACAACATCTCAGAATCACGCATAAGACAGCATGTCTGTCCTATTCTGTCCAGTTGTCACCAATCACATAACTAGTAGAAAGCGACTAAGCCCTTAACAGCACGGACTCAAATTAACACAATTGCATCAATGTCGAAGTAATCCGGATTACGGAGTGTTTGACGTTTGCGTCACTGCTGTTACGTCGAGAAACACCTGTCGAAGAATGGAATGCCATAGTTTGAACGAGACTTTAAAAAATCTACTACAAATATGGGATGGACCTCATTCTCAAACATTCCATTCTAGCTTAAAATGAGGACGGCGAAAATTCTAGAAACCTAGTCCTATGAACAAAACAAAATGGCTTACACATACAGACAGCAGACCCACTTCTTCGACCACTGGTACATGGAGACATATTATACTTAGTATAGCCACCACAGACACCATCATTGTTGGGGGATTAAATCGAAATCAAAAAGAGAAGAAAAAAGAGAAAGAAAAAGAGAAAAGAAGAAAACAGTGGCACTCCGGGAGTGCCGACAGAAGTGAAAACTTGAACAAGATTGCCTTGGTGGAAGAAAAATACTTGCATAAAACATTAATCCTTAACGTAATATAAATAAAGAGCACAGTCGCGTTTACAGAAATGAGGTGTCGGTAACGGTGTCGCGAGTTCAATTGTTTTTTCCCACCTCAAAAATGCCCAACGCGCCTAAAGAAGTATTTACTTAAAAAAAAGAAAACCTCCTGAAAAGAGTTCCAACTCCAAGCTTAGATAACTCCAAGCCTTGCGGAAAACTTTTAAAATTATAACTGACGTATATTTTAGACTTTTTGTAACGCCATGCGCCATCTACTACGATCCTTAGACTTTTAGACACTTTATAATTAAAGCTAAGTTAGGTACCCTAAATTATGTAAACTTTTAATGCCAAAGTCTAGACCTCCAATTATAAGGAAATTGATCAGAGGTCGAATTATTCAGAAAGCTGAACTGGCATTGACCATGATTGTTGATGCAGACATAATTGCCGACAAGTTCAGCCAACGGCAAGGGCACCCCTTGACCAAATAAAATATGGCCAGGAGATGAGACTGCCAAACATTTATATGGCAAAACAATGTTTGCCGGGTCAGCTAGTAATATATATAATTAGATACACTGATTGAAATAGTAGATTGTTATACAAGGGTCGAAAGGAATCAATTCCCATACGAGGTATGTAGACGCCCGAGCGCAGCGAGGGCGGCTATAGTCCGAGTAGGAATTGATGACTTTCACCCGTGTTAAACACTCTACTTTTCATTTTGAATTTAAGGAAAGTAAAAAGTTGTAGTTTTTCTAAAATGTTAATTGATAATATTAACCTGAGTATTTTTGTACCCATTAGTCTTTTTTTTTATTTTAAATATGGAACACACCGCGTCACCGCCGCAGGTCGTCCCGCTTAGGGTCAATTCACACCGAGACGCGATGCGACGCGACGCTGCGCGCACTTTTAAACAAGTATCGAACTTATTTTCCTCACAAAAAGGTATATTTCAGTGCGAGCGTGAACGCGTGTCAAAGTACGCTGAGATGCACGGATTGCGTAGTAAATAAATTCGGATCGGATCTATCGGAACTTAAAAAAGTGCGCGTCGCGTCGCGTCTCGGTGTGAGCTGACCCTTAGGTATTTTTTTAATTCACACTGGCTGTTTATACAATAACAAGACTGCAACAATTTTTTTTAATCATTGTTTTCTGTAAGGGGGTATTACACCATCATATCTACGATCACAGATCCATGATCAAAGACATAACTAAATTGTAAAATTGACATAACATGGGTAATTTGTGAGCTTCGTAGATAGGTATATGACATAACATGATAGTGTAATATTCCTCAAGGGGGATATACCCATTACAAATGTCTATTTTACAATTCCATTATATCTTCGATCACAGATCCATGACCACAGACTCGACAGTGTAATACCCCCTTAGTAATTTTTTTCGTAGCCGACTACCTAACCAAATATAATTCTATTTTTAAAATTCATTCCTGCCCTAGAGAGGGAAGTAATTACTATGAGTCTTTCCCACCCAAGGGTGGGGATCAGCGTCTTCCACCCGCTACTTGGATCAAACAAACACTACTTTCCGAGTACCAGAGAGAGTAGTAGAGAAATGAAAATTACTTTGTCAACACAATAGTTTTATTTCTATCACTAAAAAACACAAGCGTCTGGTTAATATTCAGCTTAGTGCTTAGCTAAAACGTTATATTTATTGGTAGGTTTCTCAATAATCATCATCTGCCTAGCCTCTTCCCAACTATGTTGGGGTCAGCTTCCAGTCTAAATGGATGCAGCTGAATACCACTATTTTACATGGAGCAACTGCCTATCTGACCTCCACAACCACACAACCAAAGTTTCTAGTTCTGGTTTCTATCATTCTTGTGTTTTGAGATGCACGTAATAATGATCTACAAAAATACCATTAACAGAATTTATGCGATTAGACGTGCGAAACCATAACAGAATATTACTTCATTTAGATTTGGACGTCCAAATCTAAATGAAGTCCAACCACTTTAATATTAGCATATTTGGTCCAGCATGACCAAAATAATTAGCTAATAACGTATTATTAAGTAATATACTGATGTCATTGCACATATTTATATGCAAATATCAATAATAACCCCGAAGGCATTTACGATATCGCCTAGTATGTAAAATGTTTCTATAAACCCAAACAGTTTGGAACCTACTATTTCATCAGATTTGCTGTCTAATTCATCATTGCAGGCGCAATCGATTCTTATCTTAATTAATTATTCAGGAAAATGAACTGTATTGTATCTATAATCATTCTACTTAAATTAAGGAAGTTACTTAATAACTTACCTACAACTGCCTGCCTAAAATTATCTCTCTATACATATTTAAAAAAAAAAAAATAAACAAAACTATAGTTAAAATATTCCGTTTTTTTTTTAAATATTAATTTACTAATTTAAAAAATTCATTGAGTATCAAAAAAAAATTTTACTTATTTAAAGAAATTCATTGAGTCTAAAAAAAAAAAATCGTAAAGAATGTGCGCAATATTTATTAAAATATATATTTATTTTAATTTTATTATATTTATAATGGTTGGTGCTATGGGTTGGTCCGTGGATGGGTGACCATTTCTACATACCGAGACTCCTCCGTGCCTCGGAAGGCACGTTAAGCCGTTGGTCACGGCTATCATTCGTGGATATTTGAAAGTCGTTACGGGTCGTCAGAAGCCCGAAAGTCTGACAACCAGTCTTACCAAGGGGTATCGTATTACCTAGTTACTCGGTTGTGGAGGTCAGATAGGCAGTCACTCCATGCTATGTAAAATACTGGTCAGCTGCATCTGGTTAGACTGGAAGCCGACCCTAACATAGTTGGGAAAAGGCTAGGCAGATTGATTTTGGTTAGTGCTATGGAACTATGGAGAAGTGTTTTGACGGCTGCGTGAGCGTGCGTGATCCATCGCCGCCCTTTCGATGTCCACCGCGCACAGGATGGATGAAAAGCGGCACATGAAGTAATTTTTTGCTCCGTTGGTGTAATTGCTGTATGGCAATCCATTGGGAGAATAAATAAATAAATAATACCTAAGTATACTTCGAGATACTTTACACTTTCTTTCACAAAAAAAATAGCACCCTAATTACTTCACAAATATCAGGCACAGAGCAGGTAACATCTGTACTGACATTGACATTTTATGTAAGTAAGTTGGTCACCACCGTGACCGGGTAGTCCCATGCCCTCCACTCGGTTACGTGACCACCCTCGCGTGGAAGGTTACGCCAGCAGGTAGACAGGTACGTACCTACACAGGCCAGGCCACAATGGCCTTTAAGTATCTTTTTTCCGTCGCGGAATCTGGATGGACTACTTTCGAAAACGTGAGGTGACCCAAATTTTTGTACCTGACGCGCAATGTAAATCAATACTCGCGTGTTTGACTTTGATATTGTTCATAAATATTTTAGTGATCCGTAGTGAAATTAAACAAACCAAATTATGCCAACTTATGTTAACCATGGATCAAGTTGCAGTGCATTTGCATTATTATTTAAAATGTCAACTAGGTACTTACTTAAAGAGAAAATATTTCGGTCTTTGTTTCTGTATTTTAAAGCTTTGGTATTCTCTGTTCATTTCTCTGTTTCCCTAATTTTAATTAAAAATCGAAAAGAAATATCAGCTTTTGTAAATCTTTTATCACCTACGGAACTTCCGATGTTTTAAGTCCGACTTACTCTTAGGTAACTTTTAATTCGAATTTTATGTTAGATCCAGGGCTAAAATATTGTTAATGATAATGAAGGTAACTTAATTTATTCATGCTGTTTTTTTTTTTTCAAGTTTTGTTTTAATACATTGACCGATACAATTATGTCAAAACACTTTTATGCTATGGTATCTACGAGTGTTTTATTTGGCACTCATATAATATAAATAACTTAGGGACTTAGCTTAGAAGATAATTAATGTGAAATGGTCCTGACTCCTTAACTAATCATCTACCAGGAGCTTTAAGAGACAGGACATAACAGACCCAAAAGCGACAACTTTGTCAGTTCTAAAACCGAAAATACCTGGATGACGATCTAAAACATCTACATGTCAATAACAGTCAATATACAAGAAGTCGAGTACTTAGTACCTACCTAAAGATAAAAAGAAAATACATCGAAAAAAATATCCACGAGTCAGCCAGTAAAAAAAACAGTGGCACTTCGGGAATGTAGACAGAAGTGAAAACTTGAAAAAAAATCGGCACCGCGGTAATCAACGCGTTGATGTCTTTTACTACACGCACAGCGGTAATCAACGCGTTGATGTCTTTTTAATGGTCAAAAGCTGGTGTCGTAACAGTGTCGCGAAATCAATGGTTTAGTACCATCTCGAAAATGCCCAACGCACCTATAGAAGATTTCGCTTTAAAAAAACTACTTTCGTCCATGAACCTGAACATTAAAGGAACAGCAGGAACATACAAAAAGTGCCAAAACAAAAATTCAATTACTTTTTATTAAAGGCACAGCCTGATCACCATATATATCAGCTACATAAATAAATCGATGTACAAATTCAATTAAAAGAAACGAGTTTAAGTGTTAAAATATGTCTTACAAAACCTTGCGAGGTGTGTGCTTAATTTTAATTGTACAAACGTATTAATTGTGGCACCCTCAGGCGGTTCTGGTCACTGTTTTGGTATTCTATGAGCAAAGCAACCAACCATACCTATACCATATGTAGTTGGCTATGCGGTTTTGGACCATGAATAATGGCTTAAGACT
This sequence comes from Agrochola lychnidis, assembly GCA_963680765.1. Taxonomy (NCBI): domain Eukaryota; kingdom Metazoa; phylum Arthropoda; class Insecta; order Lepidoptera; family Noctuidae; genus Agrochola; species Agrochola lychnidis. The sequence continues at coordinate 21,960,014 of OY796853.1, forward strand.
TTAAAGATTTAGTAATTACAGACTACTGTCATCGATGTGAATCATAAATAACTTCTACGCATTTATTCTTAAAGTAGGTAACAAATAAGAATGTGCACTTCCTTCTAGACAATAGGTAAGTAAGTCCAAATCTTAAACTTTTGAGTGAGCTTTATTTGTATCTATATATAGGTAGGTATATTTGTAGTCAAGTTCTCGAAAACGACTCTAATGATTTCGATGAAAGTCAATATAGGGGGCAAAAAATCGATCTAGCTAGGTCTCATATCTGGGAAAACCCATTTTCTCTATTTTCACCCGAGTAGAGCTCGGTCGTCCAGGTACTAGGTATTATACCCGAATCGCTTTAGCGTGGCAATAACGGTCATTGCCCTTTTCCAACCCAAACAATAAAATCCCCTTGGCTGTCAAGAGCTCTCCTGGAGATCGATAACAATAAAAATTCTATTGTGTCTCATTAATGACAGTTGAGCTATTATGTATGGTTTTACGTTATATGTTCATGACCATTATGAACATGTTGAAGATCACGATAGAGTTCAGTTTTTAAAATAAACAATGCTAGAACATGTAGGTGGGTCAATGACCGCTATTGCCACGCTAAAGCGATTCGGGTATAGAAACATTACCTACCTATTTGGTTTGGGCAGACTTGAGAAATTAACTCTCAATCAAATATGAACAAAATGTATACCTACAAAATCAAATTGAATTAACTGGCGAAACTCTACAAACGTGATGGTTAACCCGATCATTCACAATCCGAATAATTTCGAAGGATATTGCTAATAAATTGCTTCATATGTTCGAAAAATGTGTCTGCTCAACAACGTAAATAACGTAATGAATGTTGTTGAACTGTCAAAATAAAAAGATTGTGATTGATCATGTGTTATGCAATTAGGGTGCAGTTCTGTGAAGTTTACGTGCTTTGACGTGGAGTTGCGGATACCAGCCCGTATTACCTATCATGTCTGTGTGTGATAGAGAGTTATTTTTATTTCAGAATTGATAATCCTTTCAACTAAGACTTGAATCGCCAACAGACCAATTTATCATTGAACAGTTGATTCTATATCTTGATTTTAAGGCAGTAAGTATGAGTCGACATCGACGGCGCCTTGTGTTCCACGCGCGCCTCAAAGAGATGTCAGCACAACTGACGGGGTCCGCTAGGGCCGATGCATGCCAGGTCGCGGGAAATTCCGAAAGGGATACCGTGGCTCCTGGCAATATACAGGCAACTGAAGGAACACGGGTGGGTTTTTGTCAGTAAGAGTCTGACACGCCCTCCCGCTCCGCCTAGAGCGGGAGAAGTTATTTGATAATTTCCCACCCAAAAAAAAGACAGTTAGTGTGATCTGAATGAGGAAAACCGTTTAGTTTTTCTGAGCTCTGTACCAAACTGCGTAGTTCAGTGACACACTTGCTGATATCACCATTTCTGAGTGCAATGTGTAGCAATAATGTATAAGTAGTGTAAAATTTGTAATAGTTCGCCATTACGCCATTATGAATCATTTCTCGAAGCTGACTGTTGCCGAGATACGATCGATACTTACTAAGTACTTATAAACTATAATGATTGTGATAAGAAGGAAGGCAGCAGTACCTAGTTACCAAACAGTCTGTTAACTCCACAACATCTGATGATCGGATTCATCACTGCCGTGAAAGACGGTGAATATCAACTATTGACCAGTACGTAGTACCTACCTATATTCTGAATACAAAAAAAAATACTGTTATTGAAAATTTTGATCCAAGGCATTCCTAATCGCTAACTGTTGAGGATCTTGACTCCGTTTCAATTTGCCAGAGCGGCAGTGGTCTTTGTCATCCTATACAGGGTGGCAGGGACATCGACGCGCAACCTGTTAACATGGATTCAGTACATGATTCTGTAGTGCTATTCTGTAATCATCTCACCGTGTTATCTTAGGTGAAGTGAGCGTGGAGTGAGCTGTCAGTTGCTAAGGATTGACACTATTATCAGCTCACTTCACGTAGTAGTACTATTCTGTAAAAATCTCACCGTGATATCTTAGGTGAAGTGAGCTGCCAATAGTGTCAATCCTTAGCAACTGACAGCTCACTCCACGCTCACTTCACCTAAGATAACACGGTGAGATGGTTACAGAATAGCACTGGACCGTTCGCGAAACGTGTGTGTTTTTTTCGTGGTCTGAAATTTTTGGTCGGTTATTGTCCAAATAGATTAGCGTTTGTGTGTCGTGAGCCTATAGATATGTATAAGTAGTATAGCTATTTATACATGTATACTTACAGTCCACTATGTCAAAATAAATCAAGACATCAAAATATCAACCTTATACAATAAACAGTTATTAAAAAAAAAAACTATTCCATACATTTTGACCACATAGGTTGTATGGAACTACAGATTTATTTTTCTAAGACGACCAAATATTTTCAACGCATGGCGGTCCAGAAATTTGTATTAAATCCATGGTAAGGTTGTGCGTCTTGTTCCCCTGCCATCCTGTATAATTAATCAGTAAGTACTACCTACTTACCTACACGGTATTAATGGTTTCAACTTTATGGTTTTCCAATGACTTATCTCGTATTTTCCAAACCATTTGCTAGAAGTTCTTGCGGTCAGTAATAGAACAGCTATTTAACTGACGGAAACATGCAAGCAAATATGTATGGGCTTTTAACAGAAAATGTTACAGTTTACAGTTGGTAGCATATTATGTAATAATTGTTACTTACTCCATAGCTTATGTAAATTAAGTTACGTGCACATAATTGTGGACCATACATCTGTTCCTTGGTGCTTGGTCAAAAATTAAATGAACCTACGTCAACTTATTTAAAGGTCACAATGATACCTATTAATACAGGGGCGAAATTACTCTCCTGCAATTTTTCAAAATCTAAATGGCACTCAGACTCAAACCCTACAGAACTTAATAAGTATGTGATCTGTGTAAAAAAACAAAAACATGCCGAGAAAGCAGTGGCCAGTGCGTCATTCGCGTGTTCCTCATTGTCAATGCGTCACACACAGTCCAACACAGCTATTGCAATGGACCTTGCTGCACTTCTGGCCAAAAGCTTCCGTCACCCAACGCCCCAATTACGAAAACAAACGACAAGGTAAGCAATATAATGTTAAACAAAGAAACTGCTGCAATTTGCTACAACTTTTCTAACAATAATTTTTGACGTTACATTTTCCGTGGCATCTTAGTTACGAAAGCGTATTGGAGTAAAGCGGGGTTTACATTATCGTAGTGTCGTGAAGCAGTAGCTTGACTGATCTGTTTCGGGCTGTAGCTAACAACCGGTTTTTTTTTAAACTGATAAATTCAACTAACGCTGTCATACAGAGAAATAATAGCAATTATTTCAGCAAAATAATCTGACCAGTTAACATGAGATATGACAGCGTGTTAGTTGAACTTAACAGCTTTTCAGACACCAATACCCTTATTCAAATTCAAATTCAAAATTATTTATTTTGGGACAACTAGATCCAAAGGTTAATGTACAAAAAACTTACAAACTATTGTTAGTACTTAAATACAATTACAAAGGACAACACTCATTACATACATTCTATACACAAATGCCCCTGTGCTGAGACATTCCGCCCCGTCCAGATAACCAATAGGGAGATATTGTACCTCCCTAAGAGATCATCAGACGAACGAAATGCCTCAACACAGGTGCACGTACATCTTCAGCTATAGTTTTCAGGATGCTGTTGTGACTCCCCCGCACCCTTCTCATAAGTGACACGACTTTTTTCCGAATGACGGCATAAAAATTATCAGTACGAGCCTGCGCGAACATCTCGGAGGCACTGCAGAAACGAGGAATTTATTGTGAAACTTATTTTCATAAACAATTATTACTAACTTGTTTCATTTTGACAGTTCAACAACATTCATTGCGTTACTTACGTTGTTGAGCTGTTTTTTTTTCCAACTTTTGAAGCAATGGATTGATTGGTCGTGTATTACGTAATTAGGGTACTAGTGTTAGTTAGCTATAGCCAGAACAGTTAAGCTACTGTTTCACGACCCTATAGTTTCTTGATGTAAACTCCGCTTTACGTTCATTGTTCAAAATGCGACTAGAGTTTCGTCATGAGTAGAATATATGCTAATTATCACGGAGTCACAAGTTACGTTGAAACTCGAACTATGGTGAACTCGATTCCGGGAACACCTTGTAATGTTCGGTGCATGTTACTGAAGTAATGATAGTGCTTATCGCTGTGGTAATGGGGCTTTTCCCGAGATTGGTGAAATACTGACCCCTTGTGAGAGGAAAGTATACATAACTAGACTCATTTAAAGCAGCTATCTTAAGCAACTTTGGTTACCTGCTTTAGATAATTCTAGTTTTCATGCTACTCCACCTTTGACGACGTAGCTCAGCAGAGGCTCGACAGCCCTCAAATAATTACATACTACCTATGTAATGATTTGAGGGCTGTCGAGCCTCTGCTGAGCTACGTAGGGATAAATCCACCACATATCTACGATATGTATACAATGTCGCCCATCGGCATGTGACCGCCCGCATTTTTCTGAATGTTCATGAAAAATTATCTAAAAATAACTTTAAAGGGCCCGGGTAGTATACCTTGACTTTTGTTTCTAATTTTTTTTTTTCAAAATTCCTTCCTATGATTTTATGAACTTACGCGTGATTTGTTTTTAGAAAAAAAGTTTTCATCATTTTTTTTTGCATAGTTGACAATTTTTATAAAAATGTTAGTAAAACCGATAAAATAACTCATAAGGTTTTAGAAACAATAAACAGAATCCAAATCGAGCCAATAACATCGGAGATATGGCAAACGCGACTCAAAACATAAAAAATTGAATAACATGAAAAATATTAAAGATAGACCCCCCTTTTGAAGTTATTTTTCAATAAGTTTTCATGAATATTCAGAAAAATTCGGACGGTCATATGCCGATGGGCGACATTGTATATCTACAATATGTGGTGGATTTATCCCTACTGTGTTCTCCAGAATTTAAATAGGGAGGTTAAAATACGTAGTTTTAACCAAGGTAGTAGATAAGTAGAGAGAGCAGTGGTGGCTTAGTGATAACAGCCACAACTTACGAGGTCGTAGGTTAGAATTCAGACAGGCGCTTTACTTTGTGTAAATTATTTCATTACCACTGCTCTCAAAACGGTGAAGGAAAATATCGTGAGGAAACCGGATGACCTAGAACCGAAAATTCAAAGACATGTGACATCTACCAACCCGCACTGGGCCCGCGTGGTAGATTACAGCCCACTCCCTCTCACAGAGAAGAGGCCTGTGTCCCAGCAGTGGGAACATTATAAGCTGATTACACTACTAGGTAGATACCACTACATACAAAATTAAATGCGTTTATAAATGAATGCAGTTCGCATTCGCAAGCCACCAACCGAGCTTTGACATTTCCACGTTCATGTAATTGTAGCAACTAGTTTATTCCATCGCAATATTTCATTTCCCGATTATTTCGGACCGTACCACAGACTACTTCGTGACGTACACAGAAGTGATCTGAATCACAATAAACAGGATGCTCAGAAATGTGAAGGGGATTGTAAGGACAGCAGATAAATTATATACACGGCACTGCACTGAACGAATTCACTTGCAAAAATACAAGCTAAAATTAGACAAACTGGTCTGCAGAATACAGTGTTCAAATCAGCCAAAGTACCTACGTATTAAGCTCGAATTATTCTGTGGTCTGGCTTTTAGAATACTCAGGCAGCATCTTGGAGATGCGTCGTATGTGAACACGATCCTCAGCATTGAGGGAACGGCGTAGGAAAAGGCAACATCTAACTCCAAAATTATAGTCTACGTCTACTCCATTGGAGTTAGAATTGCATGTTGCATTCCGTTGCGTGAAGTAAAAATTCTAAGCTGCTGTGCTTACGATAAAACAACTTCTTCATTGCTAATCTAACTCCAGGGAACTAGGAAGCGCCTCGTGACGCTCCGAATCGCTCCATTGTTTCGTCCAACTATAGGGAGTTGGAATAAACAATGGAGCAATGGATGCATGGATGCAAAGTGAGCTGTCATAAGTGTGAATCCCTAGCATGAGATGGAATGACATCTCACTTCAAAGTTACATCACCTAAGTTTTCACCATAGATGTATTTATTAAAACTGGTTGATCTATGGTCTTCACAGTAAGATTTTTCAGAATAGGCCCAGCGGCTGCTAGTGTTTTAGCACAGAATTTAAAACTGAAACATTATTAATAAAGCCTCACGACACTTGTTGAAAGATGCGAACCCAATTCTCTTAGAACTTTTGTTGTAAGGTATAACTAAGATTTATAAGGATACAGAAAATTATCTGAAAAACTTAATTTTTTTATTGGAAGAGCTACGGGATATTTTCAGTTTTTTCAGTAGGTATTTTCCACTTTTCCACAGTACATATCTGTTATCATTTGAACTACTAAAAAGTTTAGATAGTACTAATGAAGAAACAGTTAAATATTTTAATTTAAATTTGATATTATTGTTATAACACGAAATATTAGGAAACACCTACTTTATAGCTATTGCATACCTCTAAACTGTTAGCATTTTTGTACATAGCAATGAATTCAGTAAAGCTATCCACTCAGTGAAAATAAAAAAAACTTTAGAATTTTATTATCGAAGCCATTTTCTGGGTAGGTACTAGACTAAATGCACACATGTGAAAGTCGTTTTAAACCGATGTTTGATAAAAGTCGACACAACATCGATCAATTTCTGATTTTAATCCTTGTTTAAACAACATATTTCAGAAGTCAGTGTATCTAACATTTCGCTACACATACGGCTAGTGTCGCAACTGCACATGTTACGAATTTCTCAAATAGATAGCGTTTCTATGAGCGATCTTGTCAATTTAAGTGGAACGCGGTTGTGCAAAATCGCAGGTGCGCTCCATAGGCCGGTTTGGTATGTTTGGAGCAAGACCGAAGAGGTCGCCGGTTAGCATGACAGACTTTTACTAATTTTAATCTGGAGATCTACTCCCTAACCACGAAATCTGTAGTTTTGCCCGAACTTACAGGCGATTCCTACTCCGTATCACTTACGTATATAGGTACGATTAGTTTGGGGCCCGAACAAAGAATGAATGACAACACGATTTGACAGTTGTCCTTACTGCCGATGTTTTTTTTCCCGTCCGAATTTTTTTATTAATCGGGAGTTAGTTCACTTCGAAGTACCGAACTACTTTCAGATGGGCCCTTACCTCGTTAACAGACTTTTAGAATAGGCCCTCTGAGTAGGTACACTACCTATTGAGAAACATGGATATTATTGCACACGGAATTTTATCCTCTAGGTATACTCACCCAGTGGATAAAATTCCGTATTCAATATTGTCGTTCAGCGGTTCAGCAGCCAAACACTACTGTGTTCTCCTGGCAAAGAAGCACCAGTAAATTTAAAATTTCGAGTTTGCAGATGGCGCGACTGTCGCCTAACTTACTCCAGTTGTTACTGGAATACACTTTCTCCCAATGGTCAGCTAGATAAAACGTCGTAAAATGATTATAAACTGTGGAATTCGAATATCATGCCCTTGAAGAGGGCAGTCGCGGCCGCTTGATGCTCGTCAACAGTAGTCAAATCAAAAAAGCTCAAAGCTGCTAACATGTACCACACATCAAGATTTAGTTAATCCAAATCATGTCAATTAGAGCGACCATAATCCAAGGTTAATGAGACACCTTTGTTTTGACGGCGCGAATAATGTTACACATCCAGGGGTGAAGTGATTGATTTCTGAATTAATTTGGGCAATGAGCTGTTAGCATTTAAAAAGATTACCTTGAATAAGTCCGCTTGATTAAAGATCTAAAAGACTGCTGTATATGAGAGTGGAGTTTACTGTCTTAGCTACAAAATAAGTACTGCCGTACGTACCTAATGAGCAGTGGTGGCCCAGTGGTAACGACCGCGACTTACGAGTTGTAGGTCGTAGGTTCGAACCCTGACAGGCGCTTTACTTTGTGTAAATTATTTTATCACCACTGCTCTCTAAACGGTGAAGGAAAACATCGTGAGGAAACCGACATTTCCTAGAAAAAAAATCGAAGACATGTGACATCTACTAACCCGCACTGGGCCCGCGTGGTAGATTACGGCCCACTCCCTCTCACAGAGAGGAGGCCTGTGTCCCAGCAGTGGGAACATTATAGGCTAATTATGAGGTATTATATGAGGTACGTACCTAGTTCCAGTAAACCGAGAGGATCATCCGAATATATAGGCAATAGATCTCATCAAAGAACAATTTTTCTTGAAAATCTATCAATAGACTGAGAATTGTTAAGATTTCCTGGATCTAGAGACAAAAAAATGTCTGTACCTAAATACCGCAAATACATAGATCAATCCATTTTATATTTTATCTTGCCAGTCGCCTTACCCAACAGCAAGGTGTAAGCATCACGGGTCGACGGCGCGTTGTGTTCCACGCGCGCCTCAGAGAGATGTCAGCAGAACTGACGGGGTCCGCTAGGGCCAATGCCTGCCGGGGGTGCGAAGAAATCCGAAAGGGAGATCGTGGCCCCGGCAACATGGCAACTAAAGGAACACGGGTGGGTTTTAGCCAGTAAGAGTCTGACACGCCCTCCCGCTCCGCCCAGAGCGAGAGAAGTTGTTTGATAATTTACCAACCAAAAAAATAAAAATAAATAAAAGGTGTAAGCGTCACATTCTTTGGCCTTTTCGGCAAATTGCCCTTTTTGACCTGCATTCTTAACATACAATGATACAGTTTAAATGTTATCTTATGAGTGATTGCTAAAGTTGCGCAAATAACTGTTGACAGATAACTTGGGCGACGGCAGTGGCGCGGGCGCAGTCAATTGCTCGAGAAATGTCATTAAGGTGTCATAGGTTACGTCAAGTCAAATCTGTGGTTCAAACAATACCGGTGCGCTAAAGAGTAACATAGATCCAAGATAACTTATAGGTACCATACCGTATCGTGCTTATCAAACAACAGAATTTCACCACTGAAGTTTAGAAAATTGACCAAAAATAGTTAGGAAGTGCCTCAGTTGCCGGCGCCGTCTCCCGAATTGGCTGTCGGCGCCGGTTGCAGAATTGACTGCCGGGGCTGACTTTGGAAAAAAAACGGAAAATAGGGTTGTTAATTTGGCATATGGAGTAGATAGGCGGGATTATAATATATTTCCAAAACCAATATTTTCCATATTTCAGTAACCAAGTATTATCCGGAACCGAACTAGTTAGATTAGCTTAAATATTTTGACTCGCCAAAAAAGGTTAGGTTAGAACTGTGACTCCCTACGCACGAGCCGAACGAGCGAAGTTAGCGGTGCCGCGGCAGCGACCGGCGAGTAGCTAAAAACAACTAGAATATTTAGAAAAAAATACTTTAGTTAGGGTTAGTTGGGGTTCTGAATACTGAAAGGTTTGCCATAAACTTCTCCGCGCCGCTGCCGGTGTCTATTATAGAAGCCGGCAGCGCCGGCAGCCGATGTTTTTAATCTCAGCTGCCCGCAGTAATTTACTGCCGGTTCCCAACGGCGTTATTTTTGGGTACCGGCGCCTGCAGCGAAGGCACTTCTAAATAATTAATACTTTGCATTTTTATTCTGACTTGGTAGGTAGGTATTCTTTGTAATCTTACCCCGGTCTACACAAGCAGCTGCTGAACTTGCAACTTCTAAATGTCAATGTTGAGTTTGCTTACTTAGTTTCAATAAGATTACCGGTTCGCGGTCTCCACTCAAGGACTCCTCCAACGCTAGGCCCTCGACAGATATGGACATGGCCACTTCTTATTCTGGGCAATCGCGTCTCGAATCTTAGATATCCTTCAAAGAAACCGCTTATCATAATACCTACCTATCCATGTATGTAACTAGATTATTACTCTTGTTACATCAACTTTACATATTAGACCCATTCCGTAACAAATAGACCTACCCACCTTGCAAGTCAATATAAATTAAAGGTAAGTAATCGATTCACAACTCGCGAGTTCGATTCGATTATTCGGAATCGAGTTTCGGCCTTGATTACAGACTTAAATTTAATGGACGACGCCTACATCTGAACCAGATCGTTTAAACATAAAACAGAAATGTCGTTCAGTACTCATTTTAATTAAAATTATGACTTAATCGACTTGTTTACTAAGTTCTCGGTGTGACGTAGGACAAGGTTGAATTGTAGGCCCTTTTTGTTATTTCCAGTTTAATCAATCTTAGTTCCCAAAATACTAGCTTTGTGGTTTTTCTACTTACAGAAGTTTCACGTTTTACCGTTGCCAAACCTAATGCTGGCACTGTACCCTAATTGCGTTATACAACACAATCACAACCTGTTTCGATTTGAAACAGATTGCTAATCCATTGCTTCATAAATTGGAAAAAAAAAATCTGCTCAACAACGTAAATAACGCAATTCAAATTCAAAAGTCATTTATTCAAACTAGGCTGAGAATCAGCACTTTTCGAACGTCAAAATTACATTAGACAGTCCCCCAAAACGCCCACCCTTCACCACTTCCTAGTGCCTTTCGCTGGGAAGAAGAAGTGGCGCAACAAATTCCCCAGCAGCACAGCTGTCTGTTCAAGTTAGAAAAAAAAATGATTCTATACAATAGTATGCAAAATAATTTACATTACGCAACACAAAACATAATTTAAATGATAAATTATTGGCCATATGTCAGCTAACACACGCCAATATACCAACCAAAAACATCGAGAATTATACACAAGCAGAAATAAAAAATAAAAACTAAACGTAAACAGAACTAAATATCTAAATAAAAGCCTCCAGGCATAAAGGGCGTGCCCGCTTACATAAAGCTATTTAAAGCTGTAATTGGAAGTTATAAAGGATAAACTAGGACCATCGAGGTAAAAATAAATAAACAGTTAATTACTAGTTACAATAACAAAACCATGATCAGCAAGACGACCAGTCACCACAAGCAGCACCCGTTCACGAGCATAACACAAAGATCAGCCATTACCCCCCTCGCCATATTTGAGGGCAGGAGGCAACCCGACCCCCGACGCTACCGCAAGCAGTGACATCTAAGGGAGCATGACAAACTTGCTGCCGGTTGCTCAGGCAAAAAAATAATATATTATCAATTGTCGAGGTCGCTAGCTAACCACAAATTGCAATACAATAAATGTTGTTGAACTGTCAAAATGAAAAAAATTTGGCAAAATTGTTTACGAAAATAAGTTACGCAATTAGGGTACAGTTGCCATAGGTCTTCTTCTTCTTCTTCATATCGCTCTTGACAGAGCGGTCGTGGTCACAATAAACTATGTCCAATCGCAGGTGTAGTCGTTGCCCGCCTCACGATCTCCCTCCATCTGGTTCTGTTACATAACAGTCTAGCGCATTCATTAACAGGGCCTCCAACCGCGATTTTATTTGATCGGTCCACCTCATTGATCGGTGACCTCCCGTGTGGCCTATTACCTTCCACTCTGCCCTGTACCACTAGACGCTCTATGGAGTCATTATACCGCCTGGAGACATGACCAAAAAACTTTAGTATTCGAGCCTGTACTAGTGCCATAGGTAGGTACTGAAAAAAACAAAAGATACACCCACTCAAACTTTTATGAATCACATGATAAAAGAACAATCTAGAATTCTAATCCACTCAACATTTTTACTACCAGATGACAGCAAAAGATTACACATAGGTATTGTGCAATCACACAAGTGATCACCGCTACCCGTCTTACCATCTCACCTTACATACAATACATACCTACCTGTACAAGTATATGAACAATAACAGCTGTATTCCCACGTTCAGAAACGGATGTGGGCGGAAGACCTTGAACAAATATGTAACAGAAATTAAAAGAACCGAACACATGACGTTACAAGGATCCGGGAACGAATCGTAGCTTCACGATGCAATACTTATTCAAACAATTGATTATTGTACTTATTTACGTGCATAGTAATTAGTGGCAACTATAGGTAATTACGAAGTCCGAGACATTTTTTATGACACTTCTCGGTGTGTAAAAATTACAGAATTGCCCTGCGCAAATGTCAAGGGGTATTCTCAAAGAAATGAGTCAGCAATTAGATCATAACATAGACAATGGCAATTATAAACATGACATTTTCATGTCGAAAAGCCTTTAGAAAAAAAATACTTGAAATGTCAAATTCTTATGAGCCTACGCAAACAAAAGGGATCCTTTAATTAATGAGGGTCACTTGTAGGTATCCATTACCGTATAGATACCGTTCCATGCACATCATCATTATACAGCCCCGGAACTATGGGGGGCAAACTGGGGCACGTGATCCGAGCGCCAACTTCAGGGGGCGACAAATTCAAGCGTAGCAGACAAGTGCACACCGCAACTTTGCAATAAATGAGACGCGCAGCACTTAACATAATCTTTCATTTTTTTTCTTTTTGCTACAGTTTTAACGACCCTGTTGGTTCGGCGCATTATCGATGGATAAAATTTAATTAAATTATGTTGCTGGCAAAATTTGAATTTTGAGAAAATTTGAATTTCGCGGGCTAACTTAGCGCATCCCCATAAAAGATTGACAGGGGGCGGCAGGGGGCAGCTTATGTATGCCATGGCCCCGCCTCAAAAAAATTCTAGATCCAGGGCTGTCATCATAAACATACTTTTAAGATGTCAATTTAAGACCTACTTACCGCATCATGGCACCAGCATACCATGGGAAACTCGTCATCCTAAAGAAGTTTTCGTACTCATAGGTTTATACCTACACACAAACATGACATAACATGACGCCTGTATTTCCTGAAGGGTTGCAGCATTAGGTTTATTTTCTTCAGTGAAAAGGTTTCCTTCGTATTCTTGTATTCTCTCGTTGCCTCTAGAATGTGACAATCCTGGTGGTCACCATTAATTAATCACTACAAAAACATTGTTATTTTTACTACGGCTTCTGCTTTTTCGAAGATTAAGAAAAAAAATAATGCCTAATTGCCAAGTTTCTTCAAAAATTCTTTGACATTTAGTTATTATAACTAAAATATGATAAAGGAAAGTGGTAAATAATCTATATTTTAAAGACCAGTACCCTAATTGCGTAACTAATTTTCAAAACGATTATGACTAATTTGCTTAATTTTGACAGTTCAACAACATTCATTGCGTTATTTACGTTGTTGAGCAGATTTTTTTTCCAACTTATGAAGCAATGCATTAGCAATCTGTTTCAAATCGAAGCAAATTGTAATTGATAGTGCATTATGCAATTAAGGTACTCGTCAATAAACGAAAACAGGATCAATGAATCAGCAAGCTGAATGAATAGCCATCGAAACCTAGATGCAATTAAGATAGAATAGTAGACCATATTTAGTATTGTAATATTTTAGTACTTAGATGTCAGTTACTAACTCAGAAGTCGTGCATGACACGACTTCTGAGTCAGTTATAGTCGCTTACTTTGAGCCTTTAATAAAATAGTTTATTGCCTAAAGGTTGCTTGTTTTAATTGCTAGCTCAGACTTCTGACTGTCAATCAAAAGTCAAGAACAAAATCTTAAAATAATAGCACCATTTTTAAATCGGTTTCACGTGTAATAAAAAATATGTGAAACATAGAGTAACTACGTACCTACAAATTATAGAAGTATTGCTTGATGCTGGGGTTGTGAAAAGAATGCGTGAGTGTCCCAGCCCCCTGGCCCGAAGTTTTTCAGTGGTACCTTGCGCTAAATGAAAAGCACACTACAACGAATTAAAACAACACGCTTTACTAAAATGGATATACAGGACACAGAGATGGAACCACTAACTTCTTCCAACGTCAACCTCTCAAGTCTCATGTATTAAATTCTGTCAGAGTTCGATCAAGGTGTATCTACAGCAGGTAAAGCTTGCTTGCTTGTCAATCAACTCTGCAAAAAATGCACTATCATAATAAACTAATTTATAAAACAACAAAAACAGCTGTTCGTTTTGACAATAGCAAATTGCACACTTGTAACAAACTGACAGATACACAAACATAATGGCGGTCGATATTATCTCATACAACTGTCGCGTGGGCGTTTTATCGCGGTCACTCGAAAAATGCTTTTGTTCTAACCTCATTGTTTTGTTCTAACGCTAAGACAAGGAGGGTCAATAGATGCAATTATTGATTGATATATTTTTTTTGTTTACATACCTTCATAATTGTTCGTACCTTTAATTTTTTTCAAGTACTTTCGTTTTTATTTCAATAAAACCTTTATAGTTTTTAGCTGTTTTTTAAATAGACAATAAGGCCATTATTGTAAGAAAAAATATCAGATGCCTTTAAAGTTTTTGTTTTAAATTTACTTTTTTTTAGCTAAATAGCATTCAGTGTTTTATTCAACGAAATCGGCTTGTATCACTGATGTCATCAATTGTAACCTTTTTTTATTGTTTCAAAATCTGTAACAGCAATTTTTCACTCACCATTTTTGATTATTTAACACACCACGCTCGCTGCCAAAACCGAGGTCCTTTTACAACCAACCTTTTGACATACTTTTATTATGAATGCAGAAGAAAACCATTATGATTATGATCTCGTAGTCATTAATTAGTTTTACAGAAGTCTGACAGTCTGAAATGATTAAGTACAATCAGGTTTTATTAATTTCAGTGCAGTGTGCAGTCTTTATCTAGACCGGGCGGGTCACGAACCTGCAAGGTTAGGTATAGCTTTGGGCATGTTCTTTTGTTAGATTGATTCGTGCATTTGTGCAAATGACTGTGAGTGGGAGTATTTAGTAAAGTTCGGCGTGGATTTATTTGCTAGATCCTGGGTAACGTTCAAGTTCGTATAATTTAGGTCTTACTAAGGGTTCTTTATTTTTTCTTCGGAAGACTACTTTGCCACGATCTTAACTATCCTTCTTGCTTACGTATTAAGAACCAACAATCCATTGTTGGTTCTTCTAGCTCTTCAAAAAGATCCCCCATTAAGTCTTCGCCATCTCAAACGACAGATTCTAAAGACGCCTAAGCTATCCGGAACTGTAAGTGAGGAAAAGGACGTCCTCAAAGAAAAATATGACCGACTGAAATCTTTGGGCATCATAACTGTAGTCGATTAGATCACAAAACGCGTGCTTTACCTACTTTTCTGCGAAAACAGCATAGGTAACAAAACATTCAACCATTCATCCATTCTAGCATTCTTTTTTCAAAAATCCGAATGCATCTAAAAGTTCAAAACAACTTCTCATATCACTGTAAGCAGTCTGATACACTTGGTGGCATCAAATCTGAGATTGAACTATAACTGCCACGAACTGCATCAGACTGCTTAAACGGCAAACTTTTTAAGTACTTTTAATTTGCAATTGGGTTTTTGATTCTTTCAATTTGTTGTAATATCCGTCTTATTTGTGCAGAAAAAATATTTTTATACGTCGATAATCTATACTCTATACTAAGAGGTAAAAGTTTGTTTGTAGGTATGTAGGGTGAAACGCGGTGGGTCGGGAGCCAAATTTCATGTGGACGAAGTCGCGGGCAGAAGCTAGTCTATTAATAAACCAACTAATTCTTCAGTGGGCGAATCATAACTTCACAAGTCACGCCTCGTCAAGTCTATCTGATAACATTCGCCATTTGAGGCGTCCATTTGTCAAGTTCGACGTATTGAACGCTGACTTACATTACATGTGGGTTAAACGCTTTTAATGGAACTTGTTTTTGATAGATGGCCTTGAAATGTGAGTATTCGTACCAAGCAGTAGGTTGGATACCTTGACAGCATGGATGCAAACTTCGGCTTTCGGTAGTCACCACTTGACCTGACTTTTAGTGTCAACTCGCCTTAACCTTAAGTTCTGAGCTGAAACTGCAACCACAGTGACTTAAAAGCCATGTTGATCAAACCATTCACGCGATAACCAGGTTTTCATTCACGTCACATAAATGAAAATCCTTGTCCTGGGGGCCTACCACCAGCTCATAAAGCAGTTTTATTTTAATATTACTTCAGTGTGGGAAAGAGATGAAGCTCTACAGAACGTATAGCTCCATCTCTTTCTCCCACTGAAGTAATATTAAAATAATACTGCTTTTCAGCTGGTGGTAGGCCCCCTGTAGATAGGTGCTTAGATTGCCTATTTCCTGCTTGTTTTCGGCAGGATTTCATTTTACCAAATATCTAGATACTCTATTGGTGAATGTGGACATTGGGCTGGTCAACCACTTCTCAAAAATCTAAAGCAAACCATTTCAACTCTTTAAAAATAATTGAACACAGACTCAACAATAAACTTTAAAGACAATCAACCAATATTTGATCTACAAATAAAAAGTATTGCTAATACCTCAGGTATGTAGGTACCTACGGGGAGCTTATGTGACCCGACCTGAAGGTCAAACGTCGACCTTGCCACTGCGCGGACGCAGATAAGCGCACGATACGATCGACGCCGATCTAGATCGACATGATACCGTTGTGCAATGCTCAACTTATAAAGAAGCTTATAGACGATGTAACGTAGCGCCATCGAGAATAAACAAGTTGAGCTTTTATTTATGTGCCAATGAGGGTTTTGTGAAATGACGTTCAGTGTAGAAGTGGCAGCATTGTGACGTCAGGTCCAGGCACCTGTCGAATGTCAAAGCGCCTATATTCTCTTTAATCGTGACTGAATGATGAATGAATGTTGGACGTCATCATATATTTCATATTAATTATCGAAATGGAAGACCTCTTGTCAAAGTGGCGCCAACTGATGGCGCGAATTTTCTCGAAAACCTTCATTTATACCTATAGATCAGTGAGCGATATCCAAAAAACAAGTGTTCTTGAGTGAATACCTTGAATCAGAAAACGTGAGTTAGGACACCGTCAGGTTAGGTGGAGCGATGATCTTCGCATGGTGGCTGACAGCAGCTAGATGAAAGTCGAAGATCGAGTTAATTGGTGTGCGATTGGATAGGCCTGCCGGTCTACGCCCTGCATTGTACTGCTAGGCTCATGATGATGATGAATCTATACAGGGTGGCAGGGACGTCGACGCGAAAACTGTTACCATGGATTCAGTACATGATTCTGAATGCCCCCTGCGTTGAAACTTTTTGTCGGTTATTTTAAAAAAATCTGCTGTTTAATAGAAAAGTGTAATACCTACGCGGTCAAAATGTATGGAACAGCTGATTATTTTAAAATAACCGACGAAAAATTTCAATGCAGGGGGATTCAGAACCGCAAGATAAGGAACTGGCGGGGGTCGACGGCGCGTTGTGTTCCACGAACGCCTCAAAGAGATGTCAGCACAATCGAAGGGGTCAGATAGGGCCGATGCCTGCCGAGGCTGCGAGTTTGTTCGAAAGGGATACCGTGGCCCCTGGCCACATGGCAACTGAAGGAACACGGGTGGGTTTTAGTCAGTAAGAGTCTGACATGCCCTCCGCCCAGAGCGGGAGAAGTTATTTGATAATTACCCACCCAAAAAAAGGGATTTCAGAATCAGGTACTGAATCGATGGTAACAGTTTTCGCGTCGATGTCCCTGCCACCCTGTATAGTTGCTAATTAGTCATTCATTACCAACGCTCTTTTGGTCGAAAGAGTGTTGCAGGACCTCACGACACAGGGAATCCTAGTATGGGGTCCAGGGAATTTGTAAAAAACTAGCACCTAAGGCTCCTATGTAATTTGTTACTCGTTTTTATTTTTATTGTACCGTGTTTTTGTGAACTGAATAAAGCTTTTTTACTTTTACTTTAAAAAAAAAAGGACGTCTGACTAACTTTTTGGCAACTTTTCAGTCACGAGATGCTAAACTCGGCAGGTTCTACAAGGCGCCTCGCCAGTCTGCACACGTCTTTATAATTTTATTTACTAAGCTGCTCATTTGTTTTATTAATTCGCTGATCGTATCAGTGACTATTGTTGTTATTTGAACTGGAAGAACTGGAAGTTTTTGCAATGAAAGAGTAGCTTTAACTTTTTAATGGACTCGACTCGTGTTGCAGTTTAATGAAGTTATCTTTTCGATCTTGGTACTGATACTGTAATAAACGTGTATTATCACGCCTTCTTGATAGTATAGGGGACAGACAGAAATCAAAGATCAGTGCGTTGTTCTATTATTAAACCCTTTTCTGCTTTTTAGGGTTCCGTAGTAAACAAGGAACCCTTATAGTTTCGCCATGTCCGTCTGTCTGTCTGTCCGCGGCTTAGCTCAGACTCTTAGTACTAAAAAGCTGTTGGCATGGGTATACATATTAATCACACCGACAGTGATAAAATAAAATCATGTTTTTTTTTTTATATATTTTATATTATATATTTTTTTTCTCATCTATTCCAAAGTGTGAGGTGTCGTTGTCGTTGGAGTTTATAAAACTTTTTTTGATTCAGGAATCCGTTTTCATGTTTTCCCAAACATTCCCTATGGGAGAACATGTTTTTCAACTACAAAGTTAAGTTAGTTAGGGTTCCGTATTTTTGGGATAAATTCATCCCAACTACGGAACCCTACATTGTGCGTGGTCCGACAAGCACTTGGCCGGTTTTTTTAATTCATGTTTTTAGGGTTCCGTACCCGGAGGGTACCAAGCGGAACCATATTACTAAGCCTCCGCTGTCCGTCCATTTGTCAGCGGGCTGTGTCTCATGAACCGTAATAAGTAGACAATTGAAATTTTAACAAGTTGTGTATTTCTATTGCCGCTATAATAACAAATAATAAGGGGTTCCCATACAAGAAACGTGTTTTTTCGGCGTTTCTTGCTCGATCTTAATACGGTACGGAATCCTTCGTGTGTGACTCCGACTAGCACTTGGCCGGGTTTTTATTTAATTCTTAGAATCACATCAAAAGTATTTTATACAAGGTCTCGAAATCAAAATGTTTAGTTATTACCGAGTTCATGTTTTTATCATTTTGATAGCACATGACCTAGTATTATTACCGGTTTGTCTAACCTAGAATTTTATAAACTAGACTTGTTATAAGTAGGTAAACTGTGTAGGCCACTTACGTCAGTGAAATAAATAATACAATAATATTACAATAAATAATGTATTGCATTTTAAAATTTATAAACAATGTCTTTTGCTATATTTAACACTTAATTAAGTTCTATATAAATGCTTCTATCACTACGCTGATAAGGCTTATTGTACCAGGGATGTAACGGATATCCGTATCCGCATCCGCAACTGCGGAGCATCCGCATAAATTTTGATATCCGCAAAACATCCGCATCCTCAACTTTTGATTTTAAAAGCTCCGCATCCTCATCCGCATCCTCATAATTTCTATGGGGATGTGACCCTACGTTGTTCGCACAAATAGTGAATTTTAAAAACTCGCGCCGAACTAAATGGGCGGACCGATAAGTGAGTTAGTCGACGTTCGCACGGACGTAATAAAATCGCGGCAGGATTTTATCGCGCACTGGATTTTCAACTCTTGGTGTTAAGCCACGGTTGAGAATCCAACGCGCTGGGATGCACGCGAACTTAGAAACCGCTTAGAAGGCGAAAAGGCCTGCAAGTTGCTTTTTATCAAATACTTACCTTTATTTAATTTTGAATATTAAACTTGTGAACTGAAATTTCAAATTGTGGAGTCAATCCACATTTTGAAATTTCAGTTCACAACTTTAATATTTTTTGCTAATTTTTTTTACCTACCAAATTATTACCTACAACCTATAATACAAAGGGCTATTTTTTGTACGATATCCGTATCCGCACCCTCATCCGCATCCTCAATAAGGAATTTTCTAATATCCGTATCCTCATCCGCATCCTCAAACCCGATCATCTTTATATCCTCATCCGCATCCTCATCCGTTATATGACATCCGTTACAACCCTGTATTGTACAATACTAATTAAGTCGTTTTTAACTATAGGTACAATTATACTGATTTCCAATTAATCACTGGCCAAACAAACAATATTAAAAAGTATGAGAAAATACGAACACCATATTTTATTAAAATGACTCTCAAATACTAGTACGTTTCGAGAACTTTTTAAAAAGTTTTCGAGTCACTATAGATTATACGGCAAATAAAAATCCTTAAACATAACATTGATTAAATATGATCTAATATTACAAAATGAGGGTTTCAAAAGTATAACCAAAAATTTACTGATTAACACCAGAGAACGGCAATCAAATCCTTAAACAATTTCGCTGCATACTCGAGTCACAACGACTCAGCTCTGACTCATTTTTTGAAGGCTCAGCAAAGACCATAGAGGGCCCTCTAGCTTAACAGATGATATTTCATAACATTAGGTGCTGCTGTTGAGTATTTGCATTGAAAAATTCAAAGTACCTTCAGTTGCCGAAACTGTTCCGAAATACAAAAGCAAAGTGCATTACAAAAATAAGTAAATTTAAAACAGCCTATCTATTAAATCGGACAGTTTCAGCAAATGAATACTACCAAAAATATACAGATTCCTTATTTATCATACTTCTACACATTTCCTCACGACCCATCCTGATTCTGCAACTGTTTCAGCTGCTTCAAGACGGTGTCGAGCAACTTCCTTCTGTCTCGCTCATTCTTCTTGAGTACAGAGAAGACAGAAGACTTCTGTTCTGCTTCCTTTAGTTTCTCGAGAAGCGTGGCGGCGTCGCGAGGAGTGACGAGTGAATACTTACCTCCTTCTATACCAACGTCGTGGAGGTAAGATGACCAGTCCCAACCTGTGATGAGGTCGAGGAGTTGCCTGGAAAAGAGGTTTCGAATGAGGTCATCACACGAATATTGTAAGTGCAGAAGTACGTCACACAAATATTACAAGTGCGAAAGTAAATCTATAGTGTGTTTGTTACCTCAATATAGTTATTGCTTCTACATGTGAACTTAGATGGTAGGTTTTACTATAATATGATCATTGTGGGCCCTGTCGGGCACAGCAAAGTAGGAGAGAGGAAGAGGGCTTTTTATTTGGCTACGAAGTTGTTATTACTTTATATACGTATTGTAATTATTTTATAAAAATTGCAAGTTAAAATTTTCCTTTTCACTCTAAACCATTAAACCGATTATAATGAAATTTGACAGAGGGTAGTCTGGAACCAAATAAACAAAATAGGCAAAAAATATAAAATACACAGAGTCGAAGTTGCGGACAACAACTACAATTAATATAAATAAAAGCATAAGTAATTTTGTCTGTTTGTTTGTTATCTCATCAGGTTTGAATGACTGAACAGCTCATAATGAAATTCTATAAAGAGGTAGCCTGGGATTTGGAGAACGACAAATAGTACCTATCATCCCAAATATTTATGAGGTAAGTACTCTAACAGTACCCTGGTCCTTACCTCAGACTAGCAAAGTGTTCGAGAAGCTCTCCCTCCTTGAGCCCGGGTACTGGCTCGCCTGCCGCGAACTGCTCACACTGTATGACGTCCAGGTTGAGCTGGTCTAATGCTCCCGAGGAGATCTGCTTGACGGCGGGGTCCAGCAGCAGGGCGCGGAGACGGGTTGCTATGCGGTTGGTAGCGGCGCGCACTGCTGCCACTCTGGTGAAATAAAAATTAGGCTTTAGGAATTCAAAGCATAAGTATCCAGTTCAAACAAACTTTCCCCTGATTCTTTCGTAAAGAACGAAGTATAGTAAAAATACAGTCAAGTATAGCGAACTCACCTTGCTCTCTCCGGCAGTTGTTCCAGTGACGTCAGTACTCCTGACAGGTAGCTGAGCATGTCTGTGACGAACGATGATGCCTGACCTGTTGGCTCGACTAAAACAGACAAAATAATACTTTGACTTCATTTCTTCGCAGAAAGGTTAAAGACAAGAACAGCATCCCCCTATCGTTAGTAACTGCTGTCACGCTTTTGTTAAGTGTAGTTAATGAAAACGGTAATGTTAACGTCACGTATTTTAAATTTTTGGTATTTTAAAAGAAGATTAGTTACACCTCTGCCTGACCCTTCAAGGAATACAGATTTCCCTGCCACTTTGTATTTACATAAACAAACATAACATAACATCACGCCTTGTTTCCCCGAAGGGTAGGGCAGAGGTGTCCCTGTAGCAGGTACACCCACATTTCGCCAGTTATGTTTTAAATCCCATGTAATAGGGGGCGAGCCTATTGCCATCAACCGGGCACAAATCCAAACTCCGAGCTGCTACTGAGAAATTTCAGATAGAAAAACCCAATAACACTTTGCCCGACCCGGAAATGGAACCCAGTACCTCATTCTCAACAGTAGCGCTTGCTACCACTAGACCATTATTATGTTATAAAAGTGAAACTTTTATTACATCGTCTCAAACTTTTTCGTCTGTGTGTTGCATGTCGCGTGACGGTCGGACGCGGAGTAGGGATAAAGTGAAAGGCGCTCGTCAGAGCAGCCAAGGCCAATATGGCAACGCCTATAGAAGTTTCACTTTTACCGTGGTTTCATAAAACCCCACAATCCTTTTTTATATTATGTATACGTACTTTTTTTTTACTATTTCATGGTAATTTTTTTTTGCATCAACTACCATTGGTGTAATTACTTGAAATATCAGTAAACTTTATTTTTTGTTGTTTTATCGTGTTTAGATTTCACGTCTGCGGAGTTTAGTTAAGTAATTTATTTTAATCCAGTATTTAGTAAAAATCTTTGAACTATTTTCCTACAGCACATTTAACAACATATTCTTCACTCACCTAACAGCCAGTCATAGTTCTCGAGGTCAAGAAACTCGTCCACTTTCTTCTCCAGCTTGTCGCAGATCTGCTGCTCAGCATCATCACGTGCTGCTTGAAACATACTGCCTGCCGTCTGATACAAAGTAATAACGCTGTTAAGTTTATGGTGATAAAGGTGATATTTGTATGATTAAATAATAGAAAAAATGCTTTTGGCAAGCTTGATAAAGACAAAGCCATGTATTTAACACAACAATATACACTGGAATGCTTTGAATCTAATATTGGAATCGTCTCATCATTTAGTTTTTACTAGCTTCTGCCCGCGGCTTCGCCCGCGTAGACCCTAATTATTATTTTTCTAAAATAAAAGTAGCCAAGCCCTTATAACATCAGCTATCTGTCAGTAAAAGTTTCGTCAAAATCGGCCGGAACAAACAGAGACAAATATTTTAAAAATAGTTTTTGAAGTGAAAACTTTAAGCGCGTTGAGCGATTTTTGGTAGGCGGTAAACTTATGGATTCGCGTAGTACTGAGCTATAGAATATAGATGGCGCTAATATCAGTTTTAAGTTTTTTAATAGCATTATTTATTTTTGTGAGGATTCAGAGCAACAGAATGATGATCATCATGATGATGACGAATATTGTTTATATCATGTATACCAGTTTTAAGTTTTCACTTTTGTCCGTATAAACTTACTTTATAAAAAGCTGTTATTTTGACATTACAAACACTTCAATTTTATTAATTTGTTTTTTTTATAAATACACGTTTTTTATGGTTATACCTATTTCGTTTTACATTACCTGTGTGGTAACTAGCTCCGACCCAGTGATGTTACTAATAAACTCGTACAGACATAACGTTGCGCCTTCTAAGTACTGCGTGTCCACGATGATCTGAAACAAAGTGGGAAACAGGTAAATAAGTCGACATTTCAATATCACCATAGATTTCGCTACATACTTTTAGGAAATGATTTGAGGAGCTCGTGGCTAAGGTTAAGCTACGCTTACCGCGGTCAATCCGTGGATGGATGATCATCCTTACATACTGAGACTCCTCTGTACGTCGGAAAGCACGTTAATCTGTTGGTCTCGACTGGCGTTCTTAGATCTTTGGCAGTCGTTACGGGTAGTCAGAAACCCGAAAGTCTGACAACCACTCTTACCAAGGGGTATCGTGTTACCTAGTTACTGGTTTATGGAGGTCAGATAGGCAGTCACTCCATGTAAAATACTGGTATTCAGCTGCATACGGTTAGACCGGAAGTCGACCCCAAATAGGGAAAAGATAGTCAATTGATTAAGGCGTGACTTTGCGGAAATCCAACAAGTCAATCGTCATCCTGAGAATGCCTCGTTGAGATGTGAAACACGTGTCAATTTCTTACAGAGTTTTTTATGGCTCTTTAGGACTAGTTAAGCGGAACAGGTTACTAAATATATCAACGTCTATTGTATTTTAGTTGAGGAAAAGGCTAGGCAGATGAAGACTGTTAGGAAAATCATTTATATCCAGCTATGGATAGCTTTGAATAATAGAAATAGCGCCGAATTCACAAGTTGCATTGCAAGCTTATTAATTAACACTTTCACCTATTCGGCTTCACAAAGTGTTTCTAACATAACGACTTCAAAACAGGCCGAATAAAATTGGTGATAAATTAAACTGGCTAGTGAACTCAATTTTTTATGAATGCTTTATGTTGAGAGATGCCAACACCAACTGCATCAGCGGCAGAGGTCTTTTAAACCGCGCAGACAGACAGCCGGTGAACGATCTACCGAGTAGTAAAGAGGCTGAATGTCAGCGCGAGCCCCGCAGAGTAATAACTGGTCTCTGAGACCATGACTATTTAACCGGTCAATCCTGTGGCTGCCTTAAGCTGCTACACTCAAAGCCTCCAGCCAGGGCACACATAAAACTAAGCTAAAAAAGCTAGGGTAAACGCTCGCTAAGGGCACCCCCTGTGGGGTACGAGCCTCGGCTTAGGGCGTTAACCGGAGGGAGGACATCAAAAGATGAGACGGGCTGGAACGTGCTGCGACGCGTCACGCGGTATTTATACTGCAAGCAAAAATCAACCCTCTCATCGGTGATTGGTTAATTTAATGTTGTTCATAGCTGCCCTACATCTTATTGTAAAACATAATTGTATATACATAATCTAGTCTTTTAAATATAAATTATTCGATCTGAAAACTGTTTTATTATATTCTCCTGACATCTGGTAAAGCACTAAGGAGGCCCGCGAAATTAAATTTTTCTGCGTTTTTTGCAATTTGCAGGTTAGTGTCAGGTTGTCTGCTGATTAAAATATGATTCGCGACTGTAACAAAGATAGCTGTACAGAATTGTAATCATTAGAATCAGTACAATATCTCCTTAAGTTAGAATTAGCCTCAAATGTCACGATTTCATGAAATAGTCGATGTTCACGCATCATACGCGTGTACCAGCAGCAGCGGAGGACGCGCGGCTAGAGGGGTCACACAGCTGATCGAGCCAACGGCGGCGCCCCACTAGTCGCCGACAGAGACGAACATCGACGGACGTACCGTGTGATCTAATCAAAATTATTGTTTGTAATCGGAATATATCTGTATTAAATCAAGTTATATCCAAGCGAGTCATATTTCATTTCATATCTTCAACAGTCATTCAATAGAGTAATATAAAACTTAGAGAGTTGTATTGATCATTTTTAGGGTTCCGTAGTAAACAAGGAACCCTTATAGTTTCGTCATGTCCGTCTGTCTGTCTGTCTGTCTGTCTGTCTGTCCGCGGTCTAGCTCCGAGACCCTTAGTACTAGAAAGCTGTAATTTGGCATAGGTATACATATTAATTACGCCGACAAAGTAGTAAAACAAAATTATGAAAAACATTTTTTTTTAGGGTACCTCTCATACACGTAAAGTGGTGATGTTTTATTTTTTATTTTTTTAACCCATAGTGAGGGGTATCATTGGAAAGGTCCTTTAAAAACATTGTGAGTTTGTGAAAACCATTTTTGGATTCAGGGATCCGTTTGCGAAATATTAAGCTTTAAAGTGCAAATTTTTGTTAGAGTCAAGTGTGTGTCCCCCTGCCGGCTAAATGGTTGGTTTTGGGTGTATGAAAAAAATCACAACAGTAGTTTACATAACGAAATTAAAAGGAAAACTATCACAGCTAAGTTGGCTTTACAAGTTAACGAGTAATAATCGACCAACTTAACTTTGCAGTTGCAAAAACATGTTTTCCCATACATTCCGTATGGGAGAACATATTTTTCAACTACAAAGTTAAGTTTGTTTTTGGGATAAATTCATCCCAACTACGGAACCCTTCATTGTGCGTGGTCCGACACGCACTTGGCCGGTTTTATGATTATAATTCCATAAATAAATATTTGATACGGCTCTTCTTATTATATCAACGTACGACCTGATACTGACCTGCAAATTGAAAAAAACGTAAGAAAATTTTAATTTCGCGGGCTACTCTGACGCTTTCGCCTTAAACCACGCGAATATAAATTGTTCTACTTGTAAACTCAATACTTTTACCTCAAACGATGCCTCACTTCTTGTCGTGGCCCTGTGCATATAACACCTGTACAATGAAAGAACTTTGCGAGGCCAACTCTAAAGCTGTCGACTTCTGTAATTTGCAATCATCGCTACAAGAAAAATGCTTTAGGTTGATAGTTACCTGCACCAACTGCATCAGCGGCAGCGGTCTTCTAAACAGCGCCGACAGACAGCCGGTGAAGGACCTACTGAGCAGCAAGGACGCCGAGTGTCGCGCGGCCGCGGCCCTCCGCCCTCCCCCCAGCCCGAGCCCCGCAGAGTACTTGAGCCACGCGAATATGAACTCTTTTACTTGCACGTAGACAGCTGGGACTGTGGTGGAAAATGGGAACCTGAGAAGTATATGTTAAAAGTGATAATATTTGACATTTGACGCTGAATATTTCGAAGTTGTGTCTTCCTGGTTTATCAAACAATTTCATTATTTAGGTATCAATTAAAAATGTAATCACGTTATTCAAAGAAAACGGAGAAAGCATTCTTACTCCCAACTTCAACGAGATATATTTTCATGAATTTATTTATCATGGTGTACATCATAACCCCAATGCCTGTAACCCCGATGGGTTAGGCAGAGGTGTACCTATAGTACACCCACATTTCGCCAGTTATGCTTAAGTCCCATGTAATAGGGGGCGAGCCCATTGCTATCAACCGGACACAAATCCAGACTCCAGGCTGCTACTGAGAAATTCCAGATGGAAAAACCCAATAACACTTTGTCCGACCCGAGAATCGAACCCAGGACCTCATACTTAGCAGTAGCGCTTGCGACCACTAGACCAACGAGGCAGTCATGGCGTACATTTTTTGAAAATCACCAAGTTCATCTTTATCGTTAGTAATTTTTTGCATTACTGCTTTTAAAGATGGGACTTTTTATTTGTTTTTGATTTATGACTATGAAGACACTACTTACTTCCTTGGGAAGGGTTCCGACTCCAGTTCATCTCCTTCGTATGGGAACGTGTCCATAACACCATCATATTGGTCTTGGTTCTCAACCTGAAGACAAAATAAAGAGATTTAAAGATTGACATTGAGAAGATTAAGAGATTTAAAAAGGGGCTTGTGGTTAAATGATAACAGCACGGGTCGATCAAAGGCTAAGCTACGCTTGCCGCTGGATCGTGGATAGATTCCATTACATATCGAGACCCCTCCGTGCCTCAAAAGGCAGGTTAAGCCGTTGGTCCCGGCTGACATTTGAAAAAAAAGAAAAACTATTTATTGAGACTCGCACAGAAAATCACAAAGTAAAGTAAATTAAAACATTAATATAAATAAAAAAACAAAGTAAAAATAAAAGCAGAAAGTCCTGTACGAGGCCAAAAGACTCCTATCTCAGCATGCTGCGACATTTAAAAAATAAATGTCGCAGCGCTGGTATTCTGATAGGGCCCGCAGTGATGTCACGGATAGATAGATACAGAAATAAATACAAAATAAAATAAAAAAATTGATGTGTGAAATACATTAAAAAATAAAATACATGTAGTCCGCGTGTCTGCACCCGACGTAACATCAGCTACTTGTCTATGCCTTTAGTGTCTGTGGTACTCTAGGCATCGTTGAGACAAGTAAAGAGACGCAGACGTCGGCAAAAAATTGTTATAAAACATTACGGCTGTATAATGCTACGTACTCTGTACGTGTCATATTTGTAGATATTTGTATAAAAATCCCGGAGTCTGGATTTGTGCCCGGTTGATGGCAATAGACTCGCCTCCTATTACATGGGACTTAAACATAAGTGGCGAAATGTGGGTGTACCTACTACAGGGACACCTCTGCCCAACCCTTCGGAGAACAAGGCGTGATGTTATGTTATGTTGTATAAAAGAAGCAAGATAAAAGTTACCTCTATCGGTACGAATGAGGCGTTATCGAGTATATCCCTGAACACGCCAACCCATCTTTGCATCAACACCTCAGTATAATGCTCCGCCATCTCTTGTAATAGCAACGGTATCGGATCCGTTGGAAGGCCGTAACATCTGCGAAACGGAAAAGTTAGTTTAAAATGTGAAAAATGTTGGCACAAATATTGAACTGGTGAATTCATGAATATGAAAAACTTTTGCAAAGGGACCAAATTTAAGATATAGGGAAAATAAAAAACAGTGGCACTCCGGGAGTGCCGACAGAAGTGAAAACTTGAGAAAAAATCGGCTCCGCGGTAATCAACGCGTTGATGTCTTTTTAATAATCCTTTTGATCATTAAAAAGACATCAACGCTGGTGTCGTCACAGTGTCGCGAAATCAATGGTTTAGTCCCATCTCAAAAATGCCCAACGCGCCTAAAGAAGTTTTCACTTCAAAAATATAAAAAAACAACTAAGTCATACATTTTGATTAAACACAAACTTTTTTTGCCCGCGGCTTCGCCCGCGTGAATGTCTGAAAATATCCCACGGGAACATACTACCGGGATTAAAAATACCCTATGTGTTATCCAGGTAAACGATGTATTAATTCTGTAATTTGTTTTCATTTAACTCTATTGTTTGACGCTGCGCATGCCAGTAAAGCTAAGTAGGCATGATTTTTTCCGATATCTTCAATAATCATCGTCATATTTCAGCCAATTTACACAAAACCTTAATAAATTATACACCTAAACCTTCCTCATGAATCACTCCGTCCATTGGTGAAAACCGTATGAAAATCCGTTCGGTAGTTTTTGAGTTTATCGCGTTCAGACAGACAGACGCGGCGGGGGCAGTTTGTTTTATAATATGTAGTGATGTGGTGATACTCACTTCAGTGTATTAATAAACAGCACGATTTGGTGTTTGATACTCAACATCAACGTCGGGTCCGTTATCAAGGATGTATTAGTTCTTAATGTTGAGGCGACTTTTGTCACTGACATACCCCACATGTCTAACAACCAGTCTTTTGAGACCAGACCTGGAAAAAAGAAAGAAAAACTGTATATTCCGCAAGATCAACAACCAAAAAAACAACGACGTGATCTTTTAGGGGTTCCGTTTTTTTTCTTTTCGGGGTACGGAACCCTAAAAATAACTGAAATGAAATAGTAGTACAATCATCGGCACGATTCTTGAGCGCTGACCTTCACCTGCGCAAAAGTGAGTTATTGGGTCCCTTTGGTGGTATGAAGTAAGGCGCGCGGGCGGGGTAAACTGTGATTGGCCCGTAGCGCATCGCGTCATAGCCGTCACTCGGGATTCGTTCTTTACTCCTGTTGCACGTACCTCACGACGACGAGTACAATTCCGGCCAATTTAATTGACACCAATTTTTAAACTGCATCGTTTTAATTATCTGCCAAGTTAGAACTCAAATATTTTATGTGAATTTGTTATTAATTAGACCTTTGTAATTATAATAAAAGGTGATATTTATCGAAAGCAAAGAGGGGAAAAAAAAAATTAATGTCAGTTTGTAATTATAGCAAAACTATTTTTCATTCGATTATTTTATTTCTTCGGAAGTATATTGAAGAACGTTGTTCGATACACGTGGGCATTTGTTCTTGGTTACTTACCATACTCGGCGCTGCGCGACTCGTATGAGTATCTCGCTTCGAATGCAATAACAAACTTTCCCCACTTGTTTCGAAATGTACTATAAATGAAGTTTTTATCTACACTAATATATTATAAAGAGGAAAGATTTGATTGTTTGTATTGAATAGGCTCCAAACTACTGGACCGATTTAAAAAATTCTTTCACCAGTTGAAAGCTGCCTTGGTCCTGAGTGACATAGACTACAAGGAGGGGGGGGGGGAGCGGAGCGAAGCAGATACATGTGTATTTAAATTCTTTTTAGGTATAAGATGCCAAGAAAAAACACTGTTTTAAATAGACAAGCCAGAAAACTGATTTACCATGTAAACTGTTTTATGAAAAAGGAGGCTGAAGAAGGAGTCAGAAATTTAAAACAAGTTCAAAAAAGAACAGCGGAGGCTACAAACACATCTGTTGCAACTGTGAGGCGAATTGTGAAAGAAAGTTGTGGTGATGAGTTTCTTTCTGTATTTAGAACACCAGGAAAAAAACGACCTAGAGCGAAACCTATAAACCTAGGTGTTGATAATTTTGACCAGGGAGTAATTAAAAGGTGTATATGTCACCGTAAGATTGTGAGCACCGTTAGTTTATAATCTATCGGTATTATTTCCGTTAGATCATAATCTGTCGAAAAATTGTGAACTGGGTGAAATGGGTTAGGTTAGGTTAGAACTGTGACCAACCGCGTGAGTCGAGCGAGCGCAGTAAGCGCTGCCGCGGTAGTGGCAGCGCTTACTACGCTCGTTTCTCATGGATATAATATAAACTATCGAAAAATAATGCGTTAAATCGTAAATGATTTGTCGCAGTTCACAATTTTTCGACAGTTTGCAATCTAACGGAAATAATACCGACAGATTATAAACTAACAAAGTTTATAATTTTACGGTGACATATACACAATTTTCATATCACCGAAAAAGAATTGCCCACTGTAGAAAAACTGCGAAGGAATAAGTTATAGATAGATGGTAATCAGTGTCTGATGATGGAGTAGCCAAAAGAAATGAGGGTAAATTAGTAATTAACTTCATTGTGTGAAAAATAATCCATCGCAGAGATTTAAGCGAGTTATTTTTTTAACCGTATGAACAGTGGGATGTTGACATGTGATCCCAACATTTACTGTATAAATTATACAGTACAGTGCCGTGTGAACCGCCGCTAACACTAAACTTTTACGAAACAAAGTCAACTCAAACAGCAAACAGTCTCCTTACCTGCGCCTGCGCTTAGGAGATGTTCTTCAAGTATGAAGAAGCCAAGGACTGCGTTTAAGTAGTTCTTTACTCCTACTATTGAGTCGTGTAGGTTCGTTGAGGCGGGGATTAGGACGAGACGGGCTTGTTGCTTGCGTTGTGATCTGGAAGAAAAATATATGGGAAAGATAGTTATTTGATTCAGGCGTGACCTTGCGGAAATCAACGCAGAGACTCTGTGACTCTGTGTTCAGCACTCGGTGTGGCAACACGCCATGTTCGGGTTCGCGACAAGTCAATCGTCATCTTGAGGATGCCTCGTTGAGAGGTGAAACACGTGTCGAATTCTTTCAGGAGTTTTTATGGCTCTTTAGAAATAGCTAAGCGGAACAGGTTACTATATATATCCACGTCTATTGTATTTTAGATATGGGAAAGTAAAGTCAACCGCCCGTTGAGCAGCTAGTTTATCCGTCATAAAAAAATAAGTTGGAGTCCCGTTTCTACGAAATGAAAGATTTTTGCGATTTTTGACTTTTTCTATTACTCAAACTTCAGTTGCTCCAATTTAGTTTTTTTTATCCTTAAGAAACAGCACGCGTAACATGACAACCATAGAAACGGGTTTTATCGACGGAAGAATAGACAAAATAACAGATTGTGATTTTTATCTGTCATTTTGTCTATTCTTCCGTCGACAAAACCCGTTTCTATTGAGCATCAAGAAAAGTTTTTGTGAAAATTGCCCATTTTCTTGCTGCCTGTACTTTTTTTTTTCAAAATCTTATTTGAAATCTGATTTTGATCTGTATTCACAAATACGGATCAAAATGTCTCAAAAAGTTATGGAAAGTCTCCTTAGACAGTTTTCCTGTAGTTACAATGGTGAGGACAGCTGCCCTTATTGCCCCATCTCAAAAATCCACTCTGATTATATACACCCTGGAAATATGAGAGTGCCTGAAAAGCAGTATACCTCACAGATAAAAGGTTTCAGGATATTAAACCATACTTGGTTTAATCATGTTTGATCAATAGCAAATTACTGTACAACAATATAAAAATGGAAAATATTATTGAGCCATCAACATAAGGCCAAGAAATCCTATGCTATCCTATTCCTATATACTATTAAATTAGCAATATTTGTACATATGTTTGCAACCACGTTCTCAAAAACGGTTCCAACGATTTCGATGAAAGTTACAATGTTTACTGTGTTGAAAAATCGATCTAGCTAGGGCTCATATCTAGGAAAAATCGTTTTCTCTATTTTCACTCGAGTAGAGCTCAGTCGACCAGTACCCTTATTGCGTAATACAACACAATCACAATGTCCATTGCTTCATAAGTTGGAAAAAAATCTGCCCAACAACGTAAATAACGCAATGAATGTTGTTGAACTGTCAAAATGAAACAAATTAGTCATAATCGTTTACGAACATAAGTTACGCAATTAGGGTACGGGTACTTACCATTATGGGCCAACAAACTGGTACTAATTTAGAAGAGAAGTTTAACTCCAGCTGAAGTATAAAACTCCTTTATAAATTACCTGTAATACTGTATGAAGTCATTCTTAGCACCCAGCACACTGTGGATGTGCAGACATCTGTGTAGGGGACTGAAGTCCACCAGCTCATGCGGACATTGAGGTCCAGCGGTGATATTCGTTGGTATTCCAAGCATCGCCATATCTGGATAAAGACAGATATGAATAAGACCAGAAACAGTACAATAATTAATATTTATAAAAGTAGAGTATTATAAGAAACAGCACTATCGCTGAAGTAATGAAACCTATTATGATAGCTATAAGGGAGATAAATAATAAATATTAAAATATCTGCAAGGGCTGAGTCAGTCCTATCCACCTAGATTTATATTTTCCCTTACTGTCACTTACATACAGCGAGAAAGCACTTGCAGTAATCTTTCTCGCTCTAATGAAAGGGATCTAAGAGTAACTCAGCCCTAACAAAGACTTTTTAGTCACATACCTTTTTTATTTTGGACAATGCTAGACAAACTCCTTCCCAACATTTCTTGCGTCTGCCTCAAAGCCATTGCTCCCACCTATAGAAAATAAAAGCTTACAGTTTAATATGAACAGCTTTACTGCTTAACACATCAGAAAACCATTTTTTTATGGTATGAAAAGAGCAAAAATACTCTATAGAGAGTCAGACCGGGCGTACCAGACGCCCCAAAACTGTAGGCACTGAATACTACAAAAGGCGTACTCCGCATTTTAGGTATGAACCCGTCTTGTCAAGCCAATTCAATGAGCGTAACGTAGTCAGAAGACATAAGAGTTACGCGATAGAAAGAGAGGCAACTTCTAGGTGAATATAACTGTAGGTAATTAGCGCTGTGCGACCTGAATTGCACTTTATTGTGGCATAGCAAGAGTCGCTTTTTATTTAAATGATTTTGCGGAGTGAACTATCTGTATTAATCTGTGGTAATAGTACTATTTTGAAAGCATTTGAAACAATTTGAAGTATTCATATTCTATTTATTAAACTTTGTGCACTATATAGGTACAAAGGCGGACCTAATATCTTAGGCATTCTCTACCAGTCAACCAAGGGTGGTAGAGAACATGGCAGGTACATTGTTTGTGAGTGGAAAACAAAAAAATAAAACAATAAAAAGGTATCATTACAGTAATTATAGTTAAAAGTTTAAAAAGAGGGTGACAGATAAGTTGAAAGGAAATCGTTTGGCCTGGTACGGGCATGTGATGAGGAGGGAAGAAACGCATGTGACTAAAAGAGTGATGAATATAAATGTTGATGGATGGAGCGGGAGAGGAAGGTCAAAGAAAAGATGGATGGATTGTGTGAGGAATGATATGAAAGAAAAGGAAGTGAATGATAGAGGTACGGTACGGTTGACAGGAGAGAGTGGAAGGAGAAAATGTGGTGCGCCAACCTCACGTAACGTGGGACAAGGACAGGGAGATGATGATAGTAGTTATAGTTATTATTATTTACGTGTTTTTTTCTATCTTTCTTTGTGTCATGTTTACCGCAAATAAACTAATTTCTTTATTTTTTCTTTCTACCTGGGCGACCGAGCTCAGCCCTGGTGAAAATAGAGAATGCTCATTTAATAGTATAGGATAGTACCTACTAATTCCATACTGCCATGATAGTAGGTACTTACAAATTCCATGCTGCCACGTAATTATTCTGTCATTTTAATCTTGTTCTAAACTTTAGGCGACCGAACTCTGCTGGAGTGAAAATATGGAGAAAACGAATTTTCCCATATGTGAGACCTCGCGAGATCGATTTTTCGACTCCGTAAACCCCTATATTGCTATTTTCATCGAAATCATTAGAGCCATTTCCAGAACGTGAGTACAAATATATATTCAAATATATATTTTGACAAATATTGCTTGTTTAATAATTTAGGATAATTATCTATGTTTATGGCCAGCTTTAAACAAGCTATGGCCCACTGTTTTTTTTTTTTTCAACTCAAATCTGTTTACTTTTTCCAGTAATAATAAATCAGGAATAACAATAATCTCCCTCCAACATTTAAATACCAAGTAACTGTTACTAACCAATGGGAAATGTGGAAAATGTCCTGATAAAAGTTTTGAGTATTTGAATGAGGATGGCTATAAGAGTAGGAAGACTAAAGAAACAATGTGTGGACTGTGTGTAAGATGATATGGCCAGAAAGGGGGTGACTACTATAAGACTACTCATATATTCAGTCCTTCAGACCGAAATTCGGGCATGGCGTCCAATCGCAACGGTTCTAGCGTTCGGTGCAGGAGATATTATAGTGCACAAGTATGTGAGACACAGGTGCACTCTCTTCCTTCTCTCATAGTCCGATGGGACGGCAAACCAACACGACCGGAGAGAGATCAGGCGCAGGACCAACGGCTTAACGTGCTTTCCGAGGCACAGGGGCATCACACCGCCAACAACCAAACTCCGGACTGTTACTTAGAAATTCCTGATGCAAAAACCCAGTAACACTTTGCCCGACTCGAGAATCGAACCCAGGACCTCACGCTCAGCAGTCGCGCTTGCGACCACGAGACCAACGGTACAGTCTAAGAAGAAGGCTCATACAGAAGTATCGAAGAAGACATGCAGAACCAAACCCAAAATTAATTGGGCTAAGGGGAAGGGAATGGGGATGTTACTAACCTGTGGGCTAAGCTCGCGTATATTCTCAAGGAAGTCCCTCAGGTCTGCCATAGAGGCGTCTTGTATCGCTTGTCGTAGACGCGGAATATCGGCGGAGATCTGTCCGCACCATTTGTATGGACCGACGCGAGGGAGTAACACATGTTCCAGTTGTTCCAAAGTTTTTAGAGCTGGATAGTATCTGTAAAGCAACAAAATAATCTTTTAGAAAGAAAAAAAAAACGTGTGGCACTCGGGGACTGCCGCGGTAAAGCTATTGCATAGCATTTGTAACCTCCATGACATCACGTTGCCCATGACAACATCACGTTGTCACGTTGTCATGACAACATCACGTTGTCATGGGAACCGTCATTACATGTAGGCGGAGTGGGGGGTGTTAGGTTTTATTTTCGTTACGTTACGGAATTTCTTGATTCGGTCGCCGCGCTCAAAGCCCGCGATAAAAGCTATGCAGTAGCTTAAAAAGAAAGAAAATACATTTATTTAGCACAGACAAAAAGGCACACAACACAACAACTTATAACACAAGTAAAAACTAAAAAAGGAAACAAAAACAAAGTGTGAAATAATAGCAACTCATATTATGTGGGGTTGTTACTAGAAAGATGAAACAATCACGAATGTCCTGGATATTTATCAATAAGCATTTTTGATTTATGGGAGGTTCTTAAGCTCTGCCCACACTGAGTCGATTTACTGTTTGTAAATATGTGAGCACCATGTATCTATCACATAATTAATTTATTGTTTCAATTTTAATTCTGTTTACCTATTGTGGTATAGTAATTTTATTCTAAGTGCATCGTCTTCACATATAATTATTTAACTAATGTAGATACCTATATAAAATATTGTAAAACATTTTCATACGAAAAATACCTTTTGGAAGGGGCGCGCGCGGGCGGCTAGAATTAATTCTATTATTTTGACTTTCAAAAGTGTTGATTCTCAGCCTAGTCTGAATAATTATTTTTTTATTTTGATTTCTTAGTGGTAAAACAATTACGAAGTTGACTATACAGATATAATTCATATTGCACAGATAAAAGGAAAATAAGCCAATTAGACCCTACACCACTTAAGCTCACTGTATTAAACTTATACAAATACCTTTTAGCCTCCACCTGTGACTTGAGCTTGGAGTATGTAGTCAGTAAGGGCAGACATAGCTCCATCTTTTCAATGGTAGCAGCAATGTTCAGCTCCACTCTTCGAGCCCTGATCAACTCCTCAGCTTTGGCACATAGACCTTGTAAATTAAAAAGAGTTATATTTATATACATCTTTTTGAAGAAATTTTAAATTTTTTGCTGCAGTCTATGTTGTTGATTCTTTGTTGTTATTTTGGTTTGCGAAAATAGTAAACACAAGATCTGACAGCAGTATTAGTTACTGCTCAGGGGCTCAGAATTTCAGTAATGGGTCTTCAAAGAATCTTCATCCATCATGACTTTTTACAGTTTTGTGTAGATTAAAAGCAATTTGGTTACTTACTATCAGTGGTATCTTTAACGTTAGCATCTACATTAGATATCTCCGCATGCAACTCTTCGGCATGAGACCGCACTTGTAGTAACTCACGGATTGAGTCAATAAAGCCCTGGAAACAAACAATTTATATTATTTATGTTTAGTATTGTTTACAGCATAATTAAAATAAAAGTAATCAGTTGCATGTCAAACATGAGTTTCTCAATTACATATTCTGTTATAATCCTATCAATATTTATAACAATCTACAACTCAACTGGGCTTTACTCATACATCAATCTATGATTCACAGAATATTATTCAATAAAGTTAATACAGAATCTGCCACTAGCTTTTTACACTCATAAGCAGTGTAGGAAATCGAATTTTAATCATTTAATAAGATCAGCCGTGGCCTTTGCCATAGGCACACAGAGACTCAGAACTGAGATTAAACGTTTTTGTAATACAACTGTAACTCTGAAAAAAGGCTATAAATAAAAAGATCTGCCATATAGTCACAAACATACATTTAAAACAAACACATTAACAGTATTATAGGTTATAAGAAAGAAACTGATGATGGTTCACAGTATTAATTTTACCTGGTAATGAAAGTTGCACAGCTTCTCAATTTCCTTGTC
The DNA here is from genome assembly GCA_963680765.1 of Agrochola lychnidis. Taxonomy (NCBI): domain Eukaryota; kingdom Metazoa; phylum Arthropoda; class Insecta; order Lepidoptera; family Noctuidae; genus Agrochola; species Agrochola lychnidis. The sequence continues at coordinate 21,997,304 of OY796853.1, forward strand.
ATGTTGCTTTATCCGCTCATCCAACTGCTGAACAAACGCTTCGTGGCCTTCGCCCTCGTATATCGAGCGGAAGGCCGGGCCCCAGTAGTCATCTATGCCCTCTATTTCCTAAAAAAAAGCGACAAAACGATAACAATAACATCAGTAATAAAAAACTCCTTTATTGAATTAAAATTGTAGAGAAATTGTTTACATAATCGAAAGTTTTTAGTGGAAAAACTAGTTGCATTTAGCTCCCAAAAGCGTAACTTTAGAAAATAATGCAAATAAATCAAAGTGGGTGTATACCTGGATTGTGGCATTCGTCATTGTTACAAACTATACTTCGTAACTGTTGCTGTACATATAAAAATCTTGAATAATCCCTCGTTAAGAAAAGAACACAAATACAACAAGGATATTTTTCACGATAAAAATAGTTTTTTTCCAACTCAATCAAAACACCCATTTATTATTGAATGTCACATTCATTCATTGACTTGTGACATGTTGAATTTCTGACAAATGACATAATATTGCCAAGGCCGCATTCCGAGTTACGCCAAAAGTGATAATATCGCGAATCCGACCAAAGTCCAAAGTCACAATTATTACTCAATAACTCTTATATTTTGTGACTGTTAAATTTGGTCGGATTCGCGATATTATCACTTTTATCGTAACTCGGAATGCGGCCCAATATTGCCATCACAAAACTATTCACACACTACTCACATCACAATGACGATTTCATTTTTTCAATGGCACAATGGCAGATACAGACACTATCCATTCACACTAATTACCATAAATAAAAAATATCACCACAATGTGATAAAAACTGCATCCTAATTGCGTAATACACGATCAATTACAATCTGAATCATTTTGAAACAGAGTGCTAATTCATTGCTTCATACGTTTGAAAAAAAAATCTGTTCAACAACGTAAAAACACAATGAATGTTGTTGAACTATCAAAACGAAACAGTAGATAATACCGAAACCGACACTCAAATTGGGGTCTATGGTATAACGTGGTTTAAAGTTTTGTCTCATTTTTCACCACCGACCTCGAAAGATCTAAGATTGCAGGGTTTGTGAAATAGTTTCAATATTCATGAACGTACGTCAATGTTCCGTAGAATTAAACGTTAAAAGGGATACCCACTTAAAATTTAAACTTCCGTGTTAAAAATATATTTTATTTCAATAATCAGGATTTTATACCGGCCAAGTGAAAGAAATAATAAAGTTTATTATGACACAGTTCGTGAAACAAAAAATATAATTAGGTAACAAAATAAAAATAGAAAATATTTTTTAAATGTTTATCCTAAGAGTTGCAAACGTTGCAAATAGCTGTCAAATATTATTTTATCTGTTTTGATTAATTTGGCAATATTACTGGAATAGTAAAATATTTATTATGAAATGCAATTTTAGTGGTATGAGGAACAGGGTGTAAAGTTCACTCATCCACCATAGAAAAGGGAGGATCCTCCGACCAGACGGGTGTTGTGTCTGGCGGGCAACTGCCCATCAGTCTTCTATGTATGTCTATATCTTGTATGTATGTCGATCGCTCGGTAAACTCTAACTGCGCGATGCAGGATTTGTGTGACGTCATGTCTTTTGATGCGTAGTTCGTATGTGGCGGTGTAACCGCTACACAATAATTAATATCGTAACACCGAATGTTTAGTTTTAGAAGTAAAAAGTACATTTGTGGAAACTTTCCAAATGCCTTTTTTACATCTAAAACGGTTACAACATCAAATTCAGTGTTATAATTACAATTCATTATATATTCTAGTTCGCTAGTTAGCCACATTTCGTATTTCCTGAAAATATTGCCAAATTAATCACGATGTTGCCCACTTTCAGAATAAACGCTTAGATTAAAAACAGTTGCGTGTCATACCACACATAATGAAGGGTTCTGTCATATTAAAATCTAATGTATGATGTAAATATGGCACAATCAACCGTACACAAATCCAAACTCCGGGAGAAATTCCATATGGAAAACCCAATACCACTTTGTCTGGCCCCTAAATCTATCCTAATGTATAAACTAATATTATAAATACAAAAGTGAGTTTGTTTGTAACGCTTATAGACTAAGACCTGGGTTAGGACATAGAATACTTTTTATCCCAATATTCCCACGGGATCGAGACTTATGCGGGTGAAATCGCGGGGCACAGCTGTGCCCCGCGATTTCACCCGCATAAGACTGCAGTAAGGTCATAATTATGCCTTTTAGTAAATTGTTTGTTATCTATTGATATGCAGTTTGTCAATTTCAGAAGAGAGCTATATAGCTATATAATTCGTGAAATGTGGGTGTTCTCTTCTGTGAAATTGACAAACTGCATATCAATAGATAACAAACAATTTACTAAAAGGCATAATTATAACCTTACTCTGGATTTAGCGATTCTAGTTTAAGTTGTAAGACAAGCCATGAAACGTTTTTTGATTCGCAATTTTTTTTGAAGATTTGCTCTCGATTAACAGATTCTTTGTTCTCGAATCTATAAAAAAATGTAAGTGAGTCACTATTGCCATGAATTGTGAATTAATAGATTCATTGCCTAAATTAACCGCAAGACATTATTACAGCGCAAGTAATCTCCACGAAATAGAATCAAATATTTTGGATATGGCAACTACAAACACAAAACGTCAAGTACAAGTGAATAGACATTTCCCCAGAACCAGAACAAGTCAAAAATCTGCCAATCCGGCGGACGCAGTGTTTGAGAGTGTGATTTATTTGTGGCTTTTGTCCTTTATAAATTAATTTTAATTTACAAGTCCCATGTTGCCGTAACATATATATCTGTAAAGTTATTCTCAAACCTCAATTGATTCTGTTAAGTCCGGTGGTAACCATGGCTCACTGTATACGAGTTTTGCATGGCCAGGCAAGTTCTTAATTAATTCCACGTTTTAGTAACTTAACGAATATCTATTATTATTTGACTTATAATTATATGTGTATGCAATTAATTCACGTTTGTTTACGCTATTATCGCAATTGTGTGCGATTAATAAATCCCGATAAACCATCATGAATGGATAGGTCAGGTCACGTAAAATAAGCCGTAAGAGGTCAACCGGGGTTACGATTACTATATTTATCAGGATTTCAGTTATTTATAGAGTAATTGGAGCAGTTCACGCATAGTTTGTCAAATTTTTCAAGAAATGTAATGACGTCGTAATTTTACTTCAAGGGTACCAGGACACGCGCGGCGTTCTTGGAAATCCAGCAACGATGCTTCAGCGTGTCTCCTCTCACCGCCGCGGCGGCACAAGTATGTAGAAACCACCAAAAAGTGCTATTTCAAGTGTTTTCAGTGATAATAAGATGTTGTTATGTAATCATTGTCACAATGAAAACGGTTTGTTAGGGCTTCAAGTCGGTGTTTCTGAGTGTTGTACGATGTGTTGTAGGTGGCGATGTCGAAGTTCGACCCGAATGTGCTGCCGTACGACAAGTTGACCAAGAATTTGGAAGTTGTGAAGAAGAGGTTAGGTCGTGACATGACCTTGTCTGAAAAAGTCCTGTACTCGCACTTGGACGACCCTAAAGGACAGGTAAACTGTTATGTAACACTTAACTAAGATTCTTAGAAAAAAAAGAAACAAGAAAAGCATTAAGTTAGTAAAGTATGTGACCTTTTACAAGGATACCAACCATCCTTTCAACATTAGAAGTGTCGACATGCATAAAAAATAATATTTAAGACATTTTCCTGTATGTCTCAATGATAAATTATTAATTTGAGGAAAGTCCCAAACTGCAATAATTTGAATTAAATTCTATAGGTAACATAGTTATAAAAAGTTTGTAAACAAAACATGTCATAAAAGGAATTATTAGTTCTTATCAAAGACAATGCTCACAATTTTTTATAATGTTTTGCTTATTGGCTGTGGAAATTATCAACTTCATGTTAATAAACTATTGTTAACAATACCTTTTATGATGCTTTTGTTTCAAAGTGCTAGACGCTGGTATATCTGAAAAAAACTTTCAGCATTCAATTTTAAACTATATTTGGGTGGATATAGTATGAAATTGAACAATTCCAAACTAAGCCTTCTAACTGCAATACAAAACTCTTATCTCTCTTCTTGAACTCATTCACAAAAGCTGAATGCAAATCTCTTCCATTGCACACCTTTATTTCTGATCTTAGATCCTATATTTTTCAAGATCTAACTACATTTTGACCTGTTGAGTTGTCATAGATAATACAATTAAACAATACATACTTTACTTTGTTCTTTACTTTTTTCAACAATATAATAAAACAAGAAAACAAATCAAAATTCTAAATATGTGGTTAAACTTATTTACTGTGCATAAATTCAACTGTATCTGGTTAGACTGGTAGCCGACCCCAACGTAGTTGGAAAAGACTAGGCAGATATTTTTATTGTATGCGTACTTTGCTGCTGTAACTCAGTGTCACTAACTGACAATTTTGTCTCTTCCACTGTCCTTGAAACAGCATATGAATAGCGTCCGCACGCCGTAGCTTTGTTGCGGCGGCAACAATCTCCCAGCCCTTGGAAGCCAACATGACCATTTGAATCTCTTCAACAGGAGCTCGAGCGTGGTACAAGCTACTTGCGACTACGGCCCGACAGGGTTGCTATGCAGGATGCCACCGCCCAAATGGCCATGTTACAGTTCATCTCGTCAGGACTGCCCCGCGTGGCCGTGCCCTCCACCATCCACTGTGACCACTTGATTGAGGCCCAGACTGGAGGAACCGAGGATTTGGCGAGAGCTAAGGTAAGAAGAAAGAAAGAATAAAAAATATGGTTAATTTGTCATGGAAACGTGCGTGTAAAAAAGACAAGTTAGCTTGAATACCTACTTAGTATGTGAGGGATCTACAGGTTAAGCTTACTATTCTGAAGTTCAAGCTCAGTTGATCTTTACTACAGTACATGTTTATACACTAATAAAAATAATATAATATAAATACATGTAAAAAAATACAATATAAAATAATAATATTATATTATAAAGAGAAAATATTTGTATTTTTTTTATAATGAATGAACTCAAAAACTACTGGACTGATTTAAAAAATTCTTTCACCAGTAGAATGCTATATTATCACTGACTAACTTAGGTTGTAATTTATGAAGATATCACGCGGGCAAAGCCACTTGCGGAAACTAGTATTATACTGATTGTTAGTTATCTGTTGAACTATTCACTTCTAAAACTCCTGGTACTGTTAACTCAGTAGTTAATTATGTACAAATAAGTTCTAAATGGTAAATAAATAAAAAAATCTAAAATCAGACTGCATAAAAAGTGAAATTTAAAAAAGATGGAAACAAGATGACCTATTTCTGTCTCCAATCCCACTTAAAATTTTAATATACCCAGTGACACTCGCGCAATAAAGACGAATCTAACGACATATCATTAATCAAAATCGGTTCACCCGTTTAGTAATTACGAGAGAACGTAGGAACGGACATACATAAATACAGGTCAAACACGTAACCCTCCTTTTTTGGCTTCGCCGCGGTCGGGTAACACACGATCGCAATAGGTAGGCAAAATTACCTTATTGAGACTTTTTGAAAAGACGAGAAAAATAAATATGTTTGATATGTTATCATTTTCATTTATCATTAATTAGCAAGTCCATTGACTCCAGGATAGGGTTGACCTTGACAACTGACTATAAAGGCAGGTTTATACGAGCCTAGTAATGTGACAGTACAGTAAGTCAGTCCAGTGCTAGTGGGCTCGTGTAGACAATAGTTTCAACCCAGTCCAGTAATAACTTCGCGCCATCAACTCAGTCCAGTTGACTAACCTACAGTTTATTTTCGGGCCCACTAGCTTCCCCTGCTTGACTTACTGACTTGCTGCCGATCTCGTCTACATGAACCCTCTGACTGAGTCCGAAATTCCGAGTTACTGGGTCGAGTCACTGCCATCGTATACACCAGGCATAATAATATGTTGAAGTTTACACTGTAAGTACAGTCAGCCTATAAAAGATGTATACATCGACATTAATTTACTTGATTATTATCCATAATATTGTGTCAATGTTGTTACATGCCCATTGATACAATAATAAGGAACAAAAATTGTAACCAATTAAATTAATTCATGTCGTTTTGAGGTTGACTGTACTCATTTTATAGCTAGCAATTTACTTGAATACATAAGTAGAACTCAATACTCAATATCTTTATTGCTTTACCATAATGTGTACTTAGGTGGTAATTATATAATTTAAATCATTATGGACCCTGTAGGGCACAGCAAAAAGGGTAGGAGAGAGGAAGCTCTTTTTTAGGAGATCATTGTTTTTGTGGGAACAAGTTTTAACATACATATAATCAAAGGAGATCGCGAATAAGATACCCACTAACATTTCGCTTAACTATTATTATTTATGTTTTATCTGTAAGAACAAGTTTTCCAACTAAATACAACTGTTGAAATTTTTGTATGGTACATGGATTCTATTTTGCAAGGTTGCATCTTGACATGCCTTCTCATTAACGTAAATAAAAAAATATAAACATTCATAATACAAATCCGGAATATCTTATCAGGTAAAAGGTCATGTAAAGTTTGTACTCAATACAAAATATTTTTGTACTGAATGAAAACATTTATACAATCTATACATATTATTTTTTAAATAAATTAAATTAAAGTGTCTGTTTGTAATGTCAAAATAACAGCTTTTCACTAAATGCATATGAAAGTATACACGGTATTGAATAACATTTTTTTTTAAATATATTTGTCTGTGTGTTTGTTCCGACTTATCTCCAAAACGGCAGTACCGATTTTGACGGGACTTCCACTGGCAGATAGCCGATGTTATAAGGAGTAATTTAGGCTTACTTTTATTTTTGAAAACAAATTAGAGCCCACGCGGGCGAAGCCGAGGACAACAAGTAGTTATTAAATTATAAAAATTAAGATTAATAACAATATGTAGCTATAGATATAAATGAAGAAGTCCTTATGTGAATTTTATAATTGTGAAGAACTATATATGTATACTGATAAAATCAATATGGCGATTGGCTGTGCCATACACAATAGGACACTATGAACATTAGTTGCGCATATTTTATACAGGATGACGATTTAGTGACCTGCATCCGTCAAGGGGGTGATTTCTACCTACAACAAACAACTTTCGCTATGAAACACATACAGATAGAAGATTCGTAAAAAAAAATCATACGTGTATCGAAACGAAATAGTCTGAGTATTGTTTATAGGATTTTTGAAGTGAAAACTTCTTTAGGCGCATTGGGCATTTTTGAGATGGGAAAAACAATTGAAGTCGCGACACTGTTACCGACACCTCATTTTTGTAAACGCGATTGTGCTCTTTATTTATATTACGTTACTAACGTTACGAATCAATGTTCTATGCAAGTATTTTTACTTGAAAGGTTTTGGAAGTTTTTATTTGTATACGCGATTGTGCTCTTTATTTAGATAAACTTGCGGTCCAATGTTCTATACAAGTATTTTTTTTCCACCAAGGCGATCTTGTTCAAGTTTTCACTTTTGGGGCCAGTGCCACTTTTTTTTCACTAAACCAATATGAGTTTCATGGTGAAAGGTGTTTAGTATGACGGGTAGAATCAACCCCTTGACGAATGCAGGTGTCTAAATCGCCACCCTGTATGTAACTCTGACAAACTGCATAATATTAAATCGCAACCAAAAATGACTTATTCAAAACGCCCACCCCTAGTGTTTTAGCCTAAACACAAATAAGCTAATTCATCAATAACTCCTTAGGACATCAACAAAGAAGTATACAAGTTCTTGGAGACCGCGGGCGCTAAATACGGCGTCGGTTTCTGGAAGCCGGGCTCCGGTATCATCCATCAGATCATCCTCGAGAACTACGCCTTCCCCGGACTGCTCATGATCGGAACTGACTCCCACACACCCAATGGAGGCGGTCTTGGTGGACTTTGCATTGGTAAGCGAAATGACGAAAGAAAATAGTTATTTATGCAACTGTTGTATAAAAAGGGGTATTAAAACACGAATGTCGGCTTATAATAGTATCACATGAGTGTTTTAATACCTAATTATAACAGTTGCATACAATACTTTATCTACACCCATGATATGAATCCTCTATAAAAGTTCCTGAAACTCTTGGGTGTTTGTAATTCAAGATCAAGAATAAAAAACATCCCACGAAATTCAGTACAACTGCAAGTATGTACGTCGCCTGCAGCAGCACATCACACACACATGCGTGCAGCGGGTGCTGATGTCCCCCGCTTGAACGTTGAAACGAGTTGCGTAATGAAATTTAGTACAACATTGTAACACTCATTGGGATGAGGTAATGGTTACTATGACACTGGCTGTTTTAATGTTGGCCATAAGCTAACTGTATCTGAAACTTTTATAGAGGTTTTTAGCATGGGTGTAGATAAAAGTTATTATAACAGCACAGCGGCAGCAGAAGTTTGTAAGTTATTATTTACAGCACATTATTCAATTTAATCGTGCCGACAGAGGTCTCTAAACATTTCCACTGTGCACCATTAAACGACTGACGCAATAATCGTCGTGTACATTGCACTAGGAAAGAATTGGACACTGGAAAATAATAAGTACAACATGTAAAAAAAAAAAACGTTCGATCCGTGAGGGTGTTGTTAAATATCGTACTGAGAGTCTTTATGTGGTAATTTGCAGGAAAAAAGAAAACAAAAAAATCAACCGACTTCCAAAAAAAACACTACAAAGCGAAAAATAACTTTAATTTCGGTAGTCGGTGTTTTTGGTTTTGAATTTTCGTTTTTTGCCACCAACTTCCGAAATTAAAGTTGTTTTTCGCTTTGTAGTGTTTTTTTTTTGGAAGTCGGTTGATTTTTTTTGAAAAAAGTTTTTATTTTTCTGTTTTTAGTTGTGGTACCTACCCCACACAAATTCAAATACCACTATCTGCTATATAAATAACAGTGACATCTCATCCACATACTAAGTGGGAAAAAAAATACATATTATTGAACCTAACTCAAAAACTATCCAAGCAAAGTTAATAAAATTTATATGGGACCACACGGGAAGCACTAGCTATCAAACAAAAAAAGAATCATCAAAATCGGTTGACCCAGTCGAAACTTCTGACGTAACAAACATTTAAAAAAATACAGTCGAATTGAGAACCTCCTCGTTTTGAAGTCAGTTAAAAATTACGCCGCATTTTTTTGTCAATGGGGAATTTTACCAGGTTATTACATGGGCTGCGGGCAGCCGTCGTTTAGCGGGTGTCTACAAGTCATAAACTTATGACCCCTGTTGAATATTTTCAAATTTTTATAGAATTAGGTTAATTTTGGTACCAAAAATGTGGATTTTAAATAGCAATATCTTTTTATTTTCAATAATAATAAGATTTTTTATTACTTTTTGGTAATTTTATTGCAGTACCTGTGTGCCCCTTTCGGATCGAATAGGGTTTTTTTACATATTGTATAATATAATATGTAGTGTTTCAACTCATAGATGCACTTGGTATGTACAACCAATTAATTTAAATAATAGGACGACATACCCTTATACAATAATTTTGACACAACCGCTTAATATATTATCAGCAGTTGTACATGTTAAAGGAAAGAATCTGTAAAAGTAATCTCTTGTATAAATCAAGCTATTCTAATGATAAGACTTGATTTGATTCTTACTAGATAGCAAATCTTATCTTGACGCTTGAAATGTTCCATTGTGAGATTTCAAGAAAAATTAAAGACTACTTGTGTGTAGTGACCACCTGCAAATTTCTGTCGGCCTTCTTGCCAATGTCAAGTGCTGCGTCCTTTAGATATAGCAAAATGTATCTACATTTATGCAAAACATCACGCCTGCATGCCCCGTAGGCGTAAGAAAAGGTTTTACATGCATAATGCTGTCAGTTTTTACCCGACTACAGCGAAGCAAAAAGGAGGATTATGATTTTAACTGGGATGTATGTATGAATGTTCATCTGTTACCTCATAACTTCTAAACTACCGATCATAATTTGACAAATGAGGTATCGTTGGAAGCGTTTTGATCGTCTGCTGGTTATTATAGGCTATGTGACGTCACATTAAATGTAATATGGCACCCTCTAAAAGACATAGTCATTAAATAATTTTTAATTTAATTTTTTATTGTACCATGTTGGGTATCGAATGAAAGATTTACTTAACTTTCTACCATAATCCCAGCTTCCCAGCCAGTCATCTTTCGTAGTCTGATCACCATATTTCTCCATTGTTCAGGTGTTGGTGGTGCCGATGCCGTAGACGTAATGGCCAGCATTCCATGGGAACTCAAGTGCCCTAAGGTCATTGGTGTCAAACTCACTGGTAAGTTGGTTTTACTAACATAAATTACATAGAATTTTACCTTTTTTTTGGGTGGGAAATTATCAAATAACTTCTCCCGCTCTGGGTGGAGCGGGAGGGCGTGTCAGACTCTTCCTGACTAAAACCCACCCGTGTTCCTTCAGTTGCCATGTTACGGGGGGCCACGATCTCCCTTTCGGACTTCTTCGCAGCCCCGGCATAGAATTTTACCCTAAGTTGCGTCTTGGTGGTCCTTAGAAAAAGGCTTTAAGGACTTGTCAAGAACAGGCTAATTTAGGTCCATGTCACACCAAACAGGACTCTAAATAAGTCGTGTTAGTTTATTTAGGAGTTTAATCGTAGTGATATAAAGAATATGCGCTCGTATTCGTGTTAGCCTTGACCCTAACAGGCCATAAAATAATATATTATTTTAAAGTTAAAAGCGGCCGATAAAATTTACTAACCTAACAACACTTGGCAAATCTTTTATCGATTTTCGTGACCTAAAAAAAAAATAAAGAAGTTGAAAATTAACGAAAATTTTGGTACTTACAAGTTTTCGTGAAAATCTAAATTTAAAATTAAACATATCTTTTTATCGCGTTGACTCAGGACCTTGATTTTTATACACCTAATAGGGACTATAGACTTCAGTATCTGGTATCAATTTCAACTTGCTAGGTCACCCGTTCCTGAGAAAATCGGTGGTGACACACGGACAGACGGACAAGAGAGTGATCTTATAAGGGTTCCGTTTTTTACCTTTTGAGGTACGGAACCCTAAAAATACAATTTTTGACAGCACTACTCGTGAAACAATACATTATGTAAACAATTTTCCTTTTCCAACATTAGTATCGCTATTTAAATGACGTGTGTTTCCAAGTCACCTTGTAAAGAAACTTAATAGCGCGTCACACGTACTAGTCGGTAATGAAGAGTAATATGTTGTTATGCTATTTACTGGCGTCTGCCTTACATAGTGCTATTACATTTCGTTTACACCGATATGGTAGTGAGAAACGTGACTTTTCATCTTTGCCAAGATCACATCTAGAAGATTTTTCTACATCAATTTGCTCTCCCTGTCCCTAGATGTCATTTTTTTATTTAAACTATAGTATCCCACCGCTGGACAAAAGTTTCTCACATACACTTCCACATATTCTCTATGCTGCCTTTTCTGGCCTACCGGCATTTCCTATCCCAGCAAAAACACCAGCGATTGGCGTTTTTAGTTCAAGGTCAAGGCCGAGGCGTTGAAATTTATGGTCGGTTTAAAAAAAAAAACTCCTTTTCCATCATTTGGACCGCGTAGGTATTGCACTTTTCTATGAAATAGCAGATATATTTTTAAAACCAACGAAAAATTTCAACGCAGAGCGGTTCAGAATCATGTACTGAATCCATGGTAACAGTTTTCGCGTCGATGTCCCTGCCACCCTGTATAATTATTGAATTTTGTAGTTATCTATTTTATTTTTTCGATCTCGCAAAATTTTCGGCAAGTGATAGCCAACGTGTATTATTTTAAATTGACCTTATCAATTGCAATATTTGTACTGAGTAATCTCACGCAGATTATAAGGCAACAAAATTAATCACTTAATATTACGTACTGATTTTATAATCAGTGTGACATTAACATTATGTAAACCGTAAACAATGCGCCATTCGGAAATACACTTATCTTTAAAAAATATAGGTACAAAAAATACGAATGTCTTCCCTATGTATACACGTGTCGTATTTGTACAAATATTTGTGCTATACAAAATGAACTTTATTGTAACAAGTATTGAGTATAATTTGTATTGCTCAAACAAGGCAAATCTTGGACAAATACGCCAAGTGAAGTGCCAACATTTAACATGCATACCAATGTTTTCTGAAGATCATATATTTGTACTAGTTTGATTGCACTGAAAAAAGTAGTGCATATAGATATGTTATCTGTGTTTATACACATGTAGTGTGAATGTGATAGAAATAGCTCGGTAAGATTCGTGTGGCGAGGCGCCAACCTGCCGCAGTCAATACGTAGTGGGCGAAAGAACTTTCTAGGGTTCCACAATGCTTGAACTTCGATGATTGAATAACGTAACGGTCTAGGTACAATTTGCGGCCTTTTCGGATGTTAGGGTGGATTGACACGCGAGTAAAAATACCTATTGGCTTTAAATAATAGCGGGACCTAAAATACAAATGACGACGCATTCTAGAATCGTACTCAACGAAAAATGTTGAGCTTAGAAATTGGTTTGCGTAGATCAGTGGTCGGCAAACAGCGGCTCACGAGCCGTATGCGGCTCTGCTTGTACAAATGTCGATGAGTGCGAGCGTAGGTACGCACGGGGGTTGGGGTTTCGGTCATTAACCACGATATCAAGTTTTATTCAAAATTTAAACTATATTTCAAAGATTTGTTTCCGAAGTATTTTCACCAAAAATTAACGGGACATTGAAAATTGATATTTCACTACCTTTTAAAGATTTCCAAGGTTAACTTTTTAATAAGTAAAATGCCTTCATCATGTTATTATCAGCCGATATGATGATGATGAAGGCATCCTACTTCTTAGCAAGTTAATTTTAAGAAGTGTTGTGGAGTGAAAGAGGATGGGAGTTTTAAGGATTAAGAAAAGTGTATTGAGACAGTTTGGACACACAGAAAGGATTGGCTCTCATACGAAATCTTAGTCGGTATAGTATTGATATTTAGCTCTATTGATTAATGAGTTTTCCGACCATTGGCGCAGTTAATTAAGAAACCCTTGAAGTGTGTAGGTCCGACTCTGTTACAACTTCACATGTGTTCAATTGAAAATTAATTTTAGTTTATTTGTATCATATTTTAATTATTTTTTGTTCAGTTTTAGACATATCATTTACAGGTGATATGTCAAAAATTTCAAAAGCAGAAATTAGCAAGCAGTCGGATAATCCTCATGTGAAGCAGTTTGGTGAGAAGTTAATTTGGATGTCGCAGTCTTCTGTTAGTCTTGGTATTTTGTATTGTAGTTTTCAATAATAATAATTAGTATTTAGAAAGTATTCTACACACACTTCTTTTAAATTAAAACAAATGCGCATACTTTTACAAGGTGTATCTAAAAAAACTGTAAACCTGAAAGGGGGTAGTTGTAGATATCATCATCTGCCTAGCCTTTTCCCAACTATGTTGGGGTCGGCTTCCAGTCTAACCGGATACAGCTGAATACCAGTATTTTACATGATGAGTTGTAGATAAATAGATAGATATATAAAACATTTATTCAGTGCACACAAAAGACATAGTACAACACACAAAGCCACAATTAAATAAATGATAACAAATTACATGAATATAGTAGTAGTAAAAAGGTGCCAATTTACCAAAAAGGTAAAAAAATTGCATACTTAATTAAATAAATTGAAACTATGACATACTTTAAATCAAATAACGAACAAAGTGCAGTGTAAAGAAAGAAAGAAAAAAAGTTTATTTGCGGTAAAAATGACGCAAAAAAAATATATTCGAATACGTGAGATGAGAAAAAGTTGGGGGAAGCATGCGTCACATCCACGCAAATCGGCTATCGCTCAGCATTATGCTACGACCCTATGCAAGACAGAGCCCCAGCGCTGGTTTTCAGCGACAGCCGGCGCCGACGTAATGACGTCGACCGGTGCAGCAAACAAATATTAAGACGCTGTACTATGGGACCAAGCCTTTCAGTTATACCTTGTATAAAAATATACAAAATAGGGACCGAAAACCTTTTTAAATTACGGTACAGGTATCGAAGAATTTTGGTTACTTCTACACGACTATCTACCTATCTGGGTAACCAAGAAGAAGAAACATGTTACCTCATTTAGGTTACCGTTTTAATACCGGTTACACACACACAGGCGATGCGCGGAATTTGACTAATGCTGACGGCTCGTATAAGACAGAGGTAATTTTTATTTCGATAACCGGTATTAATACTGGTCGTATTCAATTTAAGGGGTAACCTTTAAAAATACTTGTAAAAAATATAAATGTTGTAACCGTAAAAATACCCATATTGATCGTACCAGTTTCGGTCCCTGATACAAAATAATGTTTTCCATTGGCCGCGATTGACGTAGCCCGTCATTTGTTTCACTGCTATATTTAAATATTGTTAATTTTGTACGGAACTCGGCAGAAACTATTTTTACTGTTCCATTTTTAAATGTGGGCGTGTAGTGTTGTTTATAAAATATAAGAATTTAATGACGCGATATAATTGATACTGTTATAAGTTTATCGTCACGAATTTATTCTGATATCCTTTCAACTGTCATTAACGAGACAATAGAATTTAAATTGTAATCCACCTCAATGAGGCATCGTAACAGATAATGAGTTATTGCAACACTTGATATTTTCTTTGATCAATGAAAAAAATATATAAAAAAGAGATAGATAAATGAATTTATATTTTAGATTAATGTGTTCTTGGGCCGTAATATGAATATAAAAGTTACGAGAAAACGAGTTAGAAGATACATTGGTGTAACTAATCTAGTAGAAATAGGTTTGATATTTTGAATTTTTAAGACATGTTGCTTAACTTGCTTATAAAATATACAAAAGATATATTTCCTCTCTACCATAGTTGGGAAAAACAAGCAGGCCTATCCGGTAGCACTTGAGAGATAAATACAAACCAATTAACACTCTACGAAGTACTTAAGACGCAGATATATGACAGTGACCTTGAATGGTTAGCTTGCGTGTTCTGTACTGAGCTCACGCAACGCGTCGTACGTCCAGCCAGTAATAGGACTCGCTCATCAAGGAGCGCTGTCCCAAATTAGACACATTATTAATTTATTACTCGTAAAACAAAAGGTATTTTAATAAAACACGTATACTAAAAAATCAATAATTTAATTATCTTTAAAATGTTCAGAAAAATACGCTCGATAGATTTTGCGTCATTCTTAGTTTTTTATCCGCGTTAGACATAACTTTACAAATTAATTTCACTATGTAATATAAACATAATCAAAAATATGCCTATATTAAAATATTAGGAAAACGCTCTAATTTAACATATATTTTTTCCAAATCACTAACACTACTCGTTTAGACGTCATCTTCAGTATAAAATCATTAAAAGTCGGTTATCGTCCCCTTAATATCCTCCATCCACTACTCACAATGAAGAAGGCTTACATCCAACCGAAAGTACAGAGTGGTACTACAATATACCACCGAATAGTGTATTGTAGCAGTTCTCTGTACTTTTTTGATATCTGAATTAAATTGTTTAGCGGCTAAAGTAAATAAAAATAATAAAATAGCTATACAACTGGCAACTACTTTCAACTTAATAATAATATACACCGTGAAATTTGAATCACAGTTTTGCTAGAACAAACGTTATTCAGACCATGGTCTACTACCACTCTACAGAATCCAATAAAAAAAAAACATAATTGGTTTTTGAAAAACCACAAAAAAAAAACTAAGTTTAAAATGTCAAGATTATCTACTGCTTACTAAATTTCGTTTATGTAGGTACAATTCCCTGTAGACAATGTTGTGTGCCGTGCGTGGTGTGTGTTGTAGGGAGTAACGATAATCTTGACATTTTAAACTTGGTCTTTTTTGTGTTTTTTCAAAAACCAACTGTTTTTTTTTTATTGGATGCTGTAGAATGGTAGTAGACCATGGTCTGAACAACGTTTGTTCTAGCAAAACTGTGATTCAAATTTCACGGTGTATATTGAAATGTAATGATTATATCTATAACCATAATGAACTCGTCCGATTACCCTCCAGGCTTCACGTGACTATGTCACACGCGTGTACATAAACATATACATATATATACCTAGTACTAGACTTGCGACGCAGCGTTCGCATTCAATTGATACAATTTGTACAATGCATATCACGTGTCAACGACATCAAATGTACGCATATGTAAATCAGTCGATTTTAGATTGCTCAAGTATTTATTGTTGCTTTTTTGGACGTAGATATCTACGTACCTAGATACTACATATACATGTAGTATACTTTATGTACTTGTATGAGGCCAACATCAAGTGGTAACAGCTTGAATAAAGTAATTAGTTGTTTTATGTCCACTGTAGAACAGATAGAGTAGGTAGGTAGAGTAATCATGGAGTATCTTGCTCACTCTTCTACATTCTTCTTTTCGATTGGATGGTACTTTTTAGATTAGTTGAGCACATAGGTGGCCAGTGTGGCTACGTTAATAGTTACGTCCATTAGATTCCCAAAGGTGCAGGTTCTTCTACGATAGGTATAATATTTTAGAATGGGCAATTCTGTACCCTAATTGCGTAACTTATTTTCGTAAACAATTTTGCCTAATTTGTTTCATTTTGACAGTTCAACAACATTTATTGCGTTATTTACGTTGTTGAGCAGATTTTTTTTTTCCAACTTATGAAGCAATTGATTAGCAATCTCAAATCGAAACAGATTGTGTTGTATTACGCAATTAGGGTACTGTTCTCTGTAACTCTTCCAAAAGTACAAATGGTCTTAGTTTGACATATTTATTTTTTATATTACAAAATAGTATACTTCATGAAGTGCAGATATTCACAAAACAAACAAAGCCTTGTTTGTTTTATCTTCACTAATTATAAAGCAATATTAACATGAAATAGTTAACAGCAATCTTTTTGAATTGCTACTCATTCAATCATTTGTGTAGCAATTAACTTCAGGTATGGTACTTTTTGGTAGATGTAATTAAAACAGTAATGAAATATGATTTGAGCTTACTTTTGTTTTTTTTTACAAAAAAAGTAAATCTGAGATGACCTTGTTGACTCCAAAATAAGGAGACTTCACTCCAAATCAAAAGTTACATAAACAATATGTACATACGGCATTACCTGCCTGAGAGCTACTTAACATGAAATGACGAATTATCGTGACGCCACAAAAAAGCAAACAAAATGTGACGATTTGCGAAAGCCTGGTACCTACCACCGATAACGACGTTGTTATATGGTTGGTAGGTATCTACTATGTCAGAAATTTTCAGTCAGAAACATCTATTAATAAACAGGACCCAGGTTTTAGAAGTATTAGCAAGTAGAAGAAAAAAATCAAATAAATAAGGAATAATAAAAACGTTTTTTTATTTTTTATCAAAATTTATATTTCTTTCTTCCACAATTTCATCTACTATTTTAGCATTAGAAAAATAACTACAGTTATTGTATAATATTGTTGAAATTACTGCAGTTTAGAATTATTTTTTAAATGTAGGTATATAATAAATAGATTAAGATCAGCTTACATTGCTTTTCGCGAAATATCGGAGTTTATTATACGTTTAAAACTAAAGGGTGATAACCGTTATTTTTCTAATGTTATAATAAATGGAGTATAGGTGAATAATACAACTATCCAATAACAATGCATTTATATGTAGGTCCAAAAAAAATATTTGGCTCTCAACTTGGCAACGATGATATTCGGCACGGGCACTTGGCGTTATGTCGGAAAGACAGTTCTCGTGTTGTGTTGATGACATTCATCGACTATGCAATGTAATTGAAGATTGTTATATGTAGGTATATGTTTATTCCAACATTCAACACATAATATCACGTCTGTGTCTCCGAAGAGTTGAGCAGAGGTGTACCTATGTACACCCACATTTCGCCAGTTATGTTTAAGACCCATGTAATAGGGGGCGAGGCTATTGCCATCAACCGCGCACAAATCCTGATTCCGGGCTGCTGCTAAGAAATTCCTGATGGAAAACCTAATACTAATAACAACGTGCCCGACCTGGGAATCGCCCAGGATCTCCTGCTCAGCAGTAGCACTTCAACATATTCGTTAGGACTTAAAGAGAAGAGCTAACACGGGTTCTAAATGAAGGTCTAAGTAAAAGAAAATTAATATAATAGTTTTCTTTTCGCTCATACCATATCAGTAGTATACCGATCATATCCAGTTGCTTATAGACAAAGTAAGCCGCAGTTGACATTGACAGCACCCTTATTTCGTTGCAGTAAGGGCGACTTTCGTTGTTTTTTAGTGACTCTACTGACTTGAGGTTTACCTACTTACTACTTAGGTGTATTTTATATTCCGGAAACCGAGAGAATGCGTTTCATACACCTTTTTTTTGAGTGGGAAATTATCAAATAATTTTTCCCGCTCTGGGCGGAGCGGGAGACGGGAGGGCGTGTCACTCTTACCGACTACAACCCACCCGTGTTCCTTCAGTTATCATGTTGCCGGGGGCCACGATTTCCCTTTCGGACTTCTTCGTAACCCCGGCAGGCATCGGCCATAGCGGTCCCCGTCAGTTCTGCTGACATCTCTTTGAGGCGCGCGTGGAACACAATGCGCCTTCGATCCAGGCCTGCTCCTTATCGGACAGCGAGCTACGCATTGCTCACCGTCCGCAAGCCTGCGCCTACGGTTGCCGGGAATCGGCCTGCGATTCCCGACGCCCCAGGGCGTCTCCTGCGGCGGTTAGAGGCGTGAGGGCGCGAAATTTGCCTCTCCCTCACACGTTCCGCCTCCTCCTTCGTTTCAGACACCTGTCAGTTGGACAAGATTAGGAACGAATAAAGTTTAAATTCGTAAAACACCTATTCTTTTGTACTCTGGAACGCATCGGCCGGAGTGTAGTAAGATACCTATTGTAACATGGGAAAACCTAGTTGCCTAATCTGACAAAATAAACGCTATCATTATCATAAGACCGATGACAAGGGCGTAGTGACGACAAATTACTCTGCAGCAGACGTAATATAGAAAAGTTGATAAAAAAAAGGTTGGGTAGATTATTTGATATTGCAATGTGTAGGTAGTAACAAAACAAAATGTTTATTATAATTCAGGCAACAGTTACAGATAAAGCAATCAACGAAGACACGCCCCACTCTTCTTCCTAAACGCTTACAGTACAAGTGTGCAACTTTCCGCTAGTGTTTTAGTCCAGCCCGTCCCATCCTTGATCATCCCTCCGGTAAAAGCACTAAGCCGAGGCTCGTACCCCACAGGGGGCGCCCATAGCGAGCGTTCACCTAGTTTATAAGTTTTAGTTTAGTTTGTAAGTCCCTGGCTGGAGGCTTTGAGTGTAGCAGCTTAAGGCATAGGTTTGCTCGGTTAAATAGTCATGGCCTCAAAGGCCAACTATGAGATGCCCTACAGAAAAAAAAAAAATTGTGTTTTAGTATTGTCAATACACACAATTACCTATGAGTGCGTAATTAGTAAAACGAAAACACTAGTGGTCAGTTGCACACTTGTACTGTACGCGATTAGGAAGCAGAGTAGGGGGCGTCTTCGTGAATGGCACTATCTGTACAAGTTTTGTATTTTATTAGAATTCAATCTGTATAAACTGCTGGCAAAGTGTCGCCAATTTAAAAATAACCAAAAGATAAAGTTACTCCTTATTTAATAGGTCTTGTTAGTGGTGGATATTTGGACCACATTTGTCTTCTATACTATGATTTCAGGTCATTCATGCCTAATCAGAACCCCAGACCTCCTTCATCATTTTGACTTTATTCTTTCACTCAATTAACATGAACTTTATGCCCCAGGTCAGCTAAAAGGCTGGACGAGTCCCAAGGATGTGATCCTGAAGGTCGCAGGCATCCTGACAGTGAAGGGCGGTACCGGTGCCATCGTGGAGTACTACGGACCTGGTGTGGACTCCATCTCCTGCACCGGAATGGCTACTATCTGTAACATGGGTGCTGAAATCGGAGCTACCACCAGTGTGAGTATAAAATGGCAGCTAGTTAAGTGGCACTAGTGCCATTTAAATACTTTAACTGCCGTCAATCCAGCCCGTCCCATCCTTGATGTCCTCCCTCCGGTTGATGCCCTAAGCCGAGGTTCGTACCCCACAGGGAGTGCCCTTAGCGAGCGTTCACCTACTTTTAATTAGCTTAACCTGCCAGGGGTTATTCAACATAACCCCTGGCTGGAGGTTTTAAGTGTAGTAGCTTAAGGCACCCACAGGAAAGCCCGCTTAAGTAGTCATGATCTCAGAGGTCAAATACGAGATGCCCTACCTAAAAAAAAAAGAAAAATCTGCCGTCATTTTGCGCTTTTATAAATTCTAATGTGACGATATTATCGTGGACGTCTACGTCCATAAAATGTATGGGAATACGGGCACTTTATAAAGTTATTGCGGACGCAAATTTATAAACATGTTCATACATTTTACTTCCCTGTATTATTGCGATGCCGTGACGTGGACGTGGACGTCCACAATAATATCGTCGTGTTAGAAATAATAAAAGTGCACATTCGGTTAAAAACCGTAACTACTTCAAAATTGATTTTGAGGATGTGACAGTTTTGTATGAAGTGAAGTTTCAAGCTCTGTCGATAGTCTTTACTTTTAACCGTATGTGTCAGGCTACGAATTAAATACAGTAGACAGAAAGACTGAATAGTAGTAGATATTTAACTCATTTTTAATTTTAAAAAAAATAGTTACGGCCTTTCACCACTATGGCAGCAGTTTAGGTCTCACTAGATCGTCAAAGGAACTGACGCTCTTCTATCACTTGAGAAGCATGATTAGAAGTATTAGAACTAATGTTCGTTGGGAGTTCATGTTTATCTATAATTTCTAGTTTTAAAACTAGAGTGTTTGTTACTAAGCCCAAGAACTATACCATGGAATGACAACTGACGTATACTATTTTGCCTATAAACAAATGAAACTTGGTCCAAATGAGACATGTGATAATGCAGAATGGCAGTACTTATGAAGTGATTGCACTTTGAACAAGGCTAAGGTACATGGTGTCTATTGATTACTACACGCACTCTAGGTCAAAAGACACAATCTTAGTTCAGGGGCATTTACTTATCGATAAAATTATCTTCATAATGTATTACTCATCTATTAAACACATGTCTAGACTAGAGATCGTAATAAATATTATGTATTTTCTTTCAATTCAATAGGCTGACCCGGATTAACTGGGCTGATGTAAAAGTCGCTTGAAATAATTATCTCAGGGCCAACCTTATAATATAAATGTTCATGCATGTTCATTTAAATTATGGGAGATTTGTAGGCAAAGGAGACGTTTCATTTTTGTATGGGACTCCGGCCATAACATGTACACTTTAGAAAACCTGGGAAACGAACCCCTAAATACAATAAAGACTGTTTTTTTCCATAATATCTAATACTTTTTGGGCACAAAATAAAAACCGAAAATGTTTGACGTTTGTCAAGTGAAATACGACCATCGACATCTAGCCATTTTCGTCCAGAAGTACCTACAAATTTACAATCCACTAAAGCAGTTTTTTATTTTTATGATGAATCACACTTTCTAATTAATCAAAAAAGTTGTATAAGATAGCTATCTTAAAATAGTACAGAAATACATGCCTTTCATATTTATTTAAATGATGTCTACGTGATATTATTATGTTAAAATGTAACATGATTTCTGGACGAAAGCAGTATGCAAGTAAAACGACGCCATGATGAATAGAATATGGCAATAATTTGTTAAACTATTATTTTTTGTGCCGAAGTAATTAGGGGAATAAACAGGAAAGAATATTTTTCCTCAATTCGTGGAATTTTTTCCTTTTTTTACATTAACGTACACTTTATGGCCGAAAATGAAACATCTCCTTTTACCTGTTCATGGGTTGAAACAGGTTTTTTTATCTCACGCAGCGACGCGCGTTTTACTTGTGATTACCAAGTGTACAAACGCGCTGTGAATGTGTGCGTAAGCGCACACGGGTGAAGTCGGAAGTGTGTGCGTATGTGTCTTATGTACTGAAGCTACTCGCCTTCTCACACACATTCACAGCGTGTTTGTAAACTTGGTTACCACAAGTAAAGTAGAGTTTTATGCGTTGCTTCGTGCGATAAAAATATTGTAATATTCCTGTGTATAAGCGATTTTTTACTACGTCTTGGTACTAACATACATACATATTTATATAAAAATATGCAATGGAGCAAATATCAGCCAGTTGAGTAGCAGGACTAACAACCATTGAGGCCAATTCTCGTACAAAAAAAGTTCAAATTCAAGTCTAAATCTCATCTCAGCGACAATCAATGACAAAAATGAAGTTAATCTGGTTGTTCCGGAGTTCCTAAATCGTTATTGTACGGCTCGTTTGATAAAAAAAACTCTTACCATCATTCTCTTGTCCTTATTCCAATTTATTTGTGAGTCAAGTCTTTCTTCCGTACTCCTCTATTAGTTGTCATCTCGGTATCATCTCGGTATTCATCTCCTTTTTAGCCATAATATCATCATAATTATTACAATTCATATAATATTTGTGTGTACAGGTGTTCCCTTACAACAAGCGCATGGAGGCTTACCTGAAGTCGACTGGCCGCAAAGACATCGCCGGATTAGCCAACAAGTACCAAAACCTCCTCACTCCCGACGCCAAGGCACCTTATGACGAGGTAATAAGGCACAATTTACTTTGACATGGCTTTTGGAGCACAATGGAAGAACACAATGTGTTTTTAATACGAAATAAATTACTTATGACCACTTTTTTCTACCCAACAGGTAGTCGAAATCGATCTGTCAACATTGGAACCCCACGTGAACGGCCCCTTCACCCCCGATCTGGCCAACCCCATTAGCAAGCTAGGAGACATCGCCAAGAAGAACGACTGGCCAGTAGACATCCGCGTCGGTCTCATCGGATCATGCACCAACTCGTCCTACGAAGATATGGGTCGCTGCGCCAGTATTGTTAAAGAGGTCAGTTAATAAAGAGGTTATCATCAAAAAATCAAGTATCTTGACTTAGCACACGAGGTTGTCGACATGTGGGATGTGAACTTTGCAATCATTGTACCGATAATCGTTATGGTTAATGGCCTAATAGCGAAGCCTCCACCAACACCTCAGGAGGCTCTCATTGCGCGGCTGGGTCAAGGGCTTGATTCAGAAAGCAGTACTCCCAGACACCATAGTGAGGAGGTTTCTCTCTCTAGAGCCCTGACCACCGGCATCTTGGATCCTATTCCTGATGCCGATGGGCCACTATTTTTTATATTTTTAAATGTTTTATTTTTTTTTCATGATTTTATAAAAATATTTAAAAATGTAAACAATATGTACATTAAAAGAAAAGGTTATCATTCTAGGTTTAATTCTCCTCATGTCAGCTCGATAATCAATCATGAATCTTTATTTAAAACATTGAATTATTGTATCTGTTATTTTTTTATCAAGACGCAAAACGATGCCACGAACGCGCGGCGTAAATATAACGTTAACTCGAACCATTTTAAAATTTAAAATACTTGTTTCGCACATAACATTTACTTAGTTTTAAAACTTTGTTCGTATCTATGGGTGCATAATACGTCACATTTTGTTCGGAAAACCGGAAAGCGCCCTCTGTCGGCGCGACCACGCGTTCAGGTTCGAACAAAAAGTTCGAATGATCGTGTATTCGCGCGACGATCGCTTTTTAAGGCGATGATAACCAACTTTTAATGATTTTGTACTGAAGATCACGTCTAAACGAGAAGTGTTAATGATTTGGAAAAAATATGTGTTAAATTAAAGCATTTTCTTAATAACTTAATATAGGAATATTTTAGATTATGTTTATATTACATAGTGAAATTAATTTGTAAAGTTACGTCTAACGCGGATAAAAAACTGAGAATCACGCAAAATCTAACAAGCGTATTTTTCTGAAACCTTCCCAATTTAAAGATAATTTAATTATTGATCTTTTAGTTTACGTGTTTTATTAAAATACCTTTTGTTTTATGTATAATAAATTAATTAATAATACGTCTAATTTGGGACAGCGCTCCTTGATGGGCGAGTCCAATAACTGGCTAGACGTACGACGCGTTGCGTGAGCTCAGCACAGAACACGCAAGCTAACCACTCAAGGTCACTGGCATATATCTGCGTCTTAAATAGGACGCGGGGTTAGACTTGAATACTGTTTGATCAATATCTGGATTGCTCTGATTCATACTCGTATATACGCTTAAAAAACTACGTCAGAAGTCAATGGTGCCGATTCCCTTGTTCACAAACTAAACTAAATTTAAGTTCAGTGCATCTTTTTCTTTCTATTTCATTATGAAAAGGACAGAAGATAAATTTTAGTTGAGTCCTGTCAAATTAATCAGAGCCTGTCACTACTCCATACAAGTTTAGACGTGATTAAAAACTTGCCTACTAAAATTACCTCAATTTACGTCAAGCGCTGATTAATTTGACAGGACTAAACTAAAATTTATCTTCTGTTCTTTTCTTAATGAAATAGAAAGAAAAAGATGCACTGAACTTAAATTTAGTTTAGTTTGTGAACAAGAGAATCGGCACCAATGTCGCATAATTGCTTTTTTATCTGTTGACAATACTGTATATAATTAACATTATATTATTTACTAGCTGTGCCCGCGGCTTCGCTCTCTTGACTGTATATTCTATTGGGATTATGAGTTAATAGTAATGTGAAGTCATATCCTCTCCAACATGGGCTGTTTTGGAGTAACTGTCTAAATCAGTGGTCGGTAAACCGCGGCTCGCGAGCCTCATGAAGCTCTGTACAAATGTAGATGAGGGCAAGCGTAGATACGCGCGATGGGTCGGCGTTTCGGTCAAAAAGCAAAATATCAAGTTTTATTCAAAATTCAAACTATATTCCAAAGATTTATTTCCGAAGTATTTTCACCAAAAATTAACAGAACATCGAAAATTTATCATTAACTGTACCTTTCAGTTTTCCAAGGTTAACTTGTTAATAAGTAAGATGTCTTCATCATATCATTATCAGCGAATATGATGATGATGGCATCCTACTTCTTAGCAAGTTAATTTTAGGAAGCGTTGTGGAGTGAAAGAGGATGGGAGTTTTAAGGATTAAGAAAAGTGTATTGAGACAGTTTGGACACACAGAAAGGATTGGCTCTCATACGAAATCTTAGTCGTTATAGTATTGATATTTGACTCTATTGACTAATAAGTTTGCCGAACACTGCACATCAAACAGAATTTACTTCAACACTATAGTCCATCTCTTTCCAACACTTTTTTTTCTCCCTCTCTTAAGTACCCCGTTGCCTGGAAATTGGAATCCTAGCTTTCTCATAGTTACTATATTCCTATAAGCATGATCTATGCAGTATATAAACATTGTGTATCTCTCCCCAGGCGTTGAAGCACGGCGTCAAGTCCAAGGTGCCGTTCAACGTGACCCCCGGCTCTGAACAGATCCGCGCCACCATCGAGCGTGACGGCATCGCGCAAACACTCCGCGACTTTGGAGGCACCGTAAGTACTTAATAATACCAGCATTTTACTGTCCTCCTCAGGGCAAAGGCGTCTTGTCATACAAAAAGGCACGAAGATTAGTTACTACATTTGCTCAAAGTGGATTGGCGATTTCAGACTTATGTAAATACTAGCTGTGCCCCGCGGTTTCACCCGCATAAGTCTCGATCCCGTGGGAATATCGAGATAAAAAGTATCCTATGTCCTAACCCAGGTCATGGTCTATCCACGTGCCAATTAATACCAAGTTTTGCCTGCACTTCGGTATACCTGCATGTTAAGAAAATTATTGACTTACTAAATTTTTTCCTCAGGTGCTGGCTAACGCATGCGGCCCCTGCATCGGCCAGTGGGACCGCAAGGACGTCAAGAAAGGCGAGAAGAACACCATCGTGACGTCATACAACAGGAACTTCACCGGTCGTAACGACGCCAACCCCGCCACCCATTGCTTCGTCACCAGCCCCGAGCTCGTCACCGCTCTGTCTCTTGCTGGTAACATTCATTTGAGCTCTGTACAAAGTTGTCAATTATTGGCCAAAACGCTCTTCCAAAACCTCCATATCTCTCGGTTTCTCTTCATTTTGTATACTAAGATTACTACTTGAGGTTCATCGGCCTTTCAATTAACTTGAGTATCAATGCAATAGTCAAAACATTGATGACAATGGATCTTAATTAAAATAGAATTTAATAACATAACATCATAACACTACGCCTTGTTTCCCCGAAGGGTTGGCAGAGGTGTCCCTGTAGCAGGTACACCCACATTTCGCCAGATATGTTTAAGTCCCATGGAATAGGGAGCGAGCCTATTGCCATCAACCAGACACAAATCCATACTCTGAAAAATTTCTGATAGAAAAATCCAGTAACACTTTGCCAGGACCTCATGCTCAGCAGTAGCGCTTGCTACCACTAGACCAACGAGGCAGTCAATAGAATTAATCTTGCGTCATAATGTGAAGTTTTGCCTGTAATTTTTTTTAAACATGTAAAAAATACCAAGATTGCTCGTCTTTTCAATAAAATGAAAAGTACCTACACTATAAAGCCCCAATTACACGATACAGGTTATTTTCCTATGTCATACAATATAAATTAAACAATAAGTGACTTTTGACATCACTTAAACATTAGTCAGACAGTGCAATCGCACCGTGTAAATCAGGCTTAACACCTTTTATTTATGAGAACATAAACTTTAAGACCAACTGCTTATACCAAATTTATGTATTGCCACTACAAGTAAATTTTCTCCTCAGGTCGTCTGGACTTCAACCCGCTAACGGACTCGCTAACTGGCACGGACGGCAAGAAGTTCAAGCTTTCGGACCCGTTCGCCGACGAGCTGCCCTCCAGGGGATTCGACCCCGGCCAGGACACCTACCAGCACCCACCCGCCGATGGCACCAGTATGTATAGCGTTGTTAATGTACCTAGAATTTGTAATATATATATTTAAAAGAGTGTCCTTGTAGTTTCTTGCCTGTTCTTCTCCATAGAGATCTACGTTTTGGAATGGGCAACTAGCTTCAACTTTTTGACCAACTGACCAAATCTTTGACAATTCAAAAATCAACTCAACTCAAAGCAAATATTTTAATTAAACCATTTACAGGCGCAAATGGTTTAATTGAAATAATTGCTTTGAGTTTATTGAGGAGATTGAAGTGATATACGATATAATATGTATTCGGTATACATATTATAAATTGCAATTCGCCAATACAATCGCAATGGCCATTCGCAAATTACGTCACATCTTTTTCATAATTATTGGAGTCCGGTCCTTGTCACAGGTGGTCATATTTATGTGGCCACCCCCTCTCCTTGGTGTGACGTTACATATTTAGCAATTTTCAATAAAATCTCATAATAGTATTGAGAGTTGGTAATACTTGTAAAGTTTTTCGTTAGAGTTGAAATTTAGATTTGTACACGTGAATCCAAAAAGCGTATGACCCTTGTCACACAATGTCACACTTTGTTGACCCCATCCCTCCCCCTTAACGTGAGACGTAATTTATGGAATATTGATAGATAAGCTAACAGTAATCAATAAAGGTTGCTTTAAATTAACTCGACTCTAGTTTTAACTAAGCAAGAGTAAGCATCTACAGCACAAACATGTTCTCCACCCACAGAGGTACAAGTGGACGTAGCCCCGACCTCGGACCGTCTGCAACTCCTGGCGCCCTTCGAAAAGTGGGACGGCAAGGACCTGACGGACCTGACCATCCTTATCAAGGTCAAGGGCAAGTGCACCACCGACCACATCTCCGCCGCCGGACCCTGGCTCAAGTACCGCGGACATCTCGACAACATCTCCAATAACATGTTTATTACGTAAGTCTTCATTTTATAATTATCCCACACTGCCTTGCTTACTATTGTCAAGTTCTTCTAACTCAACAGCGAGCTGTGTGTGCAGGAAGGGCCTACTAGGGACTAGGAACTGTTGAAGGGTGGGCGTTTTGAGTGACTATCTTATGTAATTTTTATTTTTCCCCAACAAGTTATCCCAGCAATGGGACACAGTGGAAGATATAAAATATTGCTATCGACTTTGTACGACTAATCGATTTACCCATTATTATTTCCACCAAAATCGATTGGAATAGTCCTGATTTCATATTAGAGCGTTCTATTTAATTCTTATTAATAGCTGTTTTCTGAAGACTTCAGCAACATGTCTATGTTGCAATCGTATTATTGGAACTCAAAGTTGCACAATATTTTTAGGAATTTGATGTTCGGGAAAAATATGTTTAACAACTGTGTTTCAATTTTGTTTCCTAATAACTACGGAGCTTGAGATCATTGTCTATAGAATACTATCAAAATAATGTGCATCATGTTAAAATAACATTATCTTGAATACATTACAATATTTTAAGTTTAACTTTTAATTACCCTATGATGTTTCCTGAAATAAAAATCGATAAGAAGGCCCTATTTGTTACATTTTCAAGATACATAAACCGGATATGCCAAACTCATCTAGGTAGTTAATGAAAATCTTAAAATCATTCACTGACAGACAACGGACAGCCTAAACTTTGGTCTAAAAGGATTAAAGGACTTGTCCTAAAATGGTTTATTATTATTCAATAATTCTAACCAGGATAAGTTAATTATATTTGGATAGACACCCCAAAAATTAGTGGTTCTAACTATATCATACATTTTTAAAGACCTCCAATTTTGAGAAAAATCGTTTTTTATTTTAGTTAGAATTTACTCCTAAAACGAACAAACCTTTCTAATTATCTAGGATAATATAGTGAACACACCCCATAAAATAGTAAACTTGTCAAAATTGACACATGTTACTGTCATCACTGTCAATTGATTGACAGTAATGACTGTACCATGTGTCAATTTATCTCATATTTGTCATAGTTGCCATCAACAAATAAAATGTTTGTACTTTAAATAGTTTATAATTTTTCTCTTAAATGGAGGGGTCTAAAAATATAATTTCAGTGGTTCCTAGTTCCATATTTTGTCGTTTTTATTTAGGTGTAGTTTGATGCTGGTTAGATTTTTCTTGGAATAAAAAACCAACGTCCCTACAAAAAGTGGACATCTCCTTTTGCACAAGAATTCCTTAAATAACGAAAGTGAGCAGCACTAAGAAAGGATATCAAAAATCCTTAATTCCAAATAATCTCCTAAAGGAGTTAAAAAGGAATCAACGTTTGTATGAAAGTTCCGTAATTTTTGACGAATCCCGTCGAGCACATGGCTTGTCATCACTGCGCTGGGTAACCGCACAACCGTGCTGGTTTGCCAGCTTGCCAAACCAGTGCTGTAGGCTGGTAGCTCTGTCTCGCATAGTGTCACAACATTATGCTGTGCGATAGCCGTTTTGCGTGGATGTGACGTATATTTTTTCCGCAAATAAACATTTTTTTTTTCTTTTCTATTTTTCACTATAAACTCGCAATTATCCCACAGCGCCACAAACGCCGAGAACGGTGAACTGAACAAGGTCCGCAACCAGAAGACCGGCGAGTGGGGCCCGGTCCCGGCCACGGCGCGCGCCTACAAGGCGGCCGGCGTGCCGTGGGTCGTGATCGGCGACGAGAACTACGGCGAGGGCTCCTCGCGCGAGCACGCCGCGCTCGAGCCCAGGCATCTGGGCGGCAGGGCCATCATCGTCAAGTCGTTCGCTAGGTAACATCCTGTTTAAATTTATTTAACCGTTTATGTACACACACGAAAAAAGAACGGAAACATACGTACAAAGGTGATGCTTATTTCTAAAGAAATCTCTTCCAGCATACTTGCGATAGGTACGTAGATAAAAAGAGATATAGAAACCGTGTGTAAGAGTAGAAAAGAAAATAATAAACATTAAATTTAAAAAAAACATATTTTATTTAAATACAAAATGCGAATATAATATACACATACATACTTCTATTTAATTTGTGGGCTGAATATGGTCAATGTTGGCTCAAAAGTTCTGTTCTGATGTTCTTCTGTTACTTTCTGATGTTTTAAGAAATGCAAAATAATTCCATAAATGATTTTCATCCAGTGAAACAAAAAAAATTAACAGCAATATGTAGCTGTAGCCTTCAAAATAATAATAATTTTAGGACTAAGACCTAATCAGTAACCACTGCTCTCAAAACGGTGAGGGAAAACGTCGTGAGGTCGTGTCCTAAAACCAAAAAAGGATTGTGTGGTTTTATGAAACCACGGTAAAAGTGAAACTTCTATAGGCGCCGCCATATTGGCCTTGGCTGCTCTGACGAGCGCCTTTCACTTTATCCCTACTCCGCGGCCGACCGTCACGCGACATGCAACACACAGACGAAAAAGTTTGAGACAATGTAATAAAAGTTTCACTTTAAAAAATTCTAAGACATATCCACTCTCTCTCACCGAGAGGAGGCCTGTGTCCCAGCAGTGGGAACAATATAGGCTGATTATGTTGTTGTAGTTCTGTGATGCACATTGCCGCACTAGTACGAAAATAACAAAGTAAAAAGCACGCGTGTTAAAGACACTGCATTGTGAAGCTAAAACAGATTCAATAAGAGACACTTCACGAGCAAATGTTGAAAATAAATGAATTATTTCTCCAGGATTCACGAGACCAACCTGAAGAAGCAAGGTATGTTGCCGATGACGTTCGCGAACGCCTCCGACTACGACAAGATCCAGCCCGATGACAAGATCTCGCTGCTCGGACTCAAATCCTTCGCACCTGGCAAGGTAACGTACCAAAGAACCAAACCAATACTTACGTCTTGTTCATTAAAGCTAAGCGCACATTACAGCCGCATCGGGTCGCAGCACATCGCATATCAAAACAAAAAAGCGCGGTGCGAACTGTCTGTACTGTGCGATGGTTCATACATAATGGACGAAAATGATGTTGGAAGTTTTTGCAATGCGGTGCGGCTCGTCCAAATCTACATCAGCCTTTATAAAGAATATTAGGATCTGACCGTGGCAAAGTAAAAAAAAAGGTTTAGTCATCTCCCTTTCCCTGAATTTGAACAAGTTTTGTTGCTCAACAAAAAATAATTTAAATGTAAAAAATTCTATACGTTTGAAATGCGGTTCAAATCGCTTTCGACTTAGCAGTTGGTCAACTAAAATCGAACCGTGTGTACCCGGTTTAAGCGGAATTCCAACCCCTCACGCGTTTAATTTCTGATAATACGCGGTCCTTATGTTACCGACGAAAGCAAAGTCAGACTGTTTATCGTTATTATTTCTAGCCTGTATTGTCTCATCTAGTATGTAGACATTAGACATGGGAAGGGGAGTAGCGGCATTAGGGTAGCGCGCGGTTGGACGACCGCCCAGGACGCCCAACGCAAACTAACCGCCTTTTATTTCTCTATCTTTTCTGTTATTTAACTCTTTTTTTATCCGATTGCGGGACAGCAAAGACAGGGTTATGTTGTTCTCTAACTTTTCTGTACAAGTCGACAAAGTTTAGGATTTTTTTTATATGAATGGGCCAAAGAAGAGATGCAGCAGGGCGCAAAAAAAAATATTGAACTCGCTCTTTTAATTTTTTTTAGAATTCAGACTAAAGATTTCAGGCGAAAGTTTTAGAATTCAGACTTCAGAGAACGCAGGGTGCGTTCTCTGAAGTCTGAAATCTAAAAACTTTTCTGCATTAAAGAAATCCTAAGTTTTCCGTGGCGGGATGCTGAAATTTTTGAGCTCGCTTTAGCATCCTGCATTTTCCTATTCCTCTAGAACAAAAGCTACAATTTTCGCCTCTCTACTCTCCAAGAGTAGTGGGCGCCATAGAAATCTCACCCGAGGCGCCGGTATTGCTAAAACCGGCTCTGGGGACGGGTACCTGGCGAATCCGGCACTTTTTAGGATCCGGCCGGTAACGAGGCCAAATGCCCAGTAATTTTTCGAAATTGATTATACACGCGTCACAGCATGTTAGCGCTGCCTGGTACCCTGCCGGAAATCTGGCGTTAGCCATGCCGGGTACCTGACCTTGTATCTGGCGTCAGCCATGCCGGGTACCGGGCAAGACCATTACCCGTCTCGTGTACTAAGTATGTAATTGTATCTAAATCAAATTATATTTTTATTTACAGCCCATTGAATGCGAGATCAAGCACAAAGATGGCAAGACGGAAAAGATCATGCTGAACCACTCTTTCAACGAGCAGCAGATCGCCTGGTTCCAGGCCGGCTCCGCACTCAACAGGATGAAGGAAATCGCCGCCAAGAAGTGAACGCGCGCTCGCCCCATTTTATAATAATCTTGCACTGGACGCCCGAGCCTGAAAGTAGGGTAATTTTAGACGTGTAGCAATATCGAGCCAAATGTAAAAATAAAACCGCACGTGCTGCGTTCGTGAAATACCACCGGCCCGTATCGGTCGCGTTCGTTTGCATTCGTATCAGCCTTTAGTAAGAATAATTGTTAGGAAAATCATTGTTATCGACATCGATTTTAGTATTTAATCGCCGATCTTAGAAAAATAGGATTTTTTTTATAAGTATTCAGTTTGTAGCTGATTTCGCACAGATACACATGCGTATGTACATGTGTCAAATAAACGTTTTTATTGTATTTTTATTTATTTATTTTACGTACACATGCGACATGCCAAGAAGCAGGACTTCTTTGTTTGCCTTTAAGTAAATTTTTTTAAGGCTTAATTTGTTTTAATCAAGACTTGTAAATAAATCCTGCAACTGAATATTTAACCACTAAATCCTGTCGATTTAAAACATTGCAGACTGTTGAAAACACAATTATTATGGTATAGCTATAGAAATTACGTCTGAACACCAATTAGAACCAGATTCAGACTTTTCAGACTCGAGGGTCAAGCGCGAACTCTGATTATGCAAATATATTTCAGTAGTGGTCTATAATATATCGATAGATCATGTAATCGTAGTGTTTATCATCAAACTATTGTATTCTCAACAGAACTCATGTTTCAAATGTGTGGATTAAAATCAAATCGAATTATATAATATTTATAATGTTAAGCTAAAATCGATGAATATCAATCAACCCTATGCTGTAGGCCGTCAAAATATGTGATCAAGTGATCATATTAATTATGATACTTTAAGATGGTGGCTCAGGTCTCGGAAACTAATAAGTGGACGGCCATATTATTGATATGAGTAAATAATGTAATGTTAGGGTTATCAGTGTTTTCACTAACGCCTTAATTCCCGGTGCAAGTAAGCTGTTACCATGTAGTTCAATGTATATTTTAGCGCATTTCTCATTATTCAGACAATACTTAGTCAGGCGGTGATGAATCTAAATAGCTGTAGTACAAAAATCATCATTTCAAATGATTTTATAATATTAATTAATTTATAATTACATATATTTACCAAACTTGAGAAATATACGTTACTTATTATTTTATGTGCATTATATTATTACACCTTTACCCCTCTTCCATGTTATTATTTTTATCAGAATTATGCAGTGCATTCAGACAGATTGGAACAAATACAAAAGAAATTCATGAGATACTTAAGTCACAGATTTCTTTAGTTATATGTGCTTAGTACCTACCCTAATTGCGTAATACAACACAATCACAATTTGTTTCGATTTGAAACAGATTGCTAATCCATTGCTTCATAAGTTGGAAAAAAAATCTGTTCAACAACGTAAATAACGCAATGAATGTTGTTGAAATGTCAAAATGAAAGAAATCTCGCGAAATTGTTTACGAAAATAAGTTACGCAATTAAGGGTATAGGTTACTTTAAAATCCCCTGAGTTCAATCTCTAAACGCAAAATATATGATGTTCATGTAAATAATAACAGCGCGGTTCTCGACGTCTGAACGCACACTTGAACGAGATACTATTATCTCATCTGTGACGAGATGTAGGTACATACCTACATATTTATATTTAGGTATGTAACGTTAGTCCTAAACCGATTGTTGGCATTTGCTAAATAAGTAAGTATAGCAAAATAGAGCAATTTTGAACGGTCTAACAACCCAACTTCAAAGAAAAAAATAAAGCCTTGACTGTGTCATTTGGTCTAGTGGTTACAAGTTTGTGTGAGTGCCGAGCATAGGGTCCTTAG
This sequence comes from Agrochola lychnidis, assembly GCA_963680765.1. NCBI lineage: Eukaryota > Metazoa > Arthropoda > Insecta > Lepidoptera > Noctuidae > Agrochola > Agrochola lychnidis. Next base: position 22,031,568 of record OY796853.1, read on the forward strand.
TTCGATTTCCTAACTAGTCAGGTTGCTGTGGGTTTTTACTAGAGCAATTTCTTTAGCAGCTGTTTTGTTGTGCCCAGCAGTACTGTCACCCCTTATCAATTACATAGAAAGAACTGTGGCGGCATCTCCAACGCCACATGCGAACTACGCATCACACTGACGCCACGCAAAATTCTGCATCGCGCAAGCAGTTTACCGCGCGACGAGTATATACATACATATACAACGTCCCGACATCAATCGTCGGGTAGAGTACGCCACAGCAGTATTCCTCGACATGCAAAATGCATTCGACCGGGTCTGGCACACCAGCTTAATATAGGTACAAGCTCACCCTCACCACAGCGCCCCGTCGCTTGATACCGGTGGTTTCCTCCTTCCTACAGAATAGGTCTATTAAGGTTTCAGTAGAGAACGAGCTCTGCAGCGCCCTGTCACCGCGGGGGAGCCGCTGGGGAGCTGTGTCTCGTTTGCGTTGTACTCTGTGTATAGCGAAACTCGCGCTGTACGGCTGTACGCCGATAACGCTGCGTATATCACCACTTCAGTGTCGGCTGACCACGCGGCCATCAAAATCAGCAGGCTCAGCAAATGGAGACTGTCGGTGAACGAAGACGCAGGCAATCATCGTCTCGTCACCTGGCCGTAATAATAGACCCACCGAGTCTTGAGCTCATGGGGACCGAAGTCAAGTGGACCAAGACTGACAAGTACCTGAGGGTCACACTCGACAGCCGGCTCTCCATGGGCCCGCACGTCGTCGCACGGGAAAAGGTAACTAGGAACCTCCTCCGCCCGGTGCTCTCGTCACGCCTCCCCATGCAAGTCAAGCTAGGGATCTACAAGACCTACGTGCGACCGCAACTCACCTGCGCCGCCCCGGCTTGGCTCGCCCTCACGGCTGAGACCCACAGAAACAAGCTCCGGACGCAGCAAAACTACGTGCTGCGTTAGATTACCAAAGCTCCTCGATTCGTGAGGAATTTTGTAATCCGCAGGGACCTGCGTGTCGAGAGCATCGACGACTTCTGCACTAACCTGGCGAGGAGGATATTCGCGCGTGGTGACCTCTCTGAACAGCACCACATCAGGGACATTGCACCATGGAGCGCGCGACCGCCCAACCACAAACGCTTCCCGCGCGACATCATCACCGACGTCGCCCAATAACCACCGGACCTGACGCCTGATTATGTCACCTTCACCTTCACACGACCTAATCAAGATAAAAGAACTCCACGCTCACTACATAACACTTCTAAGTTAACATAGACGTCAAGCACGCGGCTCACACACACGACTCCACACTCGCAAAAAAACACAAAAAATAACACGAGAGATGTACCATCGGGGTAACGCATATCTAACCAATTTGAAAACAAAATCCCGTGCACACGACCCTTTTTAGGGTTCCGTAGGAAACAAGGAACCCTTATAGTTTCGTCATGTCCGTCTGTCTGTCTATCCGCGGTCTAGCTCCGAGACCCTTAGTACTAGAAAGCTGTAATTTGGCATAAGTATAAATATTAATTACGCCGACAAAGTGGTAAAACAAAATTATGAAAAACATTTTTTTTCAGGGTACCTACCTCTCATACACGTAAAGTGGTGATGTTTTGTTTTTATTTTTTTAATCCATGGTGAGGGGTATCATTGGAAAGGTCCTTTAAAAACGTTGTGAGTTTGTGAAAACCATTTTTGGATTCAGGGATCCGTTTGCGAAATATTAAGCTTTAAACTGCTAATTTTTGTTAGAGTCAAGTGTCCCCCCCCCGCCGGCTAAATGGTTGATTTTGAGTGTGTGAAAAAAATCACAGCAGTAGTTTATATAACGAAATTAAAAGGAAAACTATCACAGCTAAGTAGGCTTTACATGTTAACGAGTAATAATCGACCAACTTAACTTTGCAGTTGCAAAAACATGTTTTCCCATACATTCCGTATGGGAGAACATATTTTTCAACTACAAAGTTAAGTTTGTTTTTGGGATAAATTCATCCCAACTACGGAACCCTTCATTGTGCGTGGTCCGACACGCACTTGGCCGGTTTTTTTTTCGTAGGTAAGCGTTACTATAGCCACAAGAATAGCGGCCGAGCGCTGCAAGCAAGAATAGTCCTTACAGTGTACAGATAACAGATATGCGTTTTTTCGATATTACATACACCTCAAGTCACTCGATACTAACTACAACGCCCCGCGCTCTGCAACGCTACTGGCTAGATCTGTTACGTTGTTGGGGGCCCGAGCGGGGACTGTGGGGTGAGCTTCCACTGTAGGTACAGTAAGTAGGTAGCGCCAACCAAAACCGACCCCCTCGTTGCTAGATCAGCCTTTGCTGGGCCTTCTCTAGGGAACTAGGGATCTCACCCGGAAGGGGTCGCACGGGCGTCGTGAAGCACTTCGGGCGCTCCTACACCCCAGAACGCTGAGGGGAGGCAAACCCCTCGGCAACTTGGTGTGCATTGGTACTTTAATGCATTGCATTAAAGCACTGCCACCCTCGGGAAGGCGAGAGAGAAAGGGGAACCCAACGACCGACCCCCAATTTTGAGGGTTGAGAGAACTATAACTCCTCGGGCAAGGGGCCATGAAGCCCCAACGCCGATTCCTTGCGCCTCCCCCCCAGACAGAATGCCCTTCTAGTCAGAGGATCCTGAACTTTACACCATTGCACATGCCCCTATACTTCAATGAACTATAATATAGTTCAATGTGGGTTATCCGGCTAATCCTTCAGGAATACAGGTTTGATGTTGTTATGGTAAGCAAATCAGTTTTGCTGCTGGTTTTTAACCCTCTTCAAAATAAGGAGGAGATTCTCAGTTAGTTGGAATCTTTTATTTTTTTCTGCAACAACTTTGAGTACCATGTCAAAAGTGTATGTGAATTATGTTTTGAGTATAGGGTGGTCTACAATTCTACATAAAATAATACAAAGACATAGTGTAAAACTATTTTATTGTGTCAATAGCTTAATCTTCATTGTCCTCATTATCGCTGTCAGCGTTGATGTTGAAGTAACGCAGCTCGTATGAGTCGTGAGCAGAAGCCACCACTCGCAGCCAATCACGAAGGTTGTTCTTCTTGAGGTACCTCTTTGTCAAGTACTTCAGATACCTCTTTGAGAAGGGAATGTCTGGAAAAGAAGATAACATTATGTTAGATTCTGAGTATGAAACATCTCACTAGGAACTATCTATTAACTCAACAAAGTTGTATGAACCAGCGATTGTTCATAAGAAAAATACACTCGAAACAACAATATAAGATTGAAACCCATTGAGCGCTTACATGTAAGCGGCATCTAGCAAGTGATCTTTGATGGGTTAAATCATTTAAGTTAAAACAAATAGCCAGTGGCCAAGACTATTTATGAGTAGTTTTTGATAAAACTGTGCTACATAGTTCTTTGCATAACATCACGCTTTGTTTCCCCAAAGGGTTGGCATAGGTGTCCCTATAGCAGGTACACCCACATTTCGCCAGTTATGTTTAAGTCCCATATAATAGGGGGTGAGCCTATTGCCATCAACCGGACACAAATCCAGACTCCAAGCTGTCACTGAGAAATTTCAAATAGAAAAACCCAATAACACTGCCCCGACCTGGGAATCGAACCCAGGACCTCATGCTCAGCAGTAGCACTTGCGACCACTAGACCAACGAGGCAGTCAGACATAGTTCTTTGTTTTCTCAATAGAGTCAGCCAGAGTACTTTCATCAAGCACTACAAAAATAATTACAATAGAACGCACCAGATTTGTATGCTGTAGCCGAGACCAAAAGAGGGTTATGTTTACAAAATATATTGTAATTCAATAATACTTCTACAGTCAAGAAGTTGAAACAGTCAGTATATCTTCAGAGATACATTGACTGTTTCAACTTCTTGAAAGTCTCAGGATTGTGACCAACTTTGCAAAATTCTCAAGCCTAATCAATGAGGAATCATTGATTGAATAACAATGGTGACAATAAAAATGTGATTATAATAATTATTATTTAGCACTCTTTATTTTAGCATTAATATTGGCCAATCTGCACTGGTCCATCCATCATCAGAATAAGTGTTAAAATCCAAGCATAAACACTATCTGATGATAACGTGTCATGAAAGAGAACACAAAAGAATTTGAGAACTGGGACAATCCTAGTAATTAAGAATTTCTCCACAAGAAAACGTGCTAAACATTGGATAAACGTTGACAATAAATAAAAGCATTGTTGAAAATAGCTACTAACCTGCGTTGATGGAGATTTTTGTCTTGTCCCTAGCGATGACAACGTGATTGCCTAGGTTATTTGTTTTGCCCTCAACTTTGACGCGCTCCTTCAGATATCTCTCGAAGTTGCCGACGTCGAGGATGCTATCCTCAGCGGGGTGTGTGCAGTCGATCATGAACTTCAGGTTGATCTTCCGCTTGATGCCTTTGCCGCGGATTTTACCACCTTTGACTCCTTTCTTACCAGTCTTCTGGTGCAGTTGGGCTTTTTTAGCCACGGGTTTCTTTGCAACTGCCATCTCGGCAACCTGGAATGTTCGTAGATAATTTATAACACACTACAATACTATAATTCTTAGATTTTTTAGAGATTTTGTCGAATAACCTACCAAACACGTGTAGAGCAGTTACCGTAAAAACTGCAAAATGGCCGACACAAACGTCATTTTTTGGTAAAGTTGTCATATCTGAATGGATTATTGCCATGTTAAAAAATTCTAATCGAAATATTATAGAATGATACATGGACCGCTACCACTGCCATCACAGGTTAACCGGATCCATCTTTTACGTGGTGTAGTATGTTACGGTCACAGAGCATGTAACTGTTGCGGTCTTGTGGACTCGTTTAGTAAGGAGAAGAAGAAATATTATGGCATCGCAGTCTCGTGAAATTTAACGTTCCATGGTTTTTTGGCATGTTTGTTTGCCTATTTTACGACCCAGGCCGCATTCCGAGTTACGATAAAAGTGATAATATCACGAATCCGACCAAATTTAATAGTCACAAAATATAAGAGTTATTGAGTAATAATTGTGACTACCGACTTTGGTCGGATTCGCGATATTATCACTTTTGGCGTAACTCGGAATGCGGCCAAAGATGACCTATAACGTCATTTCCAAAAATGTGCTCACGAGAATGCATGTGCATGTATCAGGAGATAGATGCCTTCATTTTTGTAATGATCTACATAGTAGTAGTAGTCATTAATTTTGAGTCACCCTTTGCTTTGCTCATTGATAATGATGATTTATATTCAGAGCCCGCGAAATTCAAATTTTCCTAACGTTACGTTCAGTAAATATAAAATTCAATTCCAAAGGAAATTCCGCACATTCGTCATTTTAATTAGTATCCGGCCCAAATCCTCCTGGTTACGCTTAGGTGCTTTGATAAATGTTAATTAAAGATTAGAGTAGTGGTAGGATGTACTCAACCCCGTCTCCCCGTAATAAGAACGTATTTGTCAAGATCTCGAACGAGATTTCGAGTAGAGATGCAACGAATATTCGGCATTATTCGGTATTCGGCCTATTCGGTCATTTTTTCCAGTATTCGGTATTCGGCCGAATACTACTTACTATTCGGCCGAATACCGAATATCTTATAAAAGGAAATAAAAAAGCAATTTAATCAAAACATTAATTTATCAAATAATCATTAATTGTGAAAACAAGAGTATTGATGTTTTTTTAATATTTAAAATTAATTAAAGGCAAATTGTGATGAATAAAAACAAGTTTTTCAGCATTTGTTGGTAAGAGACGATTGCGCTTTTCTTCATACACAATACCTGCTTCTGAGAATAGTCTCTCACTATAAACACTACTGCACGGTGACGACAGGTATTTTTTAACAAATAATATAAGCTCCCAAAGCGAAGCCATTTTAGACAATATACATTATTTTTTAAATGCGATATCATAAAATACAGCAAGTTGTGACACGACTTGCCGGCTACTGAGCCAAATACTCCCCGCCTCGTCACCGCCGCACGCACTGCACCAAAACGTATCGTAACTTGTTCGCGTGAAGTGTACTGGATCTCCCGCCGAATATTCGGCGGCCGAATATTCGGTATTCGGCTGAGACCGCCGCCGAATATTCGGTATTCGGTATTCGGCCAAATCACTATTCGTTGCATCTCTAATTTCGAGACTGAGTGAGCGCAACTTAGCACACTATGCTTCTTAAGAAGGAATAATATTATTCAATTATGAATTTATAATAAGCGTGATGAATGTATGCTGATTTGTTGCGTTATATATATGCGTAGGTAGTGCAAATGATTACCTATTATTAAACGTTGATTTAACGTACAGACGCCAGCACATCAAGCTACCCGAAACTGTCAAATTTTCCCAATCAACTTTGAACCTTAAACTTCAGCGATAAAGTTGAAAATCTATTAAATAAATTTGACAGATTGTAGTAGCTTGATGTGCTGGCGTCTGTACCTACCATTTTTTTGGATTCGTTTCATATTTTTTATTTATAAAATATGACACAATTACCCTAAGTAGGTGTAGTTTTCATTTTACGAATGAAAAAAAACGCATTATTTCAACAAGTTGCTGACATTTCGATCTAAAAAACGAGATCTCGCACGGCAATATGACGTGATCTCATTTTCGAAATCGAGATAGCCATTGGTGCCGATTCCCTTGTTCACAAACTAAACTAAATTTAAGTTCAGTGCTTCTTTTTCTTTCTATTTAATTAAGAAAAGGACAGAAGATATATTTTAGTTTAGTCCTGTCAAATTAATAAGCGCTTGACGTAAATTGACGTAATTTTAGGCCGCATTCCGTGTTACGTTAAAAGTGATAATATCGCGAATCCGACCAAAGTCCAAAGTCACAATTTTTACTCAATAACCCTTATGTTTTGTGACTATTAAATTTGGTCGGATACGCGATATAATCACTTTTGGCGTAACTCGGAATGCGGCCTTAGTTGGCAAGTTTTTAATCACGTCGAAACTTGTATGGAGACTGACAGGCGCTGATTAATTTGACAGGACTAAACTAAAATTTATCTTCTGTCCTTTTCTTAATGAAATAGAAAGAAAAAGATGCACTGAACTTAAATTTAGTTTAGTTTGTGAACAAGGGAATCGGCACCAATGTCGATACCATTGCAGCACGCTTAGCATGACCGCAATAGAAACGGGTTTTGTCGACGGAAGAATAGACAAAATGACAGATTGTGATTGTTTATCTGTCATTTTGTTTCGGCAAAACCCGTTTCTATGGTCGTCAAGCTACGCGTACAGACTTGGCACGCGAAACCTCAGTTGCCATCTCGACTCGAGATTGCATTTCCTTAGTCGGAATCGGAACGTATAAACGAGACACAATGCATACCTAATTATTGTACCTACAGTATCTATGAATGTAGCATAAGTACTGATAAATGAAGTTTATCAAAATCAAATAGGTACACTTCAATTTACCTAAATACATGTTGTAGCGAATTAGCAATACCTACGGTCAACATAGTGTTCAGGCCATATAGTACCTATTGCTTTCCTACTTTGTTTACTGCTCTACCGCGCAATGTTATTTTTATCTACATATCAAACAAAATACATACAATATTCAGTAGGTACAGTCAGCTGCAGAGAAATCTCACCTAGCGATGTAAAAATACGTTGCTAAGGGGTGAGATTTCTCTGCAAACCTATAGTAAAGACACATTTCGCCAGTTATGTTTAAGCGAGACTAATTGTCATCAACCGGGCACAAATCCAGACTCCGGGCTGTTACTGAGAAATTCCATAAAGAATAACCCAATAACACTTTGGCCAACCTGGGAATTGAACCGGCACCCTAATTGCGTAATACAACACAATCACAATTTGTTTCGATTTGAAACAGATTACTAATCCATTGCTTCATAAGTTGGAAAAAAATCTGTTCAACAACGTAAATAACGCAATGAATGTTGTTGAAATGTCAAAATGAAACAAATTTCGCGAAATTGTTTACGAAAATGAGTTACGCAATTAGGGTACGGACCTCATGCTCAGCAGTAGCGCTTGCGACCACTAGACCAACAAGGCAAAAAAGTGAAAATAAAAACAGTTGTGTGGTGTCGGTGTTGTGTGATAATACGATAATATCGGGGCGTGCAGTATTGCAGATTTTAGCCGGGAAAGTCCCACAGAGTTTTAACTTTAGCCGCTGGTATCGATCGGGTGATCGATACCAGCGGCTAAAGTTAATAAAGCCTTTAGGTTTCTTCTCAATGAAACTCTTGGAAACAAAGAGTCGCGGTGTGTGTTACTGCAGGAAATAATCTGAATGATTGCCCATAAATTCGATCAGTCAGAGGCTTCAGAGCTCTGCTAGTTACTATATTTTTTATTTAGCCTAGATACATTTTTATACCTTTATTTATAGGGATTATGTTAATTAGTAGGGTACTTAATTTTATAATCTTAATCTTCTTAATATAATATATAAATTATTGCTTAATAAATATAAACTACTCAACCGATTTTAATCAAATTTGCACACCGTGTGCAGTTTGATCCAACTTAAAAGATAGGATAGGTAGGGTAGGTAGGGTAGGTAGGGTAGGTAGGGAGGGTAGGTAGGTAGGGTAGTAGGGTTGTAAGTGATAAAGATGGTCCACCCCAAACAAATACGGCAAAACAACGTTTGCAGGATCAGCTAGTTATTATATACTTTTGAAAGCCAGGCTGACCTATACATACCTACCCAAGAGGTACTATGCATTTTACAGTCCCTACGTACACAAATGCCGTCACAGAAAACGAGCGGAAATCGAGTCGAGAAGTAAAGATAAATATTTAGATCTTGCAGTATCACATCTGGATTAGGTAACTGTCTGCTGTACTACGGGACTGACCATATTTTATATCAATTTTGGCTGAAATTATGAGGGTGCACGTTTGATCGAGGGCACCTAGCATAAAGACTACTTTGGCTGTGGTTGTGCCTACCTTCTAAAATAATATCATCCTACTTCCTACTGTATGTATATAAATATAATAATAAATATACAGGATGGCAGGGACATTCATAGAAAAGTGCAATACCTACGCGGTCAAAATGTATGGATGGAACAGCTGATTTAAAAAAAAATAACCGACGAAAAATTTCAACGCAGGGGGATTCAGAATCATGTACTGAAGCCATGGTAACGTTTCCGCGTCGATGTCACACAGTGTACAGTATGTTAACAAACAGAGGGCGTTCCCGTTAACCCGCAATAGTATAACATCCATACATGCTAAAAAAATATTAACATTGAAAATAAAAAGGTTTTTTTTATTAAAAAAATATTCACAAAAAATATTAAATTGATACCTAAAAGAAACAACACTCTGTACACGCGCAATTGTATTTCAACGTGGAAAAGTGCTACAACTGCGCCTGTACAGGCTGTTTCTTTTACGTATTAATTAATTAATTTATTTGCATGTACGCTATAGTATTGCGGGTTAACGGGAACGCCCTCTGTTAGTTACCATACGGTATATATGCATACCTTTATTACAATATTATAAACGCGAAAGTTTGTGAGGATGGATGGATGGACGTTTGTTACTCTTTCATACCAAAACTGATGAACAGATTTGGATGAAATTTAGCACACAGATAGTTTATCCTGTACCCTAATGGCGTAACTTATTTTCGTAAGTTTACAAAAAAAAAAAAAAGAAAATGGATATTTCAAATACACTGCGGTTGATGACTTTTTTTGCTTTTTCATGTTTAGATATCAATACACTCGTTCACGTCTGCGGAGTTAATTTAATTAATTTGACCCTGTAACTACATAGTATAGAGTCCGACCAAAAACGTTTTATTTTTTCGGCCGTGTACGTCCGACCAAACCAAAAAGCGGAAAACAAACCTACTAATATTCAAACGATCTGTTGATCTAAGCGAGAAAAATCTGTTTTTTTGCATTTTTACCATCATTTCAAGTTGCTGAAAGTATCGATCAATTTTCTCTGAATAAATGAATTAAAAGTATTGATATTTGTCAGCAGTAATTATTTTCAGTCACTTTTTAAATGATTTTTTTTTCCAAAAAATAAAAATCAACCGACTTCTACTACAAAGTGAAAAATAAGTTATATTTCACATTGTTGTTTTTTTTTTTTTTGGAAGTTGGTTGATTTTTTTTTGTAATATCATCATCCACATACTATGTGGGAAAAAATACGTATTATGGAAGCTAACTCAATAACTACCCAAGCAAAGTTATAAAAAATTATATGGGACCACCTCTGAAGTATGACCTACCAAACAAAAAAAGAATCATTAAAATCAATTCATAGTTGGTGGAGTAATCATGTAACAAACATACAAAAAAAAACATACAGTTGAATGAGAACCTCCTCCTTTTGGAAGTCGGTTAAAAATTTACGAAAATGGGTATATCGGCCGAAAACCGGAAACGAAATTCAGTCGAATTATAACATAAACTCGCACTTTTTTCGCATGGGTGTAGGCAGACATTATATGGAACTTCTAATATGAGTAATATGACCTAATTAGAAGTTCTGTAGATTATGTGATAAGTAATTTGATATACCTAGATACCTATCAAATTACCCATATCTTTGATATAGATACCTCTCTATATCAAAGGTACATACTACATAGTTACCTTAGTACATAACAAAGGGGACGCTCACCAACTTGTACAAAGGGGAGCGGTTATAAGCGTAAGACTATTGTCTTCGCTTCACCTCGGTGATATTATTTCCCATGAATGAACAACGCCAGTCGGCGACCGAGGTCACGGCGATTTTTTACCTGTAGTGATGTAATGCTTCACATTTTTCATACGAGTCACATTCGCACATTCGTAAGACGCGCAGCCTCTCTTTGTTATTGTCTTAGTTTGTCTGAATTATTTGTACATTCAGCAAGTTTCTTGACAATGTCTTTGTGGAATATCCGGCGGGAGTTTTCAAACTATAAGAAAGTCGAGCATGCGCATTACGTTATCATGGCATCGTGAACTTCGTGACTTCTCGTACCAATACGCAAGCCCGAAAGGCGCAAGGCCCACAAACGCAGTTTATTTACGCCGTGCACGGAAGCTGTCGGTTCGTGCCTCAGCGTATAAACCTATTTTTGTAGTTAACCTCACTTCTTCGTGTTACTCACAAGTGAATCATAATTTGAATAAAAGTTTGGAGTTTAATGTGTTGAAGTGCAATTTTATAACTCTACCGAAATTATTAGGCCTTTTGTGAGTTTCGAGAATGTACCGTACCGATTGTGTTTATGTTCAAAAATGTAATCGGTTTGGTTGATTATTGGATCGATATTCGAAACAAAACAACCGAGGTGTTTCACAAATGATATTAGAATGGATAATTGTTTTGTCGCCTGCGGCTGTGACGACTATGAAGGAATAACAAAATCTGACTTGGATCGTTTCACGGACAAAATCGAAAATGTTCTCAACGATGAGAGAGGAAGAAAATTGTTCAGGAATTTTATGCACACCTCAAAAATGGAAGCTGGACGTCGAGCGCTCGGTGTTTGGGAGCACATAGAAAGATTGCTTAGTTATAAAGAGAACGCTGAAAGCGGATCTCGATCCCACAGCAATTACCTGGATGACGTATACAATTTGTTAGATAAAGCAGAAAGAATAGAAGAAATAGATTTCACTACAATGGAGAGGCTTACTATTGCACTAGAATCAGATAATAAGGAAGGAATTGTTGAAGGGTTGCAGTTGTTAAAAGTAGAGACAACGAAAGCACTTAGAAGGGAATACAGTGCTTTTAGGCAGCGTTTTATACCGTCAAAATAACCACCGCTAGAAACACGCAGTGCCTTGTGAATTTTTATAGAGGTACTTTATATTATTACAAACTGTACTGTATTACTTGGTAGTTCTTGACGGCACTGCTTGCTCACAAAGGTCAATGTCAAGTCAAATGTAGTACAAAATATTGAATAATTCAGCATTCCGCCGCACGCCAAGATGTGAAGAAATACCGGGCAGTGCCGGGTACCGGGTTCTATACTACCCACGTAGTTTTTAAAGTTCGCGCCGATTTGAGTCCTCAAATTGGAAGTGGAGATTTTGCCACAATCAAAATGTTCGGTGTTCCATTTTCTAGACGTGTTTAGTTGTAACTTGTTACACATTTTAAGTACAATGTACATATGTATTTGTGATTTCCGATGTTGTTTTCCGTCCTTATTTTCGTTAGGTATGTGATGTTTTGTTTCCACCATTATAACGTGTACTTACCTATTAAATCGCTAGTGTGAAGCTTTTCGATAATAATTTGTAAGGAAAATAAATTATTTATTGTGATCGTTGTTGTTTTCTTGGTAATCATCGCGGTCGAGCGTTTAACTACAGGATATAACATCGTTATCTTGGGAGGAGTTATATTATCAATATCATTGAAGTCAACGTATTATTATTTTATTAAATGTAACAGTACATTGGGCAGTTAGTATTCTTTAGTGTGTAGGCACAATCTTCTTAGGCCACGCCTTTATACCTATCTAAATGATAAAATGGATTCCACGATTGGTGACTACAATGATGCACTTAAGTTGTTATCAAAGTGGATTTTTGATAAGTACAATGCACATTAATACCCGATATGTTCTATTTTAGTAGGTACCTTGATGCCTACATTTATTCAAATACAGTAGCCTTATCAGTAGCAAGTTTCTTGCTAAACCACAACTAATTGAATACTTCGTAATTTAATATGAAAGGGTGCGAGTGTACCTAATAACCATTATAATCTATAAAAATAATAAAAATATGTTTCCATCTGCCATTTAATAAAATTGCACAATATTGTACATTACATTAAAAACTGCATTAAATTTGAAAAGTTTTTCTTTCACCCAAGTTCTTGACAATGTTTACGTAAAATATCTAGAGGCAGCTGCCTTTTATTGAAATATAATATGAATGACTACAGTTGTCAAGAACTGAATTAGTACATTATTGGATTCAATTCATCATTAGATAGATGATTCTAAATATTTACAATTTTAAAATCGGAAAGTCCTAAATATTTAAAACAATTTAGTACATTCTGAATTCTTAAAAAAATATGATACAATTCAATGAATACATAAAATAAATGGACAGCTTAAAACTAAAGCGTAACTTATAATAAATTTAATATTCTTGAGATATATTCCATTGATATTATCTTATCACAATTATCTAGAGTCCATGTCTCCTTGTGTAATCGTGTTGTGTACATTAAGATTAATAAAAATTACTTATAAATATTTTCATCACTGCACTTTCATTTCATGTTGTTATAATGTTGATTATGTCTAGGTTTTCTTCCAAGAGTAGTACATTTCTAGTGGCTTGTTCACCTGCAGAATAAATAAACAAAATGTCATAACCATGTTAATTTATAGTTATAAATAGTTGTTGCATAAACTATGTATTCATAGTAATAGGGATAATAGTGGTCAGCCCCGGATCTAGATTTTTTTTGGCGGGGCAAATACTGCCATCTGCCGCTCCCCGCCAATTTTTGTTAGGCGACGAAATTCAAATTTTCTCAAAATGAAAATTTTGGCAGCAACATAATCAAATTTTGGCCGCATTCCGAGTTACGATAAAAGTGATTATATCGCGTATCCGACCAAATTTAATAGTCACAAAACATAAGGGTTATTGAGTAATAATTGTGACTTTGGACTTTGGTCGGATTCGCGATATTTTCGATTTTAACGTAACACGGAATGCGGCCTTTATCGATCGATAATGCGTCAATCCAACAGGGGCGCCAAAACTGTTATGCTGCGCGTCTCATTTATTGCAGTTGCTGTGTGCTGGCTGGTGAACTTGTCTGCTACGCTTGAATTTATCGCCCCCTGAAGTTGGCGCCCGGGGCACGTCATTGCATTTCAACATGCATATGTCTTTTAGGGATTTCAATTAATATAAATACACTTCATGCGCACAATATTTTCTGAGCAATGTTCAAACATAACATCATGACTGTATTCCCGAAAGGGTAGACAGACATAGTAAATCAACATTTCGGGAGTCTATTTCCAGCAAGCAAGCATAGATCCAGACTGGGCTGTTACTAGTAAATTACTAACGGGAATATCTAATAACACTGCATGACCTGTACCCTAATTACATAATACCTGATCAAATCTGTTTCAATTTGAAACAGTTTGCTAATCCATTGCTTCAAGTTGGAAAAAAAAATCTGCTCAACATCGTAAATAACGCAATGAATATTGTTGAACTGACAAAATGAAACAAATTAGTCATAATTGTTTACGAAAATAAGTTACGTAATTAGAGTACTAGGGATCCTATCACCCACACTCAGCAGTCGTACTATCATAGTCCTCAAACAGGTTTTATTATTATTTAGAACATAATGTCAAACCTTAGTTTTTACCTTCCAAAACTTATCATTGATCTGGCGCAGAGTTTGCGAGCCAGCCAACGGCACGAACTGCCCAGGTGCTGGTGCAACATAGATGCAGAAGTTTAGCAGACGGTATGCCTCTGGCAGCTCAGCATCCAGGTCTAGGGTGAGACGCATCGCCAAGTACTTGCTCAGGTGGTCAACTGGAAACATAGATTTGGCATTTAATTAAGAAATCTATAGCTTTTAAGAGAAGGTTAAGATTTAATGATGCATGTTCTCAAAATTTAATTTAGGCAAGTTACATTATATCTTTTCTAGCAATAGGTAAGTGCTTTCTAACATATCTTTCTAACGAGGCATGATGCCTCAACAGGGGAGGCTTAATAATGTTTAGAATACAAACCCTAAAAACTATGTATGTTTTGTTTGATACAAATTGGATTAATAACTTAAGAATTGTGACAGCAAGAGCTTTTACACAACATATTTAACAACATATTTATTTTTTTGAAGCTCAAGAGAAATAGATCTTGGACTATAAGTACATAATTCATTGAGAAGCCCAATAGTTACCTAAATTGAAGACCTTGGTAATTTTCTATCCATTTACCAATGTTATACATAAGGTGTTAATTTGAACCACTTTAAACACACAAGTCTCTAGGAATATGTTATTTTTATTTTATATGTAAACCTTGATTTGATACTTGTCTTCAAGTATAACTTTATCGTTACTTTGAATCTGTAGCAGACAATTTGCAAGAGTTGCTAATATAATTTTTCTCTAGATATTATTACTTACTTAGCTGTTTATTGACCCCAAGTCTCCCTATTCCAATACTAATAGTACCTTTTCCATTCTTTGGAGTCAGATTGTGTAATTTTTGGTAAGTAATAGCTCTATTTTCATAAAATTAACACATAATTTATATGACCTAAATAATCATGTACTGTTTTGTAACAGTTGCACTTACCAGAAGCATTGGCAGTGGTCTTCAAGTATCTTACAGAGCTGTCTCTAAGAGCCCTCATCAGCTGGTTGTCTCCAGTCATCTCAGTGGGGTGCGGCTTGAACACCAGCTCTATTTCATTGGGGTTCAGAGGCTCCCCCTCGCCTTCTGTGTCCATTGAGTTTTCACCTTCAGTTCTGAAATAAATCATGCACAAACCGTTATTAATAGGTATAAGATTAATTACATAAATATGCCAATCTAACAAGTTTCTGGAAAAGCAGAGTACTGGGTGTTGTGGCACAGAACCAGACTTATTACACAACATGTAAGAGCATGTTCAGTTCAATGTTTAGATGTAGTTGTAGCGGTTACATCGCTACATACAAACTATATATCAAAAAGATATGACACCACGTAAATCCTGCATTGTGCAATTAGAGTTTATTGCATGAACAACATATATAAGACTATCCATCTGACTTAAACCATTGGGCAGTTGCCCGCCAGACACAATACCAGTCTGGTCGGAGGATCTGGTCTTTTCTATAGAGGATGAGTGAACTTTACACCCTGTTCCTCAAGCCTCTAAATAGTCATTGCTATTCATCACAGTGCAGTGAATTAGCAGTATGTTGTAAAATTCATTAATAGTTGTTAAAACTTAAAAGTGTGTCATAGAAAGGGGTTTGACGCATTTGGTGCACATCTCAACTTGTACACCATGCTCAAATGGTGAACTTAGCAACTGGTGCACTTCTCATATGGCACACTTCGCAACTGGTGCACTTCTCAATTGGTGCACTTCGCAAAAAGAGCACTTTTAAGATGAGTGGAGATTTGGAAAAATTGTATAAAAATTAAAGAATCTTTGGTTTTGTGTAGGTAATTTTCTTAAAAATACAATCAACAAAATAATTTTAATTAACTCTACATAATCACTATAACATTTTTATTTTTTCAAAAATAAAAAAAAGTCACTCGGAAATAATAAAAATATAATTATGTAAGAAAAAATTAGATTTACAGCAAAAAGTTATCATAATAAAGACGTGATATAATATCATATGAATAACCTTTATAATATTATAATTTAAACTGTACTTCTTTTAGTTATAGTTATTATTATTAATTAAATAAAAGCTTTAAATTAAATTACATAATCACTAATATAATAATTGGAGAAACATGATCTTTTTTTTTTCTTTTTATAGCTTTTATTTAATTAATAGTAACAATTACTAAGTAAGAAACGAAGGTTTATCTATATTATTTATAACCTGTTTTTGTGAAACAGATTATGATTTAATTTAAAGCTTTTATTTAATTAATAATAATAACTATAACTAAAAGAAGTACAGTTTAAATCATAATATTATAAAGGTTATAGATATAATATGATATTATATCATGTCTTTACTATGATAACTTTTTGCTGTAAATCTAATTTTTTCTTACATAATTATATTTTTATTATTTCCGAGAGACTTTTTTTATTTTTGAAAAAATAAAAATGTTATAGTGATTATGTAGAGTTAATTTAAAATTATTTTATTGATTGTATTTTTAAGAAAATTACCTACGCAAAACCAAAGATTCTTTCATTTTTAGACAATTTTTCCAAATCTCCACTCATCTTAAAAAGTGCTCCTTTTGCGAAGTGCACCAATTGAGAAGTGCACCAGTTGCGAAGTGTGCCATATGAGAAGTGCACCAGTTGCTAAGTTCACCATTTGAGCATGGTGTACAAGTTGAGATGTGCACCAAATGCGTCAAACCCATAGAAAGTTGTATAAGAATACTATCAGAATATACTATATTCTGATAGTATTCTTATACAACTTTCCACATACCTAAGTAGTACATCAAAATGGACAAAGTATAACTTTAATAAAATCTAAACATTGAAAATCAAATTGTTGGTCACACTCTAGCTTTACTTTTGTAATATACTAATTATGTTATAACTTTGGAATTAAAAAATATTCAGAAGGAAATGCCCTTTTTATGTCAAAGTCAAATTATTTATTTCAATTAGGCACATAAAAGGCATTTTCGAATGTCAAAATTTACAAAAGATAGAATTGATTCTAGTCACCCCTTCCAAAAGGTAGTTTTTTTTATGGAGAAGAATGGGCAAGAAATGTATGTATGTAAGTATGGTCTCTCTAACAAAGCCACAAATTGGGAGTTGCAGTTGAGATGACATGGCACAACCAGCCATAAAGTTGCTGCAATATACAGTTCTGAAGGTAGTAATATAAACATAACAAACCGGCCATCACTTGATTCACTCTCCTCACTCCTCTCAGAAGTTAAAATAGACTTGGCCCTTTTAGTGATGCTTGTGTTTTTTGAAATTGAACTGATATTAGACGGCACAGGGGATGGTGTGCTCCTCACTGAGGCTGGGTTGGATGTAGACTGGCCTGATGGTGTTGGGATACCCGTAGTAGACGTCCCATCCTTGGGAGCAGCAGGAACTGTCCCTGTACTACCATTCTGAGCATTCTCTGTGTTGTTACCGTTTGAGTTAGAAGTGTTACTGTTAGTATCGTCGTGATTCTTCCTAGATCTCTGAGGCCTGTTTTGAGACTGCAGTTTTATTCCCTCTGTAATAGAGTTGACTAACGACGCCTGAGAGTGTGACATACTGAGTTTTGTCAACAGCCGCTCCTGGTGAGCTTCATACTCATCTCTGCTGGGGTATATTTTTGAGATCAACAAATCAAAGTTTGGGTCTGGCCTCAATGAGCGTTTCGACACCAACTTCTTTCGACATGTAGGGCATTCCTTGTTGCCAGAACGAAGGGCAGTTATGATACAGTCGTTGCAGAATCTGTGGAGGCATTCTTTTGTAGTCATGGTTTTCTTGAGCATGTCTAAACAAATTGGACACATTAATTCACTGTGTAAACTGCGGGGGGACACCGCGATCTCAGTGGCGTCGGTTATCACCTCCTGCGGCGTACGGTGAAGCTCATACAGGGAGAGCTCCCAAGTTTTATTCTGGGAAGGCTCTGTTGACGACATTTTTGTGGTTTTGTAATGTCGCACTGAAGAACTATTTAGTTTTTGTCTTTCCGTAAATGACAAACTGCACCGCAACCACCATTTTGGCTTATACACTAGTGATGTGTTATTCATTCACTTTCGAAATGTCACGTCGTAGTGGTGACATCTCTTTTTCTAATTCGAATAAGAATTAGTTGAGAAAAAAAATCGACTAAAGTACCACCACTGATAGATTAAAGTTGTAGCGACAAAAAAATCCAACGTTTTTTATAGCGTTACTTGACTCAATCAATAGGTTTCTTTATTTTATAGGATAGATCAAATCATCATACATTGTTTGTTTCATATTTGTTCACTAGATGGCGTTAGGGGTTGGGTTTCCCATCGTGTATGCTACTACCAGCATAGCCCATAAGTGAGTATGATCCTTGTTCAGAAGCTTCCGGAGTTCAAAGACCTGTGGAAAGTATTAGGACAAATGGGCACGCAGTGGTTTGGTCGACATCATCGAGGCAGTCTGGAACACAGATTGGACAAATAAGGGTGTATAGTCCGTGCATTCCATTTATATATTAGTCTATGGTGCAATCCACGACGACGCGCCCCACTCCGCGATTACTGTACTGTAAGCTGAACTCTAGTAAGGCGCGGAGCGGAGTGGGGCGCGTTTTCGTGGATTACGCGGACTATACTAGGTATTTTGCCTGTTCGTAGGGGAGCGGGGAGGTCTTTGTTCAGCTGTTGTTTCAGCAGGATCTAAAAAGGTGTTCTTTAACTGTTCGGTTCTTCTACAATGTTCCTTCTCAAATTAAAAGGCATATACCTAAAAGGTCTTCTTGTACTATTTCTCGATAAAACTGTGTAATAAAATAACGTACCTAATCTCAAAATCACAATAGTTAAGATACGGACGGTGGTTATCTTTTGTCAGACTCTTACTGACTAAAACCCACCCGTGTTCCTTCAGTTGCCATGTTGCTAGGGGCCACGGTATCCCTTTCGTACTTTTCCGCAACCCCGGCGGAGACGGTGGTTATCTGAAGGCATAATTACGTTTCCCATTAGAAAGATAGGATAGGTGCAGTTCACATTAGTTTATTTTCGTAATTCGTAAGTACTTAAGCAATTCAACAAACATCAAGAACCGTTTCTATTTTCTGATCTATTCGAAAGATTATAATTTCCTTCATTTCTGTCCTTTGATTAATTTAAATACCTAGCAAAGCAATATATAAGCAAAAGTAAAGCAATGGATTTTTTAAATAAAGTATTACAGTAGATATGTACCTACTACCGATCTAACTGTTAGGTACAGACGCCAGCACATCAAGCTACTACAATCTGTCAAATTTATTTAATAGATTTTCAACTTTGTCGCTGAAAGTTAAGGTTCAAAGTTGATTGGGAAAATTTGACAGTTTCGGGTAGCTTGATGTGCTGGCGTCTGTACTCCAATTTATTTATGTTTGGTAAATGTAAACGACACGGTAATGCAATAAAAAAAACTATTTTACTGATTTTATCTGGACGACGAGTATATGAATGAATGAAAAAACCGGCCAAGTGCATGTCGGACCACGCACAATGTAGGGTTCCGTAGTTGGGATGAATTTATCCGAAGAACAAACTTAACTTTGCTGTTGAAAAAAAAAAAAAATTCATACAGAATGTATGGGAGAATATCTTTTTAAAACCGCAAATCTAAATTGGTCGACTATTACTCGTTAACTTAGCTGTGATAGTTTTCCTTTTAAATTCGTTATATAAGTTACTGCCGTGAATTTTTTCACATATCTAAAACCAATCATTTAGCTGGTAGGGGGGGGGACACATGACTCTAACAAAAATTTTCACTTTAAAGTTTAAGATTTCACAAACGGATCTCTAAATTCAAAAATGGTTTCAGCATACTCACAATGTTTTTGAAAGACCTTTCCAACGATACCGCACACCAAGGGATAGAAAAAAACATTTCCACTTTACGTGTAGGGGAGGTACGAAAAAAAAATATTTTTCATGATTTTATTTTACCACTTTATCGGCGTAATGAATATGTATACCCATGCCAAATTACAGCTTTCTAGTACTAAGCGTCTCTGAGCTAAGCCGCGGACAGACAGACAGATAGACGGACATCACGAAACTATAAGGGTTCCTTGTTTACTACGGAACCCTAAAAAGAGAGCATATTTTATCAAAAAGGAGTTGTAATAATTGATTGCATAGTGCATATCTTTTGACTCTAAGGAGCTAGGTTTTTGAATATGGGTAGGTACCTATGAATATGCATAAGCATAATCGGCATACAGGATTCCTCTCTGTGAGAGGGAGTGGCTCGTAATCCACCACGCGAGCCCAGTGCGCGTTGGTGGATGCCACATGTCTTCAAATGTTCGGTTCTAGGACATGCCTGTTTCCTCACGATGGTTTCCTTCACCGTTTTGAGAGTAGTGGTGACTGGTGATGAAATAAAGTACACAAAGTAAAGAGCCTTCTTGGGTTAGGTGGACCCATGACCGTAAGTCGGGGCCGATAACTGGGCCACTACTGCTCCCCTTCATATGAAGATGATGCGAAATAATTAATTGTTTGTTTACTCCGGTTTATCTCTACTGTAGACACTCGCTTGACTGCGGTACCCGGGATGGTGTTGAAATTAAAGAACTCTTGCTTCAAAGGCGTAATTATATTTAATTCATTAATACAATATAATAATGACACAAATGCGAGCAGCGCCCTGAAGCTAAACTAAACTATCTTTTTTTATCGACAAGTGAAAACCATATCAAAATCCTAATTTAAATATATCCTGTCAGATTGTTCGGATGACACGCAGCATTCTTGCCAGCCTGTACAGCCCGATAAAGCCATGATAAAACCTTACACTACCTTTTGAAAGTTGGCCATTAACTCATAATCATAATTGGGGTAGCAGTGGTGGCCCGGTGGTGACGACCCCGACGTACGAGTTGTATGTAGGTCGTGGGTTCGAACTCAGGCAGACGCTTTACTTTGTGTAAATCATTTCATCACCACTGCTCTCAAAACGATGAAGGAAAACATCGTGAGGAAACCGGTATATCCTAGAACTGAAATATCGAAAATATGTCACATCTACCAACCCGCACTGGGCCCGCGCGGTAGATTACAGCCCACTCCCTCTCGAAGATAGGAAGGCCCTGTGTCCCAGCAGTGGGGGGAACATTTATAGGCAGATTATGTAACTCATAAGTCAGAATATTTATCCTTGTCCTTTGTGAGGTGGACCAGCTCAGCAGCACTCTTTACCTACTCCGGTCCACTAGCAAAGCTTCTCAATCGCCTATAGTGTTATCAATTATTTAATGAAGGGCTGCAATATCTTCTGAAAATTGTATTTTAAGCAAATATCAGCAGAATTTCTAAAGAGATACTTAGTCGATCATCCAATCACCTAGCTAGAGTCATTAGGAAGTAACAAATAGTTGTTTATTCCAATTTTATAGGTAGACAGATACCTGTTTCCATTCCTAGGGTGTATTGATAAGTTGTTATATTTTTATTATAACATTTCCGATTTGTTCACTTGCATGGCCTTTTGCATAATTTTATTGAGCAGCATAAAAGAGAGAAGTTTCCTTTGGCGCCATTTTTAACGGACGCCATGTCATTTACGCAATGAAAAAAAAAATGGCAACGACCACACACGGCGTTGAGCCTTGTTTATACATGATGTTATTCTATAGTGTGTGAAGTAAAAACACAGATTAAACAAAAACTAATGCGTGAATTAATGTATGCTGAGAATGTGTGTGTTAATGATGACATAAACTAGAAACTTTCCCACAGAGCTATCCTGCCGTATCCTGACTACTATCGTCTATACCTGGTACACATTGTATAGTTTTAGTGCATGTAATAAAGTGTTTAGATCAATGTATTTGAAACTCAGCATGGTTTCAAACACTCCGCCAGCCTACATGAATTTTCAATTTTATTTATCAGGTAAAAGTGATAATAGGTACAGACGCCAGCACATCAGGCTACTGCAATCTGTCAAATTTATTTAATAGATTTTCAACTTTATCGCTGAAGTTTAAGGTTCAAAGTTGATTGGGAAAATTTGTCAGTTTCAGGTAGCTTGATGTGCTGGCGTCTGTACCGTAGGTATCTAAAATAAAGAAACAGCAATTAAATAAACTAGCTTTTAATTTATTTTCTCACAAAACGTAGCTCAAGTTTACGTATCACTCATATTTTCCAGTGCTTAATACGATCGGGTTGGTATTACCTACCAGACTGAACTGGAACTAAGTACGAGCCACCTGAATTGGTGTTCATGTTATTGTTCTGACCATTCAGTGGTATCAGAGTATACACAGTGGAGCCAGGCTGGTTCTGATTGGGTGACTGAACCAATGTCCCTTGCATCTGATTTCCATTAGAGGGATTGGTGGCAAACATCACCTGAGTTGGTTGTTGGTTCGGTTGCTGATCATACATTGGCTGATTAGACGACTGCGATGGCTGTTGGACCAACACGATTGGCTGGTTGGGTTGGCCATTTGGCTGATTGGTCATTACCATAATAGGCTGATTTGGGTCGCGGTTAGCTGTCAGCGGTTGTTGGGTGTATACTATAGGTTGGTTTGTTGGTTGGTTGTTCAAGGTTGGCTGGTTTGTCAGGACTGGTACTTGATTGTTCTGAACTGGTGGCTGGACCATTATAGGTTGATTGTTGGTAGGTAGCTGGTTCGTCATGACGGTTGGTTGGTACTGTGGTTGGTTGGTGTTAATAGGTTGGTACTGTGGTTGGTTGGTGTCAACAGGTTGGTACTGTGGTTGGTTCGTGTTAACAGGTTGGTACTGCGGTTGGTTCGTGTTAACCGGTTGGTACTGCGGTTGGTTCGTGTTAACCGGTTGGTATTGCTGTTGGTTGGTGTTGGCTGGTTGGTACTGCGGTTGATTCGTGTTAACCGGTTGATACTGCTGTTGGTTTGTGGTAGTCGGCTGGTTGTTCGGTTGCTGGTTGTTCTGCGAGTTCCCGTTGGCTCTGTCCTGCAGATTCTTGAATGCATCAGAAGGGATGAAGACACCTGTGATCAGGTTCTTTCCTTGGTCGTTCAACGGGAGACCGTACGCGATGCCCACGACTCCCAGCACGACAATCTGATAAAAATATAAATTCTGTGTTCATTAGGTACTCGGGTAAATTTTAATGAAACTGTACACCATACTGTATACTTATCGATGGTACCTGTATTATACAAATTAAATATTTTTATCAATTTATTTTTATTTTTTATTTACATACAAATAAAGTAGTAGGTATACATAGACCGAATATCATGGATATCATCAGTTGGCCCAGGAGCAAAACCCAAACAGACCCTTGCAACAATTGAGAAATTGTACAAAAACAGTTTTGCGGGCATTTTTTATAAACATTGTTTGATAAATAAATAAATAGTAATAATAATAGTCACATGTTATGTGTATCAATGTTGAACAGACATCACAAATAATAATTTTAAATATAGGTACTCACCAATTTCATTGCTTTCATCTTGAAGACACAGAACACAATAAATGATGATTAATTCTTTTTGGCTTTATATCATAAATTCATAATAGTTAAACCGTTAATTGATAAACTAACGACTTTATCAATTGCTCTTTCTAGCGGTAAGTATTTCTCTGTAAGTAATTTAGGAAATTCACATTTGTGGTCATGCGTCATTCATCGGTCAACTGATTCTATTTTAAGTAGTATTTCTTTAGGATTTTCCCAAGTTGGATGGAATTGTCAATCTTCCAGCCTGACTAGTTAGCCATACAATTATTCTTTGCGTAAGTGATATATTTAATTAGTCGATTTTATAAACTAGTAAGCAGGTAAGTAAGCCGACGTTCGCGCGGACGTAATAAAATCGCGGAGATTTTTTTTCGTGCACTGGATTTTTAACGCTCTGCTTAGCACCGAGACTTGAAAATCCAACAGTGTGTTTTTTCAACGCGCTGGGACGAGAGCGCGTCCTAGCGCGTTGGATTCTCAACGCTCGGCTTAATACCGAGAGTTGAAAATCCAGTGTGCGATAAAATCCCACTGCGATTTTATTACGTCCGTGCGGACGTCGACTAACTGTTGGGATTTTCTCAAAGACCTTATTTTTTTGGAACGAAGTTCTTTGACGCGGCTTGTAAACTTTCAGAAATCGTCACGCTAAGAAGTGTTAATAATTGCGACTGTCTTCTTCTAATTCAAAGAGAAAGAAAGAGAGAGAGAACACCGGCAGAAAAAAACAAAAGAAAAGTGTTACAGTGTCGTGGGATAAAATTGTACACATTGGCCCGACTACACTGCATGCCGGAGAGAGAAAGAGAGAGAAAGTGTGAATTTGGTCAAAATGAAAATCCAAGATGGTAGCTGCGAAAATTTTCAAATTTTTCGTCATGGGTGTCGTTTTCATAGTTTTTGAGGATACTAAAGCCGATAGTGAGGTCACGGAGTAAATCCAACATGGCGGCTGCAAAAATTTTGTTTTTGTTTTAAATCATACGTGAGAAAGAACTTCCTTCATGACGATAATTTTTTATTATTTGCGTAAAACATGGTATATACAAAGGTGGTATAATTATTACATTAACAGATCATGCATGTTTTACTTAAAAACTATTAGTTTTGTCCTGGCCTAGTATAGGCCTTTCACAAGTTGTCATTGTCTTGTCAGCTATCTTCACATTCTCCATTTCATCACGTTGACGACCTCTTTAGGTCATCGGTCCATTTAACTGGTATCCTAAGGTAGGTACTGATGCTGGTTTACAACGTAATATTTGTCACGTACTGAGGTATAATATAAATCATTACCTACAGTGCAACAGCAAGCCACAAAACCGCTAGCTCTAACCTACTTTAAATATCGTTTGGTCCTTGTAGTCCCACCAAGGCCTATTCCAAATCCTGTTTCACAGTGTAGGTAAGGATAGACATCCACCAATTTAAAATTGGGCAATAATATTTATAAAATCATGTACCAAATAGTAGATACTGTAGCAAAAAATATTAAGTCTTCTTGCCACTATTCCAACGCCACGCGGGAATCGAACCCGGGGCGTTGTAAGGATAAGAAATGAAAGGTATGATTGCGGTAAAACAACACTGTATATTCAATGGGTAGACAAAAAAGGAACACGGTAACAAAGATAAAAAATAAAAACAGGAAATAGGGAATTAAGTAGCCAAAGTTAGGGGAGGCTTGGGCCCATTGACAAACGTAATTAAGGCGTTAGGCGATACGACGCTGATTTCCCGACCAATAGCTATTCGTCAAACACCGAGCCGTCGCAATGGGTAAGCACGCGTACCGAAAGAAGTCACGAAGAAACTAATTCCCGGATTTGGTACAAACGGTTAAATAGTGTATACTAAGTCTATGAATTAGAAATTTAAGAAGATTAAGATTTTAAGGTTTTAAGATAAACGTAACACGTAACTCATGTTCTTCTGAAGGTAAATTCGTTTAAAAATGAGTGTGTGAGGTTAAAGCCACGAAGTTATATCCAACTGTTACATACTAGAGGAAGTATTTTTTTAGAATTTTGAAAAACTGTAGTCTAAGAGTAGTCAAGAGGAAACTAATTCCCGGATTTGGTACAAACCGTTAAATAGCGTATACTAAATCTACGAATTAGAAATCCACGGAAACAAAAAGAAAACTACGTCCGCTGGAGGGTGGCTCTTCGCAGAGGACAGCTTAAAGCCGTTCGCCGTGCCGACGCGCGGCTAAGCACGATCGCAGGGGCGCCTCGCCTGAACCGCTAACTCAGCCTGGACCGCTAACTCAGCCTGGACCGCTAACCCAGCCTGGACCGCTAACTCAGCCTGGATCGCTGACCGAACTCGGACGCCGAGGACCCTGGTGAGGAGTGGGACCGGCAGTCCGGCTCTGGCCCAGAGGGTGGGGCCGAAAATCGGCCTTTTGTATCTGGATCTAAGATAAACTGCATTTTAATCCAGAAAGTAAGGCCAAATTATATAGGGGGTTATACGACAGATAATTGGTATACTCACAAATGAATCAAGAATTGGGTATCAGGGGACAATATCCCCGACTGCTTCCGAGAACGGCCACAATCAAGCCGTAGGAATTTCACACACAGCGGAACATAATCAGATTACTATATTCTCAGCTCTACGCTCTGCTGACGACTGACGGTTGTCAACCAAGAAAAAATTCAATATTTCTCTTCCATTGCAAATTTTTTGAATTGATGTCAAAATGAAAAAGGAAAAAATAAGACGGCCTATGTTCGCGTAAAAAAGGTTGATAATGCAGTGTAATGCTGCAATACGTAGTATTACGATTGATAGTAGAACACAAACTCAACCGGAGTTGCTGAAAAATGCCCTCAAATATCACATACACGTTCAGTGCCGGGAGCCCTCCTGGAGGGTTCACCTAGTTGCATATGGGATGCCGGGAGAATGTGGGTTTTACTTAGCGAATACAGCATTATAAATCGTCAAAATAATATCTGATGTATATTTTAACAAGATTTATTAGGATATGCGTCGGTTTTAAAATCCAAGCATTTAAATTTTTTTGTTTGCGTTCACAAATATTCACAAAAAAAAATGAAAGGTTGGACACTACTTGTAGCGACAAAACCCCTTAAAAACACAATTTTACTTCGTTTTACATTGTTTTATAACACGGTTTTAAAACTAATGCCGTTGTCCGTCCGCGATGGTTAACTTTAGCGCAAACGTAATGCTGGCAACCCTCCCGGAGGGTTCACTTCCAATTTGTATGACGGCATGGCGTATGAGTTCTATAAAAAGTGCGTGGAGTCGAAAGTGTTAAAGGAAATCATCAGGTCATCATTATCATTCGATCGCCCTTATCTCAATTTATTTGGGGTCGACGCAATATGTCTATATGTACCTACAGAGGAAATATCACGTATGGAGAACTAAATGTCCTTTACAGTAAAAGGAGATGTCTTACTTCTGCTTACACAGCAGCAGGGACCACGGAAGTGGGGGGCAGAGGGGGCCAAATGCCTTCCCTAAAATCAAACGGGGGGGGCCGCACTCCCTCCAATTTTACTACTTAGTAAAGGTTTCTCTGTGCTATCCTTCACAGAGGTTCGTTTTTTCTTAAATGATAAAAGCAAATCTTTTTCTCACGTACATGCGCTTTTTGCATGTACGTTAGAGAAAGATTTGCTTTATGTTGACAGAATTAAAGTATATGTACATTAAATGGTTTTTGGAAAGGGGTGACCAAGAAGCCCCCCCGTTATAGAGTACGTTTTTGGAAGGGGGTGACCAAAGAAGCCCCCCCGTTATAGAGTACGTTTTTGGAAGGGGGTGACCAACGAAGTTTGCCCCCCGTCATGGAGTACTTCCGTAGCCCCTGCACAGCAGTTAGCAGTACCACACATAGCCTTATTACCCACAATCTGAGTTGTTCCGCCATTTCATCGAACGTTATACTTATTAAGCGCACTATGTATGCGCATCTGTCCTACGTCGTCGGCTCGATCTAAGAGAGAGCCGTAATGACCCTGTTACGGCTAATATGACAGGCTGCTCATTATGATATTATGTGATATTGCTACCCCGATGCTTAGGTTTACCCTCATTATTTATTGACGTGAAGATTGAATGTATGGCGCTGAAGACTGTGGGTGTTTTGTTTTTGGACATGATACATTATAATAAACAAATGACGGAATGGAGTGCCGACAGAAGTGAAAACTTGAACAATATCGCCTTGGTGGAAGAAAAATACTTGTATAGAACATTGGTGCGTAACCTTATCTAAATAAAGAGCACTATCGCGTTTACAAAAAATAATACTTCCGAAACCTTTAAAGTAAAAATACTTGCATAGAACATTGATCCGTAACGTAATATAAATAAAAAGCATAATCGCGTTTATAAAAATGAGGTGTCGTCATGGTGTCGCGAAATCATTGGTTTAGTTCCATCTCAAAAATGCCCAACGCACCTAAAGAAGTTTTCACTTCAATTATGTCTGTATTAAGCCTCCTTGCACGAGTGGTGATATATAAAATGACTGTACACAACACCTTGGCGGCATAAACTACCAAATAGTTACAATGTTTGTGTAAGTACTTCATGCTGACTGACTGAAAAGTGGCTATGCTAAAAAGTAAAGGCTTGTGCAGACCAGCGCGATATCGCGGGCGCAACAGGCAGCGCTACCAGTGTCGCGCCCGCGATATCGCGCTGGTCTGCACAAGCCTTAACGCTTCTTTATTTCAAGTTTGAAAATTATGTAGTCCAGTTATGAAATAACTGCGGTCACCGCAATAGGTCGCCGCTGGAGATGAATGTCTGTTCTGACCACGGACTGCCACTAAAAATAATATTAACAAGATCGAGTGTCCGCCTAAGACGCTAGTCTGTAATTTTTATTTTTTATTTTTGTCGCCAGTATTTTTCATTGTAAAATATTCTAGACAGAACATTTGTTACACAGCCCTAAAAACTACTTTATGGTCTACTGGCCTACAAGCCAAGTTTTATGTTAATATCGGAAAATTGAGCAGAGCCCTGCTTTCCGTAATTAAGCTGTAAGAGCGTGTGTGGTGTAAGAGCATGGAACATCGTGCAGAGTAGCTTAATAGAAACTTAATTGTACTTAATTTAGCGAGAAGCCTCTACCAGTGTTACTATTACCTCGGGAGAAATTGTAAATATGGTCATTCCGATGCCATAAAGCTGCCAGTAATATTTTATGGAGTGTTTATCGTTTGGTTGCAAGTTTTCCACACAAATTAGTTTTCTTCACGTTGGTGATAAAGCTCGTAATGCCGAGGCTAGCCCTTCTTAATATGTACTTCCTTTATTAACTTTAGATGCTCTGACTAACGATGACACGAATTTTCAATAAGCAGGTAGCAATAAAATTGAGGACTGGCCAAGCGCACGGTGAATTTAACCCCCTCAGGGTTAATCACAGAATAGGCGATATAATGTATGACCCAAATAAAAAAGGATACAAGCGGTGGCCTACCGACAAAACGAAGACTCCGCGTCCCCTTAAAATAAAGTGAAAAATTATAATAATGTAAAATAATAATAATAAATAACAATATCTAATAATAAATAATAATAAGCAACAATAATAATAAGTAACAATACTAATAAATAACAATAATAATAAGTAACAATTATAATAAGTAACAATAATAATAAGTAATAATAAATAACAATAAATAGCCATAATTATAATGCCTCACTGAGACTGTATATATCTAATAAAATACGTAATCTGTTTGTATAATCTCACACATTGCGAATAAACAGAACACAGCAAACATAGATCCATTAGGACATAAGTTAGCTGACTCACCTCTGTACGGCCCACCGGCCACAGACATATTTTGTATAACACACAAAGTAGGCAAATAAATGTTATTCTGATTCTGATTCTGATTCTGAGGACTGGTCAGTGGTGGACTAAGCCCGTCAGAGGCCCGGGGTGGCAAAGCTGAATGAGGCCCCCTAGCTTTAAAAAAAAAAAGTAGTTTTACAAGCTTTTTATTCAGTTCACATTTGTATGTATAAATAAGAGTTTATGTTTATTTCGTTAAAATCTGGCCAGTGAAATTTAACTTCGAATTACATTATTTAGGCTAAATAAACAGGTAGGTATGTACCTACAATATGGAATGGATATGGGTGAGGAAAATAAAACACGAAAAGACAGTAAAAAAAAAAAAGATAAAATAAATCAAAGATAGTTTTTATATTTTTTGTAGCGTGTTATATGTGTTTCCGTGCCTTCAATTTACTGAATTCCTCAATCATCATCAGCCTATAAATGTTCCCACTGCTGGGACACAGGCCTCCTCTCAGTGAGAGGGAGTGGGCCGTAATCCACCACGCGGGCCCAGTGCGGGTTGGTAGATTTCACATGTTTTCGAATTTTCGGTTATAGACATGTCGGTTTCCTTCACCGTTTTGAGAGAAATGGTGATTAAATTATTTACACAAAATAAAGCCTAATTAATAAATAATTCCTCAATAACTTCTGTGAAATCGATTTCTTTGGAAATTTGTCTTTCTATTGAAAGCATGGCTAAATTAACCAGTCGCTCTTGACCCATTGTAGATCGAAGATAATTTTTAATTATTTTAAGTTTCGAAAAACCGATTCCTGGGGAAGTCCACCAGCGTATTGGACGCGTCCAGCAAAGTTAAAAGAATATTAGTACCGCGTAAAAAGTCTAGATGGCTGTAGTGTTTTGATCTTGATGAAATTATGTCGGTACTAAGCACATTTTTAAAGTCTTGTTTAGGATTTGATCAGGGGAACGTGGAGGCATTTGGGGGCTCCCCAAGACCGGAGGCCTCGGGCGGGCCGCCCCTTCCGCCCCCTATTAGTCCGCCACTGACTGTGGTGATGGTGTTCATCGTAATCGTAACCTGCTGTTCACAATTCTTGCTTTTGAATTTTATGACCAATTTTATAATTGTCTTTAAAAATAAATCTTGAAGGTACTGAATAGGCTATTTAACCTAGCAACGTTGGAAAAATCTATACAGTAGGTAAAGGTAGATTTTCCCTAACTTGCCAGGCTAAGTTGTTCACCGCAGGACGTGGGATACGCAATGCAGGTATACGGGAAATACAGTTTAAGTCCCGTTTTAAAATACTGCAGCCATTTGTTTAGTTCAATTTATTATGCGTTTTATTCTTTTGGGTATATATGTATATTCAGAACTTATTTCACACTTATTATGGACCATCTGTTTAGTTGGTAGATTTTTGTTAAACGTAGAAAACTCCAATTTAAATGCTTTTTAGCTAAATATTATTAACTTAATTGTGTTAAATGTAAGCGTAGGTACTGTCTGTTATAACCTTTTCTTTTTTGCCATTAAACCTCTATGTATTTGTATTTCTTGTATTTATTTCCTGAATAGTAAACAAATCCGCTGTATCCTCTATTGACGGACTTTCCTCGTGTGTCCGACATCCGTCGTCCTCCACTGACAGGATCCGTGATAAACTTCATTAACATTATTACAGGCTTCTCAGAATCGTACTCATGTCAACTTTACGTCCGCAGTTTTACTCTCTACCTATCCGGCAACGCATAAAAAGCATCAATGATACACAAAACAGAATACCTGCAGAAGGCTCAATTCATACAAAACTGGAAAATACTGGGACTGGAGCTGTCCTGCCTACAGATACTAACGTCTCCAGCTTTCAGTAGAGTGCAAGGTTCAAGGTACAAGTGAGATCAAACACTAACCGTATGTAATGCGGTCCCTAGACGTTCATGCGGCATGACATGCATTACGTGCTGTCATGTATGCATGCCCGTTTAGCTGTATTGCATGATGTGAATGACATGCAAACCAGGGTTGTAACGGATGTCATATAACGGATGAGGATGCGGATGAGGATATCGAGATAATCGGGTTTGAGGATGCGGATGAGGATACGGATATTGGAAAATTCCTTATTGAGGATGCGGATGAGGGTGCGGATGTCAAACAAAAAATAGCCCTTGTTTTTTATAGTATTTACATTGGTATTAGAGGTTGTAGGTAATCATTTGGTAGGTTACCGTAGCGTAATTCACCTGCAAAAAACTTCACTTCTACGAGCAAACAAAAAGTAAACAATAACATGCACAACCCACCCAGTAACTCAAATTGTGACATGTGGAACCACAGTCGTGCCATCACTGCCACGTGCGGCCAATCGTCTATCATAGGACAAGGACATTGCGAATTCAGCCAATAGGAACGCGTAACTCACTTATCGGCCCGCCCATTTAGCACGGTGAGAGTTTAAAAAAAATCACTATTTGTGCGAACAAGGTAGGGTCACATCCTCATAGAAATTATGAGGATGCGGATGAGGATGCGGAGCTTTTAAAATCAAAAGTTGAGGATGCGGATGTTTTGCGGATATCAAAATTTATGCGGATGCTCCGCAGTTGCGGATGCGGATACGGATATCCGTTACATCCCTGATGCAAACTACGTGCTGGCAGTCTATTGTCAATTTTTCATCATGCAATGAAAAATGCATGACGCATGATCATATCGGCATGTCATGCAAAAGGTACAGATTCTGTGTTACCAACAATGCATGTATTGAACTATTGGTAGTAAATAATAATTAACGACGATAAGAAAATTCCATACCAGCGCAGAAGACCTCTTCACTGTACTATCTATTGACTGAATAATGTTACCATGCACAAAATTAGTGCAGCATGGCAATTGTAATGTCATGCTGCATGATGGATCCACAGGGTCCTTCATGCAGCATGAAAGAATTGCATGTCATTCCGCATGATCGTCTAGGGATCGCATAACAATAACAATTGATAACTTAAATTACGACGTGCGTCTCGTAATAGAAAAATTGTAAGTGAACGGTGGTTATTCACTTTTTTACTTCGAGTAATCACTATAAATAATGTACTTCGTAGCACTGCGTTGCTGTAGACTGTAGATCCAGAAATTTTCCTCGGTCCTTGTATGACATGTGTCACATGTCTTTACAAACAGCGACGAGTTGCTTATCTACAAAGTGACATGTGATTGAGGTCTCCGTCACACCGCATCACTTACCTTCTGCACCTCTTCATCCACATACAAACCGGAAACATCTCAGAGTGTTCCATGTCTGTCGATGTCGACGTCTCGACAGCTTTTTATTGAAGCATTCATTTATCGTCTAACATTACCAATCTCACTTATAGCTTTATTAACGAGATTAATTTAATAAAGAGGTTTAAACGCTCGAGTAATTGGACAAGTGACCTGGAGGCGAACACCTTGATGACAGTTGTAAGCTGACAAGAGAGCACTCCAAACTAGATCTAATTAAATCCCTATCGCTTAAACAGTTAGTCCTTTGAAACGTAGTGTTTGGAGTATAAATAGTACCTGCAGTGCTGTTTGCTCGATCGCTATCTTGAACTGATCTGACGAACTTCCGGTCTTAATAGGCACTATTAGATATTGCTTTGAATAAATAATCGAAGTCAACTGTAAGATATAATTGGACTTCCCCCAAGTAGAAAGATCGTCGTCACGAAATAGTTTATTTTTATTAATTACAAAATAAAACAAAACGTAGGAAGATCACAAAAACCTCAATATATTTGTTCGGATGTTGAAACACTTTTGAGCAATCTAAGTTAGTAATAACTAAATAGTTATGCTAACATGAGAGTCACATATTTTTGTATTTTGTTTTTGCCTGTAAATTATGCCTTTTATAACTCATCATCTGTTACGACGCCTCATTGAGGTGGATAACAATTAAAATTCTATTGTGTCTCACTTAATGACAGTTGAAAGGATCTAGGTTAAGTGCCTGCTAAACGGTCGCCAACTGCGTCCCAACAGAGGTGACCTTGGTGGTTTACAACCGTGTAGTTGGTGGTTTACGACCAAATTTCGAACAGCTCTGCCTGTCGCCAACCAAGGTCACCTCTGTCGAGGATGCGGTTGGCAGCCGTGTAGCAAGCCTTTTAAAATTTAAATGAAACAAATGATTGATAGGCAAAGCGAATGCATAATTCCCGAAACGACTGCATCCAATGAGGCTGCACATGACCGCATTTCTATTGATGGATCCAAGATCCACCACTCGCTTCCACAACACTGCGGTTTTATTTACAATGGTGCCGATTCCCTTGTTCACAAACTAAACTAAATTTAAGTTCAGTGCATCTTTTTCTTTCTATTTCATTAAGAAAAGGACAAGATAAATTTTAGTTTAGTCCTGTCAAATTAATCACCGCCTGTCAGTCTCCATACAAGTTTAGACGTGATTAAAAACTTGCCAACTAAAATTACGTAAATTTACGTCAAGCGCTGATTAATTTGACAGGACTTAACTAAAATTTATCTTCTGTCCTTTTCTTAATGAAATAGAAAGAAAAAGATGCACTGAACTTAAATTTAGTTTAGTTTGTGAACAAGGGAA
Source organism: Agrochola lychnidis (assembly GCA_963680765.1). NCBI lineage: Eukaryota > Metazoa > Arthropoda > Insecta > Lepidoptera > Noctuidae > Agrochola > Agrochola lychnidis. Next base: position 22,065,917 of record OY796853.1, read on the forward strand.
TGGGCACCAATATCCTGTTTTTTCTTTCTTAGAACAAACCAAGCCGTGTGCAGCAGCTCTACGTTCTTTGTAATTAAAACAAGCGTTTAACAAGATTCTTTCGACATGAAGGCGTGGAATGTTAAGCGGCTTAATTGACTTTCACGGACGTGGCCCTCAGCTACCGCGATATTTACTACTTTGGGTTCCTGTAGACTTGATTGACTTTGACTTTAGTACATATACAATGTGTTACAAAAACCCTGTGCGATATACCTACTGCAAAAACATTCTCAAAAAGTAATAAAAAAACTTATACATATAGTTAGTTAGTCTTTTAATTTAGTACCTAATGTAAATAGTTAGCTGTGTTAAAAATTGTAAAATAAAAATTACATTTTATACAAAAAAAACAATTAAAAAAAAATAAGGGTGCACTGTGTCATGTGTGAGCCAATGATAATAAATGGTTATTAAAAGGGTAAAAAAAACTTCATATTAATAAAATAAAAAGTTATCACTATTTAAAATTCACGATTTTGGTAAGTAGGTAATAGTACCTACCTACTTACCAAAATCGTGAATTTTAAATAGTGATAACTTTTAAACTTTTAAATTTACCAATTTTTTGTAGAATTGGGAATAGTCCCAATTCTACAAAAAATTGGTAAATTTTCAACAGAGGTCTTAAGTTATGACTTGTAGACATACTCGCTAAACGACGCACGGTCGCCCGTGCCCCACGTAAATAACCCGTTCAAAACCAAATTGAAAAAAAAAAATCCTTTTTTTTTATTATTTCCACATAAGTATACTCTCAGTACGATTATTAACGACACCCTCATCCACATGGATCGGACATGGTTTTTATTACACGTTGTGTATTCCGATTCATACCAGCAAACAGCATGCAGTTCATGCCACTTGCTGGTTTGATATTTCATGGTTCATGGTATAAACCCCGGCCTCCTGAGGCCACAGAATCATTGTCACACTGCAGGGGCCTGCCAGGGTTACTATATTTATTTGTAGGGCAGGTGATGTGCAGGGAAGGTCAAAGTGATGTACCGTAAACAGTTCGCATGGGAAATGCCCATTTGATAAAGAGTTTTTGGTCAAGTGACGCTCATGAAAGAAAAAAATTACAGGCATTGGGGTTGACATTATAGATAAAGAAACAACCACTATTTTTACATGGAACTCGGTTGGTCTTTTATAAATCATATCTCAAAAATAAAGGTTAATAAAAACATATTTGTAGTTTTAGTATAATCCATTCTGCAATTATAGTTCTTATTTGTATGTCTCTTGTGCCTATTTTGCGTTTATATAGATGATGAAATGGCTTTTTTAAATTTGTCTAATATTGTCCTGATTATCTGGTCTCCATCCTCTGTTAGTGTCAAACTTCTCCAGGTATTCCTGACAAACTTATTCACATTGTCAACCCATCTTGCCATCGATCTTCTTCTACGCTCCTGGTGTGGATACTGCCACGCCTTCATTTTGTTACGGATATACAATCACCATATCTGGTTACAAACACTGTATGACCGCCAATTTATAATTGTAGGAGCTTTTTACAATTTCTACAAAAATATAGAGACTTTCTAACTTAAAGCGTTCTAATTTGTTCAAATGCAGTCGTCAAACGTGGCTGGGTCGCGTCGTTGGTCGCACATTAGCGCACCAATCAGACGCATCGCCAATGGAGTAGTAACTGTACCGGAGCGCGACGTCATTAGGCTTCGAGATTTGACTGCTAATTAATTGTACACGACGTTTCACGGCGGTTGTGACTGTGCTATGATTGCTATGATGTTCTAGAGTGGAGGTTGTTCAATACAGCATGGTATCTATGTCTCTGTCTTAAGGCGTGTACGCACGAACGAACAAGAACTCGGTGAACACGAACATTTTGTTCGCATGTCATCATCTGCCTAGCCTTTTCCCAACTATGTTGGGATCAGCTTCCAGTCTAACCGGATGCAGCTGAATATCTGTATTTTATATGAAGCGACTGCCTATCTGACCTCCACAACCCAGTTACTGGGTAACACGATACCCCTTGGTAAGACTGGTCGCCATGAGGTGTGGGGGGTTCCGGAGGCAATAATAAAGTATACGTGTGTTCTGAGCAACGTTCCCTTTATTACTAAATCTCTAACATTACAGTTAGGTACCACTCCACACCTTGGTAAGACTGGTTGTCAGACTTTTGGACTTCTAACTACCCGTAACGATTGTCAAAGATCTACAAATGACAGCCGGGACCAACAGTTTAACGTGCTTTCCGAGGCACGGAGGGGTCTTGGTATGTAAAGATAGTCACCTATCCACGGACCAATCGCGGCAAGTGTAGCTTAAACAGATCGATCGACCCGTGCGGCTGTTATTACTTAGCCACAAGCTCACTTTGTTCGCATATGCGTACCACTAACGGACATCAAACACTGTATTCATCAATTTCGAATGCATTGCTACTAAAGATACCGGAGCGGTGGAGCGCGAACACAACTCTAACTGTGTTCGTATGGTGTGCGTGTTCACTTTGCTAATTTCCGTCCATACGTACGAACAAAATGTTCCGTTCGATGTTTGTGTTCACTAGGTTTTGTTCGTTCGTGCATACACGCCTTTACAATTTTCGTGTTTGGTGTTACTTTAGGTTACAAGAAAATTGAAGACGGGATAAAGTTCAGAGGGCCGACACAAAGTGACATTACACGAGTGTCCAGTGTTAACAATTATGGAAACGTAAAAAATTATGGGACTGACATGGACTGACATAAATTACCGGAAAGCTTACGCCAAAGTCGTTGTAGAAAGACGAAATGCTTTGGAAGCGAGGGCCAGTTATCTGGGTTTTCTGACATTTGACGTGGTCGAGACATTTAAGATAAAAACAATTATTTTAGGTAGTCCTGCAGCACGTAGAGTCGATGCACCTAAGCCCTAAGCAGACTAATCACGACATGATAGCACAGGATCGGGGTAGGTGACATGCTAAATCCCAACATTGGGCTGGTGGACGTTAAATATGAAGAAGATAATATCATTAAGCGAAGAGTAATTCATTCGTAAACATAAATAATTTACGAGATATCAACAGATTACAGAAAGCCACAGATGGCTCATAAACCGCTGTTCTACTTTCTTCGGTAATTAGGTTATTAGTATTAGCTGTACCGTGAAATGCTCAATCACAGGGCAGTTCATTAGTGCGAGGGGATTAGCGTTGGATTGCTCATGTCCCAGATTACTGGCTGATCCGTCGCCGGTGGCGGATGTGCCAACGGTTGGAGGATTTGATACATGCATGATTGAGTCGAAGTTAGAGATCTCGTTAGGAGTTGATTTGTAGTACCTATGTAGTGGTTCGTCAGATTTTTGGTAGAAGTAATATGAAGGTCTTTGTAGGTCCTTACTTTTTAATTGATTGTGAGATACGTGAAAAGTTAGAATTCAAGCTGACGCTTCCAGTTAGCAAAATATCTGATCTTATACAAAACCATATTAATGTATTGCATCTCCTATTGTGAGTAATTGGGAACAAATCGGGTCTCTGGTACAGAGAAATTCCTGATGGAAAAATAAACACTGGCCGACCTTTTTTTTTTGAGTGGGAAATTATCAAATAACTTCTCCCGCTCTGGGTGGAGCGGGAGGGCGTGTCAGACTCTTACTGATTAAAACCCACCCGTGTTCCTTCGGTTGACCTGTTGCCGGGGGCCACGATTTCCCTATCGGTTTTCATCGCATCCCCCGCAGGCATTGGCCCTAGCGGACCCCGTCAATTCTGCTGACATCTCTTTGAAGCGAAGCGCGCGTGGAACACAACACGCCGTCGACCCGGGCTTGGTCCTTATCGGACGGCGAGCTACCCATTGCTCACCATCTGCAAGCCCGCGCCTACGGTGGCCGAAAATCGGCTCTCGATTCCCGATGCCCAGGGCGTCTCCTCCTGCATGCGGCGGTTAGGTGCGTGAAGGTGCGAACACTGGCCGACCTGGATATTAAATCCAGGATCCCTCCGTCGACCAATGTTTTGCGGCCCGTAGGAGTCTGAAATAACCCTGCATTCTCCCCATCCGTGGGTATCCATGAGGATTTCCCTATGGAAGAAAAAAGGATCCCACCCTCCGCAGTTGCGCTTGCGGCTACTACATAGACGATGGATGGGATCTAGCTGTCAGAATAAAATCATGACTTAGATCTAGATTATAAATAACATCGTGTCTACATCCTTATTACATTCCACACTATTTAATAGATCATATTCAGTCATAAAATAAATGGTATCGTTGGAAAACCATCTCAGTAGAAAACTGTATGGTTGAAAGTATGGAAAGCGCGTATAAGAACGTAAGTGAAACTTGACATAAGGCGTTACGTCTCGAAGGGCACCTGATTAATTAATCCGTATACGGCCCTTCCTACTTACTGATAAAGTAATCAGATAACAGTGTAAGTATCAGATATAGATCATGCATTTTAATCAGGAAACTACTGACGCTGTTTACCGTTTGTGGAAAATATAATTATGAAACGAAATAATGCCCATTTTGTTGCCATTGGAAGTAAGGATTTTCAGAAACTGTATTTTTCGCCCGATATTCAATTTCCACTAAACTTCCTAGGACGATCAATCAACTGAACCCATCCCTAGAACAGGATATCCTGTCGCTAGGAAAATGCCGTAGGATAACTCTGAAGTGGAAACTTTTTTCAGCAATATCTCTTGATATTGTAATCAGTTATTATCAGCGTGCCATCCGCGCCTCCTATGGTGCACATCATAATTTATATAAAATCTTATCTGCAAAATATATGGAGAGAGCTGCTCAATGCTCACAGAAGCTATACATTTCTCAATTACTTTTCACGCTAAGCTAAAATTTACGCGAAATGCAGCCATCAGCGATACGCTTAGTTATTAACAGATTATCTTGTTATTAAATTATCTATGTATAATAATGGGATCTTTATCTGATACACGGCTGCATGGTCTTAAAGCTCAGTTCTCGGCAGGCTTGGTGCAATTATCTCCATTTTCATACGAGATACTACGCCGCCCGCCGCCGTCGTTTTATAGCTGGCGAGGTGCTCAGCAGCTGTTTTGGCAAGGCTTGTGGAAAAAGGTAGTATGATCAAATAGTGCGATAACGTGTCTTGTGCTGAGCAAAGTGGTTCCTTATTTTGCATAATATTATGGGTGGAAATTGGATTAGATGCTATTCCTTTCTTTATTGTAGAGCTCAGAGGTGATTTTAATGTTAATCGATTATTAATTGCAGTAATTAATACTTATAAATTGCAGTAATAAATGCTTACTTACAAATTGCAGTAATTAAAATGCAATACCATTTACTAAGTACATTAGTTTTCACTACATTATAAGCGAGAGAGATTTAATTCACATCAGAAAAAAAGATCACCTAAGTATAATAGTTAGTTACATAGGAGTATAAAATTCAGTACTTATCATGTAAACGGCGCTTAACTTTTCTACCATAAAGTGAAATTGATCAAGTCTCTCAGTTTTTCTGATAGAGAATGAGGTAGTGCGCACACTTAAAAAAATGTTTTGCCTATCATTCACAATAACCACAAGTAATTGATGAACATTTGCAAATACTGTTGGAGCTGCTGAAGATTGTAAGACCATCTTTACATTGAATAAACTCAATCTTCTTTGTATTATATAATTGCATAGCACAGGTGTGAGCACTATGTACTAAAGAGTTACCATTTATCGGAATGTACCCTGGGGGCTGTCAGTATGTCATGCTCACTCAGATGTCTCGCTGATGGTGGCGTGTGTGTTGGATCATTTAGCTCTCTTCAAAATCGTTGAGCTGAATGGTGCTAATCCATGCGTCATGTTCGTGAACGGGCGCCGTCAGTTGGGACTGGTATAATCTCTTAACTGCCATGATGGCTTATTTTGTTTTGTTTTTTAAATTTTGAATTGTTTTATATTTTTATTACGGACGCTTCTAACGTGCACGTCTTTCTATATTGTTCTCACATGTATAATTTCAACATGAATGATGTAACCAATTTTTTGTAACAATTTTTTATTTAAATAAAAGAGTGTCCGTGAAGTATCTTGCCCGTTCTTCTCCATAGGTATCTACTACGCTTTGGAATGGGCAAATAGCTTCATATTTCTGATTGACCGATTCCTTGACAATTCAAAAGTGCCTTTAAATGGTTTAATTGAAATAAATGCTTTGAGTTTGAGTTTCGTGTGTTTTTCTTTATATTTCTCTATTAGCTCCTGCATATACTTTCTAATGGCCTTCCTAAAGTGGGGAACATATTTTTTTTTCGCGTCTATCCGATGGTATTGTTGGATAAGCCGTTCAAAAATATCGCGGGGCTATCAAAACCATTTTTCGATTCAGGGATCCGTTTGCGTAATATTAAGCTTTAAAGAGCTAATTGTTGTTAGAGTCACCCTCCTGCCTTTTAACTTCATGGGCCAGATGCCAGCATTAGTTTTTTGGATATATGAAAATATTCACGACAATAGTACTTATTTAGGATAACGAAGTTAAAAGGAAAACTATCACAGTTAACTACTTATATTTGCAGTTGGAATGTACCTATAAGAGAACATGTTTTTCAATTACAATGTTACGTTTGTTCTTGGGATAAATTCATCCTAACTACGAAACCGTTCTTTGTGCGTAGTCCGACACGCACTTGCTGGTTTTTTTTAAATATTATTCCTCTCATGTTGGGTATTAGACTAATGTGAGAGAGTAGTGGTGGCCCAGTGGTAACGGCCGCGACTTAAGAGTTGTACGTCGTGGGTTCGAACCCTGACAGGCGCTTTACTTTATGTACATAATTTCATCACCACTGCTTACAAAACGGTGAAGGAAAACATCGTGAGGAAACCGGAACCAAGTAAGTAAGTTACTTACTTACTTGGCTTATTTATTTGTATAAACATGGTGTACATACATTGCAAGCAAGATATTAAAATACAGAAATGTTCTATCACGTTCAGCCGCGTATCGTGGCGTACAAATTGGTAAGAAGAGATGGTGCACAAACCGCGACTATATTTATCAAAATTACATTATTAAACCATAATTACTTATTATACGTTATTATTACAATTCAATGTCTATGCTTATTATTAATTAAGTCATTGCAAATTTTAATTCCATCAACAATAAATTATAATTATATGGAGTGATCTTATTACACAGTGGAAAACAACATTAAATAAAAAACAACATCATCATTTCAAGAACATAGAAACAAAAATTCGAAGACATGTGACATCTACCAACCCGCACTGGGCCCACGTGGTGTATTACGGCCCACTCCCTCTCACAGAGAGGAGGCCTGTGTCCCAGCAGTGGGAACATTAAGGCTGATATTATGCTATGCGCTATGCGATGATTCAGAAACTGTTCTCAATTGCATTAGTTCAAGGAAAAACGTGACCTAAGCAGGGGGAGTTATTACAATAACCTTTCATTAACCACTGGGTAATCTAAATAATCTTCCATCCTTTAATGCCAACAGCAAATAATGATACCGTAATCCAGCCGTCATATTTGCGGTGGCGATAAACGGACGGTAACGCAACCATCCGTCAGTAAGTAGCGATAAGTTATAGCAATGATAGACTATTACTGTCAAAGTTGAGATACATGTTTAAGTTATGTTTAAGTTGTCAGCGAATCATGTAATTTCTATAAGTGCCTGCTTAAGTGAGACTCATAAGTCATAATATATTTTGAAATAGTTCATAACAAATAGTTAGCAGACAAGGATTATGCTATTTCATTGATTCAGGCGTGACCTTGCGGAAATCCATTATAAAATACATTAGACGTGGATATTAAGTAACGCAATGACTCTGCGTTCAGCGCTTGGTGTGGCAACACGCCGTGTTCGGGTTCGCGACAAGTCAATCGTGATCCTGAAGATGCCTCGTTGAGAGGTGAAACACGTGTCGATTTCTTTCAGGGTTTTTTATGGCTCTTTAGAAATAGCTAAGCGGAACAGGTTACTAAATATATTCACGTCTATTGTATTTTTTTAAAGGATTATTATGCTTCCTTTTTCCTCGTTGAACGTGAGCTTATTTAAGAAACGCCTAAAGTCCTTACTAGTGAACAAAGAATATTACAGTATTTCGGAATTTAAAACAGACAAAAATTTTATGACAGAATGATGACATGCTAAGAAAATAAACTAAATGTATTGTGGTCTTTGACATTTTATTTATTGACATTAGTATTGTTTATTGACATCAGTTTTTGTATATTAACTTTAGTTTTGTATATTGACATAGCCTTATTATTTGTTTTCAGTCTGTGTGTTGTCATGCATTGTATTGACATATATATTTTTTTATTTTCATTTTATTTTTTATTGACATTTATTCCTACTGCTATTTATTATTAATTAATTTGTATTATGAAATGTGTGTTTTTTATACTTAATTGTTTTTTATTGTTCAGGTTTATTTAATTAAATAATGACTAAATTACAAACATTTGTACGCCCTCTGGTATAACATAGCGAACTATTTATTTTCTTTATATCCCATTATTATTGTACACCTATGTTAAACAAATTAATAATTGACTTATGACTTGTTTCAGCTCAACACGTATTAGATACTATTACTACCTATGCGAGAATCGTTAATGGCGTAGTCATTAACCAGCCAGCTAAGCAGCTTCAATACATGGTCATATTAAATTAGATAGGAAGAAATAAAGACAATCAATCAGCCAAGCCTTTTCCCACCTATCTAGGGGTCGGCTTCCAGTCTAACCGGATGCAGTTGAATATCAGGAGCGACTGCCTATCTGACCTCCACAACCCAGTAACTGGGTAATAACCCGGACCCCACCCTCCCCCCTAGGTAAGACTGGTGGTCAGACTTTCGGGCTTCTGACGACAAGTAACGACTGTCAAAGGACCACGAATGTTAGCTGGGGCCAACGGTTTAATATGCTTTCCAAGATTCCAAGGTACGGAGGAGTCTCCACGGACCAACCCCGGCAAGCGTAGCTTAACCTGATGGATTGATCCGTGTGGTTGTTATTACTTAGCCACGAGCTCGTCCTCAAATGAAATAAAAACATTTTACAAAAAAGAAAAACAACCGACTTCCAAAAAACACTACAAAGTGAAAAATAACTTTAACTTCGGAAGTCGGTGTCTTTGGTTTTGAATGTTCGTTTTTTGTCACCGACTTCCGAAATTAAAGTTATTTTTCACTTTGTAGTGTTTTTTGGAAGACGGTTGTTTTTTTTTGTAAAAAGTTTTTATTTTTTACTTTTTAGCTGTGGTACTTACCCCGCACAAATTCGAAAACTACTACCTGTTATATAAATAACAGTGACAGGAACTTATCATATCATCCACATACTAAGTGGGAAAAGTACTTATTATTTAAGCTAACTCAAAAACTATCGAAGCAAAGCTAATCAAATTTATATGGGACCACCTCGAGAGCATACCCTTTATAACAAAAGAAGATTTTTCAAAATCGGTCCACAATTGACGGAGAAATCGGTGGGTAAACATAAAAAAAAACATGCGCGACGAACATATAACCTCCTCCTTTTTGGAAGTCAGTTAAAAATAAAAACAATAAATTTATTTGATCTAGGTTATAAGGCACACAAAAAAACAACAACAAAAACGGAAAAATCATCGATAATTTGATATCGATTTCACCTCTGAAAAGTTTTGCTAACTAATTTTATTTGACCTTGTATAAAATTTCGTAACAGTCGAGTATACCCCGACAAACTGACTTCAAAGGGTCCCATCTCCTGTGGCGAAGGGTGTCGGAAACCAACGAGTATTTCCGAAAGCTTCCGAGTGAGCTGGTGAGGCACTGAGTGAAGGCCGAGGGTTATGACGAGAGCAAGCACCCCTTGTTATCTTTCACGGTTCGATTGGCGCACTCAATACGCCGGCGCTATCATTAATACTAATAGGTACCGACAAGAACAGCGTTGCATGAAAGCGAAGATTTTTAGTTCGGCAGGATTTTCTTTCATATTTCTGGATAAATATTTTTAAGCGATTTTGGACATCGGACTATGAGAGAGGGAAGAGAGAGTGCACCTGTGTCTGCGCACACACGCCTGCACTATAATATCTCCCGCCCCGAAGGCTAGCTAGTCTCCGTTGAGATTGGTCGTCAAGGCCGAAATTCGATCTGGAGGACTATTTTTTTTTTGTGGTTAGTTTCATAAGCTGCTCCCGACAACACCCTTTTTAGATACAGCAGGTTAGCCTCGAAGTCCTGCTTTACCGGATAGCCCAAAAATATGATGAATAAATGTATGAAAACATATCACTTTTGCTCGTCGAGTGTACTCGCCATTCAAGGTGTAACTAATGATGGATCACTTGAATGAATCGCCAGCGAATGCACTTTGCCGATCGATAGTACCCGTATTATAGAAAAAAAGAAAACTATCGAGTATCATAATCTAAGACCATGAAATCATTAATATTCCCGATAACCTATCTTTAGAAAATTCCATGAAGGAAATTGTTAAAGTTGAGAGACTATATAAAAATAGAGTCCGACATTTTAGCGTAGTATTTTTGTATACGCAGTCAGGGCCGGCCCGTTCATATAGGCGAACTAGGCGACGGCCTAGGGCGCTCGTATCAGGGGGGCGGCAATCGGTGGCATCCAAATTAAAAAATAATACTGTACATTAATTTTTATTTACTTACAACTTGAAAATACTCCCAATCTTTTACCAATTTTTCTACCAAAATGCGCTCATGGACATTTACGAAACCATCGGTACGGAAATCAAAAGCGAGTTTAGTTGATAGCCTCAACTAGCTAAATAGCTAAAAAAAAAAGGTTTTTTCTGATGTATTGCTTCTCTTGTTGTATGTTATAATGTTTTGTTCAAAATTGATTTGACTATTATAGTTTGACCGCGATCGTTGTACCGATCGCGCCTGACAGATATTTCTCGACGGCATGTGAAGCCAAGTCAGAGGCCCATGGGCGGCTTTAAAACTCTAACACCAGGTTAGTCACTAACCACACGAAAAAGAAAGAACATAGTTTTATTTTGTCACGAATTTTCTTAAAAGGGCGCCGTTCCAGCCTTTCGCCTAGGGCACCAGGAATTCTCGGGCCGGCGCTGTACGCAGTGCATGGCTCGGCACTGTTTCAGATTGGAATTTCATTAATTTATCGCACAGGTTTCTCGATTGAGGCTTCTAAGCAGTTGCAGTATACTATTTTAACCGCTTAATGCGATAGAAAAGCTTCCATGAATGGCGATATTAAAATGTACCTACGACCGGCACCCTGGAGTCCCAGGGCAGTCAGCCTCGCTACCAGCTGACTAATATTCTTTCCATTACTTAGGAATAGGAAGCTACCTTTTACACAAGCATAGCGTAATCAGCCTGTAATGTTCCCACTGCTGGGACAAAGGCCTTTTCTCTGTGAGAGTGAGTGGGCCATCCACCATGGATGACACATATCTTAGACTATTTCGTTCTATGATATGTCGGATTGTCGGTCCCCTAACGATGTTTTCCTTCACCGTTTTGAGGGCAGTGGTGATGAAATAATACGGTAATTGCCTAGGTAAAAAAAAAAGAAATTCTGTTGAGTCCGTCTTTCTGATAATAAAAAAATATTATACACGAATTTTTTGTTTTATCATATTAATCAAAAATAACTTAGAAAACACGCATTAAAGTTGAGGCTCGCTACGTCACAACGCCGTATTAAATCTAGCAAGGCGTGACGTCATGCCAGATTTTAACTCAACGTATCGCCGTAATCTTTTGATTACATCAAAAAAGAAAAAATACGGGTTCAATATTTTTTAATAATCTATAAGACGGACAAAAAAACAAATTTTAGACACAGGCCTATTTACACTTTACACAAAGCACACCCTTTGAATCCCAAACTATGTTCTACTTTTGTTACATCGCATCAGTTTCTACAACAATTTTCTTTCACTAATATCTCCATCATTTGTTTCTCTTACTGTTGCAAATCAATCTAGGGAAATAGGTCGCCATGATGTCTGTCTACAGACTCTCTGTAGACTGATGATCAAGTTTCACTACTACGGTATGCATTACTATCTGTAAATTGACTTGTTCTTGTGCATTGAAGACAGCGATTAACACATCAAATATGTCGGTGTACTTTCCATCTACATATTATAAACTCTCCCTCGTATATTTTTCAATTGAAAGTGGTCATTAATAATTGTTTATAGCAGTAAGCTATATTTCTATATAATTGAAAAGCAATCTTCTACATACGTCTAGAAGATTGCTTTTTAATTATAAAAATTCTCGATCTGTCATCACAGATTAAGAATTTTTAGTTACCTGTATTTAATTGCATAACGCAACGTCATCATCATCATCGTCATCACCATCATCATCATTGGTAGCCTTGTTCCACGCACTGCCGAATCTATGCCTCCTCTCTCTTGTGCCCTGCTTCCCTGGTTTGTGCGAGTTTTATCCAGTACCCTAATTGCGTAATACAACACAATCACAATTTGTTTCGATTTGAAACAGATTGCTAATCCATTGCTTCATAAGTTGGAAAAAAAATCTGCTCAACAACGTAAATAACGCAATGAATGTTGTTGAACTGTCAAAATGAAACAAATTAGACAAAATCCCTTTAATTTTGTCAATTCACCGAAATCCGCATCATGTGTCGAGAAATCATTTCGATAAAATTTCAAGTGTGTTAACTGGCCATGTAGGTACTAAAAATAGAAAAAAAAAACCAAATAGCAATTTAATTATCTATGATAAACAACCGGCGATCCAACAGTAACGTTCATCCTCCTTCTAGTACCTTTCAATACATTAATTAGACTTGTAAAACGTTAATTTATTTACCGAGCGCTTTGTTTACAATCTACATTCAGGTGTTGTGCCTTCCGGTCGGGAGCGCTGAGCCACTGATTAACGATACGATGGTGAACGAGCCAGAATCAATTTGCGGGCTACCCGAGCTGACCAAGCCACCCGAGTCATCGGTCGTGCGAACGTATTGCTTTTGTTCAGTGCCTGTCCGCGCTGGCCGGATATTTAGACTGGCTTCACATTTACCGCTTATTCAATCTGACATACCAATGTTTGTATGGATTTGAAGAGGTCAGATGACAGGCAGCAGTATCTTCGAGTACTGGAAATTCACCACGATCTTGGAAACCGAATAAATTAAAGAAAAGGTTGGGATTATGATTATGCTTTAGATGAACACTACACCAGGCTTGTTGTCATTTCTTACTCAAGCTTTCACTATTCAAAGTGCCTCGTATATCTTTCCAGTTTATAGCGACAAAAATGTCCAACCCTCGGTGTAATAGTGCGCCTTCGGACGTAGCCAATCGACTTAGCACTGGTTCACGCAACTAAGTAGCGGTCTAGTTTTCGACATGAAACCACGTCCATTTCCCGTCTTGATTGTTTTTAAACGAGAACGGTAGCAATTCATAGAACATGAATATGAATGTACAGCGTTAATTACTGGAAAGTGAGACGCTGTTCAAGCATACCTCATGAGCCTCAAACATCTATCTATGAATGTAATGCATCTACAAAATATAGATGGAATTTGTCGCATTGCAGGTAAAATAGCAGCTAGCTTGATTATAAGGGTAGGGCCAGCCGAGCGTTTAACTTGCACAATTAACACTGTCGACTCCATCCACTTTTCATAGAACTTATACACCATGCCGCCATACATATTGGAAGTGAACCCTCCGGGAGGGTTACCGGCATTACGTTTTCGGTAAAGTTCGACGGTCGGTCATAGAACACTGTAAAACGAAGTAAAATTGTGTTTTCAGGGGGTCTTGTCGCTATACGTAGTTTCCAACCTTTTACATTTTTAGTGAATTTGTGAACGTGAACAAAAAAAAAGTGCGTTCATTTTAAAACCAACGCAAATACTAATGCCTAAATCTTGTTAAAATATACATCAGATTTTATTTTCACGGTTTATAATGTTGTATTCGCTAAGAAAAATTACATTTAAAATGAGCCCTCCGCAAGGGTTCCCGGCATCCCAGATGCGACTAGGCGAACCCTTTAGGAGGGCTCCTGGCACTGAACGTATTAAATGTAAACGATGTTTATAGTGAGTCGCCGAAATTCGGTTCGGCGATTATGTACGGAGTAGTACCAACGGAATTCATATAGGAATTACACAACCGCTGAGTAGAGCCAAATCAAGTGTACCACTTGGTTTTAGAAAAGTAAATGGTACTTTGATCATACTTACTTTGAGCGACTGATTTTATACTACAGCATAAAATACGCATAGAACAGTGGTGGCCCAGTGGTAACAGCCGAGATATACGAGTTGTTAGCGTAGGTTTGAACCCTTATTTTTTTTTTTGCGTTGTAAATTATCAAATAACTTCTCCCGCTCTGGGCGGAGTGGGAGGGCGTGTTAGACTCTTACTGACTAAAACCCACCCCTGTTCCTTCGGTTGCCCTGTTGCCGGGGGCCACGATGTCCCTATCGGTTTTCTTCGAACCCCCGGCAGGCATTGGCCCTAGCGGACCCCGTCAATTCTGCTGACATCTCTTTGAGGCGCGCGTGGAACACAACGCGCCGTCGACCCGGGCTTGGTCCTTATCGGACGGCGAGCTACCCATTGCTCACCGTTCGTAAGCCCGCGCCTACGGTGCGAAATCGGCTTGCGATTCCCGCCCCTAGGTTCGAACCCTGACAGGCGCTTTACTTTGTGTAACTTATTTTATCACCACTGCTCTCAATACGGTGAAGGAAAAATTCGAAGACATGTGACATCTACCAACCCGCACTGCGCCCGCGTGGTGGATAACGGCCCGCTCCCTCTCTCCTAGAGGAGGCCTGTGTCCCAGCAGTGGGAAAATTATAGGCTGATTATGCATAGAATACGTGATCACCTGATCCTACTCCCCATTGATGATATGGTCCCTATCAATATCTTTGCTTACTCATAAATTTACAGCAAAACAAGTTAAACCACCTCTTATACCGTCCAATTAAGATCATTTTGTCAGATTTGATGAATCGATGTTATTAACATGCTAATAGATGTTATTAACGGCGTTTTTAACGATTATAGGCACTAAAGACTTTCCTTAAAAGGCCTGCAGTTTATGAACATTTGTATTTTTTGCTCTAAAATGTACGAACATAGGAGATTTATAACCTTCTGATCGGTGGAACATTTATTTATTTATTTATTTATAACAATCTTACCTACACTATCATTACAGATAGTGCGACAGAGTGGCCTTACTAACTAAATCCTAAATCTACACCTTATACCTAGTTAAAAAATATCTTAATCTAAATAATTGATTACATATAGTGTAACTTTATTTACCCTCCCGTGAACCTCATTCACCACGCGTATGGCTCTAGTGAGAGGAGTTCTCGCCAGTAGGTTGGTCCTGGCTGCAGGTACAGCGAGCAGGGGCAGACGTTGCCGCCTCCACACGTACCGGTCGGGCACGTACAGTTGTAGGTGTCGCAGCACTCCCGGGTTATGCGCCACGCCACGCAACATTAAATGGTTGTAGAATCACCACAGACGTACGTTGGCAGTCTAACCACACTCGAATGACGTCGGAATAGCTAGCTTCCTACTCATTGTAGAGAATTAATAGCGTTTAGGATATTTATTCTTCGAGTTTTGCGGTTTTTCTTAAGCTCCATGCATCTATATGTACTTAACTAGCGGTCCCGACAGACGTTGTCCTGTCCAAACAGCGCCTAATACCGGGTCCAATTGTATTTTCAAACCATCCAGAGACCCACACAAATATACACACAAAATTTCATCCAAATCGGTCCAGCCGATTAGGAGGAGTTAGGTGACATACACACTCACAGAAGAATTATATATATAAAGATTTTACATTGAATCAATGATTCTCGTGGTAAGTATACAGAAGCATAGTTTTTGGTAGTAGTCGTTTTATCACTTCTTCACGTATCTAAAAAAGTCAAGAATTGAGTAACTGAACTTTGCAGGAAGTGACGAGAACCCGTCATTTAAAACAATAATATTTTAAAGTATCAATGAAGTTAAACTACCGAATGACACACGGAAATGAAAATAAAATTTCTCGACATAAATATCTTTAATTTCATAATTGTTATGAATATACTAACCTACCTCATGATCAGTGATCGGATAATCGGATGCATATTTACCTAAAGTTCATTTTTGGTTAGGAAATTATGGAAGTGGCTTCTTAAAACATATATTTTTAAATATAAATCCCGGGATTCAAGAAAATTCGGAAAAATGAAACTAGTCTGTAACATGGTGAGGAAACGTCGTCTTTATTAAATTATGGTATTTTTTTTAAACAGGGTCATCATCATCATCATCAGCCTATAAATGTTCCTATAAAACAAACAAAGTTCCATGATCTCCAAATAATCAGTCAGTCATAAATCATCATCATCATCAGCCTATAAATGTTCCCACTGTTGGGAGGCCCCCTCTCTGTGAGAGGGAGTGGGCCGTAATCCACAACGCGGGCCTAGTGCGGGTTGGTAGATGTCACATGTCTTCGAATTTTCGGTTCTAGGATATGCCGATTTCCTCACGATATTTTCCTTCACCGTTTTGAGAGCAGTGATGATGAAATAATTTACACAAAGTAAAGCGCTTGTCTGGGTTCGAACCTACGACCTACAATTCGTAAGTCGCGGCCGTTACCATCGGGCCACCACTGCTCAAAAAACAACAACTACTCAAAAACAGGGTATTACATAATACGTACATAATACATAATAAATATGTACTTGAAGTTAATTTTAAGCTCCCCATCAATTTATGACTATGTTGAGTGTAAGAGGAATAGTAGATAGTTAGGTACCTATACACGATTTGACTCTATTGTCGATTCCGAATTCCCGGGATTTTTCGAAACAAAAGTGCATTCCATAATAGCCAACACCTACACTTTAGGTAAATATGCATCCGATTATCCGATCACTACTCATGATTCACTACATGTGATTCATCATAATTTCACATATAATACGGTATATTTACACAAATGTAGTGAAAGGCAAAAGAAATTCATTCGTAAGAGAATTAATTTTAAGTGTCACTTACAGATCCATATGCAGTAGTAATTCTTAGTCTAGATATAGTCAGTGCTATTACTTTACTTAACTATTACTTTTACAAGAAATTACGTTGTAAGAAGATTGAAACTTGATGACTAATGCCTATTAAGGGGACGATAACCGACTTTTAATAATTTTATACTGAAGATGACGTCTAAGCGAGTAGTGTTAGTGATTTGGAAAAAATATGTGTTAAATTAGAGCATTTTTCTAATATTTTAATATAGGCATATTTTTGATTATGTTTATATTACATAATGAAATTAATTTGTAAAGTTATGTCTAACGCGGATAAAAAACTGAGAATGACGCAAAATCTATCGAGCTTATTTTTCTGAAAACTTCACCGTTTTAAAGATAATTAAATTATTGATCTTTAAGTATACTTGTTTTCGAGGGGCTTGTGGCTAAGTAATAACAGCTGCACGGGTCGATCGATCAGGTTAAGCTACGCTTGCCGCGGTTGGTCCGTGGATGGGTGACCATCTTTACATACCAAGTCCCTTCCGTGCCTCGGAAAGCACGTTAAGCCGTTGGTCCCGGCTGTCATTTGTAGATCTTTGACAGTCGTTACGGGTAGTCAAATTCAAATTAAAATTCAAATATTTTATTTGTAGAACATAGGTAAACAAAAAAGTACAGGTGTTAATAATAATAAAAATGAACACTATGTCTTGCCGTCAACGGCGCACAAATATTCTGATTATAAATTAATTAGTAATAAATTAAACAAAACATTTACATTAACAAATAAAACAAAATTTTAACAATTACAAATTAATAGATACTTAAAAACATTACTCATTGTTATTTCATTCAATTATCATTATTTATCATACAATACATTAAATTACATAAAAACATTAAAATTCATTTTTTAATAATCATTTAATTAATTAACAAATTGAAAATATCGAACAAAAAAAAATTAAAATTTCAAAAAATTATAACTTGTCGTCTAGATACTCATTGATTGTGTAATAAGCTTTTATATTTAATAAATTATGAACAGCCTTTTTAAAATGGTGTATGTCGAGATCTTTTATTGGATTGGGTATCTTGTTATATATTTTGGGTGCCATTCCTAAAAAGCTTTTTGAATATAGCGCAGTCTTGTGTGGAATAGCACATAACTCTCTGTTGCGTCGTTTTGATCTCAATGTTTGAAATAAATGCAAGTTTGATTTCACAAATACTGATGTCTCGTAGATGTATAAACAGGGCAGAGTAAGCAATTTATGTTTCTTAAAAAACGGACTACAACTTTCCGTTTTTTTTAGCTTAAACACAGCACGTACACACTTCTTTTGAGCTTTGAAAGAAATTTCCTTGTCAGTGGAATTTCCCCAATAGATTATTCCAAAACGTAACGTTGAAGTGACGTACGCTTTGTATGCTATCACAACTACGGACTCATTTGCTATTTTTGCAAGATTATAAAGCGCATAAGACTACTGGTTTAGTTTTTTACAGACAGTTTCTACATGACATTTCCAGTTTAGATGACTGTCCAAGTAAAGTCCTAGAAATCTGGCACTGTTGGTTTCAGTTATTTTCTGGTCTGCGTAACATATATTTAAATTTTGTTGTTTTGTTCTTTGTTGGAACGTCATATACTGTGTTTTTTCTAAGTTTATTTTTAGCTTATTTTTAAATAACCAGTCTATTATATATTGAATCGAATTATTTATGTCATTTTCATATAATTCTAAGTTTTTACACGGTACAATAAGTGTGCTGTCGTCTGCAAACAGGACGGTTTGGTAGTCGGTACATTTTGGCAAATCATTTATAAATATGAGAAACAGCAAGGGCCCAAGGACACTTCCTTGGGGTGCACCACAAGTTGTATACCTAATGGACGAACTGTAAGCAACTTCTATTTTAGAAATAGGACAGATTCTATTTAAAACCGTAATTTGTTTTCTTCCACTTAAATAAGTCTTGATTAGGCTTAATATATTTCCTCGGATACCATAGCGTTCTAACTTACCCAGTAATATTTTATGATCCACGTGATCAAATGCTTTAGACATGTCCATAAGTACTGCAGCAATAGGATTTTTTTGTCAACGTTTCTAAGAATTTCAGCAATTAAATCATAGACTGCGTTGTTAATATTTCTATTTTTCCGAAAACCATATTGTTCTTTAGCAAGTATATCGTTTATTTCAAAGAATGAGTTTAGGGATTTATAAATTACCTTTTCTAAGACTTTTGATAATACCGGTATTAAAGCTATTGGACGATAATTTGAAATGGTTGCTTTATCACCTTTTTTATGAAGTGGCTTAATTATAGTCGTTTTTAGTAAATTTGGAAAGTGACCATGCTCTATGCATAGGTTAATTATAAAACTTAGTACGGGTGCAATTATATGCGACACTAATTTTAAAATAACAGTAGAAATTTCGTACTATTTGTATTTTTTAGCGAATTAATAATTTTGAATATTTCCATAGCATCTGTCGGTGCCATAAAAAGCGTTTTTGGATAGTGATCAATGACAGATATTGCATTACCGTTGTCATGATTCGTTGCAGGCTGTACCGAATCTATTTTTTTATCACTAATAAGTATTTGTTTTACAGATTCGGGGGGAAAGTTAGATTTACACCTATTGATTAATTTCCACGTAGCCTTGGTTTTATTATCTGCACTATTTATAATATGACTGTTTTGAGACTTTTGTGTCAGTTGTATTACTCTTTTTAATCGTCTTGAATATTGTTTAAATAATCGTTTATTTTCAATATTTGGTGATCGCCTGTACAACCATAACATCTCTCTTTTCCGTTTACTACAGTTTTTGATACCTTTAGATATCCATCGCGGAGTTTTACGACTAGAAATCCTTTTTTTTACTGTAGGGAAGCACAAGTCGTCATCATCATCATCATCAGCCTATAAATGTTCCCACTGCTGGGACACAGGCCTCCTCTCAGTGAGAGGGAGTGGGCCGTAATCCACCACGCGGGCCCAGTGCGGGTTGGTAGATGTCACATGTCTTCGAATTTTCGGTTCTAGGACATGCCGGTTTCCTCACGATGTTTTCCTTCACCGTTTTGAGAGCAGTGGTGATGAAATAATTTACACAAAGTAAAGCGCCTGTCTGGGTTCGAACCTACGACCTACAACTCGTAAGTCGCGGTCTTTACCACTAGGCCACCACTGCTCACAAGTCGTAAAAAAGTTTAAACTGTTCGTAAAACGAATTAAAAGCCATTTCTGGGTTTACGCTACTGAATACTTCAGCAAAACTTAAATTACTAATGGCTTCAATGAACTTAGATTTATTCTCAGAGCTATAATCTCGACTTAATACATACCAGTGATCAGTTGAACACGTCTTTTTTACAGGACACTTAAAAAGTTGGGCGGTATGGTCTGATAGGGCCAATTCTATAATTTCGCCAGTACCACCTCTAACATTATGCATAATGTTGTCGATACACGTTCCACTAGATACACGTGTGGGCTTTTTTATACTCGGCTTGAGATTGTAGTTCAGTAGCAGATGTTGAAATTCAGTGGATAATCTTGTTTTTTTCAAAATATCGATGTTGAAGTCACCGCATAACAAGACCCTTTTTTGCAAGTTTCTTCCGCAATAGTTTAAAAGTTGCTCAATTTTATCAAAGAAAATAGAGGTAGCATCTCTCGTGTATTTGGGAGGTCTATAAATGCAAACGATTATCAACTTGTGAGCTATCAGTTCAATGGCACTACACTCCATGAAACTGGGCAGACTAAATTCTTTAATGTCTATAACCTTGAACTCGTATCTATGTCTAATTAGTATACACGTACCACCACTCCTGGTGTTTATTGAAGAATATGTTACAAGTTTATATTCAGGTATATATAAGTGCATGGTATCATCGTCTTTCATATTGTGTTCCGTAATACACATAACATCCACTGTTTTTCCCTCGCATAAAAGTCCATTTATATTAATGCTTAACTGGTCCGACTTTCCTATTAATCCGTTAATATTTTGATGTAAGATATTTAATTGATTATAAACGAAAAAAATCATTTTCTGCTTTGTTAGAAGTGCTTTCAGTTTGGGTTGACTGATCGGTATATAACTTGTTATTATTGGTAACTGATTTGCTTAAGATATCCCCGACAGCAGTATTATCGAAACAATGATGAGAATCAGGACTATAATCTGTAACTTCACTAACTTTTGTTTTTGAGTTTAGGTAATTTATGTAATCCATTAAGTTTTTAAATATTCTAGCAACTGCTTTATTATTTATCGTTGCAATATATTTCCGGAACATTTCGTATGTGTATTCTACACAATAATTGGAATCAAAAAGATACGCATATTCCCATAATTCGTTATCTAAATACATCAAATGATTAAACATTTCAATACGCTTATTAAATAATGAACAATTGTCACTTAGTTTAAAATTAGGCGAGCAAATTACAATATTGGTGTTCATCACGTTTCCAAGCTCCTTTTTTATGTGGTCTATTAAAAATCTATAGTTATTGGAGACTTCGAAATCTCTTTCACCTATAAATATGATACAATAATCTTCACGGGTAAAGTTCACAAGTTTCTTGTCTAAATTCGCAAACAACTGCTTTATGCCTCCGTTTGGTATGATATAATGACAAAACTCATACCCTGTGAACGTATTTTTACCTATATTCAATATTTTATTCACATTATTACTAGAAATCATACATATTTTTTTGTGGTTGTGTTTAAAGATTTTAGCTGATGTATTCAGGGGACTGTTGGTAATCGTCGGTAAAGTTTGTACTTCCGGAATTACACCATTATGTAGAGGTATTTCTTGAGGTTCTTGAGCGCGTTCTTGTTGAGTATTCTTGGATTCTTTTTTGGTTGATGTAGGAGTTCCCGAATTTGATACAGATTTCTTCAGGGAACTTATATCTTCAATAGTCCTTTGTTGTGTTAAATGCTTTAACGGAGTTGATAACTTTCTTTTTGATTTTGAATTTGGTGAGCCTACGTCGGTCGTTAGCATCTTAGATGTTTTTTCCAAGAGATCACATTTATTAGTGATTTCAGTCAATGCTGATTTTAAATTACTATTCTCAATGGTCAATACATTTATCTCTTCACGGGCTGACAATAACTCCCGTTTAAGTTTCTCTATTTGACATTTGAAATCTTGGGTTTCGTCACATTCATTGTTGGATATGTTAGGTAAACTATTTATGCTGCCATCTAGCGTAGAGTTATTTGTACTAGATTCTTCGAATGTAATCTCCGATAGTGATTGGGTTCGTATTGTACGTAGCGTGATATTCTCGAAAAAACTCATTTTTGATACAAATGAAAGTGTTCAGAATTAGGGTAGTTAGAAGCCCAAAAAGTCTGACAACCAGTCTTACCAAGGGGTATCGTGTTACCTAGTCACTAGGTTGTGGAGGTCAGATAGGCAGTCGCTCCATGTAAAATACTGGTATTCAGCTGCATCCGGTTAGTCTGGAAGCCGACCCCAACATAGTTGGGAAAAGGCTAGGCAGATGATGATGATGAAGTATACTTGTTTTATTAAAATAATTTTTGTTTCACGTGTAATAAATTAATAATGCGTCTAATTTGGGACAGCGCTCCTTGATGGGCGAGTCCTATTACTGGCTGGACGTAGGACGCGTTGCGTGAGCTCAGTAAAGCAAGCTAACCATTCAAGGTCACTGTCATATATCTGCGTCTTAAGTTCTAGCTTGCACAGAATCGTTAGAAGCTAAAGCTTTCTATCACAATCCGAGGGTTTTGAAGGAATTTTCTAATCCATTCTTTCATTTGTTTGAAAAATTGTTCTGCTCAACAACGTAAATAAAGCAATGAACATGACATTGCCATCAATTGCCATTGTATGTGTGTTACGGAATTACCCCACTCGTCTTATACAAAGTTTTTATATTGTATGTAAACACAAGAAACTTTTAAACCAAGTCAAGCTCAAAGTTCATTTACATTATCCAATCACAAAAGAAACTCTATACTTAACATAAAAAGCCTTTTAAGGGGCGAACTGTGCCAAATACAGTAATTCGTTCCGAATTCACAACGTTAATTAGACATTAGCTGGCAAGCCTGGCAGGCCATACTATGAACTGGCAACCACCGACTGCATTTCTAAAGGAGCCTGCCAACCGCTGGCACGTTGCCAGTCCCAGCTGCAAGTCAGT
This sequence comes from Agrochola lychnidis, assembly GCA_963680765.1. Classification (NCBI taxonomy): domain Eukaryota; kingdom Metazoa; phylum Arthropoda; class Insecta; order Lepidoptera; family Noctuidae; genus Agrochola; species Agrochola lychnidis. Next base: position 22,089,249 of record OY796853.1, read on the forward strand.
TGAAAACATGGCGTGCTACTATTTGTCGAATTTCGATTAATTAATGTGAGAATATTGGAAATTGCATAGCTGAATGCATAGTGGCTTACCTACTTTTTATTAACGAAATATCTGGTCATAATTTTGATATTTTCGAGTGATACAGAGTCGAAATTTCCATGACAACTTTTTTGTGATATTGTGCAAGCCTACATTCCACCTAGGTTTTTCCAGAGTCGAAACTACTTAATTTTCATAACTTGGCTATTCCACTTTTTACTTTTTTTCAGAATTTGGGAAACAAGTTTTTTAGGAATGCAGTTATGTATTTAATCGTATATTTTGTTGAATTATTTTACACAACCAGAATAGCCGGATCCGGAATGATCGGGTTTCAAAAATCTAGCAATAATCTATTTTGAATAAATTAAAAATTTGAAAAGGACTAATCTAGTTTTGACTCGGCTTTATTGGAATAATCATGTTTTGTTAAGGGTCTAGAGGAGTAATTTCAAGCCACGCCGTTCCAAGCAACACAACATAACACAATTTTAAGACATGTCATAAAAATAAAAATTCTGCACCGAAGAAATGTACCTAACAATAAAACTAAACTGACTGAAAAATATAGGGCAAAAGTGGATTAAACTACTTTTGATGAAATCATGCGTTTTATTAAATTTTTTCTGCTGGATCAATCACGTTTTAGCAAACTTTGTTTTCGCTGCATGTAAATTTCAATGTAGCAAACCAAAAATAAAATAAAAATTGTGTCCTGTCGAAAGTGGAATAGTCAAGTTTTGAAAATTAAGTAGTTTCGTAAATTCCTCCTTTTCGATCAAAATTTTTGCATCTTGAATAATTAAAGATAGGAAGATGATTAGAAAAATAAAGAAGAATTTTGTTAAAGCGGCTCCCAAAAACAATTTCAAGAAATAAAATAAAAATATATATCTCGAAAACTATTAAGAATAGCAGTTTATAGATTGGGTATTTTCGAATAAAGGGTATCCGAAAATACCCCATGTATGGTCCGGCTTGAGGAATCAATTTTTTTTATGACGTCACTATTTGGATCTCCTTGTATATGCTATATAAAGACGAAGAAATTATTTATCTGTAGAGAAATCATTCTAGGATCTGATCCGTGGAAGACGTAAGCTAAGGCAAGTCTTCCCTAAACACAACGTCAATTCACGTAGGTAATTTTATAATCATTATCTCCTAGATTGCAAAACTTGTCTTTAACGTCCACATTATTAGGTTTCAAATTATCAGGGTAACACCGAGCTGCGTGCCAAAATGCTAATTAGAGATTTCGTTCAGACAGCTGCCAAACTAAGTAGAACTGGGCTCGCCAGTTGGTTGCATACCAGATACCTTTTGGACCAAATTAAGGTTAAAATGGATGCTGGGAACTGGGAGTTCGGGTGTGTCGGAGTAGAATTTACAGATCAACAAAATTTCAGGAAGCAAAATTATATTGCCGTAGGAAGTTGCAATACTTGTCCTAAATATTGGGACTGCTAGGTATCATTTTAGTCCCTCTTTTAGGGAAAAAATATATAATAGAAGTGGATATATTTAGTAACCTGTTCCACTTAGCTATTTCTAAAAAGTCATAAAAAACCCCTGAAATAAATCGACACGTGTTTCACCTCTCAACGAGGCATCCTCAGGATAACGATAGACTTGTCGCGAACTCGTACACGGCGTGTTGCCACACCGAGCGCCGAGCGCAGACATGTAAATAGATTTGAGGGATATGTAAATAGCAAAATTTAAATTTTTGGTAGTTTCACTGTTATTTAATTCTTAGAAATTTTGTATTTTTTTCTTCCATTTTGCATTTTAGCAAAAATTTTATTGACAATTAATTTTGACATAACTATAATTTCTCTATTTAATTGAACTAATATAAAAGAAAATAATTACCTAAGTAATAATAATGTTTAATGCATGCTAATTTAGGATATTAAGGGCAGGCGAATGATAATTGCAATGCTTGTAAAAGGCTGCTAAGTCATAAGTACTAACATAATATAACACCAACATTGTACACTTAGTTCGCAACCGTGAAAACTTAGGCGAACTAGAAGTGAGCTGCCATTTCACCTAATGCTAGAGATTGTCATTATTGACAACTCCTTTCACGCTCACTTCACCTACCTTTTCAAGGTGACCGGCTTAATAGTTATCCCTCTACAGATGTGCAAACTGCCCTTTAAAGACGCAACTGAGAGACATTATGACTGTTCGAAAGGGATAGATATATGTTAGTCATTTCCAATGTAGTCATAAGTTTTCCAGAAAACGGTTCAGGTAATAATTATGGGGCAGTTAAGTGTGTTGCTGTTTGTACTGTAGTTCTATGTTCTTAATGTCTCTCGGCAAACTTCGTGTTTCGTCAGTTGTCGGATTTCTAATTTTCTATCAGTTGCCCTTAGCACTTGGTGTAGACCGGACGCTCTCAATGGACTTGGAAGTATACAGAGTTATTAATACTCTTTTAACCTCCCGAATGCCGTAATTACAGAAACAATTAAAAAACCATTGTGTCTCGCGTGGATCCACGTTATACGAAAGGTTAAGTTAATGTAATTTATTTAAAAAATGGGAGGAAAGCTGCTAAAGTCGCAGGCACGACTGGTAGGAAAATAGTTTTACAGTTCTATATAGTTCACACGGAAATCAAAACAAAACAACAAGAAAGTACTTAGTACTGAATTCAAATTATTATACACGATAAATCGAATAATTGATGGACACGGAAATTGGCATTCGTTTGTATTCGGAAATCCGATGATACCCGAGAAACATTAAGAAACTTTTTGAAAATGTCGTAAAGAAATCTCGTTTAAAGTTCATGTGTTATTCCATATTTATTATTAATTGCTACTCAAAGCAAGCTTTTAACACCACTTTAACAAGTAAATTGGCAGTAATTGGACCCTTAGCTATTCGTAATTGCCCTTAGATGATCGGCTGTCAACTCTTTAAACTCTCGCTCTACTTTCATCGCGTCAATATTGATTATGTCGGCTAAATCAGGGCTACCAACATGCCATATTGATTCGCGCCATTTCTTGACAGTTGTGATTGACAGGTTAAATAAAGCTGAATACCGGTATTATAGGTATTATTACCTTTTTTTTTGGGTGGGAAATTATCAAATAACTTCTCCCGTTCTGGGCGGAGCGGGAGGGCGTGTCAGACTCGTACTGACTAAAACTCACCCGTGTTCCTTCGGTTGCCCTGTTGCCGGGGGCCACAATTTCCCTATCGGTTTTCTTCGAACCCCCGGCAGGCATTGGCCCTAGCGGACCCCGTCAATTCTGCTGACATCTCTTTGAGGCGCGCGTGGAACACAACGCGCCGTCGACCCGGGCTTGGTCCTTATCGGACCGCGAGCTAGCCATTGCTCACCGTCCTCAAGCCCGCGCCTACGGTGGCCGGAAATCGGCTCGCGATTCCCGCCCCGGGCGTCTCCTCCTGCGGCGGTTAGGGGCGTGAGGACGCGAAATTTGCCTCTCCCTCACGCGTTCCGCCTCCTCCTTCGCGAGCATTACCGCTTCGCTTGATGCCTATACCTTACATGACGTACTCGTACTTACATTTCAAAGTAAACTTTTCCTTGATTGTCGAAAGTAAGATTAGTAAGATCCTAATTTTAATACCTATCATCATCATCATCATTTCAGCCGAAAGACGTCCACTGCTGGACATAGGCCTCCCCCAAGCACCGCCACTTCGACCGATTCTGTGCTTTCCGCATCCAGCGGATTCCTGCGGCCTTCACAAGGTCATCGGTCCATCTTGTGGGAGGCCTTCCAACGCTACGTCTTCCGGTACCTTTAATACCTATACGTACTATTAATTCTAAGATTCATTTTATGTCAAAATTGTACCAGTTTGAAGCATTAGTCTGTACAAAAATAGGTAAGTGGGTAAAGTTACCTACATTTATTTTCATTCGACGGCACAACTGCAAAGCCAATCTTGTCCCATTTACTGGCACACAGTGAAAAGAATTGGTACAAGAATTGGCTATCATGGGGCTTATTAAAATTTTCTAGAGTTTTATCTATTATTAAATATTTTACAAATATATCGATCTAGCTTTTAAAATAATTGAAATAGATTTTTAGCATGTTTAACTTTCACCTGAGCGTATTTTAGCAAGTCAAATGGCACAAATTTTTGAATTAATCGTTAAAATACTCGTGTGGGTGGCAATAAATTGGTCTGATAAAATCTTGCTAACATATAGAAATGTGATTACACTTGATTTATATGTTATTTATTAGTTTATAACAATAAATAAATATGTAAAGCCCACGCGACGACGCGACGCTGTCCGTCTGTCCTGAACACTCTATATAAGTTAACTTTTGGTAAATATCTACTTAATCAACGACTTAAATGAAAATAATAAAATAATTACACTCCTTTTTGGGCAGTCGTGTAAATACGAGCGAACCTTACAGAAGTCGCAAATAATGTGTAACATCTGACATCTCCGCTGATAGTACCAACCTCTCGGAAAATGGGTTGGTACCAGTAGTCTATGGTTGGTACCATCTGACAGTCAACTCTAGCACCGCGCGCGCTCATTTGTCAAATCAAATAGCGCGCGCTTCCCCGGCTTCCTGTTACACACTTCCGTCCCTTTTCACGTAATCACTCCCACAGACTGCAGGTAAGCGAGAGGAAAGATGTTACACATCAAAAGTTAGACAAAATAATCGATTAAACGGCCGGATTAACTGATTTTGTTTCGGCCTTTCTTCTCAGAGTAGTCAGTTAGGAAACGCCGAACTCATCTGAGCAGTGGTGGCCCAGTGGTAACGGCCGCGACTTACGAGTTGTTGGTCGTAGGTTCGAACCCAGACAGGCGCTTTACTTTGTGTAAATGATTTCATCACCATTGCTCTCAAAACGGTGAAGGAAAACATCGTGAGGAAACCGGCATGTGCTAGAACCGAAAATTCGAAGACATGTGACATCTACCAACCCGCACTGCGCCCGCGTGGTGGATTACGGCCCACTCCCTCTCACAGAGAGGAGGCCTGTGTCCCAGCAGTGGGAACATATATAGGCGGAAGATGATGATGAGATGAACTCATCTAGCTTATTTTTAATATTTTTTTTATTGACGTGTAAAAGTGATTCCGATATCCTATTTACAGAATAAACAATTTCATTTCATTTCAAACTTTTTGACCTAAGACTATATCCTAACTCAGGCTTTTAACTACCCATTTAGGTACATAATGATAGGACTTACACCCTTAATTTCTGCTTAAACACATAAAGAAAGTAGTACATGTTTGCAATTTCAATTAGAGTCAACTATATTTTCTCACTGTAACGGGAAGTTTAAAACAAGTTAAATTCTAGTCAAAATTAACAGTCCATGTAAGGAAACTAGTACCATGCAGTAATAATACATACTTAAATGAGGACGTGGAATGTAGGCAAAGGAATTATGTGTATTATGCCGTGGCAGGCCCTAATGTTTATATCAGTCTTTGTATTACTTTGTACTTCAGTCATTTTATTTCAATATTGACGTATAAGAGTCTGGGGGCCTACCACCAGCTCATAAAGCAGTATTATTTTAATATTACTGCAGTGTGGGAAAGAGATGAAGCTCTGCAGGACGTATAGCTCCATCTCTTTCTCCCACTGAAGTAATATTGAAATAATACTGCTTTTGAGCTGGTGGTAGGCCCCCTGGTCATACAATATAATTTGATTTGTACACATTTTATCACTTTTTTACATTACATTTTATTACTTTTAAATAGAACCTCTTTAATTTAAATTACTTAACTGGGGAAATGGATGTGCTTTACACCTTCTTTAATTTCTAACCGCAAAAATTAATTAAATTAAGACATTCTCTTTAAGTATAATTATGTTAATAAAATGTGTTTTTCATTACCATGTCCACAAATAGAAATATAAATGCAAATTGCTTGAGTCAATTTAATTAAATAGTATTTGTTAAGGTGTACAATAAATTCTAATATAAAATGAATTCTGTTTTATATTCTAGCCTTTATAGATTTTGCCTTCGCATCGATGCGGAGTTAAGAGGGGGACAACGGTAAGCTACGATGTTCTGTTGTCCCCGTGACGAGGACAACGGGAATACACGAAGATTTCCATAGGCGTAATATAAAATGAAGTCATTATCAAAATATTTATTTAACCATTTATGAATGACTGATTATTTGGAGATCATGGAACTTTGTTTTTTAGTTGTTTATAAATATTATATAACATAGTTTGTAAGTAAATTGTTATTAACGATATGAGTCCATGTTACTTGAAAATACTTTTTTTATTTTGTATACACACAAATAAACAGACAAGAAGAAAAGAACAGAAAAAAAATACGAAAGTGATGCTTATTCCTAAAGAAATCCCTTCCACCATACTTGCGAAAGGTCAGACGAATATCTGACCATGTATTACAAAATAACATAACATTACGCCTGTATCCCCCCAATGGTTAGGCAGAGCATACCTATAGTACACCCACATTTCGGTAGTGCCATTTCGAATTTTCGACAATGCATTAATTATAACAATAACATTAAAATCTTCAAAGATCTAAAAGAAAGTTGTCAAATAGCAAGATCTGATTATGCATGCAACTTTCATTATCTCTTGGTTTTAGTATTTTCCCCAATGAATGATGACGTCACGGATCAGATACTTCACTTATTCTAGGTTAAGCCGAGTCAAGAAGTATGAATCATTTGAATCATACCTCGCCGTGTGTTATAAACTTAAGTCAACGACTGTGTTAGTCATTAAGTGAAATTATAGGTCAGCTGCGTAGCGGGGTAAGTGAACCGAAATTTTTACTTTAATAGGGATGTGTATCTTTACACATTTTTCTAAATAAATTAGAATCGAATTCTAAAGCCCGGTTTTTAGAAGTCAATTGTCAATTATTCTCTGTGTTTCTGCGCGTTTGCTCAGCGGCGTAAGGGCTGCGTAGACGCGGCGTGGCACCACATAGGCCCGTAGGCGCTGCGTATTCGCGGCGCTTACGTAGCGCAGATTCCGCACGTAATCGTTTTGATTATTATTTACAGATAAAATTGAACCATTGCATTAACACGATACGAAGAATAATTATTTACAAAAATGGATATCAAAGAGGTAACATTTTGGCTTTGATGCTAAACACAGTCTACGAACGCTTACGCAGGAAGATGTGAAGGTGCCCGATGGTTTGATTGATAGAGTCATATAACAAGAACTACGTAAGTTCACATCAGACTTGACAACACTTTGTTTCATAAACCGGTCGTTCTGAGTGCGTGTGCGACTTGTCGGAACTGCGGAAGTTCCAACATTCTGCCTGTAGCGGGGCATCCCTAATTTTTAAAGTTTATTTTCCTCTTGTAATTCATTCGAAAACAATAATTGCGCGGTAGCACGTCAAAAATGTCCGGGAGAATGCTATCAACTTAAAATGTCATTCGACAATGACGGTATAAAATTATCCAATGAATAACGCGAACTTTATTGGCAGTTATAATAACAGTTATTTTCAATCGATATGACAGCTACGCGTTATGATAACGAAGTAAAAGTCGTTAAAAAATATATATTAGAGATGCAACCCGGTGACATTTAAAACGTTTTTAATCAGCTTTCACAGAAGTATTTAGTCGAATCGAATAATAAATGTAGCCGTCTAAAAAGAAAACAAAAATACTTTCAAAAAAAGAACATGCAATCTGAAATATAAACGTCCAATCTCGTGTCTCTTAGCGATGTAAGTGATGCTACTTACAAGTCTGACGGACGTCCACTGATTTCACTTATCTCGTTCAAGTAAACACTTCCTTATTACACCAATTAGTCTTTAAATTTGTTGCACAACACACTGTTAACTATTAAGTGCAAAATACACTATGAATTTTCATGAGAGCGATGCAATTTCTTTAATTACGTTACACAAATCGAGGTAACTGCATTTCTAGTGAGCGTGATTTTGAAAATAAAAGTATGATGTGCACTTTCCCTGTTAAATGGGCGTTCGTAAAAGTTTCAAGAATGTGTGTTAATGCACTTATAATAGTGTAATAATAACGTTGGTATAAGAGCTACTATTACTATTCATGAGCACTTCTAATTTGGTATAATTCGGATAAATTGCTGTAACACCTTAATGACACCTGCTGTTTGAGTTTTTGTTGTTTTGACTAAGTATTTTATTCGTAATTATTTTTATGATGAACAACAGTCAAGGCTAGGAATGTTAGTGTAACTTGGTACAGCTGGATATCATTTTTAAAACGGCGCTGATCGTATTAATAAAGTGAAAATTGTGAGTTGAACCCTTGGCAAAATACACTAAAAGTTGCGAAGGAAAACAGGATCCTTTTGATGGAAATAAATGTGAACTGTTTACGCCGAAGAGCCGAACTGAGAGATAAAATATGGATTTTAATGAATATAATTTAAAAAAAAAACTAGCAAGCCTTACAGTAGTCGTATGTAATGTGTAACATCTGACATCATCTACCTAGCCTTTTCCCAACTATGTTGGGGTCGGCTTCCAGTCTAACCGGATGCAGCTGAATACCAGTATTTTACATGGAGCGACTGCCTATCTGACCTCCACAACCTAGTTACTAGGTAACACGATACCCCTTGGTAAGATTGGTTGTCAGACTTTTTGGGCTTCTAACTACCCGTAACGACTGTCAAAGATCTACAAATGACAGCCGGGACTAACGGCTTAACGTGCTTTCCGAGGCACGAAGGGGACTTGGTATGTAAAGATGGTCACCCATCCACAGACCAACCGCGGTAAGCGTAGCTTAACTTGATCGATCGACCCGTGCAGCTGTTGTTACTTAGCCACAAGCTCCCTGTGTAACATCTGACATGTCACCTTGATATTAAGCAACATTAATATTATATTCTGAAAAAACGTTGGCTATTATTTGAAATGATTTTTCGTAACGAAGAATAATTCTTTTTAATAAAAATTTATTTAATTAGCACTAAGAGTAAATGCAATGTTTTATCGAAGACAGTTATTTTTCTTCAATTTAGGGGAGAGGGGAGACAATAGACTTATGATAACTAAAAATAATATGAGGCATGTACTTGTGATTTCAAAGTATTTAAAAACCGTTGAAAAAGTTGGTGAAAATAACAAAACTTGTTTTTAGTGTAAACATGCTCGTTTTATTGTAAACCAAATTCTTACAAGACTTAAGAACTAATAGAAAATATTATAAAGATTATGAAACAGTTACAGTTGTCAGTTTTATATGATGTTCATAGTAAAATAGCGAGAAATCGGGGTTTAAACGCAGGTGGTCCGAAAAGGGGCGGTCCTCGTCAAGGTCGTTTCTGTCGGCCAACTCTAGCACCGCGCGCGTATTTCGTCAAATCAAATAGCGGCTTCCGGTTACACACTTCCGTCCCTTTTCACGAAATACCTCCCACAGATTGCAGGAAAGCGAGAGGAAAGATGGTACAGATCAAAAATAGAGAAGGCAAGTTATTATTAATATTGAACCACATAACGCACCGCAACGTCCACTTCAAGGCGATTGTGGTGCGAGTACCGAATTGTTTTCTGTCTATCGTCATGGAGGAAGACTTTTGGCCGCAGGGCGTGGTGTTCCGTCGCTTCCGCGGACAAGTACCACAGGACAGTACAAGGACAAGCTAGTGAAGTGCTACTAACATAGTTTTAAGCTATTTATTAACACAAGTTTTTTAAGTTTTGTTTCAAATATTAATATATGTATCTTTAGGTTAAGGTATTTTTCTATGGGCCTGTGACGCCTGAAATAGATGGTATTATTATTTATTTTTATTATTATAAACCTTAAATCTTAATCCTAGTAATACAGGGAAAACTATTATTCTTAGCCATACAATACTGTAACACACATACTCTGTAACATACTATATGTAACGCTGTTGGTTGCCTAAATAAAGAAAATAAAATAAATAAATAATTTCACGGTAAGACAAAGATAAATTCACATTTCGTGGTGCCATAAACAATTGAGGAGAACGGAACAATGATGATAATGTGCGTGCCGCTTACGACATAAAATGATATAAATTAATGTAACTATGGTCTAACGGAACACGCATTCAACCAACTGCTGATCATTTAAGTACATAAATAAATCTTAATTATCTTAAGCAATTTCATTTTATTGCCCATCATTTAGCCGTGTATCCAGTAATTATCCTGATCTTTTAATTGCGCAGACCTACAGCTCGCGTCGGCACTAAATCGTTCATACAGACTGTGCAAAGCATTCTTCAAATGAGCGAACATTACCTGCCTGCCGCCCCTCAGCGATGAATTGATTGACAGATGTCAGGAGGGTGGCGCTTCAGACGACAGAGGCTGAATGTATTGTCGAAAATGCACCGGTGTGCAAGGCGATGCAACCTGCTGTCAAGTCGCAAGTTCAAGAGCAGGCACGCGACTCAAGAGCGGCCACAATCGCCGCAGCTTTCGTACGGAGCGCACGCCGACGTCACTCGCGGTTCACGGCCGCCTCGCGATACTCACGAGTGTTCAAACAATATTTCAGTAAAAAATTTAAGTGTTTATTTTTTCATTCACGTGAAGCAAAGCAACGATGCGGAACTTTGTACGGTGAGTTACCCTGTTATTATGCGATTTATGAATATAATTCATACCCTTGACCGAGGGTTACTGCAAGTTATCGCACTCTACCATCGAAGTTTAAAAAATAAAGTTTGTGCGAGCTCTTACGTTTATGCATGTGTTAATTAGTGTGTTGGTCGAGGATAAAGAACCCTTTTACATTGGGTTCGTTTATTGTGTATTAACGGAAGATGAGTCAAAAGTGATGATCAGTGTTTACAACTCAATTATTCGAGTATCGCTAATTATTATTCGAATACTTTGAAGAGCCGTTATTAAATCATTTAACTGTTTACGAGTAATTGTCATAAAATTTCAAGAGTTTTAATATGAGTTGTGTCGCCAGCTGGTTCGGCCACCCCATGCAATAACAATGGAATGTTAGCGATTTCACACGAAGATAAAATGCTGGCGTTTGTAATAAACAGTTGAGGTCTCTAATGATGGATTATTGAGGCAAAACGTTTCATCGTTGTAGAAAGTAATGAAGATTCTTTCTAAAATGCAACAGGAGGTGCCGCGATTTTATGAGCTATCGTTAAATTTTACAAAACCATAGAATAGACCTACAAGTCTTATAAAAACAAACAGTGGTGCCGATTCCCTTGTTCACAAACTAAACTAAATTTAAGTTCAGTGCATCTTTTTCTTTCTATTTCATTAAGAAAAGGACAGAAGATAAATTTTAGTTTAGTCCTGTCAAATTAATCAGCGCTTGACGTAAATTGTCGTAATTTTAATAGGCAAGTTTTTAATCACGTCTAAACTTGTATGGAGTAGTGACAGGCGCTGATTAATTTGACAGGACTAAACTAAAATTTATTTACTGTCCTTTTCTTAATGAAATGAAAGAAAAAGATGCACTGGACTTAAATTTAGTTTAGTTTGTGAACAAGGGAATCGACACCAGTATACATATAAAAGTCGAATCAACATTTTGCAATCAAGTTTCAAGACTGACATAAAATCTACATCGTATGATAGAGTGGATGTGATTTCAAATCTTCTCTATTTATTATTCTTGCGGCCGATTAGAGTTGATGCGGAAATGGAGTTTGCGACCCGTGAGCAATGAGCATTATAAGGTGAATCTGTGTTGGTGCACCATGTAGGTTGTGCACCTTATTACCTTATTGCGTAATATCTAACTGGCCATAATTGACAAAATATTTGCGCTATGCTAATAATATGATTTACCCATCTGTCAGTATTTGGTACTATAGATATTCAACGTCCAAGTTTAAGAGGGTTTATCCTAAAAGTTGGCAACGTCGTGAATAGCTGTCAAATATTTACCTGTTTTGATTAATTTAGCAATATTACTGTATGGAATTAAGAAATGTGGCTAACTAGGGAACTAAAATATTGATTATGAAATATAATAATTAATATCGTAATACCGAATATTTAGTTTTAGATGTAAAAAAAATATTTGGAAACTTTCCAAATGCCTTTTTTACACCTAAAATTGTTACAACATCAAATTCAGTGTTATAATTGCAATTCATTATTAATATTCTAGGGAACTAGTTAGCCACATTTCTTATTTCCATACAGTCATATTGGCAAATTAATCAAAACACCGAAATATTTGACATCTATTTGCGACGTTGCCCACTTTCAGAATAAACGCTCTTAATGACTGTTGTTTTAACTCTAATAGTAGATTCTTTATTTTACTTTACTTCAGCCGACCCCAACATAGTTGAGAAAAGGTTAGGCAGATCAGATCAGCAGATTCATTACTTGGATTTTACAAATGAATGAAAACCCTTGACGACACGGGATTTGTTTGACGAACATTTAATTTGACTAAATTCGGAAACTAAAAAGTAGATATTTAACTATTCCACGATTTCCTTGCAGATTATAATCAATTTTGTGCAAAGATCTGTCAAGACGAACTTAAGAACGTCAATTTATTACCTTAATTACATTAAAATTAATAATCCAAAAGAGACACAATCTTATTAACATAATCATATAAACATTTACCGATAAAATATTTATTAACTCGAAAATCCACTAAACGTCTATCACTTAAGGCTCCGTGCCGCCGCACCGCACGAAATCACTGATTTTGATCAATTTTGTTTATTCGTTGTGAGAAAGGGGACGAGAATTTAAACAAAATTATTTGTGATTTGAAAAGTCCAATTCTTCGTCTTGTACATAGGGGAAAGGGATTTTTGAAATAAATTAAGGATTCGTGGGAAATCACTAAAATTCGCAACAAGTTTTCCAAAAAATGACGCGAGACTGACGTTTGATCGTTTCGTTAGAAGAAACTGCTTTTGATGTTGAAAATTAAAAAATATCATCAACATCATTATATGGTCTACTTGTACATAGGGGAACCACTTTTTTCAACTTTCATACAAAATATAGCAGAAAAAAAATGTTGAAATAACGTAACTTTCTCAAAACTTCAAGCCAAATAAATATTTTTTTCTAATACTTAGAAACACTTTTAAGACATTTTAAAAATTATATATTAATTTTAAGTTAATTGTTTAATAGAGTCTAAATTTTATTTTATAAATAAACAATTACTTCATTACGTAAATAAATGGCAAAGTGAACTATATAAACGATTGCGGAAAATCTATTCCGTCAGTAGCGAACGGGCCTTCCCAGCGTGAGGACGTATCACTTTGCGTCGCAGCACGCACACACGCACGTACGTGTCCGATGTTAACATATTCCAGAAATTGTACGTCGACTACCACATTTTGATCCGCATTTTATTTTAAAGTACTTTGCTTGTTTTTGAAGAACATTAAAATTTTGCATGCCTGGCAATAAATAAAATACCGGTGTACGTGTGTTCGTAATTCTTCTTATCCTAAACGGCTTGACTGATTTAGATGTTTTTTTTTTTAAATTCTTTTTGTGTAACTTGGATGGTTCATAACTATAGTTGGACTCGCGTGGCGCTGTTGTCGCAGGACAACATCTGCCTGCTGGGTTCACTAGTTATATTTTGACTTTAGATTTCATAGTTTTGAATGATTTTTGGTAGGGGAAAAAGTTATGGGTTCGCGTCACCGATATGCCCGCGCCGATATGCTGTTGTAGCAATAAGTGAAGTATTTTTGGAACGAAGTTCTTTAACGCTACTGAAGACTACTTTAAGTCAAAATAAAGATCCAAGATGACGGCTGCGAACATTTAAAAATATTTCGTCATGGGTATCGTTTTCATAGTTTTCGAGGATGCTAAAGCTGATAGTGAGGTCAAAATATAAATCCAAGATGGCGGCTGTGACAATATTCAGATTTTTCGTCATAGGTGTCTTTTTCATAGTTTTTGAGGATTCTAAAGCAGATTTTGATGTCAAAACGTAAATCTAAGATGGCGGCTGCGAAAATTTTCACATTTCTTCATAACATCACGCCATCAATTTCAAAGTGTTGGGCCCTTTGAAATTGATGGCGTGATGTTATGAAGAAATCTCATTTCCGCAACTTTTTCGTGCAAGTGGGTTCGCGCAAGTGTCTTTCGCGAAAATGTCTTTCGCGCAAGTGTCTCAGATCCCTTTATAATAATAATAATAATCCATTTAATTCAGGCGACAGAGGCCCATAAATAAATACCTTAACCTAAACATACATATTTTTTAAAATTATAAACAAATCTTGTGTTAGTAAATAAGGCTTAGACTATGTTAGTAGCACTTCACTATGCACTAGCATGACTTAGTGCCGTCTTGTGGAACTTGTCCGCGGAAGCGACGGAACACCACGTCCTGTGGCCAAAAGTCTTCTTGCATGACGAGGGGCAGATAAAAGTTCGGTACACGCACGACGAACGCCTTGAAATTGACGTTCCGGTGCGACTCTAATAACTGCACCCTCGGCGCGTACCTCGTCTTTTGGCGCACGTACTCCACGATGTCTTCCGCCTTAGTGGTGTAGTGCAGGCGGGAGATGTACACCGGTGTGTTAGGCTTAGCGGCACGCAGGCTCACTTCGGGGCCCGTAGGAGCTTTGCCGCAGCGGTTCTTGTTCGTTCGCGATCGGCGCTTCCTCCTTTGCACCGTCACGAAACCATCATCATTATCAGCCAAATTCGGTGCCTTCTCAGGCAAGGGCTTGATAATAGGAACGCCAGGGGCACTCGCGGTGACGCTAGCGAAATCCCTTTGTAGGGGTTTCGCCAGGGCTGCAGACACTGGCAGCGGGATAGGGCGCGGGGCTCGGGCGGCGATACACAGAGGAGCCGCGGTGACGAGCACGGAGCTGCGGGGCGCGCCGGTGGGGCGCTCTGCAAGCTCAGCAATCGACGTATGCGCTGGCGACGAAACTGCTGACGCGGAATTCGACAACGATACATCGAGGCCGGCTCCGCGACATGTGTTTACGTTTGACGCATCGACAGGTGACCTAATTACCGCCACACTGTTGCGCAAATCGCTAACTTCATTACGCAAATCAGTGACGGTGTTTTGGGAGGCGTCTAATTTCGTTAGCACATCCGCGAGGCGGGCCTTCAGAAAGACAATGTCCTTCAGAAGGCTGGTTACATCGACGTGGTCGAAGGTGACGGGAGGAAGCTTGTGTAGCTCCTTCGCCACAAACGTCGGCACATCGTCAGGGTCGGTCTCCTTGAATAGCGCGATTATATCCTGCAGGCTCCTCTTAGTCCCGTCACGCCGGCGGGACACCATCTGGTCGTCTGGTCTGGTTTATGGATACTGGTGCCAATTCTCTTGTCACAAATTAATGCCTCAAAACTAGACTAAAAATCACCAAAGTTTCGTTAATTCTTGTCAAACGATGATTTCCCATCGTGAAATAATTATAGAACATATTTTATTTTGACAGCACTAAGATGGCAATATGGTGCCGATTCTCTTGTATACCGAACTAAACTTACTAAACTATCACTAAAATTCCTTACTTTTGGCTATGAAAATCTTGAAGCTATTCTGCAACAAAAATTTTCTAAATTAAATTTAAATATATTTTGACACACTAAAATTTGAATTTTTTTTAGAGCTGGAGGCGCACAGGGGGTAGCCTTGACGTTTTATATAGAATTTTTACTTTTTGTAAGGAAAATAAGAAAAAATATTACCTACATGTAGAGTGTCAGGGGTTTAAGGGTTTTATAAAGGGGATCGAAATTCTCATTATTTTTGCGATTGGACGCACCATTTTCGAGATATATGCAAAAGAAAAAAAAAAGATACAGTACTGTTTTTTGCACCTGAAGCGAGGTGTTGGTGTGAATTTTAGTTCAAGATAACTAATTTTATTCCGCACCTTTTTAATCGCGATTAAAAATAGTCAGATTTAGTTAGACATGGGTGCCGATTCTCTTGTACACCGAACTAAACTAACTAAACTATCACTAAAATTCCTTATTTTTGACTATGAGAATCTCAAAGCTATTCTGCAAAATAAATTCTCTAAATTTAAAAATAATTTTGACACATCTAAATCGAATTTGACAACCGCGACTCCACACGTGATACCTAACCACGTGAATCTTTTTAGAGACGGAGGCGCGCAGGGGGGGCAGCCTCGACGTGTTTTATATGGATTTTTCACTTTTTGTGTGGAAAATAAGAAAAAATATTACCTACTACATGTAGGTAATATTTTTTCTTATTTTAAGAGATTCTCTTATTAATAAAACAAAATTTTGGTGATTTTTAGTCTAGTTTAGAGGCATTTGTGACAAGAGATTCTCTTGTCACAAATGCCTCTAAACTAAACTAAAAATCACCAAAATTTAGTTTATTCCTGTCAAACGACGATTTCCCATTCTGAAATAGACTAAAGTGACACAACTTAACTATATTTTAGTTTGACAGCACTAAGATGGCACTGAGATATTAGTTTAGTGAAAATGGCAATTTTGCTATTCTGAATTTGACGTTTTTAACCTAAAATTTAGATTTTCTAACTAAATATGACTATTTTTAATCGCGACTAAAAACATGTGGAATAAAATTGGTTGTCATGAACTAAAATTCACACCAACACCTCGACTTCAGATGAAAAAACAGTACCGAATATTTTTTTTTTCTTTTGCTTATATCTCGAAAACGGTGTGTCCAATCGCAAAAATAATGAAAATTTCGACACCCTTTATAAAACCCTTAAACCTCTAACACTCTACATGTAGGTAATATTTTTTCTTATTTTCCACACAAAAAGTGAAAAATCCATATAAAACACGTCGAGGCTGCCCCCCCTGCGCGCCTCCGGCTCTAAAAAGATTCACGTGGTTAGGTATCACGTGTGGAGTCGCGGTTGTCAAATTCGATTTAGATGTGTCAAAATTATTTTTAAATTTAGAGAATTTATTTTGCAGAATAGCTTTGAGATTCTCATAGTCAAAATTAAGGAATTTTAGTGATAGTTTAGTAAGTTTAGTTCGGTATACAAGAGAATCGGCACCAATAGCGAATTTTTCATTTTCACTAAATTAATAACTCATTCAGTTGCAAAAACTGTACTTTATCTTTTTTCTGTTCTTTTGCTTATATCTCGAAAATTGTGTCTTATCGCAAAAATAATGAAAATTTCGACCCCCTTTATGAAACCCATAAAACTAAACATGTAGGTAATAATTTTTCATGTTTTCCATACAAAAAGTATAAAATTCCATATAAAACAAAATTGTTATAAATATACTAAACGAATATGCACAAACATTCCAGACTTATTTCATAAGCGTACCTACGTAACTTAACAAAATACCGTCTATAGGATCAAAACTGTTTAAGCGATCACTACGCTCGATGTTTAGGCGTGTGTGCGTGAACGGTGCACACAAACATAGCATCGCAAGAATTTACC
Source organism: Agrochola lychnidis (assembly GCA_963680765.1). Classification (NCBI taxonomy): domain Eukaryota; kingdom Metazoa; phylum Arthropoda; class Insecta; order Lepidoptera; family Noctuidae; genus Agrochola; species Agrochola lychnidis. The sequence goes on from OY796853.1 coordinate 22,106,721, forward strand.
TAAACTCTGTCGAGTGAAGTCACAGCCAGGAGCCTTAAAATGCTAATCAATTTCCAATAATATGGTAGAGCTGCTCTAGGGAGGCGCAGACGCAGCCTGACTTCCATTTATCAAAGTGCACTGGCAATAATTACGCGTCCAGTTGATTTACTAACTAGCGCCGTAATACATGCTGGCCCGTAATCATCGCGAATAATGAAATATTAATTTTAAAGCCGGCCCCCTAACTTATGCCTCGGACTCGCGGAGATCTTATCGTGTGGACCCGGTTTAACGCTCAAAGGAGGACCCTTTGGCACAGCACTAATATAAAAAGTTGCGCGCGTGCTCCGTAATTACAAAATAATTTCACACGTATTTTCGATAATTATTGCCCTACAGCTTTGAAGTTTGGGGCCCATGAGTCGGTGTTATGAATTTTAATAAGAAGATTAGTCACGCTATTGAAATGCATTAAGTACGATGTTATAAAACTGCCTATAAAGATGTAGTTAATCAAACACAACATTTTCTGAAGCCCTTCTAGACAGGAACAATTTCTCAAGAACACTCGTATAGTGTTAGCAATACCAAGTCATAATTAAATAAAATAAAATAAGCCTTTATTGCTGTAACTTAATAACATGCATATTTTATCATTTTTACTTAATTCTACTTAACAATTTAACTATTATCTAATTATAACGACAGCCGGTTTTCCTTTTACAGCTTGTCCTTCGATAAAGGCCTCCTCTAAAGCTTCCCATTTTATCCTATCCTTTGCAGTGCGTGTCCATTCTGGACCAGCTATCTTTTCCATGTCGTCTTCTCAACGTTTAGTTTGTTTACCTTTGTTCCCTTTACTATCCCGCGGGTACCGTTCCGTTACTAGTCTCGTCCACTTCTCTGTCCATTCTCTTAGCACGTGTCCTGTTCATCTCCATTTGAAGCGTTTGTATAAGTCATAATTAGGTAATAAAACATAATACAGGTAGAGTGAAAACATAAACGGGAAACGGGTTTCTTACCTACTAATAACCTCGTGGATGGTTATACTAACAAGTGTACGTTCAGTAAAACTTTAGACATCGCCATAGACCTTTTTAATTTGGGACATCTGCCCATGCCACAATACTTATTAGACGGAAGTTTGTAAGGTTCTTGGTGTAATCTTGCGTAACCAAAATGTAATTTAAGGAAGTCCAAATATTATTATTTAATGTTGAGCAGAAAATGCCATCATAATACCGTCCAGAGATTCTAATTAACTGCATTTTCCTTGTTAACGCAACTGTGACATGATTCTGACTTCTGTCTTGCATTCCAACGTCAAAAAAGTGTCATAATGCGAGTAAAAATAGCAAGTATCGTACCGTTACTAAGATATAGACGAAAAAAGATTTAACATTTTGCTATACAAATATAAATTCCATTGAGACACGAATCACATTCGAACAAAAACTACAACCGATTTTAATAACTGACAGTTTTTCAATTTATAGCACAAAAGAAAAATACTACAATGGAAACTTAAAAATATGAAAAAATACGTGTTAGAAGATTTGCAGACAATTAGTGCACACATTAATTAGTAGCTTTTCGGTCCGGTGGAACTGCGTAATTAATCAAAAAGAATAACAATTTTTTGCTTGCAGCAAAAGTCAGAAGAAGAAAAAAAACAGACAGATGACCGTTTTCGCTGAAGTGACGAGAATCCTAAGTCGGAAAATATGCCAACAGAATTCGTAGAATTGGGCTTTTGTAGCTCCAGCCTTTTCCTAGTTTCCATGTAGCGTGTAGTTACTATATCTTAATAGATTATAATCACTTACCATTAGAGAAGGTCCATCTGTCAGCAGGATCCCGTTGATCGTTAGCATGGCCATTAAGTTGCAGCGGTGTGACATCGATGACACAGTTCCGCATAAAACGTTAATTGAAATAAATAAATCAATCTGACGTAGTTTGGAATCTGCATCTCCTTTTAAGATTCGTTAAATTAGTTTTATCTTTATAAAGATTCTTAATGACATTTTTTATTCTACACTGCCTACTTTTATTTGAAACTTAGCGTAAACTTACAAGAGTAAGTTTCGATCTGTCATAATCACGCCAAATTTTGACAGATCGAAGTGTCACTTTACGCATAGTTTCGTCTCTGTATCTTACTCTAGGATCCTACTTTTTAACAGCTAATTTGCACAAATAAACTTACTTTGGATTTCTTTAAACTTTCATATTCTTTGTTCACAATTCCTATCTGTTCGTTTGACGAAGTTGAAATTAGTTTTCTTTGTAAGGAATCTCATTTGAAATTAATTCTACACACTAAACTTTAAGAGGTCCGTCTGGTGGATTTAAGATCTCCATTTTTTTAACCTGTCCAGGTTTATCAAAAAAACTTGATTTCAATTTCCTGAAACTTTCATCTTCATCATTCACAATTCCTATTTATTTGCTTGACGAAGTTAATTGAAAAGTCTCAGGAGTCACAGTAAACAATTCATCATGTTGAAGAAATAATAAAATAAAATACTTACCACTTACAGGTACATAAAAACTTGTACATTACAACAAGAACAGACAACTCACAGACAACGCATAAAGTTTTAAAATAAACTTGCAAAAGTTTTTCACAAAACGTTATGAAGAATGACAGGCGGGTGCGTCTGCTATCTGATTTCAATAAATAACAGCACAAAAATGCACAATACAAAGGCTTTTACTGGATTTTTATCATTCCCATTGTTGTCGTTGCTTCTTCTTTCAAACATTTGTATGGAAATCATTTCTGTTAGATTTATTTTTAGTGGCTAATATGAATGTCTTGTAAATTTTCCCCTCTGCATAAGATTTTATATTTATTCCCGGGTATTGTTGAGTCTTATCATCGTCTGTTTTATTTGGTCTTCATCTTTTGATCTTTACGCAGCATTAGGATTTTATGGCTAGGGTTCGCTGAGCTGAGGGCTTAATTTTGTGTTCGTGTGCAAGTGTTTCATGAAATTCAATAATTGTTGCAAATTCACATAATAAGCATCATGTTCAATCATACATTTTATTGTTTTCATATAATGTTTGAAATGACTGAAAGTATAACACGTGTTAGGTTATACGCGGCATTTTGAATTTAAATATTTTTTGTTAAAATGGTGACACTATAGTCGCGAGTTCACGACACGACTAAACCAAAATTATGATTGAAAACTCTGAATTGTTTTCCAATTGTGCTTGAAACTTTAATGCAAATGATTACTGAATTGTACGCAAAGAAATTAATTAGTTAATGAACGAAACCACCCATCAATTACAATACCAAAAACAATAAGCGACAAGATCACAAAAAAGCAATTGTGTCAATATTACAAAACTTTGATGTCACCGCACGTCACGCACAAGACTAAGACGAAATGTCGAGTCAACAGTTTTTTTATTTATTCAAGAACTGTTTGTGGAGGCCAGTGTTGCGTGTGGCCCGGGATTCCGCGAAGTCCGGGATTGGTCGCGTGAGACCGGGAACGGGACACGTGTAGACAACGGCGCGTCATTAATCGCACGCGAAAGTGTTCCCGCCGATGCGCTACGCAGATAATGATATTGCGCCACGTTCATTTGGAACTGCCCTTTCATGATGAAGTGATTTTGTTAAATGAATTTTCTCACACCATTTTGAAGTTTGTATTTCCTTATTCATTATTCGACATTCTTTATTGATAACACTAACTAATTATTATTTACATCATCGGAACATACGATAACATTTCATAACATTTCACAAGCTCATTTATCTATCGCGATTTATTGCATTCGACGTCTTCTCAGTTCGTCGGCCATTTCCTTATTCATAACATGAAAATAGTTTGTAAAAATTCAATAACTATTTTAGAAGATGGAAAGATGTATATATATGTATATATAGTCCTGGTGTCAATATAATATTGATAATATAATAAAGTTCCGTAACCGTCCGTACCTTCGTAATAGGCAAGTACCTACATGTTAATAAGCATGTTATATTGAATACCACAGTAGATATTGAATTTAACTATAGGAATTAAATTCAAAGAAGCAAAGATAGCAAATAATAATATTCTATGAAGCGTCAAACGTAAATTTTCCTTGGACTAACTAATATTTAGTCGTAAAAGAGGCAGTAACTCACGGGAGTTCTATTGAATTGTGTGTACTGAGAAAATCGGCAGTCAAGACGGAGCATAAAATTGTGGAGTTATTAGCGGTAACTCGGACATATGTAGGTACGTTGAACAATGAGGCATCCTCTTATAATCTACCGTTTATTTTTCCTAGAAAAGCGTTGGAGAAGTTTAACTTGTGGCTTTATGTCTAATTATAGAACAGACTTTAAAGAATTGTCCAATTATACTTCGTTAATCATGATCATCATCATTTACAACATCTTGTGTTGGAATATGATTGTTTCCATGTAGTTCTTCAACTTTAGTTTCTTCCACATCTTATTTATTTGTTACTAAAACACCTGTCTTTTTTATTTCAATTTATAATCGTTCGTATCCAAACCTTTAGTTAGATAATCGACAAATACTATATCATCAACATAGTAAGCACACCGTTCCCAGCACTTAAAAATGCATACAAATTCCCGATCGTAAAGCTGACTGACATCACAGTTTACAATAAATCCTAGGCTGAACTGGTCACCTTCCTCTTTGGTCCCAAGAGTGATGTTCTGGCTATGCTGTGCTTACACTGACGTACGGACTGACGAATAGCTTCGGAATTCGCAGAGTTTGAATAGCGGTGTGTAACAGTTCTCTAGGATACCTTCGGTTGCGTGTTTGATATTTACGTCAACGCCAACAATATACCACAAGAGGTAAATAAGTGAAATAGTGTAAATGACTAACGGGACAGCATTGTTCCTTTTACTACTTATCTGCCCGGAAAATGTTCGTGAGTGCTGTATTTATGTTATATTTAGTTGCTTACATTGTTGTGCTGGACGTCTCGTTAAGGGATTATAATGTTTGGAGCCTTGTTTTCGAGCATTAACTTCTGTTATTAACAAATTATATTTTTAAATAATATGTAGGAAATACAGAAAGCGATTTCTGTGTGGCAAAAAATATTGGGCTAATTACTTCGACACTTTAGAAATAGAAGACGGAAGGAAAAATGTTAGATGCAAATCTTTAATAATGTCTTCCAAGCAAATAATAATGTATTCTTGAATGTTTGCATCCCAACTGTTTTTATGAGATGAAAAAAATTACATTCGATAATTTGCTTAATTGGCATATCAAACCAGTAGCAAGAAAGAAAACGAATTAAACTTTCATAATTGTCGCGCAAAAACTCTTACCGGTCTGTATCATGACCACATACTATTCAAACTGCTTCTACTCGGAAACACGAGATAAAAACTATATCGGTTAATCTCTAAACGGCATAATTATGACAATCCACGGCCATGTAAATCATAATGGACACTTTTTGTACACATGTCGTGCTATCTGCCTCTGTTTCATATCCACGCGATTGGATAAGAATGTTGTGCTATTCTACATGGTTTCGTGAAAATTTCGTGCAATATGAAAACTAGAGTATACTTAATAAAAAAATTAAAACTGTGTGAAGAAAAAGTTTGTTTTTCAACATTTGCATGACACTCTTTGTACTTGACAATTCAAAGGATTCACGTTCTTGTGGAAATGCGTGTTTTTTAGTCAACTAGGCTTTTGTTTTCTATCATTATTTTCCACCAACAGTCGTTGTCCATCCATGTGTTAACTGCTGTCAGAAATTGTTGTAGCGTTAATAACAACATCTAAATTATCTAAATCAAATGTGAATCCAAATTAAACAATGGAGTTCTTTGAAAGCAGAAACGTTTAGCTCACTAAAATACAAAAAATTGGTATGAACCAAAAAATTTGACAGCAGAATGACACGAAATATTCTAACCACAATTGTTTTCAGAACAATTCCCATGGTTGTCGGGGCTCAGAGTAATTTAGTGTTTACAACCTAGTAACGTTAATGTCAATTAAATTCATTAGCTTTACAGAAATATCACCAGTTTCACAAAGACAGCTTTCAGAGAGAACAACAGATTACGATGAGATTAGTGATACTCCCGTCCCACATATAGCATCGCATCGTTACAATGAACGGTAAGCAAAGTGTGGTGCATTAGTGTAGTTGGCATTGTTGGCACATTCCCTCGGCTATCTTCGTCAGCATCACCCCGCTATCGCGATGTATCGCTTTATCTCGATGCATCCGGATGGCAGCTGATAATTATCTTTAAGATATTAATTATTGGCGGGATGCGATTCAGATTGGTCATGTTGCGTAAATCTTGGACGTAGCTTTATCTAACTAATAGATTAACTTAACTTTAGTATATCGTTGGTCGTAAATGGTTTATAGGAAGTAGGTTATTCTGCATGTGGGTGAACAAACCGTTGGTGATTTAATGAATTAAATCTAACATGTTGTACGATTCAGTTGCTTTGCTATTCGTTAAAACGTCAGACGTCTTATGCACTTATGCATCCCTAGTACCTATACGTTAAGAATTCAAAGGAAGGTATAGATTCTGTGTTATTTATTGTTCGTGAAGGTTTAGCAATAAAGGCCATTCATTGATAAGGTGTCTGATTACGTCAGGAAAGTCTCCGGGTAGTATTACATGCCATTATAGTCTTGAAATCGTTGGAAGCTTGTTGTCAATATTGTGAAAACATGAAATTCGAGGCTCTGGTTAACGCGTTCAGTCAAGTTATTGTTATCGTTTTAACAGTTATTTTTGCTTGAATTAACCTTAATTCCTTCTGTTTGAAGCCTTTACCCCGTAGTGGTAGACTTAGAGGCTAACATTTTATGACCTTAGTAAACAATATGTCTTAAAACTTTATGATTTTGCGTTTACAACCTTTTATAATGAGAAGGTAAATTCCCATAACATGTTTGGCCTATTTCGGAAGATATGGAAGATGCTACCGACAGACAGTGAAGTTCTAGTTAAGTAACAAATAATATAAATGGACTAACCTTTAATACCGAATTCTCAAAAAATTAAGAAGAAAGAAGACTACAGTCGACACAAAAAGAAGAAGAATACCGAATAATTGGTTGTCATAAAAATTCACGTCGTCAGTTGGCGCCACTTTGACAAGAGGTCTTCCATTACGACAATGAATATAAAATTTAAGATGACGTTTCATCATTCGTTTCATTCATTTGTTCATTATTCAGTTACGACTAAAGAAATATAGTCGTTTTGACACTTTTGACAGGTGGACCTGACGTCTCAGTGCTGACGTGACGTGTTCACTAGATGTGAACGTCGTTTCAGAAAACCCTCATTGACCCAAGTTAAAGGTTTAAACTCGCAGTGCAGACAATTCTAGCTTTTTCCTACTTTAAGACGCAGATATATGCCAGTGGTCTTGAGTGGTTAGCTTGCCTGTAGTGCTATTCTGTAAAAATCTCATCGTGATATCTTAAGTGAAGTGAGCTGCAAATAGTGTCAATCCTTAGCAACTGACAGCTCACTCCACGCTCACTTCACCTAAGATAACACAGTGAGATGGTTACAGAACTAGTGGGGGCCTACCACAAGTTCATAAAGCAGTATTATTATAATATTACTTCAGTGTGGGAAAGAGATGAAGCTCTACAGGACGTATAGCTCCATCTCTTTCTGCCACTGAAGTAATATTAAAATAATACTGCTTTTGAGCTGGTGGTAGGCCCCCAGTTCTGTGCTGAGCTCACGCACATCCAGCCAATAATAGCACTCGCCCATCAAGGAGCGCTGATCCAAATTAGACGCATTAATAATTTATTATACGTAAAAAAAAGGTATTCTAATAAAACACGTATACTAAAAGAGACCTATTTAAATTATCTTTAAAACGGTGAAGGTTTTAGAAAAATACGTTTGCTAGTTTTTGCGTGATTCTCAGTTTTTTTATCCGCGATAGACATAATTTTTACAAATTAATTACACTATGTTATATAAACACTAGCTGACCCCGGCAAACGTTGTTTTGCCAATTATTTGTTTGGGGTGGACAACCCTTATCACTTAGGGGTATGAAAAATAGATAGTAGCCGATTCTCAGACCTACTGAATATGCATATAAAATTTGGTAAAAATCAGTAAAGCCGTTTCGGAGGAGTAAGGTAACTAACATTGTGACACGAGAATTTTATATATAAGATAATCTAAAATGTTCACAGATTAAGTTATTAAAAAAATGCTCTAATTTAACATGTATTTTTTCCAAATGAAATTATTAAAAGTTGGTTAGTGTCACGTAAATAAATAACTAAACAAGACTATTGTCCAAAAAGATTATACTAGGTAGTAATATTCAGATACCAAAGGTAATTAAACAAGCAATAACTTTTCAAGTGCATAAGTGAGTTATGCGCCTGGAACTATGAACTACCCACTGGAGGGCTATTACATTAGGAGCAGGTTCAACATTTCATTGATTATTAGTTCCATGTCATCGTGAACATGAAAACGACTTTGTTGTAGCATGTCGAGTTGTGGATGTTTTACCATGGAATAACGTAAACATGGAGTAGCAAAAACCAAAACAGCGCTGTCAACAGTGACGTGAAGTTGGTTTCGTAAACATGTGTGCACTTAGTGAGGTGTAGTTTAATTGTCAATGGTTGTAAATGTGCGCGTGTGAGCGTGTATGCACAGAACGGAGGTGTAGTTTTGACATGCTTCACTGTATTGTTCGCAGCGCTGTCTTGGTTTTTTATTTGATCTGAGTAGCAGAGTAAATCATTTGAGTACGATATGGACTAACTTAAGTATAGAGACACTATAATTGATTAGATTACTAACATCGTTAAGTACCGTCAAAAACTTTTACTCTACCTATACTCCGTTTGAAATAAGATTAGACATTTAACTAAACCTTTTTTACAGTCCGTTCAACCGATTTCGACTTCTATTGCGTTGGTGGCATGACAAATGGCAGCTGCAGTAAACATTGGTATTGTAACCATTTTTTTTGCGTTTAATGCCATCCTTATACCCTTATATATCCTACGGTATAGAAGTCAAAATCGGTTGAACGGACTGTAAAAAAGGTTTGTTTAAATGTCTAATCTTATTTCAAATGGAATATAGATTTTTTTTTTAGAAAATGGGAATTTATTATGAGTTTTAATCTACATAGATAGGTAGGTTCCTGAGCGTTTGAAACAGCGAGCTGGAATTAGAATATAGATTATGGATGGGACGATGACATGACCGGACCATGACAATGACGGTAACAATATCCTTAACAACCGACTTCCAAGAAAAAAAAACACCACAAAGTAAAAAATTACTTTATTTTCGGAAGTCGGTGTCTTTGGTTTTGAATTTTCGATTTTTGCCACCGACTTCCGAAATTAAAGTAATTTTTCATTCTGTAGTGTTTTTTTGGGAAGTCGGTTGTTTTTTTGTTTTTCACTTTTTAGTTGTGGTACCTACCCCACACAAATTTAAATACCTGCTATGTAAATGACAGTGACAGGAACTTCACATAGCATCCACATACTAAGTGGGAAAAAATACGTATTATTGAAGCTAACTCAAAAACTACCCAAGCAAAGTTAATAAAATTTATATGGGACCACCTCTGAAGTATGACCTACCAAACAAAAAATAAAGAAAGCTAAACCATAATCCTATTATTTCTACACCATTCGATTCAAACGTAGCTACGAAGTTCTCCTTAACAGTTATCTAAAATAGGTACCCAAAATGGTTTCCACAATAATCGTGAGACAATTCAAAGCAATTCCAAACACAACTTCTATTCTGCCTTGCAGACGTATTCAAGTTTCAGTCGCGAAGTGCTGAGACTGCGTCTGACAGCCGCAGATATAATATATTCATTATTTCAATTACTGAGCAACATTGATACCGACTTTAATGCTCTAAATGTAATATTATCGACGTCTACGACGATATCTTAGAACGTTTCAGCTTCAACATTGTTATATTTACATTTTAAGACTGAAAAAGAAAGTTGGCTTTTATTTTTAGAAAACATTTTCTTTTTGTGATGTCTGTAGTCTAAAAGGGATGAAGATATAAGTATAAATCTTCTTTCGTTTTTGTGAGGTTATTTTTTTATGTGTTCGTCAATTTTAAAATCGATCACGATGGTCAGTTTTAGAATTCTACATACCTACTTAGATACCCATAAAATACGCCATGGTTAGTTCTACTTCTAAAACAGCACAGTAAACTTTAAAATTAACCATGCAAGCCTCTTTTAGCGGTCCAAGTAATGTCTAATTCAAATTATGCAAATGGCGGTAATCAGAGGAACGATTTGAATGTGGAAGCGTCGCGTTCGCTTTGACGGCTACGTTCGCGTCAAACCGTTCGTCCGACGCCACGATTGAATCTGTTTGACCCATAAAGCTGGAATAACCCACGGAGTACGGGCGTGGGAGCTCAACTATTGCATCTCTTCCTTATTTGTGCATTACGGCACGTCATAAATAAAGCAGGATAGAACACGTTAATACGATTGAAATGCTAGTTAAGGGCATGGCCGTATCTATTCGTTAGCTGTCAATCAAAGTTAATGATCTGTCATGTAGACGTCGGGAATAAGCTTGTGTTGTTGATTGTTTTGAATACACACAAGCCAAGCATATTTTTTTACTCAAATCAGGCTGAAAGTATTTAAATAACCGTAGCTATTTTAATTTGACGTTGCTCCCGGCTGTCATTCATAGATCTTTGACAGTCATTACGGGTGGTCATAAGCCCAAAAGTCCGACAACCAGTCTTACCAAGGGGTATCGTGTTACCCAGTAACTTGGTTGTGGAGGTCAGATAGACAGTCCCTCCATGTAAAATATTGGTTTTTAGAATCTGGTTAGATTGGAAGCCGACCCCGACATAGTTGGGAAAAGGCTAGGCAGATTGATAATGAACTGTTTTAATTTAACCGATTTTAAATTTCTCGATTGTGTTGAATTAATGTTTAAACTAAATACAATCGGAGTTCTGTCTTCTGATTCACGATACGAATGTGTTTTTAATTATACGTATATTTTTTCAAGTTCCTGTATCTTTGTCAAATGAATTAAAAGTCACATCCAATGCAGTTACAATGCTCGATACCTAAATAGTCATCGTAAGGATTTAGATCGTAAAATAATACAGCTATAGCTAAAACCGGTAATGTATTATGTGGCACACATAACCTCCTTCAGTACATTGTGTGACAAGAATATAACGGACGGCTAAAATTGTGGGAAATAATGAATCACCATGTTGTTATAGTTTTGGGAAATAATTGAACATTAGTATTGTTGTTGAAGCAGAAATTAGAGAATGACTGACTTGCGTGATGATGTGTTTTCTCATGGAACTTTTGTCTGATACTGCATGGGCGAAGATGTGTTACTGAAAAGTGGATAGAAATAATTGGACCAGACAGAGGCGTCTCCAGCCGATAACCCAGGGGAGGGCAAGTTGATATATATCGTACAGGTGTGTAAGAAAGCCTTCAAAAATCTTGGATTTGTAATGCGTGAAACTCGGGAGTTTACTAACACAGCAGCTGTGAAATCACTTTATAATGCTCTAGTAAGAAGTAACCTGGAAACGAGTGCTATCATCTGGAATCCATTTGAAACAAAGTATTGTCTGATGGTAGAAAAAATGCAAAATAAATTTACCCGGTTCCTTTATATGAAGCAATTTGGCGTCTACCCATTCTATCCACTTATGTATCCAACCCTCTTTGTAATAGGGATGGTTGGTTACTATAAGTTGGAGGTAAGGCGCAATTTCGCTCTAGTTAAATATGTTTTTATGGTTTTTCGTGGTATGCTGAATAATTCTCAAATACTAGAATCTTTGGGATTGCTCGTTCCAAACAGTAGGCTGCGGCAAGGGCCGAGAGAGAGGCTATTTAAAGTCCCGGTGGCCCGTACAAACCTATTAAAGTTTGCACCAGTAGGGCGGGCAATAAAGATACTCAACAGCGTCTCTCTGCAAGTGGATATCTTTACATGCTCATTGGCGGAATTCCAGAGGGTGACACTTAACATATTGTCCTCTGTATGACTTGTGCCACACAGTGGATATTACCTGTTAAAAAAATGTATGTGTGAATAGTAAATAAATAAATAGATATATGGAGGATGGGAAAAGTATGATTTGTAGTTAGTCTTAACCTCTACGGCGCACAATGGGGCCAAAATCGACGCTGGTGGACATTTGATTTTTAACAAGTCAGTTTCATCACGGAACGAACCTATCGAAACAGACCTTCCGGGTCGTTTTTCCCAGAACTATTCAGAACTGTAGAGCTGAAACTTAGGTATTATGACTGGGCCAATCACCAGCACATAGATACGAATATTACGTCCCCGGATCCCGGATTAGACCCCGAAGGAGATATGGAATTTAAAAAATCCAATAAGTCGTCCAAATAGACAAAATTGGCTGTATGGATAAGTAGGTATGTAGTTTCTTTCTAGGGAGGGGCAACTGCCCCCTTTGCCCCCCCTTTGTGTGAGTATGTGTGTTTGTATTGTGTGTGTGTGTTCAGAGAGCAAAAAGCGAGCTCTAACTACATTGTGTGTTTGAAGGATTATGAAAATAGTCCATAATAATCTACAGAAGAATCGAAGTCACGCAAAGGGTTTGCTGCATACATAGCAGAACCTATGGCCTTTGTAGATCACAAAGATCAACGTGCACCTATAGAAAAAGGTCTTATATTTGAAATAGTAGTAATTTAGGCGCTATATTGGAACATACGTAAATACAAACATACATAGACTGCTAAAAACATAATCCTTCCTTTTAGCTTTGCCGTAGTCAGGTTAAAAGAAGCTTGAATCTAAACGTTTGTGACGTGTTATGATCTGCTGTTTCCGTTGTTACAAGAGAATCGAACGCCACCTGTCATGATTTATAGACTTTATTTCCTCCTCGTTTTACTGTTTCTAATTTTCTAACTCATGTTAATTCCCACACGGGAAGTACAGAACAAAGCTTTATTTTTCTAACGTTTTTGTCGTAACGGGATCAAATCATGGTGCTATTTATTTATTTACAAGTTCATCGTAAAATGCAAGGTATTTCAAAACACAAACACAGACAGCACAAACTGTCAAATTCGATTCATAACTGACGTTTAACATCAGTTAAAAATCGGATTTGACAGTTTGTACAGACCATGGAACATGGAATTAGTTAGTACTATTTGCCATGGAATTAGTTAGTACTATTTGCCATGGAATTAGTATGTACCTTTTTTTGACGTTCCAGATATGAAGCAAACCCTTTTTCTATGCGTTCTCGTCATACGATGTAATTGACCCTCATTAATTAATTCAAGTGCAGTGTACCTACAAACCAGTTATGATATCAGAAGAATAGAGCATGACGCGCGATTAGGTCTTGGAAAGGCTGAACGGTTATGCATCTGTAAACTGTAACATGGTGCTTTGCTTAACATAGATTTCATTCGTGTGGGTACAATTAGCGCCAGCAGTTGGTGTAGCTACTATTGCTTTCACCGTTACAATCATGACAAACGAGTGTTAACTCATTCTTCTTACAGTAGGTCTGTAACTTATCTCCTCATACTGCATCTTCGTCTGTCTCGGTAAAGCCTGCAATTTCTGATACTCATGATCTTAAAAAAATATATCTATGCTCGTGATTCTTTTTCAAAACTGTCTTATTTTTGAAGTAAAAACTTCTTTAAGCGCTCTTTCCGAACAGAGAACGAAACTGAACCGTCACGCTCGGGTCGGTGACGCTAAATCGGGTATACTCGGCTCCAGTCGGTTGGTGACGCTGAATAGCGAATACTCGGCGTTGAATCGCGTATACTCGGCATTGAATCGCGTATACTCGGCTCATATAAGTGTTCCCTATTATAGTGTGGTCATAAGCACATACCCTCTTTTTTCTAAGCCTAGCTCAGAAGACGGGCCTAAATCATTCTTATTCCAACGCATTTGTTCTTTCACACTTCACTGGACTTCTCACCTTGATCCTTTGCTCTAACAATTTGGAGAAACTATTAGAAATGCGTAGAACACCGTTGTTTTCCTTAAAGAGGCGCCAACTCGCCAAGCTAAGTGTTTGATCAGGCGGGGTCAGTCCACACCTCGCGAGTTTGATTAGAACGTCGGACGAAATGGACGCTAGTGCTAGTTCACACGACTATTATTGAAGTTTTTATTCCGTTCTATAACAATGACTTAGTAAAACATGATTTGTTGAGTATTAAAAACAGTAAATAGGCGTTCGCTGGTAGAAGTCTACTTTTGGAAATAAAATATAGTCTACCTGAGGCTCTTTATGTTGACGACTCCTAGCTTTTTAAGACGGAACAAATATTTTCAAGATGAAGTATTGATTTTGCAGGAATTTTCGATCAATCAATGCTTTAAAAAAAGAACATCCGAGCTTCCACCACGCAAAATTCCGAAGCGTTCAAACAGAAAATCGAACGAATCATAATTCCTGCGCACTATTGCAACACAGGCACTCAGTCATCCCGCCAGTCAGCCAATCACAAGGATTTCATTTGTCAATAAATAATAATACACTGCAGCCTGTCATTTCCCGACATACCATTCGTTCCCTAATTGACTCTGACAGCGTAAAAAGAACGAAAGCGGACGCACTTTTTATTCATTTCTAAATATAGGACTCCTAGTCAACATTTCAAGGAGTAGCGACCCTAATCGCAAATGAAACTAGTCCCATCCTATCGTATATCCGCCATAATAGATCCGTATACAAGATATAAACTCTTTATACCAGCGAGTGGAATGCGTGTTCACATTATTGGTTCGACTAGACTAGCTCTTATTATGGAACACTTGCCAATTCGGTCTGATAATTGATTTTATAATTTCTTGGCGCCACTTTTTATTTGACAAGAAATATTAAAATTATAATGGTTCTCTATTGAGTCTATGGTACTGATATGGTTATGAAATCCATACGTTCTGCCTTCCATTATGATAGCTTCTGTTAAAAGATTTTTATCGATGCAGACCGTATTAACTTAACAACACTTAGGGACGCTAAAAATCGATTCTTTAGCACTGTTATCAGTATAACAGTGCTAAAGAATCGATTTTTTGCTAAAGAATCGTTTCTTATGGTGTTCTTTTATCTCACGCAAAAAGAGCCTTGAAAACTTTTCAGTAAGAAAATATTAAGTAAAAAATATTTCTATTAAACTTCAAAGCTATCAAAATAATATAAGTACGATGATTTAATTTCTAATTAAAATTATTTATGGCGTAGCGCAGAAGTTCGTCGAAGCATTGGATGTGGAAGACGGAGTATAGGACTCTATAGGACTCCCTATGGACTCTGAAATAAAGGTATTTTATTCTATAGGGTGTTGAAACGCAGCTTGGGAGAGGCCCATGTCCAGCTTTGGACCGCGATAGGCTGAGTTGATTGTTTGCAGAAGTTATTTGAGTAAAAGTAATTTCCTCTAAAATTTCCATATCCTACATATATACTCAAGTTTAGTTATGAGACCTCTTTGTAATCCCAGCTATCAATGTATGTGTATGTCTGCATCTGTTTAATTGTGGGAATCAATTAACGATGGACTCTGTGTCAGTGTGCTAAGATTGGAATTCCGATTTGATTGTAATTAATGAATGCAATTAGTCACTTTCTCGCGTCAGTGATACGGTTATCAACATTGTTAAGCATCGGACACAGTTGAAAGAAAATAGAAATTCTACTGCATTTTCAACTTTAGGTAAATACAGTTGATTAGTACCTAGTTAGTAAGTGCGGTATAGGCTATATTAACGAGATAGGCGTCATATTCTACTAAATTATTGACTTCGTAATCTATACAGTTTCATCTGCAATTAGTCAGATAAATCGCTTAAGTAGACTCGCGTGTACCTCGCAACGAGACATTTCGGACTGTTTGTATGCAATTGGATCATCTAGTTTTTTACACCGATCCGTCTCATGATTACTGGCTATAAATCAAGAGCTATCAATCTATGTTATTACTGGCTTTTAACTACATTACCATAACGAGTTGCCCATCGAATTTCCGGCGAGTGGGTGTCAACAAGTTAGCGGGACAGTGGGCCCTTATCAAATCAACGAAACCAGTTCCGAACAAATCGGTCCGTTACGCAATAAAAAAAATATCGCGACCTTGAAGAGCAGGCTCCATTGCTCCAATCTGTGCGATGCAAATGTGCGGCCGAACGCCGACCGTCGGTAACGGTAACCTGATACTCGTAAAAAGCTGATTGTCCTTCCATGGGTTCCGTGTGCTATATTGTTGACTTATGAGGCTTTCTCGTCCAGCTTTCCTTTTCACGTTCTGAACGTAAGCTGGTTCGTCCCAGTTAGTTCAACGGTGCGTTACTATCTAGTTATATCATGCTCGACCCGCCTGTTAGTTTAATCGCTCCACTAAGCGATGCCGCCATGATGCACTAAGCGATTAGTTGGTGGTCGAGCGTGCTGCGTGAGCCTAAAATACGTGCGCATGTAAGATTGACGTCGACCGTTGTTTTAAAGTAATCAACGTGCTCCGTTGTCACTAACGATCAGTTTTGCTCACAATTTTCTTTTTAGTTTTGAAACGTTAAGTGAAGGTGTCCAGTTTAATTCCAGGGCCCGGGATCAATAAGCGTGAGGTTTGGAACACATCCCGTTAAGGCGTGAAGTGTAATTTTCTTAACTGGGTCACGGTGATTCCGACTTAAAATTAAATTAAATCTCCCAAGCTGATTTTGGAAAACCTGAAAGGTTTACGGTGCGGCGGCATCTACATATGACACGTGAACTACGCATCAAAGACCTGACGTCACTTTAAATCCTGACGTCACAAAAATCCTGCATCGCGCAGTTAGAGTTTACCGCGCGAACGACATCTATCATCATGACTATCCGACATCAATCGTTGAGCACTTGTCCGTCAGACACGACACCTGTCTGTTCGGAGGATCCTCCCTTTTCAATAGAGGATGAGTGAACTTTACACCCTGTTCCTCATACCTGTAAATGTAGATCATACAGAGCTAATAGTTGAGCTATGAAGCTTTGTGCCTGTGTTATGTGTAGCTTACCATCTTGCAAACGTGTAGATTCGTATTTTAATAAGTTCTAAAGTTATAATAATTATATCAACTGTTTTTAACGCTGTTTAAACTTCCGTTAAGAATCACAACCACAAGTATAAACGCTGCAAACTGCATTGAAAAAAAAAAGAAGGCTAAAAAATATACTGTCTGCTTTTACGTAAAATAATATAATTCATAACTGCTACTGCTACTGATTAACGGCAAAAAATCAATAGTGCAGAGGTTTGTGGGGCGACTGTCATCGATTCAGATGGAAAATCGATTAGTTCTAATCGATCTAAATGAAATAGAACGTGAAATATTCCATTGATTTGTTGAACAAATACCGAATTATAAGAATTTATTTAAACAAATATTTATTATATTGCGTTCGTTTATTCCGGTTCTGTAATATCGATTTGCATTTTAGTTTGGTTCGAAGCGATTTCTTTCATGTCGCGTCAATCACTATTCAAATCGATTTTTTGTCATCGAGAGGAAATTGCTTAGAATGATATATATCTGTGTCAAGAAGCTAATGACCGAATCAGTGGATGCTTCATGATTTTATGCATAACTTTTGCGATTGATTTTTATATTTTTCTCACAATATTGCTTATGTTAAATATACTTTAGAGACTAACAGAGTAAATATTGGGTTCTAATATTTGTGAAAGAAATAAGAGTGCGTTGCCAATCATGCTTAGCTTTACTCAAACAATCGCCAATATGTAAAATATATGATTGTATATTGATGAGCATCAGGTTTTGAATGCATTGACCGCACCAGTATGCGGTCATATCACAATCATAGAGAAATGCTTAACACTTTTTAATATCATTGCTCTTGACTTTAAGCTCCCAGGTCTTGCTGAATTGTGATCAGTTCATCCATTGTCGCCCATGTTTAGAAGAAGCTGATGAAATTGTCTATCAAATACCGATAATTATTGTGCTACTGTTGATTAAGTACGTTTAAACAGAAATTATTTTCCTACACTTGACACACATCATCTAATTTAACTAACATTATAAATGTGAAAGTGAGTTTGTATGTTTATTTGTTTCACACTAAAACGGCTGAATGGATATGGATGAAATTCGGCACATGGGTAGACCTGAGGACATATGATATTTTTTTATCCCGGTAGTACATTTCCGTGTGATAATTTCTGACCTTCACGCGGGTGAAGTCGCGGGCAAATATCATATATTATGCATAACCAGTGGACAGTGTCTCTAAAGGCTACGATGGAAGTCTGCCCGGTTTGGGCGGAGCATCGCCGTGTCCTCGTGGAGGTGATCGGCGGCGGTGATCTCTCGCGTCCGGCCCTGGTCCAGACCATGGTACGGAGCGAGAAAGCATGGGAGGCCGTTACCTCCTTCTGCGAAGCAATAATGCTCGTGAAGGAGGAGACGGAATGCGTGAGGGAGAAGCAAATTTTACGCCCCTAACCACCGCAGGAGACGTAAAAATTCTCTAGGGGCCCATTTCAAATAAAAAATATGATCAAGTATAGATTCTTACAATAGACTACGTACTAGCACTTGAACAAAAAGTGACAAAACACTGAATATCTTACTAAATAAATAATAGACTCATCTAATGATATTTTTTGTGAATTGACGCGCGCTTGACAGTGATTGGCTATTTTTTGTTCTTATTTTTTTATTTATTTTGTCTCTTTGTCACCCGCCATTCAGAGCTAATTATGTCTAACGGATGTGACGATTCAAAAATAATCAATTTGGACAAGCTATTCATGTTTGGTGAATCGTGATGGATCGCTATATTGTTGAGTTGTAGAACAGCGATTAAGGGTGTTCACCAAATAATCGTGTTATGGGTTTTGGATAAGTTTATAACGAAAACGAACTTCTGGCTAGCTCTAAAGTTTCACCAGCCAGTGAAGAAATCGGTTTGAGGATACCTTGAAGATGACTGTGAAAAAAATAATGAATATCACTTCTTTTTTTTTCGTGTGGTTAGAGACTAACCTGGTTTCAGAGTTTTAAAGCCGCCCATGGGCCTCTGACTTGGCTCCACATGCCGTCGAGAAATATCTCTCAGGCATGCCGGTTTCCTCACGATGTTTTCCTTCACCGTTTTTGAAGCAAGTGATAATTATACAATACGCACATGAATCCGAAAAGTCAGAGGTGCGTGCCTTGGGTTCGAACTCGAGACCTATGACTTGGCAGTCCGACGGTCACACCACTAGGCTATCACTGCTTGTATTAATATGATATACTAAATATCACTAAAAACGTGCAAAAAGCACTGCCGTATTTTGATGAAAACCCATATGATTTCCTGGTGAAGACCCTTAACCATTTAATTCAGAGCTACGCTACGATAAATTATTTACAACTAATTGCGCCTCACGGTTTCCCCCGCATAAGTCTCGATTCCGTGGGAATATCGGGATAAAATCTAACCTATGTCTTAGCCCAGGTCATGCTCTACACATGTGCCAAATTTCATCCTAATCCATTCAGCCGTTTTAGCGTGAAAGCGTAAGAATCAAACACAAAAAAATCAAATGTTTTCTCTATTAGTTTAGATTTAGATTAGAAGACTTCATCGCAGACTGCTGTTGGAAACACTTATTTAATTTACACAAGAAGACCTAAAATTATAATGATCCGTAAAACAGAAGTTGTTTCTTTGGAACTTAGGATAGTTTTCTAAAACCTTTAATGCATTTCTAATTATCTATTCCAGCACGATAATATAAGTTCCCGTACGGCCGTAATAATAGATATGTTACACAAGAGTCTAATTATTTTAACAGCGTAATCTTTCACGTTTCCGTGAGAACACTGAACCGTCTAAGACTCAAAGTCTAACAGATATACGAGTATTTGCAGACTACTTGACGTCTATACACGATATCCCTCGCATATAAAAATATCCAAAATCTTCCAAAATTAGTTTTTTTCACAACGGTACATTTAAACGCAGAACTGTGTAAAGATAAAATCTATGTGACGTCTCCTAGTATTAATTCCTTGCGAGCTTACTTCATTTGTATGGTAGGACGTCGATCAAGAGACGCTAGGAATGCTAATGTCCTTTTAAAAATAAATTCTCCCATAGCTTATGTATATAAAACAGTGTGGAGTAAAATATTTAGATTTATAGACGAGCGGACATACCTGTGCGGACTTTAGAACGACGAAATTCTTAGGAACCACAGTTTGTATGGGCATACCCGAGGCCATTTTGTATGTGAATTTGGACGTATTAAATGTTTTATAGCTTCTACTCACAATGGTCGATGTTGGACATTAAAATGTGCATTGATAGATTCTTGCTTTACGAACAGAACGTTGGATGTCGGAGGATGCAATAGGCAAACATGTGGTTACTAGGAAATATTGTGGTTTACGTATTTCAAACGTTTTACCGCTGCCACAATCTACTCACGGATTACACAAAAGTATCTATAGCTTGCTTGCTATTGAAGTGAAAACTTCTTTAGGCGCGTTGGGCTTTTTTGAGATGGGACTAAACTATTGATTTCGCGACACTGTTACGACAGCAGCTTTTGACCATTAAAAAGACATCAACGCGTTGATTACCGCGGTGCCGATTTTTTTCAAGTTTTCACTTCTGTCGGCACTCCCGGAGTGCCACTGTTTTTGTTGCTAATCTGGCGAAATGTGGGTGTACTATATGTACACCTTAGCTTATCCCTCCGGGAAATACAGGCGTGATATTATGTGACGCCTATAGCTTCAACATTGTGATTTAAAAAAAATCGTATGAAATTCATTTGTATTATCGGCCTCTACATTCAATATTATCACTTCCAACTACAATGTCCTTATATTCCCTTATACGACATGTATAAAAAACTCTGTCCGAAAAGAAAATATTTGCCACTTTTTTTTTTTCAATTGGCAATTTTACCGTGTTATTACATGGGGCGCGGGCGGCATTCGTTTAGCGAGTGTCTACAAATCATAACTTAAGACCCCTGTTGAAAATTTGCAAATTTTTAAAAGATTTAGGGTAATTTTTGTAGCAAAAATGTGAATTTTAAATAGTAATAACTTTTTTATTTTCAATAATAATGTTAAAAAAATACTTTTTGGTAATGTTATTGCAGTACCTATGTACCCCTTTCGGATCGGAGAGGATTTTTTACTCGACTATGGCAAAGCCAAAAGGAAGGGTTATGATTTTAGCAGTCTATGTATGTATGTTTGTATGTATGTATGTATGTTTGCTTTTACGTGTGTTTCACCGTAGCGCCTAAACTACTAAACCGATTTTGATGAATGAGGTATCAATAGTTTTGTAATAATGGTCCGGGTGACATAGGCTATATAATTTTTCCCTAAGTTTAATTTGGTGGACTTTACATGTAAACTAACCTCGAAAAAAATTAAAATGGGATGATCATGACATGTTTGGTATCAAAAGAAAGGTCTTGACGAGCACATTACAAATATGTATGTATATAATATTATATTTTCGAAGTAAATAAATATGTTTAAATCGTTAAAAACAAGCAAAAGTGAGACTGCGCTACGTAGTATCGCAAGATGTTACCAACGTGCAGTTAATCAAATCTTAATAAATAGTAACGATTTGTAATTTCACTCTTATGAAGAAAAACAAATACCACGAAATATTTATATTTTGGATTTCTTCGAAGCTCGATATTGATAATTATGGTGTTGGCGTCGAAATAAATTGCTCTATGGTTTCGTCCAAAGCACTATGCACTGCTATTGGAATTTAAAATAGGTTAATTACTGAACTATTGTATTACTCTTATTTACGTTTATCAAGTGTAAAACCAGAAAAGTATAAAATAAAAAAATAAAGTTTAATAAAAAACTGTAACCCGACTACGGGAAAATAAAAATGATCTAAAAAGTACGAAACAAGCAAATATTTCAGACAGAAATCAAGACATAGGTACAAAAATGGTCCAGGTAAAACCGTCGTCGCATGCCATTATAATTTTGTAGGTGTTCCTGGCACCAACATGGTATACAGGCATGCGACCACGGCTTTACCTGGACCATTTTTGTACCTGTCTTGATTTCTGTCTGAATTATTTGCTTGTTTCGTACTTTTTAGATCATTTTTATTTTCCCGTAGTCGGGTTACAGTTTTTTATTAAACTTTATTTTTTTATTTATATATTGGTGCCGATTCTCTTGTACACCAAACTAAACTAACTAAACTATCACAAAAATTCCTTACTTTTGACTATGAGAATCTCAAAGCTATTCTACAAAATAAATTCTCTAAATTTAAAAATAATTTTGGCACATCTAAATCGAATTTGACAATCGCGACTCCACACGTGATACATAACCACGTGAATCTTTTTAGAGCCGGAGGCGCGCAGGGGGGGCAGCCTCGACGTGTTTTATATGGATTTTTCACTTTTTGTATGGAAAATAAGAAAAAATATTACCTACATATAGAGTGTTAGGGGTTTAAGGGTTTCATAAAGGGTGTCGAAATTTTCATCATTTTTGCGATTGGACACACCGTTTTCGAGATATAAGCAAAAGAAAAAAAAATATTCAGTACTATTTTTTCATCTGAAGTCGAGGTGAATTTTAGTTCATGACAACCAATTTTATTCCACATGTTTTTAGTCGCGATTAAAAATAGTCATATTTAGTTAGAAAATCTAAATTTTAGGTTAAAAACGTCAAATTCAGAATAGCAAAATTGCCATTTTCACTAAACTAATATCTCAGTGCCATCTTAGTGCTGTCAAACTAAAATATAGTTAAGTTGTGTCACTTTAGTCTATTTCAGAATGGGAAATCGTCGTTTGACAGGAATAAACTAAATTTTGGTGATTTTTAGTTTAGTTTAGAGGCATTTGTGACAAGAGAATCGGCACCATTGTATATCCTGATATAGTCCGCACTCATTGACGTCCTCTAATGTCCAGCCTCCGTGAGAAACTCCAGTATATTATTGTGTAAAAAGCTAAATAGAACGAGTTAGATTCCGCGCAGGCACAGCTTCTGTTTGTTTTGCAGTTATTGAGTCATTATGATGGCGGCATACACTTAAGCCAACCACTCGAAAAACCACTTTTTTGACCGTTGCAAGATAAATAAGTATAATGGTAAAACTATAGGCATTATTACCTATAGTCAATTCTTATTTACTTCGGTAATGGAGGTATTAGGAACACAAATACGGTTTGATGGATCGACGACCTAGATGATGCGGAAGACGGAGACATGGGTTTTGTGGTGAATCTTTTGAGTAAACTTCGATAGATTTTCAATCATACAACGTGCCGCTACAATGGCGACATTAATTTAACACACGGGTATGCCTAGTGGCCAGTAATCATAAAAATATAATAAGAACAAATAATTCGTTAATTGAAAAAAATTTTTTTTTAACGCTCTCCGACATAGGGCTCTCCCTTTCCTTCAATTCGCCTTCTCTTTGTACGTTATTCGTTTTATTTTCATTGATGCGATGTTATGATCCGTGACCCCGGTAAATTACCTCTGTGCTACAGTTTTTAAGTACAGGTTGCAACAAGATGCTATTTTAGAAAATTGAAAATAAATCAATAAATAGTAACGTTTAATGAAATTAAAATATCTTTATAAAAAGAAAACGCTAATCCGTATACGTGTGTTAAATTCATGTCACCATTAAAGCGCCACGCTGTATAACTTTAGCTGTAGCTACAAAATATTAACAAAAAAATATTGTTGCTTGTTTTTATTCTCTTTTCAGAAAAGTGTTTATGCAGTCGGGTTTTAATTTTTTTTTAAATTTCTCATTCCAAATTAGGTACGTTTAAACATATAATTTGTATATATATTTATGTAATCACCTTTCAAAACCCCGCCATTTTGTTTACTTTTTTATTTTAATATATCCAGTGACACTCGCGCAATAAAGATGAATCTAACGACATATATTCATCAAAATCGGTACAGCCGTTTAGTAGTTACGAGGAAACATAGAGACACACACACACATACATACATACAGGTCAAATACATAAGTAACCCTTCCTTTTTTGGCTTCGCCGTTGTCGGGTGACAATACTCACTGGAACAATAAAACTAGAATTTGCCACAACAGTCAAACGTCTAACAAACTATCAGTTATAGATAGTATGTATACTATCCGCCTAAAGCCTGTCTGGTACTTACGGCATAATGACAATGTTTATGGTCTTATATAGTCAATCTATGGTGTCCAAGCACTCAATTGTTAAGACTGTAATTCCCGTTTTCACAAACGCTATGCGACACCTAAATAAATGCGCGCTATTGGATTTTGAACGCTCATCTCAGCACCGAAAGTTGGAAAACGAACAACGCGCTCGTAGTGTTAGTGAAAAGGGGCATAGTAGATAAAGTCCGTAGGCGTCCGCTATATGTCGGGGACTTGGGCGGGTGCCGTGCGTCCGCGACGGTCAAATGGTTATTGTTGCATTCTGCGTACGCGCATAATGTTACGTCGCGTCGTTGTACGCTACTGCTACGTGTAGGCGACTTCCGTGTCTGTTTATATTTGAGGTTAAGTTTAGTGTGCACACAAGCTAGGATTTCCCCTTTCAGTGATGATGAAAATTTACACACACATGGCAAAGGCCTCATATGAAAACTTCTATTCATTATTTTCTCCATACAGAGTCTCTATTAAATTACGAGTCTTCGCAAGATAGATAATTGATTCAGGCGTGATCTTGCGGAAATCCATTATAAAATACAATATACGTGGATATATTTAGTAACCTGTTCCGCTTAGCTATTTCTAAAGAGCCATAAAAAAATCCTGAAAGAAATCGACACATGATTCACCTCTCAACGAGGCATCCTCAGGATGACGATGGACTTGTTGCGAATTCGAACACGGCGTGTTGCCACACCGAGCGCTGAGCGCAGACATCTTCAAAGTCTCAAGCCAAGAGGTGAAACACGTGTCGATTTCTTTCAGAAGTTTTTTAGAAATAGCTAAGCAGAACGGGTTACTAAATATATCCTCCTCGTCTATTGTATTTTAGAGTCTTCGCACTTCATCAAATACCTACTCACAAATTTCATTCTACCCTCCCACAACAAATCAAATAAAAATGTTTCGTGTTTGTCGAACACTCTACATGCAGGCCACATACCGTAACGCCAATAAACACGATTCACGAATACATACAATGTATGAATTTCGTGCAAACTTCGATAAAAACTCTCCAGTTTTAGAAAACTTGCTTTGTAAACCGAACCCCTTGAGAAAGTCAACGAGGCAGAATGAAGTGTTGTCTGTGCGTAAGTAGAAAAACAAAGTTGAGTGACCACAGGAGGGCAGGCACCCGACCCCGGGGTGTACCGTTTACATTAAAACTAATAATTGTACACTAGAAGGTTCTCATAGACGTTTTTATGAGTCAGCTACTGCATGGCTCGCATTTGAAATCTCAATGAACTCTGCTTTTAGAAATTATTAGTATTATGTCCTCGGGGCTTGCTTTTTGGTTATCATATTCTTTGTAGATGTCTATTCCACACAATGTGTTCCTCTCGCTGTCCTGCAATCTGTGTGAGTGATTTCGTGAAAAGGGACGGAAGTGTGTAACAGGAAGCCGGGAAAGCGCGCGCTATTTGATTTGACCAATGAGCGCGCGCGTTGCTAGAGTTGGCCGTCAGATGGTACCAACCTATTTTCTGAGAGGTTGGTGCTGTCAGCCACGACTACTGTAAGGCTCGCTCGGTTTTTAATTTTATTTATTTATTTACTTAATAAGGCACCAAGTCCCAATATACTAATCACAAATACATAGGGACAATTCAATAAATTCATTGCATCAATACAAAACAAGTACATTATTACAATTATCATTAAAATAATATACAGGGTGTCAGGGACATCGACGCGAAAACTGAAACCATGGATTCAGTACATGATTCTGAAACCCCGTTTTCGCGTCGATGTCCCTGCCACCCCGTATGTACATTAAAATTCCATACAATCACATTAAAACTGAGTAGTCATTAAAATAAATTTTCATTACATTATTAGTTATTACATTATCACTATCTAATAAAAACAAACCAAAGTAACACAATCTCCATCGTCTGTTGGCATTCCGATGGACTTCGAGCCAATACCTGTGGATCGAACTGCTCCAATCCTCACTAACGACCTTCAACAGTTAATATTGTGTATTGTGTGTTGATTATTTATTAATAAGGATTTACCAACAGCTTCTGTATACAATATTTCTTAAGAACGAATAACAATTAGCCTAGGACTGACACAGTCGCCAATCACAGGGATTGTTATGTTAAGCATTTAAGTTTACAAGTACACTACTTCACAAGGTAGGTTATCTTCTTCTAGCATCTAGTCTCCTAACACTCTCAATGAAAACTTCTGGAATTCCTTGAAATGTGGTAGAATTAAACCCGTCATACTCTCGCTCACTTACAAGGAAAAGAAAATCTAAATAACAAAATAAATGCCAGTTCTGTGACTGGTGTAGAATTAACCATACACAGAAAATACCTAGAAAACGTCATCGGACATTACAGAAATAGAATCCTATTAACTTTTTACATCTGTATTTTGTCTATAAAAATATAATTAGTGACCCTGCGTTGGAGCTATAAAACCTTATTTTATGAACACCATTTATTCAGGTAAAATGGTAAAATTCCGTGTTTAATGGTTTGTTTTCTAATGGCGAACATCAGCTTTCCGGTAAATGCAGGAGCTGATAAAAGAAAAAACAGCGGCACTCCGGGAGCGCCGACAGAAGTGAAAACTTGAACAAGATCGCCTTTTTGGAAGAAAAATACGGTCCGTAGCCTTCTCTAAATAAAGAGCACAATCGCGTTTACAAAAAAAAAAAAAAATCTTCCAGAACCTTTAAAGTACATTGATCCGTAACGTAAAATAAATAAAGAGCACAATCGCGTTTACAAAAATGAGGTGTCGGTAACGGTGTCGCGAGTTCAATTGTTTTTTTTACATCTCAAAAATGCCCAACGCGCGTAAAGAAGTTTTCACTTAAAAATAAAAAATAAATTGCCCGTATTGTCCCATTGCAGGGCCTCTCTTTCTTTTTCCCACTCAACTCTATCTTGAGCCAATATGGAATAATCCCTCCTATAAGCGTCAAGTTCGTCCCGCCATTTACGCCTGGTCTTCCAAGATGCCGCTGGACGTCTTAGCCCACAATGCATCCGACATGCGGCACACGTGTTCGACCCAGTCCCACTTGAGCTTGGCTGAAGGGGGATGTAACGATTTCAAATCGAGGAGCTGATGTTGATAAATTATATTTGGGACTAGAAGCGAGGGAAGAGCTAAGCTGATGATGAGTATGCAGGTTGAATATTTATTACCTGACCCAGAATGACTTGAAACATCTAAGTTCTGCACAATAGTCGTCCGTAACACAGCTATACGTAGAAGAGGAATTTGACAGTTCAACAACATTCATTGCGTTATTTACATTGCTGAGCAGACGAACTTTTCGAACTTATGAAGCAATGGATTAGCAATATCCTTCAAAATTATCCTAATCGTGATTGATCGTGGGTTACGCAATTAGGGTGTAGGTCTTTACCACTGAAAAGTCATAATTCCTATTAAGTATCTACAGAATTTTTCTTTTTTCACAAATAGACGCAAAATTCCACAAACCAGACAAACTATTTGAGTTTCTAATCCAAGAAAAAGTAAGAACAACTTGAACTATGCGACCTTACGATTGCAGACGACTGAATGCACCACTGCACGCGTTATCATTTCATTGATCTTCAGCTGCAGATAAGCCTTTCACTGGTGAAAGTGATTTTATTGGCAGAATCTAGATTCTTGCGTAACAAGATGAAAAAGAACAAGTTGAAAATACCTCGTTGGTTGGTGTACATGTCTGATTAAAAATTAAAGACGAAGGTGGGTTCATTTCGTGTACCGCTAATGTATTATGAACACACTGTCTAGCCAATTGACAGGCATTGTGTGGGGAAGCAAGATCGATTTCTCGAGCCGACGACATAAAGAGTGAACTTTTTTTCGAATTAGAATAAAAGCATCGTAAACAGTTTCGTATTGGAGTTGAATGGCGCTTTTCTGTATTTCTCTTGTTATTTATTTTATGCTTCAGTTGTTGTTGTTTGTATAACATCAAAGTCGATATGTAAACCACTTTCCTCCTTGACGTTTCTTCGATACTGTATCCTCTGATTTTCTGTGATGTGTACATATTTAGCTAACAGTGATATCCAAATTCTAGTTAAATATGACATGAATACATGACAAGCCAAATCTAAATCATTTCAAGTGCCACGCAAAAATAACTTTTATGGCAGGCGTACCGCTTCTTTCACAATACCCAATTTACTAAACCAAATACATGTAAACATTAGAGACTCAATGAATAGTAAAAACATAAAGCGTAAGCTGAAGGAATGTCATCAACTCGATTATAATTAACTATTAATAGCGCGTTGATCAAATCTCAGGCCATGGCATGCTAGGATAGACCCCAAGAAGTTTAATTGTGTGCTCCGCGAAATTCAAATTTTCTTACGTATTTTGCAATTTGCAGGTCAGTCAGTGTATGTTGAACTAAATATGATTCGCGGCCGTAACAAATATGGTATTACTCAATTATAATCATTACAATTAGCAATAAAACTACATAAGTTAGCAAAGGTGTCAAATGTGATGATTTCATGAAATCCTCACATTTGACATCTTTGCTAACTTACAAAATTTCAATATTCAAATTCAAACTTTGAATTTAAATTTTGTATTAATGGCATGCAACGGGCTACCAAGAAATTACTTTCTCAGTTTTCTTAAAATAACCTCGACAACATCATATTTTTTTTTTTAACACAAGTAGTGTAGACAAGAGTCTATCAAAACGGTATCTAATTTTAAACCAATTGGTTCGTTCACTGATAAAAATCGATCGGATCAAGATCTGCTCGATACGTGTATTCATGAACGCAGCGAAAGCTATCTGGCTACCGAACGAGTTGATCTAGTTTCAAATCGATTACATTGAATCGATTTAATTGTGTTTGAAGTCGGTCTCGTGGCCGTGTGTAAATGATAAACAAACCGGCCTAATGAAGCAATTAAATTGCGCTTGCAAATTAAAAGTAAAAAGATCGATGGCTTTCTTGTTAATCTTGTCAGTATAATAGACAGAATTTCTTTAGTATTTATTTGAGTTATGAAATTAATTCTGGATTTCATTTCGTCGACTTAATTAATTCTAGAACCGCTTTATGTAACGTCGTTATAGCCTATGCTTGTAATTTTATCACCAACTTTTCTCAAAAACTTTTTGGGATCGGCTTCAGTCCAACCGGATGCAGCTGAATACCAGTATTTTACGAGGGGCGACTGATGTGTTTGTTTGTAATTTATTAATATTAATAAGGGGACAACACGGGCTCCTATAAAACAGTTTATTTAGTGTCTGGCTTAAAAGCATTTTTTCAGTGATGAATTAAGAGAATTTTTAAAGCATGAAATTAACCCTAAAGCTCCCGAGGACACACACTTGATATGCAACATTGCTTGGCGTGTTACTCCATAATTTTCCATTTTATAAAAAGGCTAATTTCTGGAATCAATTCCATTAGTCCCGGCAATCAAATGAGTTGGCAAACTGACCGCGGGGGACCGGACGCTCCCTGCACATGCGTGTGCTGCTGATTTGTATCCTTTGGTCCTTCGAGCCGGATCAATGTTTCATTGCTCTAAAATTGCTAGCAGATTAGGTAAATTATAGCAATGGAAGTCCAGCGTAAGATGGATTCGTCTTATGAGGTACATTCTGCATATATTATGTTCTGGGTATACCATTGCTTCTAACGATGAGACTGCCAAATGTCTTGCTTAAAGTTTTTTTTAAGCAAAACGTTCTGTAGGTGAACTTTACCGTTCTACCCACGCCAAAATTCTAGACAGTAGTATCAAAAAGCTAGTAAATTAAGACTAATAATTGGCACGAAACAATACATTAAAGTGTCAGTGATGTCAGACACATAAAGCACGGCACAATGCTGCTATCAGCTGCGCGGATCAGGACAATAACAGAGGTAGACTTCATAAAGTGCACGGTATCTTGTGGCGCATCTAATTCATTTGCTGTATTAGTGCTATCATTTGCAGGGTTATGAACATAGTTTTAAGTTATTTTACAGTTATTAGCTTTTAAAAGAGTTCTGTATTTTTATAGCTTTTATCGTGTACGAAACTCCTTTTTACGATGCTTTAATTTTCTTCTTATAATTCATAGATTATGACTTAATTGACTATCAAAGAAATTGAAATCGATTCACTTTCCTTCACTTTAAATAATCATAGCATATAAACATCGACTTATGCGTACCTAGTCCTATTGATTACCTGCAAGATAAGACCAAGCCCAAGAAATAACCTTTAACTATAAGCTTATAACTTAACTGGGTTTCATATCAGGTGTGATTGACCCAACTGTACTAAACAAGAACATTGCTTAGATACTAGTTAGCAAACTGGCTTCACCAAGTATTGACAAGTAACTTGACTCCAGTAGATTATAACGCGGGTGAACCTGAACGAAGAAATCTAGCGGCGCTGGCGCAATCAATGCAACTTGCTTCAAGAAAAAATAAGGGATATCGGCTTGATGTGAATACTTGGGTGCACTGGTTTTTAAGAGGTTTTAGCTTGTTAACGTGCCCTCTTACATTCTTGGAAAGAAAAGTCGGAATTATCATGTCTGTGATATTATAGATAGTGCTGTTTGATCAGAAGAAGACGTGAATTATGGCGAACAGGATCGAAATATAAATAAACATTCAAAGTTCGAATAGCTGGTTTGTAGAGTTCAAATAGGCAGTCGCTCCATGCATACACTGGTATTTAGCTGCATCCGGCGCCAACATTGGGAAAAGTTTAGAGAGATGATGATTCAAAATTCGAATAGATAAATTTCCAAAGATGCACCTTCGATAGCTGAACTTAAACTGCTTTTTTGACTAGATATTCACAACAACAACGAGCGATGTGTAACATCTGACATCTCACCTTGGTAATAAGCAACATTAAAGGGGCGGGGCCTCTTCAAGGTCGTTTCTGATGGCCAACTCTAGCACCGCACGCGCTCATTGGTCAAATAGCGCGCGCTTCCCCGGCTTTCTGTTACACAATTCCGTCCCTTTTGACGAAATCACTCCCACAGATTGAGTTATATAATCTGTGCAGATTGCAGGAAAGCCAGAGGAAAGATGTTACACATCAAAAATACCGAGATAGAATCTGATATGGGTAACTGTTTGATTGCTTTCAACACCACTACAGTTCCTATTACAAAACCCAATGTCCTTCAGTTCAAAAACCAAAATTCATTACAAAATACTTAAGTACTTAAAGCATCACAAAATCGATGCGTTTCCATCAATAAGTTAATATATGGGCCACACAATACAATCGCGCGGTCACACTGCGGCTGCGCGTGATTAAATGCAATTGGTATGCGCATTCACGACAATGCAGCGCCATTACCAGACCCCCAACAAGCGCACGATGAACAGGCCAATAGGGCTTGAGCAATTATCATTTATCGATAGGTATTTAATAAAGTACACGATAGATACTAATAAGTGTAATCGTTACGTGAAAAACAATGCTCTAAAAAATTTAAATGAAAGTGACCTATGAAAACAAATTGATGTGTTCTGAGAAAAAAGTGGCACTCCGGGAGTGCCGACAGAAATGAAAACTTGAATAAGATCGCCTTGGTGGAAGAAAAATGATTGTTTAGAACTTAACACAATCGCGTTTACAAAAATGAGGTGTCGGTAACGGTGTCGCGAGTTCAATTGTTTTTTCCCATCTCAAAAATGCCCAATGCACCTAAAGAAGTTGTCACTTCAAAAAATACTTTTATATTGAGTTCACGGAAAGAAGTCATGATTTTGCATCTTTGGAAGAATCCAAGTAGGTAACTGCAATAACTCTACCTTAGTGCTTGTTAGACATTCATCATCTTTTTCTAACTAACTATTCGGGGTCGGCTTCCAGTCTAACCGGATGCATCTGAATACCAGTATTTTACACGGAGCCACTGCCTATCGGAGCTCTACAACCCTAACTGGGTAACACGATACTCCTTGGTAATACAGGTTTTCAGACTTTCGGGCTTCTGACTACCCGTAACGACTGTCAAAGATCTACAAATGACAGCTGGGACTACCAGTTGCTTTCCGAGGTACAGAGGGGGTCTTTTGTTAAGACAATTAAAGTATGAAAAACCGCATTGAAACATTATAACAATTTAGCGCAACAAACTTTTTCTAATATCATTTTCTGAGACAGCTTTTATAAATTACGATAGCTAAAACGCCCTCAAACGTCCTAAAATATATTACAGTAAGGGTAAACAACTGGCCATGAGTCTGCAACAAAGCGCCATTGATATCTCAATGAATCACCGGGCAGTTTGTTGGAAATGATCGGAATCGCCGACCGGTCCACAATACAGCTGACGCATATGGCTAATATGTCGGTAAACTGGATCGTATTGTTGTGCGATATTGAGGAGCCAAGGTACTAAAGAGCAAAGGAATGCTTGCTTGCTTGAATAAAAGACTGGCGAGAAAATATTAACATCAAACCTACTGCTGTTAATTTTTAATTAACCCATAGCAACCTCTAACCCCGATGGACGTTAAGAAAAATACCTACCGTCTCGAGAAAGTCTTAAGAAGTCAACTAGAAAGAAAATCTAAGAATTAGCCGCCATTTTTAGATTAGAAAATAAAGCTAGAACTGCATTTCCTGATTGGCTCGAACGTCGTGTACTTTACGATGGGTACACGACTAGTTGACCCACTGCGGGATGATTAAGTCAGGTTCACACATTTCGCAGTAATGAGGTATTCGGCCATGTCGGCCGTATGTACATTTGCGGCCTCGCGCTTAGTGGGCTCGGTCGTATGGCTACGTTCCCGCTAGGTCTGCGGTCGCCGACCTCCCCGCCGGTTTGGCCCTGTCCTTATGTCACCAACTTGAAAATGCTGAAACCAGTTGCTTTCGTCACACTCATGATAATGTTATTCGGCATCTAAGAAAACCGTATGTGTTCGACAAATCGTGATCGAGTAGTTGGGATTAACATTCCTTACGTATCTTGGAATGAGGAAGATTCCAATTAGGATTTTCTTGAAAACAATGATCTGATCTGCGTAAATTAACAAAATATATTTTTTATAATGCACTATTACGAGCCTCTCCCGTGAAGGTATTGCATACAATCACAGGGATTAGATTATGATCTAGGACGCAATCACTAACTAATCTTTATAGAATTCAGGGAATGCTATCAAATTCTCATACAATATATACCTAACGTATATCACGGTTCTAATCTTGTGAGGTATTCTGGTATCGCGTATCAATCGCATTCCTATTGAAAAGATCGAGAAAGTGTGAGATGCCGGACGGAGTTTCTGAAAATTCTTCGACACGCTAACACGGGCTACTTTTGCTATCTCTTTGGATAATGATTTATTCATTTATGCATTAATCCTAATAGGTCTTTATGCCTATAAAGGTCACAAATGTCTCCACATTTTAAGAGCATTTATAAGTACTTACAATGTCTAGTTTTTCCTTATCTTCCATTTGTATATCTAATTTGACTGCTGAAGTTATTGACAGAGCAGAAAAATAATAATCTTATTAAAATCAGAGATTCACCGATTATATTGTAAAATGCTCCATCGATTCCAAGCGGAACGGGACACATATCTCGTAAGACAATTCAATTGCTGACGATGACACATCGCATGCTCTCACGACAAACGCCCCATCAATTAGTTCTTAACAATTTTGAAGATAGGAAGCTATGCCATTCGTTCACGCAACGTAAAGCAGTAAGAAAATTCAATAAATAAATACCAGAGGATACTTCTCTCGTACAAAAAACAATCGCCCGATTTTTTTAAACAAAGTGCGAATGAGAATAGAAAAATACGAGCCCGTTTTCCCGCCAAAAACAGTAATTGGTTTAAAAAGAAAGAAACAAGTTCATTGACCATGTTCGAATTTTGAATGTACCTAATTACGCATTTGTTTGCGAATCTGAATTTATAATGAAGCAGTGTTTTTTTTTTGTTTAAATCTTTGATTTAAATATGGAACTCGTTAGTTTTTTCTACTGACTGCACATGCTTTTTTCGAGTGTCGTTCCGGTACTGTGTGTGTTACAAATTCGCCCCTTCTTTGCTAAACCAAATGCCACGCTGACATTCTCATTTATTTTATTTTATAATTTATTTATTTAAATCACAATTATAACACCTTCACAGATTCATCCAAGGCGATGTTATAAGTCACAAAATATACACAAATTTGCAAAAAAATAAATGAATAACCTGCAAGCAGAATTACAATAAATTATATAATATTATGTAATATAACAATTATTCTAAACATGACAACTTTTATTCTATCAAACCTTTTTCAATTATTATTTCAATCATACTTCTCAATCAACAACCATTCTGAAAGTAGATGTAGTTAGTCCCACATAAATAAATCAAGGCATTAGTGCTACTACATTGTCTATGGACTAATAATAACAAACCAACAAGACAGCTAACTGGCCCGCGTGTCAGATTAGTGCACGACTCGTCTAAAATGTGTTCATCGGTGATCGATATAGTCGACTACAGACTTAGTAATGTGGTTGAGTGTAGAATTTTCCCATGGCTACTGGTGAATGAAAACTTCATTGTGAATGCTTTTACCGGAAAATAGGGAGCTGGAAAATGCGTTGAAAAATGGAAAAGTGGCGTAGGTATTGAGAAAATGTTTCAGAAAATTAATAGGAAATGGGAATTAAATCTTATATCAGAAATACTGAACGGAATTGGCTGAAAGTCTCACCTCCGACCTCAGTCTAACTAAAGAATAGAATATCTCTTTATACCCATCTATTTAATGCTGGCTACAAAGCATGCACCTCTAAACCAAGCACAGAAGAGAAGGTATTCCTTATGAGTTATGATATTACGATACCATTTGTTTTCCATAAATATTTTCTTACTTAGCGTATGAAACTCCCGTAAATGTCGAATACCGTCTCGTTATTCTAATAAAGATCAATATTTATCGGCTTAATGTCATGTATGCTCATGACTAAGCTTAAGTAAAGTTTATTTTTTATAAATTCCGTTATAAATTGTAATATCGTGAATTCGTGACCTATATCGCATAACCGGTAAATAAACCTGTTCACGTTATTTAAATCACTATATTTTGGAACTGGTTTAGTCGATTTTTAGATGAAGCATAGTGAATCGGAAACACCATTCCGTTTGTGGTAGGTAAATAATAGTAAACAACTCGTATTTTTATAAAAGTGTAACTAACGTTGTCAGTCTGTGATCGAGAGATTAATTCAGTTAGATTGTTACAATCACACGTAGAAATGTGTTTTTTTTAAACCGGTAAAACTTAAAAAGTGGTTACTTCTTAAAAAAAATATCCGATTTAAAAAAAGAGATCCCATCTTGCATCGAGTTTCAGCCATGGAATTAGTATGTACTATATATAGGTTTATGCGTTTGGCTTATGGCTTTCCAGCCAGCAACATTCAAGCGCATTCAAAATAGTAGAAATAAACATGAAGTGGAACTTTTCTATTGTAAGTAAAAGCGATATTTCAAATTGAGCGTAAACAAAATAGTAAAGTAACCGTTCAGACGTGAGTGGTGTGCTGCACTGGGCACG
The DNA here is from genome assembly GCA_963680765.1 of Agrochola lychnidis. Lineage (NCBI taxonomy): Eukaryota > Metazoa > Arthropoda > Insecta > Lepidoptera > Noctuidae > Agrochola > Agrochola lychnidis. The sequence continues at coordinate 22,142,584 of OY796853.1, forward strand.
TAGCGCTGAGCCGACGCGAGTGCAGTCTGTATCGAATCCAATGAAATGTAACATCGATCGACTCGATTCAATGAATCATTCAGTAGTTAGAGGAACTCGACTAAATGTCACGCTCTTAAATGAAATATAATTAAGATAATTGTGAACGAAAGTGAAGTTTTTATTCGGAATGAGATTTTTCTGCGTCCCACTCCAAACAGTGAACATACTTCAGAAAATATTTGATTGTTTCATAGATTATGTTAAACAGTTTTCTCGCGCATTCTTAAGTTTCGTTTTTACTAAAGCAGACATGCGACAGTTTTAAATCATGTCTATTAATACTTGTTATTAAAATTAATAACAACTACTAGTAGGAACCATGTTTATCGTAACCAGCCTCTATAATTTACTGAAAATTAAATCAATTTTCTACGACTTTTCTACCATACTACGAGTACCTACTACATTATAAAAAATATCGAAATGTTGTTTATGATCTGCTGTTCTATTTTTAAACCAATAAAAATAAAATAATGTGTAATGGCGACATCGTATAGCTGCAGCCACATGACATGATAGGTGGCTCATTAAAATTTAAATATTGGCATCTTATTTGCTCTGAGACTATGGCACAACAGGACACAACGGGTTTATTATCTATATACCTGTCAATTAGGAGATATCATAAAGTAGATACAATAGTAATTTTTAATTATAGATTTATGGAGTAGTTATGGTAAACAACATGAGACAACCGACTGCGCTGAAGTCATGCTGCAGGTTTACTTTCGGATGTAAGGCTGCTTTTCCACCAGAGATGTGCTATGCTATGTTGCTATGGATGCGTTTGATATCCTTCAATCATACTCATTGGTCCACATAGCATAGCACTGGTGGAAACGGGTTCAACTAAGCTAATTTTTTTTATATTAAGGATGCGTACTATGGATGCGCGAGTGGTGTAGCTAAGTGCAGAACAGAGTGCTTTCCCTACTGTCGGTACATTGCATAGCTCGAGCTAAATCTATTAAAAGTTCTAACGGGTAGCTCATGGGGAATACACACAAAGCATATACGTAGGTTATACATTTCACTGATTCGAGGTCGAATTGACTATGGGTGTTTTATGTATGATTGTAGTGCAAAATCTCATGTTTCCAAGCTGGATAAGGTACAGAATCAAGCCCTGAGAATTGTAGGTGGATATATCAGAAGTTCCCCAATACATGTAATGGAATCTGATTTGAGTATCCCCCCTTTATTTTTAAGAAGACAGTATTTAGCTTATAAATATTGTTTAAAAATAATGTCCTTTTTAAACAATACGACAGTTAGCTTGATTGCGGATCTGAGTGCCCTTTGTAGTATCAAATATTGGGAAAACAAAAAAGTACCCTTATTAGTTAAAATATATAATGATGTAAAACACATAGATGTTCTTTCAACAGATATTCATAAAATGTATACTTTAGAAACTTGGACAACTGCGATTGAGACAAAAAATTTAATTAATGATGATCTAGAATGTGTAAAGGTACCCAAATCCAATTATAATCCAAATTTATTAGTGTTCGATGTTTTAGCTGAATTAAATTCCATGTATTGTAATTGGCACAAAATTTTTACAGATGGTTCAAAGGGTACTTCCGGTCTAGGTGCAGGAATATTTGACCAAACCTTATCAACTAATCTTGGTTTTAAAGTAAACTGTAATGTTTCAATAATGACACTGGAACTCATTGCAATTTACCAAGCGATCTTTTATTGCCGAAATCAGAATTTAAAAAGAGTAGTTATTCTTTCAGACAGTAAAAGCGCACTACAGCATATTGCTCGATGCGCCTCTGGCTCCAGAGGTGCGGCGATAGCATATGATATTCTTGAAAATATTATTTTATTATTTAAGAATAATATAGAAATTAAGTTGCGATGGGTTCCAGCTCACATTGGACTACGGGGTAATGAAGAGGCTGACCGATTGTCTAAATTAGCAGCAGTAGAGGGTACAGCATTTGATTACTTACCTGATTATTGGGAATACATATCTAGATATAAAGTAATTTGTTATAAATCCTGGAAACAACACTTTGATAGTATCAGTCAGCAAAAAGGTATATGGTATAAGAGCATACAAGGCGAGCCTCTTCGTGTGCCTTGGTTCGATGTCGGTCAGCTTAGTAGAAACTATGTTAAATTAATTTTAAGACTTCGCTCTGGACACTATCCATCAGCGAAGTTTGCATTCCTTATGAAAAAAACTGATTCACCAAATTGCAGAGAATGTAATCAGATTGAGGACGTTCAGCATTTGCTGATGGATTGTGTCCGCAACAGGCGCGAGAGGGAGTCACTTTTGAGAGAATTAGACTTGAATAGGCTTAACGTGGGATTAATACAATCAATCTTATCCCAACCAACTTCAGAAGGTGCTAAAAAGTTATGTAATTTAGTAACAGTCCTTCATCAGTGATTTATATCTTAATCAGAAAGTGTTTCGTATATTGTTTAGTTGTTAAGTATAAGTGATGATGTTACAAGGTAAAAGGCACGATGGGGTTGACATATCTATTTAGACAAAAACCCCAAAAACAAATAAAGATTTAAAAAAAAAAAAAAAAAAAATCTTCATGGCACATCTTACTCGCTGCGCTACACAGCTTAGCATTAGTAGAAGCTGTCACATAGTTTTGTAGCTTAGCTTTCAGATCTGCTTTTCCTCCAGAGATGTCCTCCAGTTGCACAGGGCATCTCTGGTGGAAAAGCAGCCTAAATCATCATTCATGAATTTTTAGCGTAGAGATGGCACGACGGGGTATATATACTATGATGGACGTTTACACAGTGAACCATTTGTCAGGTCAGGATCAGATGTATCCCTGAACTACGCCATTTGTAAAAGAAGAACCGTCAGGTTTTACGTCACAGTAGAAATCGCCTCTGAGTTATCAAATCTCTGCGTTAATGTATTATGTGAATAAAGTGATAAATGTGGTACTGTATCCATTATGAAGCTATTAAGGGTCATTGCGTAAATTGTTTAAAAATACGTTATTGCAACGCGGAACTTTTAGGGGAAGAGTAATAAAATTAAACACGTCTAAGTATTTTGTATTATAGCTAATATTATCCTATACTATTAAACGAGCAATATTTGTATATTTGTTTGTACATATATTTGTACTCACGTTCTCAAAATCGGCTCTAACGATTTCGATGAAACTTGCAATTAAGGGGTTTACGGGGGCGAAAAATCGATCTAGCTAGGTCTCATATCTGGAAAAAATCGTTTTCTTTATTTTCACATCCTCGGGAATGTGATACAACGTTAGTATACCTGGACGATATGTTTATTTCCATTTTCACCCGAGCAGTGCTCGGTGGACCAGGTACTGTGTAGGTAAAATTACAAACTGTGGCCAGCGGTAGCAGCAGTACCTATTCAGCAATACTACGAATTCTTTAGATAAACAGGAAAAACCAGGACATAAAATATTTTACGAGCAAGACTTCATTCTTATCTTAAATTACGTATGCCTGGATTACGAGCTCTGTGGCATTCGCCGACGTTAGAGACAGACCGGGATGGCTGAGCAGAACGGCAGGCCGGCAGGATGACTCGAGGACCGCCTAAAGCCAATTACATAGATATAAATAAACAAATTTAAATGTGAGAGGGGAGCAATTAACGTGGCAGAACCGGTCGAGTGCCCAGTGTGCCCACAGTATTTATAAAAAGCTATTTCGAGAACGTAGTACCGCGGAATAGGTCGGACAGGACTCGCGGCACTAAACATAATTGAAAGTTCTTCACAGTTCTTTGTAATACGGTAATGCCTACTTGATTTGATTGAAGCAGTATCGTTTAAGTTCTTTTCATTACTTCAAGTACAATAAGACAATAATAGGCAGCTGCAACAAGGAGACGAGGTGACATTTTTTTAATAACAATATAGTGTTAGCATGCTTTGACTTCCGATTGTCGAAATGACACGTTCGGCAATTTATGATATAAGTGCGGAAAGTAGGTGATTTCCGACGAGGAGCATTTTTATTCACGAGCGAACTAAGCGAGCGAGTGTATAAGTCGACAAGAGTCGGAGATCATTTTACGCACGTGTATCATAACAACGTTTTACAGTGCATTGTGCAAGAAAAAAAAAAAAACGAGCGAACCTTACAGTAGTCGCATATGATGTGTAATATCTGACATCTTGGCTGACGTATATATAAATAATACAAATAATACTCTTCATCATCATCATCGCCATCGCCATCGTCATGACATTGACTTTAACTTTGAGTTTGATTTTGCTTTGACTTCGACTTTAACTTCTACTTCGACTCCGGCTCTGACTTCGAGTTCGACTTTGACCATTGTCACCGCCATCGCCATTGCCATCGTCATCGCTATCGCCATCGCCACTGACGCCATCGTCATCATCATCATCTAATTTGTAAAACTTTTCTCAAACAATAAAAACTTTGCATCGGGCAGTCGGGCTGACGACGGAGCTAAAAATAAAAAAAAAAACAAGAAAAGTAAAAAGCACTAGTCAAAAAAAGTGACACTTTCCGCCCAGTTTTGTTGCTTAGAAAACGATATTTTTGAGCACATGCATTGTAAAAGATTTATATAGCGTCTGAACTATAGATTTATTTATCCTTAATATTATAAATGCGAAAGTAAGTTTGTTTGTTACGCCTTCACGCTAAAACGGCTGAACGGATTTGGATGAAATTTGGCACATATATAGATGATGCCCTGGAAAAGAACATAGGATACTTTTTTTTTCCCACGGGATCGAGACTTATGCGGGTGAAACCGCGGGGCACAGCTAGTAATAAATACATCTATGGTCTGAACGGATTTGCGAGTTTGATCATTTATTTGGCTATTTATTGTACAAGTGTGAAACATTCACGTAAGTGCATTAATATATTCAGTGGTAGCAGAGTAATGTGTTTTATTGTAACCAAGAAATATATTCCTCTTGGAGTAAATGGGAACGCATTCGTGAACGCATACGTTCCTAGAGTTAAGAAGGGATTCAAACCTACGCCCACAACAGGTACACACGGCTACACATCAAGCTATCCATTCCAGTATAAGCTGACCTCGCATTGTACGGAAATCCTACATAATGCGAGATCAGCATAAACTGGAAATGTAAAGCTTGATGTGTAGCCGTGTGTACCTACCCGTCAACAATTCGTTTTCGAAGCTTCGCAATTATGACTTTTGTCAATATTACCTTCATGATTGCAAATACTATAAAAATGGTGATATTATAGTGTACTTAAACTATAATATCACCGAGGCTGTTACAAACCTTCTTCACAGACTACACCTGAATTATCGGTAAAGCACAGGGCCGGCGTCAGGGCGGGGTTCGGGTGCATCGCAGGCGCCGTCATAAAACACTCAGAAAACATTATCTCATACACTTTTTCTAATAAAAATATTCATTTTAATAACCGATAATAACCAGGCAGTGGTGGAAGTGAATAATTTTGAAGTAGTAAAGCGGTCCTCCGAAGGTTAGCCTCGGGCCGTCTCTTTGCATGCTCCTAAGATAAATATGGTTTGAATCATATATGTATTTCTTAATACAGGATATTCTTTATTGATGGCTGCTCCTGAAGGTATTAATCTAAATAATTATCAATGACTTCACTGGACCATGCCTCTGGGGTTTTCTGAAGTTACCAGACTATTTAAAGACCTGGTAATTTTTTTTGAATGTGTAACATCTTCCCTCTCGCTTTCCTGCAGTCTGTGGGAGTGATTTTATGAAAAGGGACGGAAGTGTGTAACAGAAAGCCGGGGAAGCGTGCGCTCTTTGATTTGACTAATGAGCGCGCGCGGTGCTAGAGTTGGCCGTCAGATGGTACCAACCAACTCATTTTCCGAGAGGTTGGTACTGTCAGCCAAGATGTCAAATGTTACACATCTTATGCGACTACTGTGACTCGTTTATAGTTTTTAATGGACATTATGGCTGTGTGATATACTTACTACTTTATTATTTAGCTTTTTTTAGTTGTCTGTAATTTTTATGGTGTACATAATAAAGAATATTCTATTTATCTAACAAGATTTTGCAGTTTCTTAAACTATATTTGATAGCTAGCCGCTAAATTATTTACCTGAATTAATTATGGTTAAGCTAAACATACTTGTCTTACGGATTTATTATGTTGAACTAAAATTTCTTCCGCTGTTCGGTGCCTAGATTCTCTCTTAGCTATTTTTACGCACGCTGCGTGTGGGTGTCAAGATTGAGTGCTAATTGGTGCCCAGTGGTGCCCTCTGAGCAATAGATGGAATCTTTACCGAAGAGGTTGTATCGCATTTTTATGCAAATACAACCGGCCAGTAATAAATAAGAAGTGCTTGTGAGATAACTTTTCTTGATGGTCGCGTAGGAGGCAGTGTGACAATTAAGTGAATGATAATAATATTCACTTTTATAGATCTTCTTTGAGTGCACGCGAAAAGTACATTTATTTAGATTAAGTATGCGTTAAATTAGCACTGGATTAATTAATCAGTACTCGTTGTAAAAATGTAGAGTCTGTATTTTATTGACTTTTATTTAATGTTTAACCCTACTATAAGATGATAATTATTTACTTATTTCCTTCGTGTTTATTGCCTACGAGTAAGACAGCTATTAAATAAAATAATGCTTATGGGAATCGTTATTCTTTTTATTAATTTATTTCATTTATATAGTTTCTACAGTTAACAAACAAGATAAGATTTCTTTCCACTTTAATTCTGGAGGAGTTATCTGAGCAATATTTTATTTAACTACTACATCTCTAGTCTTAATTGAATGCGAAGTGAATAACAGGTTTCAGTTTCTCGCGTTTTCTGATTTACACGCGTTTTTTTTCGCGTATAAAAAGATCACTACATTTGAGAATCAATTACTGTCGTTCATTCGTTCTCGTTCACGGGCGCCTTGAACGACTCTCAACTCTTACAAACATGGGGATAGACAACATTTCCTTGCAAGTTTCTGTTTTACGAGAACTTATAAGGCAATTACAAGCCATTGTGGAGACACGACGAGTCAATCTTGAGCCACTGCGCGATCGACTGTCGTGAGAAAGGCAGAATACAGAATTTAATTTGCTGGAATCCTCGCTCCTGAACGTAAGTAAGGAACTTATGATGACAGAATAAAGGGCATCTGCAGAGTTGCCAACAATCAAGGGATTTACATACTTTTGCTTCTTTTAAACTTGTTAAGTTAAAGTATCACGTGTCTGTATTTTATATTATTAAAATTAAAATATATACAGCTCTACCTGCATATATTTTAATTTTAATAATATAACTTCCAAGGAAGCATTATGTTGTAAATTGTATACGAATACCGTATTTTATTGCCGTCTATTTCCTGCAACGGCCGATTATTATGCAACGTAATAACAAACGTCTAGAGTAATTACAAATATTAGCCTTAGTTACCAGTAAAATCTGCAAATTGTTAATTTTAATAAAAGCACTAAGGCAATACACGTACAGCCATAGGGTTATACTTACCTATAGCATCCATGGAACCTTTATAGAAAACAAATTTGGATTTTGTAAGAAAGCAACTCCATAATAAATAGGTATGTAAGTACTGTGTTTTTATAGAACACTATCAATTCCATTTAGTCATTGTGCAGTTAGTTCAAAAGCAATAATATTTTCTAGCTTTACATATACCAAAGACCGTTAAACAAACTCACATCTAAAAGCCATTTAATTCAAAAAAAGAAAACTTTCAACCATAGACCGCAAAAAAAACGCAACCAACCTATTTTCACTTAACATTTAAAATAGGAAAAAGCGAGTTCCATTCTATTTCTTGTTGCCGGTAAAAGGTGGGAAGATAAATGGTTAATTGACGCCGGCGCCTGTAGGGCACGGGATACTAGCCCCTTTACATGGCTTCACACCTCGTTAGCATTGCACGAATACTATGGATAGCTGGACGTATGCGAGCGATAAATGGGCGTATAATGATTTAGATATAAGGAATTAAAATAAAATAAATACCGAAATAAAATTTAGGCTTTCCTGTTTCTGTTCTACTTACCTTAATATTAATACGAAAAAGATATGTATAGGTTTTTTGCAATAGGTATTGATGGTGATGATGATGATGAAGTCAATTAAGAAAACCGGCCAAGTGCGTGTCGAACCACGCACAATGAAGGGTTCCGTAGTTGGGATGAATTTATCCCAAAAACAAACTTAACTTTGTAGTTGAAAAATATGTTCTCCCATACGGAATGTATGGGAAAACATGTTTTTGCAACTGCAAAGTTAAGTTGGTCGATTATTACTCGTTAATCTGTAGAGCCTACTTAGCTGTGATAGTTTTCCTTTTGATTTCGTTATATAAACTATTGTTGTGATATTTTTTTTTTTTTCACATACCCAAAACCAACCATTTAGCTGGCAGGGGGGGGGACACTTCACCGGTGTGGGCGCGTTCATTGAGGCTGCGGCCAGCCCGCCGGTTGAACGCGTCCCAGAGGGTCATGGCCATCCGGCTGGCCCGAGGATACCGTACGGTCTCCTGCGAGGCGGCGAGCCTCCTTGCCGGATTACCGCCATGGGATCTGGAGGCAAAGGTCCTCGCGCACGTCTGGGAGTGTCGCGAGGAGGCGAAACGCCGGGGCTTAACTCCGATGCCGCAAGAAATTGCGGCACAGCGGACAGAGCTCCGGCGGGATCTCATGGCGTCATGGAGGGTGCGATTGTCGCAACCCCGCGCTGGGCACGCCACAATCGCGGCGATAAGACCCGTCTTTGAGGAGTGGCTGGAGAGACGCCACGGCGTTCTCACCTTCCGCCTGACGCAGGTCCTCACCGGACACGGCTGCTTCGGGAGGTTCCTGTTCAAGATAAGGCGGGAGGAAACACCCGGGTGTCACCATTGTGTGGATCGGCCTGAGGACACGGTGGAGCATACGGTGGAGGTCTGCCCAGCTTGGGCGGAGCAACGCCGTGTTCTCGTAGAGGCGATCGGCGGCGGTGATCTCTCGCGTCCGGCCCTGGTTCAGGCCATGGTACGGAGCGAGAGGAAATGGCAGGCCGTCACCTCCTTCTGCGAAGCAGTAATGCTCGCGAAGGAGGAGGCGGAACGCGCGAGGGAAAGGCAAATTTCGCGCCCTCACGCCCCTAACCGCCGCAGGAGGAGACGCCCGGGGCGGGAATCGCGAGCCGATTTCCGGCCACCGTAGGCGCGGGCTTGCGGACGGTGAGCAATGGGTAGCTCGCCGTCCGATAAGGACCAAGCTCGGGTCGACGGCGCGTTGTGTTCCACGCGCGCCTCAAAGAGATGTCAGCAGAATTGACGGGGTCCGCTAGGGCCAATGCCTGCCGGGGGTTCGAAGAAAACCGATCGGGAAATCGTGGCCCCCGGCAACAGGGCAACCGAAGGAACACGGGTGGGTTTTAGTCAGTAAGAGTCTGACACGCCCTCCCGCTCCGCCCAGAGCGGGAGAAGTTATTTGATAATTTCCCACCCACAAAAAAAAAAAAAAAAAAGGGGGGGGGACACTTGATTCTAACAAAAATTAGCACTTTAAAGCTTAATATTTCGCAAACGAATCTCTGAATCCAAAAATGGTTTCAACAAACTCACAATATTTTTAAAGGACCTTTCCAATGATACCCCTCACTATGGGGTAAAAAAATTTAAAAAATAAACATCACCACTTTACGTGTATGAGAGGTACCCTAAAAAAAAATGTTTTTCATAATTTTGTTTTACCACTTTGTCGGCGTAATTAATATGTATACCTATGCCAAATTACAGCTTTCTAGTACTAAGGGTCTCGGAGCTAGACCGCGAACAGACAGACAGACAGACGGACATGACGAAACTATAAGGGTTCCTTGTTTACTACGGAACCCTAAAAACGAAGTATTACGAACGCTTAAAAAAAAAAGAACGTCATCACCTGTACACCAAGTAGGTCCCGAAGTTTTAAATTAATCCTACATTTCTAAAACCGTAATAGGTACCGAGCTCAGAACTTATTTATGAAATACAGAGAGGTATTTTATGAAATAACTGTAAAGAAACATTTAATGATAAGCTATAATATTTTTGTTATGAAGTACCTAAATATTAACAGTAAGTTAATAAAAGTTTATCGATTGTTTCAAGAATACCAATTAAAATGAAGTAAATATTGATGATAATTTAAACTTGCAAAGTTTACCGCATTGTGGAATTTACTAAGACAGTAAATAATATAATGTAAAATTTAATGGGATGATAATTATGATCTATGAAGTATGTTCCCAGATCAGGTATAGCCTTAAGGCATTAAATATTATATTTGTTAAATACATTTAAAGACAAAAGCTCGTGGAAATATTCATGAGCATTAAATTAAACGTTCTGCTTGTCAGGTTTGCTGAAAATTTAATGAAAAAGTCCATAAAAGTACTTAAGTATCTACTTAGTACATGTTTCTTTAAACAATGCTTTGTGAGTTGTTTCAAGCAGTCCATCTAAGAAACTTGTTTACATAAATACTGCATACATCTTATTAACTATTTCCCAGCAATGTCAATAACCGCATATGTTAATAATTCTCATTGTTGGATAATGGTTCGAAACTACATTACATATAGGTAAGTTTTATTAACATTTAAGAGGAATAGTTAGTTTTTATGTTTGTAGACGATAGATAATTATTAACTTAACTGTATTTTGACTTTAGGACCGCAATAATTTTCCATCTTAGTAGGTAATATGCATCGAACATTACGACAATAGTATTATACCACAGTATAAATAAATAACAGTATTATATTATGTCTTCATGGAAAACGGTAGAAACGACGCGCTTCGAAATTTCATTATAGGTATATCAGTACGCAACAGTCTCGAGTGTGCGGCAGTTACGCACGGACGCGGCAGGTTAATTAATCTACCGAGCGGCCGTAGGTTATTATTTCAAGGTCACTGCCGAGACATAATACTGTTACTTTATTATACTGTGATCATGCTCTTTACTCGGATGCGTTATTTAATAAGCACTCACGACTATAACCATGTTGTCCTACCAAAAAATATACTTTGTTTCAATCAATCTGCCTAGCCTTTGCCCAACTATGTTGGGGCCGGTTTCCAGTCTAACCGGATGCAGTTGAATACCAGTATTTTACATAGAGCGATTGCCTATCTGAGCTTCACAACTCAGTTACTGGGATACACGCTACCCCTTGATAAGACTGGTTGTCAGACTTACGGGCTTCGACTACCCGTAACGACTGTCAAAGATCTAGGAATAAAAGCCCGGACCAACAGCTTAAAACGTGCTTTCCGAGGGAGGAGTCTCGATATGTAATAGATAGTCATCCATCTACGAACTGACCGCATCAAGCGTAGCTTAACCTTCGATCGACCAGTGCAATCGTATCTGCAAAAAAAAATTCTCCTCAGAAATATGAATTACAGCAGTGATTAAACATAGTTAATAAGCAACCAATTAAAAACATGTATGCTAAACGTTAGCAATCAGGCGCTAGTTTGATATACATTTTTATTGAAACATAAATTTTCTCGTGTGTCTCTGTAATGTATCGGCCATTCGTTTAATTGCGATTGCAAATATTACATCTTTCCGTGTGCTCAAAGGAATGAACGTTTAGCATATTTTAAAAATACGCTGCAATTATGCGCATAGACAAATCACGCGAGCAATGTACGAATTAGAATGACATATATGACACAGGGCCGTAATTGGGGTGTAAGACTGGGTGCATGGGTGCATCGACTCATGTTCGGTTTAATTAGTCAATCGTAAAAAAAATCTTTCTGATTTTTTTTATTGTTGTTTGATGTAATTAATTTTGAATATTTATGAGGAAAAAGATGATCTGAAAATCCATTGTGCAAATTAAACTAATTATATTGCGATTTAATAGTTGAAAAAAAAAACACGATATAGTTACAATTATTATAATTGGCCCCTTAAATGTTTAAACGTTTATAAATATGGGGTTGGTTATTTAGTTTATAAGTAAATAGGCAATAGTTTAATGTTCATCGTTTGTATTACATAGTAGTAATAAAACTCATCCAGTAGCTATTCAGTAGCCCACCTATAAGTAACACTTCACTGTCACTTGACCAATTACTCGTGTCATATATCCGTTATATAACCCTAGTCCGCTCCACTGTTATTATTATGCTCTAAATAACCAGCTAATAAGCTAATTGTCAGTCTAGACATAAGCATGCATGTGGACAATTATTGCATGCTAGGTGGCCGGCGTCAGCAAGCGGCCTAAAAACTTGTCTCCGTGAATAAATTCACAAATGAATTAACATAGTATAAAAAGATACGGCGAGGAGAAAAGTCGCATGTTTCAGCCATCCTAGTCGCTTCAAACTATTCAGCGCATTTTAATTTTGAAGCAATAAAAAGTGTCAATAATTTTGTTGCACAAATCATTAACAGATTTGTTTGTTGTAGGCCGCCTTTACTTTGTATTAATTAATATTCAATTAAGTCTGTTGTTTGTAGGTATATACAGGGTTGGGCAGTATTTTAATTACTTGTAATTAAAATACGTAATTGAAATACAAATACGTATTTAGTATTTGTAATTCAATTACTTCTTAAAAATGTAATTTGTAATTGGTATTTCAAATACCTGACGCCGAGGTATTTTGTAGTTAGTATTTCAAATACTTATGGCTTCAAAATACATTTGAATATAAATACATTTAGCGATCTTATAAATGGGTGCGTTCTGCAAAAAATTGCTATAGCTTTCGTAAGCAAAATGGCGACCGCTAAATATGTCAATCTTTAAAGTCGGCAACACTGAGCTGTATTAGTTCTATTCTATTTACATAACCTAACACCTGACTGTATTTTGTAATTTGTATTTTAAATAAAAATAGTTAAAATACTGTATTTTGTATTTTATATTTCAAATACACGACTTAAAAGTACTTTGTATTTCGTATTTTAAATACGTGCGAGATAGTATTTTGTAATTTGTATTTTAATTAAAGCAAAGCATGTATTTTGCCCAGCTCTGGGTATACACGCGTTGAAGTATTTACTAATTGACTGCATTCCTTAACAAGTCAGTTACTGTTGATTAATAAGCTCTAAATCGTTTTACAGAATATTATAGGTGTTATGAAGGTTAATTAATAGGTAGAAAAGTTTATGAAGCATTAACGGATGTCTCATTTATTTTAATTATGAAAATAAACGTAGGATTGTAAAAGCAACCGGTCCTAGCCGTGTAAAATAGTCGCTTTATTAGCAAAAATATTAATTGCACATAATAAACAAACCGTTGAACTTCCACTAGATATATAAAATAATAGATAAATATTAATATTCTTTAATATTCTTTGTAATTCTGTGCTCATTGAACCTTATATATAATAATATGTAAACATAATCTTTTTTATCGTGCTTGTTAGTGATCCTAAGATTTCTACTACTTTTTCTGTTTTACCCATGAGAACCTGTAATTGGCTCTATGTTTCTTAAATAATTGTTATCCATTTGTTATAGCTGTTGGTTCTATAGTAAATAAAAAAAAAACGTGTGGCCCTCGGGGACTGCCGCGGTAAAGCTATTGCATAGCATTTGTAACCTCCATACTTCCTATTTGTCAACGCTACACTTGGGATGATGACGTGATGACATAAAACAAAAATTACGTTCCCATGACAACATAACGTTGTCATGGGAACCGTCATTACATGGTAGGCGGAGTGGGGTGTGTTAGGTTTTTTCGTTACGGAATTTCTTGATTCAGTCGCCGCGCTCAAAGCCCGCGATAAAAGCTATGCAATAGCTTAATAAATATATTCCAAAGGTTTACTTAGGTATATGCATAGCTAGGTAGTAAACAGAATAATTTATCAATTATTCAAAAATATTAATACCGTAATAATAAATGCCGTATTTATAGCATTTACTTGTAATGCATTTTATATCATACCATTAGGTACAACATCAAAGACAATTTATAAGTTAGACTACTGTTTCAAGAGAGAAAAAGAGAGAGAGAAAAGGAGAAAGAAAGAGAAATCGTAAAAAAAATCTCCCGTGTTGTTGGCAAAATTAATAAATTTGAAATTATTGTAGGTACTGTAGTTAATGGTGCAGGTTATTTATATTTTTTACGAACAAATAAAAACTATGATTACTTATTACTGCAAGCCTTCGCTCGCCGGGGATTCTAAATGCTTTGAATATTCAGAAAGGATCGCTGAGACTTTCTTTGACAAACGTTATAAATTGTACTTAGAGTCAGCTTTTTGGATTATGTATATTTTGAAAGAATGGAAGAAAATGCAACGTAAGCTAAACTGACACGAGACTTGCCTATCCTTTAACGCGGGATCTATTGATTTTGATTCGTTTATAAGTATAAACGGATCAAAAAGCTTTTTAAGTACAAACACTAGTTGAACATCAAGCTCTCGGTATACTTGTACACGAAGCAATTTACTAATTATACGACAGCTGTATATTTTTATCAATTCTTGCCCTTGTCTTCATCTAAAAGCTTTGGGAAAGCTTTCCGCCGAATAGGCCGAAAACCAGCAGTTACTTTAAACTTTCCGTCTACAGGGTTTTGAATTACTACACACAGCTATAAATTAGAATATAAAATAATTCTAACTTTTTTTACCACAGACACACTACATACTTTTATTATAAAAAGCTAAAAATTAAAAATGATAAGTATAAGATGCGTTATTAAATATTACAACAAGTTTATATGGTTACGCTATTAGTACAATGCTAAATACATTATTATGTCTATAAAGATTATGTATAAGAAAGATTCAGAATGAAGTAAATTAAGAAGCTGCGGTCGCTCAAGACGTTGACCGACGCCAACGATGCGGTCGAAGGAAAAAACGGAAAAAAGAATTACTGACGTATTTTTTAACCACATGGCTTTGTTTGTGACAGACTAACATGTGTATATTGGTGCCGATTCTCTTGTGCACAAACTAAACTAAATTTAAGTTCAGTGCACCTTTTTCTTTCTATTTCATTAAGAAAAGGACAAAAGATAAATTTTAGTTTAGTCCTGTCAAATTAATCAGCTCTTGACGTAAATTGACGTAATTTTAGTAGGCAAGTTTTTAATCACGTCTAATCTTGTATGGAGTAGAGACAGGCGCTGATTAATTTTACATTTTGCAAGTCAGTGTCAGGTTTTATGTTGATTAAAATATGATTCGCGGTCGTAACAAATATGGCTTTACTCAATTATAATCATTACAATCAGCAATATTGAATAAGAAGATAAAACAAAAAAAAAACGTAAGAAAATTTAAATTTCGCGGGCTACCCTGACGCTTTCCCCTTAAGAACGTTCGCATTCTAATCTCATTCGCAATCTGTCAAAAATACAATCAATTTACCAACATTTTTGACAAGTTTGACAGTTTGCGACTTGAATGTGAACGTTTTTTATGTACGAGAATTGGCCTTCTGAACAACTGCTACTGTCAAATTGCAATTATTGTAATCGTTAGGTGATTAGATTTATAAGGTATTATAGGTAACAAACATTGTAATGTTTCTTAAAAAAAAAAACGTGTGGCACTCGGGGACTGCCGCGGTAAAGCTATTGCATAGCATTTGTAACCTCCATGACAACATCACGTTTCCCATGACAACATCACGTTGTCATGGGAACCGTCATTATGTGGTGGGCGGAGTGGGAGGTGTTAGGTTTTATTTTCGTTACGTTACGGAATTTCTTGATTCGGTCGCCGCGCTCAAAGCCCGCGATAAAAGCTATGCAATAGCTTAATAAAAACCTGTGCAAACCTTTTATAACGCACCAACTTACATCGAAAAATAAAAGTAATTTGAATAAACTAGTTAAAGAAAAGTAATACAGCAGAGAAGGTTCTTCTAAATTGCCCATTTTGCTAAACGGTTATCAGTTTTTATAGGTTCTTAATTTATTACTCGACGATTAAATATATAAATTACTGGCTTTAAGACGCTAAAGAATGTTGTCGTGTTACCAACTGGGGCTCGGTGCCGAGAAAAGTGCAGCTAAAATTATGAATAATTACTATAATTCAGACTCTTAAGACCTTTAGTAATTTTAATAATAGTTCTTTTAATTTATTAATTATCATTTACGATTCACGGCTTTCTTGAAGGGACTGCAAAAATACTAAAATTAAAAAGAGATTTTCAAAAGAATAACGATGAACTAAAAAAATGAATACGTGAATGTCTTAAATTAAATACTTATTTTAATTTATTTCTTGTAATTATTTTGAAAGAGATATTGCTAAAAGCAACAATCATTAAGAATCTTAGCATTCTTGGACATCAGTCGTAAATGAAAGTGGATACTAAAGATTTATATAATATTATCCTAATTATAAACTGAACATTAATGTGTGAAGTTGTGAAGATCTTAGATTAGGTTTTTTACTTTCAGGAAGTTATTTCATCGCCTAATAGGAAAATTCACAATTAATTTACTAGGAATAATAAAATATATAGTAAGTAGGTAATATTATTTATTATACATATGTGACGGCATTTCTATGGAGGCCTAGGAACTTTACACCCCGCTCCTCAAACACTTCAATATAGTAATATTAATGAATTTAATTTAATTGTTTGTTTTATCACGACCCTCAGATAAATAGTCGTAATGTTTACCATGTCAATAAAAAATAAAATCTCCTTTCAACTGTCATTAACGAGACACAATAGAATTTTTATCCACCTCAATGAGGCGTTGTGACAGATAATTAGTTATATGTATAATAATGTAAATTAGGTACACGGAAAACAAACACAATTAATGATTTACCTAATACAGTAACGCGATCGTCTCTATGCTATCCTAGAACCAAATCCGGCCCTGGATGGAAAGACACACTCACGGCTACACATCAACCTATACCAACCTATAAATTTCCAGTTTATGTTGATCTCGCATTGCATAGGTTTTCCGTACAATGCGAGGTCAGCTTATACTGGATAGTCATAGCTTGATGTGTAGCTGTATGTATTAGGGTCAACTCACACCGAAAGAGCGGCGAAGGGCAGCGAAACGGAGCGCAGTTTCAGTGTCATATGAATTTTAACTTTATTTTCATTATTATAATACTTATTATCGCATGAGAAACTCGAACGAGTCGCGCGGATGCCCGCGGCGCCGCGGGAATTCCGGCGAATTCCATAAACGGGCGCCTTCTCTACCGAGCGGGTCGCTGCGCTTCGCTGCCCTTCGCCGCTCTTTCGGTGTGAGTTGACCCTTAGGTACCGTTTCAAGTATTACTTTATTTAATACACAATAAACTGCGTAAATCTAATCAGCGTTTAATTATACATTTTATGCTTCAATAAAACTGTAAAATAACTCTACGATTAAATTAGGTACTATTTATTTTACTTGTTAATTATTATTTTAAATGCAGGGCTTATTAATAGTAAGTAATTTGTTTTGCTAATAAAATTCTAAAGAGTAGGTTTAGATGGTGAAATCGAACTGAACAGCTAACTGCGTCAGTTTGGCTTGCACCCTAATGTCAAGATCAATCACAATCTGAATCATTTTGAAGGATATTGCTAATCCATTGCTGCGTATGTTCGAAAAATTTGTCTGCTCAACAACGTAAATAACGCAATGAATGTTGTTGAACTGTCAAAATGAAACAGATTGTGATTGATCGTGTGATGGTGCTGATCATAAGCATGCACGAAGTAGATGTGCTCATTTATGACGAATCTTAGCCTTACCTACTTTCTTAGCCTATATCCTATCTTATACTATTAAACGAGCAATATTTGTAATCACGTTCTCGAAAACAGCTCTAACGATTTCGATGAAAATTACAATACAGGGGTTTACGGGGGCGAAAAATCGATCTAGCTAGGTCTCATATTTGGGAAAATTCGTTTCCTCCAGATTTTGACCCGAGCAGAGCTCGGTCGCCCAAAGTTTAGAACAACGACATGGCAACATGGAATTAGTAAGTACCTTATCATGGTAGCATGGAATTAGTATGAACTATCCTTTAGCATTCTCTATTTTACAAGAGCAGAGCTCGGTCGCTCAGGTACTGAAATATAGAGCTTATTAGTTCACACCGTGTACCTATTAAAAACAATTTTTACAAATAACTTTAATTTAAAAATGCTTAAAATAAAAACCAAACGCATTCCACATAAAGGAGCTAACACAATGACCAACGCAGCCGCAGGCCATATTTCAAAACTGATTCCATAATGGCATTCCGTCAAGCTTACCAAAGTGCAGGCGACAATGCATTGCGCACGCGGCTATCGCAGGGCGTTGACCCCGAACTGACCCGGGAGTCGAGGTCAAGCGGTCAGCGGTGTTAGGGCCCGCCCACACGGACTGCCGATAGCCCCCGGCTAGCTACGGGAACGTCGATACCAATACCCACCTGACTTATGGTGGGAACGATCATCTGAACGGGACTTTACGTTGCACGTTCGGATCGTAAACACTGATGATAGACCTAAATATTTTCGCGGTATTATTCTGTTATTGTTGGGTAATTAAGTTTTATTTAGCAATTCCAATGTGCGATTTTTTTATAGTGTTAGAGCCTGTTTCACCAACTCCCGATAGTTCCGGGTAACATACAAAGCAGATCAGATAAAATTCTGGTCCATTTTTTATTAAATTATCTACTAAATATAATTTATCAAAACCAGAAAACATAAAATCTAATAGTCAGAGTACTAGTAAACACAGAGAGCTTATCTGTTTAGTGTCGATTAAAGTTTATTGCAAATTGTGTTCATGTTATTCAGATCGGACGTCGATCTCGCTGGCTATCGATCGCTATCGCACGCGCTACCGTGCGAACACGTCTGAGGCACCTTAACAACTCAGAACAGCCTCGTCATTTGTCGCGAATACGGGCTTTACTTAGAATTTTTACTTGCTCGGATTTTTCAAGTTGTAAGTATTTAAACGGAGGCAATAATGGAAATGGATGGATGTATCAAAAGGCTATTGTTTGCGGCCAAGGAAAATAGCCTTAAATAGGCACGGACGGCAACCTGGAAAACTCAATTTATTTATTTATTTATATTTATATATACTTTATTGTACACCACAAAAATACATAAAAAAAAAAAAACAAACACTACAAAATATACAATAGGCGGCCTTATCGCTTTCCGCGATCTCTTCCAGGCAACCTTGAATATTATTTTATTATTGATTTATTATTTGTATACACACAGTAAAACAGATAGGTAGATACAGATTTGACATATAAGTTTCGAGTACAGTAGTAAAGGCACTGCTTATTTCGATTCTGTAACCCTATAATTTGTATTACTCACTTACCCTTAATTTGAATTCTGTGAACTTTATAATGTGTGTTTGTGTATTTTAATTACATTGACATTATTTTTATTCTATTGGTTTTGTTCTATTGTGTGTTGCAGTATAGTTAAATTTTATTTTATGTTATATGGGTTTTGCCTGAATTAAATGAATTTTATTTATTTTATATATTTCTTCCGGCAGACCTGCAAAAGGAGAAATTTAGACAATAGTATGTGTGAGAACAAGAAGGGAAGAATTTGATTTTGTGACGTCCTAAACTAAAATGTTAATTATCCTACCTATACCTACACATATATAAGGTGTTAAGAAATTAACATTGGAAACTTTAAGAGGTGCTTTTTTTAGACCATCGAACTAAATAACTTTTACTATGAGACCACGTTTGAAATCACGAAATAATCTGCTGTTCCGTAGTTAAAGTTTAAACCTACTGTTCTAAACTGTATGGGACACCTGTAGTGCTATTCTGTAAAAATCTCACCGTGATAAGTTAGGTGAAGTGAGCTGCCAATAGTGTCAGTCAATCCTTAGCAACTGACAGCTCACTCCACGCTCACTTCACCTAGGATAACACGGTGAGATGGTTACAGAATATCACTGCTGTTTTTATTTTTTCGATTTCAAAGTTTTATTCTCTAAAGCAAATTTTTTGAATACCATTTATAATGCAAAAAAAATTAGATACCTACATATATGTATAAATACAAAATGTATTAATATATATAAAATATAAATTTTCACAGTTAAAAGGAAAGGTGAATATTACAGGGGAATATTGCATCTCTAAAATTATTTTTCCATCCTAATTAATTTACATTTTTTTTTTTGACTCCAACATACTATTTTTTATAAGGTAGAACATCGTTAACAGAAATCAATTACTTCCAAGGTTTGCAGGATTCATGACTGTCATTGCAGTGAAAAACTATTCAATTAACTTAACTTTAAAGACCTTCCCACAAGACCATATTAATCAAGAACGAGCGCCATCTATCGGCCGGACACTTAATTGCATGTGAAATTATATCCGTCACGCAAGTATGTGATACGCATGCGCGCCGCCATTACACGTTTGACGTTTATGAGCCTGCAGATTACAATCACAATAGAGATGTTTTATAGATAAAAGATAAATCATGTAGACATTTTTATGATTGTAGAAAGTAATGCGAATTTAACAGACTCGTTAACGTGCATTCATTTAACACATACACACACACACTCAAAATCACACACGCACCCACTCACCCCCACACGCGCACCCCCTCACACACACACACATAGTGCACATTTAGCTCAAAATATTCTCCTATCCATCTTTATTACTGTTTTAATTCTTTAATTTTATTTTTGTAATTAACTGTTCTTAGTTTAAACAATGTTTTGATTGCTATTTATTAATAACACTTTTTTATGTGCTTCTGGATTTATAGCAATAATTAAATATGTAATACGCATTTTCATATGGCAATACCACCCAAGGACTCCACGAGACAGGCTCGTCCTAGTGTGGAGTTCATAAGCAATGTACTTCCTTTGCGTCTTATTTCACTAAAGAATGTAAACCTAGCTAATAATGTAGACTATAAGGAAATGTAAAGCACTATTTTTAGCAAAAATAAACATTCATTCATTCATTCATTTGTATGGGAACAAAAACACATGCAACAAATTAAATGGTTCGCTAGAAATTCTGGGATTTGTTGATTAACCGTCTGGGTTTTGCTTCTAATCCCAGTCACCCCACTCAATAAATGTAGATATCGGTTATACAAATAAATATACCTAAGTATTATACAACCAAAGTGGTTATATTAGGAAATAATTGATCTAAGTAACTATGATTTACAGCGGGTAGCATGACATGACTTTAAAAAGAAACTTACTTGCTTAAATTCATAAAAAAAAAAACATTTAAATAATCTAAATCGATACCCCAGGCTATTATCTGTGCCCGGAGGACACGGTGGAGCATACGGTGGAAGTCTGCCCGGCTTGGTCGGGGCATCGCCGAGTCCTCGTGGAGGTGATCGGCGGCGGTGATCTCTCGCGTTCGGCCCTGGTTCAGGCCATGGTACGGAGCGAGAGGAAATGGGAGGCCGTCACCTCCTTCTGCGAAGCTGTAATGCTCGCGAAGGAGGATGTGGAATGCATGAGGGAGAGGCAAATTTCGCGCCCTCACGTCCCTAACCGCCGCAGGATTAGACGCCCCGGGCTGGGCGTCGGGAATCGTAGTCAGATTTCCGGCCACCGTAGGTGCGGGCTTGCGGACGGTGAGCAATGGGTAGCTCGCCGTCCGATAAGGACCAGGCCCGGGTCGACGACGCGTTGTGTTCCACGCGCGCCTCAAAGAGATGTCAGCAGAACTGACGGGGTCCGCTAGGGCCGATGGCTCCCGGGGTTGCGAAGAAGTCCGAAAGGGAGATCGTGGCCCCCGGCAACATGGGAACTGAAAGAACACGGGTGGGTTTTAGTCAGTAAGAGTCTGACACGCCCTCCCGCTCCGTCCAGAGCTGGAGAAGTTATTTGATAATTTTCCACCCAAAAAAAGGCTATTATCTGTGCCCAGGCACAAATTAATATCTCAGGGCACAAATAATATATATATACCTTATACCCCTTAGAAAAATGAAATAGTTATTTATGCAACTGTTGTATAATAAGGGGTATTAAAACACGAATATGGGTTTAATAGTATCACATGAGTGTTTTAATACCTAATTATAACAGTTGCATACAATACTTTATCTACACCCATGATATAAATCCTCTATAAAAGTTTCTGAAACCATGGGGTGTTTGTAATTCAAGATCAAGAATAAAGAAATTCCCACGAAATTCAGTACAACTGCACGTATATACGTCGCCTGCAGCAGCACATCACACACACATGCGTGCAGCGGGTGCTGCTGTCCCCCGCTTGAACGTTGAAACGAGTTACGTAATGAAATTTAGTACAACATTGTAACACTCATTGGGATGAGGTAATGGTTACTATGACACTGGCGGTTATAATGTTGCCAATAAGCTGTTTCAGAAACTTTTATAGAGGTTTTATAGCATGGGTGTAGATAAAGTTATAAAGGTTCTCATTTTACCATTTCAGGTTATCTATTACTATTGTACTAAGTACTGTAACATCATTCTATCAATGCCAAGATGTAGAACAGCGTACTGCCATAAAAACACGAGTCGAATGGCAATACAGATATTTAATAATATTCCGAAGGATATTAGAGAACTGCGAACCAGTCTATTTCAAAAGCATCTCAGAGCATGGCTGATGGAAAACTGTTTTTATAGTATTAAAGAATTTATGAATTCTAGAACAAATAGGAAAATTGCAGGACATGTAAATTACATTTGACATTTTTATTTTAAGCTATTGACATAATATTTTGTAATTCAATTTCCAATTTAATTTTTATTTTTTATTTTTGTAAGTCGATTTTTAGAAAATTTGTAATTGAATTATTTTTATTTGACATTTGTAATTTGATAATTTAGACAATTCTTGATTTAGTATTTATTTTTTCTGACATTGGAATTTAATTATTTTGTTAAATTAGAATCATTGTTATTGTCACAAAATTTGCATGCCGAATTTAGTTGGCGGAATATGTAGAACTATTGTGTATTTGTTATAAAATCTGTAAAATACCATATTTCAGGCAAATAAATGAATCTATCTATCTATCTATCTAGCTTTTCACTCTATTACATTTATGACTTATCTACCTACCTACGTCACCTATAAATTGTATTTATACTCATGACCCGTTACTTAAGTTTGAGCTTCGTTGATCACTATTGATGATTCCAATAAGGCCCATATATGCAAACAACTATTACAATCAAGCGCTTACTAATAATACCTGTAACGATTCTACAAGCTCGGTATAAATGCCAAAGTTGTGAATCAGAAACATTTTAACCGAGCTACAAGTACTAAATAACAGTAATATTATTGTGTATATGAATTAAATAGGCCATGCGCACAAGTATATGAATATTAACATCGCAAGACCCTCTTCAGAACCTAAAACCTTCATACGTGAACTTTCCGATGTCAAACGTATTTATTTCAAATAAACCAATTAGGTACAGGCACTTTTGAATTGTCAAGCGGTCGATCAGTCAGAAAGATGAAGCTAGTTGCCCATTCCAAAGCATAGTTGATTCCTGTGGAGAAGAACGGGTAAGAAACCCCTGTCATTCATTAGTGCAGGATATCCAGTCTAGCATCAATCTGTCTCCCTAACCTTCATGATTTTCATTCAGCTAGAAAATTGCTATATAGTGGGCCTATAAATGGAAAAATTGGGATCACTGATTTATACCTCTAGTCAAAACTGCATACACCACTGTTGTTTTTTTTTATTGACTAACCTGGTATCAGAGTTTTAAAGTCACCTTTGGGCCTCTGACGTGGCTTCACATGCCGTCGAGAAATATCTCTCAAATATGCCGGTTTCCTCACGATGTTTTCCTTCACCATTTTTTAAACAAGTGATAATTATATAATACACACTTGAATCCGAAAAGTCAGAGGTGTGCCTTGGATTCGAACTCGAGACCTATGGACTTGACAGTCTAACGGTCACACCACTAGGCTATCACTACTTAGCTACTCCTAGTAAAGAGAGCTTTTTCTTCATCAGGGAACTCACGAAAGGGAAGATAATTAGTTTGGGTAGCTATCGCCGGATACGGTGAAGAGGAAAATATACATACTCCTACTATATGTACTGAAATATCCTCACAAGTCGTATCTACATCAATTTCTACATCCACGTCCTCTTGATCCAACCACTTATAAATTTCCTTACTGAAACGCAACATTACCGAGTATTTCTCGCGCACATTGATTAGCAACAGTTCTGCCGCGTTACGACGCTCAGGTGACAATTACATGCTTCGACGTGTTATTTGTATCCACGCACCTTGTGTAATGATGGCGGATTACGTAGATAAGTACTTCTAGGTACGGTACTCCTTTACTGTCATTGGTGAGAGGACGATACTTTGATGTGTTAAGGCACATGACAGCCGCATCAGGGCGCACCGCAGCACATTTTAATGCAAAATCTCGGTGCTACCCGCCTGTAGTGTGCGATAGTGCAGGAGGATCCTTGTAATTCGGCCCATCATCAACATCATCATTTCAGCCGAAAGACTACTGCTGGACATAGGCAAGCACTGCCACTTAGAACGGTTCTGTGCTACTCGCATCCAGCGGATTCCTGCGGCCTTCACCAAGTCATCGGTCCACTTAACGGCCTTCCAACGCTACTTCTTCCGGCACGCGGTTGCCACTCCAAAACCTTTCGGCCCCATCAGCCATCTGTTCTGCGAGCAATGCGGCCCAGCCCGCCCAAATGTGCGAAGTGCTTAGCTGTGAACAACAATCTTTGGGACACCTTATCATGTTCCTGCTCTTTTCCGAGTTTATTTTGTTCGGCGCAGCCCCCCTTTTTCTTTAGTTAAAATTCGTTCCTTGGTGTAACCATCTTTTTTACAATCTGTCCATCTTTTTGTTGCATTATTGGGTTTGTCGAGAACATTAGTATTATCCATTCATTTATTTGAGGATTCTCTTTTAAAGCTCTACGATTTTTAGGGTACAAAAAAGTGGCGCTACTTTTTCAGACTTTGCGTGCTTTTTTAACTAGGATACCTTTTGTTGTATTTACTTCTAGTTCTAATAAAAATTGGAATGATCGTGGGATAAAGTCAGCAACGAATTGTTGCAGTTTTTTGTCATATTGACCTCCGTGGTCATGATCGTGAAAAGCACTAAGTTAAAGCTTACGTATACCTATCTACTTACATATTTTCTCCTCTTATCACAGTCCTCTTATTATGAAATCAGTCTTTATCCAGCCTTTTTTAAATCTATTTATATCACAATTATAAGTTTATAACACCTTTACAGACTCCAAGGCGAAGTTATAAGTCACTAAGTCTACACACGTTTACAAAAAAAAAAAAAAAAATAACCTGTAAGCAAAATTATAAAGAATTTACTATAAAAATCATGACAACTTTTATTCTATTAAACCTTTTTCAATTATTATTTGTGCCATATGAATGAATTGCGGCAGGTTTTGCCCAAATATATCCTCCTCCTATTGTTCCATAAGATTTCGATAGGTTTCGATCTTAATCTTTCTCGCTAAAGTCGAATTCTAGCATGTCCATCCACCAACCGACTCTCACTCAATTTCCAATAAATTCCCTTCCAAAAATATTGATCACCATTGTGACCTAATGAGGAAATCAAAACATAAACAGTAACTTTATGAACAGTTATCCAAACGCCACTCAGATCACGTTTGTAAGTGGTCCAATGCTCGGATGCGCAGGCGCAGTGGAACCGAGCCAAATGGAGCACTGGGCTATCCGGTACCTGTCTAATGTATACGTGCAATGAGATGGGATGGGCAGTATGGAAGGAATTTCATTATGTAGGTAGTAGGTTTAAGTGTGTGCTTTACCAGATGCCTTGACCTATAGCTGTTTATGATTTCAATCACTAGTTGTTGAGGTATTTACTTGTAGAAATAATAAACCATTTTTTTCTCTAATGGTTACGATAATATCTCTCTTCTACCTTGCTTTATTTTAATCGTCTGACGTTCTGACCGATTTTGATTAAAACTGAAACATTACTTAGATTTCAGTCTCTCTATTTACTACGCTGTGGTTTCGTGTTAGTTCGGTACCTATTCATTCATCATTGAAAGATACCTCAACCTTTACAAAATCTAGTTTACTAACTTCCAAGGAACTTGAGACAACCCTGTATTAACGTCATACAATGGGCTATTTTCTGCAGTAGTCTATTACGTTTCCGGAACAAACGTGCCTTACCTACCCATACCTATTTACGACAAATAGATATCAGCACTGGCCCCAAACACAACGAGGTTGTAGACTCAACCGTTAAAGTTTTAAGCAAAGTTTTAAGCAAGTTGCACACGAACATGTGGCTATAAACCCACATAGGGCCGGCCATATCTCCGACACATTGTCCTCTTCTCAGAAACAAACATTTTGCTAATGCAGTCGACTCGCTAAGCTATTCAGTTATATGACAAACAGGACGTGAATGTATGGTGGCAGTAAGGTCTGTGGCTCAATGGGGATGGATCATAAAATATACTTGTCTGTATTTTATGTTATCCAACAGGTTTCTTCTCTAATTGGGATACAATGACATTTGATGATATAATGTCTCCATACGATGAGTTGATGTGATGGGTAAAGACTACAGCCGCGGTCTATTCTGATAAAAATCTCACCGTGAAAACTTAGGTGAAGTGAGCAGTAGTGCTATTCTGTAACCATCTCACCGTGTTATCTTAGGTGAAGTGAGCGTGGAGTGAGCTGTCAGTTGCTAAGGATTGACACTATTGGCAGCTCACTTCACCTAAGATATCACGGTGAGATTTTTACAGAATAGCACTACTGATGCTAGAGATTGCCGCTATTGATAGGTAATTTCAAGCTCACTTCAACTTAGCGCGCTATTACACTGAAACGCCATGATGACGTCGCCGATTACGTATCCAAACAATTCGTATTAAAATGTATGACAGTTAAAACACTTGGCTACGGTCTGGCGACGTCGCCAATTTCGAAGCGTAGCCACGACCGAGCGGCCCTTACGTGGAGACTGGATACTTTGGCGACCTGGCTATGCGTAGCCAAGTCGCCAGTATTTTGTATACAAGTAAGTTACACCTCCCTAAGTCAATGGCCAATTGATCGCCAGGACGGACACCCGCGTTTTACTGGCTACTTATTTGACAATCTCATATGGCTACGGTAGGTAGCCAGAGGTAGTCATGGCTGCATAGCCAGCCATGGCATCCCAGTGTGTTAGCGCTCTAATTTTACCCGGTGAGTTTTTTATAGAATAGGTAGGTACATCAGCAGGTTTAAAGAAGTAGGTATAGAGAAAACATCAATTTCCATTAATACATAAGTAGGTAGACAAAGATGGTCAGCGACGATGGAACGAAATGTAAGGATCAGTCTTAAATAGTTTTTATCATTGTATTTTAACCGACTTCAAAAAAAGGAGGTTTCTCAATTCAACTGTATATTTTTTTTATGTGTGTTCGCGGATAACTTCGTCGTTTATGAACCGATTTTGATGATTATTTTTTTGTTGGAAAGGAGATATTTATTTATTAGAGGATTTGATGATAGCATCTCAGAGAAATCGAGGAAACTCTTCAAATATTATAGGCAAACCTATAGCGATTTGGGTATTTTTTATTGTAACTCGTGCAGTTGCTCTTGGAAAGCACCATTTGCTTAATTGGAACTGATGTTGAAGACCACAAATAACCACCAGAACTACTCAATAATAAGTATTTCACGGGCTGCGATTCGATTACTTTAATATGGTTGCAATGTAATTTATGCTCGTCACAATGCATATGGAGAAGTGGAGCTGATGGTGAAGTACCAGGTGAACTCCTCAACGATGAACGTCTCTGCATCGGGAAAAGCAATATTTTATAAAAGGTGATGATGTAACTTAGATAAATTACAAATTAACCCACTAAAAAGCGAGAAATAAAAAAATAAAAAAACAACTGACTTCCAAAAAACCACTACAAAGTGAAAAATAACTTAAATTTCGGAAGTCGGTGTCAAATAACGAAAATACAAAACCAAAGACACCGACTTCCGAAATTTAAGTTATTTTTCACTTTGTAGTGGTTTTTTGGAAGTCGGTTGTTTTTTTTTTTGTAAAAAAGTTTAAAAAAAACAACTTCTGTGTTCAAACCAAAACGCGTTGGTGCTTATAAAATAGCATGGAAGCCTTATATGGTCAGGTCCGGCCTATGACCTATCGATCTACAAATGTGAACATTTCCGTATTTCGCTTCTCCGAAACGAAGAGCTATTATTTTAAAATGTATAAACGACTTTGTTGCGAACATTTATTACTATCCTCGATCCTGTACTTAATACAGTCATGTGAAATGATACAACGCGCCCATAAATAACTATTTACATTGTAATGTTAATATTCAGACATAAAACACTGAACATTCACTTTACTATCTTCTAGGAATCATAAAACAAAACTTGCGACTAGTTCACGAATGAAAATCGCACTGTCTGGCTTATTACTTTAAAAGCTTTCTCAAATTCTCAGTGTACACAATACCTAACTACCGTACCTATGCTAATTGCTTTTGAAATATCAGACAACGGCAAGACAGTCTCCATACCTATACAAACCTCCTTGGTTTTATTTAACTTTAGAAGCTCCATCTAAAGTCGGAAAATAATTTGAAGTCACCGCACGCATGTAGCAAGAAACCATGGAATGTTTGTAGACAGCCTTATAAATGGAGAATAATCTATTTTGTCGTAAAACACTTAATAACTCATAAGGAATTTATGTTTGGTTTTTCTTCGGCTTTCATGGGCGACTGCGGTCTTTGTGTGGTCTTTAGTATTAGATATTACCTTATTAAGTAGGTCGTACCTCTTGCTATTTTAAAAGCCTTATTATGTGAAGTCAACACCCGGTCGACGTGTTTTATTACAAATCTCGGTCTCTCACCTCATAAATGATCTGTTAATGGGTATGATATTATATTATCAAAATTAAAAAAAAAAAAAACAAAATTCAAAAGTCATTTATTCAAACTAGGCTGAGAATCAGCACTTTTCGAACGTCAAAATTACATAAGACAGTCCCCCAAAAACGCCCACCCTTCACCACTTCCTAGTGCCTTTAGCTGGGAAGAAGAAGTGGCGCAACAAACTCCCCAGCAGCAAATACATAAGTATCAACCTTACATAAGCATAATCATGCTATAATGTTCCCACTGCTGGGACTCAGTCCTCCTCTCTTCGAGAGAGAGTGGACTGTAATCCACCACGCGGACCCAGTGCGGGTTGGCTGCAACCCTACATATTTAGATCATAATATCCATCTTCAAGATACTCGTGAATAGCAATGATAAGTACTTGACTAGAAACTAACGTTTCGTTTCTTGTTGTTACAGGTCACTAGTGTTGCTAGTCTCAGTGACGGCGACCTTCGCGGCTCCGTCACCGGCCTCCAGCGCCAACGCAGACAACAGCATGGACAAGCTCGAGCCCTCCACACACGAGCTGCTCAGTTCACTCGGTTTAAAGAAGCTGAGGATACCCGCCGCTCACCACAGGAAACGACTCGCTGAACAAGGCAGAAGGCATGCCACAGGAGACTCAAGGATGTACGTCATCAAACTGCCTCCTAACACCAGTTACTACAGCCACGCAGAACCAGCCCCTGCTGCAGCGAGAACCCTACCTCTACAAATGACAAGCAATGGCAAACCTGCCCGAGTATACCATTGGAACATTCCAGTCCTACAAAAGTTCGCGAAAAACCGACCGCAGGCGAGGTTTGACGATGACATAGTGGACGTCGAGAGCACGCCGACATGGCCAAAAGCAATCAGTCATCCGAACTCGCTCGACGCTTTGGCGTATTACGTCCCAGCGAAGAAAACGTCTTTTAGAAAATATTACTCCGGCAACGGCAAACCTAAGTCCTTTTATATAATCGAGAAGAATAAGAAAGCCGCCGAGTACCATAAGTTACTGCCTTAATCGGATTATTTTGTGCGTTCCCAGAAGATATAAAAGTGAAGATATGCAATCAATTGAGTCTGAATCTCTGAGTCCATTACTGAACAAAATATCGGTACTGATTCTTCATTTATTTTATCCTTCTTAACAATAATATACGTAATATTGTGAATGATTTGATCGCCTTAGTTATGAATGATCTTCGACTCTAAATTAGTTATTTATATTTACTTTAATATGTCGTGCTGATTGGCAGTCTTTAGGGTCACATTTGAGCTAAGCTCGGAAGTCTTACTCTCGATGCTAATTAATATAATTAAGTCATAAACCCTTACAATTACAGACAGTATATAATTAGAAATAGACTCCAAATTGCAGCTTTTAATTTTATCGCTATTAGCATCGGTAGTAAGGTCTGTTGCCTACATCCTATCATTCCCAAAACCAGTTGAGGTATTTTTGTTCCCTTTGACTTAGTCACTCGACATAGTTGGTTGAGATGCTCAATCATCGGATGTACATCGTGACAGAACATTTAAACGACACTGCACTGTATTAATACTAATATGTGCTTTAATAAGTGTCTGGAATCTGAAAATATACTGAATGAAGAGTTTACTGGACATTTAGTCAGTTTAGTTTAGCTATCTGTAGGACTGTGAACTCTTATCTCGAGTATTTGTTGGGCTTCTTAAGAACTGTCACTATTTGAGCAAGAAGGTTGTTCAATTAATGCTTATAGATGGATTTAAAGATTCATGGTAGAGCTCATAAATTTTGTAAAAGGCTTAAGGCAGTTAACCCTAACATATCCACTATATGAGTAGAGTAATCTTGTAAACTGCATTGTATATATGGGCCAGCTTCCGCAATCTAGTATTAAGAGATCAATAGGTGCTTAGATATTTAGTAAGACTGCGTCACGAATTTAAATTATTATCTAGATTTACGTACTGCATTTAGATACAGCGAAAATGTTTATTTTTAAGTGACTTATAATTTATTACATTTTCAAAGTACACATATACGATTTTGTAAATTTAATCATTATAATGTGAGGCTTTTAGGTTTTACAGTCAAATACAACTCAGATAAAAAGTCTAAATACTACAGTTTTATTAAGGAAATTCTGAATAACTTCATTTGAGATACAACTATTTCTTGATGTTTTTTCTCAGTATTTATACATACATGTGTGTATTTTGGATATGTTCATATTCAACTAATTATTTTCATTTATCCATAAGTTTCTGCATTTATATCTATGACATTAACGTCCAAGTTTAGGGGTACGTTTATACTTAAATCACTTGTATGTAAGCCAATGCTAATTTTAGACTCTGCACCTAGTTCTATTATATTGAAGACTATATTAATTTGTACTAATTATGTTATTAAACTAATTAGGCCAAGGCGAAGCCATTGCTTTAACCGTGTAGATTCTAAGTTGTTATCTTAGATATAAGCATAATTATTTTGTACAACATACCTACTTAATGTAAACTAGAACAATAAATATTTTATTCAATTATTGTGTTGAGTTTTTTTTTCCGATATGTAAGTATAATTTACAAAAAAGAATGATTTTTCAGCCTTCATTCCAGCAACATCCTACTTTGTAAAAATACCTACATTTACAGTACCTAAATATCATAAGAAATACGAGAGGTCGCAGAATACCGCCCTGCGGAATACCAACTAACATAGTTAAATAAAGCTGTATGAATAACTTAATATTACTAATCAAAATTAGTCACATTTCCTGCTTCGCTTAAAGGTAAATTAAATAATAGGCTTGTTTTGTACTTGCTTAAAACCAAACGATGGACCCGACCACTTCGACAAAAGTCATAGATAAGAAACTTTTCATAATAAGATAAAAGTTTAATTAAATTCTTATAAATCATTATAAGTTGTAATGGTAATGATGATGCGACAATATTCATCGTCCCTACTTGCTGAAACTGTAGCGCTACAATGCTGAAACCGTACCAACATTTAATAGCGCCATCTGTTAGTCTTAACAATAACTACAACATTTATGTCGACCTCTTTCGTATCAACCTCTCTAGTCAACTTACTAATTCATCAGTTCTTCAAACATGATGTAGAGTTCGCTAACATCGCCCTGCTTTACCGACCGAGCATGTCACCACATGCGCGGCAGGCTGCGCGATTTATAAAAATCGTACCAAATGCTATCCGACACAAATCCATAATCGTCGCCCATTGTAAAAATGTCAGCTGCATTCGCGAGCAGCTCCGATAATAAAATGAAAAATGTGGAAAATGAAAACAGTAATGAAAGGACAGTTGACAGTGTTAAAAAGAAAAGTTTTGGTGATAAAAATAAAAAGAGCGATTCTAACGCCAACAACAGCACGGTTATCAAAGTAAAGAGTGTTATTCCTAGGCGACGGTAAGCTATTATTTATTTATTGGCTTCTGTGGCACAACCTTTAACTGCAGCAGACCCGGCACTGTGACCTATTTTTTATATTATGTAATTTTCATAAAATAAATTTAATATTTTTACTACACCCTTCCTAATTAGGAGCATGCAACCGCAGATGTGCTCCAGTTTTCTGGATATAATTAACGAGCGCGCTCTAAAAATATCTGGGAATACAAATAGACCATTGCATTGTATGGTTTTAAACAAAAAGTTTGTGTTATTTACTTTCCCGCCAATTCTTTTTTTCGTTTTCCTGAACGTTTAAGAGGCAAAGAAACCCGGTGAGACATGGAATGTCTGACAAGGAGTTCATCGTATTTTTATCTAATAGATTAGGGCCTGAATTTTGCCAACAATAATATAAAATTTATAAAGATTAGATAAGCAAGTGTGTTTACTATTGGTCACATTGCATACTCTGCCTTTACTTCCTTCCTTGTGTAAAAATTTAGGCTAAAGAGTTGGTGCAAAAACCAATGAATTCTAGTCTTATCTATCGGAATTTCCGCTTCTCTACGCGAAATAGTTACCTATATTTAATAATACCTACATATCTTACCGAGGAAAAAGCTATACAATTTTTAAGTGATCTCTCTCAAATTAAAATGATGCCACATCGCTTTGAAGAAAGGTGGCGATTAATACTAATTTTTCTTCTATAATGAGGTTTGAATATTTGACTAAAATATTTGGGGGAAGTCCTATGACCTTGTGAAGACTGCAAGAATCCGCCTGATGCGGGAAGCACAGAACCGGTCGAAGTGGCGGTGCTTGGGGGAGGCCCATGTCCAGCAGTAGACGTCTTTAGGCTGAAATGATGATGATGATTTGGGAAGTCTGAAAACTGTTTGTATTTGTCTACTCTATTACTGTATGTAGGAATATCGATCTAAAATACGTCAACAGTACCGAACAAGTTGTTAAGAGCGTTTATTCTGAAAGTGGGCAACGTCGCAAAAAGATGTCAAATATTTCGCTGTTTTGATTAATTTAGCAATATTACTGTATGAAAATAAAAAATGTGGCTAACTATAGTTCCCTAGAATATTAATAATGAATTGCAATTTTAACACTGAATTTGATGTTGTAACAATTTTAGGTGTAAAAAAGGCATTTGGAAAGTTTCCAAATACTTTTTTACATCTAAAACTAAATATTCGGTATTACGATATTATTAATTACATTTCATAATCAATATTTTAGTTAGCCACAATTCATAATTCCATACAGTTATTGCTAAATTAATCAAAACAATATTGGATACCTATTTACGACGTTGCTAACTTTTGGGACAAACCCTCTTATTGCATGTAACGAGTAGGTACGATACACCAAATATGGCATTGACCTCATTACTGATTAGTTTTTACTAATTAATGATAATAATAAATGAAAGTGACGGTTACCGTAGTGAAACCCGTTATTATTGCGTACATTTTATCTGCTGCTGCTAAATTACCGCGGACCGCTGCTGCAGTGGAGTCAAAATTACAGAAGATGTAAATGATAAGCTAACATAATAATATAAGAATAAATCTGACCCCTAATGACACTACAGTCCTATCAAAACGTAGAAGAAAAATATACCTTTCTGGGTCCTAACAATGGGCTGGCATACCTACCTATGTCTAATGTCTGGCTAGCGCATAGTATTATCAGGCTATAATGTTCCCACTGCTGGGACACAGGCCTCCTCTCTTCGAGAGGGAATGGGCTGTAATCTACCACGCGGGCCCAGTGCGGGTTGGTAGATATCACATGTCTTCGAATGTTTGGTTATAGACATGTCGGTTTCCTTCACCGTTTTGAGAGAAATGGTGATTAAAATTATTTACACAAAATAAAGCTCCTGCCTAGGTTCGCAGTTTGAACCCACAACCAACAACTCGAAAGTCGGGGCCACCACTGCTCCAATATCTATGTACTTAATAAAAATCTTAAATTCACTGAGAGACAAGGAATTTTGCTCAAGAGTTTATTTATTTAAAATAGGTACGCCAACAGCATATATATTGTACATTAAATATTAAAGTTAACAGGTATGGGCTCTTATATATATACCAATTACAGGTGTACAGGTTACAGGTGTACATTCACATAAAACAAAGCAACCTCCTCAAATTAAATTACATAAAATTAAAATATTCATTAAAATTAAAATGGAAAACAAAATAAAATCATTAAAAAAAATAGCTTTGACTTAAATCTAAAACAGAACAAAAAACTACACAAATATCATTTAATATAAAATAACTAACGAAAATAAAATAAGCTTAACTAAGTATTGTTTAAATGACTGCGCAAGAGGGTTTTGAATCGCGGCAGGGAACCAAAGAATACATCTAAATCAGGTAGTTTTGTGTTGAGTTCGTTGAATTTAATACACATTCTAGATGTTGGCGAATGTCTCCCAATGTTATTTCTACAGGTGGGCGGTTCGAAAAGTCTGGATATCGGTCGTCTAGGAAGATTATAAGGGACTGACAACATGACACGTGCAAGCAATTGCTCACATTCTATTTGACCATTGACAATTTTATAAAGAAAGACCAAGTCATGGACAGTACGACGGTTCCGAAGCGACTCAATGCGAAAGAAAGTCAATCGTTGTTCATATGGACATCTGTGGGATATTCCTGAGGACACGTAAGCAATATGCCTTGTAAACGCACGCTGGATATTCTCGAGACGCTGCGAATGTACAGCGTACACTGGATTCCATGCTATACTGGCAAATTCTAGATGAGAACGCACTAGAGCATTGTAAAGGATAATTTTAGTTTTGACCCCAAAAGGCTTTGCATTTCTTTTGATGAAACCAAGGCATTTGAGCCGATTTTTTTACAATTTCTGAGATATGAATTTTAGTTTCTGGTCTATAATAACGCCTAGGTCACGAATTTCAGAAACTTCTTGCAAGGTAGTATTGTTTATAATGTACGGGAAAAGTAATGGCTGTAATTTACGGCCATAACGGATGCAAAAACATTTGTCCGCATTCAAGGTCATCCCGTTAGATTTACACCAGAGACTGATTTGATCAAGATCGTGCTGAAGTAGACTGGCATCTGTCAGTGACTCTACTCTTTTATAGATTTTGAGATCATCAGCATAAAAAGAAAAGTCGCAGCCAATACGAGACGCAAGATCGTTGACAAATATGATGAAAAGTAGAGGACCCACGTGCGAGCCCTGTGGTACTCCAGATTTGGCATAATACATAACAGAGTCATGACCTCCGACTGAAACAACTTGTTTCCTTCCGCTCAAATATGATTTAAACCAGTTAAGAAGGGAACCGTGGATACCATAAGATTCCAGCTTCTGCAATAATAGTTGATGATTTACCTTATCAAAAGCACTGGAAAAATCGGTGTATATCGCATCAACTTGATATCCCCCATCAATTTCCTTTGACAAATCAGAAATAAAACAAGATAAATTAGTCTCAATGGAACGACCACTTCTAAAACCATGTTGATGAGTTGAGATAAACTTACTAACATGTCGATATATAAGAGGATAAATGAGTGATTCAAAAATTTTGCCCAAGGTTGAAAGAATAGCAATGGGTCTATAGTTTTTAATGCTGTCTTGGTCGCCTTTCTTATAAACTGGAACAATTCTAGATTTCTTCCATTTTTCTGGAAAAATTCCTTCGGCAAGAGAGCGGTTGTAGATTTTAGCTAAAGGTGCAGCCAGAACATTGGCACACCGTTTTAAAAAATAGGGATGTATTGAATCAGGACCTGCACCTTTGTTAGCATCAAGCTGAGTCAGCTTAACAAATATTTCCCTTGGAGTAAACTGAATGTTGCAAGATAAAGAGTCGTTAATTGCTGTGGTAGTATTGATTAATACTTGGGAATCATCATGGTATACAGAGGAGAAGTGAGAAGCAAATAGATTGGCAATATTGGTACCATTTTCACCAACAATTCCGTTAAGATGCATACGTTCAGGATATGAGGAGTTATTGTTGCGCTTTTCCTTAATATATTGCCAGAACACTTTAGCATTCTTAGTCACAGCCTGTTCTATTTTACGTTTATATGTTTTATGGCAGATATCAAATAATTTAGAACATCGTTCGCGCAGTATTGTAAACTCTATGCTGTCACGCGGGTTATTAAATTTACGGTACCGTTTCCTAATTTTGTCCTTCTCAGCAATTAATTTAATAAGTGAAGGGGAAAACCAGCGAGGATATTTACACTGCTTACGTGAGCGTCTCGGAACATAGCTCTCTATCGCGGCATTAACAGTTTCATAGAAGACAGACACCATGTCATCAAGAGTACAACAAGAAGAAAATAATGATTCCCAGTCAGTGTTCCCTAGTTCCCTTAAGATTGCTGTATAATCTGCTTTAAAATAATTTAAATTCATGTTGTCGTTATTACGGAGCCAGGCAGAATCAGATGATTCAATACAATACAAAAGTGAAGGATGGTGCGGGTCTAATCTACTCAAGATGTGTGAGGGTTGGTTTATTTTCCCATCTTCAATGCTACTCATGATTAAATCCAGAATTCTGCCGTTACAGCTACAAGTATTGTTAACTTGGAAGAGATTATTAATAGCTAAAAAATCAACTAAAGAGTATTCCAATCTGCTGTTAAAATTGCTAGGTACTGTGTAATTACAATTAGGATCACTATTCCATTGAATTCCCCCTAGATTAAAATCACTGAGAACCACCACACTGTCAATCTGAATTATTACTTTACTCACACCATCAAGAAACTTTGTTTGCGTATCAAGTTTTGGAGGGGGAGGTACATACACAGCACATATTGCAATTTTTTCTGAGTTATTATTAGAGGAGATATTGACCGTGACCCACAAATCTTCAGATTCAGATTCCCAGCTGGTAACTCGACAGGAGACAAATTTCCGTGAGATTGCTATCAACACACCTCCACCATCCAATTCCAAATTTTTATTACAACTCTGATTAACAGTGTTACGTGTTACACGATCTCTTCGATATACAATGTATCTTTTGTCAATGAACTCATTATTACATATATTCCTGTTAAGCCAAGTCTCGGTGAATACAATAGCATCATATGAACAAAGTAAGATATTTTTATATATTTCTTCCCTTAAAAATAAAGAATGTTTTGTTTGTTTTGTTTTTTTTTAAAAACGTTAAACGTTAATATTTTATCTATCACGCAGTTGAGCACTACGGAAGGTTTTAAGAAAATTCATCCCCTAAGTGGGTTAAATAGGGGATGAACGTTTGTATACAATGTTTTTTTATGGGTTGTATTGCAATATGTGGTTAGCTAGCGACCTCGATAATTGATCATATTATTTTTTGCCTGAGCAACCGGCAGCAAGTTCGTCATGCTCCCTTAGATGTTACTGCTTGCGGTAGCGTCGGAGGTCGGGTTGCCTCCTTCCCTCAAATATGGCGAGGGGGGTAATAACTGATCTTTGCGTTATGCTCGTGCACGGGTGCTGCTTGTGGTGACTGGTCATCTTGCTGATCACGATTTTGTTATTGTTACTAGTAATTAACTGTTTATTTATTTAATCTCGATGGTCCTAGTTTATCGTTTATAACTTACAGTTACAGCTTTATATAGCTTTATGTAAGCGGGTAAGCCCTTTATGCCTGGAGGCTTATATTAA
The DNA here is from genome assembly GCA_963680765.1 of Agrochola lychnidis. Lineage (NCBI taxonomy): Eukaryota > Metazoa > Arthropoda > Insecta > Lepidoptera > Noctuidae > Agrochola > Agrochola lychnidis. The sequence continues at coordinate 22,180,665 of OY796853.1, forward strand.
GTTCTGTTTACGTTTAGTTTTTTATTTCTGCTTGAGTATAAGTTCTCGATATTTTTGGTTGGTTGGTATATTGGCGTGTGCTAGCTGATAATAATTTATAGTTTAAATTATGTTTTATGTTGCGTTATGTAAATTATTTTGCATACTATTGTATAGAATCAATTTTATTGATTTTTTAACTGAACAGACAGCTGTGCTGCTGGGGAGTTTGTTGCGCCACTTCTTTTTCCCAGCTAAAGCACTAGGAAGTGGTGAAGGGTGGGCGTTTTGGGGGACTGTCTTATGTAATTTTGACGTTAGAAAAGTGCTGATTCTCAGCCTAGTTTGAATAAATGACTTATGAATTTTAAATTTTTGAATTTTTGCCGATGAGCACACGACATGGGATGTTATAAAATACAAATAAATTATTAAAAGCTAATTATAACTATAGTCAGTCAGTTCTCTATTTTTAAATTATTATAATCACCATAAGTATTACACAATAGCATAACCTTAGACATCGTGCATGATAATCGGTATATAACATATTAACATTACATGAGTATTAGAAACGTCACTTTACTCTATTCACTACTTATTACATCCTACAAGGTACGTGCTTATCCCTGCCTATGCATGTACCTATTCATTCAGCATCTTATCCTTGATTTTCCAAGTCGTAATAGCCTAGGTTTACTTACTGATCACATAATAGTGACATCTCAAACCAAGGTAAGACTACTAGACAATGCCTACAGACCTACTTAATGCTTAGTATTTTAGACGACTGTTTCAAATCCTTAGTCAACGTAGAACTAATTCACATGATCAGTAGGTTGATTCGTCCTAGCTAGTTCCTCCAAATACCTAGTCGGTTTCTAGCCTTGTTATCACAAATTATTTAATAGTGCTTTGCGCGGACGAAATCTCTTCCAACATTAGCACTTAATGCTATGAATAGCTGTAGTTTCAGTTCCTTGATATAGCATAGAATCCGAAGTAAGATCGACCTTCACCCGTCTGTTTACCGGATGAAAATTATTGAATTGAAAACTTCTGTAGGCGCGTTTGGGCATTTTTACCCGACTACGGCAAAGCCAAAAGGAAGGGTTATGATTTTAGCAGTCTATGTATGTATGTTTGTATGTAAGTATGTATGTTTGCTTTTACGTGTGTTCCACCATAGCGCCTAAACTACTAAACCGATTTTTATGAATGAGGTATCAGTAGATTCGTAATAATGGTCCGGGTAACATAGGCTATATAATTTTTCCCTAAATTTAATTTGGTGGACTTAACATGTAAATTTCTAACCTCGAAAAAAAAAAATGGCATGATCATGACATGTTTGGTATCAAAAGAAAGGTCTCGACGCACGCACATTATAAATATGATATACATATATTATATTTTCAAAGTAAATAAATATCCAACACCTACAAAATTATAATGGCATGTGACGACGGCTTTACCTTGACCATTTTTGTACCTATGTCTTGATTTCTGTCTGAAATATTTGCTTGTTTCGTACTTTTTAGATCATTTTTATTTTCCCGTAGTCGGGTTACAGTGTTTTATTAAACTTTATTTTTTTGTTGTTGATGTTTTGCGTTATAGTGTCGCGAAATCAATGGTTTAGTCCCACTAAACCATTGATTTCGCGACACTACCGGATGATTTTTTTACCGTCTCGAAATTTTTACAGGGTGTTCTACCCATGAATATAAACAACTTTCACTGTGGGGAGCAACTCTGAAATCATGAAAAAAAAATCAGGTGTTTATACAAAAGTTCAATGGGTCCGTGGCTTAGGCCCCCAGTGGTCGAGGCACCTGTGGCCGATGCCCCCGATTCGATTAATTTAATTCAAAGCAATTTATGATTAAATGTACTGTCAAGCACAAAACAAAAATACATAACATAACAAACATCACGCCTTGTTTCCCCGAAGGGTTTGGCAGAGGTGTCCCTGTAGCAGGTACTCCCACATTTCGCCAGTTATGTTTTAAGTCCCATGTAATAGGGGGCGAGCCTATTGCCATCAACCGGACATAAATCCTGACTCCGAGCTGCTACTGACAAATTTCAGATAGAAAAACCCAATAACACTGCCCGACCCGGGAATCGAACCCAGGACCTCATGCTCAGCAGTAGCGCTTGCGACCACTAGAAAAATAATAAATGTATATTGATTGTAAGTATATGTATAATATTAAATCATAATTATATTTATAACATAGAAATGCTTTTATATTGGATGTATGTTTTGAAAAATGAAAGTCTTAGTTATTTTTTATTATTTATTTATTTATCTCAATAAGAAATCTAGTAAAAATTGTATGTAAATCACAGTTTTCATCACCTATATAATCAAGAGAATCATGTAACTTAATTATAGTCTCAAATGTAATAAAATAAGATAGTGATTTTAAATAATCAGTCTTAAAATTTCAGAGCTACTAACTTTTTACATAGTGAAATATTCTTTTTATCTTTGTAACAATAATAAATAAACATAATCAACTGTGAAACCTTAAACAAAACCTTAAACAAATTTTACCTAATTATAACAGTCAGTTTCAATAACAATCAGGCTTAAAAACAAACGTACTCGTAGAGTAACAAATTTTGTTACATGTGGAATGTTTTGAAATTTTGTAGGCATAAAAAAATCAACTGTAAAAACTTAAACAAATATAAAAATTTAAACATCAAAAATTAAAACTCAAAAATAGTATACAAGCAAAATCATCTCTTTTCACTAAGTAAAAATTACTTTTTTGGACGGCTTGCCACATATGGCCGGATTTGTTCTAAAAACATGATCGTGGTATTTTTTTGTTTTCATACTGTTCAGTCAAATTGGCAATCATTTTTTCATTCTTTCTTGTGTTGTTCTTTCGTCTGCTCACAGGAATGTTTTTGTTTTCAATCTGAAGCATCTGAGCATGCTTAAGTTTTGTCCACTGTACATAATAAATATGCTTTTAATGGGGAAAAGCAAGGAAAAATGCTTTATTATTATGGTGAAACACTTTTCTCATTTACTGTACTAAGTGAAAAAGCACAAAAAAAATTAAGATATTTAATTAATCGAATCGGGGGCGTCGGCCACAGGTGCCTCGACCACTGGGGGCCTAAGCCACGGACCCAGTTCAATACCTACTTGACCAAAATGTATGAAACATCTGATTTTTTTTTTCGTGATCTCAGAGTTGCTCCCATAGTGAAAGTTGTTTACATTCATGGGTAGAACATTCTGTAATGATTTCGAGACAGTAAAAAAATCATCCGGTATAACGCAATTTATCGACACCGTGGAGTAAAAGACATCAACGCGTTGATTACCGCGGTGCCGATTTTTTTTTTTCAAGTTTTCGCTTCTCCGGTACTCCCGGAGTGCCTATTTTTTTTTATCAAATAATTTGTGTTTACAATATTGCAAATGGGTTGCCTAATCTTAACTCATCTGTTGGACCTGGCAACCCGGTAATAGGCACCAGAAAAAGGTACGCTTTCAATTAGAACCTAATTCGTTTGGTAAACAAGCCGATGAAATATTTAAAAAAAAACTAACAGTATTTTTAATTAAGCCATGAACATAATATTTCATTATTCTCATCTCTCATTGCAATATATTTGTGAACGTATTATTGTATTTGCAAACAAATTATTTTCATCCGGTAAACAGATGGGTGAAGATCGATCTTACTTCGGATCTTAGACTAATTACAGTATTATATACCTTGTCCAGTTTTTAACCGACTTCCAAAAGGAGGAGGTTCTCAATTCGACTATGTTTTTTTTTTTTTGTATGTTTTTACGCGATTACTCCGTCAATTATGAATTGATTTTGATGATTCTTTTTTTGTTTGGTAGATCATACTTCAGAGGTAGTCCATATAAATTTTATTAACTTTGCTTGGGTAGTTTTTGAGTTAGCTTCAATAATACGTATTTTTTTCCACTTAGTATGTTAATGATATGATAACTTACTGTCACTGTTATTTACATAGCAGGTAGTGGTATTCGAATTTGTGTGGGGTAGGTACCACAACTAAAAAGTGAAAAATAAAAACTTTTTACAAAAAAAATACAACCGACTTCAAAAAAAACACTACAAAGTGAAAAATAACTTTATTTTCGGAAGTCGGTGTCTTTGGTTTTGTATTTTCGTTATTTGCCACCGACTTCCGAAATTTAAGTTATTACTTTGTAGTACCTAGTTTTTTGGAAGACGGTTGTTTTTTTTTTTAAGTTTTTATTTCTCGCTTTTTAGTGGGTTAATTTGCAATTAATCTAAGTTATATTAGCCTAATGCCAACTGCTCATTACCTTTTACAAAATATTGCTTCCCCGATGCAAGGATGTTTATCGTTGAGGAGTTCTCCTGGTACTTACTTCACCATCAGTTCCACTTCTCCATATGCATTGTGATGAGCATAAATTGCATTGTAACCATATTAAAGTAATCGAATCGCAACCCGTGAAATACTTATTATTGAGTAGTTCCGGTGGCTATTTGTGGTCTTCATCATCAGTTCCACTTAACCAAATGGTACTTTCCAAGAGCAACTGCACGAGTTACTATAAAAAATACCCAAATCGCTATAAGTTTGCCTATAATATTTGAAGAGTTCCCTCGATTTCTCTGGGATACCATCATCTGATCCTGGTTTCCTTATCATGGGTACTACCCTTGAAATATCTCCTTTCCAAAAAAAAAACACCAAAATCGGTTCATAAACGACGAAGATCCTCGAACACACATAAAAAATATATATAAATATATACGGTCGAATTGAGAAACCTCCTTTTTTTGAAGTCGGTTAAAAAGGAAATTGATCAATAACTTTATGGTTTGTATTATCCTGATTTCGTTGTTAGGGATATACCAGGATACTCGATAGATATCTAGTGACTATCACAGACTCCAGGAAATCGGAGGTTTGCTTGTACTAAGCATAGTGGCAAATAATTTGCATGCAAGTACATTGTATAAAGTCACTGATATTACTTATTCTTTTTGGAAACAATCAATTTTTTTTTTAAATTGAACGAATATTCCCAAATTCCATGACCTTAAGTTTGTCTGTGATTAAGATTGATAAATTACATCATAACACGGGTTTGCGAGCTTTGTAATAAAGTTCTGCCTTGACCGAATAATTTGGCAATCAAATTAAAACTAAGATCGTCCATGGCAAACAGGTTTTCTGCACAGTCCCGGTGCGAGTAACCTCAGTTATTTTAATGTTGTTATTAATCTTTTTTTGTAATAACATCCGCACGGGTCGATCGATCAGTTTAACCTACGCTTGCCGAGGTTGATCCGTGGATAGGTGACCATCTATTTCATACCGAGCCCACATGTGTTTCGGAAAGCACGTTAAGCCTTTGGTCGCAGCTGTCATTTGTAGATCTTTGACAGTCGTTACGGGTAGTCAGAAGCCAGAACTCTGAAAACCAGTCTCACTAAGGGGTATCGTGTTACCCAGTAACTGGGTTTTGGAGGTCAGATATAGGTAGTCGCTCCATGTAAGTAAAATAGTTGGGAAAAGGCTAGGCAGGTGGTGATGCACTGATTGTACAACTTAATATTTTTGTTTACATCCATCTATTAATATTAAAATAATTTGGTGGTTAATACATTTATGAATATTTTTATTTCACGTAAGTGGTTACTTACTTGTGTGTAGTAAAATAGGTTTATTTTACTCGCAATTTCTTTCAATACCATTCTTGATTCTATAAATAATTCAATATGCATAAAGATCATATTTCCTTCATGAATTTGCAACAAATTTTATCATGCAAATTACATACATTAATAGCGTACTTACTAAGTAAATTCATTATTAGAAACTTCAAAACAATGCTAATTATAAATACACATTATGTAATTAACACGTTTTCATGAACAAATTATGTAATAAAATTGACCTCGACTAATCTCATTGTCTGTAGCGACTACCTCTCCGAGTATATGTCACAGAGATCCCAAGTCGATGTTATATATACCGATTACAGTAAATGTTTCGATCGGATAGATCATGTGATTCTGTGGCGTAAACTTTTATCGGTGGGCATCAGAGGCGATCTTTACCGGTGGTTCAAGTCCTATGTGGAGAACAGATGTCAGATTGTAGTTCTGAATGGTTACTGCTCTAAGCCTATGAATGTCCCTTCAGGGGTTCCTCAAGGATCCTTGCTAGGGCCACTGTTATTTAATATATTTATTAACGATATCTCTTCTTCATTCCGGTATTCAGAATTATTAGTATATGCCGATGACATGAAAATACCGTGGCAGATGCTCTTCTATTGCAGGCGGACCTTAATAGTTTTCAAGGCTATTTTATTAATAATAAGTTGGATTTGAATGTCTCCAAGTGTTATGTTTGCTCGTTTACACGGAAACCTATCCAGATCGTCCATAATTACACGCTTTTGGATACAGCACTTAATAGGGTCAACACTATCAGGGATCTGGGAGTTACCTTTGACACTAAGCTCCTCTTTGATGCGCACATAGATAATGTAGTTAAGAAAGCATCACAGGCACTAGGTTTCATTCTCCGGGTGTCCTTCAGAGGAACAAACTCGAACTTTGAACTCAGGTTAAAAAATATAGACTATTAAAATATTGTACTGTTCCTTAGTTCGTAGTCACTTGGAGTATGCCTCTCAGGTTTGGAACCCCAATTATAATGTCTATATAAATCGTATTGAGAGCACACAGAAAAGGTTTTTAAGGCACATTCAGTATCGGTCTAAAACGTTTTCAACGAATTATACCTACCGTTGCAAAAAAATTCATATCCTTCCACTTTACGAAAGGCGAAAAATATCAGATCTTGTGTTTCTTTTCAAGATTGCCAATGGAACAACTGGTGTTACAGAGTTGTTACACAAAATCGAGCTGCGAGTGCCGTCTGTGTTCTTGCGTAGACCTCATTTATTGCACAGCCCAGTGGTAGCCACTACGTACAGACGGAACTCGTACATGATCAGAGCCAGTCGCATGTACAACGCAACCTGCCAGGAAGCTGATATCGACATTTTCAATACTAGTGTTGCTAAATTAAAGAAAATTTTATCTAATGGCTTCTTCAAGCGTAAATAGTCTTTTTTCTGTTTTTGTTGTGTCTTATTGTTATTTTTTTTGTCGTGTTCATATAATTTAGGTTTAAACTACATGTGGAAACTTGTAATTGGCCATATTTTGTTCACAACTATTACTTATTGAGCTGTAAGTTTTCCAAAAAAATGAAATAAATAAATAAATAAAATATACATGATATTTATTAGTGACTCATTGGTCTAGCGCAACTGCCGAGCATGAGGTCCAAGGTTAGGTTCCCAGCTCAAGCAAAGTGTTTATTTAGGTCGAAACCATGGTTCGATTAAAACACCAGATGTGCCAAAGAAATAAAAATCTTACACAACTTGGAATTTATTCTTGTTGGTCAGTTGTTCTTGTTGTTAATAGCATAATGTTAACAATGAATGTGTTAGGAGTGGCAGATCGTTAACCTCTTGTTTACAAGGACTGCTACTTATTATATTTTCACAATACTTAAGTATTCTAATATTGTAAATGTCAGTTTGCTTCTTTACTGCTAAGCAAATCCATGAATCTGGCAACAACTTTACAAATCGCAACCTATGTCTAATATAAATAAAGTTTTAAGTCTTGTGGAGACTGGCGCGACGCGCTTTTGCGTTATATATCCGTAGTAAAAACGCGCGCAAAACACACACAGGAACGGCCTGTCGCGCCGCGACACAAAAATACTCTCTTGTGTCGCAGTGATATCGACGCGAAGCCATATAAAATGTCCCTCTGGTGTCGCGCCCGCGATATCGCGACGCGTGTTGCGTGGCGTTAATATCGCCGTGTCGCTACGCGAGACGTCGCGCGACAAGTCAGACCACTCTACATAAGCCTTAATGGTGAATTATTTTTTCTACATTGAAAATAAAAAAACTGTCATCGTTTAACATTATAAATATTTACAAAAGATTACAGAAGCTGCGTTTTCACTTAGTGTTTTGAACAGTCCTGAGCGGGCAAGCGTTTGGTCGCCCAGTAAATAAAAACATCACTTGAGCGAGCGAAACATTTTTGTTCAGTGATGATCGGTTAGACTCGGCGAATGAATACTCGCTCGCTCATTCTTGTCACGGCGAAGCGAACATTCGTTTCTCGTTGTACTAAAAACAGATGTTTTCTGTTTTGAGCGAACATCGGCAGAACAGCAAACATTTGCTCTGAATAAAATGTTCGCTCGGCAGGGTAGTGAAAACGTGGCTTTAGATTGTGTTTCAAAAGAGGAGGCGTTCAACTTTTGATTCCTACGTCTCTCAATCAATCTGCAGCTTAGCCTTTTCCCAACTATGTTGGTGTTGGCTTCCAGTCTAACCGGACTTGGAGCGAATGCCTATCTAACCTCCACACCTCAGTTTCGGGGTAATGCGAGATCCCTTTGTAAGACTGGTTGTCAGAGTTTTGGGCTTCTGACGACCGTTAAAGATCCATGAATGACAGCCGGGACCAACGGCTTAACCTGCTTTCCGACGGAAGGGTCTCGGTATGTAAAGATGGTCAGCCATGCACGAATCGACTGAGACAAGCGTAGCTTAACCTGATCGGTAAATCTCGGCTGTTATTACTTAGCCACAAGCACCTCTTCTATCTCTTAGCCACGATTCTTACAGCTCTATTTGTATAAATTTTGTGACTGCACTTAATCACGCAACATGGAGGCTAAAATTCGTTTAAAAAAACAGGTTACAAACATCGATAAGATAGGAATAACTGACCGATATTTTATTATCTTATCATTCTGTATTTGGACGATAATAACATGTCCAAAATGTAACTATTTAGTTAGCGGATTAGATGTTTAAAAATTATAGCCAAACGTACATTCGGAAACTGAATGGTGATAGACAAAACAATAACCAACCATATTTTAATTAGTAGGTACCGGAGAGTAAAAAGAAAGAAAAATAAGTTTATGTGTCACAGGAACAAGTGCATACAAAAACATTAGTTAACTCGAATAACTATAACAAAGAAAAGTGTAGATCTACGAGCATTCGGTAGTTGCACGTCGTGACTAGGACGAGAAGACTTTTAATTTTGAAAAAGAATTAGTGCTCGGTGACTCAACGCCGTCGCCGCGGCGCCACCGCGCCGTTGACGCGCCGTGTAGACTGAGCCGTCGACGCGCCGCCACCGCGCCGTTGATTTTGCCTTAAGGCCTCTGCCTCGAATCTTACGGGCAGCGGGGCGGCGGCGGCGGCAGGATCTAATGCGTAAAATCAAATGGACCGGCCCTCGAAAACAGCGGCGCGGCGGCGGGCAACGAGTGGTGCACTCCAGTCAAGCGGTGACCACCCGCGCGTCTGCATTGCAGTGTTGTGCAATTTAAAATCGAGCGTTAGGAATAAATTGGAATCAAAAATATGCTGTCGCGTTCGCGTTGTTCAGACAGTTCGTTCGCGAATAAAAACAAATATCTCGACGACACAACCACGAACATTACACTACGCCGTTATAGTGCCGCGCGAACTGCCCGCCTGGTTTCGAGAACGGGTCTGCGTTGCCCGCGCCGCCGCCGCCGCCGCCCCGCTGTCCGCAAAATTCGAGGCAGAGGCCTTACACTCTACAATCCGCAGCGGCGGCGCAGCGGCGATGCGGCAGCGGGGTGGCGACCTTGCATATACACAGTTAGGCGCGGCGGTTACGCGGTTGCGGCGCGGTGGCGGCGCTGTGGCGGCGCAATGGTGGTTCGGCGACGTGTCGTGTCGTGTCGCCGAGCATTTAGCTGCGGGCAGCAGCTAGTTATTATAAAATATGAAATCAACAAACTAGTTGACTGTACCAAAAAATAGGCAGTCATGGGGACTACCGACAGAACTGAAAACATAGAATTAGTATTAGCGCCATCTATATTCTATAGTAAAGCACTACGGCGCGTCGGTGACGCGAATCCATAAGTTTATCCTCTACCAAAAATCTCTTAACGCGCCTAAAGAAGTTCCCACTTTTAAAAAAGTGGCACTCCGGGAGTGCCGACAGAAGTGAAAACTTGAAAAAAATCGCCTCCGCGGTAATAAATGCGTTGATGTCTTTTACTCCACGCACTGCGGTAATCAACGCGTTGATGTCTTTTACTGCACGCACCGCGGTAATCAACGCGTTGATGTCTTTTTAATGGTCAAAAGCTGGTGTCGTAACAGTGTCACGAAATCAATGGTTTAGTCCATCTTAAAAATGCCCAACGCGCCTAAAGAAGTGTTCACTTCAAAAATTTTATAATTTAAGAACTTGAAACGATTTTTAATCCATTATTATAAAATGTTAAATAAATTGATATCAAAACTACTGACACTTCAATCTGTTTTTCAATCAAGAACATGGATTATTCTGGAAGTGGTAACCGACCGCTGCGCTGTAGCTTATGACTGCTACAGCGGCCTACGGCCTACGAATCGCCCACCCGAGCCACCCCATAGAACGCTACGACGAATTGGCGTAGCGATTTTTGGGGTCGCTCGTAGCACAGCGTAACTCGTTGCGTAGCATAGCTCGTAGCGATACTTCCTGAGACGGACGGGACGGCGACATTTTTGTGTCCCTTTTACTATATGAAATGGTGGTCCAAGAACTTCTCTCTTTTTTATCTGAAGATGACGTCTAAACGAGTAGTGTAAGTGATTTGAAAAAAAAATATGTTAAATTAGAGCATTTTTTTAATATTTTAATATAGGCATATTTTCGATTATGTTTATCATAGTGAAATTAATTTGTAAAGTTACGTCTAACGCGGATAAAAAACTGAGAATGACGCAAAATCTATTAAGCGCATTTTTCTGAAAACTTCACCATTTTAAAGATAATTAAACTATCGATCTTTTAGTATACGTGTTTTATTGAAATACTTTTTGTTTTACGTGTAATAAATTAATAATGCGTCTAATTTGGGACAATGCTCCTTGATGGGCGAGTCCTATTACTGGCTGGACGTACGACGCGGTGCATGAGCTCAGTACAGAACACGCAAGCTAACCTTTCAAGGTCACTGTCATATATCTGCATCTTAATAAAGCACTGTAAGAAAACACAGCCTAAACCGCTTGGTCTAAAATATGCTAGCTCGCAGGTTTGCACGTTGCTCCGATCAAGTTAAGGTCACTCTTTTCAAAGCATATTGCACCTCACTGTACACGTGCAGCCTGTGGGCTCGCTACACAAGCGTGCAACGCTACAAGCGTTCCGGGCAGTCTTGAAGATCCCCCGCTTCTGCAGCGCCTCGGGCATGTTTGCGGAAGCGCGCACCGACTGTTTTCACGCCACCATGCGCAAGCGGTGCGCGTCCTTAGTGCGAAGGGTGCGGGCCAGCTCCAATACTGTCCTGAAAATGATCGCTGAGCGATTTGACTGCTCCTACATACGACAATGCTGTAACAGACATGTATAGCCAGGGCACTTAATCTGATTGACACTGACCTAGATTTTTGATGACTTGATGAAATTATAATTTTTAATTTAATATTAAATATCTGGATGATCTTTTTTTTATTTTGAACGACGTTTTCTAATAGTGAAACCTAGCTAGATCGATTTATCGCCCCCGAAACCCCCTGCATAATAAATTTCATGTAAATTGTTGGATAATCCAATCCGTTTCCGAGATTCAGATTATATATACATATACAAGAATTGCTCATTTGAAGGTATTATTAGGTTCTGTGACCCTTAAAATTTGACATATCATTTTAATTTCGATTCTGTGACCCATATAATTTGTATTACTCATTCGTTTATTTGAAGTGCAATGCATTTGACATTTTATTTGAGTTCTGTGACCTTTATAATTTGTACCTATTTTTATTGCATTGACGTTTTATTCCATTGTGATTTATTCTGTTGCAGTATACTGAAATTTTATTTTATGTAATATGGGTTTAACCTGAATTAAATGTTTTTTTTTTTTAAATTAAAATCATGAAATTTTGCGCAATTTTGCACAATTTTCATTTTTTTTTTATTAAATTCCTTTTGTAACGAAAGTGTGGATTTTTGAAAATTCATCCTCTAAATTGGTTAAATAGGGGATGAAAGTTCGTCATTTTTGCCGAAGGGAAATCACGGCCTGTAGATAAAATAAAATAAATTGCTGTAAAACAAGGTTTAATATATATATTTATTTTATTTCAGACCAAATTACTAAAATTAATAATTAATTAATGAACAAAATTTTAATTTTCAGACAAGATCTGCTGAAATGGTACGGCTGGGGCTACAAGGACTCCATGTTCTTATTGAACGGGTTCAATGCTACATTCACCGGTAACAGGTAAGTTTTTTTCCACAAATTATCATCATTTTTTACCATGTTCTTCCTGTAATCGAAACTGAAAGATTCAGGGATTGGAGATTCAACTGCTTTCACGTATTCTTTCTCGTGAAACATTTCACGAAACTATTTAATTAAATAATTGCAAAAGTTTGTAGGGAAACACGAAAAATTGTTTAAATGCAAACAAAAAACGAAAAAAAAAACAATAAAGTACGGATATCTATAAATAAATAAATAAACATTATTTTAGCCACTCGTAACAATACGTAGGTTTAATAAGTTAAAGATATATTTTAAATAAACATTTGTTTAACATTCTAATTTATAAAGTAACACATCACATCGTGCAACAATTTGCATATATTTAACAAACCAGTTCTATTTCTTATTGACCTCTAAATGCCTATCACGAATGACGTTTTTTTATCAAACACTCCTTTGGCAATTTTGCAATGAACCTTGATTTAAAATTCGTTCGCCATGCAGTAGATTATACTTGGTACATATTTAACCCTAAACTATAAAAATACAAAAAACTCATTCATGTCCATTTAGAAGTTTATTGTTCACCAAAATTTAACAAAGCTCTTTTAAAAAGCATTTACATTCAGGGCACAACAGCTGATGTTGGTCCACAAAAGGAAAATGAAATGAAAGGCAATTGCATGCAGCTCAGATGAGAATGCTGAGAGGGATGTCAGGTGTGAAAAAGAAACGAGTATATAAGAGGAAGTCTGAAAGAGCATCAGAGACTGAAAAGTTGTGTGGAAATCGGTTGTCATGGTAGGAGTGATGTGATGCGAAGGAATGAGGAAAATATCTTTAGGAAAGTTTTGAGTATGATTGTGGATGGCTATAAGAGTAGGGGAAGACACCATGGATGGACTAAGTGGAAGATGATACCTAGTGAGTGAGTGAGTGAGTACCTAGATGATGACTAATAGAGAACTATAATATAAAAAGAGAGCAGTGGTGGCCCAGTGGTAACGGCCGCGACTTACGAGTTGTAGGTCGTAGGTTCAAACCCAGACAGGCGCTTTACTTTGTGTAAATTATTTCATCACCACTGCTCTCAAAACGGTGAAGGAAAACATCATGAGGAAACCGGCATGTCCTAGAACCGAAAATTCGAAGACATGTGACATCTACCAACCCGCACTGGGCCCGCGTGGTGGATTACGGCTCACTCCCTCTCACAGAGAGGAGGCCTGTGTCCCAGCAGTGGGAACATTTATAGGCTGATGATGATGATGATGATGAATATAAAAAGAAAAGGATAAGGGAAAGAGATTGATGATTCAGGGTACAACGGCGGTCTTATCGCTAATAGCGATATGTATCAGACAACCTTTGGATGAACAGGGAAATACTAAATAGAGATAGAGTAGAGCCTAGTCTCAATCAGATACTCTAGATCAGTGGTCGCCAACTGCGGCTCTTCGGCCTAGAGAGTGTGGCTCTGTACAAATGTCGATGAATCCAAACGTAGATACGCGTGGGGGTGCTTTCGGTCACTAAGCAAGATATTAAGTTTTATTCAAAATTCAAAGTATATTTCAAAGATTCATTTCCAAAGTATTTTCACAAAATATTAACATCATCATCATCATCAGCCTATAAATGTTCCCACTGCTGGGACACAGGCCTCCTCTCTGTGAGAGGGAGTGAGCCGTAATCCACCACGCGGGCCCAGTGCGGGTTGGTAGATGTCACATGTCTTCGAATTTTCGGTTCTAGGACATGATGTTTTCCTTCACCGTTTTGGGAGCAGTGGTGATGAAATAATTTACACAAAGTAAAGCGCCTGTCTGGGTTCGAACCTACGACCTACAACTCGTAAGTCGCGGTCGTTACCACTGGGCCATCACTGCTCAAATATTAACAGGACATCGAAAATTAATAATTTACTGTACCTTTCAAAGTTTTCCAAGGTCAACTTGTTAATAAGTAAGATGCCTTCATCATATTAATATTAGCTGATATGATGATGATGATGAAGGCATCCTACTTCTTAGCAAGTTAATTTTAGGAAGTGTTGCGGAGTGAAAGAGGATGGGAGTTTTAAGGATTAAGAAAAGTGTATTGAGACAGTTTGGACACACAGAAAGTCATAAAAAATCTTAGTCGTTATAGTATTGATATTTGGCTCTAGTGACTAATAAGTTTGCCGACCACTGGTCTAGGTGGCAGCAGTGGGAACATAATCGTCTGATTGTAATAGGATATTTCAATCGAGTAAGTTTTTCAGAAAATAAACTGGTCTATTGTAGAAGAGTCAATTGTTCAGTATAATAAATAAACATCTAGGTAAATGATAAATGTTTTTTTTTTCTGTTAGTAGGTTTATATAAACACTTTATTAACACGTCAATCATATTTTAAAAACTAGATGAGGTCGGTGTTTCCTATCTGACTACTCTGAGAAGAAAGGCCGAAACAAACTTAGAGGTCACAGTCTCTTTTAAAGTCCAGACATAATCTTGGTCAGATCATGTGAAGGCCATGTGGTGTCTGAACTTCTGAAGTGATATTTTGAGGAAAGCACCACACAGATTGAGAGGGCCTGTCCAGTCAGTGCACGCATTTGTCAGTTATCGTGCAGCTAAACTCAGAATCTAAGGTGCTCAATGATTCGACGAACAATACCAAAAAAAACTTTTTACAAAAAAAAAAAACAACCGACCTCCAAAAAAAAACACTACAAAGTGAAAAATAACTTTAATTTCGGAAGTCGGTGTCTTGGGTTTTGTATTTTCGTTTTTTGCCACCGACTTCCGAAATTAAAGTTATTTTTCACTTTGTAGTGTTTTTTTTTGGAGGTCGGTTGTTTTTTTTTTTTTGTAAAAAGTTTTTATTTTTCACTTTTTAGTTGTGGTACCTACCCCACACACATTCGAATACCACTACCTGCTACCAGTGACAGAAACTTATCATATCATCTAGATACTAAGTGGGAAAAAAAACGTATTTTGTAGCTAACTCAAAAACTGTCCAAGCAAAGCTAATAAAATTTATATGGGACCAATTCCAGAGCACACTCTTTCAAACAAAAAAAGAATTTTCAAAATCGGTCCACAATTGACGGAGAAATCGGTGGACATACGTAAAAAAAAAAAAAAAACATACTCGACGAACATATAACCTCCTCCTTTTTGGAAGTCGGTTAAAAAGGACATTTGGATTGGCCACATAAATTACTCAAACTGTCAGACCACGATTATAACGAAAAAATTAAAAACAAAACAAAAAGGAACGACCCACCCGTCTTCACATTCACAATAATTAAAATAATATAATACTTTAAAAGTAAATATTCATGTCATTGTTTACATAAAATTCATTAATGTCAATGTGTATATAAAAACCCGGAAATAATCTTGGTCAGAACATTTCATTTGAAGACCATGTATGTAGATTTGTGTCTGAAATGGTCTTCTGAGGAAAGAACCATACAGATTTGAGTGGACCTATCCAGTCAGTGCACGCATTTGTCAGTAATAGTGTAGCTCAACTCAGAACTTAAAAGGAGCTCAACGATTCGACGAACAATACCAAAGAAAGGACATTTGGGTAGGCCGAATAAAGTACTCAAAACTGCCAGATTATCATTAGAAGTAACTGAGAAAAATAAATAAATATATATATATGTGACCCACATAGTCCTCACATTCACAATAATTAAAATAATAATAATAATATTATACTTCACAAAGTAAATATTCATGTTATTGTGTATATAATTTTAAAGTTAGCAAAATAAACAAAGTATGAAAGTAAAAAATAAAAATAATAATTGGAGCAGCTCAATCCCAAGCCTTTTTGTCCTCAATGTAATCTTTAACGGTATAAAAAGCTTTCTGGCACAACTTACGTTTAATGAATTATTTGAATTTATGAGGCACTATTTATCCTTTATTTGTCTAAACACTATAATATAATTAAATTTTTGTTATCTACCCGAGACATCGTAGTACGATTGACAAACATACTTATATAAATATTACATAGGTAATCTACGTGGTTCATATAAAGTTGCGTGTATATGACGATATGACGGACACGTTACATTGTATAAATATGCATACATTAGACAGCAGACAGGTATTTACAAGGCATATGTGAGTGGAAACGTCGGGAGGAGACGCCCTAGAAGGACACAATATGACCTTGACCTTATTGGTCATGTTCTTCAGAAAGGTCAGCTGCGTAGTACTCGCAACCGGCGTACGTGTATGAAAGTAAACGAAGCAAGAGGAGTATGTAAGAATCGTATCAGGTGGCGTTCTGTTCTGCCTACCCGCATGGGAAAAAGGCGTTGGTTATGTATTTATGTATGTAATACAGACAGACTACAGGGTGTCTAATATTTGGATTTTAAAAGAGACCTTGACCTTGACCCTTGACTTTGTTTCCCCCATAGATATAATTTTATATTTCTATGGTGTCGCGGTTTCGCCGTTTCTTCTCTAGGCTAATCAGATAAGAATTAATGTCAACTCTATCTAGCTTGATATTTAATTTAATTCCTAACTGACCTGTTCAGAGTATGTTGCCAATTTGATACGTACTGTTTTGTATCGAAATGCTCTTCAAAAACAACTACCTATCCCATCATAAACATAAATGTAAGTCTCGCAAAGCAGTTCTTCTATCGCTAAAAGATGTAAGATCTAATGTAAAACTAAGTTTGTTAATTTATTTAGTACCTATCTATTTATCATCATTTTTTTTTTTTAATAAATCGAATGTCTTAGCCATCGCACGGCAACATAATTACATAAGAATAATCTATTATTTTAAATACTTAGTCCTAATTAAACAAAGCGCAACGCTAATATTAGGTAGATTTTGTTGTATGTAGAATATAGATTCTATTGCCGTGTGCGATTACCAAGTCATTCTATTTATTAAATAAATAAAGATGACAAATAGGTAAGCTGGCAGTATCATCACAACGTTAATGTTTGCCCATTGTTTGTCTTATTTGATTTAGTATATTCATGTATTTATGTATATTTATTTGTGCTTATTTTTATATATGTAATTGGGCCTATTTATTATATTTATAGTTTGTAATAAGTATATGTGTATCTTCATATTTGAATTTTTTATTCCTCCATTTTTAGGGTTCCGTAGTAAACAAGGAACCCTTATAGTTTCGTCATGTCCGTCTGTCTGTCTGTCTGTCTGTCCGCAGTCTAGCTCCGAGACCCTTAGTACTAGAAAGCTGTAATTTGGCATAGGTATACATATTAATTACCCCGACAAAGTGGTAAAACAAAATTATGAAAAACATTTTTTTTAGGGTACCTCTCATACACGTAAAGTGGTGATGTTTATTTTTTTATTTTTTTACCCCATGATGAGGGGTATCATTGGAAAGGTCCTTCAAAAATATTGAGAGTTTGTGAAAACCATTTTTGGATTCAGGGATTCGTTTGCGAAATATTAAGCTTTAAAGTGCTAATTTTTGTTAGAGTCAAGTGTCCCCCCCCCCCTGCCGGCTAAACGGTTGGTTTTGGGTGTGTGAAAAAAATCACAACAGTAGGTCATATAACGAAATTAAAAGGAAAACTATTACAGCTAAGTAGGCTCTACAGGTTAACGAGTAATAATCGACCAACTTAACTTTGCCGTTGCAAAAACATGTTTTCCCATACATTCCGTATGGGAGAACATATTTTTCAACTACAAAGTTAAGTTTGTTTTTGGGATAAATTCATCCCAACTACGGAACCCTTCATTGTGCGTGGTCCGACATGCACTTGGCCGGTTTTTTTGTAATTGCACCTACCACAGTTTGTCTCTGCATCACCCAAAGGTTGACTGGTAGGAAATGCCTATGACATTAAGTCCGCCTCTGTACATTTCTGTGCTTGAAGTATTAAATAAATAAATAGGTACTGAATAAATTAACCGACTTGGTTTTACATTACTGACCATCTTTTGGTTCAGAGTATGTTGCCAATTTGATACCTACTGTTTTGTATCAAAGTTCTCTTCGAAAACAACTATCAGTTTCTTAAGTGTTAAACCAATTATTGTTTTTAGAATGTATCCATTCGCTGTTGATATTTAGAGAGTGGTTCCTCGCGTGCGAGGTCTTCTAAATACCATATTACTTCTATAGTTAAAACGTATAATTGTATTTTGGTTTCAATGGTAGGATTTATTGAAACTTCATCTCTAAGTTTGGCAACACATAGCAAATCTCTTTAGGTGTGGCCAAGCGTCTAAATGTTAAAAAAAACCATAAAATGAACCGTCCATCAGCCTATTTGCCAAATGAAAACAGAAAAAATGTTCACTGATTTTCAATATTTAACTTGGACATAATGTATTCGTCAACCACAAGACATCATAAATACTTAACACGAGTCATAAAATAAATCATATTTATTTTATTAACAACACTTTAACACATCAAATATGTTTTAAGCTAGATGCACCACGGCCTGCTTATAGACACCTGTGTTCTGTACCTTACTTTAATCTTCTTTTAATATATAAAATCAATGTTTGTTTGTTCGTATTTTATGCGCTGCCATACCGTTAATCCGATTGCTATAAAACTTTGTTAACTTATTGCTTGCACTTCCGCAAAGGTTTTAAGGAAACTTCAAGCGGACGAAGTCGCGGGCAGAAGCTAGTAAAGAGTATGAACTTTTATTTATACAGCGTAGGTGTCGGAAAATATCCCACAGGAACGTACTACTGGGATTACATACTTAATAGCCGAGGAAAAGGTCATTGACTCCTACCGCTGTACCCGCGTTACGTCAATTATTTTATCACGCGTAATTTTGAATCTGTGATATCTTTTAAATTATTCATTTAAATGATGTGAGGTCAAGGCATATTTTAATCTAAATTAAAAGCCCAATTTAAATAGCATATTTTATTGGATAAGGATTAATATAATACTGGTCAAAATAGCTTCGGAAATAACAATGAAATTTTTATCAAATTCTGAAAGATTATAATGGTTACTGTGGGTGGGTCATCCAGGTTACAAGATAGACATATGCCATCGTGGACTTTTTTGTTGAACTTTAAGACGAACAATCCTGTATAACATAAATTTTATGTAAGTTTTACTATTTCCGCGGCGCACGCCAATAAAGCTCCCAGTCGGCATGATTTTTTCCGTTCTCTTCAACAATAATCATCAAATTTCAACCAATTTACACAAAACTTTAAAGAATTATAGGTACTCAAAAACCTTCTGCATGAATCACTCCGTCCATTGGTGAAACCGTTTAAAAATCCGTTCGATCGTTTTTAGGGTTCCGTAGTAAACAAGGAACCCTTATAGTTTCGTCATGTCCGTCTGTCTGTATGTCTGTCTGTCTGTCTGACCGCGGTCTAGCTACTAGAAAACTGTAATTTGGCATAGGTATATATTTAAATTACGCCGACAAAGTGGTAAAATAAAATTATGAAAAACATTTTTTTTAGGGTACCTCTCACACACGTAAAGTGGTGATGTTATTATTTTTTTCTTTTTTTAACCCATAGTGATCATCATTGGAAAGGTCCTTTAAAAACATTGTGAGTTTGTCTACACCATTTTTGGATTCAGGGATCCGTTTGCGAAATATTAAGCTTTAAAGTGCTAATTTTTGTTAGAGTCAAGTGTCCCGCCCCCCTGCCGGCTAAATGGTCGGTTTTGGGTGTGTGAAAACTATCACAGCTAAGTAGACTCTACAAGTTAACGAGTAATAATTGACCAACTTAACTTTGCAGTTGCAAAAACATGTTTTCCCATACATTCCGTATGGGAGAACATATTTTTCAACTACAAAGTTAAGTTTGTTTTTGGGATTAATTCATCCCAACTACGGAACCCTTCATTGTGCGTGGTCCGACACGCACTTGGCCGGTTTTTTTATAATATGTAAGGATAAGGATGAGATTGGCCGGTGAAACTTTAGATAGATGGCGCTAGCATAGCTTTCACCTGTCAAGTTTGTGTTGTTTTGGGTTCTCTCGTTGACTCGGTTCCCTTGTTGACTGCGTTTTTCTTATATTAATGAAAGAATTGTTGTGGAAAAAAATGCATTCGACATGGCGGATAAGTGAGTTAAAAGCTGAATTGAAGAAACGTAGTCCTTTACGAGGAAGGAAAGCAGACCTTGTCAAATCAAAGAAAATGTCAAATCAAATGTTTCTTATAAATTTCATAAACTTTTGATAAAGCTATGCTACCGAAACTTTGACAGTTGCCAACTCCAATGCACAATGTACACAATGAGACTAGGCTTAACTAATGTGTACATGACCCTGTTAGGCCCAGCAAATTATTAACTAGGTTAATATTGTACAGTACGACACAACTTTAGGCCTCTGCCTCGAATCTTGCGGGCAGCGGGGCGGCGGCGGCGGGGGCGCGGGAGCGGCGCGTTAAAATGCATAGATTGCACTCGAAAGCAGCGGCGCGGGGAGCGAGAGGTTCCATATAATGCCCGATCCAGACTCTCCACGAGGCTACACGAGGGAACGCGAGTACGAGAGTGTGCTCGTGTCCTCTCGTCTTCCCTCGCTTCGCCTCGCTGTCGCTCCGTTTTGTGTCGGTTTTTCGGACGCGAGGAGTGAGGCGAGGGAATCATCGTTGTAACTGCTGCAGAGTAAGGACGCGCGCGTTTTTTTTTTATAATGAAGGAGTGGAGTAACGATTTGTGTTACAATTTAGGTGATACAGACGCAAGACATTATAATATTGGTAGGCACATAAAGTAGCTAACGCAGTTACTTTAATCACATCCATCATGTAGTAGACGTAGCGGGCAAGGGAATAAATCGAGAGTGTGGATTGCTAATACTCGTGCAGCCTCCACTCGCCAAGCCTCGTGCCGAGAGCCTCTAGGAGGCGCCTCGCGAGAGTCTGGATCGGGCATTAGATGTAGCATAGATTTGAAAATTTGCAGTCTTTCATTTCAATTTTACGAATGCATTTGGTTATATTCTTCACAAGTTCTTGCGTTTGCGGAAAGATCATTTTCACCAAAGCAGTAATAAATATTGGTAATTTTGAAGGCGCACTCATTACGGATTGTGATTGGAGTTACGAATTTTGCCGATGCTACATCTAAGTTGTGTCGTACTGTAATATAAAATATTGCTTATATATTAAGTAATAGTACCTGGTCGACCAAGCTCTGCTCGGATGAAATGGAGAATGCTCATTTAATAGTATAGGATAGTTCATACTAAGTCCATGCATAGTACATACTAATTCCATGCTGCCATGATAGTAGGTACTTACTAATTCCATGCTGCCATGTCATTATTCTAAGGTAGCCATTTTCTTCTAAACTTTGGACGACCGTGCTCTGTTCCGGTGAAAACACGGAGAAAACGAATTTTCCGCGATATGAGACCTAGCTAGATCGATTTTTCGCCCCCTTGAGCCCCTATATTGCAACTTTCATCGAAATCGTGAGAGAAGTATTCGAGAACGTGATTAGGATTACAAATAAAATATATACAGGGTGAAATTGAATTCATGGGCATCCTCTTAAGGGGTCATTGTATTCATCATTATGAAAAACTATTATACTGATCCCAAGACACCGACTTCCGAAATTAAAGTTATTTTTCACTTTGTAGTTTGGAAGTCGGTTGTATTTTTTGTAAAAAAGTTTTTTTTTTTTAATTTAAAATATATCGTATTACAGTCGGCAATTAGGTACTGTAGCTTCCAATTAACGAAAGATTTTCGGAATCGAATCAGAAGTCCCAAAGATTACGCCCTACAAACAAACTCACTTTTAGTATAAACCTTCAACAGTCCAAAAAAAAACAATGGAATTTTAATTGTTATCGATCTCCAGGAGAGCACTGGACTGTCAAGAGGATAATAAGTATACAGGGTCAAATAAAATTAGCTAACTAAACTCTGCAGACGTAATGGGCATAAAAACGATTTATTTTTTTTTTGGGTTCATTGTACGCAGTTAGTGTAGCCACTTGAAATATCAGTAAAAAAAATAGTTTTGATTATATACTAGCCTTTGCCAGCGGCTTCGC
Organism: Agrochola lychnidis; assembly: GCA_963680765.1. NCBI lineage: Eukaryota > Metazoa > Arthropoda > Insecta > Lepidoptera > Noctuidae > Agrochola > Agrochola lychnidis. Next base: position 22,203,050 of record OY796853.1, read on the forward strand.
CAGCGTGCATGTCGGAAATTATCCCACAGGAACGAGCTATCGAAATAAAAGAATCGTATGTCCTAATCCAGTTCATGGTCTACCCATGTGCCAAATCCCATGGAAATCCGTTCAGCCGTTTTAGCGTGAAAGCGTAACAAACAAACTCACTTTCGCATTTATAATATTAGTTAAGATATTTCATACCCCGGCCATCCCGATATTTTTATTAAACATAAAAAAATAAAGTTTAATAAAAAACTGTAACCCGACTACGGGAAAATAAAAATGATCTAAAAAGTACGAAACAAGCAAATATTTCAGACAGAAATCAAGACGTAGGTACAATAATGGTCAAGGTAAAGCCGTGGTCGCATGCCTGTATACCATGTTGGTGCCAGGAACACCTACAAAATTATAATGGCATGCGACGACGGCTTTACCTTGACCATTTTTGTACCTATGTCTTGATTTCTGTCTGAAATATTTGCTTGTTTCGTACTTTTTAGATCATTTTTATTTTCCCGTAGTCGGGTTACAGTTTTTTATTAAACTTTATTTTTTTATTTTATACTTTTCCGTTTTTACACTTGATAAACGTAAATAAGAGTAATACAATAGTTCAGTAATTAACCTATTTTAAATTCCAATAGCAGTGCATAGTGCTTTGGACGAAACCATAGAGCGATTTATTTCGACGCCACCAACACCATATATCGATATCGAGCTTCGAAGAAATCCAAAATATAAATATTTTGTTGTACTTGTTTTTCTTCATAAGAGTGGAATTACAAATCGTTACATTTATTAAGATTTGATTAACTGCACGTTGGTAACATCTTGCGATACCACGTAGCGCAATCTCACTTTTGCTTGTTTTTAACGATTTAAACATATTTATTTACTTTGAAAATATAATATTATATACATATTTGTAATGTGCTCGTCAAGACCTTTCTTTTGATACCAAACATGTCATGGTCATCTCATTTTAATTTTTTTCGAGGTTAGAAATTTACGTGTAAAGTCCACCAAATTAAATTTAGGGAAAAATTATATAGCCTATGTCACCCGGACCATTATTACAAATCTATTGATACCTCATTCATCAAAATCGGTTTAGTAGTTTAGGCGCTACGGTGGAACACACGTAAAAACAAACATACATACATACATACAAACATACATACATACAAACATACATACATAGACTGCTAAAATCATAACCCTTCCTTTTGGCTTTGCCGTAGTCGGGTAAAAAGAAAACATATTTTCTCTCACTTCAAGTAAACTTCAAGTAACAACACTACTAGAGGTCATTGACCCCAAAAAAACATCAAATCTTTTCTTTTTTTATTTTGTCTTGTTTAGATATCATCATTGACCCATCACGTCTGCGCCGTTTCGCTAATTTAATTTGACTCTGTAGATGATTCACCCATTGATTGATGAGGGCACAATCAATGATACAACAAAACAACAAACGTACACTATCACCAGGGTTGGCATAAAACAAACGAATTGTTTTAAAACACGTATTAAAAACAGTTTGAAATAAAACAATATTTTTATTAAGTGTTAAAATCACAATATAAAACAAGTTTAAAATAATGTTTTAAACATTAAGAAAAAAAAAAACATGGTTTTAAATCGCGAATGAATGGAAATAAATGAAAAGTTAAAAAATTTTAGGACTTGAAATAGCTCGAAAAATAAATAAAAAGGGTAGATAGTTTTATACACTTCGTCGCCGGTCGAAATGAAGTAATTCCCCGCAACTATTTTGGGGACTTCCCCATAATTAAATATACTTTTAGGTAAAAGGTACATCTAAGAACAAAAATCGGAATTCGCAATTCTGAACGTACAGAGCGTACTGGGTGGTTCAGTATCTGTGTTACATACCTACAAAAACATACTTTTTGTATGTTCACAGATCAGATAGTTTATTAGTTAGTACTAAACTATTTGTTGTGATTATAATCGTTTTATATAAGTAAACGTTTACTTATATAAATTTTAACATTGTCTAGAAATGAATTATATTAGGCCTGATCGATTTGTGTTGATAGTAAATTTGATAAATCAGTCAATGAAAAAACAACATACACACACACACAGTTACATACATACACGCATACACACACATTCCCTTAAACTACATAATTATGTATGTCCAGCATAGTTTTTTTTTTTTTTTTTTTATCTGTACCTTGGCATTAAGTTATCTTCATCACTTTGTTAATTAATCTAAATTAATATGTACATATTTAAGTATGACTGTTGACCCGTAACACAGGTATTTTATTGCCTTTTTAGGGCACCAGGCTCTCACAAATGCTAACCAAATTTTTACAATAAGCACTTTCTGTTCAAATCAACATTTGTGATGAGAAAAAAAAAATAACGGGCACTCCGAGAGTGCGTGAAGTGAAAACTTGAACAATTTAAAAAAAATACTTTCAAAACCTTTACAGTAAAAATACTTGATAAGAACATTGATCCGTAACACAATATAAATAAAGAGCATAATCGCATTTACAAAAATAAGGTGTCGTCATGGTGTCGCGAAATCACGGGTTTAGTCCCATCTCAGAAATGCTCAACGCGCCTAAAGAAGTTTTTACTTACTTCAAAAAGTAAAAAAAAACATCTTTCTACATATCACTGAATTGTCTGTTTTGTGTCTAGACCAGGGTCACAAGCATAAAGAAAGTGGTCTCAACGAGGCATGACTGGTCCAGTCTAAACCACGCTTACTCGTGGGCGGCACAAATTGGCACTTCCCGTTAATTTGCAGCACGTGCCATTTGACACGACACATCATTCTACACTCAATAAGTATATTGTAAAACTAGGTACCTACACTAGATGAGCTGAACTGAACAAACACATGATACCAGATTTATTTGGTCTTTCGTCTTACCCAGTAACTGGGTTGTGTAGGTCAGAGTCGCTCCATGTAAAATACTGGTATTCCGCTGTATCCGGTTAGACTAGAAGCTGACCCAAACAAAGTTAGGCAAAGGCTAGGCAGATGACGATTTTTTGAGTCTGCCCTTTAGGTAGTGTTTGTGCAAATTCTTTTAGTACAAAGTAAAAACAAAAAATCTTAGTCAGATACAAGTTTAAGTTTTTGTAATAAATACACATTTATAGCTATTTAGAAGTGCATTGTTGAATATTATTTGAATGCGATGAAATAAACTGAGGTACGTATATTAATATACGTACTATAAATACTAATTAATTTATATATTATTACTAGCTGCGCCCCGCGGTTTTACCCGCATAAATCTCGATCCCGTGGGAATATCGGGATAAAAAGTATCCTATGTCCTTTTCCGGGTCATGGTCTACCCATATGCCAAATTTCATCCAAATCCGTTCAGCCGTTTTAGCGTGATGCCGTGACCAAGGGAAATAGGAATTCATCTTATACAGGGCGTCCCAAAATTATGGGACATGAAGGGAAAGTACCTTAAATATCGTAGATAGGGTATTTTGCTGAAAGAAGACTTTATGTTATTTTTAAAAGTTAGTAATTCTGCATTCAAAGATTTTCTAAAAAATACTTGCCTCGTCTGGGAATCGAACCGACTTAAATGTAAAAAAAAACACCCCTACTTTTATGATGCCAATAGAAGGAATGATCAAAAACTAATAACTCATCTTAAGTAACATAGTATTTTAAAAGAAACGAACAACGTAAAATGTGTGAGTTAAATTTTAAGAAAGTTATTGATTGCCGACGACAACGTTCGAAAAGTAGCGATATTATCATTCCATAGATAGCATTGATTATTGGTAAATAAGTACCCACTTCATAAAATACTTCATAGCATAGTTTTCCTTATTATAAGTGGACGTGTAGATAAAATGATAAAACTTAGTATTTCAATACGTCCTCTGTAAGCTAGACAGAAGGCAAATTTAAAACAAAAATAATGTTTAACAATTTATGAGAGCGTTTGTTTGAATGCATACTTTTTAAGATATTTAAAAAAGAAGACAAATTTTTAAATGTTGTTCTTTAATTTGAAAATGGAACAGTCTATGCAAGCGTTTGCTTTTCGGATATTTATATGTTTAGTCTTAATTAATTATAATTAATATTAAAATGATTAATTTCACGCTGTTCCTTTCTTTTAAAATACTATGTTACTTAAGAGTTATTATTTTTTGGCCATTCTTTCGATTGGCATCATAAAAGTAGGGGTGTTTTTTTTTACATTTAAGTCGGTTTGATTCCCAGACGAGGTAAGTAATTTTTAGAAAATCTTTGAATGCAGAATTACTAACTTTTAAAAATAACATAAAGTCTTCTTTCAGCAAAATACCCTATCTCCGATATTTAAGGTACTTTCCCTTCATGTCCCATAATTTTGGGACGCCCTGTATATAAAATTCTCGTGTCACAACGTTAGTTACCTTACTCCTCCGAAACGGCTTTACTGATTTTTACCAAATTTTATACGCATATTCAGTAGGTCTGAGAATCGGCTATTATCTATTTTTCATACCCCTAAGTGATAAGGGTTGTCCACCCCAAACAAATAATTGGCAAAACAACGTTTGCCGGGGTTAGCTAGTTTTGTACTATAACTGTACTTAATCTATCTAAATATTATTTAGATAGATTAAGTACAGTTGTTAAACAAGAGCTAACATGCAATTATTGCACAGTAATAAAACTTAATGTCAACCATATAAGTTTAGCACATAAACAACAACGCATCGCGTGTTCAATTCATTCAAATAATGTCAGCTCAGACCTGTAGTCATTAAGATGGCGGTGACTAAATATTGACTATAAAACAAACACGTTGCATTTCAATGAATGGCTTGAACTTGTGTCTATTGTAAACAACAAACAAATCGTTTATGTATGTCCTACTCGGAAATCTTTTGTTTTAGATGTCCATTATACAAGGAAGTTAGAAATAATATGGTCTTATTAAAATTCTCGTTTAATTATGACACTTCGTCAACATTGTCATTTTTTAAGCTATTGCATAGCTTTTATCGCGGGCTTTGAGCGCGGCGACCGAATCAAGAAATTCCGTAACGTTACGAAAATAAACCTAACACCCCCCACTCCGCCTACCATGTAATGACGGTTCCCATGACAACGTGATGTTGTCATGGGAACGTAATTTTTGTTTTATGTCATCACGTCATCATCCCAAGTGTAGCGTTGACATGGACTTAATATACAAACAGCGTTGACAAATAGGAAGTATGGAGGTTACAAATGCTATGCAATAGCTTTACCGCGGCAGTCCCCGAGTGCCATACACTTTTTTTTTTAAGCTCTTGGCCTGCATCTCACCTGATGGTAAATGATGATCAGGCTGAAGGTGGCAGCGAGCTTCACCCGAAATCCTCAACCACAGAGGAACTGGCTATCTTACCTCTAACTGCCAAAACACAACAATGCTGTTAACATTGTTGTTATGGCGACAGACTTAGATAAGATGGTGGTAGCTAGCCAGGCGGACTTAGAACAAGACCTACCACCAGCCAAACCGAAAAGATTTTTTTTCCCCCACTGGTAATCGAACCCGGGACCTCTAGGTCTGAGACAGGTGGTCTAACCACTAGACCACACAGGCGGTTTGGTTCCTTGGTGGATCTTTCTCGATATAGGCAGGATTCAATTACAAGATGTTATTGATTTATTTGATAACTTAAAAAATGGTCATTGTACTGTAGACACTTCGCGTGACTACGGTACCGGGATGATGTTAAATGAAAGGTTTCTTGGGTTAAAAACCGTAAATATATTCAATTCAATAGTATACTTTTATATTACTAGTTGCTTGACAGACTCCTCGGGACTCTGATTTTTCTTCCACAAACAAAACCTATTCTAATACTATTTTTAACCGACTTCCAAAAAGGAGGAGGTTATAATATGTTCGTCGCGTATGTTTGCTTTTTTTTTTATGTATGTCCACCGATTTCTCCGTCAATTGTGGACCGATTTTGAAAATTCTTTTTTTGTTTGAAAGGGTGTGCTCTCGAATTGGTCCCGTATAAATTGTATTAACTTTGCTTGGATAGTTTTTGAGTTAGCTACAAAATACGTATTTTTTTCCCACTTAGTATGTAGATGATATGATAAGTTTCTGTCACTGGTAGCAGGTAGTGGTATTCGAATTTGTGTGGGGTAGGTATCACAACTAAAAAGTGAAAAATAAAAACTTTTTACAAAAAAAAAAACAACCGACTTAAAAAAAACACTACAAAGTGAAAAATAACTTTAATTTCGGAAGTCGGTGACAAAGAACGAAAATTCAAAACCAAAGACACCGACTTCCGAAATTAAAGTTATTTTTCACTTTGTAGTGTTTTTTTGAAGTCGGTTGTTTTTTTTTTTGTAAAAAGTTTTTTAAATATATTCTGTCAGATTGTTCGGATGTAGTGCTGCTTTCTCAGCAGCCAGGTTGCTTCCTGCATAAAACCTTAAAGTACATACTTATCATTATGAACAACTTTTTCTATGAAAACCTTGAAAATAATATGATAAACCGCGAAAAAATTATCTGCTGCTCCATACATTCAAAGTTCGCATCTTTTCTTCAATCGGTCCCTCATTACCATTACCAAGGATCATGGTTACTAGACCCCTTTAAGCAGACAATCTGCCTTCATCGACTCTGGTCCAAAGTTGCCATCATCACCTGCTGAAATTGGCTTGAGGACGTAGTTTCTTTTAGTTGGTCGGACCCTCGTGTTGGCGACCGGCCTCGTGCTCTCTTACCTTTGTAATTGCTAACAATGACCAGATTTTTAAGTTCGAATATACCTACCTCTATTAAATGCAGCTGTGTTTTTCTTTTGACCCCTTTTCAGGTTCTAATTTATTTCAATTATACACTTTACATAAATGGCCAGCAATTTTACTTACTTTATTATTGTTACAACGCCTAATAAAGATAAGAAAAATGTCCGAAATCATAGTAAGGTCAAGAATTTGATAGTCGAATTAGAATCAACCTTGATCTACTAAGACAGACATTTTTAGCGGAGCTGCGACCGCTAACATTTTATAACAAACATCAAGACGTAAGTAAATAACTTCCCAAAAACTAATGTTGTAAGACAAAACTAAAAACGATCTTCAAGAACTGGGTACATAAAAAACTAAAAACTGAAACTGGTACTGATTCGTAAATAGTTTAATTACTTAGATAGGTACAGTGGGCTGCATCAATAGGCCAGTGTCTAAGTTTTTTTTTTAACCGTCTTTCAGATAATAAAAAAATATTGGACCCGTATTTTTTCTTTTTTGACGTAATCAAAAGATACATTGAGTTAAAATGTGGCATGACGTCACGCCTTGCTAGATTTTATACGACGTTGTGACGTAGCGAGCCCCTACTCCCCAACTTTAATGCGTGTTTTCTCAGTTATTTTTGATTAATATGATAAAGCAAAAAATACGTGTTTAATATTTTTTTATTATCTGAAAGACGGACTGAATAGAATTCCTTTTTTTTGTACCTAGGAAACTTTCCTATTAGGTACCCCAGTTGTATTAAAATTTAAATGCAACTGGGGTACCCAATAGATGCAGCCCACCATACACGTGGAAAACTGATTCTTGAGTTTTTATTTGACTACTCGAATCGAGTATTTCCTGATCTGATGAAACTTAGCAAAGTGATTCCACTGTTCAAATCTGGCAGCACAACTGATCCTACAAATTTTCGGCCTATTTCGATATTACCCACATTGAGCAAAATCTTTGAAAAATTAATTTTAAAACAAATGTTGGGACATTTCAATACACATAATTTACTTCATCTGAAACAGTTTGGTTTTACAAAGGGTCGTTCAACTACAGTTGCGGGCGTGGAATTACTAAAGAACATATTCGAGGCCTGGGAGGAGTCGCAAGATGCTCTTGGCATTTTCTGCGACTTGTCCAAGGCCTTCGATTGCGTACATCATGATACACTCATCAGGAAACTGTACCACTATGGTATGAGGGACAAGGCTCTTGACCTTCTGACTTCTTATCTGAACAACAGAATTCAGAGGGTCGATGTTAATGGCAAGAGATCTGCAGGATCTGCGGTCACCATGGGCGTTCCGCAGGGTTCAATTCTTGGTCCTTTTTTATTTCTAATTTATATAAATGACTTGCCCTATCACATAAGGGATAATCACAAGATCGTATTATTCGCAGATGATACTTCCCTCATTTTTAAAATCAAACGTCAGTTAGTCAACTTTGAACAAGTTAATGATGCACTCTCTAAAGTTGTGCATTGGTTTAATGTAAATAATCTTCTCCTGAACGAAAAAAAAACTAAACTCATTAAATTTTCAATGCCAAATGTCAGGCAGCTATCTACTAATGTTCAGGTTAATGGAACAGAGTTGGACCCTGTTGAGTCGACAGTTTTTCTTGGAATCACTATTGACGGTAAATTACAATGGGGCCCACACATAGAAAAATTGTCAGGAAGGCTAAGTTCGGCCGCCTATGCTGTTAAAAAAATTAGACAGATAACTGACGTGGATACAGCCAGAATTGTTTATTTTAGTTATTTTCATAGTCTTATGTCATATGGGATTCTTCTCTGGGGAACCTGTGCGGACATTAATACTATCTTTGTTCTACAGAAAAGGGCTGTTCGAGCCATTTACAACCTAGGTCCAAGAGATTCCCTTAGAGAAAAATTCAAAGAAATAATTATTCTGACTGTAGCCTCACAATATATTTTTGAAAACCTATTGTATGTACACAAAAATATATCAAATTTTAAGAAAATGTCCGATATTCATAGTTTAAATACCAGGAATAAACACAACCTTGCTGTACATCGCACACGTCTCCACAAAGTAGGCAACTCATTCATGGGTCAATGTATACGCTTTTACAACAAACTCCCCATTGACATTCGAAACTTACCCATTAAACGATTTAAAATCTGTATTAAAACCAAACTTTGTGAAAAAGGGTACTATACAATTTCAGATTATTTAGAAGATAAAAAAGCTTGGGATTGAACTGCTCGCTCTGCTAAACCTTGTGATAAAACCATAGAACTAGACATTTTAATTATTATGTAAAATCAACATATACCAGTTTTATAAACACGTTGACATTGTTGAAAATTATATTCAAAATGACATGATTACTTTGTAAAGTATTATATTATTTTAACTATTGTGAATGTGAGGACTATGTGGATATTAGTTTGTATATGATACTAGTTTTAGTGATGGTCTGGCAGTTTGAGTAGTTTTTGCGGCCTACCCAAATGTCCTTTCTTTGGTATTGCTCGTCGAGTTGAGCTCCTTAAGTTCTAAGTTGAGCTCCACGATTACTGACAAATGCTTGCACTGACTGGACAGGTCCACTCAAATCTGTGTGGTTCTTTCCTCAAAAGACCTTTTCAGACACTAATCTACATGGTCCTCATATGGCCTGACCAAGATTATGTCTGGACTTTAAAAGAGACTGCGACCTCTGAGTTTGTTTCGGCCTTTCTTCTCAGAGTAGTCAGATAGGAAAAGCCGAACTCATCTAGCTTATTTTTAATATTTTTTTATATGACGTGTAAAAGTGATTCCGATATCCTATTTACAGAATAAACAATTTCATTTCATTTCATTTCATTTCATTTCATTTCAGTACCTAGTACAGATTACAGAACTTACGTGCAATTGTGCAAATAGATCCATCCAAGATTTTCTCCTGAAGTACTCTCAAACCTACTTAAAATCCAGCCTAGTGCGTGTCGGAATACGGACACTAAAGGGTTCCGTAGTTGGAATGAATTTATCCCAAGAATAAACTTAACATTGTAATTGAAAAACATGTTCTCCCATACATTCCAACAGCAAATGTAAAAATAGCTTAGGTACCGAAGTTGCACAATATATTTGATATTTTTTTCAATGATTATATAGTTTATTTAAAAAAAAACGTTTATGTCCATGTCATTCACTTCAAAGTTCAAGTCACTTGTCATTCACTTTATTTCTTAGCATCGTGACTATTGTTTTCCTCGTTTTACTGTGATTATTTTTCAAGGTACTTTTTTGGTTTTGGACACTGATACCCCCTTCTCACCTTGACCCCGGCACCCCCTATGAACTCCGACACCAATCCCATCACTGACCCCAGCTTGTATATGGATATCGAACTCACCGAAACCTGAATCGTACTGATACGAACGAGGCAATTTCGAATTGTGGTACTGATATCACGCAAAGGAGAAGGTATACCCTCGATCTTATGGAAGTGGAATCTGTTATAAAAGGAAATGAAAAGAAAATGAAAATAACAGTCAGGGATGAAATTCAATCAAGCAGTATAGCTTCAACAGCATAGTAGGCCGATGAACAGTGGGTTGCTGCGCTCATGCAGTGGCTATAATTTGGTTTTTAAGCTCGGCAAGTTACCAAGATAATTTATATCCACCCATGCCTAGTTTCTAGAGAACATATTATTTGTCTTACCTAATGAGTCAAAATAATAATAAAATGTATTATTAAAAATGTGTTTTATTTAAAAAACACAAGTCTTACAGGTATTACCATACAATCTTCTATTCTATTCTATTTTTATTAAATGGCAAGCAAAGCCGATGTCGACTATTCTGCCAATGTCTAAAGTGCATTGGAAAAACAAGTGTGTATGGTTGAAAAAATTAAAAAAAAAAATTGTATATCATAAACCATACAATCTTATTACAATATTCTCTTTCCTATTGGTATTAGCTTTTAAACCAGTAATGTATTTATACTTAAACTGCCTGTTCATACCGAGCCAAATTTCCATACAAAGTCGACAATGTCCTTTCAACTTAATCGGTCCACTAGATTCGGAGAAAATTGGCTGTGACAGACGGACAGACACACGAGTGATCCAATAAGGAATCCGATTTTTCACTCGGACTTATGGAACCCTAAAAATGTGTCATATTCATTGACATTTGAATCGATACTTCTATGAAAATTTGAAAACTGATTTTGTATCTAGAGAATGGTATTTATTTGCACGTGAGACACGCAGGTACAATTTTATTATTGTAAATGTTACACGGGCCGGCAATCCAAACAAGTAACACCATTTACCAACGGACGAGAGTCAATATTAACACTAAGTATCCATTAAAAGAACGCCACCAAAAATACACATTAGGTAACTGTGACATCCTTCAAATTATATCGGATTAGCTATAATACTTAATGTTTGCATTACTCGGAATCGGAATTTGTCAAAATATGTGCTAATTTTATAAGTGGTTCTGTACGAGTCCATTAATTATATAATTAGTACCTGCTCGACCGAGCTCGGGTGAAAATAGATAAACATGTCATCCAGGTATACCAACGTAGTATCACATTACCGACGCTGTGAAAATAGAGAATACAAATTTTTCCAAATATGAGGCCCAGCTTGATCAATTACTCACCCCCGTAAACCCCTATATTGCAACTTTCATCGAAATCGTTAGAGACGTTTTCGAGAACTATTGCTCATTTAATACTTTAAGATAGGATATGTGCACTACATTTTTTTAAATGCAATGTGATGCAATGTCATAGACACTATAGCGCCGCGTCAAATGGACTTAGGTACCTACAGCATTTCTATTTCCTTAATGTCCCTCGGAAATCATCGCATTTCCGAATTCAAACAAATGCAAATTTCCATGTCCATCAATTATTAGATTTATCGTATATAATAATTTGAATTCAGAACTAAGTACTTTATTGTTGTTTTGTTTTGATTTTCGTGTGAACTATATAGAGCTGTAAAACTATCTGTCGTGCCTGCGACTTAGCAGCTTTCCTACAATTATTTAAATTAATTACATTAAGTTATAAGAGTATTAACAACTCTATATACTTCCAAGTCGATTGAGAGCTGTCGGTCTGCACCAAGTGCAAAGGGCAACTGATAGAAATCCAACGACTGACGAAACACGAAGTTTGCCGAGGGACATTAAATAATTAAAATACTGTACATGGCGGCACAGACTCTACATCCTAATTAGTGATGTGCCGGATCGTTAAAAAATGTGATCTGCGGATACGGATACGGATCATAAGGGTCTAGATCCGCGAATAAAGATACGGATACGGATCTCAACTTTCTTCAGGTTCAGCAGGAATTATTTATGATCCTCATCGTAACTGACTTTTGGGGGACAAGCTGCCAAGTTACTCTTTTTGAAATACAATTTACCATTACTCAATATTAATTATGACGTATATTTTTTTTAAGTTCTTGAAAACAACATAGTTTTAATTGATGTGTTAACTCAACTCACGTTATTATTTCAATTAGCATAGCACAAATAGTGGAGGTTTGATCTCACTACAAAGAAATTGTAATTACTACCTTATAACTTAATTTACTAGTACTTACTATACTTGAGTTATAATAAATATGACTAAATTTATTTTTGTACTCATTTGGATTGAAATTAACAGTATTTCATTGCTACATAATAAAATTTCATATTCGTAATGGAATGTATTAATATAAAAGATCCGTTCAAGATCCGCCAAAAAGTAACGGATACGGATACTGATACAGATCTTTTTTCGCCCTCGGATATCCGCGGATACGGATACGGATATCCGGCACATCACTAATCCTAATATTGTCAGATGGAACATTTCAAGGAAAACAACCCCCTGGAAATAGTTGAACGGGAGGAGCGACATGAAAGTCGTTAAAAAGAAAAAAGTAGGTAACATTTTTATTTGGGAATGACGCATTTAATATAAAAGTCAAAATATTTTAAATCATCTTATTGTTACACATCTCGCAGAGTTCGTGGCTAAGTTATAACAGCCATAATGGTCGATCCATCAGGTTAAGCTACGCTTGCCGAGTTTACATTACCGTGCCTCGGAAACCACGTTAAGCCCGTCCCGACTGTCATTCGTGTCATCTTTGACAATCGTTACGGGTCGTCAGAAGCCCGAAAGTATGTCAACCAGTCTTACGAGGGGTCTCTATCGTATTACCTAGTGCCTGGGTTGTGGAGGTCAGATAGGCAGTCGCTCCATGTAAAATACTGGTATTCAGCTGCATGCGGTTAGACTGGAAGCCGACCCCGACATAGTTGGGAAAACGCTAGGCAGATTGTTTGATTTTATTGTTACAACGAAACCTTGAAGAAGCTCCTACTTCCGTTCTTTACCGAAGTGCCGACCCTTCATATTGTGAAAGATATTTGCCTAGTTGCTCTGACTTAATGCGTATACAAATGTTCGTCTGTTTACATGTTTGTCATTCACAACCAATGACTACAAACATGATACAATGCTGTTTGTTTTGAACACTAACCATATTTGTTTTGTTTAGTTCGATCTTGGATAATCTGTTTCTATTAATTGTTTTTCTTGAGTTATTTTACGTGTATGTTAAATAAAGATCTAATCACTAAAAATTGTCTTGTTAATAATGTTTGTAAATAATGTTTTTTTTTAATTATACCTGCTGCCCACAAGCAGGTCCTGTCCATACCAATCAATTTGTCCAGCCTTTTTCCAACTATTTGGGGTCGGCTTCCAGTCTAATCGGATGCAGCTGAATACCAGTATTTGACATGGAGCGACTGCCTATCTGACCTCCACAACCCAGTAACTTGGTAATACGATACCCCTAGTAAGACTGGTTGTTCACTTTCGGGCTTCTGACGACCCGTAACCAACCACTGTCAAAGATCCACGAATGACAGCCGGGACCAACGGTTAAACGTGCTTTCCGAGGCACGGAGGAGTCTCGGTATGTGAAGATGGTCACCCATCCACGGACTAACCCCGGGCAAGCGTAGCCTCTATTACTTAGCCACGAACTGTCCTGTCCATACCATAGAGTCCAAATTGAATTGACATTTCTCACTGGGGTAAGTAAACACTACTTACATAATATACTTACTTTACGACAAAAAACTTAAATGTATTGAATCGTCTTCCGCTTTTGAAAAATCTGCTAAAGGCTTTCCGAGTTTTTAATTACTAAAAGAAGACTAGAAAAACGACGACTCAGTCATTTTCCGATAAAATTTTCGCCAATTACCTTTGCTGTTTAGGGCTGTATTATGTAATGTATTTCGTTAATGTATTTTCCGACCTCAATATTTTCTTTAAGTTGACTATACAATCAAGGTTTATTACTAGGTTACCGGTCAAGCCCTGGCAATTTCTCAAGGGAAACATCAGCTGCTTATGGAAAAATGAAATAAACGTTGGTCGTACACACGTAGAACAGCTGGCATAAGGCCTTCTTACTAATTTTAATCTATGCCTATCATAGATTGTTGTTTGTGGTGTTGTGCAAAACAACCAACGATTGATAACAATGTATTGAGCTGATTGCAAATGTTCAATTTTTTTATAAGATTCCTTATTCACACTAAAGTTTCCACAACTTTAATACTCCTACTATTTGCCTATCTACTTATTGCCGTCTGAAAGGTTATACGATCAATAACAACCGACATTTTAAACGTATCGGTTATAAATAACAAAGTTTCACGGTTTTTTATTATTCAGGGCTAAATAAAACGCCTGGTCGCGTCGTTCAAACAAATCTATACTTAGACTCTGAAAATCTACATCTAGTAATAATCTTAAAATTCATTCACTGATAGAGAAAGTACAGCCTCAACAGCTGGGTCGACCCCCCCTCCCCGCTTGGTGAGATGTCGTAAAATTTGGCTCGACCCCCTTCCCCCCCTAAACGCCTCACGTAATTAACGAACGACCCTTAAGCGAGTAGGTAGGTAGGTTACTTCTGAGCATGAGGATAACTATTGGATTTTTATGGAATAACCTTGTTAGTACTTTGTATGACATCATATTTTTTGAGTTCGCATCCTAAAAATTGATAAACATACAACCACAAACATTTGATCAAAAAATGTGTGAAACGTAAATTTTATCGTCTTGTGTGAACTTTTGACGTCATGTTGTTCGTCACGTTGTTTCTCTGAGCATGGGGATAACTATTGGATTTCTATGGAATAACCTTGTTAGTGCTTTAGTATGACATCATATTTTTTGAGTTCGCAACCTAAAAATTGATAAACATACAACCACAAACATTTGATCAAAAAATGTGAGAAACGTAAATTTTATCGTCTTGTGTGAACTTTTGACGTCATGTTGTTCGTCACGTTCTGGGGCCCAAGTCTGCTATTTTTATAAATTCGTCATTCTAACACAATCCCATTGTCATTTTGCTAAAAGTTCGTAATCTGCTAAATTCATAATGGTCGATCATTGGTCGGTCAATGGTCTCGTAATAGAATTGTGTTATAATGGCATTGGTGCCGATTCCCTTGATCACAAATTAAACTAAAGGAGAATGGGCGCTTTTGTATGGGCTCCGTCCCCAGAATGTTTTAAGACTGTATCAAATTGAGCGATATGTCTTTTTAAAGCTTATTATAATGGCTTCATTTTATTCTATTACACCAACCACCGCACTCATGCAGGGGAAGAACTACGAATAATTACATTTTTCTTCAGAAGAAAAAAAATTTCGCTTAGTTTATCATCGTCCACCTCTTTTACTTTACAAATATCATGGGGTATGCCTAGCTAGACTATTCCATTCATCCAAAGTTCTATGGAAAGAGCTATGATCTAAATCTTAACATGTGTCCTCGAGGTTATGACTGTTATGACAGTAGCGTATTGTATGCCACCAACAACGAAACTCGTGCAAAGAAGATACTACGACTCTTTTTTTTTTTCTTAATAATTATATTTTTAGCATAAACAGTTTTTCGTACATGCCTGTTATTTTACATAGTGTTCTTTGCGGTGCAGCTACTTTTCTTGTGTTGCGTCTTTACCGCCATCAACTCAAGTGTGCGGGCACTTGAGTTTTTTTAAAACTCTAGTTTGTAGAATACCTAGTTTTAAAATGAATTAATTTGCTGTTTCCTGTGTTCACGTAGTTTAATTTTACTCTTATTATTTTACTGTGTCATGTAAGTTCACCAAATAATGTAATAAAACAAGAACAATGGCAGTTACTATATTTATTATTCACAATATTAATCTAAATCTATAATAACTTCGTCTAGAAAAGTTGCCGGTAACAAGATGTCATTTTGGTGCCTTGCCCTACCCAAATACCATTTAACACTCATTATATGAGCATATGGGCCTATTGTTCTTCGTCCTGTTAGCCACGAACAGTAATAATTGCGGACCGACTCTCTTCCCATCGTTCTTGTATAATGTAGAAGTAATAATTATATTCGATTGGATACATCACGGGATTGAACACGGCTTCTCAAAAGCACTCCTTCATCATTGAGCCCGTATTGTGCTAGGTCGAGAATTATGGTTTCACATACTTCGATGCAGTAGATTCCATTTCTTATATGCTCGCTCAGGTAAGACCAGGCGAGCTTTATTTGATAGGTGCCTAGTGCTATTAGCACTAGATCCTCCTCGCTTACTACTGGGACTGCCAACGCTCGTACAGCTTCATCCGTAATAGTATGGAACGCTGCTCTCTGTCGATTGAGATTATTTTCCACAACGTAATCACCCAAACTATTTGGCTGATGAAGTCTTACTTGGATTTCTCTGATTATTTAGTTGGCATGTGGCGTGTTTGTCACAGGCTCTTTAAACGTGTTTGTTAGAGCGGCAGCAATTCATACATCTTCGAACATATGTATGAGGCAGTGCTCTGTTGAAATATTCTTGCCGTAATATTTTAAAATCACGTTTTAGGCGACCATTTATTACCTCCACAACCCATCTAATTATTGTCACCAGCCGGGATTTATTTGCATCTTCAGTGCTGAGTTGTGATTTGGCCCAACTCTTGGTGGCAGGCATGTGAGCATTATAACCATGCTCTTCTATATCTCCAAGAGAGTCCCTGAAACCTCTGTCTAAAATGAGTACGTCGCTAGCATGAAGTACTACATGTATTGGAGCTTCATTATGAATTGATCTCGACATAATCGTAGTATCTGATGTCGTTGCTGCGTGCGGTCCGGTAACATAAAAAATATATCCATCCATACAAACAATTAAATATGGCTTTAGAAGGTTACGAAACTTATGCAGACTATAAAACTGCTTTTGAAATAGAAAATTGCTGCTTTTTTTGTATGAATATATGTTTTTTGCCAACAGAATTTGTATTAAGTCGTCCTATTGTTTAACCGGACTTCCAAACATTCCCACTAAATAACAATGGGAGCCGTGCTATGCGATTATCGCCTTTAAGGTGAGCTTGAGGAACTTTGGCCCACTGTACCTTTATCTTGCGCACAAAAGTTGTTTATGTGTGAGTCTGGTAGTATGTAAGTGTGTAGGGCAGCAATAAAGGAGCGACGCGCGACGGCACCGACAGGTACCCGCACCGCACTGTACGCTTAATATATAGTAAAAAAAACCATAAACTAACTGTTGAAGCTAAAAATAATATTATTAAAAAAAGTTAAATTAAAATAATTCATGGTTAATTCCCTGCACGATTTTCGTTGTTGGTGTCATACAATAAAATAAAGCTATTGTTATGATCTTTAAAATGACATAATATGTCACATCTTGATACACCACTGGGGACGAACCGCCCATTCTCCTTTACATTAATTTACAGTTGGAATGTACATGTATTTCAACTACAATGTTAAGTTTGTATTTGGGATAAATTCATCCCAACTACGGAACCGTTCATTGTGCGGTGCGTCGTCCGACACGCACTTGGCTGGTTTTTTTAATGTATTTTGTGCAGCTACTCTCCAACATACAATGTTAATTCTCATTTCGGACTTCCACTAATTCGCCAATTGACTTAAACTTATTTCTGTTACAGATATTCCATCGCGGGACAATCCCTACCGCATTTAATACAATGGGCAATCGACAAACTCGGGATAGACCCAACAAGAGAGCCGAAGATACCCGAGCTACCCACGAACTTTGCCGAAAGCAGGCTACCAGAGCCAATCCGGTTAGAACTGGAGAAGATCGCACTGGTCAGCATTGATGGCATGGACAGACTGATCAGAGCACATGGACAGACGCTGAAGGACATGACCCAGTTGAGGAGCAACAGCTTCCCGAGGATTCCTGATGCTGTGATATGGCCGGAAACTCATGAACAGGTGAGGAAACAATGATGGTTTAAGAAAGCATCATTGACATGCAACTCTTTCTGCAGGTAGAAATAAACATACGCAAGAACATAGATTAACACTGTTGCTTTCAAATACACCCAAAATCATTCGTGATACCACTTTTAGCATTTTTAATGCAATAAAATTGTGTTTTCAGGGGGTCTTGTCGCTATACGCAGTTTCCAAACTTATTTTTTTTTGTGAATATTTAAAAACGTGAAAAAAAAAAAATAGCTTACCTTTTAAAACCAACGCATATATTAATAAATCTTGTTGAAATATCCATCAGATTTTATTTTTAACGGTTTATAACTCATCATCTGTTACGACGCCTCATTGAGGTGGATAACAATTAAAATTCTATTGTGTCTTGTTAATGACAGTTGAAAGGATAATGCTGTTTTTGCTAAGAAAAACCTACATTTAAAATGAGCCCTCCACGAGGGTTCCCGGCATCCCATATGCGACTAGGTGAACCCTCCAGGAGGGCTCCCGGCACAGAACGTGTAAAAAAAAAACCGAAAGTGTTAATCGACTTTCGTTGCTGACCGTGCTAAGGTAAATTTTGTAGCTCTTGCATTGTCAAAGTCAAAGTCAAATAATTTATTTCAATTAGGCACAAAAAGGCACTTTTGAACGTCAAAAACATAAAAACTTTTTACAAAAAAAAAAAACAACCGACTTCAGAAAAACACTACAAAGTGAAAAATAACTTTAATTGACTTTTTTTTTTTTGTTTTGAATTTTCGTTATTTGTCACCGACTTCCGAAATTAAAGTTATTTTTCACTTTGTAGTGTTTTACTCAAGTCGGTTGTTTTTTTTTTGTAAAAAGTTTTTATTTTTCACTTTTTAGTTGTGATACACCTACCCCACACAAATTCGAATACCAATACCTGCTATGTAAATAACAGTGACAGGAAGTTATCATATCATCCACATACTAAGTGACGAAAAAATACGTATTATTGAAGCTTACTCAAAAACTACCCAAGCAAAGTTAATAAAATTTATATGGGACCACCTCTGAAGTATGATCTACCAAACAAAAAAAGAATCATCAAAATCAATTCATAATTGACGGAGTAATCGCGTAACAAACATACAAAAAAAAAAAAAAACAACATACAATCGAATTGAGAACCTCCTCCTTTTGGAAGTCGGTTAAAAAATAGAATTGATTCTAGTCGCCCCTTCCAAAAGGTAGTTTTCGTATGGAGAAGAATGGGCAAGAAACTCCACCGTTACTCTTTTAAAATGTTTTACGAGGGTCATTCAATAAATACTTAGCCTACAAAAAGTAAACGAAAATTTTGGAAAAGTGGCAATTTATTTTTCAACATAGTCTCCTTTTAGTTCGATACACTTAGCCCAGCGATGCTCCAACTTTTTTAACCCGTCCGAAAAATAGTTTTTGTCAAACTCTGCAAAATAGGCCTCCGTGGCGGCGATGACCTCCTCATTCGATCCATATCTATTCCCGGCGAGTGATTTTTTCAGATTATGAAACAGAAAGAAGTCACAAGGGGCCAAATCTGGAGAATACGGTGGATGGGGCAGCAATTCGTAGCGTAATTCGACCAATTTGGCCATGGCAACGGCAGACGTGTGAACTGGTGCGTTGTCGTGGTGAAACAGCACTTTTTTCTTCGCCAGATGGGGTCGTTTTTAGGGTTCCGTTGCCAAATGGCAAAAAACGGAACCCTTATAGATTCGTCATGTCTGTCTGTCTGTCTGTCTGTCCGTCCGTATGTCACAGCCACTTTTTTCCGAAACTATAAGAGCTACGCTGTTGAAACTTGGTAAGTAGATGTATTCTGTGAACCGCATTAAGATTTTCACATAAAAATAGAAAAAAAACAAATCATTTTGGAGTTCCCCATACTTAGAACTGAAACACAAAAAAAAATTTTTCATCAATCCCATACGTGTGGGGTATTTATGGATAGGTCTTCAAAAATGATATTGAGGTTTCTAATATCATTTTTTTCTAAACTGAATAGTTTGCGCGAGAGACACTTCCAAAGTGGTAAAATGTGTGTCCCCCCCCTGTAACTTCTAAAATAAGAGAATGATAAAACTAAAAAAAATATATGATGTACATTACCATGTAAACTTCCACCGAAAATTGGTTTGAACGAGATCTAACAACTAGTTTTTTTTTAATACGTCATAAATCGTAAACCGCAATTTACCTTTCATTCAATGTTACTTGCTGCTACGGAACCCTTTATGGGCGAGTACGACTCGCACTTGGCCGGTTTTTTCTTTAATTCGGCGTCGAATCGGCCCAATAAATCGGCATAGTAAAGCCCTGTAATTGTTTTACCCTTCTCGAGGTAATCGATGTAGATCACACCTTGTGAATCCCAGAAAACGGTGGCCATAACTTTTCCGGCCGATTTTACAGTTTTCGCCTTCTTTGGAGCACGTTCCCCGGTCTGGATCCATTGTTTTGATTGCTCCTTGGTCTCTGGTGTGTACCAGTGGATCCAGGTTTCATCGACGGTCACAAAACGACGCAAAAACTCCGCTGGATTCCGCTTAAATAGCACCAAACGCGTCTCCGATGTGGTCTCACGGTTGCGCTTGTTTTCTGGTGTGAGTAAACGCGGCACCCATCGCGCCGACAGCTTTCTCATGCCGAGTTCCTCGTGAAGAATATGATGCACTGTTCCTTCTGAAATGCCTACAGTCTCAGCTAGCTCCCGAACCTTCAATCGGCGATCTGCCAATACGAGATCATGGATTTTTTTAATGTTTTCCTCCGTAGCAGCTGTTTTCGGTGCACCTGGACGTGGTTCATCAAAAACCGACGTACGGCCACGTGCAAACTCGTTGAACCAATTCTTGACGGTGGCCATCGATGGAGAAGAGTCACCGTACACAGCATCCAAGCGCTCTTTGATTTCGATGCGCGTTTTCCCTTCCAAAAATAGGAATCGAATCACCGAACGATATTGCTCTTTTTCCATTTTTGTAAAACCGATCGACACGTTCGCTTCCATAAGTTGTCAAATTAAAACAAATGAAGGGATTGGAATGAAAATTTGAAAAAATAAATAAAAAAGAATGTGCTACACTGTGTTAAAACTCTTTTGAAAGTACAGCGCCCTCTGGCGATGAGGCTAGGTACTTATTGAATGCACCTCGTACAATATTTTGTATACATTAATTATATAATTATATGTGAAGACGATGCACCTGGAATAATATTACTATACCACAATAGGTAAAAATAATTAAAAATGAAGCATGACAGAAAAAATAATAATTATGTAATGGATAATGGGAATAATGGAATAGGACGTTGTGTATGGATGTATGGTTCACATATTTACAAGCATTGTAAAAGTAGGTACCTATACGATATTCGTAAAAAAATTACAAGTGATACTAATTAGTCAGTGTGTGAGTAATAATCACAGAATGTAAAAAAATAATAATAATGTTATAATATTTAATTACACAATTAAATTAGCAACCAGTTTGATTTTGTCTAGACTCTAAATTGTCCTATGGAGCTAGACCAGCATGCTTCCAAGCATTCTTATCTAGAATATAGTCCTCTAATTTGTAATATGCTTGTTTACAAAGAGTACTTTTAATGTGAGTTTTAAATTTTCTTTCAGTTAACTGTAATATATCACAAGGTATTTTGTTGTAACATTTAACACAGTACCCCATAAAAGATGTTTGTACTTTTTATACAAAAAACGGTAAATTCAATGAGCTCTTCTCGTTATCTTGGTAAGAAGAAATATACAACAGATTTGGCAACCACGCATTTAATAACTCCATAAAATATTTGAAACGATTGCATCCGAGAATTTAACTGACCCTCAACAAGCCAGAAAATCTCTAATGTGGATTGCTGGAAATTCCTTCGCCTTTGTTGCAAACTCAAAGCATTTATTTAAAAATAAACCAATTACAGGCACTTTTGAATTGTGAAGGTCAGTCAGAAAGATGAAGCTAGTTGCCCATTCCAAAGCGTAGTAGGTAGTAGGTACCTATCTATGGAGAAGAACGGGCAGGAAATTCCACGGACACTATTAAGTCAAAATATGTCAGGTCCTAAGTACTTACATCTTGCTAAAACCATTACATAATGTAGCAAAGGACCTTGTGCTGATCGTACCCATCTAACAGCAATCATATTTCGTAACTGTGTCATTGAAATTTTTGCATATTTATCACCTTTCAATGTCAATATATATAATATTATATAATAAGTTTATGTCAATAATTGTTTACAGTGATACAAATGGCTCAAAGGATATATTTTTAAATTAATTAGAGCCGAACACATTATTACATTGGAGCCGAATTATGAAAAGCCTGTACTTCGGCTATCAGCGCCAAACCCCTCAAATAATAAAACACTTAAAAATAGCCATCGAATAGAGATTATAACATTTTTTAGATTGAAAAAAAAATGTGATGATAAATAAAATACGACCGTAGCAATTAACATTGTCAGATCTACATTTTTGAGATTTTTATTTTATTGCAATAAAGGTCTCTGCAGGGGCATTTTTATAATAAATTCTAAAAAAATGCAATAAAATAAAAATCGCAAAAATGTAGATCCAATGTTTGTCGGATCTACATTTTTGCGATTTTTTTTTATTTCATCAAATCTTTGCGGGGGCATTTTTATAATTTATTCTAAGACCTTTTATAATAATAAAATAAAAATTGCTACGGTCGTTTAGTTCGATACAATAAAATAACAAGGTATTATAATATCAAATTGAAGGAATTAATTTCACATCGCGACCTATGAAGGTCAAACATCCAACTATTTATATTTATGGTTCTGTTTATCTATGTTCTATGATATGACACGTTAATTGCAAATGGTTAATTAAGGTCAATTTTGTCGTAACGCGTGTGTTTAAAAGTAGGCCATCGCATTTTGCCTATCCCTCAGAGTCTGTGCTATAGGCAAAACACTTTAATAAAAAGTAGAATAGAATAGAATATATTTATTTGCTTTAAAACATGGTAATATAGTTACGATCTTACATGTTTCGCCATGGACTGGCATACAAATATTTAAACATGTTAAATGTATAGGTAAATTTTATACAACACATTTTTTTTTTTTTTGTTAATTATTGTCATAATATGTCTAATAACATTGGTTATTACGGTTTCGTATCAATTTAAACACTTAACAATAATTATATATTTAAAGTAATATTATTAAAACTCATTGTTTTATCTTAAATTTATGTTACTTTTTTATCAAAAAAATCTTTTATACTATAAAAACAATTGCCAATAAGCCGTAGCTGTGTGTACGTACGTAAGTGCGATCACACGTCTCACGTAATATAAATAAAACACACCTTCCAATATATAAACAAAAGGATAATAAACGTATTATTGAAATCCTCAGAATGGCCTTTCCTTTGGTGTCCCCCTTTAACGCTAACAGGCTATATAGGCATTCATATAAGTAACTCTCTTTTGCCCGCGACTTCGCCTGCGGAGTTTCGGAAATTATGCTTCAGTTAGGAACGTATTACCAAGATAAAAAGTAATTGACTTTACCCAGATCTTGGTCTTAGAGTCTTGCCACGCTAAGTCTGCATAAGTTAAAAAACGGTGGAATTTGAAAATCTATAGACGGCAACACCATCCTGTCCTACGAAAAAAAGAATATGATACTTTGTTTGTCTTTTTGTTTTTGATAGGTTACTTTGTTAACCGACTTCCAAAAAGGAGGAGGTTATATGTTCGTCGCGTATGTTTGTTTTTTTTTTTTATGTATGTCCACCGATTTCTCCGTCAATTGTGGACCGATTTTGAAATTTTTTTTTTTTTGTTTGAAAGAGTGTGCTCTCGAATTGGTCCCATATAAATTTTATTAACTTTGCTTGGATAGTTTTTGAGTTAGCTACAAAATACGTTTTTTTTTCCGACTTAGTATGTAGATGATATGATAAGTTTCTGTCACTGGTAGCAGGTAGTGGTATTCGAACGTATGTGGGGTAGGTACCACAACTAAAAAGTGAAAAATAAAAACTTTTTACAAAAAAAAACAACCGACCTCCAAAAAAACACTACAAAGTGAAAAATAACTTTAATTTCGGAAGTCGGTGGCAAAAAACGAAAATACAAAACCCAAGACACCGACTTCCGAAATTAAAGTTATTTTTCACTTTGTAGTGTTTTTTTGGAGGTCGGTTGTTTTTTTATATTCTGATTTGTTCCTGGTAAAGAATAGTCACTTTAGCACGATGCAGTATGGATTTGATACAGTTTTGTCATCGTGTGGAGGTAGAGCATAGGTACGACATAGTCTATTACACATAATCTACTATGCAAAAATCAAAAGGCAATATATCAAAATCTTTAGATCTACTTACAACCCCGAAACTGACATAACTGACTGATGTAAAACTATACCATATATAAAACTTTTTGGGGTTAGGTACCCATTTATTCCATTGCAGACTTAGTGTGGCCCAGACTCTACCTGTGTGCCATATTTCATGGAAATCCGCCCAGCTGCTACTTTCGCAATTATAATACAGTGTGATTCTTCATAATGTGCACATATCGTAATGAGGGAATCTATGCTTAATTTTAACGACAGAAAAAATATCCATCCGCATCCTCAATAAGGAATTTTCTAATATCCATATCCTCATCCGCATCCTAAAACCTGATTATATCGATAGCCTCATCCGCATCCTCATCCATTATACGACATCCGTTACAACCCTGTAATAGAGAACATATAGGCTAAGTAATTAGATTACTTCAAAAACCTTTTCCTAGGTCATTTGATATGTCCTTCACGACTCTGTGCGAGGTGCTAAGTAATACATAAAGATGTTGTGTCAAGGCGATTAGTATGATACTGTAAATCATGATGTTTCAGCTTGCGTCGACACCAGTATCGATCAGTATGTTGTTAGGAAATAGGATATTGTAATCACATGCCAATGTCATCGTTGTTTGATTTTGTCAAGGTATAAATGTTTATGGAGGATTACACAGTGTATATAAGGCCTTAAACAGGGTGAAATTTAATTCATGGGTCAAAGTTGTTCATAATGATCAGTAAAAGGATGCCCATGAATTCAATTTCACTTTGTATAAAGTCAAAGTCGAAGTCAAATCATTTATTTCAAATAGGCCCATGTATGGCACTTTTGAACGTCAAAAATTACAAAATAATAAAATTGATTCTAGTCGCCCCTTCCAAAAGGTAGTTTTCGTATGGAGAAGAATGGGCAAGAAACTCCACCGCTCTCTCTCTCTCTTTTAAAATGTTTTACAATATTGTTTGTATATGTACGTACATTTGTTAAATAATTATTATATGTGAAGACGATGCACCTAGAATAAAATTACTATACCACAATAGGTAAAAAGAATTAAAAATGAAGCAACGATAGATAATTTAATTTGTGATAGATACATGGTTCTCACATATTTACAAACATTGTAAAAGTAGACGATTTTCCTAAAATTTTACAATTAATAAGTCAGTGTGTAAGGAAGTAATCACAGAATGTAAAATCAATGTCATAAAAACACAAAGTAATAAATTTTACAATTAAATTAGCAACCAGTTTGATTTTGTCTTGATTCTAAATTGTCCTATGGAGCAGGACCAGCATGTTTCCAAGCACTCTTATCTTGGATATAATCCTCTAATTTGTAATATGCTTGTTTACAAAGTGTACTTTTTATATGAGTTTTAAATTTTGTTTCATTTAATTGCAATATGTCACAAGGTATTTTGTTGTAACATTTAACACAGTACCCCATAAAAGATGTATGTACTTTAGATAACCTGAAAAATGGTTGATCTAGTTTATCTTTATTTCTAGTATTAAAATTATGTCTATCACTTATTTTATTATTATTATATACATATATTTGGCGTCTGCAGCTAATGCCAACCTCTGACTGTGACTTGTCATCATTATTGTCATCATTGGTAGCCTTCCATCAACTTTTGAAAAGATCTTCTCCCTCTTGTGCCTTGGTCTATGTCTTGGTCTATCCTTGGTCTATGCGAGTCTTATCTAGTACTTACCTGCAGTCCTCTATAGGTCTTTCATCCATCTAACTATTGGTTTGCCAAAACTCTACCTACCGTGTCTCGGCAGATATTCAGTTAGGACTCTGCTCAACTTACTTGTAAGTATGAAGCCCGCACTTTTCAGTAATATAATAATAATGTTTAAAAATGGTAAAATGTTTCCAGGTTGAAGAAATTGTATCATGCGCTACCCGCCACAACTTCGTGATCATCCCGTTCGGTGGAGGCACTTCTGTGTCGGGCGCTGTCACCTGCCCCGAGAAGGAGACCAGACCGATCCTTGTTCTCGACACCAGCGACTTGAACTCCATCCTGTGGCTGGATAAGGAACAACTGCTGGCTAGAGTGCAGGTAAACTTTTACTTCTGACTATGATTTTTGACGTGACAACGTCTTATAAATCGATGAACGCCGGCTGCACGCACGAAAAAGTGTTACGTTCCTCCTGAGCCGAGCGTGCAAGCGAGAGCGCGGAACAAGCGATAGAGAGGCATGATCGGCCTAAGCGTTCGGCTTGTGACATTATCATGTAAAATTATCGTCCGTAAACCGACTTTACAGAAAACCAATTTTTTCCAAGATGGTGCCGATAATTTTTTACCAAAGAGTAGTTAACAAAAGAGCCTCCTCTAATAATTTTACTTAAATCAGACCTAAAAACACTTTAGCTTAGTTAGTCAGCCGGGTTTTGCTACGAACATACTGCAGTAAGTACCCTAATTGCGTAGCACACGATCAATCACAATCTGAATCATTTTGAGGATATTGCTAATTCATTGCTTCATATCTTCGAAAAATTTGTCTGCTCAACAACGTAAATAACGCAATGAATGTTGTTGAGCTGTCAAAATGAAACAGATTGTAATTGATTGTGTGTTACGCAATTAGGGTGCTGGCTCATCTTTTCACCATTATATTCATCGAGCTATTTTTTTCTGCGACAAAAGAGAAAGAGCAAGTTCTTGGTTACCTTAACTCTATGGATACCTAAGTTTATCTGAAATAAATGAATAATATTAAGTAATAATATTAGAACTTAACTTCACGAAACTTTTTCCAATAATATCGCGGAAGTAAGCCAGCGTTTTACGGTTAAATTGCCTTCTACATATTGCATATAGCGAAGGCATACCAAAATAGGTTACATTATGGTAAACAGTTCTATTGAACACACATTCAGGCGCTTCATCCTTACATTTTATTATATAGAATGTATAAAAAAACAAAGTTCCCCGCCGTGTCTGTCTATCTGAATGAAAGAAAGAAAGAAAGAAAGAAAATTGCGTTTATTGGCATTAAAACAGAAAAATACACCTTAAAACTATAAAAACAGAAAACAATGATTATAATGCCAAAAGGGCCTCAGCTCAGCATAATCTGCCTGTCTGAACTCGATAAACTCAAAAATTACCAAACGAATTTTTAAACGGTTTACACCAATGGACGGAGTGACTGATGAGAAACGTTTAGGTGTAAAGTTTTTGTGTAAATTGGCTGAAATATTGTTGAAGATGTCGGAAAAAATCATGCCGACTGGCGTGTGCCGCGTTAACCGTAAAGATACGTGAAATTAATGTTCTACAGGATTGTACATCTTAAAAAGTTTAACGAAAAAGTCCGCGATAGTATAATTGTCTATTTTCTAACGATGACCCACAGTAACCATTTTTAACTTTCAGAATTTGTCTCGGCTACTAGGTATGCGATCATTGTTTCGCTTCCTTTTAATTCCGGTAGTACGTTAATCCCATGGGATATTTTCCGTCATCCAAGCGGGCGAAGCCGTAGGCGAAAGCTAGTATCACGATAAGTTTTTAAATATTAATAGGTATTACCAACCAATGCCTAAACTCAATTGTATTCTTACGAGCGACCTGCCCCTTCCTTTTATTTTATTTTTGGATCGGAAATTATCAAATAACTTCTCCTGCTCTAGACAGAGCGGGAGGGCGTGTCAGACTCTTACTGACTAAAACCCACCCGTGTTCCTTCAGTTGCCATGTTGCTGGGGGCCACGATCTCCCTTTCGGACTTCTTCGCAACCCCGGCAGGCATCGGCCCTAGCGCTCCCCGTCAGTTCTGCTGACATCTCTTTGAGGCGCGTGTGGAACACAACGCGCCGTTGACCCGGGCTTTGTCCTTATCGGACGTGCGACCCGCCCCTGCATCGCACTTGACAAAACATCGAGATTTCTTTAATATTTATAATAGTCTGACTTAAACCCTCGGAAAGAAATAAATGATAGTAAAAACCGTATTAAAATCCATCTTGGAGTTTAGAAGATCTAAGCAATCACACAGACAGACACGAAAAGAGATTTTGTTTTATACATTGTTTTATAGATTTATTATTTATTGATTATAGATATATCTTTGTGTCCCATTCCAGGCTGGCATAGTGGGCCAGGACTTGGAACGTGAGATGCGCGCGCGCGGCTACACAGTGGGCCACGAGCCCGACTCGTACGAGTTCTCAACCCTGGGCGGATGGGTGGCCACGCGAGCCAGCGGCATGAAGAAGAACACCTACGGGAACATTGAGGATCTCATTGTTAACACCAAGGTAAGTGCTCGACAGTTTATATTAGACCAGCGCCAGAAGTTTCTCTTGAATAAATGGAAGATCGTTAAGTCATAATTTTAGCATTGAAAATGCTATTTCGATCGTTTCAGTAGGGTACTTCTTACCCGTTTTCAAGAAATGTGCAACCCCCGGCTAGCGTCCTCAATTTTATTAAGATAGAGATATAAAAAATGGTATCAAAGATGCGTTACTGAAAGAGCTTAATACAGCAAAAAATATATTTGTAAAATGTTTTTATTTTTGACAATTTCTTTGGGACTGTTTTCAAAGAATCTTAAACTTCTTAAAATGAAAAGACATCGAAAAAAAAATATCCTGTTGAATTTAAAGGGCATCAAAAATACCATTCAAATTGCGATAGGATTATAATTAAAGGTAGATGTTTACCCCTTAAGGAGACACCACTGATTTTTAAGTGCCTTTATGAAATAAAGTCATTTTCATTGCGCCGGACGGTCATGGCCATGAGTCCTGTGGATTTTTTGAAGTTGGGTTGGGATCAATGAGGCTCTCACTGTGCTATGGATCGGTAATCGAAAACACAGTGATGAATTCTATACAAATGGTAAATCGGAATCGCCAACATGTGCTATGCAAGCTAGTGCCCAAAGCAGTAGGTACAGGTAATAGCAAAATGCAAACTTGAATTCGTTAGCCGTACCTATACTCCATTTGAAATAAGATTAGACAATTAAACAAACCTTTTTTACAGTCCGTTCAACCGATTTTGAGTTCTATTCCGCAGGCATAAGGATGGCATTAAAAGCAAAAAAGTGGTTACAATGCCAGCTGTTTACTGCAGCTGCCATTTGTCATGCCACCAACGCAATAGAAGTCAAAATCGGTTAAACGGACTGTAAAAAGGTTTATATAAATGTCTAATCTTATTTCAAATGGAGTTATAGATGAAATTAATTTTCTACAGTAGTCGATTCTTTTCTGCAAAATGCGTCCCAATTTAAGCGACTAAAAAGAAGGAGCTTACACAATATGGTATTATTTTTGGGCTGGCTGGATTTCATTCAATTGTTTCTTGCAGTGTTCTAGAAAGTATTATTATTATAGGTGGTAACCGGTCGCGGGGTGATCGAGAAGAGTTGTCGTGTTCCACGCATGTCGTGCGGGCCCGACTGGGAACATGTCATCATGGGCTCTGAGGGTTGCTTCGGAGTTGTTACTGAGGTAAGATAAATGCAACAGATAAAAGATTAAATTAACCTAATACTTAACCTACATAGTATTGCGCAGACGCCTGCTTGATTAAAATAGCAACGTCACCGTTACATAAAATTACCAAGCAAAAACTAAAAGGCGCCACTGATATTTAGATAATGGCGCCGATTCCCTTGTTCACAAACTAAACTAAATTTAAGTTCAGTGCATCTTTTTCTTTTTATTTCATTAAGAAAAGGGCAGAAGATAAATTTTAGTTTAGTCCTGTCAAATTAATCAGCGCTTGACGTAAATTGACGTAATTTTAGTAGGCAAGTTTTTAATCACGTCTTAACTTGTATGGAGTAGTGACAGGCGCTGATTAATTTGACAAGACTAAACTAAAAGTTTAGTTTGTGAACAAGGGAATCGGCACCATTGTAAAATTGTTAACTAAAATATCCCCCTTTCTCTTTAATATACTATAGTTAAATGTAAATTTCAGGTAACAATAAAGATCCGTCCGCTCCCTCCGGTGGTACGCTACGGCTCCCTCGTGTTCCCGGACTGGGAGAGCGGGTTTCACTTCGAGCGAGAGGTTGCTAGGCAACGGCTGCAACCCTCCAGCATACGGCTCATGGATAATGAACAGGTAACTAGAATAATCTCACTGAAGTTTTAGAAAATGTTATAAAATTAAGAGAACCGTTTACCCTGCAGTGGGAACAGGAAGTAATGGGACTATGACTATTTACCTACTGACTGGTAAATCAACGTAAAAAGTAGTTTAGAAGAGCCTCAAAAAAGGTTATTTAGAAAGTATACAACAAGCCAACATAGAAAAGCCGTTTTGCTAGCGCCTACATAAATCTAAACTTTGACGTTTCACTAAGTCGTTGCGCTGCATATTGCTCGAACTATTAGACTAGGAATCAGATTTTTATTTTTGCCCCAATATATTACAAACTTATATCTAGCTCTCTATATAATAAATAATAATCTATGAAAATATTACACCTTTTATTATTACCTCTTTATAAATCAGGTACTTCTTCATCTTAATCTAAAAAAAAAACAGCGGCGCTCCAGGAGTGCCGACAGAAGTGAAAACTTGAACAATTTTATTGTGCAGGAAATACTTTTAATAAGGTGTCGGTAACGGTGTCGCGATATCAATTGTTTTTTCCCATCTCAAAAATGCCCAACGCGCCTAAAGAAGGTTTCACTTAAAAAAAACTAGCTTTCTGCACCGCGGCACAGATAATATAATACCGCGGCTATCTATTGGACACAACAATAAGCCACTGCCCAGGTATCTGAGGTGTCTCATTCCATCCTGATGTATCTATCTTGTAGGGTTGAGACAATATGTCTCTAGTCTCCACCAAGACTTATGGCAAGCTTTATTTTTGTAACTTTATTTATAAGTAACACTTTTTCTTTTGCCGACAGTTCCGCTTCGGCCAAGCCCTGAAAACTGAAACCACCTGGGGGGGCGTACTCCTCGAAGGCCTGAAACGCCTCTACATCACCAAGATCAAGGGCTTTGACCCTGCCAAGCTCTGCGTGGTGACCCTTCTCATGGAGGGATCAGCAGAGGAGGTGTCAGACAGGGAGACGAAGCTGAACAATATCGCCGCTCAGTTCGGAGGCATCCCTGCCGGCGCCACCAACGGAGAGAATGGATATACGCTGACGTTTGTCATTGCTTATCTTAGGGTAAGTAATCACTAAAGTATAGTACTGGGTGTAATTCTGAAAAAACGAACAAGAAAAATACTGTCACTACATATTTAAAGCGCTATAAGGTTCTTTTGACGTGATATTGGTGCTGATTCCCTTGTTCACAAACTAAACTAAATTTAAGTTCAGTGCATCTTTTTCTTTCTATTTCATTAAGAAAAGGACAGAAGGTAAATTTTAGTTTAGTCCTGTCAAATTAATCATCGTCTGTCACTCTCCATACAAGTTTAGACGTGATTAAAAACTTGCCAACTAAAATTACGTCAATTTACGTCAAGCGCTGATTAATTTGACAGGACTAAACTAAAATTTATATTCTGTCCTTTTCTTAATGAAATAGAAAGAAAAAGATGCACTGAACTTAAATTTAGTTTAGTTTGTGAACAAGGGAATCGGCACCATTGTCTTATAAACAGAGGTCGGAATTAGGTAGAGTTATTTATGTACTTACACTGATTTCATACAACGAAAGAATAAAGTGGATATGCCCTAAATCCCGGGATTCATTTTGAAGAGCAGAAAAATCCCGTGATCTATTAAATAAAAAGTTATTTACTTTTACACAATTTATAGCAAAATCTCACGAGTCTAGGTTAGAAGCAAAAGTATTTTCGTATTTATAAAAAAAGTACTTATAAGTATGAGAATTTGCTTAAGACTATTAATAATTTGTATTGTGAATTTAATACTAATAAAAATTGTATATTAATTATATTTGTTTCATTTGTCTTATCTATCTCTGAGGTTTTTAATATTATTTATTTGTAATATTGTTAGTCACACGGGATTGTCTATTAGCAATCCCGGGAAGGTCCATATTAATATCAACATTTCGATGCAAGTACATACATAACTCTACCTAATTCCGACCTCTGCTTATAAATCGATGAACGCCGGCTGCACGCACGAAAAAGTGTCACGTTCCGCCTGAGCCGAGCGTACAAGCGAGAGCGCGGAACAAGCGATAGAGAGGCACGATCGGCCTAAGCGTTCGGCTTGTGACGTTATCACGTAAAATTATCGTCTGTAAACCGACTTTACAGACAACCAAATTTTAATTAAAAACATTTCACAAAATAATTGCACAACAGTGCCCCCTTATTGTCAACGTCATTGGAGTGCCACAAGATCCTTGTAACAGTGTAAAGTGCAGCCCACACAAGAAACGAAGCTAAGTTCATTTAGCTTTCCTCCGCGTCTTTTCATACTTCCGTTTTCATCTAGCTTAGTATCGGGGAAGAAAGCTAAAAGAACTTAGCTTCATTTCGCTTCGTTCCCAGTGTGGCCTGCGCTTAAGAATGCGGCGACGCATGAATTGTCCATACAAACGTAGTACATAAATCATTTGCAATTTGAGCATATTTCCACCATATTATGTTGATATTCGGATTGAGACAGTATTTATCTAGGCTCCTACGTCTTTTTATTTCCAAAAACTTACCTTTAAATGAAGTGTAAGCGAATTGCATTTCGTACATTTTTACAGCGTAAATGACATGTTTCCATATTGTTTTTTCTGTATTACAAACAACAATATTTGTAATATTGTTTCCGCAGAAGCACATTTTATGTTATCAAGTTACAAATTATCGAAATACATTAAGTTTTCATTCATAATTTTTTGTATTACGGAACACATCCAAATTTATCATAAATTTTCGAAAGCTAGTAGTGCTATCGCGTCAAGCAATAATTGTCAATGTGTGCGTGGTAGTATTGCTCACTGTAGGTGTATGTCGCTCCGACAGGCACTCACACTAGCGCAACGTGCTTGGAATTGAATTTTGCAAAAATCTCGATTTGTAGTTGCGAGCCGTGTCGCAGGCCTCTTAACCCCTATAAAATGCAGCAATCCGAACTGTCCCGATGACGGCGGCACTGTCGGTAATAAAAAAATTGCAGACTTTGTCAAATCTTATAGTAATTTCGTCAGTTCCAACTTCAAGTCAGATAACTAAGCTGCACTTTGGTATTGTAGGTACTGTGCGTAAATATGATCAAGAGATCAAGATGATGGTATACAAAGCCTAGATTTTTTTATATGTGCCATATTTTCGAACCCCTTTATGTTAGCGTTTTGCCCCTCCATTTTACGCTTTTAGGAGTTGATTTAAAATAAAGTACATATCCTTCCCCATGGTTCAAGCTATTTCTCAACCATATTACGTCAAAATCGATTAAGCGGTTTATCTGTAAATCGTACAGGCGCCAGCACATCAAACTACCCGAAACTGTCAAATTTTCCCAATCAACTTTGAACCTTAGACATCAGCGATAAAGTTGAAAATCTATTAAATAAATTTGACAGATTGTAGTAGCTTGATGTGCTGACGTCTGTACCTAAACAAACTAAGGCCGCATTCCGAGTTACGCTAAAAGTGATAATATCGCGAATCCGACCAAAGTCCAAAGTCACAATTATAACTCAATAACCCTTGTATTTTGTAACTATTAAATTTGGTCGGATTAGCGATATTATCACTTTTATCGTAACTCGGAATGCGGCCTAAGATACTTTCGCATATAATGTAGGTACAAGAAAATATGGAATTATATAAATTAAATACTACCTATACTATTGAATTGTTTTAATACAAGTTGTGGTTTAATGATTTAATTTTAAATGCAAATAAATGAAACGACTTAGAAGTTTATTTTCCTGTTCGGTTATAGGTACTCTTATCATTTATTAACTCCACATTTGACTAAGTAGGTATGTGTAACGCGCACGTAGGCCCATGACTGCTTGCCTTTATCAATTTCACACAATGAACAAAAACCACAAGGTATAACTTGAACTGTGTATGTCTGTGACTAACCCCTCAAATATTGAGCAGTTTTAGGCAAATATTATACCTACACGAAAAAAAAATAACCAGTGCGCAAACTTAAACACGTGACTTAACTCATCATTATGAACAACTTTTACTATGGGACCAAACCTGAAATCGCGAAAAAAACATCAGTTGTTCCCTATATTTTGACGAGTTATGCGAACATAAATGTAGGGAACAACTGATTTTTTTTTTCTCGATTTCAGGTTAAGGGAGATAGGTACCTACTGACTAATAATGACCCCATGATCATAATATTACGACTTAAAATAAAACTTGAGTTAAAAGTACCTATGATCAATTGATCAGTCTGAAACAACTTTTTAACCGACTTCCAAAAGGAGGAGGTTCTCAATTCGACTGTATGTTTTTTTTTTTTTTTTGTTTGTTTCGCGATTACTCCGCCAATTATGATTTGATTTTAATGATTCTTTTTTGTTTGGTAGGTCATACTTCAGAAGTGGTCCCATAAAGATTTTATTAACTTTGCTTGGGTAGTTTTTGAGTTAGCTTCAATAATACGTATTTTTTCCCGCTTAGTATGTGGATGATATGATAAGTTCCTGCCACTGTTATTTAGGTACCGTGAAACCTGGCAACTTTGCCACTTTACGGTGGGTAAAAAAGTTTGAAAAAGTTTTTCTTAAAAAAAATCTATGATGTTATAAAAAGCAACCAATGAGATATGTAGTAAATTTCATGCATTATTGAAACACAATCTTATATCTATTGTTTTCTCATTCTATAGTGATATTTTAGTCCAAAACCTTTTATGGCAAAGTCAACTATCACTTGTGGTAAAATTGCCATTCCAAAATTTAGGTTTTTTTTTAAAGAGTTACCATATAAAATCACAGTCATCATTACCGCATGCTTGGTCACAGTAAAAATATACTACAGTTGTATAATATTTTACACTGGTAATTGATTTTCCAAAATGTGGCAAATTCACCCGCCTTGTTTCAATTTTTTCAAATTAAATAGAAATAGCTGTCAGGGTTGCATCAGAAAAATTAGGGGTAGGTAAGTAGGAAAAAAACTAAATAACAATATTTTAGTTTCTATTTTGTGACAGCTCTAGCCTCTAAAAAAATATGGCAAAGTCGACATTACTAAAACTTTGCATTGGGTTGGTATATTTGCCAACAGTGATTTCTTAGGTTAAATTGGTTAAAGAGACGTAAATTATCATGGTTTTAATTAGAGAATACCATTAAGAACGTGGTATTAAAGTTTGACTTATCTACACAAAGTATATCCCACTTATTTTCATTAAAGTTTTGGAGCTCAAAGTCACTCACAGTTAGCGCGGGAAAAAAGTAACCGCCAAAAAATGACAGTTCTATGAGAGCTGGGTTGTATTATATAATAAAATGTTGCCAATCAAATATTCTAATTTGATTTAAGGGTATTACAAACGTTAAAAAAACTACAGTTTTGTCGTAACAAATTATTTTGCCTCGTAAGCCGGTATATGGCAAATTAAACAACCTTTGGCAAAGTTGCCAGGTTTCACGGTACATATCAGGTAGCGGTTATTGAATTTGTATGGGGTACCACAACTAAAAAGTGAAACAAAAACATTTAAAAAAAACAACCGACCTCCAAAAAACACTACAACAAAGTGAAAAATAACTTTAATTTCGGAAGTCGGTGGCAAACAACGAAAATTCAAAACCAAAGACACCAACTTCCGAAATTTAAGTTATTTTTCACTTTGTAGTGTTTTTTTTTTGGAATTCGAATGTTTTTTTTTTAAGTAAAAGTTTTTTTCATTGACAATATTTTTTCCTCGAAAGTTGGAAACTTACTCGTAAGTAGGTAGGTACCCACTCCGTTCTTATTGAACTCTAGTAGATACAGGTGCATACCATAATCTGCATTAAGTAACTACGGAATAAATAACACTAATTGCCCGCGCTCAGTCAGGCCCGCCGGGAACGGACGTGCAGGGCGTGCACCCCACAAGGGCAGCACTTTCGACGAGGCGGTAAACGGAAATCTTATTGAACACATTCTCATAATTTGCATCTAATTGTTTTTATTACTTCTTAACAACGACATCTATTGATTGATCTCACATGGAAAATAAACGCCAACGTTTTTGTAGCCTGTTCGAACCACTTAGATAGGTAATTCTAAGAGGATATTCTGGGTATTCCCCTGTTATGATAGTTTTACGTAGGTACAATAAGTACCTAAGAATAGCTAGGGGAATCCCTGTGTCTCCGCCACTCGCCTGTGCGAAATATTCATTGAATTGAAATACATTCTTTCGTTTACTTGTTTTCACGAAAGAAAGAAAACTGATGAAATTTGACCATCCCCCCCCCCTCCCCATCTTATCTCCGAAACGACAAAGCCTAAAATTGTAAAAAAAAACACAGAAAATACTTCTATACTTATACATAAATATTAAAAACCTTTATGAAGTATAATATGATCTTAAAACAACATGTTAAATCTCCCAATATTGTGTGTACAAACTTACCTACATTTTAAAATTGAAATTTAGGTATGGGAGAACCTAATAAAAAACCATCAAGACGTAGCGCTGCACGCTGCGAATAATACAGTGAAACATGCCAAAACTACACCTCCGCTCTGTGAATACACGCTCATACGCACACATTTACAACTATTAACAATCAAACTACACCTCACTAAGTGCACACATGTTTACGAAACCGGCTTCACGTCACTGTTGACAGCGTTATGTCTTGGTTTTTTTATTTGGTCTGAGGGGAGAACATGTTTTTCAACTAGTGTTCTTTTTGCTTCAATTCATCCCAACTACAGAAACCCTTAATTTTGCGTGGTCCGATTTTCCATACAAAGTTTGACAGGCACTAGAGATTTCAACATGTTTTGTTGTGATGTTTTGCCAGTGTGAACGCAAAGTAAGCTTTTTTTGTATAATGTTTTGAAAAAACATGCGCAGGAGACCCGGCTTTATTTTGACGTCAAAAAAATCCTGTTTCTCAGCCTAATTTACAAAAACCAATTGACCAATCAAAACTTTTTGATTTTGATCTGTTAATTTATACTAAATATACATTATTTGTTTAGGACGTAGCAATAGAGTACGACGTGGTAGCGGAGTCTTTCGAGACATCAGTACCCTGGGACCGCACCCTGGCCCTCTGTGCTAATGTGAAGCAACGCATTCGGGACGAGTGCGACAAGCGAGGCATCAACAAGTTCATCATATCATATCGATTGACACAGACGTGAGTATAAGAAACATTTTCAATACCTACAAGTCTTAGAACATTACTGTGCGTTTGCACTGGCTAAACATTCACAACAAAACATCTTGGAATGTCTATTTTCTGTCAATTTTCCATACAATGTTCGACAGGAACTAGAGACTTCAACATGTTTGTTTGTGATGTGCCAGTGCAAACGCACAGTTACAATACATTTATAACGCACCTAGGGTTACCATTTAGAAATTTGTAAAGTCCTAACAAAAAGCCTGACATTTCAATAAAAGTTCGGACATTTTAGTCACAAAATCCAATTATTGTTTGATCTCGTTAAGTTGATTGTTAAAGAAGATTTGTATTTTGTTTTTAGATGAATGAGAAGTTAAAGACTTATTTGGTATTACTTAAAATAAGTTTTATTACAGATTGTGCAATCCACGAAGACGCGCCCCACTCCGCGATTACTATACTGTAAGCTGTATTTTAGTACGGAGCGGAGCGGAGTGGGGCGCGTCTTCGTAGATTGCACTATCTATACTCGTATTCCATCTAAGCCAAAAAATCCGGACAAATTAAAAAGCCGGACAAAGTCCGGACAAAATTCTAGAAGTCCGGACATATATTATCCGGATGGATGGTAACCCTATTCGCACCTGTAGTGTAGACAGGTGAACAAGTACACCCACATTTCCCCAGATATGTACAGACGCCAGCACATTAAGCTACCCGAAACTGTCAAATTTTCCCAATCAACTTTGAACCTTAGACATCAGCGATAAAGTTGAAAAACTATTATATAAATTTGACAGATTGTAGTAGCTTGATGTGCTGCCGTCTGTACCTAATAGGGATTAGGGATAGGTCAGTGTTGCCAGATTTTTTTTTGCCAAGTCGGAACTCTGAAACTTTTTGAGTGAAAAAGCGGGATTCTTTCGTTTATAATCAGAAGTTTTTAAATATTTATCTTGTTATTTGAGTTTTAAGTTACGTTTACGTGACAATAGATAGCAAAAATAGCCATGGAAAATGAATTTTAATATAAATATGATATTTTAAATCAGATTTACCCTATCGTTAGGTAGTCGAGTCTTCTTAGTCTTCTGAATAAAAAAAAAATAAAAAGCAAAAATGAAAGTCAAAAAAATATTTATTCATTAGAAAAATTTGGTGTTTTAAATAATATAATCTAAGGAGCTAGTGAGATTACGCGCCGGGTCGCACGCACGGTCGAGTTATTCCCGAAAAGCGGGACTGAACCTGTCCCGCGCGGGATATTTAATTTTGATCTAAAAATCGGGACGTCCCGCCAACATCGGGACGTCTGGCAACGTTGGCATAAGTACTGTCAAGCATAATGTAATTTGTAAGCTTTTTAACTACTAGGTACTGATGAAATAACCCAATGACACATACGAGAGACAAACAGCCATTAGTGTTTTAATCTAAAAAGCCTACTTCTTTCATATTACATTATTATTTTCCCAGTTTGCACAAACATGAAACCACAATTTTGTTTTTTTGCGGTATTTTCATTCATTATCGAATGTTTTTCAGGTATGACGCAGGCTGCTGTATTTATTTCTACTTCGGTCACAATATTGGGAATTGCACGGACCCCGTATCTGTTTATGAAGAAATCGAAGAGGCTGCACGGGACGAAATCATTGCCTGTGGCGGTAAGACTATTTTTTATTATTTACTGTCAAGTTGGCATCATTGATTTCTATATACGACGAAGTCAATTGAGTGCATCTTGAGTATATTGACAGGCGGAAGTTGTTGTTGAACATTTTGTGAAATTGTATTGAAAAACAAGGTGGCAGCATTAGTTCTGATTTTTGCCACTCGCCAAAAGAACCTTTTAGCGCTATAAATTGTTCGAGTAAACGCTTGAGAGATACTGTGACCATTTTATTATTTTTAGGGTTCCGTACGTCCGAATGAAAAACGGAACCCTTATAGGATCACTCGTGTGTCTGTCTATCTGTCCGTCTGTCACAGCCAATTTGCTCCGAATCTACTGGACTAATTTAGTTAAAATTTGGTATACATTTGAATTTCTTTGACCTAAACACGGACGTGTAAAATAAATAAATACATTTTGAATATGGGATTATGGGGTCACTTTTCGGG
Organism: Agrochola lychnidis; assembly: GCA_963680765.1. Classification (NCBI taxonomy): domain Eukaryota; kingdom Metazoa; phylum Arthropoda; class Insecta; order Lepidoptera; family Noctuidae; genus Agrochola; species Agrochola lychnidis. The sequence goes on from OY796853.1 coordinate 22,242,897, forward strand.
GACAAATAAGAAAATTAAAAAGTTTTGTAAACTGTACCGTGTGACATATCATATAGAAGGGCTTGTTGTGAGGATCTGATTTTTTAACAATTTTAAAATAAATACTTTTAAAGATATTTAAGAAGAAATTTGAACACACAGGTGAAAAGTGACCATTCCCCCTCCCCCCTTATCTACGAAACTATCGAGTCTAAAATTCTGAAAAAAAATACAGGGAATGATTTTTTACTCATAAATTACAGGAAAACCTATAATAAGTCTATGGTCTTAAAAATAAAATGGTAAATCTTTCAATATTGTGCGTAGGTACAAACTTACATTTTCAATTGGAATGTATGGGAGAACATGTAAAATATATAAAAGTCAACAATTTTTTATTTTTCTTCTACAGGATCAATTTCACATCACCATGGAATCGGGAAACTTCGTAAAAAATGGTACACGGATACAGTCAGTGAGCCCGGAAAGCAACTATTACTCGCCGCCAAAAAAACACTGGATCCTGACAACATTTTCGCATTAGGAAATATAGCATTTGAAGAACATAGCAACAACAGTATGGCAGCGAAGAGTAAATTATAAGTTTTAAGTTGTAATGTATCTGGTTTTTATCCATTTAAAATCTTGGTAACCAATTGGCATTAGTCAACTCCCATTCAAATTCGACTTTTAAGGATAACTTATTGTAAGTAATCGTTGATTGGTAAAACTCGCCTTGATTCTATCAAAAGTTGGCATCATATTTGACGAACTAGGTGATGTAATAGTTTAAGATTGAAAGGTGTCACAGACACTAATTAATTTTCATTGTTAAGATTTTTAAGCAAAATGCAGCCCCGGATCTAGGGGGGGGGAAAGTTTTAATAAATGAGATACGCAGCACATTTATAATATTGAGAAAATTTTATTATATTACATTTTGAGAAAATTTTAATTTCGCGGGGACGAACTTCGCATCGCCATAAAAGATTGGCGGGGGGGGCAGACGGCAGATTTTGCCCCGCCTCAAAAAAATTCTAGATCCGGGGCTGGCAAAACGTGCCGTCTGCTTTTATACTTTTTCTATGATTAGGGATTAACTTTGTACAGTCACGAGCATACGTACAGATTTTCTCGTGAAATAACGAATGCAACATTGAGAACAGACCTATTTCATAATAGTATCGTTCTTCCAAAGATACTGTTCGCAGAACCAGTATCTTTGGAATCCCTTTTGAATCTTACGTAAATACCTAAATTAAACCGACCAAGCGAAACTGTCGCTTATCTTATTATGTTTTTCCTCATATGAGTGAATAATTGTATTCTTATTGAGTGATATAAATGGTATTCTTAAACCGTATGTACGGTATCATGCTCTTGATTGTACAATTTTGTACAACTCTGTAGTGATAGGTATACTAGATTTGGGATGGGAGCCTTAATTCAAGATACTTAAAACAAAAAGTATCTTCACGCTAACGTATTTAGAGAGGTATGCTTAATTTAATTTAATAACTTATGGTGAATGCTTTTCAATAATCTTGAAGAATCAACTCCATGAGGGAATTCTAAAATTCCGTCATTTCTCAACTCATATTACTAATTCATGATTTTTGAAACGCTAAGTACGATTGAGAGGTACGCTAGAAATTATGAATGTAAAAAAAGTGAAATAACTAACAAATATAAGTATTAATAAAAAGTTATGTTTCTAAGCAGTGCCTTTACCGTACATTGTGCTTTAATTACACACATTCTACATTGTTATAGTTTTTATGTAATGTATAATACCTATAGTTACTTAATTAAGCTTTATTTAGCAAGAGAATAATGCCATAACATTAAGTTTTTTTGCATTATAGTTTGTAGAGAAGCCAAAGAATTTTCCAGAGCATAGCACACGATATTGAGAGACATAATATTGTGTTAGAATTTTAACAGAATAATGTTATTATTATTGTTGATGTGCCATGTCATTTTAGTTTGATATTATTGGAATTTGTCGTGTTCAAACCTTTAAGATCGCCTCATATTCATTTTAAGCATGTAAAATATTGCCGGTATTTGCATAATTATATTGATATTAATAATAATATGTTGTGTAATTACTGATTGACAAAACATTTGCTTCAAAATAATATCTATGAAATTAGGGTTCTTAAACTGTACCCTAATTGCGTAACTTATTTTCGTAAACGATTATGACAAATTTGTTTCATTTTGACAGTTCAACAACATTAATTGCGTTATTTACGTTGTTGAGCAAATTTTTTTTCCAACTTATGAAGCAATGGATTAGCAATCTGTTTCAAATCGAAACAAATTGTGATTGATCGTGCATTACGCAATTAGGGTACCTACAGGTCAATCATTTACACGAAATCTAATTAAGCCATTTTGAAATGATAATATATAAATATCAGAGCTTTCTATGATAATTATTATGTCTGTAAATTCACTATCGCAGAATGAAGCTAAAGTACCTAATTATTATACTTTTTTCCCACGGTGTACCTTTTGATCGTAAAGTTACTCGTCACTAACACTTCTAATAATAATTTATAAGACTATTCATCACATAAACATGTTTTCACAGCCATTGATACATCTATATCATAGATTGCTCAATTATGTTATTGTATTTAAAAGATAGTAAAATTAATTAATTTCATTATTTATTCAAGAATAACTTACATTCCCTCTATTTAATCTAAGGTTTCAATTTATTATGTGATAAATTTTATAAGTAGGTACGGGGTTTGCGATAAATTAGAAACATGATTGCCATGTATATCTACCTAAGGAAGGGTGATTGAAATAACAATAAAGTTTGTATTACCAAGATTTTTTATTTTTATTGTTACAATTCTAACGATGTATTTTGAACTTTAAAATGACGCTAAGAAAACAAATTACTACTAGAACAAAGTTTTCAGTACTTATCACGCTTCTCCAGCGTTTAATGGTGTCTGGATTGCTTCACAAATATCAACGTACCTAGCTACTGCTAAACTCTGCAATCACAGGGAATTCAAAAATGTAGCCTAATATGCCGATTCAAAGCGGGCTCATTTCCGAATATCCACCCTATAATAACCACATTACATTAGTACCGACTGCCTCGTTGGTCTAGTGGTCGCAAGCGTCACGAGGTCCTGGGTTCGATTCCCGGGTAAAGTGTTACCTAAGTTTTCCCGTCTGGAATTTCTCAGTAACAGCCCGGAGTCTCTGGATTTGTGTCCGGTTGATGGCAATAGGCTCACCCTCTATTACATGGGGCTCAAACATAACTGGCGAAATGTGGATCTGCTATAGTATACCTCTGGCCAACCCTTCAAGGAATACGGTCGTGATGTTAAAGTTTATGATAAAAAAAAACAGATAAGTACGATCTGTATTCTACTATTCTGTATTACATAGTACGGCTGTAGTGGCTGCAATTTACAGTTTCTTACCTACGTTCGCTATTGTCAAATATAAAATCATAAGAATTATTTTTAATAAATAATGATTTATTGTTCAACTAGGTTGTTACATCACAAGCATAAAGTTTCTTCTAGATAACAGAAATCCACAAACAAAAAAATCTTTTTCTTAAATTATACTGATTTTGCTATTCATTATGCTCCAAAATAAAGGAAAAATACCCTTATTCCTTAAAAAGTTTGCTTTTGTGGTCTACCACACCGATATGATAATAATAAAATATTGGTTGCAGAATAAAATATGGGTTGCAGAAAAGTACATAATGCTGCATGCTCATTTAGATAAATTAAAGACAACATGACTACATACTCAGAAGAACAAGTGGAACGTTTTCATCAAGATATCATGGGCTTCGAACAACGTTATCAGGGCCAATATACAACGAAAATATGATAAGGGACTACATAAATATATTTGTTTCGATTTACCTATCAATAAATAAAAATGTAAATTATAGATTTTCTAAAATATTGATCAACCGTACTCCTGGATACAAAAGCAAACTTTTTCAGGTCATATTTTTTTTCGTCTGTCTGTCGATAAATCTATCGGTATTTTATACCCTCCTAACAAAGTCAAAATTCGTGTTGACCTGTGTAATAGGTGCCGTACCTACCACCTATTTTGAAATCAAAAAACTTTTAACAGTATGACACAAACGTGCGCTTGTCAAACTTTAGGCAAAAGTAGGTAATCAAAAATTATTGTAGGTTTGCATAAAATCCTTGGAAATTCGCAAAGTAAATAATCTTTGGAAATGAGTAACATTATAGGCCTATTTACCGCACTATTTACGTATTTATTTTAGTTGTTTTCATAATTTTTTCCTGTTTGTTTCCGGCGCCAACCAGCCAGCCACCATTCATGAAAATCTGTCATTTTCTTACTACAGTTTGAGTTGACAGGACGCGTCAATCAAAACTACAAAAAAGTTCGCGGGTAGTAAAATTTTCTATTCTGCTGCAGAGTTTACGCAAAATCTTTATAAAGATGATTGATCTGTTTATGCCCTTTCGGGCATTTTTGAAGTTTGAAAACGTGTGCACGGACAACAACATTTTCCGTATGCACTACAAGGTGACAGTGATAATGCTGCTTGTGTTCACGTTGCTGGTGACTTCGAAGCAGTTCTTCGGGGAGCCGATCCACTGCATGAGCGACAGCGACAAAGACAACGACAAGGATGCCGTGAACAGCTACTGCTGGATCTACGGCACTTACACACTGAAGAGCCGACTTGTCGGTCAGTACAATATCTCTAAATCCTTAAGAGTAATATGTCTAAATCTATTGGTGTACCGCTATACTATATATCCAGAACATTTTGTTGAGCTATAATAATATGCCTATGTGCTGTGTCCATTTGTGATCAGACGCATCGCAATCACATATTTTCGCGAGCAGTCTGAGGCTATCGATAAACAATCGATAGTTTCTTTCGATGAAGCACGTTAGTTTTCACACAGTAATATCAGAAAAAAATATTTTATCCTGAAGGATAGGTACCTAAGTACTTGAAGTTATTAATAAAACTTAATTTTTTTTATCCAATTCTGGCCAAGTTCAAAATAAAAGGCTTTGAAACCAAATCTATCCTGTAGTATCCCACTGCTGGGAAAAGGCTTCCTTTTCCCTTTTCAATACACTTTTGCTCTCTAGTACTAATGCAGGTCAGTCCTAACACATAAATCTTTAAAATGTTCTTCCCCAAAACCCCAATTACTTTAAAACCTACCAAATAATAAGCTAATCATCATGAAACATTGTTTACAGGTGTGGAAGGCTTGCACATGGCTTACCCGGGAGTGGGGCCCAACAAAGCTGACAATGACGAGCAGATAAAACACACTTACTACCAGTGGGTGTGTTTCGTGCTGCTCGGCCAATCTGTCATGTTCTACACTCCAAGATACTTGTGGAAGATCTGGGAAGGGGGAAGACTCAAGGCTCTGGCGGCAGATTTGAGTATGTAACATTTATTTTCAATATTTATTTATTCACTATTATTTGCTATTTATCTATTTTTCTCTGTATGTTAAGTTTTTGCTCTTTAAATTGATTAATGTTTTTTTTGTTTTCTTTAATCCTAATTCATTCAAATGAGGATAAAATGCTAGGAAATAAATTACCATCTAAGTACCTATGTATACTAGAAAACTCTAAAAAGTTTCAAATTATGTTTTCCTGTGTGACCAATTCCTTCTATTGTCATAGGTAAGTAGTTTCACTTATTATCAAGTAGCAATAATAATAAGTGAAAGATTTGATAAGAATAAAGTGACTGCTTATCCTAGGCAAATATACCTGATTTAAAATTTCTTCAACCTTAATTTTAATTGTAAAAATCTTGCCCCCAGTTTCCGTCTGATTATTAAATACTAATTACAACTTATTAAACTGAATTTTGGTATTTTCGTTTTAATCAAATTACAACAGCAATCATTGTGTAATTAAATATCAAAACCCGGTAAGTCCTCTAAAATAAAACAGGAAAATTGAAACAGAAGAGAGAAGTCTTTCATAAATAACTCAGAAGTTTATGCCATGGAAGAAGTTTTAGATTTCGTCAATTTTTAAAACATTATGTTATGATTACTTTATTATTATTATTATTTGTTATTACCTTTATTATTATTTGTTAAACGTTTTCTGATTTCATAACAATATTAAGTGGTTTTACATAGTAATATAAAATTTGTTAAAAACCTACCCTGAGTATGTCCCTTTATAGTGAGATTTGTAATAAACTGGTAGATCCATTAGCCGACGTACGCACGGACGTAATAAAATCGCGGTGGGATTTTATCGCGCACTGGATTTTTAACTCTCGGTGTTAAGCCCAGCGTTGAGAATCCAATGTGCTGGGACGCACTCTCGTCCCAGCAAATTGAAAAAATCACACTGTTGGATTTTCAACTCTCGGCGCTAAGCAAGGAGTTGAAAATAAAGTGCAGGAAAAAAAAATCGCCGCGATTTTATTAAGGCTCCTTCAAACAGGCGCGACACGCGACGCGACACAAAGGCTCGTCCGTCGCTCGTCGCGCGACTAGCGGTGCCTTTGTGTCGCGCTGGTCTGCATAAGCCTTTACGTCCAGTTTGCAAACAAAAAACAACAAGTCCACAGTAATTTTTTTCAAACTCTGGTACCATTTCGCTAGTATAAATCAAACATTGGTATATCCATACTTTAATCTGATTTTTTAGCTTATTCTGTTATTTATATGTATTTTATTTTTGTTCTAATAAACACGTGATTGTTTAATAAAACCTTATAACTTAATATCTATAGCCAAAACGTATTTCTTTCATTTTCCTCTTTTCACTTGAGAGTGGACAAGGACATGCTGGTTTTTGATATTAAACTACACAATTTTGCATTTTTAGGTTTTGTAGCACATCAACTGATCAGAGATGTTGAAATTGTTAGAAATCAGAGTTTAGTCTTTGGTCTCTCTCTAACTCGTATCAAGATTATGCAACACGTGTTTCTATTGTAGGTAGCCCAATGGTAATTAAAGACTGGTCAGAGTTCCGTCGTGGGGAGCTGGTCTCATACCTGAGCTACACAAACATACATACACACAACATGTATGCACTGCGCTACGCCTTCTGTGAGATTCTCAACCTTGTCAATGTGGTAAGTACATAAATATATTAAGTACCTCTATTTTTTATGTTCAGAAACCACTCCTACAGAGTTCTGCACGCCTGGTACACAAAGTTACTGGGGGTATGATTTCCTCCAACTGAGTAAGGAGTATGTAAACTCCACAACTAAAATTATATAACAACCATTCTTAGCCTTATTACATAAAGATTTCTGAGATCTGAAGTCATACTTCTATGCATCTTATGATAATAGTTAATCTGTCTGGTTGTTAGTGTGTAAAATGTGTAAATTTTCCCAAGAGAAAAGTGAAGTTACTTGTGTGGGCAATGATTTTGAAGATATAACTACCCAGCTAGCAGGACATAGCCTAGTAAATATTTTTTCTATTAGCTTCCTTCTTCGTTGCAAAAGAGAGTGGTATTTTTAGTTCCCTGCCCCTGCTTAGTTTGTAAATTGACAATTTGCATACGCAACATGCACTAGGTAGAATTTAAAGTAAATTAACTATTCATAGATTTGCATTATCAAGAGCAAGCAAGTTTATATAAATGTTGAATATTTGCAGGTTGGTCAAATATTCCTGCTGGATATATTCTTGGGCGGCGCATTTCGCAACTACGGCGCGGCAGTCACAGCGTTCACGCATCGCCACATCGATACGACAGACCCATCCGCCGTCAACCCCATGGACCAATTCTTCCCCAAACTCACCAAGTGCTGGCTCCGAAGCTATGGTCCTTCTGGCACCCTGCAGTTCAAAGACCGCCTCTGCGTTCTCCCTCTGAACATTGTCAACGAAAAGATATTCGTAATCCTCTGGTTTTGGCTTATAATTCTAGCTTTTGTTTCCACTTTGTCTGTTTTCTTTCGTATTCTCGTGCTCTCTCTCCGCCCCCTACGTACGTTAATGATTGCTGGTCAACTGAGGTATGTCAAGAAGGGCATGATATCGCGAATTGTGAAGCGTTTCGGTTACGGCGACTGGTTCATTCTGTACCTGCTGGGTAAGAATATGAACCCTATAATTTATAAGGATTTGATAGTGGAACTATCCAAAGAGTTGGAGCATAGAACTGTTATGGTTTAATCATTATTACTTTATAAATATTTCTTTAAATGGGTATGCTAGTGGATTGTGTTTACATTTTTTCGTTGCCATCAATCATGTGTTCATTAGTGTTATTAATCCTGCACTACAAAAAGTTTGATGTCTTCAAGCTTATAACTAATTACCGAGAAGACCCACTATTTAATAATCCATTTTAAAGTAATGTGTCAATTACTAAGCCTTGAAAAGAAATACAGTGCACTAGTAGTACCACTTTCACAACAAATCTCCATTTGTTTTCTCCAATTTAATGCTCAAAACTAGTACATTACATAGTATTGTATTGTTTAAGTATACTCATTTGATTAAGAAAAAGTGCCTTATTTAATATACCATTAAATGGGTAAAATAATTACTATAATTTTGAACATTAAAAATTAGTGTTTAGTTTAAAAAAAATATTATTATCCAATAATCTTTCAAAATGAAAGAAATTGGTTTAGCTATTATTTGTTTCTAGGATGTATGAAGGTCTAAAATAATTGAGTTATCATTGTTTAAAAAAGTTTATTTTTTGCTTTCCATTGTTTAGGTTGTACTTATAATTATTTTATGACAAAAGAGTAAATTGTTAAGTTTGATAGGGATCAAATACAGGGTATTTGTCAGTAAGATTATTAAATACTGTAAATACTCTTTCTTTGTAAATGTTTAAAATGTATATTTTCATAACAAGAACTACTAGTACTAACATCTAACTTTCAATGTGATCTCTTTCAAAGTGCAAGATGATTATAATTTGTAATAAAATAAAATCTATGAAAAAAATGTGCTTTGTTTTTAAAAATGAATATATCATCCTAACATACACATATTTTATCTCAGACATCGTTTTGGAATGTTTGGTTTTTAGGGTTACCAAAATGGTAAAAAAGGAACTCTTAAGCTAAGCGTATGCTGAGACGCAGGTTCACGCAGCGCAGGGCAGAACATATTTTTTTGTTATGCATAAACGTACTGACAGCTGCCTAAGCTGCGGCAGACATGTCTGACCTGCTCTGCGTCTCGTTGTAGAGCCGGCACAGATTTCTGCGCGACGCGTGCAGATCGTCACTTGTTTTTTTACCACTATACTCAAGGACCGGACGTGAATGTGTCTGTAGCTGCGTCGCAGCATACGCTCGCGGCCCTGTCTGCCTCGCCTGCCCTACCCTGCAAAATCTGTACTGTACTGGGTCACCTGTGTTTCAGCATACGCTTAGCCTTATGACGCGACTGTCTGTCTGTCACAGCTGGATATCTCAAGAACTACTAATGCTATCAATTACATTTGCCAAACTATTTTGCAAATAAGTTTTTTTTGTTCAAATGGGGCTCTTAAAAATTCGAAGTGGGGCTACTAGGGCATGTGGGGTATCATAATGAAAGGTATTTTCACATTCTCAAACATTTTTTTTTTTTTTTAGGCTGCATTGTTTTCGACTTTTGACGATTTTTTTTTTAAAAAAACCCCCTTTATCTCTGAAGTTTGCATAGACAAAAATCTGGAATTATTCTATGTGATATAAGTTTATGTAAAGATTACAGGAAAAATAAAACTATCTCTAATAGCAGTAATAGCACACTTCAGAAATCATCAACAAAAATTGCATTAGTTTCACTATCGGTTAAGAGATGGCGCTGACCTAAAACTGCAATATTCTACACTGCAGTATTAAAATTCTCTCGACGAATAATAGGCCTAGCTGATGAAAATTTATTTAATCCTGAACTTGGACCAGAGACAGTGAAAATTTAAAGTTTATTTATTACTCGACCATATAATGTGAATGTTTAATGCAGCATCACAAAAACAATCTCACACGAAGAGCCCATCTCATTATGGCTTGAAAGCTGATTGCAGTTAAATGGAAAAAAAAACAAATGCCAATTGTGGAAGGACTATTACCTTGCTGAAGAAATAGACATGTCATGAGCTTTTTATATAAATACTAGCTGACCGAACAGACGTTATCCTGTTTCCTATAACTCGATCGCAGCGCCACCTACCGGGTCCAATTGTGAATCTAAACCACCCAGGGACTCATTCAAACACACACCAAAAATTTCATCAAAATCGGTTCAGCCGTTTAGGAGGAGTTCAGTGACATACACACTCACAGAAGAATTATATATATAAAGATGTAAATTTTATTTTATCATTATTTATGTGTTATAACTTATAAACATTATTATTAATAAGATGATTATTATTATTGATGAAGATTCTAATTTTATCTCTCATAGAAAATGGATGTGGGGGTAATTTTTCCAGTTACTTCTGCCACTAACTACAAATCAGATAAAGAAAAATAAGATCATTAAATTATATATTTACTAAAAACTACCAACAGTTATCCTGAACATCCCCGGCACCCACAATGAACACATTCGACTATCCTGCCTTCTTCTAACTTGCTCTTAGGGACCCTGCATATACAGTTGGTTGCAAAGTTAGTGTCTCGAGTCTGGATACAGCGCAAACAACACAAGTTTTCATAACCAGTCTTCTTCCACTTAGCTATGAGGTTGGCATCAGCTATTTTCTCATCTAAACAGTACTGGTACAGCTCTCTGCTGATCGCCTTACGTCTGTAGAATAGGTCATAGATGTAGCGGGACTTCTGATGATGTATCTTGAATATCGGCCATAGAGATTCTTGCTTGCGTTTCCCTTCATGTGGTTCAGTCTCAGCTGCAAAGAAATCATTATATTCTATAACTCATCTGTTACGACAACAATTAAAATTCTATTGTCTCGTTAGTGACAGTTGAAAGGTTAAATGGATTTGGACGCCAATTTTACAAAGAGTTGGAACTGAAGCGGAATGTGAAAACAAACCAAGAGAACGTTTACAGTGAAAAAAAAAATACGTTTTGTTAGGTTACTTACCTTCTCGCATTTTCTGTTCCAATTCTTCCAAGGTAGGTTCAATGAGCTCCCATCCTTCTGGTGGAGGTTTGCGACTGCGACGTACTTTTGGCATTTTATTAACTGATCAAAGAATTAAGTAAATTTAACTTTTCACTGTTTGGAGTCACAATAATTCAACAAAACCGTTTTTGACAGCAAGAATTTGACAAAACAAACACTTGACAAGTTGACATCTTCTTTGACAGTAGTGGTGTACGAATAAAATCGACTAAGCTGATGGCTTACTGGCAGATAAAATCGACTAAACTATTACTAAAAATGTCATATACAGTGGTGCCGATTCTCTTGTACAGACGCCAGCACATCAAGCTACTACAATCAGTCAAATTTATTTAATAGATTTTCGACTTTATCGCAGAAATACAAGGTTCAAAATTGATTGGGAAAATTTGACAGTTTCGGGTAGCTTGATGTGCTGGCGTCTGTACACCGAACTAAACTAACTAAACTATCACTAAAATTCCTTAGTTTTGACTATGAGAATCTCAAAGCTATTCTGCAAAATAAATTGTCTAAATTTAAAAATAATTTTGACACATCTAAATCGAATTTGACAACCGCGACTCCACACGTGATACCTAACCACGTGAATCTTTTTAGAGCCGGAGGCGCGCAGGGGGGCAGCCTCGACGTGTTTTATATGGATTTTTCACTTTTTGTGTGGAAAATAAGAAAAAATTTTACCTACATGTAGAGTGTTAGGGGTTTAAGGGTTTCATAAAGGGTGTCGAAATTTTCATTATTTTTGCGATTGGACACACCGTTTTCGAGATATAAGCAAAAGAAAAAAAATATTCAGTACTGTTTTTTCATCTGAAGTCGAGGTGTTTGTGTGAATTTTAGTTCATGACAACCAATTTTATTCCACATGTTTTTAGTCGCGATTAAAAATAGTCATATTTAGTTAGAAAATCTAAATTTTAGGTTAAAAACGTCAAATTCAGAATAGCAAAATTTGCCATTTTCACTAAACTAATATCTCAGTGCCATCTTAGTGCTGTCAAACTAAAATATAGTTAAATTGTGTCACTTTAGTCTATTTCAGAATGGGAAATCGTCGTTTGACAGGAATAAACTAAATTTTGGTGATTTTTAGTTTAGTTTAGAGGCATTTGTGACAAGAGAATCGGCACCAGTGTGCCCCGTTATAGTTAGCTTCTCTCGTCTAACTTAAACTTAGGTCTTATGCGGCTTTTTAGAGCGTTATCTCTGTAACTCATACCCGCAGGACAGTCTCTTTGTAATAGTCGATCATTCGATTTGCCTATCGCTTGGGAACTGCAGACAAAAAACGATGTGCATTCAATCTTTTGATCGATTTAATTTCAACAAGAAAGGAACGCTTTAAATCGGACCATTCATTCATCCCTATTTTATGTTTTGTAGTGTTTAATTAATTTTTAGTTATTTATTTTTGGGTAAAATAAATAAAGTATTTAAAATTAATAAATTACGGATCGGTTAAAGCCTCTCCCCTACATGCACTTTTTATCGTGCGTTATCCGAAACTGGTTTTTACGACCGAAACCGAAACCTATTTTCGGCAACAATCTCAGTTTCGACCGAAACCGAAACTTCCTTACAAGAATCATATTTTGAGGGAAAAATAAAGAAAACGATAGTTTATTATAATGAATAATCTTTTGATGTTTACTACTTACTCTTATGCTATATCACGTAATAAAACTTACCGAATTCAAAATAAATCACTAAAATCACACGAAAACTCACAACAAACAAAACAAACTGCAAGCACAAGCCAGTCACGCACGACATGATTAGGCACGTGGACGCGGCAAAATGTCTTCGTCGCTTACTTGGATGGAATTTAGCACGCCGAACATGACCGATCACAGCGCGAGAACTCCTGAATGCAGTTTCGGTTTCGGCCGTAGTTTCGGCAGGTTTGCCGCCGAAACCGAAACTAAACCAAAACCTTTTTTTTTCCGAAACTCGACCGAAACCGAAACCGAAACTGAACTTTCGGTCGGACACTCACTGCTGCAATGATATCGATGCAATAAAAGTAGGACGCTTGCTTTCCTCCGTCCTGCGATATTCTTATAAATGTTCTTAGAACATTTTGTATTAGGACGCATGCGATCTTACACACACCTGCGTTAATAATAACGCTAGTAAGGTGTAGGGCGGGCGAGGGGCCTATAGTATAAGGTCGTATATATATAGTAGAAGGTAGTATAAGGTAAGAAATATCGGACGGTAAAAACGCAGCTGTGTGCGAGGAATCGGGACGCATTATCGCAATAACGCTTGCGTTATTATCGCGCGATAAAAAGGCGCATGTGTGGGGAGGCTTTAGATGTCATTTAGTACCCTAGGTACTGTAAAATATACTTAGCGCACTATTAATTATGTTTTTGACGAGCACGATGCCATCGATACGATGTTATAGAACAACCGCCTAGTCTTTAGAAATCCAGGCGTAACTCTAATTTGCTTCGACTGTACCTTTATAATGCTCAATGAACTCCAGTGACAAAATATCTATGATAAATTCACGTTTTCCTAAAAACCGGCAATAAATAACATACGTTGTCGTAAGCACATACGAGTTCATAAAACACGTAAACACTCGTAAAGCAGCGAAATCATTTATTGCTACTACAATTTTCATAGGCGTTTTGCATAAACACTTCTTGTAGTGAAAACTTGTCATTAATAAAGGTACCTTCCCTTTCTCTATCTACATAAATATGTGTATCTACGTTGAAATAATATGGTAGTTTAAATTCAATGTTGCTCATTATAACCAAAAAGGTATTACAAGGAATAATTTTCAATGTAAATCATACACGAAATTGTCAATAAAACTTGGTAAAATTAATAAAAACATCAATTATTTATTTATTAGCAGATAACAGTTACATAAGTAATGTAATATTTCATTTTACGATTCCTCTTGATAAATATACGTTTTGTATGCTTTCACTTTTATGAACAAACATTCACAATTTCTAAATTGTAAGTTATGTGGGTATGTTTTATAATTTTACGTCTAACGACGGTCTGTAGTTAGTAAAAATAATGTCTGAGATTCCGCTCTAGTTGCACTGTATCAAGATAAAAGTGGGTAGGTAGATAGGTAGCCTAAGTTGTTGTCAGTTGTTTTAGGTAGGTAGTCCATTAATTTTTTTCTGTAAAATGGGTTGTCAACTCGATTAATTTAATAATCTAAGTCATTTTTAATGAGAGTATCATCGCAATTATAATTTTAATAATACCGCGCTTACCTGTGTATGAATAACGGGGCTACCTACCTATACAAGTTGGATGTATTGCCTTTTTTGGTGTCTTTGTCACACAAGTGCAATGCTTGATGGTGTGAGCGAGAGAGAGATAACCTCGATTAGCACTCGTGGAATGCGGTGTTGCGTTCGCGCAAGCCAACTCCGGTCCAGTCATTTCATTCGTCGCCGACAACGTTGTGGTGGTCGCGGGCAGGTATCACCTAAAAACTTAACCGTGTAATCAAAATATGTGTGAAAATTGCCGTTATACGAGTGTTTCTCTGTTATCTATAAGTGAATAATATTGTGACAGTTGTGTACAACACTTGTGTTATGAAGTTTAGTGAAAGTTGACGGAGGTTTTCAAGGAACTCGGGTGTCTCGTCGCTTATTTACCTGTAAGTCAACTTCTACAGGTATACGTGTCTGGGTGACGTTGATTTCGCGTTATAGCCTTCTAAACTACGTGTTTAAGTTTATCTACTTTAGAACTTTGTTTACGTCGCAGCTTTAATTTTTAAATAAAAAACTAGGTACCTACCTGTTTACCTCTTACCATTTTCGCGACGATAAACCAAGACTGCATGTAGGTACTTATATGAATTGTCTAAGTACAACTTAAGGCTAATTATTAAGTCAGTCTAAAGCCTAATTAATGTAACCATACATCCTATTTTTAACGGACACGTCTCGATTTCTCGGATGTCCTTAAAAATTCGCCGGAAGTGATGGTTAATTACATATCCAGTACCTATAAATATAATTAATGCAGAATCGATAATTATGTAGACGTTAAATCAATGAAAGAGCAATTATTAGCTGCTAGGCTCGAGGACAACTTTTACTAAAGGGACCTCTGACCCCGCGGCCGCGGTCGTTGGCCTTGAAACCGAGATTTTGTTATTAATTTGACAAGGATCCAACTTTATTTTGAATGTACAAAATTCCTTGATGACGTGATATTATCGATTTCACACCTTCGAATAAACAACTCAATACTTAATTCACAATTCGACCCGCATAACCTGAAATACATACCTACCTGGGTAAGGTAGTACCTACCTACTTATTCGTTAATTGCTTGACTACAAATATTGCAGCTCAGCCAGTAGACCGGTGTACAAATACAAGGAAGGGGACAGGTCACCTGTACATACCTAGGTAGGTATTAGATATTACTTCAGACCTTTTGACCCATCATGTCAGATAAAACATGTTTGTTAAAGCTAAACTTGCCTGATTGTGTAGGTAAGCTTTTTGTCAGTCGAATAAGTATCCATTTATATTTTACTAGATGATCTCCCAACTTTGTTCACATACCTCTCCCCTTAGAGGGGAGACACCGTCTGACCGGATTATCGTAAAATTCTTTCCAAGAGGATGTCCTAACACCCTCTAAGAATCCCCTATTTGCCTTTCAAGTGTGTAAGCTTCTTAAGTTCCTGAGATTTCGATATAAATTCGCCACTATTCGAAATCGTTACTAGGTGTGTGAGTGGTGTTTCACTTTTATCAACTAGAACATATGCCCGTATATATTTATGCACATAAACGACATTTTCAATCAATCTAGCTCAAGTTTTCGACTACAGAAAGCGATATAAAAAATCCGCATAAAAGATATTTGCCTGATCGTAAAGGGTTTGCCACACGACTGCCAACCGCGTCCCCAACAGAGGTGACCTTAGTTGGCGACAGTGAGAGCTGTTTGAAATTTGGTTGTAAACCACAAACTTCACGGTTGTAAACCACCAAGGTCACCTCTGTTGAGCCGCGATTGGCAGCCGTGTAGCAAGACCTTAAGATGAGCTAAAGTTGCAGGTGCACCATAGAAATAACCCTCCATTCCAAAATTTTTAAACTTTCTGTTGTTACCTACTTGATCACCAAACTTTAGCTTAAAAAATTAACAGAACCGTAATGAGTTTCATCTGAAAGTTGCAATGTAGGTCTCGAATGAGTATCGATAGACTCACAAAAGTCTAATAAGATTGCAGAAATTGTTCGCATAATATGCGACGACACGTTCCTTGATATCGTGCCGAGCCCATCTCCAATATTCTCCAAGCTCTTGCGCTACATGGAGCCAAGATATTATTAAAGTAATCCCTTTTTTATGGGAAATAAACAAGTCCTATCATCTTATGTAATTCCAAATTACCATATCCAGTCGCTTTTGGTTCCATGTCGAGGCATTTACTATCTAGTAATCGTCATTAAATAAGTAAATTACTGCTTCTAAACCAATAACAAATGGTATACGCCGACAGTTTTGTTATGTCGATTAATCTTAGGTTTTATGAACGATAAACTGTTGGATGTATATCTAATTCTCCCTACTGTAAGCCACAAATTCTGAGTTTTACAGCTTACCTACAATGCATCATGCATTCAACATGATTGTCGTGATGATGCATGACATGCGTCTATGGTGCATTGTTCTCCCATTATCATTTTGGAGCTTTCTTTATCTCTCGAGAAAACAAGGTTAGTCAAACATGGCTCTCTCTAGCACCCAAAACGAAACACAAGTATAAAACTAATTATCCATCTTCCTTTTTCTTAGATATAAACTCGTGTACAAATACTGCAATGACCACAACTTCTGAGATCGCAGATAAGTTTTTTATAACAAATTATTACCTTACTGAACCAGCGACTGCACGGGCATAGACAAGATGACGTAAGGTCACGTTTTTCAATTCATTCACGTTTATCTTGAGCCTAGTCGTGCGGTTACTGAGCTGTAAAACCAGAAACCTCTGACGTCGACCAGGTATAAAGTTCAACCTTTGTTGAGATTACACCTCAGTTAAAGATAAAGCTTTTTAAGCAATAACACCTCATCAAGTCGGAAGCATTTATATACACTGGATGTCTTATCCCTCATGGGACCAAAACTAGATACGTAAATTCTTAGTAAGTTCTCCCAAGCTTTTGACTCGACTTTCTGTTCCATTCTCATCTCTTCATCATCTGCCTAGCCTTTTCACAACTATGTTGGGGTCGGCTTCCAGTCTTACCAGATGCAGCTGCTAATGCAGCTACTGCCTATTTGACGCAGTTACTGAGTTAGACGATACCACTTGTAAGACTTGTTCTCTTCTTGATTTTCTGTTCCCTTCTGCCATCTGTAATGAAATAAGTGAATGTGGCCAAGACTAGTTTGGCACACTATTCAGCTACAATATGTCTATTCAATGCTAAACTAAACAACACATCGTAAGTAGGTACCTTCGTTTGAGAGGCCTGCGCCCGCGCTGTCTCAATGATTCGAAGGTTTCGTTTTAATCATAGGCCTACGTTCAGTCGGTAATGAATAATTACTTTGTACAGATGTTATGATGAGCTGTGAAACATCTCATCGTGACAAAAGGTAGTGTTGGCACTTAATTCGTCATCAAGAAAACAACGACGCCTTGTTAAGTAATTTGAAACTATTATTTTTCGAGAAATTGCACTTTCTTTTGTTAGCCAGCTGGTTATTATTTCCATTCTTTGCAATCAACAAATTGTCTACATCGTAATCACTGAGCAAAAAGGTAGGTTTAAAAGGCAAAAGGTGTGCTTGGTGAGATCATTTGAGGAACATGTCATGTAGATTGGTATATGAAATGGACTTTGGAGGAAAGAATCATACAGATTTGAGTGGACCTGTCCGTCAGTGTACGCATTTGTCAATTATCGTGCAGCTCAACTCAGAACTTTTTTTCTCGTAGGTAGAAGGTTATTAACATTGAACCAGATAACTACTTATGCGAGGGCGCTTTTTACATCGTCAGTAACTAGCTACTGACGTTTGAGTTTAAATAAAAGGGAAGTATTGTCTGCAAACAACACTATATTCTTTATAGCTGGGCCAAGAATTGAGCCCTGGGGCACCCCCACTGTTACTACAAATCCGGGTGATCATTTTCCGTTAACATCAACTCTCTGAATCCTATTACTAAAGTATGAAGTAAGAAGATCCAGAGGGCGTTCCGGATTCCGCAGTGGTGCAGTTTCCTCATTAATGTATCATGAAGAACGCAATCTAATGCCTTGGACAAATCGTAAAAGACGCCCAAAGCATCGCGTTTATCCTCCTATGCATTTAACATGTCCTAAAAGTTCAACACATCAGTAGTCGAACGACCCTTGTCATACGGAACTGTTTGAAAATGAATTCCCACATTCCGCACATAGGCGTTGTCAAGTGAAGACGGTAAATAATGATTGTTAAGTAATTCGGATGTGATCTGTCGTGCTGAACAGTTTGATAGAGAAAGCGCTTGGTTCGTGGCTCGTGATGGACAGCGGGCTATTCTAACGGATTTCTCTAATACGTTGATGATCTGATGTGTTAACAACTCCTGAATTGGACGTACACACGCTAGCGCTATTAAAATTTAAGATATTTTTTGAGATTAAAATATAAATCCCGTTATAAATACTTGATATTGGATATGCCGTGTTAAGAGCACTTTAACTAATTAATAGTACAGAACACGCATCGATCTTTTAATTCATAAATACTTGCTTTAAGTTTTAAATGTAGAAATATATCCTACTGCTTTTTCGTTTAAAAAAACTCTATTTTTCTAATCTGTTTTACTTTATGGTTCTTCGAATCATCGATAGGGGTGACCACGATAAAATATAGAGGTACTTTAAAACTATAGAGGTAGGTATCGTGATTTTTAATGCAAAACAAAAATCCTGGCTAATTCATTTCAGGGACTATAAAATCGCACCCTTAGAAATATAAGGGCAGAACTGGAAATATTGAGGTTTTGAGTTTTTGTGTTAGATGGGGTCAGTATCAACTGTTCTATCGTTTTTGGCTTTCACGAAAAGAGAAAAAAGACAATATTAAAGTGAATACAGTAACTGTCTCTCTTTCACACCACCCTTTCCGTGGTAGAACAGTTGATGTTGAGCCCATCAAACACAAAAACTCAAAACCTCAATATTTCGAGTTATGGCCTTATATTTCTAAGGGAGCAAAATTAAAACATACTCTTGTAATTTTAAAATAGGTAAGTAATTTAAAGCACTAATGTATTACTTGAGTAAAGAAACGACTTGTAATTAGTTTTGCTGTTCCGTTCACAAATGATATCATGAATGAGAAACAGCTAAGCCGATGCAGAATCTTGATCTCACAAAAACTTCGAACTTTTTGCTTGCGCCCGCTCCGCCGTAATTACTAAATGATGTCATCTTGGAATTTATTGTTATTCCGTTTTTTAACAGGATGCTAATCCATTATCAATTAAGTGATATTCAATTTTTTTTTAATGTAAATGCATTTTAGATTGCTTCTATTTAACGACAATGACCTGGCGACCCTTGACCCCAAAATGTACATAACATAATACTCCTCGCTTGAATATCTGAGGTTCTTATGCAAGTACTATTTAGATGACGATGAAGTAAATTACCTCCTGTAATACATGTAACGTTATTACAAGCGTATAATCTATAATGCGAGAAGTAGTTATGAACACAAGATGATGACTGTGCATAATTTTCCAAACCACGAATATTTTGTTTGTTTTACGAAATTAGAAAATTATTCATTTGTGTAAACTGGCTGGTAGATTTAAGAAAAAAGTTAGTCGTCGGTTCTATTTTTTTTTTTTTTTGTTTGGTTTAAATGCGATTACTGTCACTAGTTTCGTAACGTAACATACTTGTACATTACAGAGTTAAAGACGCTCACTATTTCATAAATGCTAGTCTCAGTTAAACATGCACGAATGTTGTACAACTTTTAAATGTGCTAAGGCTTCACAATACCTAGTTACCTGAATTCAAAATATTGTGGTCTGAGTTGACAAGAGAAAAATAACAAAGTAAATTAATTTTTTTGCCAACGTTTTTGACCCACTTACATCTTTAAAATATACCGATCCTCTTATCGAAAGAAGACAGCATGTTTAAAAAATAATTGAACAACTATAACTTAAAAAAAAATCAAATCAAAGCAAAAAACGAAAGCTCTGCCTTTTTCGTTTATTATTCTACACAAGATCTAAAAAAGAAAAACAGCAAAATCTAAGAAGACCTCCTTTTTACCTTAAAAGTGAAAACTAAGTGATTTATATTCTACCTGCATGTCATCAAAAGCCTCAAACGAAAACTAGGACATGTCCGGAAAACGCACATTTTATGGCGAACGCGTTAGGCTTGCAACACTGGCCTGCGTACGAACGGGCTCACATTAGGGACACATGGGTCGAAGGAATGCAGACATTCTGCCTGCACACAGCCAACGTGTTTGCCTAATTTAGCTGCCTAGAAAACTATGATTTACAACGTAAATATGCACCACTCCTTTTTATACGCAAATATAATTCTATAAACTTGATTTTCTGCTTAATTTGGAACTATGGCCATTAGTCACTGTTGCCAGAATAGCAGTTAGTTTTGAATAACGAACAAAGAAAGTTTAGGATTGTAGATCATGGTTATGTCCCTAAAATTGAAGAGCAAAATGCTAGCTAATCTAGCTAGCCACTAGCTGCGGTGCAGTCACATCACAATAGTGCCTAATACGGATTGAGTTGAGAAGGTTAAGAAAACTATGACTTCGGACTTTTGTAGTGCATATTACAATCTTGAACTAAAGAAGCACGTATTCGTGATCTAAATAACTTACCAAGGTCTGTCACGTTTTTGTAGCGGTTGAACAACATGTGGCTAAAATAACATACTTATCTAATTAATTAGATATAACGGTACCTACTCGCATTGATTTCTACGATTGATTTTATTATTGTGTATGTGCAACAAACAAAACTCTACCGCCATTTTGCTTTTGCCCACACACGGCACACCATAGACAAAACTGCATTCATATTGTCAGCTTCTAATTCTTTATTCAACCTTCGATCTTGGTAGCCACTTGGGAGCGAGAATCCGTCGTGCTGTCTAAACAATAAGTACTAGATATAGGTACGATGCCATACAAAGGTTCTACCAGTGGCGTGCGTTTCATAAAGACAGAAAGACACTGCCTACCCTAGTTCTGATAATAGATCTAATATTATTTTATCAATAAACAAAACAAATCATAAATCAGCTCCACCTATCGAGTGCCGGTGGTATCATCATTCGAATTTCGCATCATCTCGATTCGCGCTGCACTAGCGCCGCCTCGCCTCTGCCACGGTAAAGACACAAACTATTCGTCTCTAAATGTTTTTATGTGTGCTCTCGTGGTAAGTCGTATTTAATGTGTGTGCGTTCCTATAGCTACGCGGGCTTTGCTGACACACAATGACAAAAATCACGCACACAACTGCAAGAATAGCCAGTGTCTTTTTGTAGAACTATTCTATACAGCTAAGACGAAAAATTACGACTCGTACCGAACATTACCGAAGGAAAGTTTGCTATGCAATGCAAATATTTTAGGAAATAACGTTGTTTCATTGAATTTTATACATTTAGATGACCATAATTTTTTGTCGTATAACCTTTTTTACCCTTTATTGCCCGTTTTACTATAGTTGCCATATTGTTTGACGTGCGTTGTGTTTGTGAATACGCTATCAGGTAATTAGAATTTGATTGTTGTTATTAGTGTAAAATGGATAATATTGTCTGTGAAAGTTGTTCAGATGGTGTGTGTATTGAGAAAATAAAACATGATGCGTTTTCAAAACTATATTTCGGTGAAAAAAAAACAAGTTATCGAGATAGGTCGTGGTACACCGGATTTGCAATTAATACAAATTAAAGGTAAAGTCAATCGTAAATTCAATAAAAAACAATATGATTCATATCATTGGCTGACAGGTTGCATACACAGTACCTAATCGGTTATTTTGTTTCGTTTGTCTACTATTTTCAAATAATAAAACCGTCTGGAACGACACCGGTTACGCTGATATTCATAATTTTCCTACCGCTGCGAGAAAACATGAACAATCTGAAAAACACTTAGAAGCTTCCCTTAAATATCACACCTTTGGAAAAAATCGTATAGAGACGCGTTTAATCATCAATCGACAAGACGACGCGACGAACCAAAACCAACGTGCAGTATTTTTGGTGAGTAAAATTTTCTGCCTACCCTGTCTTAAAACTGTGTGCACGCCACTGGGTTCTACACCACATCGGAAGTACGTGGGCCGCGCGCCGTACATGGCGAGTACAATCAGACGCAGGAGTGATTTTATAATATTGATTTATGGTTTATTGCGTATACATGGATGGAGAAAGTACGGAACTAGAAGAGTGGATGTTGACACGTCTAAAAGTTTTATTGATAGTGTTTCGTAATTAATTTCAAAGCAAATAGTGAAGAATATGATTGAAAACCTTCGCATCAGAATTTAGAAACTTTCGTTTTTTGCACTCCCATGAAGTATACTATTATGATTCGATGTCCATTGATATGATTGAAAACTGACCATCCTTAAACTGCTTTCTGCGGTCTTTTACCTATAACTATTCAACATGATGCGAGTTATCTGCCGGACTGTACCGAAGGAGTCACCATCGGCAGACAATAGCTTGTATCCTCCATTGCGATTCGAAACGCTAAGGCTTGCAACAGTTGCTAGTTGCTACTGACTTACTATATGCGCTGACACATTATGTACAGTATATGGTGGCTCGGGGAACATTTCTGAACCTATAGAACTTATACTTACTTATATATTTGTGTATTTTTGATTTACGCTGTTATAAATATATGTATACTTACTCTTCTTCTTCATCTGGTTCAGTTTCAGAAGACCTGCAATGAATCAATTATACCAACTTATCACGAACATTCTAAATTCAAACGTTCGAAAGTCAACTTTTCAGATTGACAGTATCGAATTCATTCAAATTCAGCGGCCATGTGTCCAATGCGCGAATTTCAATTGTTTCTGACCACAAATTCTTGTCCCAATTCCAGGCCGATCGCGTGCCGAAGTGTGCTGGCGAAAATGTCAAACGAAAGAACTTGACCGTGTGTGGCTTTCTCGTACGCAGCTTCCATTTTCAATTTCGTCCTCGTTAAGTTGTTTTTATTACGAATGCAAGTTCTTGATCTAGTTCCGGATGACATTCATGAGAACATTGATTTAAAAAAAAAACATTTGAGTTGAAGAATGCAGTTTAAAAAAAATGGTTTTGGTACAACCAGGAATGTAATTGTACTTCTGTTAGTTCTGTACCATAGACATAAGTCAAAGGACCTATCGACAGGTACCTACCCATTTCAATTTAGACCATGAAGGAAGACACGATCAGTTACTTAGTTAGAACGTTAGACGGCCGACCTACGATTCAAATTACAATGGAGAAAAACTATAAAACATACATAAACTCACGCTTTCTTCCCATGGGGGTAGGCAGAAACTACAGAGCGCCACCTGCTACGATCCTTACATACTCCTTTTGCTTCGTGTACGTTCATACATCTGGTCATACACGCACGCCGGTTGCGAGTACTACGCACTTGACCTTTCTGAAGAACATCACCAATAGGTCACTACATTTCCTCCTAGGGCGTGCTCTCTCAGCGTTTCCAGTCACATCTGCCTTGTAAATATCTTTTGTTAGTCGCCTTTAAATCATCGTCTCAACATGACCAAACCATCTAAGCATACTCTTTTAAATTTTTGTCACTACATCTTCTTTTAAACCGCATCATTCCTCAGCCTATCATTCATAGTCACAGTCACACCACACATGCATCAGGGAACGCACTATAAAATCCTATCCATATCATCCTATTTTCCAAGCTACTTTTATACATATACACAATACTTTCTAAGTACAAACTAGTCTAGTTCTACACACGTAACACCAGCGGTGGGCAGTGATTCGAATCGACACGGCTCGGGTGCTAGTTGACCGGGCTGCCGCGGTCAAGGTGATCACTGCACTGTGACCACTCGCTCGACCACGCCAAAGGACGTTGAACGTCTTAACTCCTTTTGTTTTTCCATTATTCCGAGATTAGATTCGCGTTCCACGTTTAAATGACGTAGGAATAATTGAATGAATTGTAAACGTCATTGTGTTTTTTTTTTTAAGTTTCTTGACTCGAACAAAGCTCTAGGCAAGACGAGGTTTATTGAATTGCAATTGCAAAAGCCATAATAAAATAATAAGGCACTAGTCTTAAAGGTTGAATAATGCATAAACAGTAGCTTGCCAGCCCATTGCCTGCGGTAGTATTTCCCTTCGTTGAGCCTTCTTTTTGCAAAGTCCAATAGTGGAAATCAAAACTTGTTTGCAGTATCTTCCCCAGGCAATTTTATTGCTTGCTGTTATTTTTTACGAACTTGTACAGCTGCAATGTGTCGAAGACGGATCAAGTTTTGAGCAAAACGGATCCTAATAATAACCTTTTTGTTGCTTTTTCATTCTATATAATTAACTTGATGGAATGGAAGGCTAAATACCAATAGCCTGTTAAATTACTTTTTGCGTCAGGTGTCTAATAAGTGTAGCAAAAACTATGTCTCAAAGTTAGCCGGACGGCAGTGACCGTTAGCAAACACGTCACACCTCACTGTTCCAAAACATTACTACGTATAAACAGTCATTATTTCACCTACTTATCATGTACAGTTTGTAGAGCAAGTTGTGTTCCAAATATTAATATGCCCAGATCTTTGATTTGAGTACGGTCTCAATCAGCGACACCTACCTATCAAAATGATTAGCTGTCAAAAAGATGGAACAGGCAAAGGTAACTTCACAAATTTGCTTACAATTTGCTTATGAAGAAGTCCAAATCTCTGAGTCGACCTCATACAATGCCATGTTAATAATTTAGCACAGCATAAAGCAACAATACAAGGCATTTTTTATAATCTTCTGTTACGATTGACAACCGGATCATCCTACAGATTAAATCGGATTGTTACGGGACAATGATTGTAACACTTTAGCGACATGATCATGATCAAATATCAAATGTCCTGAGGGTATGAAGAACACGTCCAGAGTTTGATCATCACGACTTACAAGAGTAAAGAGATCATAGAAAAGAACTGGTTTAGTCGAATTTTAGTTACAACAGACCTAATAGAGCAAAAAGTTCATCGAAAAAGTGCATGTAAGACAGTTCTGTGACTGACTGACCAGTTACCGAAAACGCGCCGAATAAACCCACTGAAAACATAATAACTACGTAAATTTCGGAAACGAAACCCACACCCTATTCGAACGGGGGGTTTAAAATTACATGCTGATGAATTCGGCAACTGCAAAAAGTATCTGCATTGTATTTTTTCATATTTTTCATATGCTAATCTGTCGACCGTACAACAGGTAGCAAATTATGTCAGCGTACTGTTACGCAGTTACGGCCGGTCTGGTGAAAAACTTTGCGGTTGCCGTTGACGACAAATCTATGGACTTATTAGCCACGAGCCACCGATGTGTGTCACTGAATCGTGTCAAGTGGCTATCATTACCAGGTATGATGTGGGCATAACATGTGCGTTGGTTTTGCTGAAAGTATCATGAATAGTAAGGAGGTTCTTTTCAAAACTTGACTATTACACTTTCGACAGAACACAATTTTTCTTTTTTTGGTTTTTACTTTGAAATTTACATGCAAAGAAAACAAAAGTTTGCCAAAACGTAATTGATGCAGCAGATTTTTTTTTTAATAAAACGCATGATTTCATCAAAAGTACTTTAATCCACTTTTTCCCCATATTTTTCAGTCAGTGTAGTTTCAAAGTTAGGTACATTTCTTCGGTGCAGCTCAGTTTTTATTTTTATGACGTTGCTTGAAATTGTTTTTGAAATGGCTTGGAACGACGTGGCTAGAAAGAAAATGGCGTGGCTTTTTTTTTTTTAAATTTTATTTTTTATTTTCACTGTTATTTGTGTTTTGTGTTTCACGAACAGTGTCCAAATAAATGTTTTTCTTTCTTTCTTTAGACCCTTAACAAAACATGATTATTCCAATAAAGCCGAGTCAAAACAAGATTATTCCTTTTCAAATTTTTAATTTATTCAAAATTGATTATTGCTAGATTTTTGAAACCCGATCAAAACAATGGCTATTCTGATTGTATAAAATAATTCAACAAAATATACGATTACTTAAATACATAACTGCATTCCTAAAAAAATTGTTTCTCAAATTCTGAAAAAAAAAAGTGGAATTATGTGCGTTAAGGTTGATTCAATCATCTTTATGCCTTACGCATCTTTAGGACTGATTTTATTTGATAAAAAATACGACTTTTTTAATTTCTATGGAACTTAGATAAGATGAAGAAAGATCTGCCTCCATTGGCCCAGAGATAATGATATCTCTGGGCCAATGGAGGCCGACCAACCGTTTTCTCAAAGGCCATAGGGCCTTTGAGAAAACGTTGCATAAGTCGTTAAAGGTGTGGTCGAGCAAAACGAGCATCTGCTCAGACAGATTCATCGTCTGAGAGAAACTGATAAAGCTATTTGAAGAAACTTCCATCAAAAATAAAAGTTACTAACACCAGTATAAAGATTTTAGTGTAATTGATTCGTACTCGTTTATCAACAGAGATTGGGCTCATTAACAATAATTTGCCATTGAAAACAAACTAAAAACAAATCGATTCGTCATTGATGCAAGCTATTAAAAATATTCATACAAGAGAATAATAAAATAAAACAGCCAGCTTTAATAACAGAGATTATAAAACAAAATGCCGATGAGAACATAAATGTCAATGAAAACGGCTTGGAGACTAACGTGAAGAGAAAAAAGTTGAATGGAGACGTGTTACGCCGAAACTGCGGTGGAAAGCGGCCGGTGTGGTTGGGTTGGGACACAGGTTCGTACACATACCGCCAATATTTGCGCACGCGCCGCTCTCTCGATTGCCGTCCCTAATTACACATACCGCCGTTACAAGACTTTTTATTTGTACGGCAAACCTGGGACTTTCATAATTTAGGAAAATAGTAAATGTATTTAGATTTGGATGATGTTGGGTACTGTTGTCTCTTCTTTGGTTAGGTTTAAATAGTGAATGAATGCAGATAATTTGCTTCCACCTAAGTCATATATGACATCTGCAATGTCGAGAGAAGCCAAAGTTTTGGATTATGATGCTATCGCCCATTTTATTTGTAGACCATTAGTTGCTTCTTCATCATCATCACAAACAACCACCAGAATTGGCTCACTCTTAAAATGTCCACATTTTATCATCATTGCAGTTAGAACATTAATTTTGACGACAGAAATACCTAAGAAATTAAATTAACCGTAAAGCCACGATAAATCGATTACATGATCCATTACGGTACATTTGCCGCCGATCGGAGAAATTATTAAACAATCAAAGACTTATGTCCTTCAAACCGAGAGTCATTTGAAACGATCGTCATTATTGAACCAGCAGTTTATTGAGGCTCTGTCTATACTTCTACACGTAATGCTGTCGTTATAATATAATAGGGAAATGGTTACGCAGTTAGCGACCGACAGTTAGAAAGTCTCGTGAACATCTGGCGTAATTTTCTAATTCTGCCGACAAGTTTTTATTACCATGTAGCGACTACCTTTTGATGTTTTAATTTCACTTATAATTTTTGGCAGGTTTGTGTTTGAATGGTCTGGATTGATTTGTATGTCTCTTTGAATAGTTTAATATTTAAGGTGGTGCAATTAAAGTTTGTTTGAAAATACTACAATGTGATAAAAAAACACAGAGGTCCTACTATAAATCCCTGCGGCACACCGCACGCTTTTTACAGATTTCACCATTCAAAAATATTTCGCCAGGCATATGTATCAAGAAAAAAGCGAGTGTAAAGGTCAGTTACTCAATAAAAGTAATTGTTGACCTGTTTATAAGCCTGTATGATGTTGGGTGATGAAGCAATCTGTCATGTAACGGTATCGGAGGGCGCGCCAGAGACAACTTTCCTCGGCACTCAACGACACGTCTCATTCACTTCGCGGAAGCACAAGAAAGTATACGGATGTGTGCGGAAACTTTATAGTCTATGAGAATGTCGATTGTCTGTGGTATATTACATATCTGTGTGATTGAGATAAAATACCATCGGAATTTTTACTCCGTTCCATAAAATCAATAGCATTATTGAATTCTAATTAAGCGTTTGACACACAGATGCATAATATTTTTGTCGTTTATAAACCGATTAACATTATTAAATAGATTTAAAAACAAAATCGTGATATTATCGACTTATTGAATGCTGATTCATCTAACACAAGATTTAAAGCACTTGTTATAAAAATTTCGGAGGTGTCAATGTCGAATTAACGACTGTTGTTGCCTAAATATCTTCATGTGTCAACAGTTTCTTGTCAGGGTGATTTTCTATAATGTATTATTCACTTATGAACAATGAGCAATAAGGAATAGTTCATGTTTTATAGGTTTGCGTAAGCAGTAACTTCCGAGGGTATTTCCATAACAATTTGTTTTGAAGATTTATTACCTCTGACAGTCGAATGAGCGTGTGCTACTTTGGAAACGTTGATGAGCTTTGCTCCCGAGTGGCGAGCAGCATGCACTTCCGTGACTAGTGTCACGGAATAATTCATCTCCCATACAGCTACACAATTTAATCTAACACAAGCTTTATCTGTAGGTCTCCTTGAGTCGTATCGATACGAACTATAGATGATAATATATTATCCCGTAGTACAAACACTAGGCATTCAGTTGGTGGTAGATCTGCAGGTAACCCACTGGGGCAAAATAGCACCAAGGAAACGCTTGAATTCATTAATCATTTACCATTTACGCTAATTCGTGCCATTGTTCAGAATGATATTCCTTTAATTATACAGATACATTGTGAGTGCTGAGAAAAAGATTTATCTCTTGATTTTGAATTTTTTCATAACGTTCTCACACTTGAGATTGACCCTGTCCTATTTTGGTTGACTTATTGCGCATAGTTTGTGCTATGATAGCTGTTAAGAGTGCTAAATATTGAGTAAATTCTTGCTCATATAACTAGGTACCTACTTACTACATTCAGGATTTTATCTCTGAATTCGTTCCTCTTGCGCTTTCTTAAACCATAACTTCTGTTTTATACGATCTTTTTTCATTCGAATTCAACCTTGTAAGATTTACACTGGCTTTCAGTTAGGTACTGATTATCTTTGCCACTTCTGAACCGAACAGTTTTTATACTTCTGTTTTTTTTCCGATGTGTTGTTTAACTCTCTCTGTTGATTTCTACAATTTGTTTTACCACTAAGTACCACTGCATGATCTGTCTGTTTAAATTCTTGAATTTTTTTTGTTAATTCTTTAAAATCTCTTTTAAAGATTAATAAAATTAAGCGAACGTGCATCACGATTGTTTCAATTTACACTATTTATAGCTGTATGATGAGCCAATTAGTGCGTAACGACATCAACAATTCTATCAATCCTGCAATCGCAACGCTTTGCGCTTCATTATGTACTTAATCTTGTTTATCTTGTAAAATTCCTTGTTATGTATTTACATCGATGCTGATATATCATGCAAAAATTTCTCAGGCTGCATTTATCTGTAATTAACACAGTCCTCTTCCATTATTTAACCAATTAACAAAGGCTTGATCTATTGCACTGTCGATAAATCGTGACTACAGAAAACGATATAAAAAATGCATCCCTACATCAATCGCATGTTTTTACAGCACCACTCTATGCTCGTTCTGTATCGTGTTTATAAGATTACAAAGCGAAGAGTTGCCAATTAGTCATTGTCTTGACATCGTTGACTTCTAAACTTGATCGTCCACTTTATCTTGACCTTCCTCGCTCGTTGTCACGCTTCGGCTGGTACATTTTAATGAAGATATTTTATTACTTGTTGTGGGTCTTTGTAAGTTGGTTGTTTTACAGCTGTTAGAAGAACCTTATTATTCCTGCGATTGAGTTTATTTTTGTTGTTTACAGTTTTTGTAGTGAAGTGGTTGTTCGTACGACATTTGACTCTCAATGCGCCATCCATTGTGTAGTGTAGAGGTTAAAGTAATCGTATGTGTTCATCCCACAGCCTATTGTTTTGTCGCGTACACGTTTATTTACACCCACGCGGAGCGCATGTGCGAAATTACACAATTAATTTATTGGCCGGCCCTTTCACAAACCGTCTCTTCACTATGAAATTAACAAATTAATCGCTCGCACACCATTATGTAAGAAATGTTCACACATTTTCTAATGGTGACATGTAAACTGTTATAGCTTCAGCTAAGGAGGAAGTTATGTTACTGCATGATGTTAATTAGATTTCGTTTCGCCATCACCTTTCTCTCGGACGATATAAAAATTACAGAACAAATCCATAAACGGTGGTTTGAAACCTTATAGAAATATTGGTTTCAGAATCAAGACAACCTCATTAAATCCGGAATGTAGTCAATAAATCAACGCTTAGAAAATTGCTCTGCATTGAAATGCAAATAAAACTACATCAACCAGTCCCTGTAATAAGATTAGTGAAATTCCATTAAACACAAACTTGATCAGCTGTTACGGTGGGTCATTACAATGCTCATTACACTGGTTATTTCACAAGCAGTAATTTTGCAATAATTGTGTGCTGATTGATATGCTGTGATACCGGTTTGTGTACATTAGCTTCGACCGGAGTAACTTGAAAGTTATGAAATTAGTGCTCGGGAGCTGGCCGATCGATTTGTTTGATATCATTACTGTCCTTGCTTAGTTTACTTTCATTGTCAGTTGGTATGGTTTGTCTAAGGGATGGTACGACTGTTTTGTGATTTGCTGGTTTTCATGATTTAAGTTGTTGTCCAGTTCATCTTTGGTCTTTAATTAATTGATTAGCCATATATTTTTTATCGCAGTTATTTTATTAGAGCAGTGGTGGCCCAGTGGTAACGGCCGCGACTTACGAGTTGTAGGTCGTAAGTTCGAACCCAGACAGGCGCTTTACTTTGTGTAAATTATTTCATCACCACTGCTCTCAAAACGGTGAGGGAAAACATCGTGAAGAAACCGGCATGTGCTAGAACCGAAAATTCGAAGACATGTGACATCTACCAACCCGCACTGGGCCTGCGTGGTAGATTACGGCCCACTCCCTCTCACAGAGAGGAGGCCTGTGTCCCAGCAGTGGGAACATTTATAGGTTGATGATGATGATGATATTTTTTATCTGTATATCCAAGGATCCTATGTCTTTTTTTAAATATCTCTCTATTTTGGATTTGCAAATATGACTCCAAGATGGTCAATGTAGAAAGACAAATGCTTTGGCTAAATCTATACTTGTACCTATAGCTACAAATAATGCAAATGCAGTCTAACTGGTTTGAGCAAAGTCAGCCCTGCAGCCACACAGCATGACAGTTCCTTGTCCCGTGACAAAACACTAACGCAACGTTTTCACGCCTCTCACCCCACAAATTGTCGACATACTAAATTATTCAATTACAAAATTGACAAATTGGTTTATTTGGAAAATGCTCCACTTGCCAAGGTTAAGTGCTGTCAATGACGCCTTTGGTTTTATTGTCGTAACGCACAACTTTTACTTTGTACTTTATTTTGGGTGATTGATTCCGTTACGTCAAGTGGTTGGCTCTGATATAATGGATTTAAACAGGTTTTTGAAGTTTAGTCTGTTTGGCCGAAGTATTTTTGTCGTTTCTAGGTTCTGTTTTCTGCAGTGAAATTGGACCAAGACAACTTTTTAGTCACCTGTTGTCTTTAGGTCATTATGTATGTCTATGCATTTCTTTGTTTCTGTCTTTCCAAAACTAAGTAATCCATTATGGAATCTCACTTGAGCACACAAAAGGCGGTTAATTTTCTATTAATTATTGACACTTCCTTCCCCCACTGTGTGTATGTACTATTGTTCCACTGACACCGATGCGCGGGCGCAAGTCTGTCTCTGCCCTCGATCCCACACTGAAGCATCGCTTATGCAATGAAATAAAATCAGATACGCCACGTTTAACAATGAATTATGTTGCACTTCTTTATTTATGAACAGTAAAATGTACGGAGATATTGAAATTATGTAAGTGTTTACACACGCGGAATGGACGCAACCATTCCTTAATGCGATGACGTGCATTTTCTGTCGAGCTGTACTTATTTAATAATATAATTTTAAATTATTGTTCTATTTAATTGTCTTTGTTTACTGGCTTTAAAAACTGTCGAGTCTCTTCTTGAATTATTGGATCAGGAATGTGTGATCTTAACACAATTAATGATTTTTATTTGTGGCTAATTCCTTTTGTCTTACGCCAATCATATTAGAGATAATTGCTACTTTCGAGCGTAGAAATTGTATTTTTACACAACTGTTAGTTTTTAGAGTAATCAGTAAACAATGCGGTACGAATTAGTCAAAGCCCATTCAAGCGTTGTACGGATGGAATGTGCGGACAAAATTAAAATGTTTGTGAACCAGATACATGATTCCAGTTTACAGGTATTGCTTATCAAACTTGGACTACTTTCTGGTCTGGGTATTTACAAATATTAAGCATTAGCACAATTTGAACAAGGTTGGTTGCTCATATATAATAGACAAGCAATGGCAAGCTTGTCAAAGCAGATTTAAAATTTTGTGAAGCTTCACCGCAGAATGAATGCTTTTCTTTCATTCAGTATAACGTAAAGGCAGGTTATGCCTTATTTACGCCTGGCTAATTTAAAACATAAATATCGTATTTAGATAGAAACCTTGAAAGTTTTTTCAAATATAACGTTTGTTGTGTATTCATGACAAGAAAAAGGCTGAATATTATTGTTTGTATGTGCCTGGCATTGGGTCACGACAAGAATCGACTAAACATTATTACAGTTATCTAATCTCCAGCTGCTATAAACTAAAGTAGGTACTGCCACAATATTGTTGCAGTCCCACAAACAGTGTTAGCATAAATCGTGAACTAACAACACGTGTGGGTAATTAAAGGTGATTTAATTGTAATGGATGCTAGTGCGGTACTGGCAAGTCAAATGATTGCTGAGAAAAATACAGCCGACTCTGAAGGTGAAGGCCTGGTGATTATGTCAACGGATAGATGCGGACATAATGACGAAACACTATGAAATTGTTATTTCAAATTCTGAGAAAATGAAGTTGGAAATAATGTTGAGACTTCGTAACTAGAACCAAGCTTTGTTATGGAAACAAAAAGTTTGAAGTGGCTAGTTGTTAGTGATCTAAAATGTATATTAGATAAAGCTCACCATCATTCTCTTGCCGTTATCCCTATTTACTTATTTGGGGTACATGTCTTTTTCTTCCATGCATAATCAGCCTATAATGTTCCCACTGCTGGGACACATGCCTCCTTTCTGTGAGAGGGAGTGGGCCGTTATCAACCATGCGTGCCCAGTGCGGGTTGATTTCTCTATTACTCGTTGTCTCGACAGGTACATAACGTCTAAGTATTCAATCATACACGAAATCTTTTAAGGGGTCATTGTTCTCATCATTATGAACAACTGTTACTACGGAACCAAACAACAAAACGCGAAAAAAAATCAGCTGTTCCCTACATTTTGACGAGTTATGAGAACATAAATGAATGTACCTGTATGAATAGGTAGACCTTAAATAAAGAAAGCTATATCAAAGAAAGACTATACCTATAAAGAAAAATAACTATTTCACAGGTTCTCTGAAATTGTTCAAGAACTTACTGATAGGTGAAACAATGCGCTTTAAATAGGAACAGATGAGTCAATGAGATTCCTAAAACAGTGTTAAGTTGTGAATTGTGACAGATACAAATCAAATGAAATGTAAAGTATCGCAAAGGTCGCTTCATTGTCTCGAATCTTGTCAACTTTGACATTTCACGATTCTATTTTGACATTTTATGTGTCGCTCTCGCTATTTCTCGCTAGTTTTAGTCTACGTAAAAGTAGATTTACCGTGTCAGTGATGTAATATTACGCAATCATAATAATTCTTCACTTCAATTATGCTATAACAGCCACTAATTACGGCAAAGTTGAGCAACAGATAATTACAAGAAAAAAATCGCATGCACCAAGTGGTTGAGTCTGAGCTGATAAACAATTAAAATTATCAGTATATTATGGCGAAATGTCATCTCTAAATCAAGAACTGTTAGAAGGATGCTATATATAAACTGTCGAATTTATAACCCAACACGAAATTTTTGTATAATTATTTAGAGACCTAAATTATATGGGGCCTGCTAATTAATTTTGCCAAAATTTTCTGAGATATCGTTTAATTTCTTCGAGATAATATGCAAATTCGACTTAAGAATTTATTGTCATTATAAAATCAACTAAAAAGATTTAAAACGGTCAATACTATACAGCCTCGGGCGACGTGCCACAATTTTTAAGCTAGCTGTAACGGAACCGCCTTGTGAGGCCAAAACATGTTTATGACGTGCAATTCGCGCCTGTCATGAGACAAGCATTTGAAAAGAAAATATTGATAGGAAATTGTGTATGACCACAATGATTGCTAATGAAAGTGATGAAAGTAGATTTGCAAGTGCTACTATCGTTTCTAAATTATTATTATTTTATTGCTAACGGACCACTAAAAGCGTATGAGCCCGCAAAAAACTGCATTTCTTATTTCTCTATCTTCGTGTGACCATTGCACAAAAAACTGCCTGCCATCTTTTTACAACCTCCATGATAAGAATCCGAAATGCGTCCAAGCGTAACATTTGGAGTGTATTTTCTTTAAATTGATATTACCCGTTGTTGGGATATACAGTTTTTATTATGTATTAATTCAGCGTGCGAATGCCTTTGCTTCTATGCCACTTTTATATTATTAAATGATTTAGTTTTTGCTAGCATTGACACGATTTCATTCGGTCATTATATTTCTGCAGCTTCGTTTCTTTTGTATTCAATAGTAGCTTTATGCACCTGCATATCAATATTAAAATGTTTATTTTTACTGTCATTGACATGTCTATTATAATCTGCTGTCTCACTTACATAAACTTATCGAATATGCTGTTAAACCTTAATATCTACACCTTTACCCTTAAGTTATTAATATTACTTATGCCTGGACGCATACGTGTCATTTCCATTATATATTTCTTTATTAATGTTATTACCCTTCACCATCGTTTATTTTCTTATGTTGATGTGAAGAATAGATGTCTCTTAATTGTCTTGAAAGCTTAGTGACCAATCTTTACGATCAGGCTGTAGAAGCACTTAGATTTCTAATGCATGACCTGCGTACTTAATAACAATGCCTGGTAGGCTAGTACTTACTGTGCGGCAATCTAACTGCTTGGCCGGCCCTTTATGTCCACGCTCGCATAATGTTCATGAATTGCTGTCCTCAACAACATACCTTATAGGATTATACTTAGCTTTCTAAATCCTATTACCACCAGCTAAAATTCCAGTAGGTATTATAATATGACCACCCTGACTGACTGACCACTGCTGGGCAAAGGCATTCCATACTTTGCATATCTCATTGACCTTTGCTTTCGAAGTCCTGTCTTTCTTGGATGCAGTCTATTTAAGTAATTTCGTTATCTAAGGTCCGCTTCCACCTTATGCATTTACTGATTTGTGTTGCAAAGGGGCCTAAAGCCTAATCCGAGATAATTTCAGCAGATAATCTGATTCTTTTCTGTAGGTTGTGAAATAAGGTCCAGTAACTTGAAAAAAACAAATGAAAATATACTCATAGTAACCAAGGTTATGGTCTTGTGTACTTTGAATCGACTTGTTCTTGAACTTTGTGAACATATCGTACGTGTTCTGAATCCAGCATTAGTTTAGTGAATCACTTCTTACTCCGACAACTACGTTTACCGAAGGTGGGTCGAGTGTGATGCCTTGGTGAAATCCAAGTTAATTTAAATTATTTAACAAATAACTTCTGTGTTTAAGCATACCACAGCATTTTAATTAATATTTACTTAATAATTTCAATACCAAAGCGTACACCAAGTAATGCTAACCTACTGTTGTTGAATATTTATTCAAGCTGAGTCTTATTTTCTATGTCTGTTCTGATTGTTATCATGTTCATGTTCTTACTTTAAGTCTCATAAAACTTGCTAATCTTACTTAACTTAACCATGACATTCTTCAACAACTTAACTTGTAATGAGTTCGCCTATTAATTATTTACTCGACAAGATCAACTTATGGACGCAGCGAACGTGCGTGTAGAAAGCCTTACCTCTTGAGGTCGAAGCGAAGCCAGAATACACAACACTGCGATAACCCGACTGATTGAAAATGCACTCTTTAATTTATAACATGTGTGTGTCTAGATACCTTTTACAATCGATCGGGTTATATCTATTGGTATGCATCAGAGTTGGGCTCAGTTCCACGTCTTTGGCAGACGGAAGTGGCTCTCCGACCATTGTTTCCCGGATCCAATGAACTTTTTTTGGGTCGTCATGGGTGCGTTTGATATTTATGCCGATGAGAATAACATTAGAAATGGTTATGTTAATGTGTTGAATCAGCTGTCTACGGTGTCTGGTTTGGAAGGAAAGAGGTTGGAAGTTTGAAGACGAGACGAGTTTGAGAGAAAATATTCTGTTTGGAATATTTTGGTTTTAACTTTTAACTAAATGGTGTGGTTGTATAGTGCTTGATGCAATAAATGTCAGAGAAAGTTTACTGCGAATTGACAGTGCGTATTGGTCGATAGAACCACACCAGAAAATAATATGTGTATGAATAATTTAATTTCAAAACAGAAAACAGGATATAGCACCGTTTTACCTATAGATAGCAGTAGGTTCTCAATGATGGCTGATAATAGTAGTTAAGGTTTTGAAAATGGTGCTATTAATTGAACATGAATGTGGATTTACACCTTAAAATTCAAGGCAATCAAAATAACGTAGATACCACTAGACATGGAAGTTAGTAAAAATTTTGCTTTTTATAAAGAAAGAAACATTATGCATCCAAGGCTTATTAAATTCCTTAGCTTTGTCATGTATAACGAGTGAGAAAGATAATGTTCCCTTTTTACCACATTTCCCATAGAGCTGCCTTTTCACACAAAACGCAAGGAAAAGCGAAGCGAGCTGATTTCTACTTAAGCACTTACATAGTACTACTAATGGACCTTAATAGCACCTGAATGTCAAGTGACGTAGGAACAGAAAGTGAAAACCATTTCCAACGGAGAGATGTTCCATAAACCCGTTCTGCCTCAGGAGATATCTAGCTAATTAGTTTTTACGATTTTGTTATTTTACTCTAAGCATATAAATCAAACCATTGCGTCCACTAATTAAACAACAAATATGACCATAAATCAATACGTTGTTAATTAAATACCTGTACTTTTGTCATGCTTTCAAGAAAATGCAATTGTAGATTATGTTTGCGTTAACTTCCAGTAATATTTATGTGCTCTTGCTAAGAATTCTCTGAAATGATAAACTATTCTGCTGTTAGTACCTATTAATTTCTGTAGAATATTTAACTTTGTTTTTCATTTTCATGTTTACCTGACTGGAAAAATTCTCGAAGAAAAGTTGAACACAATTATCTTCGCATAGTTTAGTGTTAGTCATCACGGCACTTGAGATATTAACGTCGAGACTTAGCTAAGAAGTAAGAGGGAAAACCGAGTGATCACATGATGAGATGAATTCGTTTACTGTGCACACGATCTGCATACATATTATGTGCAATAGGAAAACTTTTGTTTAGAATATCGGCCAAGCAACATTATCAATATAAACTTTAGAAGCACACACTGTACATACACATAAAAACACCTGTTAATTAAATACTTAAATTAAAGATGATATGATGAGAAGACACTATAAATCCTTATCAAGTTTTATGTACGAAGCAATGAAATCAATAATCGCAAAAAGTTCAGTCTTATTCATGATCGATGATAACCAATAAATCTTCCGAACGATTGATTCAATAACGCATTCTAAGATTTACAATGACTTAAGCAAGAGTTCAGTTTTCTCTTTGCAATCTCTAAATCATTGTGTCATGTCCGCTCTTGAATTTTATGGAGCAAGCTGTCATCTTGAGATTTTAAACGAATATTTACAATCAGATATATAATGGTGTTCATAATTAAACGTTTTGTTACGATGTGAACACTTATTAGAGTTGTAAGACTGCTCAAGATTCCATTAACTCTCAGATCTTTCTTGTTCCTCCTATCATCATCACAGCGTTTGCACGGATTCCATCTCCACAGTCTGTTAATTTCGTAGTCTTGTTCCTTATGTCACACACTTTACTTCTGCTTCCAGCCAACTCTTCTTGTCTTCTTTCTACGAATTCGAATAAAGCGCATCCTCGGTTGTCCCGCAGGGTTCGACTTTCGGCACAGCTTGTTGGTCACAAAAATCAAATAACACTGCGGCATTTAGTCGTAAATTCTTTGTAATATCCTTATCTGCTTCAAAACGTGATTTACTCACATTTCCATTACTTATGCTACTAGATTACTTATTTGATAAGCAACAAATATTACTTGAAATTAATATTTGTTAATATAGATTTCATACTTTTATATCGGTGTTGCATACAATTCTGGAGTAATATGTGGATATAAAACAGGGTATTTTTGTGGGTTTAGACAAGTTCAAGTTCATCGGGCTCCGATGGAGGTGCCTACAAAAATGTTTCTCCTACTATTAGTAGCGATTGCTCAGGTAAGGTTTTGTTTGGTTTATTTGCAATAACATCGTTGCTCACTGTAAATGTTTCTTACATTGACAAGTCTTTGTTTATTATTATGATTTAATGTAAGTTGAGCTTGAATGCACTGAATTGTTTTGTAAATGGCTCATAATTTAATTGTTTTCCATTACTTACAGCATGTTGCTAACGCCCAGTACTACTACCCGCCCTACGCAACACCACCAATGGCTGCAAGTCCGTACATGTCACAACCCCCACCGTGTGCCTGCTGCTCTCCTCCACTGAACATACCGGCTCCTCCGGCCTGTCCGGTTTACATCACACTACCAACGCCACCACCACTCCAAGTCCAACCTCCTCCTTTACCTCCAATGATGTTGGAACTCCCCTGTCCTCCTCCAATAACCATCAATCCCCCTCCGTCACCTCCTATGATGGTCAATCCTCCGCCATTACCTCCAATGACTATAACTCCGCCTGCCTTTCCTCCGATCTGTGTAACGCCACCACCACCTCCTCCAATGAGTGTGACACCTCCCTGTCCACCAGCGATGTACGTCAACCCTCCAATGCCACCAGCGATTTTCATAGACTTGCCGCTGCCACCTGCGTTT
This sequence comes from Agrochola lychnidis, assembly GCA_963680765.1. Classification (NCBI taxonomy): domain Eukaryota; kingdom Metazoa; phylum Arthropoda; class Insecta; order Lepidoptera; family Noctuidae; genus Agrochola; species Agrochola lychnidis. The sequence continues at coordinate 22,282,458 of OY796853.1, forward strand.
GTAATTGAGCTGCCTGCTCCCCCACCGATTGTAGTGCAACCGCCACCATTGGGACAGATAATGATCCAGCCGCCTGCTCTGCCCCCAATGCCGGTACAGCCGCCGCCATTACCTCCGATGATGGTCCAGCCGCCATCACCGCCTCCTATGGTGATTGAGTTGCCCGCGCCAACGCCTATTACTGTGCAGCCGCCGTGCCCACAACCGATGTGTGTGCAATCTCCCCCTCCTGCGCCTATCAGCTTCCAACCTCCTCCTCTACCTCCAGTTATGGTGCAGCCTCCGCTGCCGCCATCGATGTACATCCAGCCGCCTCCCCTGGAGCCGTTCTGTGTGCAGCCCCCTCCCCCCACCCCCATCTGCTTCACGTCGTCTCCGTCGTGCGGCTGCGGCTGCGCACCGTCACCTATCTACTTGTGATAGTTCGAATAGATTTTATTCGTTAACTTGTTATCACAATGTGTCAATGTACATTTTATGTGCCTGTTGTATTTAATTAAAATTACGAACTCGATTACCTTGATTAATAAATAATTACTTAATTTTTAACTGAATGTTTTATTACGACACCCCATTAATTACTCCTAACAATACAGGGTGGCAGGGACATCGACGCGAAAACTGTTACCAAGGATTCAATACGTGATTCTGAACCCCCTGCGTTAAAATTATCATGTTCTGAATTCATGGTAACAGTTTTCGGGTCGATGTCCCCCTGCCATCCTTTATACTATTGAATATACCTTCGGTTTAGTTTCTTGGTATACCTATCTATAATTGGAGTAAAGTGTACTGGTTTCATATAAAACAAAATTATGAATGACCCTTGTATCTACTACATAAAAACACACAAAAACTCCTACCTCAAAAAAACTCCTAAAACGACAGCATCTTGACATTTCATTTCTTCCACAGCATGGCGGGCTCCGGGGGCCTGTCAGAGTGGTCGGAGGGCGCTTCGGTGTGGTTTCAACCGCCAGGCGCCGCCGCACCGCTACCCGGAGAGCTGGTGGAGGTCCACCGAGCTGCGAGGGTACTGCTTGTGTCCGCACATCTCAATGGACAGGTAAAAAAGCATGAGTGGCAATACTTAGACCCACTTGCACACAAATTACAATACCTCATTTAAAACATCGTTCTGTCTCTGTCATCTTCAAACGATTGACAGAAACAGGACAAAGTTTTAAATACGTTTAGCGCTAAACGCGTTTAATGTTTGTGGTGTAAGCGGGCCCTTAATGTCGGTCAGACTGGGCAATAGCACGAAGAAGAATGGACAGGTGAACTTATGAGCTAATAAATTATTTGTCCTCATTGTCACAAGTGCAACAGCTCTGATCGTAAGATCCCGAGTTCAAATCACAAGTCGGCAGTGGCGTAGCGTGCGTTGGCGGGGCCCCGTATAAAAATATGTTTGGGGCCCTTATGAAGGGTACGGGTAAGGGTAAGGATTTCGCACAAAAGAAAAAAAAAATGTTAGCATAAAATTAAAATAAATATTTATTCATCATAATTATCTATCTGTCACTTTTTCCAAAATTTTTACAAACAATTCAAAGTAAATATTCAATAAATCAGTTTGCCGAAAAAAAGGCAAGGAGACTTGCCTTTTTTTCAGCAAACTTATTTATTAAATCATATTTATAGCTGATGATGAATTTGGGAAATATACACCCTCCTTGCCTTTTTTTCGGCAAACTGATTTATTAAATCATATTTAAAGCTGATGATGAATTTGGGAAGTTTTTATAAATTTTTGCTTACGCACGTCGGGGGCCCCCGTGGCCCGGGGGCCCCGTATAATTGATACGGCAGATACGGCGGTAGCTACGCCCCTGCAAGTCAGACAGTGTTATTATGCTTTCTGTCAGGAAATTCTTAGTAGCAGCCCTGAGTTTGGACTAGTACCCGATTAATGTCAATAGCGTCGCTTTCAAGTATGTACATAGGAGGTCATAAATTGCTGGCGAAACGATAGTTTTAACCCTTGCCAACATTTTGAAGATCTTCAGAAACAATGAATGAAGTTGCTCAAAAAAAAAAAAGCTATCGATAATTCATAATTGGAATGCCATAACTCGTCAACGAAATGTTATATGATTGTGACAGTACCAACGCATCGCACATGAAACTATTCAACGCACGCAGTTACGTCACGACTCTAGAGTATGTACGTACGCACGTACACTGCAGCTCGGTGTCAAAACGTGATGGCATCATAGCTGCTTTAATAGTTTCTATTTATTTATTGTTCACATTAAAATATATATTGATTGGATCTCACACAATGGTTTAGTATTGATTAAAGTTAGTTTGTTACAACATGAATCGTAATGTTTTTTATAGCACACTTAGGTACAAAAATTTAGGTGCCACGTATTTTTTAATCGCCTCAGTAAATCTACGATGTCTTATGTCTGCAACCATCACCCCCCTCGGGGATGAATGGCGAACTCTGGGCAACACATGTCCAACATTTGACATGTCATCATACGTTAAAGAATGTCTGAAAAAGCCTTACATCCTACTAAGTATATCTGGAAAAAATTCTTGTATTGATGTATTTGACTAATGACATTATCATTATACATTCCGATCCCCATAATCAGCACAAGGTCGAGGCGACGAACGTTTTGTTTTTCTACTTAATCCATGTAATATTCCGGTCGTGCATTCAGTGCAGCTTGATCGACCAAGGTCACCGCGATCATGCGACCTCTATGCACCTTATTTCCGCCATTTCGTCCAATAAAACGGAAATCTTAGCTAATAGCCCCATTATTTGTAAATACAAAAGCAAATAATCGCAACAAAGACTGGCAGGGAACATTGTTCCACCGTGATTGGCGAGAAAAGGCATTCGACTGATCGCAAGGCCGTCGACGGAATGTTGATAGAGAGTTGACTCAACGACTCCACTACTTCTTGATAATTTATGCCCGCCTAGTACGTTGATTAGATTTTATTGATATTGTCTATTTAAAAATATTTCTATTGGCTACAAATGTGTGAAACTAGTTTAAGACGAACTGTTTTACTAAAGGAGAATGAACAGAAGTCTATAATAAAACATGTCCTCAGTCACAACTTGTTTACAGTTTTTTTCTATAACGGTAATGCTTCGACCCGTATGTCTCCTGCGGTAGCATTTGCAAAACATTCAAAGCCATATTCTCTGCTGTCGCGGGCTATTGAGACCATTTTAAAACGAATGTATATATGTACTTGTCTTGTTCTTAATTTTAATCACCATATCTAATTCCCACATTATACAGGTCCACCAGACCTCGTCCACGATTATCAACGGCTCATTTTCTAAAAGTAGGTTAACAATTACAACTTCCCGGGCTGAGGTAAACACAGGAACTGAAAGTATCGGCTAATTAACTAATATTTAATAACCATTAGGTAATCTAATTCGCATTAAAGACTAGCTGTAATTTGAGATCTTGATTTCCTCGGCGTTTGATTTTCTAAAATAGCTGCACGCAAATATTGTCATGATTAATTAAACTATTCTTTTAGGTAATTAGCGAAGCTACTGACGTAACTTTGTTAAAATGTTATTTTTATCGACTTCTCTAACTTTGGACTTGAATCGTAGGCAGAAGAAACAGTATTCATACAGATATAGTCGTGGACTTCATGAGCATGTGTCAATTTATGGAAATGAAACTTACGATGCACAGTAGAGTGGATGTAGCTGTTCCAAAAACGATGGAACAGTACGTGACGCTGACGGTAGTAACTTAGATCAGTGACTGCACTGTCAGCTAACTCTTGGGTTGATAAAATTAAGATTGCTATCACCGTCGACGGCGCGTTGTGTTCCACGCGCGCCTCAAAGAGATGTCAGCAGAACTGACGGGGTCCGCTAGGGCCGATGCCTGCCGAGGTCGTGAGAAAGTACGAAAGGGATACCGTGGCCCCTGGAAATACAGGCAACTGAAGGAACACGGGTGGGTTTTAGTCAGTAAGAGACTGACACGCTCTCCCGCTCCGCCCAGAGCGGGAGAAGTTATTTGATAATTATCCACCCAAAAAAAAAACCGAGGAAAATACACACTGTTACTAATAGAGATATATATAACATTACTTGTAGTTGAAGTAAGCAAGTAATATTCTAACGATATTAAATTACCTAAAATCTAAATTAATCATATAAAAAATCTAAAACCGTACGATATGTTTCAATATCATCCATCTTTAATGAGAACTCCGATTAAATCGTTATCGTCAATCAATATAATGGAAAGGAAAGCAGTAATCTCAAAGTGTTACTTAATCTCGACTGGTCCAGGCAGTAGGCCGTTATCCTAAGAGCTACACCATAACAGTTCTCTATACCCCATGGTATGTGGTACAATCAGTTAGCTTCCACTAGCGAACCACTGCGCAACGCACTTTTGCGGGATACGTTTAATTCCATAAAACGATTTGCGGTTTTCTCACTTGAATTCTTACTAAAAACTGGTGCACATGAAAGTAATGGAAACAGTGATGTTGTAGTGAATAAAAAACTGGTTTTTGACAGTGGTAATGAGGTTACAATGAATGAAATGAAACGTAAGAAGAACGTGATAATTATGGCAGATGAATTAAGTTCAACGTTAACTTAATTAAGGAAATGAGATATAACAGCACATGTTCAATAATTTGATACGAAAACTAGATAAGTGCGATTCGTCAAATTGTCGTGTTGGCCGATGCGTGTCCGCTTTGCGCCGACACCGCACAGCTCACCAGAATCTCTGAAGTCTTGCATGTCTAGCAATTCTTGCAATTCCTCATGTCGGTTTCGTTTAGTGTCTCGACGACAAAACAGCTGTGACACGAAGAATATTAAGTCGATTATGAAGAAAGTGCCCATGGCGAGGTCGTCTAGCGAGAAATCGCCGAGTTCAAACAAAAGTATGAGAAGGCGGAGACCTATGTCTGTGTCATCATTGAAAGATATTTGCCTGGATATCCTTATAAACAATGTAATTGATTTTACATATTTTTCGTATCAATGCAGATTTATAACAATTTAATGTTACGGTCGTTTAACTTCAATAGATTTAAACAAAATTGCATTTTATATGATACAGTTGTCATTCACATGCATGAAATTGATTTCATTTGACGACCGACAGCTATATGCAGATCCGCATAAGTTTCTTGTAACAGAACCATTCAATAATCTTCATTATCGACACCATTAATTATAATAGAGCCATCAATTGTTGCGTATGCTTCGAGCATTACAATATGCTTAATGATCAGCTGTCAGAGTGTAATGAAGATGGCTATTTTAATTTGCTAATGTGTGACTTCGATATACATGAGGGTCAGTTAACAGTATCGCTTTAATCAATGCTGACTCGATCACTAATGATGTTTACTCGAGCACGACCAAACTCCGTAATATAAATGTTACACTATGCAAATTGTTATTCATCCTTCACCGCGGTAATGCAGCGACACACTTCATGACGGCGTAATCAAATCAATTTACAGTCCATTACGCGGTGTTTAAAGTAAAAGAATACAAATATGCGAAGGCAGCGAGCGTTGAATTGTGTCGAATTTAAGTGATCTCGATAGCGAAAAGATCTCAGTGGAGCAGGTCGCGAAAGATGCTCAGATACTATTGTGAGGAGTCATTACGTTATGTCACAGTTACGGCTGTTGGGCTTTATAATTTTCCGAGCTGCTGCCGTTTCGCTGTTCCTTTTTAAATATAAAGCTATTCAAGTTTCGAATGTTGATAATTATAAGAATTGTGCAAGCGCATTTTGCATTATGCCATTTTACAAAGGAGATTTCTTCGTAGCATGTCAATACAACTAATTTGAGTCAGCCAGAATTAGACTACGATTTTGGTAGCTTCAGTAGGGTCCATCAGTTCCTGTAACGTGCAGGTAACAGGACACGCCGGAAATGATGCCTCATAGTTTATGGAAAAGAACTGTAAAGTTGATGAACCAGTGTTATAGTAACTATGAACAATATTGTCAAACTTTTTTACGGATTGAACACGAGGCTTTTGGCTACTTTTGTTTAGTGTGTATTTTGTCCAGTTTCTTAAATGTGCGTTTCGTTTGTGCAGAATAAACAAATTTTCTTTCTTTTTTTTCTTTCTTAAAGTCCATGTATAAGTCCTTTCTTTTACAACTTTTCTAAATATTCTTTTCTACCAACAGCCTCAAACCTTCGCCCTGCAAATGGGCAACGGTGAAGATGAAGGGGACCCCGTCTGGCCCCGCGAGGAGCTGGGCCCCACCGGCGTGGACGACATGACGAGGCTCCACGACCTGCACGAAGCCGCCCTGCTGTGGAACTTGAAGCTCCGATACGAACAAGGACTGATTTACACATATGCGGGGTCAATATTGGTGGCTGTCAACCCATATAGGCCAGTCGACGCGTTGTATGGCCTGCAGACTGCAAGGAGGTAAAAATCCAATCCATTAGCCTTATTACCACTGCGTCCAGTAAATAAAATATACTTTTCCCTTAACATTCACATACAGTTGTGGCTAAGTAACAACAGCTGCACGGGTCGATCGATCAGGTTAAGCTACGCTTGCCGCGGTTGTTCTGTGGATGGGTGACCATCTTTACATACCAAGACCCCTCCGTGCCTCGGAAAGCACGTTAAGCCGTTGGTCCCGGCTGTCATTTGTAGATCTTTGACAGTCGTTACGGGTAGTTAGAAGCCCAAAAAGTCTGACAACCAGTCTTACCAAGGGGTATCGTGTTACCTAGTAACTAGGTTGTGGAGGTCAGATAGGCATTCGCTCCATGTAAAATACTGGTATTCAGCTGCATCCGGTTAGACTGGAAGCTGACCCCAACATAGTTGGGAAAAGGCTAGGCAGATGATGATTCACATACAGTACAGCAGCAGTTTTGCAGTTTTTTACACTAACATTTATGTTATACCAAAAACTCATCAGCAGATATTGTATTAAGTAGTTATAAGTACACATTTTTGCATGCCGAATGTACCTGAAACTAAACATTATTTTGTAACATAACAACTCATCTATATACCTATGCATTCCAGGTACCACGCAGCAGAGGCGCTAGGCGATCTCCCACCACATTTGTTTGCCATAGCGGCGGCTGCGCGCGCGGCGCTCCCCCAGCCTCAAGCCATACTCATCTCCGGCGAGTCCGGCGCGGGCAAGACCGAGTCCACCAAGCTAGCCGTGCAGTTCCTCGCCGCCGTGGCCCCTGCACCCCCTGGCAGGGCCCCCGTTTCCGAACAAATCTTAGAAGCAGCCCCACTGTTAGAAGCTTTCGGAAATGCAAGAACACCAAAAAACCACAATTCTAGTCGATTCGGAAAACTCTTGGAATTGTATTTCAAAGATGGCTCCTTAGCAGGGGCGAGGGTAGCTCACTACCTTTTAGAGAAATCCCGAATAGTCACACAGTCCCCTGGAGAAAGGAACTATCACGTATTCTATGAACTACTAGCCGGACTAGATGAAGAACAAAGGCGGTCGAGAGGACTTCTGACTGCCGAACATTATTTCTATTTGAATCAAGGAGGAGACTCCGGCGGCGCAGGCGCTGGCGCTGATTGGTCGGCGTTATGTGGCGCTATGCAAGTTCTCGGCATTGGGGATGCGGAACGAGAGGATATAATAAGAGTTTTAGCAGCTGTTTTGCACTTGGGCAATGTATATTTTCATAGAAGACAGTTACGACACGGTCAGGAAGGTGTGCAGCTAGGCGGGGGCGCAGAAGTGCGTTGGGCCGCACATTTATTGAAGGTCCCGGCAGAGGCGATGGCCAGAGCCCTCACTACCAGAGTCACTGCGGCCAGAGCGGAACGCATGAGGTCACCGCTGCCCATCGACCAGGCTTTAGACGCAAGAGACGCGTTCGCCAAGGCCCTCTACTCCTCACTCTTCAGCTGGCTAGTTCTCCGAATCAACTCGATAGTTCACCGCGCCGGCCTACACGATGCTCACAGAATTTCTCTCCTTGACATCTTTGGATTTGAAGACTTGGAAGAGAACTCTTTTGAGCAACTTTGCATAAACTACGCTAACGAAACTTTACAACATTATTTCAATAAGCACATATTTAAGTTGGAGCAACAGGAGTATCAGAAAGAGCGTTTGGAATGGTCGAATTTGACTTGGAATGACAACTCTCCGGGTATGTTTTGTTGTTTGAAAATATATTCTATTTTGGATGAATAGGGTTTAAAATTGCTTGTCTTTTGCAGTGATACAGTTGCTGAGTAAGAAGCCTGTGGGGATCCTGCATCTTTTGGACGATGAGAGCAACTTCCCGCGGGCATCTGATGCGTCGTTCCTAGAGAAGTGCCATTATAACCATGCGTTGAACGAACTGTACTCAAGACCAAGATTAGGAGCGAGTGAATTTGGGGTGAGTCGTCGTCCTTATCAACTTTAATTGCCGCACTTAAGAAACAAATTGCTGGTAACAGATTACAGATATACAGTCCACGAAAGTAGCAAGTTGCCAGAATTTAACTAGTAATTTAAATCACATTGACATTGCATCAAATCCTTGACGTTGTTAAAAAGTTACATGATTTTTACATATGTAGTCTTCGATCAAGAAATAAGTAGTGCGAAGATTTTTGGTTGTCGACTTATGAAAAATGGTATTTCCCATACTTGTAAAGCTGCAATATTTTGTTTGTGTGACTCATCAATGTCTTGAAAAATATAATATTTGTGCATCGTGATAGTTCAAGGTGAGACCGTGACTAATGTTTCATCATTAGACATTCTCCAATATGGCCACTGACAACTGTAGGTCAATTATCAGCATGATGTTGATGACTTCTATAAATCATCGGTCGAATAAGTAATGTTGGAACTTAACTTGGCGTATTTGTCCAAATGGTGGTATATGACCCATACAAAATATACCCTATGACAATATGATTAAAGTTCATTTCTCATTAGTAACATGTGAACGAAGTCCCTAAATGAAGTAGAATTTGCATCACACATCAAGAAAATTTAATAATAATAAGGATTCCCAAGAAAATATTCTAGATGCGAGAAATATACGATTTACTAGCTACTTATTATGTCAAATTGTCGCTTCAGTTGATCGAAGGAAACGCATTACACTATGATTACCCTATCCAATGACTCAGCAACGATTAATTCGCGAAGAAAAACGCCACACAACGACTTATAAACACAGAGGAATTGAAAGAACGGAAACAGAACATTTAATGCTAGATCGCTTTCGATTATGGTATCACAAAACAACAATGTCCATAATCTATATAAAGGCCTCGGGGTCACATTCCATATCCCAATCAACAAAAATCATTGTAGCAAATAAAACACTAATGCTTCTAATTGAAATCTACCTATAGCTGTATTAAGTTGCCTTGCACTTACAAACACTGTAAAAGTAAGTACCTACCTAAAATTTTAAGAATCTTATATCTGTTTTCGCAAACGTCAAAGTTAAGCAATTCATACTGGGCTCTTTCCATCATAATTTATTGCATTACAAAACCCAGAAGGATAGTGGACAAAGCTAAGTCCAATATCCTCCTGGTTCCTGATGATTACATTGGAAATTTATAGACTGTATGACCCAATACAGCCCAAGAATAATCTAATCAAATCTACACTTCCAGATCAAACACTACGCGGGCCAAGTATGGTACAACGTAGAAGGTTTTCTCGACAAGAACCGGGACGCCCTGCGAGCTGATGTCCTGGAGTTGCTGTGCAGCAGTGAGGTGCCCCTGGTTGCTGAGATGTCCACGCAGTTGAGGGCACAGCATGATGCTAATAAGACCTTGCCGAGAGGCGCCAATGGGCGGTTCGTTACTATGAAGCCGCGGACTCCTACGGTTGCAGCAAGGTATCTTCTTCATTTAATAAACATTTAGGTCTTATGTCTGAATATTGCGATTTTTGTATAAGCAAATTACTTTTCCTATCCTTCATAACATACAGAGTAGAGTTAGATCAAAGAAACCATAAATAGATTGTGCCAAAGATGTGTGAAAAATACGGAGATGAAGGCTGATGATAGAGGAAGAGCCCCGACCCAAATAAATCATGATAATGATGATATTACTCATTCGTTACCCATTCCGCCCACCAGGTTCTCAGACAGTCTCCACCAGCTCCTGGAGTCGATGTCTCGCTGCAACCCCTGGTTCGTGCGGTGCATCAAGCCTAATACCGACAAGTCGCCCATGAAGTTCGACATGCCCTGCGTCCTCGCACAGTTAAGATATACTGGCATGCTGGACACCATCAAGATCAGACAGACCGGGTACCCTATTAGGATACCTTTCCAGAACTTCGTGGATAGATACAGGTGAGGAATTATTCTTCTTTGTCGTCGTGAGAATTATTTTTGGGTATCCTAACTGCCTAGAATAAGGTTGAAAAGATCTGCTGGCCGATGTGTATGTGAATTATTTGATACGCTCGCTGTCGCAACTATCGCTTAGGCCAGGGCCACACGACATAGGGCGGTGCGTCTTGCGGCGCTCGAATGTTCCCGCGCCGCAAGACGCACCGCGGTGACTTGGCACGCTCTAAATAAATTCTATTATTTGTTCTCGCCGCGGTCGTAAGACGCAAGACGCAGGTCGAGCGGTGATGTCGTGGCCAAGGGGTTAGGCATCACCTCTTACGGCTAACATTATGACTTCAAGTTCAGCAGTGAAAGTTTAAGGATTCATAGCACAATGATGACCAACTTTATGAGCAAAACTAAATATAACTCTATTCTTAATTTTTTTTTTGTGTGGTTAGTGACTAACCTTGTGTCAGAATTTTTATGCCGACCATGGACCTCTGACGTGGCTTCACATGCCGTCGAGAAATATCTCTCAGGCATGCCGGTTTCCTCACGATGTTTTCTTTCACCGTTTTATACAATACGCACATGAATCCGAAAAGTCAGAGGTGCGTGCCTTGGGTTGCTCCTCGAGACCTATGACTTAGCAGTCTGACGGTCACACCACTAGACTATAACTGCTATGTGCAATAAATCTGTTACAGGTACTTGTTGAAGTCCACGCCATCTCGCTCAACGCCTTACAGAGAGATCTGTAACTCTATTCTTGCTGAGATGCCGCCCACCGGCGCTGGTATGTACACACATCACATTTATCTATTTACTCTACGCGATATAAGAACACAAGGGTGATAATAAAATAGAAAGAGAGTGAGAGAGGTTCAAATGTACTTAAATCCATAATATTCATGATGAGGTTTTTTTTCGCTGTCCCTTTCTCTCGCAAAAAGAAATAAGGAACATAGTTCTAAAATAAAATTACTAAACTAATTTTCTTGTTCCACTATTTAAGAGCGCATACAGTCTTATCGTTGACTTACGGTAGTCCACAGAACTTGTGTTAAGAAAGTAGCGGAACTTATACTTATCATAATATTAATATTCAAACGCTCGACTAATTACAGTTTTACGAGACCTTGCTGGTGCACAAAATGACACTTATCTTTATAGGCAACCTGTGCGCGGTAATTACTTTAGCGGTGTCGACTGTCGACGCACTTAAGTTGATAGCACCCTGTAAAACCTTTTAGTGTTATAAACAGCTGTTTTAAACATATTTTACCTTAGGCGCCATCTCCACAGACGAAAAAATCGTGGCGATAGTCACGCTGTGCCTTTAAATTATCGCCGCGATGATATCGCCGTGTGGAGATGGTGCCTTAAGTCGTCGGACATACGAATTTCTTTTTTCAATTTCTTATTTATTATTTTTTTAATCACAGATCGCAAAGTTCAATATTTATAGCAAGTTTTAGGATATTATATTGGTACGTTGAGCATAACAGACTCTTATTTGTTTTTAATTATTGTTGATCGGATCGATCTACTCACACTAGAGTTCTCATAGTTCCCTAGTCAATTATTTTCGGCACCTCTATTTAGTAAATCCTGCTTCATATATCTGTACACAGTCCTTATATCACATTTAAAACTGCAGCTGGTTTCTCTTAATAGCTTAACTAATTAGCCTATCACTTTTATCACAGCGGTATTGTTACTATCAGTTAGCTTTCTGCGGTTGCCTCTTGATATGCTACTCTATGGCCGGGTCAGTTCTTACTGTGATGTGTCAAAGTACTGGTCGAAATGGGCAAGACTTGGAAAAGAGTCAAGAAAAGAGGTTTTACCCTGGAGGCTATGGTTTTGTGTGAGTCGTTTTTAAAGTAAAGAATATGGGTACTGGAATGAATGAACTATACAGTGTGATTCTTCATAATGTGCACATATCGAAATTAGAGAATATATCTATGCTTAATTTTATCGACGGAAAAAATATTAAAACATTTTTTTTTTGTTTTTTTTATTTTCTTATAAAAAAAATAATTTTCCTCTTTGGCATCTTATTTATAAATTTTACAATTTTTGTAAAAATGTATGAAAAAAATACAGATTTTTGCTACAAAAACATGTTTATTTTCAATTGAGGGTAGTTTATTTCTCAATTTTCATTTTATGTGGATGCCTAATTACTTCCAACCATTATGGAGTTTGTTTCATCGCGATAGATGATTTAGTTTAAAAGTTACACAGTTTTGTTAATTTTTTTTTTAATTCCTTAAAAAATATTAAAAAAGAAAATAGATTTTTTAAAATATTTTTTCTGTCTTTAAAATTAAGCATGGATTCCCTCATTTCGATATGTGCACATTATGAAGAATCACACTGTATACTTTAATTCCTGTACTGTGCCTGCGCTATATAAGAACGAATCTCTGTATAAGCCTCTCCTCCCTAAGTTTCTGTGTTCATGATGAAAGACAATTTTGACCCATTTAATTGAGTTTGGTTGTGATTGTGTAGGTAGCGTTTTGTCGGTGTGTTTGGTTTATAATGTGTTCGAAACAGTGGTCTATTGTATCGTTGTTCTATTATTATCAGAGGTCGGAATTAGGTAGAATTATTTATGTACTTGCATTGAAATGTTGATATTAATATGGATCTTCCCGGGATTTCTAATAGACAATCCCGTGTGATCGTTTGCGTGTAGCGTTTTGTCGGTGTGTTTGGTTTATAATGTGTTCGAAACTGTGGTCTATTGTATCGTTGTTCTATTATTATCAGAGGTCGGAATTAGGTAGAATTATTTATGTACTTGCATTGAAATTTTGATATTAATATGGATCTTCCCGGGATTTCTAATAGACAATCCCGTGTGACCAACAATATTACAAATAAATAATAATAAAAACCTCAGATAAAAAGACAAATAAAACAAAGATAATTAACATACAATTTTTATGAGAATTAAATTCACAATGCACATTGGAATTTTGTAACTTCGGACATCCGATGTCGTTGATGTAAATTTGGCAACGTCGCGCGTTCAGTGGTTTAAATTGTGTAAAAGTAAATAACTTTTTATTTAATAGATCACGGAATTTTTTCTGCTCTTCAAAATTAATCCCGGGATTTGGGGCATATCCACTTTATTCTTTTTATGAAATCAATGTAAGTACATAAATAACTCTACCTAATTCCGACCTCTGATTATTACATTATAATGTTTAAGAAACATGTGTTGTTCTCACAGTCAAAGCGCTACCTACTAATAAAATATGTTCATTTCAGTCGGCGCGGACTACCAATTAGGCGCAGCGCGTGTGTTTATAAGAGAGGCGTTACACAGAGCACTGGAACGAGCTCGGGCTGACAAACTACGAGCTGCAGCGACCAAGCTACAGGCACACTTCCGAGGATATTTGGCAAGGTATTTCATAATAATTATTATAAACCACGAGTGTGTTTTAAAAATTGGTTGCTATATACAGTAATTGGTTACTATATATAGTAGAGCAGTGATGGCCCAGTGGTAACGGCCGCGACTTACGAGTTGTAGGTCGTAGGTTCGAACCCAGACAGGCGCTTTACTTTTTGTAAATTATTTCATCACCACTGCTCTCAAAACGGTGAAGGAAAACATCGTGAGGAAACTGGCATGTCCTAGAACCGAAGATTCGAAGACATGTGACATCTACCAACCCGCACTGGGCCCGCGTGGTGGATTACGGCCCACTCCCTCTCACAGAGAGGAGGCCTGTGTCCCAGCAGTGGGAATATTATAGGCTGATGATGATGATACAGTATATATTATTGGTTATAAAAACGAAATCTTGTCTCTGATTGATTACAAAGCATTATCTTGTCAACAGAAAACGCTACCAACAACTCCACTACTCAACTGTCAAACTCCAGTCGTGGTGGCGCGGCACGATGGCGCGGCGGCGCTACGTGCGCGTGCGGCGCGGCGTGGTGCGCGCGCAGGCGCTGGTGCGCGGCCGGCGCGCGCGCAGGCGCCTCGCCAACCTCAAGGAGCAGCACAGGAGGCGGGCGGAGGCGCAACAAGTGGCGGCTAAGTATGTGGCGCGTCCTAACAAAGGCCTGATTAAAATAACTTAATTATAAACCCCCTTTTATTATAAAACCGTTGTGGTCACCTCTGTTAGAGGTATAAAGACATTTTGTTCCTACTATTAACTTTCATTTGCAATAAATAAAATTCGATTATTTAATTACAAATTATTTGAATTATACTTAACTAGCTGCGCCCCGCGGTTTCACCCGCGTAAGTCTCGATACCGTGGGAATATCGGAATAAAAAGTATCCTATGTGTTAATATAGGTTATAAAAAAAAAAAATGTTTATTTCTGAACCAAAAAACATGACAACAGGTAGGTGATTGGAGCCACCTTTTAAGCAAAAAATGCTTGTATTAGGAGACTCCGCTCTTCCACAGCAAAATAATTTTAACATAAAAGAACAGAAATAGGATTATTCACGTGATAGTAAATATGTGTATGGGGATGAGGATGGGGAGGGTTTGTGTGTATTTTGTGCGTGAGTGTGCGTGTGTAGGTGAGTGTGTAGGTGAGTGTGTGTGTAGAGAGAAATGGGTTAGTTTAACCTACGTATTATATTATGGTTATAAACTATCTGTTTGCCAAATTTCATCCAAATTGGTTCAGCATACACAGAAGAAGAAGAGACAAACATACACACACACTCACAAACTTTCACCTTTATAATATTAGTGTTGATTCTGATACATATTGATTCTGCGATATCGATGTTAGAATAAACAAAGATATAAATACAAAATTGATGATCCATCAGTATACTAATTAATTACGTCATAACTAATGACCACTTACAATTCACAGACGCCGCGCAGCTGAACAGAAAGCAGCTCAAAAGGCGAAGGCTGAGAGTCTGCAAGTGCTAGAAGTGCCAGCGGAATTGGCCTTCATATTGTCCAAGCTGGATGAATGGCAACCACCACACACCGAGAGGAACCTAGCCAAGGTATATCTTTAAGCAGTATTTTTCTCACTCTACACTATTGCATGGGACTTAAACATTACTGGCGGTTACTATTGATCATTTCTGCTCTCCCCTTTGAGCAAAACAAGCTTATTTCGCTGCAAATTTTTTCGAGTCTTCCATATACCACATACACAAGTCAAGTTTGAATATGGCTTCCCGTTTGAAGACTTAATTACTTCACTATTTATTAGATGTCGAATCTCAAAGTATTTGATTGGTCATGGAATGTCACAACATCTAACATCGCAATCGTTCATGTAACTACGATTTTTTAATGTTTTTAGGTCCCTTAAGTGTAGTTTATACTCCAAATTGCATTCCTGAAAACCTTGTGCTACTTCCATGGTGCTCGAAAATCTGTAAAATTCTGGCACTTGTTTCAGTTTTTTGAAGTAAAAACTTCTATATGCGCGTTGGGCATTTTTGAAATGGGAAAAAACAATTGAACTCGCGACACCGTTACCGACACCTCATTTTTGTAAACGCGATTGTGCTCTTTATTTATATTAAGTTACGTATCAATGTTCTATGCAAATATTTTTACTTTAAAGGTTTTGGAGTTTTTTTTTTTTGTAAACGCGATTGTGCTCTTTATTTAGATAAGGTTACGGACCAATGTTCTATACAAGTATTTTTATTCTACCAGGGCGATCTTGTTCAAGTTTTGACTTCTCTCCCGGAGTGCCACTGTTTTTTTTTGTACAAGCCGTTTTTTGGGTAAATTATGAAAATACTAGCTTCTGTCCGCGAATTCGTTCGCGTGGAAGTCGTAAGATACATGACCATTGCCTATATCATTATCCTTTGAAACTATGACTATAATTCTAATTCTGCTAAAGCCCAAATTCCCGTCAATTCTGTCAGTCATTGCTGTTATAAGGTCAGCTTCACATCACCATGACCTTGTTTCCAGGTGGCGGGCGACGTTTACGCCGAAGAGGAACGCGTACAGCTGCCCCGAGATCTGCAGCAGTTCGCCTTCTCCAAGTTCAGCTCCGTCTACTTCGCAGATGGTGGACACCTGAGTCCCAAAAAACATCCGATAACCAGGCCATTCTTAGCTAAAGCTGCTGTCAGGTATGTAAATAATCTAGAGCCCCAGCGCTAATACTTGCTTTATAGTAAACGCCAACGTTCGTGACACTCGCGGTCATAAAATGTGAGAGCGAGATGACACGAAACTCAGTATATTCACCGCCCTACACACACTTTATAAGACCGTGACAAATAGTTTAGTGTCACTGAGCTTCTTTATTTATTGCTTGATGGTTTCATGGAGACTGAAGTTCTAATGAGTGTTGTGTAATTCTAGGGATCAAGATTTCAACGATGCAGTAGCTACATTCAAACTCATACTGAGATGGTGCGATGAAACCGCTGCTGGAAATGAAGCGAGACAAAAGGTACACACTATAATCTTATTCCTATTAGATGTTCTTTACCAAATCAATGTAATATGTATCAAGTTAGAAATTTATTTAGGACTCTTTAAACTGAGCGGAATCCCGCATGGGACCCCTGAAGGCGTCATGCGCTTCTATTCTTTTAATGATTAGGAAGTCACACTATTAGCGCCAGTTTCAACACCAAACTCAACTTTCGTCCCGCGCGTTATGCAGGACGTTTGTTCAGTGAAAAATTTGAACAAAATTATTATTTTTTGACGTGATAACGTCTTATAAATCGATGAACGCCGGCTGCATGCACGAAAAAATGTCACGTTCCGCCTGAGCCGAGCGTGCAAGTGAGAGCGCGGAACAAGCGATAGAGAGGCACGATCGGCCTAAGCGTTCGGCTTGTGACCATCACGTAAAATTATCATCCGTAAACCGACTTTACAAACAACCAATTTTTTTTTTAACAAATTTCGTCCCGCGTTCCGTGCGGGATTTCCCCCCCAGTTTTATTTGTAAATTTTCAATTTAAAACTGGTCTCCATTGTTCCAATTATTCCTTACGTTGTATTACCTTGTTCAGGTGTTAGCAGACTACATAGCGTCTCGTGGCCTGTCGTCCCGCGGTCTTCGTGACGAGGTGCTGGTACAGGTGTGCAACCAGGCGAGCGGTGACTCGTCTTCTGAAAGAGTGTGGCAGCTGATGGCGCATTGTCTCGCTGCCTTTCAGCCGGGACCGCCGTTGCATAAGTTAGTACCTATTTCACTAATACTATTTTACCTCGCTAGTTTTGAGTCGCAGTAAATTAAAATTTTACTAGTAAGGTTGAACCTTTTATTCGTATTTATAAAATCGGTGTGTAAAGTCAACCAGAATTTATTCAAAGTCAAATCATTTATTTCAATTAAGCTCATAAAAGGCACTTTTTAACGTCAAAATTAATAAGAAAATTAAATTGATTCTAGCTACCCCTCCCAAAACGTCAAACTCTTTTAAAATGTTGTACAATATTTTGTATAAACATTACTTAATCACATTCTCTCGATTTTTGAAAGACACTTGATTGACAAACGCTAATTATTCTTTATTTACTTAAATACAAATGTAAGCTTTCTGAAGAATTTGTGTAAATTGAGGATTAATTTACTTTAATTCGTGTCTAAACAACATTTTCAACTTTAGTTGAAGATAATTGCTTTTTAGCCTCACCATAATATTTGCATGCCAAAATATGGCGAAATGTGTCATCGCACAAGAATACTTAAATAACATCTTTGTAACCGCATTTAAAGCAAATAAATGACTTTGACTTTGACTTTGACTTTGACTTTGAATAAATTTTAAAAAATCGCACATCCTCTAAAAAACTGTCATAACACAAAAAAAGTACCTATTATTAAAAAATCCATTCATTCATAAACAAAATTTTACATTCTGCAAATAGCTTGATAAATCCTTTGCTGATTTAAAAAGTAAAAAGCTAAAAATCTGTAACCTGAAAGTCACATTAACATTAGTTTTTTGGAAAAAAAAAACGGCTTTTTCTCAAAACTTGTTTTCAGCGTGTTACGACAGTTTTTTAGAAGATGTGCGAAATTTTCTAGTATTCAGGCTATCTTTTTGCAAAATAATAAATAAATTGACTTAATATTTTTGTATTTGAACAAAATAAAACAATTTACAAGTAACAGGAGTATATTTTATTAATTTTGTCAAAATTGTAAACCTTTGTACTATACTGTTATTATATAAAGCCTCTTTTTCGCTCAGATACCTAGTCCGTTTCGTATCCGAGCGCGCGCCAGCAACATGGCGCGCCCAGCTGGTGCGCCTGCTGTGCGAGAGCGGCGCGGGCGCAGCGCGCACGGCGGGCGTGGCGCGCCGGTGCCCGCCCTCCCTGCTGGAGTGGAAGGCTGCTAAGACTGATGCTAAGCCTGCACTGCCACTTAGATTGTATGATGGTAAGTTACTATATGGTTATTCCCACTTCGTATAGGAGCGTGCCACTGCATCACAAGTATGTACTTACGGTGGACTGTACACACAGCTACACATCAAGCTGTATATTTCCAGTATAAGCTGATCTCGCATTGTACGGAAATCTCATACGATGCGAGATCAGCATAAACTGGAATTGTATAGCTTGATGTGTAGCCGTGTGTACCAGGGATGACGGTCATTCATTACCATAGGGAAATAATCGGACAGTGACAGTGCCTTTGAATCTTAGTGGTAAGGGTGATTTTCGTAGTTGCATTGATGTGCGATTGACAGTCTGATGTCTTCAATGTAAGAGCGTTGAGCGATTGCTATGACACCGTATGTAACAATAATAACTTCATTTCGTAATTAAAATGATGCATACAATAAAGAAAGAGTATTCTAGTCTTTCTCTCTCTAACCCTACGGGGAAAACAGATGTGAGTGTATATTTTATTGGGTGTAGTTGTGACATAATAATATATACCCCACAGATACGGTGCAGCATGTCAGCGTGGATTCGTGGACGTCGTGTGAACGCGCCGCGTCGGCTGCGCTGGCCGCTGCCGGTGTTCAGCACAACGCTACCGGCTGGTCGCTCACTATGGAACATAATGGACAGCTTACTGGTGAGATACTTGACAGACATTTTATAAGCAATTTCTTTTTGTGAAAGCATAAAAAATGCTTTGACTTACACATGGTTTCTGAATTGACAATTTGTCAAACTCTACTTTAGCCCGCGAAATTCAACATTTCTTCGCAAAAAACGTAAGACATTTTAAATTTCACATTGAAAGAATCACCTGAGGTAATGCTAAAGTAGAGTCTGATAAGTTTTCGACTTCAAATTCTCAATTTAGATACCGGGTGTCAGTGTTCAGTTACTATGTATCTTGGTACGTATCAGATAAATAACTTATAAAATACAGTTTATAATAACTTTTCTATTTTCTTATACATTTCAAGTTTTTTGCGTGACTTAAGGATGATATTATGATATTAATTTTTGTAACTAATTCCAAACAAACACTTTTACACGTCAACAATATTTTATAAACTAGATGACGTCGGTGTTTTCTATCCGAAAACTCTGAGAAGGAACACCGAAAGAAACTCATAGGTTACAGTTTCTTGATGCTTAATGATGGCATGATGTCTTGCGTCCTGCTAGATTATTTTTATCCTCTAACAACACGTTCTTCCTACAGAATGGGCTGGCTGTGAGTTCGCCCTGGACGCAGTAGGCGAGGTAGAAACTTGGGCAGCCTTACCGAGTGCCCGCGCCGAGCCGCTGCGCGCTCAGCCGGCGCGGCACACGCCGCCCGCGCCGCCGCCCAGGGCCTCCTCTGTAGATACTGAGAAGTCTTCTAGACCACAGGTATAAAGCAAATGTTATTATTTACATCGCTAGATTATATGTTCGGCGTTATGTACTTACCTAGTTAGATAATTAATATGATGGATCAAGCAGAAAATAGAAATAAAACGTTTCATGTCGATTTTAGGCCACTCAAACTTTGTCATAAGCTTAAGTTTCGGTCAAAAAACACTCCTAGTGCTGTTTATTTAAGGGGATGAAACAAGCAACATAACAAAGTTTCAGAATTTTTAAGCTCATTTACTTATTTAAAAAAAAAACACCGCTGGATATCACCCAACGATTACGGCGATGATTAGCGTACGAGAGGTCATGAGATCGATCCACAACGTCCAAGGACAACTATCACACAATTAAGAATGCGGCGACGCATGAATTGTCCATACAAACGTAGTACATAAATCATTTGCAATTTGAGCATATTTCCACCATATTATGTTAATATTCGGATTGAGACAGTATTTATCTAGGCTCCTACGTCTTTTTATTTCCAAAAACTCACCTTTAAATGAAGTGTAAGCGAATTGCATTTCGTACATTTTTACAGCGTAAATGATATGTTTTCATATTGTTTTTTCTGTATTATAAACAACAATGTTTGTAATATTGTTTCCGCAGAAGCATAGTTTATGTTATAAAGTTACAAATTATCGAAAAAAACATGGAAATACATTAAGTTTTCATTCATAATTTTTTGTATTACGGAACACATCCAAATTTATCATACATTTTCGAAAGCTAGTAGTACTATCGCGTCAAGCAATAATTATCAATGTGTGCGTGGTAGTATTGCTCACTGTAGGTGTATATCGCTCCGACAGGCACTCACACTAGCGCAAAGTGCTTGGAATTGAATTTTGCAAACATCTCGATTTGTAGTTACGAGCCGTATCGCCGGCCTCTTAAGTAGCCTATAAACTCTTAATAGATTTCATTCAGAAAATATTCTAAAATGATTAAAACGTTTCTCAGATCCCACCACCGGAGCCACCAAAATCTCGCTCCCCGAGCATACCACGTATGCTGCAAGATTCAATCATCGACGAAGACGGCTCCGAATACAACTGGAACATGGAGAAGCAGGAATCGCACACAAAACACACCAGCGAATACTCCAAACACACCAGCGAATACTCAAAACACAGCAACGAATACCCCAAACATAGCAACGAATACCCCAAACATAGCAACGAATACTCTAAACATAGCAGCGATTATTCTAAGCATAGCAACGAATACTCCAGAAAGACTTCTCACGACGTTTTGTCGCGGGAATCGGCACTGAACGAACGATACTTCGAACAGCCTTCCGATAAAGTCCGAAGCAGGTCTTTGGATAATCTCTTAGGTGATAATCCTGTGCCACCACCAAACAAATTAGCTGATTTAGGACTATCACAATCAAGACTGAATGACCGGTATCACTCTGTTGAAAGATTAACAGGTGCGCCAAGTGTGGCCAGTAGTAAGGGAGGGATGGAAATGGAGTATGGAACAGGATCGCGTGTGTTACCGTCGAGGTATATAAAGTCACAGTACGCCGGGAAACGCGCGCCGGCCGGCTCGCAGTCGAGTCGCGCTTATATTGAGAAGAGCTCCGAATTTGGAGGTGTCAGGTAAGAATTCACTCGCATAATATATTGTTTTTTTTTATTCAATCTTCTAATAATTATGAATAAATGATTGATCTCTTTATATTCTAGAATATTAGTACATGGTGGTGGAAATTTATTTCACGTGACACTATTTTCGACATTCTGGTCATGCAAATATAAAAGGTGTAACATAAGTCTATTACAAATGCAATAAATTAGTAAAATTATGTTTAAATTCTCAAATTACAATCAATAAATTAAATTGAAATAAATCAAGTAAGTCATTAGAATCAAATTAAAATAAATAAGATAATAACATGAAATCCAGTCATTTAAATAAAACTACAAAAAATAAAATTATAATAAAAGAGGTAATTAATATAAATAACTTAATTATGTCCACAGGTCATCAGCAATGTCAGACACATCCGAAGCTCCAAGTCTTGCATCCCACGTGCGACGCGTCCGCGTTCCGAGCCAGGCATCAGACGTAGACCAATTCCTCGACGATCTGTTCTCTCCAGTACTAGACCCGAACATAGACGAACTCTCAGATGCCCGATCTCTAGCAGCCAGCATCAAAGGAGGCAGAAACTACAGCGATTTCATTGACAGCGTCCTCAACTGCGAGTACAACGAACAAATTGATACCTTGAACGATGTTGAAGTCCAACACCTTATCAAAGGTGGGGGGAAGGAAGATAAAGAAAAGGGAAGAGCGAGCAGGAAGGAGTCCAGTGTGGACTCTGTCGATGACTATATCACGAACTTATTCGATCCGATCTTCATGAATGATAGTTTGAAACGTCTTACTGACGGGGAAGGACTTACTGGTGCCATAAAAGGAGGTGGAGCAACTCCACGGGCTGCCTCAGCGAACACGTCCACTCTTAGCTTCGGAGCCCTGCCCCTCCCGCCCACAATGCCGTCCACTCCTGAAGCGCTGGCCGCCGCGCTAGGCCTTCACCTACCGCCGCCTGGCACAGTCGATATTAACGCATATCATCAGAACTTACAGAGAGCTTTCTTGCAAAGCGCGATGGCGCAAAATCTTCAAATACAACAGCAATTGCTAGCTCAGAACCAGGCATTACAATCTCTGTTAGCCGGTCAAGTCGTAGAACCTTCAGAATCGGAGCCTACTTCTCCGGTTCGTGCGTCAACCGTCGTTCATGCTCAAGTACACTCTCCGCCGAGGAGTGCAGTCAAACTGCGACGCGAGTCCAATGAGAGTATGTCTCCCGGAGCTCCCCCGCCACCGCCCCCCATGCCTCCCCCACTTCACTCAACGGATCCCTTAGAAATCAAGGGCTTCATGGATCCCTACGGAAGAGCCAAGACTGTCCGTATCGGTAAATGGAGGTGGCCTCCACCAAAGGACGCGGTTGGTCAGGAACAAGCACAAGATTTTACCAAATTCAAATTGCGTCAAATTCAGAGACGACACACGCCACAGTCACAACAATCCAACGGTATGGAACATGAACCACCTCGGGGTCGATCTAAATCAGAAACAACTCCAGGAATTGAGTGGGAAGAGTTTGAGGTGGACGGTCCAGTGGTTTCGCCGAGTAGGGAGGCGCCGAACCAACGAACTGCGAGACGAAGCTTCGAAATCGGAGCGCAGCGCCCCTCGCCGGGCAGCGTAGGGAAACTAAAGTTGAGTTCTGAAATGAGACAAAGATTAGAGCGAGTCACTGCGAACCACTCCGTACGATCTACATCATCTTCTGCTGCAGAAACGCCACGTACCATCAATAAGTTGGAAGATACTAGGAAGTTGATGCTTGAGCGTCAGTTAGGAGGAGGGGGTCGTTGGGACGCTCCGCCGCCTCCCTTGCCCCCCGCGCCCCCTGGCCCGGCGCCTCCACCGCCTATGTCACCTCCAACACCCCCTGAAGGCCCCGCACCTCCTCCCCCCGCACCAGACGCGTCCTCAACCTTCGCACAACTGCGTCGCGACAGAGACACATTCGGCGTCCACCAAAACAGAGAAGCAGACGACCGACACGCCTTCCTAGCTAACTGGAACTCACGACGCAGAGAAGAGTCCGAGCCTCCGCCCGACGACTTAGCCACTCGTTTCCTCACAGCAGACCGTCGCCACTCCGAACGCCGAGTGAACGACTGGGGCGACGAATCCGATGTTCGAAGCTACGACGAACGAGGACAAAGTCGCGACGAATGGGATTCCGAATCAGGACACGACACAACTGGCCGTCGTGATAGAGACAACTACTCTGGTCGGGAAGCGTCGGAGATATACGAAGTGCACACGACAAGAACCGAACGTAGAAAAGAGGAGAATGGTATTGAAGATGCGTTTGAGCGCAAACGTTCGCCGTTTTTCGATGATTTCGAGAGATTCGATGGTAGGAAGAATTCCCGGGATATGTTAGTTGGAAGAGCGAGGGAAAGTCCGAGGTCTGATATTGTGTTTCCTCAAGAGAATAAGACTACTGAAAGGGCGACGTTTAAGACCCACATGGCGCAGAAAGAGAGAGATAGGAAGATGGAAGCGGAGAGACGTCACTCCGTTTCTACCCACGTCACTGATAGAACTGAACATATTGAACGTAAGTTAAATGTTTTGTATTCAAAACATTTTCATCACTTTTCTATCCTATATTTTTATTTTATGTTAGTTTTCCCTATCAGAATACCAGCGATGGGGTATTTATTCTTTATATATCGCAGCATTATGCTGAGTTAGGAGCCTTTTTGGCGTCGCACAGGTTTTTTTTTTTGTTTTCATTATTTTGTGAGTTTGAAATTAATCTTTTTATTGTTTGTATTTCCTGTGTGTGTCCCAAATAAAATATTTTTATTTCTTTCTTTAATTTCTCTCGCTCAATTTCTTAAGTTTTATTTATGATTTTGTCGTGTTTAGGTGACGTGCCCGCTCCGGCAGCGTTTCTACCATCCGACCGCTCGTTCCTCACATACAGCCGAGTGCCGTGGAAGCTGCGTGTACGCAAGGAAGTGTTCACTCCCCTAGAAACTTACAACGACCCCGCCATATTAGATCTACTTTACGCACAAGTGAGTTTACGTCTCTACTTCTATAGCTACATCATCTGAAGTAATTGAAGTATACAGAATAATAATAGAATCTGAAACAGTCAAATCATTGATATTATCTTGTTTGTACGCTACTCTTTTGATGTGAAATAAAGCATATTCTGTTTATCCACCTTTCAAAAATAAGTTCCTACATACCTTGGAATTAGTAAGTACTTTATTAGTACAAATATACCGCGAACGCGATTTCCTAACAGCTATAAAGGCTACTACACACATACAGTGCTGGCGGCACGGACGGCCGACTTTTACCGAGCTGCACTCCTTTGTTTGGTGGCTCCTTTGTGCGGCAAGCCGGGCGCACCACGACTTGCCCGGCAGTGCCGGCACGGTGTGTATATGAAAGCACAGTTCAAAGCAATCTTTTCGGTCACGCGTTGAAGTCTTTTGTATGAAAGTCTGATACAACAACTTTTTCACTTATCTCCTTTTTTATAACAATATTTTACCAATTACTGACCACACGACTAACCTTCTCCACTTACCCACAGATCGTCCACGACATAAACTCGAACCTGCCCTCCCTCCGCATCAGTACAAGCGAGCGCCGAGCCGGCACAGCCTGGCTCCGGTCCCAAGGCAACACGCCCGTGCGCGCGGCCACTAAGAGGCAGGCCGTGGAGATGGCGCGCGCCTGGCCTTTCTACTTCGCCAGGTTGTTCGCCGCAAGAGTACCGCCTGGAGAGAACGCTGTGCTCGCTGTATCGCATAATGCTGTCACTATTGGAGTTAAAGGTCAGTTGGGTCAAGAGACTGTCAAATATCACCCTAAATGTACAACACACGATCAATAACAATTTTGAAGGATATTGCTAATCCATTGCTTCATAAGTTCGAAAAATTTATCTGCTCAGCAACGTAAATAACGCAATGAATGTTGTTGAACTGACAAAATGAAACCAATTACTACTGTGTGGTACCCCGCAGGTCTGAATGACAGAGATGACGCTCTTGCACTGCCGAGATTTTTCTAAAACTTGATGTCCGTGTCCACGTACTGCAAGCTGCACTATACTACATAGGTTTAGTTAAGCTGTCAAGCCGACTATACGTAATATCTGTCACTTCAGTTGTCATGCTACGTTACAGTTGTACTCTTCAATTTAGCAACGTTACAATTCGTTGACGTTTAGAGTTTGGGCTCTTTATAATGGAGATTACAAAATATTTTATTATTAGTATAAATCTAACTAGAAAAATGTGCTCAAGCAGTTACATTTACGAATAGTAGTTTAATAATAAATGATAAAGTTTAACATACATTAATATAAGAGGAAACTATTGTAAAAATCTAAAATAAATTTAATTTGGTTTTATCGTATTTCTGAACATGAAAGCGTCATCTATAAAAACCCTTTTAACGACTTGTCTACCTTTATTTAACTACCTAAACCTATGGAGTATAGTATCTAAGATGAACATGTTATAAAGTAGATTCACGTGAAACTTGACAACATGTTAACAATGACAAGGGAAATAACCAATTTCCGGTCGAAATGGCTTCTTTATGTCGAATTGTCTCGATCATTCTCGTCTCGATATTATTAATACTAGCTTCTGCTTGCGACTTCGTCCGCGAGCCTATAACCTTCCTCAAGAACTGGGCTATCCAATGCAAAAAGAATTTCCAAATCCGACTGGTAGTTCCGGGGATTACCTCCTACATACAAACTTACAAACAAACAAATTTTTACCCGACTACGGCGAAGCAAAAAGGAGGGTTATGATTTTTGACCGGTATGTATGTGTGTATGTTCATCTGTTACCTCATAACTTCTAAACTATCGATCATAATTTAACAAAATATGAAGTATCATTGGAAGCGTCTTGATTGTCCGCTGGTTATAGGCTATGTGATGTCACATTAAATGCAAAATAGCGCCCTCTAGACGACATAAGTCATCAACTAAAAAAAATGTTTTTTAATTGTGCCTGTACATCTACAAAATTATAATGGCATGCGACGACGACTTTACCTTGACCATTTTTGTACCTATGTCTTGATTTCTTGTCTGAAATATTTTCTTGTTTCATACTTTTTAGAGCGTGATTTTTCAGTAGTTGGGTTTTAGTTTTTGAACTTACTTTTTACCTCTTTATTAGTATAGATATAGATTTTTACCACACTAATATCCATATTCTCCCAGGTCCCGCCGGCCTCACCATCCGCCGCTCGCTCTCGCTAAGCGGTCTCCGTGCGTCATCATCAGCGCCGCACTCCCTGCAGCTGTCGTCCACCCGCGAGCCGCCGCTGACGCTGCACGTGCCGCTCGCTCATCATGCCCATGCGCTGGTCGCGGAGTTCGCACTGCAGTATACTCAGGTAGGTGGACTAATGTTGTTGACAACTTGATAGACAAAGTCGTAGAAGAGGCGAAGATTTGGCCCCATAAAGGACATGAGTCATCGTAACAAAAATTCCAAATGCCAGCCAGTTTTTTTTTTAACTAAAGTCTTACAGTAAAAAAACAGTGGCACTTTGGGAGTGCCGACAGAAATGAAAACTTGAACAAGATCGCCGTGGTGGAAGAAAGAGAACAATCGCGTTTACAAAAAAAAAAATACTTCCAAAACCTTTAAAGTCAAAATACTTGCATAGAACATTGATCTGTAACGTAATGTAAATAAAGAGCACAATCGCGTTTACAAAAATGAGGTATCGGTAACGGTGTCGCGAGTTCAATTGTTTTTTACCATCTCAAAAATGTCCAACGCGCCTAAAGAAGTTTTCACTTCAATAACGCCCTAAGAGTTTTACAAACGCAAGTAACTTCTACGACCTTAGATTTTGAGGTAGATGTACAAAATGTTGGACGCCTTAATACATAGCAAAAGCATAATCAGCCTATAATGTTCCCACTGCTGGGACACAGGTCTCCTCTCTGTGAGAGGGAGTGGGCTATAATCCACCACGCCGGCCAGGCGCCGACTGGAATGTTTTCCTATAAAAAAACGTGTGGCACTCGGGGACTGCCGCGGTAAAGCTATTGCATAGCATTTGTAACCTCCATACTTCCTATTTGTCAACGCTACACTTGGGATGATGACGTGATGACATAAAACAAAAATTACGTTCCCATGACAACATCACGTTTCCCATGACAACATCACGTTGTCATGGGAACCGTCATTACATGGTAGGCGGAGTGGGGGGTGTTAGGTTTTATTTTCGTTACGTTACGGAATTTCTTGATACGGTCGCCGCGCTAAAAGCCCGCGATAAAAGCTATGCAATAGCTTAAATGGTCGTATAATCGACACAAAGGACTACCTGCTAGACACAGTTTCTTTTCATTGGTTTAAAATTGCACAATCTTCCTTTTTTTGTTATTATCCACACGGATACGTCAACCCCATTGTACCGTATACTCTATTTACACCCAGCTATACACTTGTAATTATATTATATTTTACTACATAAATACTATGAAAAAAAAAACAAAAAAATATATATAAAAATTGAAAAGATAATCACTGCCCAGATTTCTGCATTAAACCACAAATTACACGTTTAGTTCTTTCTGATTTAGGGTATGCCAAAATATTTTGGATAAGTCCAACATCCCACATGTTCAGTCTAGCCAAACATTCCCTTTCATTCCTGTTCTTAGCACATTCCATCAGCAAATGTTGCACATCTTCAATTTTATTACATGTCTCACAATTTACACAATCTTGATTTTATTGTTTAACGTCGAGTTGAATAACAACTTTTAAATGCAAGCGACTCAATTCGTTTATGTAAGAATGACTATAAAACCATTAATTTTCTTACCAATACAGTTTTAATCATATTTATCATAAAAATTACCACAACCATAATTTATAAATCAAAACACGGAACACTAATAAATAACGTTAACATATTTTAACACCAATTAACATAAAGTCGTAATAAAATTCATCTATGGTTTGTTCCAAAATTATCAGATTAAAATGTAAACAAATTAATCGGAATACAATAACACATATACACACGGCTACACATCAAGCTATACATTTCCAGTATAGGCTGACCTCGCATTGTACGGAAATCCTTTACAATGTGAGATCAGCATAAACTAGTAATGTATAGCTTGATGTGTAGCCGTGTGTACATGTGGATGCCACTTACTAATTGAGCGCTTTGATTTGATTATTTCAATACTTAAACCCGAAATTCTAATTTTAATTCACCTGAAAGATACATTTAATTTGACAATTATTATTCAGGTTAATTTTATAACCTCAATTTTAATCAATTCATTTTTCAACTATAATTTAATAATGTTATTCAAACAATAATTGGAAAAAAGTGGTGAGTTCTAAAGTTGAAACCTTCTAAATATAGATGAATGTGTTACTTATTCCCTTTAGTAAGTGATTGCGTAAGAATTTAACCTGAACAAGATTTGTTTACACTCGCATCAGTTTTTTTCGGACAGAGTATATCTATCTACATTCGTTCCAAAATAGTTAATTTCACCTTTGACAAATTAATCATTACTCCATCGCCCATTGACTTAAAAAAAATCATTACGGCATCGGAAACAAAAACATTATTTTGCAATACCTACCAACGAATTTACAACAAACAGTTATGACAATGTATGTATGTATTACATAACTTCCGAGAGTACATGACTTTACATTTTTATCACTCAATCAATATATGCCTAATTTTGTACTTTCATACACTTGAAAAGTTTACTTCCCAAGCTGTTCAATATTATGCAATTCGATTGCAGCCTGCTTCTCCACTTGACATTATGGCCTATAGTTAGGTAATATGGGAAGCGGATGGTGACTAGATATTTAACCTATGACATGTCCGAAATGACATGATGATGATGGCTGAGGAATGATGTGATAAGACAGCGGTGTGATTTAAAAGAAGATGTAGTGATAAAAATTGAAAAGGGTATGCTGAGATGGTTTGGGCATGTTGAGAGGATGAATGAAAGGCGACTAACAAAATGTATTTACAAGGCTGATGTAAAGGGAAAGGCCGGGCGGGGATGCCCTAGGAGGACATATACTGACCTTATTGGTGATGTTCTTCAGAAAGGCCAGGTGCGTGGTACTTGCAACCGGCGTGTGTGTATGACCAGATGTATGAACGTAAACGAGGCAAAAGGACTATGTAAGGATCGTAGCAGGTGGCGTTCTGTAGTTTCTGCCTACCCCCATGGGAAGAAGGCGTGAGTTTATGTATGTATGTCCGAAATACGAAAATGATTTTGGAATAATATTTTCTTAATATATTCACTTCTTGAGCTGTTCTAGGTACATATGAAAGAAAGAATGAATGATTTAAAAAATACAATAGACGTGGATATATTTAGTAACCTGTTCCGCTAAGGTATTTGCAGCTATTAGCAGAGTCTGCGTTCAGCGCTCGGTGTGGCAACACGCCGTGTTCGAATTCGCGACAAGTCAATCGTCATCTTGAGGGTGCCTCGTTGAGAAGTGAAACACGTGTCGATTTCTTTCAGGGCTTTTAATGGCTCTTTAAAAATAGCTAAACGGAACAGGTTACTAAATATATCCACGTCTATTGTATTTTATAATGGATTTCCGCAAGGTCACGCTTGAATCAATTAATGAATGATTTGTTTATTTGCCAGAAAAAAATAACCTCTTTTTCTGGATGTGTCTAAAACTTGGTTTTACCTTCATCTTTCTATATCATTAGCTTTTTAGTCGGACATACATAAAGTGTAATCGTCAGTCTATTTGGCGTTTGTTTATGTTTTGTAAATCCGTTTGACAGTCGGCAAAGGCCTCCTTCAGGCCCTCCAGTCTTCTTCATTCCTGTCTCTGACCACTCTGCCACATGCTGTTCAACATTATTCCTTAGAACATTGAAAATAAGGCAAAGCAGCTAGCTATTTCAAGATACCGCTAAAGCAAATCTTGCCATCTTGTATATCTCGAAAACACCATTAATTCTACCAGTTATAATTACAGTAAGTGACTCCAAAGATGTAAATACTTAACTATATTATAATCAGAGACTTAACATGGTATGTAAATAACATGATTTGCATATATGGACATTGAGCACAGACAGCGGCGACCCACAATAACATCGTGCGGTTATAGTGATCGCCATTAACACTGCTGAAGATAACATGTAGCTTTAAAAGACTGTTCACAGGTTTACGTGCGATGCATTAACATTAACGGAAAATGTAGAAAGTTGATGATTAATAAACCAATTATGTGAACTGTATGATCGTGGTTAGACCGGTCAAACCCAGGGATCAAATTATGTCCTAACATAATCTAAGCTTCTAAGCTTATCCTTAATATTATAAATGCGAAAGTAAGTTTGTTTGTTACGCCTTCACGCTAAAACGGCTGAACAGATTCGGATGAAATTTGGCATATGGGTAGACCATGAACTGGATTAGGACATAGGATAATTCTTATTCTGATATTCCCACAGGATCGAGACTAATGTGCGTGAAACCGCGCGGCGTAGCGAGTCTAAAATATTTCTGTTATAAAATAACAACAGAACGACCTAGTACTCAGACCAAATAAAAAACCAAAACATAGCGCTGCGAACAATACAGTGAAGCATGCCAAAACTACACCTCCGCTCTGTACATACACGCTCACAGGCACACATTTACAATCAAACTACACCTCACTAAGTGCACACATGTTTACGAAACCGGCTTCACGTCACTGTTGACAGCGCTATGTCTTGCTTTTTTATTTGATTTGAGACCTAGTAAAGAAGATCTAGCATTACTCCAGCTAGCTAATGAGTAGGTGCATACTGCATAGGTATAATTATACATGCATATAAATACATACCTTCCGCTTGCACTCTGCAACTGCAAATATTTAAAATTCGTTCATCGTAAGGCTTATTTAAAACTGCATCCAGTCTCAATCGAACCGCTTCATACCTCGTAACGTTACATCAGTGTCTTGTTTACCCGAGCGCCGTAAATCACGAGGCGATAAAAGAAAACATCATTACATTTAGTATCGATTCACTTTACGAAAATACTCTTGCATAATGTGCTGCAGCTTGCTGTACAGGAAGAATTACTTGTCAAATAATATGTGGGTTACGATTTTTGTAAGCAATATTTTTGCGTCCGTAAGTAATTGTAGCGGAATTCGGAACATTCGATGAATGTTTTGTAGTTTTAATGACTAAGACTAGAAGGTTAGATAGAGACAAACCTAGGCAAACAAACAGGCACATCCTTATGTCACATCATATTTTTGCCGCCAAAAACGAACTGTCAATAACTTTTTTTTAAATCCATAAAGTTATGATGTGGCGCAAATGTTATTGAACCCATAGAGAGCTTTATAATACCAAATTACCTGGTCAACCGAGCTCTGCTCAGGTGAAAATAAAGATTGCTCATTTAATAATAAAGGATATTTCATACTAATCCCATGTTCACACACTAATTCAACATACTAATTCAATGCTTCCATAATAGTAGGTACTTACTGATTCCATGCTGCCATGTCATTATTCTAAGGTAGCCACTAGCCATCTTGTTCTAAACTTTAGGCGACCGAGCTCTGCTCAGATGAAAATACGGAGAAAACGAATTTTCCCAGATATGAGACCTACCTAGATCGATTTTTCGCCCCCGTAAACCCCTTTACTGCAACTTTCATCGAAATCGTTAGAGCCGATTTCGAGAACGTGATTACAAATTTGTATATTTAAACAAATATTGCTCATTTAATAGTATAGGATTATGTATTTTAATATCATAAAAAAAATATATATATATATGACAATATTTGAATAAATAATGACAAGCTAATAAACCTCATCATATCTTTTCTCTCATAAACCTCATAAGACATTCCGATTGTGTTGATAGCCCTGCGAATGGCTCATCAGATTAGCAATTCAATGAGCTTTTTAATGAGTACGTAATTGGTACTGTTAGATGGGCAGGGTTATTTCAGTCGTGTGCCCACTGCGTTACCTATGTTTACTATCGCAGGCTCATCATAATGTGAATTAGAAAAAAAAGGAAGGGTTCCGTAGTTGCGATGAATTAATCCCAACTTAACATAGTAGTTGAAAAACAAGTTCTCCCATACATTCCAACTGCAAATGTAAGTTTGTATGCATAATATTGAGAGATTTACCATGTTATTTTAAGAGCATTGACTTCTTATATATTTTTCTGTAATCTATGAGTAAAGAACCGTTCTCTGTTTTTTTTTTTCAAAATTTTATATTCATTAGGTACTTTCGGAAATAAGGTTAATGTTCATCTATTTTCTTTAAAATTATTTATTCTAAAATTATAATAAAATTATATTTGAGATTCTCACAAGAAGCCCTTTCATTTTATATGTCACACGGTACAGTTTGCAAACCTTTTTATCCAATTTGCCCCCGAAAAGTGACTCCATATTCAAAATTAAATTATTTACGTTACACAACCATGTTTGGGTTACAAAAATTCATATGTGTGCCAAATTTCAACTAAATTGGTCCAGTAGATTCGGAGCAAATTGGCTGTGACAAACGGACAGCCAGACACACGAGTGATCCTATAAAGGTTCCGTTTTTTCCTTTTAAAGTACGGAATCCTAAAAACAAATGAGTTCATCTTAAAGAATAACCTCATTGAGGTAACTCAAGAAAAGAGATGTCGTAACAACAACAGGCTAAACTGACGAATATTTCCATTGAAATATTTATAACAATATCAATCGGAGTTTAAGAATAATCATCTCAATTGAAAATAAACAATTATTATTAGGCTAAATCAAACCAGGTTTTCGGTTAAAACCATTGTCACGTATTGTTTTCAGTTCCAATGAATAGCAAGTTAACTGAATAAAATAGGTAGCCTACATAATGGATGGACGGTAATTTGAATAAAGAACTGCTGGACTTATCATAGGCTATAGAATCATAATTATCACTACATAGTATAAAACAAAGTCGCTTTTTCTGTCCCTATGTATGCTTAAATCTTTAAAACTACGCAACGGATTTTGATGCGGTTTTTTTTAATAGATAGAGTGAATGAAGAGGAAGGTTTATATGTATAATAACCCGGTTTATACCCGTGCGAAGTTTATACCCGTGCGAAGTTTATACCCGTGCGAAGTTTATACCCGTGCGAAGTTTATACCCGTGCGAAGCCGGGGCGGGTCGCTAGTCATCAATAAAACGTAAAATGCATACCTATACTCCGTTTGAAATAAGATTAGACATTTAAACAAACCTTTTTTACAGTCCGTTCAACCGATTTTGACTTCTATACCGTAGGCATAAGGATGGCATTAAAAGCAAAAAAAGTGGTTACAAACCAACTGTTTACTGCAGCTGTCATTTGTCATGCCACCAACGCAATAGAAGTCAAAATCGGTTGAACGGACTGAAAAAAAGGTTTAGTTAAATGTCTAATCTTATTTCAAACGAGGTATAGTTATACAAAAGTTACAGGTAACTCTAATTCAATGCTCGATAATGGATTACACGAACGCATCAGTCAATATCATAGAAGCCGAGTGTGATAATAGTATCACATGAGTGTTTTAATACCTAATTATATACAGTTGCATACAAGACTTTATCTACACCCATGATGTGAATCCTCTATAAAAGGTTCTGAAACCATTGGGTGTTTGTAATTCAAGATCAAGAATAAAAAAATCCCACGAAATTCAGTACAACTGCACGTATGTATGTCGCCTGCAGCAGCACATCACCGCACATGCGTGCAGCGGGTGCTGCTGTCCCCCGCTTGAACGTTGAAACGAGTTACATAATCAAATTTAGTACAACATTGTAACACTCATTTGGATGACATTATGGTTACTATGACACTGGCTGTTTTAATGTTGGTAATAAGCTAACTGTTTCTGAAACTTTTATAGAGGTTTAATACAGCGCCGGCCCGAGAATTCTTGACGCCCTAGGCGAAAGGCTGGAACGGCGCCTTTTTAATAAAATTCGTGACAAAATAAAACCATGTTCTTTCTTTTTCGTGTGGTTAGTGACTAACCTGGTGTCAGAGTTTTAAAGCCGCCAATGGGCCTCTGACTTGGCTTCACATCATCATCTGCCTAGCCTTTTCCCAACTATGTTGGGGTCGGCTTCCAGTCTAACCGGATGCAGCTGAATACCAGTATTTTACATGGAGCGACTGCCTATCTGACCTCCACAACCTAGTGACTAGACTTGGCTTCACATGCCATCTAGAAATATCTCTCAGGCGCGATCAGTACAGCGATCGCGGTCAAACTATAATAGTCGAATAAATTTTGAACAAAACATTATAACATACAACAAGAGAAGCAATAAATTTGAAATCGCGATTTTTTTGGCAATGGAGCGAGTTGAGGCTATCAACTAAACTCGCTTTTGATTTCCAGATGAACCGTACCGATGGTTTCGTAAATGTCCATGAGCGCACTTTGGTAGAAAAATGGGTAAAAAATTGGGAGTATTTTTAAGTTGTAGGTAAACAAAAATAATAATTTCGATGCCGCCGATTGCCGCCCCCCTAATACGAGCGCCCTAGGCCGTCGCCTAGTTCGCCTATATGAACGAGCCGGCCCTGGTTTAATAGCAAGGGTGTAGATAAAAACATTTATACACACTATTTGTTGAAAAGATGCATCGTTAGCCTTTTATTACCTATTAGAATTTAATTTCAAAAATTATTTTATGGAAATTATTATCATATTCGGTCATGTTCTGTTTTTTAATTAAACTAAAAAAGCAGTTGTATTACACAATTATTCAGTCGAAAAGGGAAAAATAAATTCCTGGGCTTTCTTTGGTCATTCACTAACTAAACTGCTAAAATAGTATGGCCTCAAACTGGCACTTTATAAGCAAAGACAACTACCAATTCAGCCTAATTAGAACCTCCAAGCTATGTACCTACATTCAAGTAAGCAATAGCAGCTCCCGTTAAATGGGTCCGTTACGCTGACCGCGCAGATGTCTGCCTGGGTTCCGCAGAGTTCCGCTACACACGGCTGTCTCTACAGATAAATGACAGTGGATGTAACGCCTACAACACTGCGTTGACTGGAATGTTGAGCTTGTACCATAGACTTTATTATAATACTAGGCTGTATGCTGAGTTGCCTTAGTGCAACGTGAGGAAGTAGAATAGATTACCGTGTTTGCGCCGCCAATGGAGGCGCCAAATGTAGAACGCAGGCAACATTGTTTGAAATCAGTTCAGAGTAAACTTAATTTTAGAAATAGTTTATTTGTTTACTTTTAAGGAATTGTCAAAATTCTTTATTTGGACAATAAACGATTTTATTGTTTATTAGTATTACTATAAAATAAATAGGTATTGAAAAATAATAGTTATGGACATATCATAACCTAATACGTTACACTGGAACATAAACAGCGATATTACATTTTACGGAAATATTCTACACAAATATTTAATTCTGTGTAACATTTCCGATTAGTTTCACATCTTTGTTGAATCAAAAATATTTAAATAACAAACGTAAATTTATTGTTATGTTATGTCCAAATGACGTCTGCGAATTTTAATAAAAGTAACTTTATTGTTTATGCCTCTTTTACCTAATCATCATCATCAGCCTATAAATGTTCCCACTGCTGGGACACAGGCCTCCTCTCTGTGAGAGGGAGTGGGCCGTAATCCACCAAGCGGGCCCAGTGCGGGTTGGTGGATGTCACATGTCTTCGAATTTTCGGTTCTAGGACATGCCGGTTTCCTCAAGATGTTTTCCTTCACCGTTTTGAGAGCAGTGGCGATGAAATAATTTACACAAAGTAAAGCGCCTGTCTGGGTTCGAACCTACGACCTACAACTCGTAAATCGCGGCCGTTACCACTGGGCCACCACTGCTCTTCACCTACTGGTGTTTACCTAATAGTATCTATATTTTGCATGGGTCCCCGTGTAGCTACGCTAATCGTACTAACGTAACTAAACGTTAGTTTATTACTGTGTATTGAGTATTTGTAGGATAAACTCAAGATCTCAGTTCATAATATTGTGGGACACTAAACGCCGCCAGACGTAATAACAATACAACTTCTATGTGTCTCGTTCAGTATCCTTCAATAATTAAAACTAGCAAGGCTAAAAGTTATGACAGAGAGACAAACTAATCAAAATAGTGATCTAGATTTCATAGAGATAAAAACAAAAAAATAACTCAGTTCCTAGTTCTTTACAAACCTTTTTTAATTATAGAGGAAATGGTTGAGAACTTCTTTTAAATAAATAACACAGAACTTTAATGTCGGCTCATCTTTTATAGTCAGAAACATAATTT
The DNA here is from genome assembly GCA_963680765.1 of Agrochola lychnidis. Taxonomy (NCBI): domain Eukaryota; kingdom Metazoa; phylum Arthropoda; class Insecta; order Lepidoptera; family Noctuidae; genus Agrochola; species Agrochola lychnidis. The sequence continues at coordinate 22,319,527 of OY796853.1, forward strand.
CTCACAAATTAATCTCAGCGGGTGTTCGTGTTAGATTAGATTGAGTTTGATTTAACATTTAACCTTGAAGCTCATTTCTTGAATGAACTGAAGAATAAAGAAGAAAACAAGTTAATTTCAATTCATAACGGAGTTTTTGTTTATAAATTGTTGTGTTAGGTTTGTAACAGAAACTAACAGCCTGTATTACTTATTTTAGAAGTAAGACTGAGCTATGTCATAATTATAACCGTCCCGCCCTTATCCCAATTTTTGGGCTTGCTGTTGCTGCTGTACCTGTCTTTTTCTTCCAGACATCTCTACGGTTGTTTCCGTTTTGACAGATTTTCGTTTCGTCAGATTTTTGTTTCGTTGGATTTTTGTTTCGTTAGATTTTCGTTTCGTCAGATTTTTGTTTCGACAGTAAAAGTACAATCACAAGGAGTGATAGATTTAGTCAAAGTGATCTATTTATCTATCTATTTACTTTATCTACTCTCAAACATTGTAATTGAACTTACTGACATCTCCATATTCACTTCCCTCCTTGCTTGCCATGTCATCTTTCGTACCATTCATCTTTTATTATGCCTCTTTTATTATTTACAAACTGACGAATATTTTTCTTTACACATGAAAACTTCAAGTAACAAACATTGCTTGTGACTACACATTTGACCTTTATAATATAACTACCATAATAATATCCAAAACCGAATCTAACGACAGCCATAGATTGATTTTGAACACATTACACACTTGCACATGAAGCTTCACCGCATATATCCGTAGTATTCTTCTACGACTCGTGAAAGGCGGTGAATGGTCCCACCGCTTGCGTGAAAAGCGAATGTAAATTGTCAGATTTCCACTCAATGATCACTGCATTTGTTACGTCCATTACGTATGTGCAAATGATCATTTCAACATAGTCATCATCATCCATCTGTGATGTGGGAGTGTGTACATAGATGACTTGCTGACTTCATGTTGGTAGAATGCAAAACTGTACACTCAAATATGTCTTTTTACTTTTCAAACTGCAGACAAGAGACTGCATTTTATTACTAAGCTAAATTAAATATACATAGATTCTAAAAGGCGTCCGTGATCTTTGGAAATAATTAAATATTCAATAGCGATTAAATAATTGTATTATTTGACTATTACAAAATATTTGATTATATTATCTAATCAACTATTCAGATCAACAATTAAGAATTTTAATAATTTTCATTTAACTGTGGCTGCAAATAAACATTCGATCCGCAGCAGTCATTTATACGTAGTCAAGATCAAATACCACAGGTAGGACAACATTGGAAATTATATAGTCACGATCTGTATATCTCACGTACGTCTGTAGCTATAATAACACATACAAGGTCAATCAATGTCACTGGCGATTCGTTACAATATGCAATACAACAATAGTGATAAAAACCGGCATCCACCATAAGTCACCATCGACCTCAACCCGAGATGACAGCGACAGTGGCCGGCGTGCGCAGTCCCTCGCCAGCCGCGCCCGCGCGCGCACCATGCAGCGCCCGCGCCTCTCGCTCGCGATGCGCGACAACTGGCGCCACCTGCAGCGCCTATACGGCCTCGACCTCGACTGCGATGACTGCTCACCCCCGCGTCGAGCCCCCAGTCTAGACTCGCTCATCAACTCTTCCGAAGGAGCCGTCTCCAGCGCAGACGCTTCCGCCCCCGAGGATTCCGACTCCGGAGCGGACACCCGTGCTGACCCAGATCCACCTCGAAGGAAAGCTCATTCCAACCAAGAAAGGATCAAGAAATGCCCTCAAAGTTTCTCGTCATCGTCCAGCGGCCACATGGAGACGATACATGAAGAAACAACTGAACCCAAAGTGTCTGTGAAGGAGATTCTCGCGAGATTCGAGAATCTCACTGAAAATACGCAGGTAATAACAGTGTTTGTGTGTTGTGTTCCGGATGGAAATGGGGTGAGCAGGTTTGAAAGCAATTTGTTATTTAGCTACGTGCTCCAGTTAGCGGTAAATGCAAACTGCAAATCATCAGTTTCCATCGATTTCCTTAATTAGCTGTTTAAAAACAAACATTTCGCAACGTGACATTACAAGATTCGATTGGTCAACGTTTTCCACTGAATTTGATTGTAATGTAAGTTTCAAAAGAGCGTACTGTGTTGAAAAACGACGATGACGATTATGAATGCATTATCTTTTTTTTTGTATGTCGCATGATGTGCAAACGCTTTCCAATCAGCGTCGTTGATCTCGCTGTGTAATCGATCTATTCATGAGGTTCAGTACATTGTTAGTTTTGTTGCATTTCTTGTCATTAGCTTTGTCAACACATCTTGTGACGAAGACAATATTCCATTCAGTTTCTTCTGTGATTTATTTTAATAACTCATTTGCACTTTAATCTGTATGCATTTGCTTTTCATTTCAAATGCGATTTGCACTAAATTGTGCCTAAAATATGAATTTAGTCAATTGATTGAACGCTCAGTTAGTTATTTAACTTATTATTATTATTATGTATGCAGCCGTGATCTCGTATCAACTCGTATGTATGTTTTTCGAACAGTAAAAATCTGAGACATTGATTAATCACTCTAAAACTCCTTATTCTCTTACTATTTGATATACTAGATCATATATTTATTTTTTGTCATCATTGCTCACGCTTTATGTACCGTGACACGCTCCGCCTATGTCCTAATTGCTTCAAAAGCTTCAATCACCGTTTCGCCACACAGACTTACCTTAATAATCATCAACACGTTCAACTCCTTCAAATGCTTTTCAAATTATTGCAAATCATCAATGACCTTTGGTAACTAAAATTACATATTCGGAACTTCAATATGTATTACGAAATGTGTTAGGAAACTGAAATTATCTAACAATTATTATTAGGCGATTAGCGCACGCGACAGGTATCTGAACAGCGTGCGCCTGACCCTTCACAAGTCAAGGCAAGGCGGTGGCGTGGTAGCTAGAAATATGTATTTGTGAGCTATGGGAACATTTGACAGCCTAACACAAGTATTCGTTGTGCCATTGCAGCTAATGATATCATTGTTGACAACCATTACTGTTCTTATACCGTTTTTTCTAAACTCATCTTGGTCCAACCACGGTCTAACCATCTTTCTTCCTCTTCAGATTGCCCTTAGATTCCTAATACCATCAATCATATAGCATGATGAAGCTTATAAAGCTATATTAAAAACATAAAACCTTACCTCTTTTGTTTTTAAGCATGCGCTCTACAGGTTTTGTGAGTGTTGTGGTCCCGGTTCCAAGCCACTGGGCAGAACAAATTCAACACAAGCTTATACAAAGACTTAATGCCCTTTAATTAAAAATGTTATGAGTCTCAATCACTGATTCTATATTGTGTTTTTATCCTGTAACACCGGAACAATGTTGAAGCATGAATCTTGATCTAAAACTGACAGAAAACAAATGAATCTCTATTGAAATCTAGTTTTAAATTCGAGATGAATCACGCTTGGCCTATCGTCTAACCCTGCCAGTTCTTTACCAATATTGTCCATCCAGTTTTACAGTAATTTCGCCACGCTTATTTCAGGGTATACTTTTCTTTTTGCATTTGCGTCTGAACGGTCTGAAACAATCTAAACTTGTGCAATAATGTCAATAATAACTGTTTGGTTCTCTAATAAGACACGATATAACTTACTTCCCTACGCAAACTTCCCTTGCGTTTCTGAATAAATTCTTCATATTTCGATACTCTAACAAGAGTCTTCTACATTGTATAAAGAATTGTGTAACTATACTTGTTATAGAGTATATCTATATGCCTAAAATTCTATAGTAGAGTAGATTTGCGCGGTAACTATTGACCACGTGACATAAAAAATCATCATTCTAATTTCAATAAACTCAACTCATCATTATACGTATACAATGCATTGATGCTGACATTCGATTAGTTCGTCATGTATATTGCGCAAGCGACGAATTGACAATTGAATGTTGTAGAAGCTACAAATGAATTGTGAGGTAAACTTTGAATGGACTAATACGTCACTTCCCGGGATTGTCAGGAGATGCTAATTAGCAACAATGTCAGATAAATATTGGTAGTTAAGGTGATCTGAAAAGTTGGAAGAAGCTTTACCAAACTGCCGGGTCCAGTATACCGATCTGTCAGTTCTATGATACCGTGGTTGCAGGCAAAAAGGTATCCTAAAGTAAACATAATTTAAAAGTCGAAGTCAAATCATTTATTTCAAATAGGCCCATGTATGGCACTTTTGAACGTCAAAATTTACAAAATAGAATTGATTCTAGTCGCCCCTTCCAGAAGGTAGTTTTCGAATAAATTTTAATGAATGTTTGGATGAACACCTAGTTGTTGATGTAGCTGATTTTTCAATTGGATTGCGAAGGTTTGAATATACTCCAGTTTTAAGTCGGTCTTCAGCTGCATAAGCTTAAATTGAAAACCGATTGACTGCTTAAAACGGACAGCATAATATTCTTCTACTAGAATATCGTTTCGTTGATCCTTTTACTACAATACTACTATCTTATGAAACATACTGTAGAAAACCGTATATTAGTCTAATAAAGAGAGTAATCATGGGTTTACCCATGGGGAAAGGCCATGTCAGGCTGTTACAGTAACGAATAAAATACATACGTCAGCTCTTTCTTTTATAACAGTATCAAAGGAGTAATAAGCCCTCTTGACAGGGACATCAATTCTTGTAATAACGGCACTAAAAGTGAAACACGTCACAGTCGCCGCCCGCGCAGCCGCTGAGGGAAAGTTGATCATATGCGTGTGCAGTTAACGCTGTCAATACGAATAAGTACTACTACTTACTATTGTATGTTATTGTGTTGGCTGATGTCATTTGTTAAGTTAGATGTTATATTGATTGTTTGTTTTTTCTTAGAAGCACGTCTTGTTTTTGTTGCTTTCTTTGCGGTCTTTTTCTACCTTCTGAAGTTCAGGCTGTAATATACTCTTCTTCTGGTTAGCGTGGCAGACGTCATTTGTATGTATTTCATATGTTATGTTCAGTATTGTTTTTTCGTGTTTGGAAAGGCATGTGTTAGTTTTGTTGCTTTATTAACGGTCTTTCTCTGGTTTCTGAAGTTCAGATGCTACTCTTTTTCTAGTTAACGTCCGGCTTTTGGCTTGGCCCCAAAGGAAGCTACAGCCCGAACCTTTTGTATTGTATACAGTTCTACAAGGATCTTATGGCGCGCGGCCAAAATTTGAACTAAGTCGTCTTTAAAAAAAAAACTCTGTCAATCTATCAATGTAATTGATTGCCGACAGGTCTCGTGTCCTTGTATATGGTTATTGCTATAATAATGTTTTGAAGTATGATTTAATTCGTTGGCAAAAAATGCATTGCTTAGGGCTTTCAGCTTCAGAATTATTGTAATTGTTTGTTTTGGTAATTGCATAACAGTTACGCAATAATCATGAATTACTATCAACCTTTCTTTTATATCTATTGTTGTCTTCATCTGTTGTTTGTTGTTGTTTTGTTTATTGTGTTTCACGAACTGTGTCCGAATAAACGTTATTCTTTCTTTCATTATTTTTCTTTCATCTAACCTTTTCGGGTTATTAATTGGCTGGTTGCTCCTTACTTCTTTTTATGAGGCCATATTACTTGAGGTATTACTTGACCACCTAATCACTGACGAACCTAGCAAATAAGGCGTCACAACTAAACCTATTCAAAATACCGTATCCACTTAGCCATAATACAATACACCATGGTCCACACATGCATATAAATGATGACATGACACAATGCGCGAGCGCAGACCAATAGCAAATTGTCTGCGTGACGGGGCCTCTGCGACAATCGCGAAGTTAATCGGACCGTGGTTCCGTTTCCTCTTTACTGGACACCCGACATGGTTTAGCAAATGAATTAGCGATGCCGTGTGAATGTTGTGGTTATTTGTGTAGTTGTCATCGTTTTTTATATTATCTTTGTCCTGATAAATCTGTAAGTTTACTCGGAATAGTTTGATGTATCAACCAATTTGTTTGGAAATATCTTTCAGATCAAACCTTAATATTATCTGCTCTTACTTTATCATTATCATGCCTTTAGTGTTCCTCAACGAACAGTTGGAAACTTATTGCCAGACCGTTTAAAACTAGCACATCTAAAGGTTCAATGTATATACTTATTGTTCACTATCACTTTGCGAGTAAGTTTGTCCACCTTTTGTTGCCCTATTCCGTGGGAATATCGAAATATCAGACCTTTGTCAATGTCTCCATCATACAGTGCCTCTTTGGAAAACTCTAGCTTTCAAGGTCCAACTAAGAGTTAGAACTGAGATTTGATGAGTTAGTCAGGACTTTTCTTTTTATATGTTCTTTTGTAGGCCTCCAAATTCATGTTCAAATTGTGAAATTCAAATACCAATAAATATCTCTACTCCAATCACCAAATCATTTTTCAATCGAGGGATATTTTTTTCTAAAACTCATTACCGATGGAAATCGGAATCTATCACACGCGATGCTACGTGATCTATTAAAATATTTGTAATATTGTGACACGAATACTCGTCGGTCTCGTCGGTCTCGCCACACATATCGAGAATCGAGAGGTAAATCGATCTCGATCGTTAATCGTTATCGTTCCTAATCGATGTAGCGGCATGGACGTAATGAAGCTGGCTTTTCTTTGTTTAAGATTATATTGTCTTTAAGATAATTGAGTTTTTTATCGGGTATAATAGAAATAAGTGGTCGCGTGAAGGAATGTTCTGTGACTTTACATGTGTTGAGTTGGTGGCGTTGTTAGCTAAGATTTCACTAATGTGATAAGAATAATGTCAGGAACAATGCTAATCTGTACGCTGAACCCATTCTTTATTTCACATATGTATTTCAACATTATTTTTGATGTGTAACAAATTTCCTCTTGCTTTCCTGTAATATGTGCACAGAACATAATTAGATACCCTTAAAATCTGTGGGAGTAATTTCGTGAAAAAGAACGGAGGTCTGTAACAGGAAGTAGGGGAAGCGCGCGCTGTTTGATTTGACCAATGAGCATGTGTGGCGTTAGAGTTGGCAGTCAGAAACGACCTTGACGAGGCTCCTTTAATGTTGCTTATTACAAAGGTGAGACACATCATATGCGACTACTGTAAGGCCCGCTCGTAATTTTTTCTGTATTTCTGTTTCACAATGCAAAGTCTTTGTCATTTCTAAATTGCTTGTAGTCATCGTTATACTTTTACCGATTTATTTGATGTCATCGCAAGACGTCTTTTCTTCTTCCATACATCTATCTATTGGCTGTCATCGCATTTATGTTGGTGGTCACTCTCTCTCAAGCCATGTAATTTTTCACACAATCCATCGTTTCTTTTGCTTGTAAATTTGTAATAAGAGGACTGAAACTAAAAATAATCGCACAAGTGATTTCCCTAATTTTCCTTAATCGATAATTGATAATATTACAATTTATAGATATATTGGGTGTTTTTTTAAGAACTTGAGAACTTTAAATAATAATACAAGACAGAAATATTGTTGGAATGTTTTTTTTTTATTATTATAATCTGGTAGATAATTTCATGGCATTTATTTTTTAAATATGATTACTGGCCGGATTTTATGTCCGCCGCGGCTAGGAGTTCCATAGTCCATTCGATCAGTCCAATTTTTCACTACTTTTTCCAATAAATCTGGCCGTATGGCGTCGATGGTGGCTTGAATATTGGCTTCCAATGCTTCAAGAGTTGCTGGTTTGTCGGCATAAACCACTGACTTAACATGGCCTAGGTTTTGAATCGAGAAGAGTAAAATTAGTGCGATCAATAACTGCACAAATTGCTTGCTCACTAGGCCGAATATGTTCACCGTAAAATGAACGAAGTGCTCTATGAACTTCGCGAACAGATATTTTTTTTCAAAGTAAATTTCCACAATTTGGAAGCGTTGTTCTGGCGTTAAACGATTCATGATTAATGGCCAAACCTTACTGAACAGAAATGTCAACACAGTTTGACATTCTCAACTGTCAAACCATAGACAACAACCATCGAAACTTCACATGCAGCTAAAAAAACACCCTTTACAAACACAAAATAAACAGAGCTTATCAATATCCATAATATTGCATCGACAAAGACGTGTTCCGATGTCAAAGGTCACAAGCGCCCATCCCAAGCATACCGTGAGATCGGGATGGGCGAGCTGTGCTTACGCATTTAGCAAAAATACCGCAAATTAAATAATAATGGCGATGTTTCCCGTCGAGTGGCGGTTTCGATTCAATCAGTCGTAATGTATCTTAATCTAAGCGATCTCGTACAGGAAGCCTCTTGATTATGTTCACCATTCAATCCATTCACTCTTCCGGTCCGTTGTAGTCTTTTTCTATGAAATTATCAGTGTATATCTTCTAACTGTACAATCACAGGATAATGGTGTAATTTGCTTTGTTAGCCATGCAATTCCTATTTAGTTTGTACTGAAATTACAGAAAATCTAAAATTACACGGCTTTTATAAAACAAATAAGGTTTTGTCTGTAGTCTGAATTACCTATGACAAAATAAAGTGAAACAACGTAGTCATACAAATCCTTAATATTATAAATGCGAAAGTAAGTTTGTTTGTTACGCTTTCACGCTAAAACGGCTGAACGGATTTGGATGAAATTTGGCACATATATAGATGATGCCCTGGAAAAGAACATAGGATACTTTTTTTTTCCCACGGGATCGAGACTTATACGGGTGAAACCGCGGGGCGCAGCTAGTTATAAATAATTTAAACCATGTTTACAAAAAGGCAACAGTACTTTTAAACAAAAAATCTTATCCCCTCACAAAGACACCAGTAAAAACGACTTTATATCCTTTTCGCCCGAGTAATTTTGGGGTTCTTTACATAACAGGTGCATTCTATCGTAGCATCAATAAGAGCGATAATTGCATAACAGTATATACAGTATAAACAAAGTCTGATGACACCTGTTATTTAGTAGATGCGCGTGCGCCGATCCGCGCTTCCTGTCCGCTAACTGCGAACCCTTCTTTTTAAGTTCGGGGGACATGGATGCGATAGAAAAGATCGATTCCAGATTGTATGCCTTGATGAATATCGTTATTTTAACATGGCATAGAAAACCATTGTAAGTAATTACAGTTCTTGCTATGAGGGCTGGTAAATGTTAATAATAGATGGGCCACAATATTATAGGGATGACGATAAAAAATAAAAAAATTGTCCGTCCAGTAGATTATTAAAAAATATTGAACACGTATTTTTCTTTTTTTACCTTATCAAAAGATACATTGAGTTAAATTACCTACCTTTTGGATAGGTGTAGTAATACCAACTATATACAACTTTCGCAGTGTACTGTTTGACTGATCTCAACATATAATTAAAAATATTTTCCACAAACTCATTGTATGAAATAGGCGCGGTAACATATTTTTCTTAATAAATTCGAATGCTGAAAGTTGATGTAAATTCCTGAATTTCATGACTGAAATCGCAACACCCCGTCGAGTCAACTGATGTGTCACATGTCAAAATCTTGTCGAGCAGAGAAGTTAAAATGTGCCATGACGTCACAAGTACCTATGTAGATTTTATACTTACTTGTGACGTAGCGACCCCCACTGCCCAACTTTAATGCGTTTTATCCAAGTAATTTTTTATTAATATGATGAAGCAAAAAATATGTGTCTAATATTTTTTTATTATCTGACTGACGGACTAAATAGAATTTAATTTTATTGACCCAGGCATCATCCCTGTTATGTAGAATGTGTAACTGTTAGGACAGAAAGATTCAAGGCAAAGGGGTGCATAATCGGAGATCGTGGCCCCCGGCAACATGGCAACTGAAGGAACACGGGTGGGTTTTAGTCAGTAAGAGTCTGACACGCCTCCCGCTCCGCCCAGAGCGTGAGAAGTTATTTGATAATTTCCCACCCAAAAAAAAGGGGGTGCATAACCGTGGATGTTTTCCTACTGATATGATCGTAGTGCAGTTACCAGCATGGTGCAACCAGTGTGCAGTACCATCCCAACACGTTAAGGAGGAATCTATTGATAAGGAGGTCGTAACGTTTATTGTTTGTCCGAGATAGAAACGAACCATAAAGATTTACCATAACCACCGCTCCGCACACGAAAAACAATCTTCAAAATTTGATAACCATCTGGTTATTATTAATCTAACAAACTAGTCCGTCATGCTCTATACGTAAGTATGACGTTTCACTTTTATGAATGAGTTTCAGATTTAGGCCTAGTAGTTACGTACAAGTAATTGTCAATATCAGTTAATTGTGGCCACAAAGAGACCGTGACGGCCACAGGCCACTCTCTCGCTTTCCACACGTAGATCGTAGGCTATAAAACACCTGTTTTGCGGTAATTCTACCTTAGGGCAATTCGTAATATACGTCGAAATACGAACTGTGAAATTGAAGTGTGTGCTTTAAAAAATTGAGCCAAGTTCTTTGTTCTGAGGAATTGATTGAAGAGCATAAGCAATTGATCCGTAGTTTCCAGAATGCTTATCACGGGTTGATCTGTAAATACCCTCTTCCTCTCTTCACTTTGCTGTGCCCGACGGGGTCCATAATGATCATGTCCTTGACAAAGACATTTATTCGTCGGATATTGTACGTACAAAGTTGGTTAGGTATAGTTATGTTCAGGACACTTCCGCCGCATACGAATATTTACATTAACATGGGCATAAAATCTAACTTAAATACTACTTATACTCTCATAACAATACAAAACTAAACTGTAGACATAAAGATACATTTAGACTCCATTATACAATAAAACACAACAACAACAAGATTTGTAGATATTATAAAATGAAATAAATCTAATACGTATTAGGTACACTTATAATCAAAGAATTATTTATCTATCTTCTATATATATAAAATTCTCGTGTCACAATGTTAGTTGCCATACTCCTCCGAAACGACTTGGTCGATTTTTATGAAATTTTATATGTATATTCGGTAGGTCTGAGAATCGTTCGTAATCTATTTTTCATACCCCTAAGTGATAAGGGTGGTTCACCCCAAACATAAATAATGTATATGGCAACGTTTGCCGTCAGCTAGTTTTACAGTTTAAAAAATATTTTCTAAATCTAAATCTTTGTAAGCGATTGGGGTTTTATTGACCAAACACTAATTGTTATGATCAGCCAATCATAGAATGTTATATTGAGGTTTACCAAGGGATACCAAGGGAAGAGTGTTGATGAATTGGACCTAGGATTATTTGTAGGACTTAGGTATTTAAACCAATATTTACATTGTGTATTTTAGTTGAATTGAGCAGAAAGTTAAATCCCAGCCCGATTGTTAGTATTTCACGGTTAATACCCATATTATAATAAGTAATTTAAACATAATCTGTATACCAGTATATAATTTACCAGACCAAGGCTATTGTGTTCTAGTCTAATTAAGAATGTAGTAGATACGAGACTGATTATATTATCATTTGACGTCGACGACCAGAGGAAGTCGTGCATTACATAAAATTGCTCTAAAATGTCGTAAATTCTCATCCATCATGTTATTACGAAGTCGTCTAGTCACCATGCAGGTGCAGTCTTACATAACTTAGGTCTTTAAGGAATAATCACAAACTATCTTCGCCCCGCGGTGAGTCTCGAACCCGTGGGAATATCGGGATAAAAAGTATCCTATTATGTCCTTACCCTAATTGCGTAACTTATTTTCGTAAACAATTATGCCGAATTTGTTTCTTTTTGACAGTTCAACAACATTCATTGCGTTATTTACGTTGTTGAGCAGATTTTTTTTTTCTAACTTATGAAGCAATGGATTAGCAATCTGTTTCAAATCAAAACAGATTGTGTTGTATTACGCAATTAGGGTACTTACTGGTCATGGTCTACCCATGTGCCAAATTTCATCCAAATCCGTTTAGCCGTTTTAGCGTAAAAACGTAACAATCAAACTCACTTTCGCATTTATAGGATTAATATTTGGCTACAGTTTTTGACATGGCAGCGATTACTACTTCTCTGCGACTGCTGAGATCAAACACTCTGATCAAACCCCCGGGTCGAAAAAAGTGGTTTTGGGTTAAGAGATCTATCTTGAAACCGTCTCGAATCTCGGCTCAGTTGATGACAGAAGGCTCGCGACCTGTTACCTGGGACTTCAACATAACTGACGAAATAACCCACATTTCGCCTCCTTCCACTTTGCAAAACACAAGATGTTACTTTTACATCATTTTGATTAATATGTTTTGTTTAAAACTGACATCGATTAATTACGTCGTTGCATACATGACATGTTTATCTGTCTCACAACATCAATTAAATGTTTTAAAATTTTGTGGTAGCACTGCCGCAAAAAAGGAACACAAATTTCGAAGATTTATCTAATTCCAATAAGGAAGTTGGAAATCTTGTTTTTAAATTATTAAAGATGAAATCTGTTTTACTATTTTCCCACAGAAGTGCAGTGTTTACTTTAGGTAAGTAATACTGACACAATGATGTAAGAAAATATGTTAGTGCCGACCTTTCCCGTAAGCGCGTAATTCAACCAGTTTGCCTTTTTTTTTTTTTTTTTTTTTTGGGTGGGAAATCATCAAATGACTTCTCCCGCTCTGGGCGGAGCGGGAGGGCGTGTCAGACTCTTACTGACTAAAACCCACCCGTGTTCCTTCAGTTGCCGTATTGCCAGGGGGCCACGATTTCCCTATCGGTTTTCTTCGAACCCCCGGCAGGCTTTGGCCCTGGCGGACCCCGTCAATTCTGCTGACATCTCTTTGAGGCGCGCGTGGAACACAACGCGCCGTCGACCCGGGCTTGGTCCTTATCGGACGGCGAGCTACCCATTGCTCACCGTCCGCAAGCCCGCGCCTACGGTGGCCGGAAATCCTCTCGTGACTCCCGACGCCCAGGGCGTCTCCTGCTGCGGCGGTTAGGGGCGCGAGGGCGCGAAATTTGCCTTTCCCTCACGCGCTCCGTCTCCTCCTTCGCGAGCATTACTGCTTCGCAGAACGAGGTGACGGCCTGCCATTTCCTCTCGCTCCGTAGCATGGCCCGAATCAGGGCCGGACGCGAGAGATCACCGCCGCCGATCGCTTCCACGAGGACACGGCGATGCTCTGCCCAAGCCGGGCAGACCTCCACCGTATGCTCCACCGTGTCCTCCGGGCGATCCACACAGTGATGACACCCGGGCGTTTCCTCCCGCTTTATCCTGAACAGGTACCTCCCGAAACAGCCGTGTCCGGTGAGCACCTGTGTCAGGCAACCAGTTTGCCTTGGCTGCACAACAGACTCCTCTCTGATAGAATTATTATCCGTTTTATAAACATATGGCTTAAAATGTATAAGAAATTATCGCCTACACCGCGTACTACATAAGAAGATTTATTTTATTTTTTATTGCGTCATTTATCAGCTCTTGTCCGTATCAAGGCTTGTGCAGACCAGCGCGATATCGCGGGCGCGACACTGGTAGCGCTGCCTGTCGCGCCCGCGATATCGCGCTGGTCTGCACAAGCCTTCACTCTGATCCTTTTGTAATTCAAAAGTGTAATGGCCATGTGGCTGCCCGTATTTTTCTGAATATTCGTGAAAAATTCTCGAAAATTAACTTTTTAAAAGGTCTATCTTTAATATTTTTCATGCTATTCAATTTTTTAATTTTTTAGTAGCGTTTGACATATCTCCGATGTTTTTGGCTCGATTTAGATTCTGTTTATTATTTCTAAAAGCTTATGAGTTATTTTATCGGATTAACTTAATATTTTCGATTAAAATTTGTCGACTATGAAAAAGAAACGGAGGTAAAGATATTAATTTTTTATAAAAAAAAAACAGTGCCTATTTATTTAAAACACAAATAAAGTAAGTCCATAAAATAATAGGTATTTTGAAAAAAAAAAAAATAAGACGAAAAATTATCGAAAATTAACTCTAAAGTTTCTCCTTTTAAAGTTAATTTTCATAATTTTTCATGAATATTCAGAAAAATAAATTGCCAATGGACGCCATTGTATATATTTGTAATCACGTTCTCGAAAACGGCTTAAAGGATTTCAATGAAAGTTGCAATATCGGAGTTTACGGAGATGAAAAATAAATCTACTTAGGTCTCATATCTGGGAAAATTCGTTTCTCCGTATTTTCACCCAAGCAGAACTCGGTCGCCTAGGTACTATTCACTAAGTAGAGTGTCCAAACTAACTCTATGACCCACAGATGTAAGATTACTCGATTAGATGACTTTTATATCTAGAAAATGCTCTTTGATTAGGTACCTTTATCCATCTTTCTTAGTCTGGTCTCACTTTTGGTTCTTTCTTAAGAGCCAAGCTTTAAATTTTTTAAAGTGCTTTCTATAAGATACCATTCAACTTGAAAACTATCTTTCTCTTCCCGACTGTTAATCCCACAGGCTGGTGGGGTTAGTCTTCTTTATTTTTCTCAGAAATCCTCATTCCTCTGTTCAAGTTGCATATTGTACTAGGGCCAAAGAATTTTTTGGAAGTATTTCACATCATAATCGTGACGCTATGTGATGCTCACTCATATTTCACGGTAAGTGTGCGATCACCGAACGATAACAGCTGTGCAGTGAAAGCGGCGTCTATTTCTGACCGTAATAGAGTCATTACAGAATCATATACACTTACCGCTAATGCTATATGTTTAGACAGTTCAAACGCTCATTTTAGTGCCCAAGAAAGGCTTGAAAAAAATCTTTCTGCTTTTACGTAACGATTCTATAATTTGGGAAGACGATAATGTTTATTACGAAGCTATAATCTTTTTTTTTTCTAATGGAGATTTACTACGAAGTACTCTATCAACCTCGACTGACATAACAGGCCTTAAAATAATTCCTCCTTGAGCTTCATTCATGTTTTTTACGCTCAGCCTTCTAAAAACTGTATAAGAATGGCATCAGGGCCAAGTTTTTTTATTGCCATTCATCACTACCAGTATTTCTATGAATGAGGTATTGTAAAACAACATTTACTATTGCTATTGCTCAGAAAATTCACAGAAGATCGCGAGGAAAGCTTCACCGCAATGATCTTGGCTTTTGACCAGAATAACATCTTGCGGTAACTTTAATTGCATGTTTCGAACAAAAATGTTTAGTCTAGAAATACCTACATACACGTACGTAGTATGAAATATTTAATCGTTACTTGCCTAACTAAATGTCAGCATCTTCATGCTGCCCTTGTACCATGTTACTCGGGGTTGTCACAACACGTTTTCTTCTTCCATTTTCCTCTGTCAACCGTCACACTGTCATTCACTCAGCCCCGGATCTGGGGGAGGGGGGCAAACCGGGCGCCAACTTCAGGGGGCGACAAATTCAAGCGTAGCAGACAAGTGCACCACTCAGCACACCGTAACTTTGCAATAAAAATGAGACGTGCAGCATGTATCTTACAATTTTTTTCTTTTTTACAACAGTTTTGGTGCCCCTGTTGGATTGGCGCATAATCGATCGATAAAATTTGATTAAAATGTTGCTGCCACAATTTTCATTTTGAGATTTTTTTTATTTCGCGGGCTAACTTAACGCTTCTCCATAAAAGATTGGCGGGAGGCGGCAGACGGCAGTATTTACCCCGCCTCAAATAAATTCTAGACCCGGGGCTGCATTCACTCCCTCCTCTTTCATTAAAAATATCAATCAATGGTTTCATACTCTCACATACGCAGAATTGGAGAATTTTGGCAAACCCTAAAGATCCTTCTTCCGTAGACATGCACACCAAATACACGTAGCATAGAGTGTGCTCGTGGGGGTTCCCAGAAGCACACTCTGTACTGACACCCCACAGACACGCACTAGACTCACATACAACACTCCCACATGCAAAACAATAAGCATTTACCGATTTTATTTTACATTTTTAATTTTTTCAATTTTATTTTTACAAATTTTATTTTTACTATTTCATTTTTATTTTACTATTGTTCTTTTTTAATTAACCTCACTGTGTTTCCATCTCTGGAATCTGGAACGCTGTCGTCTCCCTCTTGGAAGTAGGCGTTAATAGCTGCGACACAGTTTTATAACTCATGTAGGTATTTACGTACGCAATAAATTTGTCAAATGTGTTTTTGTTCCAATAAAGATTTAAAGATTTTAAAGATTAATATCCCTCCTCAAGTCCTCACACAATCCATCCATGTTTTCTTTGGCCTTTGTCTTCCTCTCCATTTATTACTCAGTCACATACGTATAATAGAGTCATTAACTAAACCTTGCTTAACTAAATGCACTCTTATAATATTTCGTGATCACCGTCATTCTTCAATGATGGTGGGTCGCCACAACATGCTCTGTAGTACATCATCCTTGACATATTGTCGTCCAAATAAAACCGCTTTGGAATGTTACCTATGTTCTTTTGATGGAACAAGATAATAGGAGTGACCTTGTGGTTTTTGATTGTGTATTTAATAAAGCAATTATTGGAGCTGAATAACATTATGACAAGCCAAATAATGGAGATAAATTGTCACCATTTCAATCCCTTGTTTGGGAGTTTTTAAATGGTCGGTCATCATTCACATCTCATAAAATTATATTGGGTTATATCCATATTGTTTGCTCTATAACTAATCTAACTTATAATTTAAACTTGACTGCTAAGAACTCCAACTAAAGTTTCTTATTAACAAAGAAAACATTAAGATTTCTTCAAAGTAGAGAATTTCTCTCGTCCCCTTAGTCATTTTCATATAAACCTCGGGAAATAATCATAGTCGGATCTCAAAGATAATCAGCACTTGGAACATTAATAACCATGGAAAGCAGCTAATCACAAAGGAAAAGTGAAGGTATTCTAACATTGAGAAACAGGTTGGGACGATAGAAAAACTGGTGAAGCAGTTCCGCGTAAAGGCAGCAACACATTTGTAACACCCCATGCGTGTTTATAGGCCAGATAACAAAGCGTAACTACATGACAAAAACGTGGCCAATGAACAGGCTTTATTGACGTGGCGGAGTAGCGTGTTATAAGTCTGTTTCCGCCTTATGCACATATCTGATGGAATGGACATGTTGCATGCTTTGATTAGTTTGATACCATCAAAGATTAAGTGTAGAGGGGATTTAATTTGGATATAGATGACCAAATAATAATGATTGATGATGATTGTTTTATTAATGTCGCAGCAAAAAACGAAGGAACATTATTGAGAGGTATTAAATTGAGTCTTGTATAACCTGCTAATTTTGTAGCGAAATTGTTGCAAGTTGCAGATGATGCAAAAATTGATTTATGACTTATTGCTGCTTCTACTAAGTACTGATTTATCTTCAATGATTTTTCTCTCATTTTCGACATCCTCAGTAGACACTTATGTAATTGGAATACGATTGATTTTTCTACGGTTAGACGAAGAATTTGTAGGTATCCTTGCTTCCATTAAGTACTGATTCATCTTCAATGATCTTTCTCTCATTTTCGACATCCTCTGTAGACATTTATATAATTGGAACACGATTGTTTTTCTACGGTTAGACGTATTATTTGTAGGTATCTTAAAAACTAAATCTAAAGTAAGCTTCTTTCCCAAGAATTTAGACTGTCGATTTAAAAGTACTGAATATCAAACGAACCTTAGAATTTAGTACTAAAATCAATATGGCATCGGTATGTATGTCGAGTAACTGAAATATAATCAGACTGATTGAAGGAGTTATAGATTCAGGCGCATTACGATGCGTTTCAGTGACTTTTCTATCTGGTCATTTTTCTTTCTGACGCAAATGTGCTAACTGTACGATAACTAAATGTTGTGGGTCATGTTTGTAGTCTAATTTGACGCAGGGTCGGACATATCACACTTGTGAGGCTAAGCGTATGCTGAGACGCAGGTGACGCAGATTTTGTAATGCATGAACGTACTGACAGCTGCGTATGCTGCAGCGCAGGCACGTGCGACGCAGAGATGTCTCTGTCCTGCTCTGCGTCTCGTTGTAGAGTCGGCACTAAAGGTCGCTCTATGCTTTTATGTTGCTATTCAGCTAGTTTTAGTTCTTTTCTTTTCATAATTAATAATAATGATTGTAAATAAAGTCACTTTTCGTATCTGTCTGTGTGGACGCGTAGATCTTCTAAACTACGCATCGAAATTTAATGCGGTTTTCACCATTATTTAGAGAATTTAATCCGGAAGGTTTATGTGTTTAATACATTCATATTATTAAACTTAAATATAGGTAATAAGAGAGCAGTGATGGCCCAGTGGTAACGGCCGCGACTTATGAGGTCGTAGGTTCGAACCCAGACAGGCGCTTTACTTTGTGTAAATTATTTCATCACCACTGCTCTCAAAACGGTGAAGGAAAACATCGTGAGGAAACCGGCATGTCCTAGAACCGAAAATTCGAAGACATGTGACATCTACCAACCCGCACTGAGCCCGCGTGGTGGATTACGGCCCACTCCCTCTCACAGAGAGGAGGCCTGTGTCCCAGCAGCGGGAACATTATTATAGGCTGATGATGATGATGATGATAGTGCAAAGCAGTTAAATATTTAGGTCGCTAGTTAAAAACAAATGACGAATCGTCACTGCAAAAGTTTTTATAATGAAACGTTATTTCATTCAAGTTTTTTACGAAAATACCATGTCGTCTAACTTCCTTTGCTGCTTTTGAAATTCATTGATCAGTTAATAGCTCGTGGATTGTGTGCTGCGCATGTGATTATTAATTACCGCACAATGGCTTCTTCAAGGGAAATGTATTCATTAATCGATAAAGGAAAAGCTCTTACTTTACTTTCACGTGCTACCAATGAGTCATGATCGACCGCGCCTACCATTACGTGGTCCATTGAAGCACATGTGTGTGAGCTATGCAATTTGCGCTCAGTCGAATGTGAAATGGATGTGCGATCAATCGATAGTATTGAAGAGGTGTTGATAGAATATTGAATAGGTATTTAAGATTTTATTTAAAGCGAGCGAGATTGTATCTAGAGATTTTTATCGAACATAGTAAACTTTATTGTAAATTTACAAGATGCTGTATGACTGGCTGAATCGATCAAATCAAAAGTCATTTATTCAAATTAGGCTGAGAATAAGAACTTTTCGAACGTCAAAATTACATAAGACAGTCACCAAAAACGACCACCCTTCACCACTTCCTAGTGCTTTTAGCTGTCTGTACTTACTTACTGGCTGTTTTATATGGAATTATCGTAATTTGATTAATTTATTTACCTAACGAATGTAAATGAAGCAAAAGCAGAACCTATATAAGGATCGTTGCAAGTGGCGTTCAGTAGTTTGAGCCTACCTCCATAGGAAGAAAGTTTATGAAAAGTAATGAATTATTTGATGCAGTAACTAAAACATATTGAGACAATGCAAAATGATTATCAATAGCATATAACTGCTTATAAATAATTTTGTCTGTGCTTTATTTATTTTTTCACAATAATTAATATCTTAACGTATACATAAAACAATTTTAAACTCAAACATTTATTTCATTATTTTATTTTAAGCATTCATTTCAATTAAAAATTAAAATCGGAGAACCTCGTCTTCCAATTAAATGTTTGCATCGAATGACTTTCATATAGAAATAATGTTTATTGGGGCTTTCGCGGCGAAAGTGCGAGGCATTTCTATGTGACTGTTAATTAATGGATACAGCGAAGAAAATGGACAATTATCTACGAGGAATCTATTTGAGAAAAATAGAAGATCGAATTGCTGCAATTAAATTAGAAAATAAACTACTTAGTGGCTGTCAACAGCCTTTATTGAACAATCTTATAAAACACATATTTCTTATATACTAAATTAAATATTTAACATAGACACTAGTTTTGCGAAGATTGTCTTGCTACTTAGCATAGGCCTCCCCTAAAGCTTGCCATAAAGTGCGGTCTTGTGTCTTCCTTCTCCATGTGGCGCCTGCTATTCTTTTTATGTCGTCTTCCCATCTCCAACGCTGTCTCCCTCTCTTTCTTTTGTGTTGTCTTGGACACCATTCGGTCACATCCTTAGCCCACTTGTTAGCCCACAAGGCTGTCAACATACCTCATTTGTATTATAAATGAATGTTTAAATTACATGACTCTTCTTCTTTACCTTACAAGGGTCACAAAATATATATTGAAATCTTAACTTCGATAGACCAATTTTCCTCGATTAATCTATTTGTGAAATGAAAACTACAAAACCCAACTCACATTACCAATCAATACACAAACGGAACTCCGCACATGAATGATGCACACAGTGTAAAAAATAATCGAGTAGTTTCCTTCCGTACACACTCATTGCATCGGTTCCCGGAGACGCGTCTATATTCTCAGAGCGGGTCACCCCGACATCCGCGCGGTTGAACTGGTTACTGCTAGGAGTACTAGACGGTCGATCTAGTCTGATATCTCGATGTATCACTTGTACACTTGCGTATGTTAACGGTCAGCTATTTCGCTATATCATTCACATATTTCCTTGCGCAATGGAAAATATAAAGTGGTTATGTACCGGTGAAAATGAGTCGTATAATGTCTATAATCATAATCATCAGATACAGTGCCTTAATTTCTGGTACGAGTCCTCGTATAAGTTTGGTATACCTTCTTAAGTCCATACTTCTAGTGTGTGATTGAAACTCGAAAGTACTTACTTCCGTAAAAAAGTATCTTCCTTGAAAAAAAAATACATCAGTTAAGTTAAAGAATTCTGTTTTTCTTTTACGTCTAGAACTAGACTGCCATTAAGCTAAATTGTCGCATGGAGACAACTTATTACAATGATTACTGCAGTTACACAATAATTTATGTAATACCTACAGATGGATGATACAACGCGGACGAACTAATGTTTAAAAATAACTGGCTGAAAGTTAAATGCAGCCTGTGTGCAGTAATTGTTACCTATATTCTGGCCACATACTTATCTAGTCCATATTATGTAGGAATGTAATAATAAAATATATATTTATAAAATACAATTAATTAATCATTTAACTAATTTTTTTACACTTTAAGTTCAGCGTACCTTTGAAGATACTAAATTGAAATTAATTATTGCTCTATGTAGAGTTGCCTTAAGCGTGCCGTGCTGCCATCTATATGTGACTTCCAACATTATGAACGTCAGTCATTCACAGTTCACACACGCATTGATAGATGTCGCTGTCACTCCAGCCAACCGCAAACATCAGCTATGGAAAATAATTGAAATTTATAGCCCAGGAAAATTGCATTTACATAATTTTACTAAATTAATCATATGACTGATTTCATTTTTCGCGAAAACTGACCATATTGGAAGATATCCATAAATAAATATTCATTTAGGTTTTAAGTAGGTAGATTCGTTAACAAGTAAGTTACGTCAAGGCATGTTTTATGTTCCATATTGTGATTTATTCAAATGCTGTACTGATTTATTAAAGCTTACTATGTAGCTCTGTTTAAGGATGCCATGTAAAGCTGTGTAACTTGAATTGTTTCTTTTTAATGAGTAGGTATGTATTCATAAAGTTGAACAGTGACTCTATTTTCTATGGTTCGGTACTTTCTAAGTATGTAAGAATAAAACGGATAAAACAACAGTTTCTTATGTAGAGCTTAATTTAATTTCAACAGCTAGTGGTCCTGCTGATATTTTACAAATACAGAGTTACTTATAATTTATTTATTTTTCGGAAACAACATAAAAGCTCATAATCGGCTTCGGTTTTTGAAACGTGACCCTAAAATATTGGCCGTAGTTCCGCCACGTAACAAACTCATATTTTCTGTTTTATGTCGGTTATGTAAAAAGTATCGGATAATTCATAATTATCATAATTATTCAAGATAATGAGCACTACGAGCGTGTTAATAAATCGAGCTTATCGGAACGCGTAAAAAATACCATAAATATCTCCCATTCACGGTAAGAGTTAATCGGTTAAAAAGACTTAAAGAATTCGAGTTACGAAAGAAATTAGCGATTAATCGGAGCGAGCACACATAGATTGCATCAATATTTATAAAGATGGTGGCGGGAAACGCGGGTACGGGCGGCGCGCGCATACCGCCGCTGCACCTCACGAATGCAGTGCGGAAATTGCACTATCGAAAAAAACAATAGAAATTCTATAGTCGGTTTTTTGTGTCGAGAAAGTGGCAACATTGATTGGTTTAGTTTAAGTTTCGAAAAATAACGTCAGTGATATTAGTGATTTTGCGAAAATATGAATTGTGCTTAATGTGTGCTGGTGATCGAAAAATAGTTAAAAATGGAAAACTTTTACGACGTTATCAGGACGCTCAGTAGAAAAACTTTGAAACGAAAACCAAAGGTAGTATAGAAATAAATAATATTAAAAAAAAAAAAAACTATATTAATGTCTGTAATTTTTATGGTATACATAATAAAGAATATTCTATCTATCTATCTATAATATAGAATAAGTATTTTAACCTTGACCTACTTTTAACTTAATTAATACTTAAGGCCATAGTAATTAGCTTGTAACTCTTTCTTATTTTATTTTATATGTACGCAGGTAGGCCATAATCATTCTGTTTCCAATTAAGGCCTACCGAAAATCTTCTTTAAAAAAAACATATCTTCAGGCAACTGCATGAGTTACGTATGATTTCGATTTTCCTGGGTGCTATCTTTTATCGTCCTACCTTCTCCTGTAAATTTACAGGACTGAACAAATATAAAACGCATCAAAGACGCTTTGCGCACAATAAAAATGAATGCATAATAAGGTTAAAAATCAGTGAACTTCATATTCGATTCCGTTGTCAAAATATTGTATTAGATATCAAACCAATACGAAGGTTCGTCATCATCATCATTTCGACCGTAAGTCGTCCACTACTGGACATAAACCTCGCCGCGTTATCACATCAACCGCTCTCTAAAACAATGCTTTAAAAATACATATAAAACAGCGACATTTAGTAGGTAGGTAATTCTAATTCCTGTTTAGATAAATTCAATACTTACTGAAATAATTTGGGTAAAGCGAAGAACGTAATATTTGAACAGAACATACATAAATCACCAAATGCCGTAAATCACATCACCCTGGTTTCTATTGGATATGATTCGTATAGAGTCCGAGCAACGGGTCCAGCGCAGTAAAACTGATTTATTTAGCGATCGTGCGCGCGCGCACATTCACGCTTTCCTGATCTCCAGCGATGTACCGACACCGGCCGAGTGGCGAGTACCGCAATCGGATGCCAATCTTGAGATTCTTAAGTTTTAACGTACCTAACGAAAACTGTACTTGGGATAGCACAAATTGGTGATGACAGAAATGGTCCACCTTTAGTTTAGATTTAAAACACAGTAAAGGGTACTGTGTTTTAAATCATACTTCACATACTTTACTGAACTCATAGTTATGAAACGTGTATTCAAATTCAAGCACCTTAAAAATGTAAATCGCAATTAATGAACAAGGCAACCGATTTAATCATTACTGCCGTGCGCGTAGGTAGTCTGTTCTTTCTACTTAAGGCTTAAGTAGTAACTTCCCAATCACGAATGAATTAATTAAACATAAAATTAACCCAATACCTTAATTGTTACAGGTTCAACCCAAACCTACAACAAATGGAGTTACAAAAGAACGCGTCTCAGAACGAGAAACCAGAGAGACGAGAGAAACGAGAGAGTCCAGAGACTCG
Organism: Agrochola lychnidis; assembly: GCA_963680765.1. NCBI lineage: Eukaryota > Metazoa > Arthropoda > Insecta > Lepidoptera > Noctuidae > Agrochola > Agrochola lychnidis. Next base: position 22,343,238 of record OY796853.1, read on the forward strand.
AGAGACTCTCGGGAGATACGCGAGCTGCGTGAAGCGAGAGACTCCAGAGAAGAGACGGACCACGTTGAGAGAAGAGCGCAGACGACGTCACCAGTGCCGCGGGAGAGAGAAAGAGACCGGGAGAGGGAAAGGGATAGGGACAGAGAAAGAGATCGGGAGAGGGAACGAGAATTAAGAGAAGAGAGAAGAGACCAGTCAACGCCACAGCATGACGGCAGACATCCACTGCTGCAGTTTGCCGTTGACCATTTCAGACAGAGCCCAGAGTGAGTACTCACTAATGTTTATTTATTTAACTACACAATGGTCTTGACAATTGATTCACATTTTTTCCGGGAAAGTGACCCATTGTGACAATGCCACAATTTTTCAGCGTGTGAAAAATGTACGTTCTACTACTGCTTGAAGCAATTTTGACCTTAGGTTTTTTCTCTTATTCATATACTTAAACATCTATTTCTTTACTAAATATATTCTTGATGTGCAATAGAAAGCTGATAATGACGTTAAATGACAGCAGAACTGAAAGTTTACAAACACTAAACAATCCAATCACACATTTGCGACGCATTTACCAGTTCAAATGCAATTTGTTACGTATAGACGTTAGGCGTAGACTTCCAATAGTTTACAACGACGCATGTTAACTATTCAGTCAGACGTAACACGCATATTCACTAGATCATTAATTACTGACAGTAATTTATAGCGCGCTTTACTTTTTAATGCATTCATTTTAAATTAGACCTGTCTGAGCTCTAAAAACACACTTGACATTTCGGTAAAACGTGTGTGGTTAGAGATGCAGCGGTGAATCGATACAACAGTTTTATATGGGATTTCAAAGTTTAAATAATATTAGTTTGTTACTAATAAGGTCCCTAAATTGTTTACTAGAATTTAAGAAAAATATGAACCCATGTAGCAAACAACACTTAATTTTCTTCTACGTAGAAATCCATTTCAAAGATTTCGATTATAAATTTAAAATCGAGATAAAAAAAATCTGACCCGCTGCGTTTCAATTCAGATAATTTTACCTGTACCTAAATATTTTCCTTATTTTTGTTTCATAAAGCAATTTTCGGGTTCCATTTAATTAGTCATTCGATGATGTACCTAATAATGGGTCGCATGGTCGCATAATGGGTATATTATTTTAAGTCCACAGCGCCATCTATGTTCGGCGACTGGTACTTTTGCTTTCATTTTTGTCACACAAAAATGTGACCTTAACATTTTAAACAATACATTGTACATATTGCTTACTGGGTACTTTCACTAATAAGTACTTATAGCCCATATTGTTACAACCTCTATTCAAAAAGCAGAGATGGTTCAAGTCGACAAATTCTGCTCTGCGCCGATGGTTTATGTCCTATAAAGCAGGTGGCGCTCAAATCCAATTTAGAACTTCTTCAATATCCAACTTTTTTTTTTTCTTGTAGTTCGTTATTAACGGTGTCGGAGTTTTTAAAGTCAAAAGAGCTCTCTCAAGCATGCCGGTTTCCACCCGATGTTTTCCTTCACCGTTTTTGAAGCAAGTGATAATTAAACAATGCACACATGAATCCGAAAAGTCAGAGGCGTGCCTTGGGTTCGAACCAGAGACCTATGACTTGGCAGTCTGACAGTAACACCACTAGGCTATCAATGCTGTCCAACAATTCGATTGTAAATAAGTATTGGCCTGCACTTACCAGAAACTGTAGCCCAATTAAATTGAGGTCAACGCAATAGGTACTTAATCGTCTTCCACCTGTAGCTACCTATCTCTATCAGTCTTCCTCTTCTTGTTAGCTATATCATCTTACACTTCCCATCTCTCTAATCCAGGGGTTCTATCTATAATCTTTTAACATACGCGCCCCCCTAACTTTCTTTTAGAATCACTATGCGCCTGAGTTACTTTGTCGACATAAACAGAAAAGCATAAGAATGTGAAGCGTGCAAAAGTGAGATCTAAAATGTTTGCACCCCCTTGAATAGATTAAGCCGAGTCTCCTGCGCGTGTTTTTACACAAAAACATCGCAACAAAGAAGCCATTTGTGTATGCAAACACAATATTTTGTATGAAAGCAAATGTTTATGTGTAAGGTTTTTTGTGTAATGTTTCGAAAAAACACGCGCAGGAGACCCGGCTTTAGATCATTTAAACAGAAATAGAAGTTATTTTGTTTAGTTATACAGAAAAGTTGAAGAATCAAAAGAATATAGAATGGAAGAGCGAACGAAGCCAGCTCGAAAATTGTAGCTAGCCACTTCGGATAGGTTCAGTTTTCTTTAGTCCATTCATACTTAAATAGAAAAACTTATTTTGTCGACTTATGCAGAAAAGCTGAACCTCATTTTACAGCACCTAACTAATTATTAAGAAACGTTTGCGATTTGGAAACTAGTCTTAACCTTGTCTAATACCAAGAACATAAAATTTAAATCTATACTTTTTTATTGGAGCCGCCGCGCCCTCTCATTGGTCACTCTACGCTCCCCGTGGGGGGCGCGTCCCACTGGTTGGGAATCCCTGCTCTAATCTTTGGCATCACATAATAATTACGTTCTGCCTCGTTGGTCTAGTGGCTGCTGAGCATGAGGTCCTGGATTCGATTCACAGGTCGGGCAAAGTGTTATTGGATTTTTCCATCAGGAATTTCTCAGCAGCATCCCGGAGTCTGGGATTGTGCCCGGTTGATGGCAATAGGCTCGCCCCTATTATATCAAAATAAGGGTGAAATATAGGTATACCTCTGCCTAACCCTTTTTTTTAAGTTGGAAATTATCAAATAACTTCTCCCGCTCTGGGCGGAGCGGGAGAAGTGTCAGGCTCTTACTGACTAAAACCCACCCGTGTTTCTTCAGTTGCCATGTTGCCGTTGTTCTAAAGATACTTTCAAAATGGGAGCAGTCGCACAATGTTGCCTCCTTGCTTCAAGTAAAATTCATTAATGTTACCAAACTACAAAATAATTAAAATGATGCACGAAACATTGTTCACAAGTTATATGCTGACACGCAATTGATTGATTTATTAGAGCGGAGTTTTTGTTTTAGAAACGCAAGATGTTAGACCAATATTCCATGTGCAACTTAATCGTTTGATTATCGTTATTAAGGCTGTGTGGCTATGGATTATGTTGTTTATTCTTACATATTTTAATATTTTAGAACGCATCGTCTTTCCGTCTCTCTGCCCGGTAGTGCGCTTGTAACTCGATTTTTCTAGAGTTGTGCTTTGAAAAGCGGGTGAAGCCACGCTACAGCTAGTTATTCAAAGAATTGGAACCACATAGTTTATTTCAAACAACACGTCATTAAACTTCTTTTCTATCCAAAGATTATTGTTGATACAATTGTTTGGCAACACAACTTGCAGGAAGCAATATATAACAACAAGTAGATAATAGGATTATTCAAATTAACCGTAAAAATAATAACTGTGTGTTATTCAAGTTTGAACAGTAGCTGTTATGTTTCCACATTGTACAATACTTTCTAAAAAAGCGTGGGTAACCGTTTTACATTGAATGAAGGATTCTTGTGTTCCAGGTATGTTCTGAACTGTTTTTTATTTGAAATTCGTTAATGGAAGTAGGTAGGGTTGTCCGGATAGTATCACCATGATAAATCATAACTAAATCCTTCAAATGTCATACTGCAGTTGGATTTAACCCCTTGCCATCAATCGTTTTAGTATCTAACTTTAGATTGTAGTCCTATGTCGTCTTTGGATTTTTGCTATATCCACCTCAGACCAAATAAAAAACCAAGACATAGCGCTGCGAACAATACAGTGAAGCATGCCAAAACTACACCTCCGTTCTGTGAATACACGCTCACACGCACACATTTACAATCAAACTACACCTCAGTAAGTGCACTCATATTTATGAAACTTACTGTTGACAGGGCTATTTCTCGTTTTTTTATTTAGTCTGAGCTATCCACCTCAATCTTCCTTTTGTCTGATAAGCTTAGCGTTTTAATTTAGATCATCGTTCACCTATCTGGATGTAGTTATGCTGGTTGGTATAGTATTGCATATTTCTTTATATGTCCCTGCACTTGATCTGTGTTAAAATATTTGTGATTTAAGGTAAAGCCAAGCTTTTAATGATATATGGATCTTAGGCTTAGCTCTGATCTACTCATCAGATTCATCACTATCTTTCTGCCCCTATCCCAATCAAACAATTGGCATCTGAGGGAAAGCTCGTCTTGTCTCTATTAGTCAACTCTGCGTTTACTTCTTGCTTAGGCATGTCATTTTTCACACCAACCCATGCTTCTTATCTTAAAGTAAATGTTCCCTCAAAGTAATTATCTGTTGTAACACTTGTAACATCCCATTAAAATCCGTTTCTAATTATTGCAATTTTTGTTATCTTGCGAAATCTGGACTCCTTACCAAATATTAATATCCAAAGTAATGATACGTTCTGCTTTCCACGGAACAATAGTCTATGTTAGTGTTACACTTTGCTTGTTTAGTTATATCATAATAATGCAGATACGCTCGAAGAGAACGGAAAATATTTTAATTCATACTTCCTTGAGAAGTTATGTTAACCTATTGCAACACGATAATTCATCTATTTGCTCAAAATTGTTTGAACTGTAACATTGGTAGAGCATTTATTTCGTATTTTTGACGACTTGAATTATCAGGAGTGTAAAACCGTGTCTAAGACACGTCGACCTGCACGACCCAGTTAAAAAGAATACAAAAGCTTTTTCGTAATGAATTTTCGTGATTAAGCAACACCTTTGTAAACCAGATTCGGGTGCAATTTTACAAAAAACAATGCGCCATAAAAAGTGCTTGGCAAAAAGTAGAGCAGCCCTAGTTAGTTAATGAGCACCGTTGGCGCGGAACACACCTGAGAGGTCGAGGCACAATCGTCGCCAGAGCAAGTGTAACCTTCGGTCATGCCGTGTGCACTGGCAGCACGAATCAAGCATAGAGTGCAAGTATCCGAATTGTTTAAAGTTTACTATTCACTACTCTTTTGTACCGTTGCAGTTCGTGCATTTTTTAAAAGCTCGCCATTCGCTACTTTTTTGTTTTCTTTTAGTTACCAGCCAGTTTTAGTTCTCCAATTAGCAGTGCCGATTAATTGACCGTGTGTTGTGTGTAATAGTGAATTAAATTATTCGTGTTTGTTGTAATTACAGTTATTAAAAGTGTTTCCGTCCAATAATAGTCCTTTGTAGTGCTTGCGTTACATATAATACGTTTTATTGTGACTGAAATAAAAATATTACTGGTAATGAGCATAAAACTTGTGCATCAGAAGTGATAGTTTAGTATACATACCTACTCAAACGTAACCAGTGGTTCAAACATGTATAAATGTTAAAATTGGCATGCTTTTGCCTCTATTTTACATTTGCTTTATTATGTTAACATTTCCAATCAACATAAATATTAACGAGACAATTATTACAACATTGACACACAAATCAATACATCAACGACCGCCTAAAAAAAGTAGGAAGAAAAAAATCGCGTAACCACCGTCATAATCGAATCGGAATAATGACGTTACCGCTAGGTACGTAAACACGAGCACTGTTTTGAAAGCCGAAATGAATCGGTAAATTATTCAAAATTTACTTCCTCGGCGTCGAGCACTTTCCCCAATACGTTTAGTCGGTGATCGGCCGTCGAACGATGTCGATCGAATCGTTGGGCGAGAGCTACACAGACATGACTGAAGACAGTCTGTCGAGTGACGATTTTGACGAAGGTGGTATCTCGTTCGAAGAAGAAGAGAGCGGTAACGAGTTACTGTGAGAGCATTTTTTGTGTTGTGTTTTGTTTTCGTGGAAATTGTGTTTGTTTACCGTAGTATTTTTATTTTGTTGTGGCTACATTTTGGAATGTCAGTTGGTTGTCACGGTAATTAACAGTGGCGCTAGTGTGTTAATTGCAGTGCTCAGTACATTGCAAGTGCTTAATTTAAAGCTTAATGGAGTAATTAAAAAGTAAAGTATCCCGACATTTCCTACGAAGATCATTGATGATCTGTAGGTACTACTTACATCATTAATTATAAATGTCTTAATTTTTTTCTTTAAAGATATTTGCCATATTAAACTTCAAAATTCAACTAACAAATCCGTAATTTGTAAATTAGTTTTAGTAGCCCAAATATTTGTTTCAGAAATGCTCTTTTGAAATAATAATATCCTGGACTTACAGTGATTATTTTTATGCGACCCTTAAATACAGTAACCTATTAAACTACTTGCACACAACCTTAATCACCTGACAAGAAAAGCATGCACCATGTACCGTGTAGTACAAAAGAAAGTTGTCAAAGACAGTTCCCATGTCTCTTATAAATTATATAGAGTCGTAGTTCCTTCACGTGGAAATAATACCTATGCCCATGCACGCGAACCGACAAAATATAAATCAAAGATTCACTATGTGCACATCTCTACGAGGCATGATTTAAAAAATAGTAGCTGTCTGTTCTTTCTTTTTTGACACTTGTCCATGGAATCAGTATGTACTATTAGGCCCATTAACACGACACGGTGTTTTTACGGTACGGCACGCTTGACGCACCGCAGAACAATCGTGTGAGCTTGTCATATGACACGATTCTATGGTATACGGCGACGCGACCGACGCCGTGCCGTAGTGCCGCCGTGTCATCAACAAACTTCCATAGTGATCCATACAACACTGACGGCCGTGCCTACACGAGGCAAATAAACCGTAGTTTTAGACGACAAATAAAACGTGTGTACAACGGGTCTAAAGATCCTTGCACTTGTCTATGCACTATTGAGGTTTTTGATGAGTACCATCGTTTCTCTCGCTTTCCTGCAATCTGTGGGAGTAATTTCGTGAAAAGGGACGGAAGTGTGTAACAGGAAACCGGGGAAACGCGCGCTATTTGATTTGACCAATGAGCGCGCGCGCCCTTTTAATGTTGCTTATTACCAAGGTGAGATCTCAGATGTTACACATCATACTACTGTAACGCCCGCTCGTTTTTTTTTAAGTCATTTGTTTGCACTACCGGGTGAGTAGTGAACATGAGTTTTTAGCAGTTACTTGTCGCAATAAGCCTCAAGCAAAACAACATGCCTGGGATAGGCAAAAAAATGAAAATACCTTACAACTTTCGACTCCACCCACTTTTCATAGAACTCATACGCCATGCCGCCATACATATTGGAAGTGAACCCTCCGGGAGGGTTGCCGGCATTAGGTTTGCGCTAAAGTTAACCATCGCAGACGATCAGCGGCATTAGGTTTAAAACTGTGTTATAAAAAAACAACCGACCTCCAAAAACATTAAAAAGTGAAAAATAACTTTAATTTCGGAAGTCGGTGTCTTGGGTTTTGTATTTTCGTTTTTTGCCACCGACTTCCGAAATTAAAGTTATTTTTCACTTTTTAATGTTCTTTTTGGAGGTCGGTTGTTTTTTTTTTGTAAAAAGTTTTTATTTTTCACTTTTTAGTTGTGGTACCTACCCCACACACATTCGAATACCACTACCTGCTACCAGTGACAGAAACTTATCTGATCATCTACATACTAAGTGGGAAAAAAATACGTATTTTGTAGCTAACTCAAAAACCATCCAAGCAAAGTTAATAAAATTACGGAGAAATCGGTGGACATACATAAAAAAAAAACGCGTCGGACATATAACCTCCTCCTTTTTGGAAGTCGATTAAAAACACCGTAAGACGAAGTAAAATAGTGTTTTCAGGGGGTCTTGTCGTTTTATGTCCAACCTTTTAAATTTTAAGTGAATTTTGTAGTCGTGAACAAAAAATAAAAATAAAATGCTTGAATTTTAAAACCAACGCATATTATATAAATCTTGTTAGAATATACATCAGATTTTATTTTCACGGTTTATAATGCCATATTCGCTAACAAAAACATACATTTAAAATTAGCCCTCCGCAAGGGCTCCCGGCATCCCATATGCGACTAGGTGAACCCTCCAGGAGGGCTCCCGGCACTGAATGTGTTAAAAGGAAAAATCCTTTAAAATCCTAAACCTTCTGATCTGGTCATTTGTAAGCGCCACCTGTCTACTTGCGGCAATTTATATGTATAAATAACAACATTTATTTAAATCCGATCTCCGGAATCATCAAGACTTACCTACTCGCGAACTTTCTTGCGCCATGCATTTTTGGACAAATCTCATTTGCAACTATAAATACTTGTTTACTGACATAACTGTGAGATAAATCTTGCATTATAGATAATAACTGCCTTTTATTGTTATGATGGTTCCACGGGTAATAATTATGGGGTTAGGTTTAGAGCACACTCATCGCTAATTATGGGTTGAAGCAAATTATAGCTCTTCAAGAGTCAAGCTGCTGTGTTGTTTCTCAGTATTGTCGACGTCAATTACTGCGACGTTATTATTTGTTTTACTCGTTAACAAGTTGCCAGCTAGACTTGGGACCTATTTTATCTTCCTTCTTCCAAACTTGTGTATAATACCCGGTGTCTGCAAGGCTACACAAAAATTAGCTTTAAGACCGCCAAACTCATGCCTAACTTAATATGATAACTGCGAAAGTGAGTTTGTTTGTTTGTTTGTTAGCACACACATAGTTAGACCATGACCTGGATTAGAACATAGGATAATTTTTATCCCGTTATTCCCATGGGGTCGAGAATTACGCGGGTGAAACCGCGGGGCACAGCTAGTAATATTGTAAATGCGAATGTGAGTTTGTTTGTAATGCTTTTACGCTAAAACAGCTGAACAGATTTGAATGAAATTTGGCACATGGGTAAACCATGACTTGGAGATGAGAAAAAATGACACTTACCAATCACTTGACATGAGTTTGACAGTCTAATTAACTTTTGTTGGTTAAGACTTTCAGAATCAGGATATACCTACCACAAACAAAAGACTATCGCGTACCTAAGTTATTCCAAATAAAGGCTTAAAGGAAATTGTTCTACCAGTGTCAGTTCATTAATACTAACACTAACATAACTACTTAATATTACTATCTACTTATCAGTTTCAGTTCCTAATTAATTAATATCGACGTTAATCGGAAATTGGTACACATCAACATAACTCGGCCATTCCTATAATTCTACATAAAAAATCGTTAGCATAGCGTAATGAAGGATATCCCGATAAATTAGCGATTTTAATTTTTATACTACATATATTATGTCCGTAAACTGGCTTTCGATAAAGTTGCATAAGTTAGTTCTTGTTTCGAGCACCTCAAATTCTAGATTTTTTCGCCTACGCATAATTTCGTAGGTGTTGGACCAATAGAATACCTAGTTAGAGAAAGTGGCCTGGATAGGTGTCTTAAAATGTCAGGCAGGGATATCGACGCGAAAACGGTAACCATGGAAACCAGTACATAGTGCTGAACCTCCATGCGCTGAAATTTTTCGTCGGTTATTAAAAAAGAATCTGCTGTTTCATAGAAAAGTGCAATTCCTACGCGGTCAAAATGTATGGAACAGCTGATTTTTTTTTTATAACCGACGAAAAATTAACGCAGTGGGGTTAAGAATCATGTACTGAATCCATGTTAACAGTTTTCGCGTCCATGTCCCTACCACCCTGTATGTAATCGATGCAAATTTTACTAAAATTGTCATTACAGGTTTGGTATTTCTCCTTTTGGTAATGATTACTCATTGTCATTAGTCACGAATCGTGTGAAAAATTAACCAGTTTATATAAGTAGCCATTTTGGTTTTTGAAAAACGTGATTTGTGGTTCAGGAAACAGGAAATGGTGTAACTTTCGAAATAAGATCTAGATTTAAAACTAAGTAACTAACTTTGATTAGGTAGCAGATTAGTAATTTAAATATTGTTCTATAATCTTAGTAAGATCAAATTTTCTTCAACTTTTTAGGCGTTGGAATTGCGTTTATTGGATACCAGAGTTTGTCCTATTAAATGTCTCGGTTTACTAGGCAGAAATCCTTACTAATATTATAAATGCGACAGTGAGTTTGTTTGTTTGTTACGTTTTCACGCTAAAACAGCTGAACGGATTTGGATGAAATTTGGCACATGGGTAGACCATGACCTGGAAAAGGACATAGGCTACTTTTCATCCTAGATCGCAGACGAACTCGAGGGCAACAGCTAGTATTAATATGCAAGTTTTAATAAAAAAGACTGCCTCGTTGGTGTACTTAGTGGTCGTAAGCGCTACTGCTGACCATGAGGTCCTGGTCTCAATTCCCAGGTCGGGTAGTGTTATTAGGTTTTTGTATCTGGAATTTCTCAGTAGCAGCCTGGAATCTGGATTTGTGCCCGTTTGATAGGAATAGGCTCGCCCCCTATTACATGGCACTTAAACATAACTGGCGAAATGTGGGTGTACCTAACTATAGTATAGGTACACCTCTGCCCAACCCTTCAGAGATACAAGGCGTTATGTTACGTTAATAGAAATAAACAACAAGAATCAGGTTTACTAGGTTTTGTTAGATTTCTATTTTTACGGTGTAAATCCTACATAATACAGAGTAATAGAGTATTTTATCTATCGACTAGGTGTACGCATAAATATTTGTTAAAACAAGGCCTCTATTTTGTATTACGTCTGTCAGTTTCGTAACGCGCCGTACGTGAGTGTCTGACATTATACAGCTTGTGTAAGCAGAACGAACTCCCTGTACGTGTTGCCATTAAAAAAAAAACCGAATCAAAATGTAAACGAGACCGTGGAAACACCTCATTCAGCTTTCCTTCCCATTGTTTTTAAATTCATCACGGTATTTGGGTTTAATTTTCTAATTGATGTTCTTAATTCATTTTAGTACAGTCTTGGTGACCGTTACAAAAATAGTAAATTAGCGACGCAGTCTATCAAAGGGAGATTTTTTTTGACGGTTTATTTTGTTCCGCTAAACAAGACTAATTAATTAGATTATTTTATTAACCACGGTGATCTCCAACTATGAACGGATAACTTTATAAACCATCTTGTTTGTATTTTCAATAATTACTAACAGTTAGGAAGATTAAATCTGGCAAGTTTTAAACTCAAAAACCATTTCTGTACACTTGTAATTTCTTCTGTACCATAGATTACAAAGTTCCTTTGTTACTACAATAAACAGTTTCAAGTGAGAATAAGCAGTAGAGCTATCCATACTAGCATCGTTCGCGGCGTCACGGTGGCCAGCTCGGACAGTTCGTCCACTCGCGCGCACCTCCATTGTCTACGGCCCGCGCATGCGCTGAACGCGCTCATTTGCATCCAATGCTAACTGCCACTTCCTGCCGATGTGACGGAAATGCGATAATAGCACCTCGTTATGTAGGGAAAAATAGGAAAATGGAAATTAAGTACTTAGCGGTTTTCAGTTGCCGTTTGGAAAATAAACAGCTGTGTGTTGCAATGATGTTCCATTTTTGTGACTTGTGAACTATGATGTTGAACTCTCCGTTTTCTTTATACTTTGTCTTTAAAGATAGACACTACTTATAACTAGAGTCTAGCCACGCTAAGTCTGCATAAGTAAAAAAAACGGTAGAATTTGAAAATCTATAAACGGCAACACCATCTGTCCTACGAAAAAATAATTTGATACTTTGTGTCTTTTTGTTTTTGTTATGTTATTTTGTTTATATTTTGATTTATACCTGGTAAAGAATATTCACTTTAGCACGATGCAGTGTGGATTTGATACAGTTTTGTCATCGTATGGAGGTAGAGCATAGGTACGACATAGTCTATTCCACATAATCTATAGCAAAATATCAAAATCATTGGATCTACTTACAACCCCGAAACTGACGGATGTAAATGTATACCATATATAAAACTTTTTGAGGTTGCTCCTTTATTCCATTGCAGACTTAGCGTGGCGAGACTCTAGTTACGTCGTTCTTCAAAAAAGGTTGACTAAAAAAAAACTAGAAAAAGTGTACCGCACTTTTTTAAACATTTTCTCTTCATGACATTCGCTGATATACCTACTTACCTACCTATTGGTATCCCCACGCGCCCAGTTTATTGCAAAATACTCTCATGATATATTCAGAATTTTATTAAAAATCGCATTCTATCAAGACCAATAACCGAAAAATGCTAACTATGTCAAATTTTAAATATGAATTATTCATGATTCATAATCATAACATACTATTATGCTAATTACATATTTTTAAATGCCTAAAGAATAGGTAGGTAGCGCCCATTTAAAAGAAATCGCATTTTTAATAAGCTGAGTCATTTTGAAAAAACCGAGCATTTTGCCGATGATTTGATAGTGAAATCAAAAGCTATTTAATGTGTTATGTCATGCGGTAAATTATAAAACTCTAAATTATTTTGTTGCCTTTCATATTATCTAATGAGAGTGTCTATACCAACTAATAAATGAATTTTATTCGAATTTGAATAATTTTCGTTGAATTCTTACGATTTTGTCTTAGCAAAAAATATAATTGACCAAGTCGTTTAGGACCAATTATACCTATCGTCAATCTACGAGCAAATGACCTATTACCATCGAACTGCTATTAGAAATATTGCCTAAAATGATGAACCGATGCCTCAAACAAATATAAAATGTAGAGTGATGCCGCAAAATTAATGGAAAGCGATTTGTTCATTTTATAAGTTTCTCAAACACCTTTCTATTATTAAAGAAAAGCATTAGGGACTTTGTGTCAGATGTCACGCCTAGGGCTGCCAACCATACTGTTAATAAAAACAGTATTATACTGTTTTCACTCTAAAATACTGTTTACTGTTCAACAAAAATAAAGTATATGAAAATACTGTTTTCACTCATATCCAGAGTTATGCCTAAAAAAAGTTTCATCCACTACGTAGAACATCGTACATGCACCTGCATGGGCGCGGTGATTCAGCTAGCCTTAATTTCAAAATGAAACTGTTAATATCTCGAATTTTCGGGGCATAGTAAATAGATAAATTGTTATCAGAGTACCTTTTAGATACTAGTATTATAGTTAGTTCTGCCACCTCAGTATTCACAGAACCAGTGTTTTCTAAGTACTGACCCGACAGATATACACCCTCGGTGGGACCGTGTGAGGCTTACGATGCCTTCGACATTGGGGCTCAATATATGAGTTGCGCAAGTAGCACTAATGAATTATGTATCTATTTAAAACACTAAAAAGATACTTAAAATACTGTTTATTTTTCCGAAATACTGTTTATTTTCCCACTTTGACCTTAGTATACTTTATTTCTTGTACATATAGTTGGCAACCCTAGTCACGCCCATAGATCACATAATAGGATTTGTAAATAAAAAATTATAACATTTCCGTATTAGGCTGGAGATCCGATGCTTTTAATATAATATCCAAATTACCAAAATATATGATTGAACACCGGAAATTAATGTAAAAAATTTCTTTAAATATTCATCAATGCAAATTAGCCTACTGATGTGATAGTATTTCTATGATATTTAAAACTTGTTTTATTTTATAACTATTATCATACTTAATTAACATAAATGGCACGCGACGGTGGTAAGAGGCCAGACGGAATGACCATAATGCCATGGAAGTTGGGTAGGCCTTTGGTGTGGGATGCAATCTGTGTCGATACCCTTGCGCCATCCCATCTTCCCAGCACTGCGGGCTGTGTGAGCTGCTGCAGGTGCAGAAAACCTCAAACGGCGCAAATATAGCAACCTTACTGGTAGCTATATTTTTGAGCCGTTTGGGGTCGAAACACAAGGGCCGTGGGGTCCTGGTCGACTCTTTACGTGACCAGAGGGCTGGCCAATTCTTTGGCCAAAGAATCAGCATTGCCATCCAACGTGGCAACTCTGCCAGCCTTTTGGGCACATTTCCCGCTGACAGCGATGCGGACGAATGTTTTGACGCCCAATGAACTCTTCCCTTTATTTTTTTTCCTTTACATACTTGTACATAATATTTATAATAATTAGTTGTATATACATAGTATAAATATTTACATTGTGTTTGAAATCATAAATTAATATAAAATAGATTAGCGTGGCTAGCAATTTTAACAAGACCTGTACCCTAATTGCGTAATACAACACAACCACAATCTGTTTCGATTTGAAACAGATTGCTAATCCATTGCTTCATAAGTTGGAAAAAAAAATCTGCTCAACAACGTAAATAACGCAATGAATGTTGTTGAACAATTAGGATACTGATTTGTTAGACTTATTGGGACTCTGCACTTACCTACTTATTTTTGCTCAACATCCTGCAGATAAATATGAAAACGTTCCTGTTTTTAGGGTTCCGTACCCGAAGGGTGCCAAACGGAACCGTATTACTAAGCCTCCGCTGTCCGACCGTCTCTCTGTCAGCGGGCTATATCTCATGAACCGTAATAGGCACACAGTTGAAATTTTCACAGATTATGTATTTCTAATACCGCTAAAACAACAAATAATAAAAATTTAATAAAGTCCCCATACAAGAAACTTGTTTTTTTTTCGACGGTTTTGCTCGATCTTAATACGGTACGGAACATATCGTATGCGAGTCCGACCACACCTGGCCGATTTTTGAAGTGAAAACTTCTTTAGGCGCCTTGGGCATTTTTGAGATGAGAAAAAACAATTGAACTCGCGACACTGTTACCGACACCAGCTTTTGACCATTAAAAAAACATCAACGCGCGATACATTTTCTTTGGGATTAATGACATTCCAAACATTGAGACATGATAACAACATGATTGACATTTGCCCTTTTTTTACCGACTTCAAAAAAGATAAATATTTACTGCACAATAAAATTGTTAAATTTTTCACTGCTGTCGGCACTCCCGGAGTGCCACTGTTTTTTTTATAATGCAACCTATTTTAACCAACCTATTTTCTCCACAGGCTAGAAATCCTGAAAGCGGATTCCTCTCTCAAGAGCAAAGCAAAACGCAACGAATGGACATGGAAGGCTCAGACGGACGTAGTGAAGTGGCAGGCGACGCCGCTGCGGGCGCCGCTGCTGCGCTTGCCAGCCGCGCTGGCGCCGCCCGCGCTCGAGTGCTTCACGTGCGTGCGCGCGTACTGCGGCGATCTGCAGCCCAACGAGCGGCAGATGCACCAGGACTTGACTGAAGTTAAATGTGTTTATACTGTACTTATGGTGAGCATGATTGAAATCTACTTTTATTGATAAATAGCTTTTTCCCGAAGTTCCGCCCGCGTGGCTCGGTGGTTGATAAAATGTACTTCGGAGAGTGTGCGTAGGAACTCCACGACCTGTAATGCTATTCTGTAACCATCTCACCGTGTTATCTTAGATGAAGTGAGCGTGGAGTGAGCTGTCAGTTGCTAAGGATTGACACTATTGGCAGCTCACTTCACCTAAGTTATCACGGTGAGATTTTTACAGAATTGCACTACTGTAATACTATTCTGTAACCATCTCACCGTGTTATCTTAGGTGAAGTGAGCGTGGAGTGAGCTGTCAGTTGCTAAGGATTGACACTATTGGCAGCTCACTTCACCTAAGTTATCACGGTGAGATTTTTACAGAATTGCACTACTGTAATACTATTCTGTAACCATCTCACCGTGTTATCTTAGGTGAAGTGAGCGTGGAGTGAGTGAGCTGTCAGTTGCTAAGGATTGACACTATTGGCAGCTCACTTCACCTAAGTTATCACGGTGAGATTTTTACAGAATTGCACTACTGTAATACTATTCTGTAACCATCTCACCGTGTTATCTTAGGTGAAGTGAGCGTGGAGTGAGCTGTCAGTTGCTAAGGATTGACACTATTGGCAACTCACTTCACCTAAGTTATCACGGTGAGATTTTTACAGAATAGCACTACTAATCCCAAAATCTGGGATTTCACTACTGGACTACCAGGCGTACTGCAGGGTACCATCCGCACTTGGTCGATATATGGACTACATAGTTGTAGGACTCAAAGCTTCTCCTCTTATTAAGCATACGGCCAAAGTGTGGAACTCTCTGTCACTTCTGTCAACGTCCACATATAACCCGTCAGCCTTCAATTCAAGAGTGACCAGGCATCTTCTGATCTTCTGGGCTTGCTCGTTCCATCATAGACCTCACCCATTACTTTCCATCAGACGAGATCGAGATCAAGTGCTGGACTAAATTCCAATAAAAAAAACAGTGGCACTCTGGAAGTGCCGACAGAAGTGAAAACTTGGAACAATTTAAAAACTTCCTTGCATAGAACATTGATCCGTAACATAATATAAATAAAGAACACAATCGCGTTTACAATCATGAGGTGTCGGTAGCGGTGTTGCGAGTTCAATTGTTTTTGAAGTGAAAACTTCTTTAGGCGCGTTGGGCATTTTTGAGATGGGACTAAACCATTGATTTCGCGACACTGAGACGACACCAGCTTTTGACCATTAAAAAGACATTAACGCGTTTACAACGGTGCGTGGAGTAAAAGACATCAACGCGTTGATTACCGCAGTGCCGATTTTTTTCAAGTTTTCACTTCTGTCGGCACTCCCGGAGTGCCAATGTTATTTTTCATCTCAAATATGCAACGCGCTTAAAGAAGTTTTCACTTCAATAATAGAAAAATACGTCATCATTTCGAAAAATTATCCCACGAGAACGTACTACCGGGATAAATAGTATCCTATGTGTTATTCAAAGACATGATCTATATACTCGTATGTATGTGCCAAACAACCAAATTCGTTCAACGATTTACGCGTCATTGAGTACCAAACATCTTTACATACTTTCACAATGTTACTATTTTGTAGGATACCTATTTTCTCAGATAAGTTACTATTTTCTACTATTAATAAACCTTAAAATGTTAGGATGCCTACATATTTTCTCAGAGTAGTAACATAAACCATACAATGTAAGAAAAACAAAACAAAAAGTTTCTCTCCGGCGGGGAATCGAACCCCGGTCTCCCGCGTGACAGGCGGGGATACTTACCACTATACTACCGAAGATGTGACTACTTTGACAAAATAGTGGACTACAATAATGAAGTACCTACATATTAAATATTAGTTCTTAATGTGGTTCATAAAACATACGAAAATCTGTCCAAAGTCGAAAAGAAATGAAAAATTTCTGTAACCCATTTAAAAATTGTCTTTTGTTATGCAACTATTTATTTCACTAGCATGTAATGCTTAGTCTAAAATTATATTGAGCTGTGTATGAAACACTATGACCTATTTCTACCTGTACTTTTTGTCTCCAAACCAATCTCAGACCAAATAAAAAACCAAGTCTAGTGCTGCTGTCTAGTGACGTGAAGCCGGTTTCGTAAACATGTGTGACAATATTGAGGTGTAGTTTCATTGTAAATGTGTGCGTGTGAGCGTGTATACACAGAGCGGAGGTGTAGTTTTGGCATGCTTCACTGTATTATTAGCAGCGCTACGTCTTGTTTTTTTATTTGATCTGAGTACTCAATACGCCTACACGGCTGCCAATATTTTAACTAAAGGGCCTGCTACACGGCTGCCAACTGCGTCCCCAACAGAGGTGACCTTGGTGGTTTACAACCGTGTAGTTGGCGGTTTACAACCAAATTTTAAACAGCTCTGCCGTTCGCCAACCAAGGTCACCTCTGTCGGGGACGCAGTTGGCAGCCGTGTAGCAGGCCTTTTAGTCAAAATATTGAACGATGTCATGAATGAGTAAACTTTCCTTCGTGTAGATCTCGTCTCCAAACATCAGTAAATATCTTCTCATATCCTTGCAGCATTGCCACTCAGTACCAGAACTCCGTGACGAAGTGTACTGCCAGCTGATGAAGCAGACGACCTCGAACAGGTCACCTTCGGGCGACTCGTGCCAGCGCGCTTGGCGGCTCATGTCCATACTGGCGGCGTACTTCACCTGCTCTGACACGCTCAGGTAAATTACTGGAAAAACTATTTTAACACCCATACATAAAGTCCAGTTTGCTCTACAAGTTTTTTATGACTTTATCAATAGTAGGTACGAGTCATTCTGAATGCAACTTAATTTACACTAGTTGTGAGTTGATATTTGTTTGAATGGGAATAAAATCAATTGGAAATAAAGATTTAAATATGGAATAATCATAATCAGTATCATTATCTGGTAGTCAGTTTCCTGAGACATAAAATTCACCTGCATTAATTTCCTTCGAAAAATATATTAAGTTTAATAACCATTAATTTCTCTAAGCCTTTGACATTTTGAATCATGGCTTATTGTGAACTTTTCTGTCTTAACACAACTTAAACGCCAACATGATCCGTTAGTTGGAGTAGAAGATATTTGATTTGTAATAACAACGATGAATTTTTAAACAATTGTTAATATAACTACTGAAAACGTTGGGAGTTCCACAGGGTTCATATTTAGGTCACATGTTCACGAAAGTTATTAACAATTTTATCGAGTAAATTTTTTATATATATACATGCATATAATTAAGACTGTATTTTTCGAAAGGATAGGCAGTGTGTGGCTCACCCACATTTCGCCTAATTGTTTTACTGTTTTTTATCAAACCTACGTTATTTCCCAGGCCATTCCTCGTGGAGTACCTGTCTGCGGCGGCAGCAGACCGGCGCCGGCCCTGCCAGGGCACGGCGGCCGTGTGCCTCGCCAACTTGCGCAAGACGCTGCGCTGCGGCGGCAGGAAGAACGTGCCCAGTGTGGAGGAGGTGAGATACTGGTCACACTTTCACTGTCCAATGACCCATTATAATATGATTCACGACGAGTGTAACCATTGTGTTATTTAAAATTCTGATTCATTTTAATGATATAATTCTGACTTCTAGTAAATTGTAACTAGCACCTTGATTGAAGCTTTAAGATAGAAGACATGGGCACAGACCGGACATTGTGATTGACTCTTTTTGTCAAAGTCAAAGTCAAATAATTTATTTCAAAAAGGCACTTTTGAACGTCAAAAACAAAAAATAGAATTGATTCTAGTCACCCCTTCCAAAAGGTAGTTTTCGTATGGAGAAGAATGGGCAAGAAACTCCACCGTAGTCTTTTAAAATGTTTTACAATATTTTGCACACATTAATTATATAATTATATGTGAAGACGATGCACCTGGAATAAGATGACTATACCACAATAGGTAAAAATAATAAAAAATTAAGCAATGACAGAAAAAATAATTATGTAATGGATACATGGTGTTCACATATTTACAAGCATTGTAAAAGTAGGTACCTATACGATATTGAAAGAACCTGTGGGCCTAAAACGGCCACATTAAGCAATTCCTCTAAAAGCAATTCATTTTCTGAATTCCCAGCAGATCATTGGCAATTCCTATATGGTGACACATTTTAGCTGAATCATATTCAATTCAATTCATATCAGAATCATATTTGGTGTAAATATTGCCGCATGAAAAAATTAAGACCGTAATTTTTCCTGTAAATTTTTCTTTACAATTTTGTTAAATCAAATTAGATTTTTATTTTTTATTTCTACCGTGTAAACGTTATTTCATTAAAATACAGATGAATTGCGTCATATGAATTGAACGCAGATAATATTACGAATTGTCAGTTTGTGACTTTTAATATGAATAATAATATTATCATATTATGATTCTAGCAAAGCGGCCGTTTTATGCCCCCTGATTTTGATCCTAATCTTATGGGAGACATAACACCTGGTTGCTTACCATGACCACAATATAAACGGGTTTTGTCGACGGAAGAATAGACAAAATGACAGATAAACAATCACAATTGTGTCATTTTGTTTATTCTTCCGTCGACAAAACCCGTAGAAAACCCGTTTCTGCGGTTTTCATGCTAAATCAAAAAAAAAAAACAAATCAAATTATTTATTTTCTAGAATACAGGTATACAAATAAGATCGTGAAGAATTAAAGTTGAGCCATACATTCTGCCCAAGATTCGACATGCAAAATTTAAATGAATGTGCTTTTAATGAAGTTGAATAAAACGACTGACAGAAATTAGCAATATTTTATATTTAAAACATGTCTTATGTGAGTTTTTCTAGTGAGTAAGATGATGATGCAAGCATAGATTTTTTTGGTAATGTAAGCCTTCTGACTCACATCCTTTATTTAACAGGTGACAGCAGTATCAGCGGGTCGCTCAGCTCGGCGACAGCTTTACCGACTGCCGGGTGGAGCCGAGCGCGTCGTCAACACGCGCTGCGCGACCGTCGTACAGGACATCGTCAACGAGCTCTGTGAACTGGTCAGTTGCTACAATTAAAACCTACAAGGATCAAAATTAAACCTTACCGACCCTGACGACCCCATTACCCTCCTACAGGAGAGCAGTAGGGAAACCAGCACAGTGTATAAAAACAGACCCCTCCCGTCATTCCGACCTCGCCACCGAGGTCCTTTGCGATCGTGACCGCGTCCCCGAGTAAATGATACTCCACCCGACCCTTGCTCGATAACGAGGTGCCAGCAGTTGTTACAGCTGAGCACGTAACGTTAAATTCCCCGACTAATAATCATGATCAAAACTTTGATCCAGTCCGTCTCATCCTTGATGTCCTCCCTCCGGCTGACGCCCTAAGCCGAGGTTCGTACCCCACAGGGGGTGCCCTTAGCGAGCGTTCACCTAGTTTTCATTAGCATAGTTGAATAACCCCTGGCTGGAGGTTTTAAGTGTAGTTAATGCACTCACAGGAAAGCCCGGTTAAGTAGTCATGATCTCAGAGGTCAAATACGAAAATACTTACCTAAAAAAAAAATTTAGATCCTGCCCAGGAGCCTGACCATAATCACCTGTAGCGCATGTAATGTGCAGCGCAAGTCAAGGTGTCAGTTAATAGTTGCACCGCATATGGTACAAAATCGCTTAACAATTCACTTTTTCTGTAATATTAACCCTGAGTGTACGGTAGGTAACCTGCCTGATATTTCATCATCGTTAACGTCCAAATCTTTATTACAATTTGAATATATTCAATAATTATTTTCATAATGCAGGTGAGTAGTTTCTAACCGAAACTCGTTTTACTCAAGTATTTTTTTCAATTACATTCAAACTGCAAATATAAGTTTGTACGCACAATATTGATAGATTTACCATGTTATTTTAAGACCATAGACTTCGTATAGGTTTTCATGTAATCTATGAGTGAAGAACCGTTATCTGTAATTTTATCAAAATTTTAGGCTCTGTAGTTTCGGAGATAAGGGTGGTCAATTTTCATAATTTTTCTTAAATATCTTTAAATGGATTTATTTTAAAAATATAAAAAAATATATTTGAGATCCTTTTAATAAGCCCTTTCATTTGAGATGTCACACGACACAGTTTGAAAAACTCTTTTTTTAATTTTCTTATTTACCTCCCAAAAGTGACCCCAAACAAGCCATTAAAAAACCATTGGAAAAATAACCATTTTACCTTCTTCATTTTACATTGAACCAAAAATAATCTTTTTCGTCATGAATTTTGACAGGAAATTAATTCACAACTTACATTTCCAGATCGGCGTGACCAGCGAGGCAGAGCGCGCAGAGTTCTCCCTCTACTGCATAGTAGCGGGAGACGCGCTGACCATGCCGCTATCAGGAGACGAATATGTTCTGGACGTCACTACGGAGTTGCAGAGAGCTCACCATCCCTTCTACCTCATCTTCTGCCGCTCCGTGTGGCATCACCCACTGAGGAACGATGCACCACCGCTTTATACAGAAGTGCTGTTCAACCAGGTACGTACTGACTGACTACTCAGTCTGATTTACTCGCGGCTCTCGGCCTTTAGCCAGAACATAAATATAATAAGGAATATGAATACATAAATAATAACATAATTTAAATGAAAATACTTCTAAGAATTTAAATAATTATTCTTATGCAATAAATAAAATTAACCTAATAATATACAATATATACATAATTATATAGCCAATTAAACACATCTAATAATATTGAATTGCTACTTAGCCCTCGTCCTCTCTCCTAATTTTGGTGTGCCTGACAGGGTCCATATTGATCTTTTACTTTGTTATACCATCTATGTAATACATATGGAATGCAATAAAGAATTGAGTAAATCAAAAGAAAGACTCAGGTCAACATAATCGAATTAGTGAATCATCTATCAATTTATGTGATATTAGAAAAGTTACTTGAACCTACGCGTAGTTTCATTTTCACTACAGTGCAATTTTTTTTTGTTTTAGTTGTCTAGTAATTAGAAATCAATTTAAACAAATACCTACTTTACATTAGTGTATGTAGAATTAGTTTTTATTAAATTGGAAATAGGAATTTGAATAGAATTTAGTGATCAGTGAACGCGATTGGTGTTCACTGCGACTGATCTGTAATGTAGGCAACCGTAGCGTCGACGGCGTGTCGTCTGTTCCAAGAACTGCACAGGTCTATTTCAATACACACTCCGGTGTACCTGTGCAGAGTAGACCTCTTCAGTAGACGTAGTGTGTATGGCCGAAAGCCTTATCGAACGACAGCAGAATATTCCCATATTTTCGTGTAATTCAAACAAATGTAATTGTACCAGGTGGCCCCAGACTACTTAGAAGGCCTCCTGCTGGTGCTGCCGAACGGCGCGGCCCCGCCGGCGCCCGCGCTGCGCGACGTGGCGCTGGTGGCGGCGCTGCTGCACCGCGCGGCCGGCCTGGCCGACGGCGCGCAGGCGCGGGACCTCAAGTTCTTGCTGCCCAAGCCTCTGCTAGCGCTGAGGGAGCCGCGACCTAACAAGTGGGCGTCGTGGCTGGGGGCCGAGTGGCAGCACGTCCGGACCTTGTCGCCTGCTGCTGCTAAGGCTAAGGTTTTACAGGTGAGGAACTATTCAGTTCATTTTTTGTTTTTGTTGTTCAAGGCACTAGGAAGTGGTGAAGGGTGGGCGTTTTGGGGGACAGTCTTATGTAATTTTGACGTTCGAAAAGTGCTGATTCTCAGCCTAGTTTGAATAAATGACTTTTGATTTGATTTGACATATTAATTATTATAATATTCTGCCTCGTTGGTCTAGTGGTCGCAAGCGCTACTGCTGAGTATGAGGTCCTGAGTTCGATTCCCGGGTCAGGCAAAGTGTTATTGGGTTTTTCCATCTGGAATTTCTCAATAGCAGCCCGGAGCCTGGATTTGTGCCCGGTTAATGGCAGCAGGCTCGCCCTCTATTACATGGGACTTAAACATAACTGGCGAAATGTGGGTGTACTATAGGTACACCTCTGCCTAACCCTTCGAGGATTACAGGCGTGATGTTATGTTATGTTATTATTATAATATTCGACAAAAAAAAATAAGTGTCGAGAAACAAAATCGTTTTTAATGCAAATTACATCAACCCTTCGACAATATTTACCTAAGAAGGTAACCATCATAATATTGTGGTAAGAGATTTCTTGCGTGAACAAAATCTATGATGGACTGTCGTATATAAGGGGACTGAACTCTTATCTAAAGTAATTAAGGAATCAAAATCACTTCCAACTTTTAAAAGGCTATTAAAGCACCACCTGAATAATGTGTGAATTTTAAGTTTTTACCGTTTTTATAAATTAATTTTATTTTAGTTTATTACCAAGCAAAACTGTTTTTCCTCATAGGAGTGTATTATTTTTGAGTGAAATAAATGTTCTAAACCGTAAAAACAGTTGCTGCTGTAACGTTTTTGTGGCATGAATGTCATGGCAACGACACAAAGTCTTCAAAATATTACTATTACATATTTTCAGTTTTGAAAAAACATGACATCAACCTTGATATTATGGGAAACAACATAATATCGACGGTTGAAAGGCTAATTGATCTAAGCAACATTTTGTAAAACTTGCAGGAGGATGAATTGGTTGTTTTTTTTTAAATCATAATAAGATCTTATTATGATTGATTGATTTAAGTAAATAAAAATCTATCAAATAGTTGTTTTTTTATGATTTAAAAAAAAAATATCTATGATCCGTCCAGGAGGACGATCATAAAACTTGCAGGAGCAAGTATTACAAAATGTCACTTATCAATTAGCCTTTCAACCGTCGATATGCGTTCATAATTTATTTGCCAAATATGTAAACACACACGAGTTTAAGGAAAAACAACTGTAATGCATACACATAAGGTTCAGTTTGCGCTACAATTTCATGTTGTTTATGACTTTTTCAACAGTACTAGTCAGTCTAAAATCACCTTTATTTACTCTTGTATAAGTGGAACTAACATTAATTGGTAACAAGGCCTAACCTTGAAAACACAACAGACTCAAAATGCATCCACTATATTCTTAACCTTATTCTCTCCCCTCAGGTACTATCCCGCTGGCCGTTATTCGGCTCCTCCTTCTTCGCGGTGCGTCGCGTGTCGGGCGGCAGTGAGTGGCGCGAACATGTGCTCGCGCTCAACAGGCGAGGCGTGCATCTGTTACACCCGGCCACGCACGAGACCGACACACACTGGCCTTATGCTGAACTTATTAGTACTAGGAAGGTCAGTACTACGAAATATTTTAAGTTTTCGAGTTTATTTCTAAGTGTCCAGGGCCAGTCCAAAATATGACATCTCATAGGTACTTCACGGTATCGTCTAGTTGCAGTCTTAGCCTTGTTTGTGTACTTTTTCTGAACAAAGTCGTCGGACAGATGCTGTCAAAAATTCCACAATTTTTTTTTTTTTTTCTGTAGGTCATTTCATAGCTGGCCTCTGAGGCCATGACTATTTAACCGAGCAAACCTGTGGGTGCCTTAAGCTGCTACATTCAAAATCTCCAGCCAGGGACTTACAAACTAAACTTATAAACTAGGTGAACGCTCGCTAAGGGCACCCACTGTGGGGTACGAGCCTCGGCTAAGGGCGTTTACCGGAGAGAGGACATCAAGGATGGGACGGGCTGGATCAAAGTTTTGATCATGATTATCACTCGGGGAATTTAAAACTACGTGCTCAGCTGCAACAACTGCTGGCACCTCTTTTTTGAAATTCCACAAAGCCGACGATGCTCTTTTATATTGACTAGAACAATGAATGATCTATGGTTGCGCGACGCCGCGGGGCCAACGCACATCAACTTGATAAATTAAACCTCATTTATTTGTTTTTTGTTCACAACTAAAACGTTAACATTTTCACAGGTCCGTTCTGAAGACGGCACGCTATTCCTGGACGTGAAGTGTGGCTCGCTGCTACAGCAACGTGTTACGAGGTTGCAAGCCGAGCAAGCACACGAGGTGGCGCGTCTCGTCAGACAGTACATCGCGCTACAGAGAGACCAGAGGCACTCGCCAGGTAATACTGTCACATAGTGCTACTACAGCAACGTGTTGCAGTAACGTACTACAGAAAAGTGCTGCAAGATTGCGCGTCTCGTCAGATAGTACATTGCGCTACAAAGAGACCAAAGTCACTCGCCAGGAAATACTTTTACATATTGCTACAGCAATGTGTTGCAGTAACGTGCTACAGTAACATGTTGCTGACACATGTTATAGCAACGTGTTGCGAGTTAATAGTTTCACATAGTGCTACAGCAACGTGTTGCTGTAACGTGCTGCGTGGTTGCACACCTTGCCAGACAACAGCTCTACGTGTTGCATACCGACCAAACGGGCGTGGATTATTATAATTATTTTACGCTTACACAAAACAGTTATAGGCATACAAGTATGAACTGATCACGGCTCTCCGACGAAGCCACACGACTGTCGTGTAAAATATCAATTTGGCAAAAATAATAAATGTTTTCCCGCATCTACCTTTATATAAACATGCTTGGCGTGCGTTTCTCACATTCACCTAATTACTAATCATCACGTTTTACTTTAATTCTTTTTTTTCTTTTTGTTTCAGCTTTCAACAATTGAAAAGCGGAGCCAAACGAATCAAAGTTACACAGACTGGAATGAGTGCAGTGTATTATAGTTTGTAATATCGTCATGTATACGTTCGTTCACGTACTTACCTCAACGCTGTCGTATCCGTCCAAACACTGATCTGAACATGTAGAATTAAGGAACCATCTGATTGAAATGATAATAGGATTTTAGGGCACAAATCGTTCAGCGCCTACGCGCTAAGTAGTCGTTATGTACTTCTATTTTCATTTTAGTCATCGTTCGTCCAAGTATTTATGTAAGAGCAATTATTTTAAGAAAAAACAAGTAATCTCTTAAACATTCCAATACTTTTAATAACCAAAAAGTATGAAAATTATATTATATGAATTATAGTTATATTAATTTTTATACATTTTAAACACAATGCAATTATTCCAAGTACACTCATATATCATATAGATTTTATCATTTTCAATAGATAACGGCTAAGAAACGTGGGCTATCCGTGTTTCCCACCAAAATATATTTAAAACAGGATTTAAACATTCTAGAACCCACGATTACTGAGACCGTTTATACGGAGAATAAATCTGAAAAATATATTTTATGCTCAAGATATATTAGATATCCCAAAATAAAATAATAAATGAATAATTTGATGTAAATAGGACTCTTCTGGTTTGAGATAACTTTCCATGGAGTTTTATAATATTCCACCAATTTTGACTCGGAAGAGTTCTACACTATTTAGAATACTTTGCTCAAGCTTGACAACTCTACGACCCTGGAAATAATTATGTTCTGATAATGTGACAGAACATTAGGGCGACACGGAAACATTTCACCGCGCCTTCCGCGCTGAAGGGTCAATGCCACATCCATCAAAATATTGCACGAAACCGTATGTGGCGCACAGTTGTCACGACATATCATCGTAGGACATAATTTCATGTAATTAGTATAGTATGTAGATAATTCTAATATTTTGTTATTCATGGAATTCGTATTATGTTCTTTATAGTATTGTTATTTCCAGAAACAAAAATTTTAAAATCTACTTACTCCGGAACTTTAGATTTTGTCTATGATCCATTCTATGTGCCTTATTTTTTTCTCAAATTCTTACAAAAGGTGCTAATTTACCTTAAACTTAATATACTAATATTAAATTGAATTATTTTAAAGTCTTTATTATGAAATTATCCAAAGACCGATAGGTCGGAGTCATGTTTAATGTATTTACTATATATTTCGTTATAATGTAAAATATTTAATGAATCTGATGTATGAGAATATATTGTAGATAATAAATAAAAGTTATATTTTCAAATTTCGTTTTATTCTAGTTTTTCCACACAAGGTCTGTAATAGACACGAAGTGCGACTGCTGAGCGTGGGGTTCTGGGTTAGATTCCCAGATCGGACGGGTTTCCTATGTTACACCGAATGTCGAGACAGAATGACTTAAGCCCGAACACTCATACAGATGACCAGGGATGTTACGGAAGTCTTTTTACCGGATCCGGAACCGGAATCGGAGATTTTAAAATTGATTGATTGGAATCGGCACCGGAACCGAAGTCAAAGGTGGAAGTCTAAGAAAAATGTGTTATGGGAAGGCTTAATGAAACAATTGAAATATAATTCAGTCTCTTTAATCAGTCTAATATTAGCGATAACATCCACAAACAAAACAATAAACTGAGACTTCGAGCGCGAGCGTGTATAAAATAAACTAAAATTACACTGGCGACGAGTTAAAACTTGTTTGTGCACGCTCTAGTCACGTGCATCGCTGCGTTTCGAACTTCGGTATAACTCCGATTCAAAATTATCGGAACCGAAGTCGGAATCGGAGGTGTAAAATTAATCGAAAGTTCCGACCTTTCGGAACCGGAACCAAAGCTCCGTAACATCCCTGCCGATGACCCCGAAACTACAGTACATTTTGAACGAGCATTTATTACAGTACAATTACAAAGTATAGAGACGTTGCCGGAAAATTAATGACTCAAATGACCCTTAAAAATCTGAGTTCACAAACATCTTGCCAGTTAAAACAACAACTTAATGGCTTCAAAGAAAAAAGACTTAATCCATTAATTACAAACCCGAACCACGAATCCGGATCTAGTAATTATTCTAGTCGCAGATTGTATCAACATCACTTGAACTCCGCTCACAACATCTTATTATGAGCTCTGACTAATTCGACCGCCTCATAGTGCATTGTGAGGAAAAGATGATTATTTTGACTGCCCTGGTGTTTTCTTCTCGTTGATCTTGAGTTAGATTCCCAAATCGATCAAAATGTTTCCATTTTTCCATTAGGCATTTCGTAGTAGCAGGCCGGACGCTGCATCTGTGCCCGATAAATGGCAATAGGCTCGCCCCCTATTACGTGAGTTATCAAGGGCGTAGCTAGGATTTTGTTAAGGGGGGCAGGCCTAGACAAACCAAGCCAAGAATATATCTAAGGTAAATGCTGCATGAACAATGGGATAGGTTGCTTTAAAAATGAAAAACAAAATATCCATCAGTGAATTTATTTTACAAAAAATGTTAAAAAAAAAAATAACATGTATGCAATTC
The DNA here is from genome assembly GCA_963680765.1 of Agrochola lychnidis. Lineage (NCBI taxonomy): Eukaryota > Metazoa > Arthropoda > Insecta > Lepidoptera > Noctuidae > Agrochola > Agrochola lychnidis. The sequence continues at coordinate 22,371,576 of OY796853.1, forward strand.
ACACGTGGTAGAAGTGAAACCTTCAAAAATTTTGGCATCAAGAAAATGAAAAAAAAAAAATCATGTATGACAGAATTGTTTCCTTAAAATTTAAAAAAAAAAATCCGCATCGACATACATCACGCTTTTATCAGTAAAAGTGGAATTTTAAAACGTTAGGTAAAAGAACTGGGTCTTATAATCTTATTCCCCCTCATAACTTGCCTAGCCTTACACATCATAAATGCGCGCGCAGCACTTGATCATTATTTTGCTGCGATGTTATTTTAAAACTGCGATATCTCCTAAGATATTCATTGAAATCGAATGATGTAAAGGGCAATTTTGTTTTAAATTAAATACTTGTGATGAATAATGTATTTATTTGGATAAGGATTAATATCATGTTTATAAAAACACCTTCGCAAATAATGCATTATTTTAGAACAAATTTGGTTAGCATAAAAAAGGTTATAGTGAGCCAACCTTAAAAGATAGACATATGCTGTCGCGGACTTTTTTTAGAACTTTTAAAGGGGAACAATTCTGTCATACATGATTTTTGCGACACTTTAAACGTTTACGCAGCGCACGCAGCGGAAGCTCTCAAAAGAAAAAATAAAACCCCCCGATTTTGAAACATTCTTCATTGGTGCTCCGCTCCTATTGGTCTTAGCCTTCCTCAATAAATGGGCTATCTAACACTGAAATAATTTTTCAAATCGGATCAGTAGTTCCTGAGATTAGCGCGTTCAAGCAAACAAACAAATTCTTCAGTTTCAGAGAACCACGAACATAAGAAACACTGTACAATGCTTCCTATCTCATTTTCTCCCACGTTAAATCTTATGAATTTATGTCTGTCTCTTTTTACTGTGGCTTTTTCGTTTCATCGACTTTCAAATCACAACGATACTAAAGAAGTTTTCACTTCAAAGTCTTCACAAAACCGTTTTAACACCTCCAAATTCAATTGTATCCTTAGTTTTTTTGTACCATGGTTCGGTGTACACTGAGCATACATAGGCCGTTCAAACGGTTTTCAGTCATCGTTGATCTCAGTCTCAGCCATGTTTTAACACGACGCAGACTAGAAAAGGACTTCTCTATGTTACTTGTAATGCAAGGTTGTGCGCGGTGTCGAGAAAACAGTTTCGCGCGTAAAAAAGCGAATCTAGATTCAACCATTCGTTGTACACACGGCTACACATCAAGCTATACATTTCCAGTATAAGCTGACCTCGCATTGGCGGGAGAAGTTATTTGATAATAGCTTGATGTGTACAATCTTATAAAATTCGCCTGTCAATAGAATCAACTTTGTTTTTGTTTATTAAGTAATAGGCTACCTACGTAATATTACTTTACGGTTTGTGAGAATTCCTGCATCTTCTAAGGGGGGCAGATGCCCCCCTGCCCGTACCTCGCTACGCCCTTGTGAGACATCAACATTTCAGCCGAAAGACGTCCACTGCTGAACATAGGCCTTCCCCAAACACCGCCACTTCGACCGGTTCTGTGCCTTTCATTCTTTATTTACTACTTTTATTTCATTAAGCTTATTCCTGCGGCCTTCACTAAGTCATCGGTACACCTTGTGGGAATACTTTTTAAATACAACTTGTGAATTGCAATATAGATGTATTTATAGGTATGAGGAGCTCGTGGCTAAGTTATAATAGCCGCACGGGTCGATCCATCAGGTTAAGCTACGCTTGGGGTCCGTGGATGGGTGACCATCTTTACATACCGAGACTCCTCCGTGCCTCGAAAAGCATGTTAAGTCGTTACGGGTCGACAGAAGCCCGAAAGCCTGACAACTAGTCTTACCAAGGGTATCGTATTACCCAGTTACTGGGTTGTGGAGGTCAGATAGGCAGTCGCTCCATGTAAAATACTGGTATTCAGCTGCATACGGTTAGACTGGAAGCCGACCTCAACATAGTTGGGAAAAGGCTAGGCAGATTGATTGAGGTTGGTATACCAATGCTTACCCTTCCGGAGAAAACAGCCGTGACTCGTGAGTGATTAATGAAAAATTTCTAAACACGCATTGAAATGACCAATAATAAACGTTGAACTATTTTGTTAAGTACCTACCTTCGTAAATTAAAACATTTAACCCAAATATGTATGGCGAGCTAAATGTGAGTGAGAGTCAATTGGGGGGAAAGGTTAATTGGTGCTGCATGTAGGTTACCAACCTATCACTCTACAGCAATCCGAATACGTAACATACACTCACATAATTTAAAGTAACTGTTTCTAATTAATATTGACAAAGATTGACATCTTCCTACGATCGATTAAATTTTATGAGACTCTTTCTTTTTCAACAGAGGATACATAAAAAAAGGATTGTGTGGTTTTATGAAACCACGGTAAAAGTGAAACTTCTATAGGCGCCGCCATATTGGCCTTGGCTGCTCTGACGAGCGCCTTTCACTTTATCCCTACTCCGCAGCCGACCGTCACGCGACATGCAACACACAGACGAAAAAGTTTGAGACGATGTAATAAAAGTTTCACTTTAAAAATCAGTAACAAACTATCACGCCTTCGTTCCCTGAAGGGTTAAGATGAAGAAGGGCAAGGATGTTGTTAGAAAACCCACATTTAGCGGCGAACCTAGTGTTATACCGGACACAAATCTTTACTTTGTACAATCCGTAATCGAACCCATGCTCAGCAGTTGACTGGCGACTTAGTGTCATGATTTCCAAATTTTAATAAGATTTAGTGATTTTAAATACTTACGAAATATAAAATTAAAAGTATGTGATTTGCCTCAAATGATTTTTGTATCAGTGTAATCATGAAGTTTAAAAGTATCTCATTTTGCAGTTACCGTAAAAGTACTGGTTTTTTTAACGGAACTGAATTGGAAACATGATGTTTGGAGCGTGTCGCTTAGCTTCTAAGTCAGTTCGGTTTGAGCCTCGAAACCTAAAGGTGTCTTCAAGAAGTCTAGAGTCTATAACGTTATTATATTAAGTAGATACCTAATTAAATAGTTTGTTAAATGATGCTAAAAGTGTACCAAGTTTGTATGTGTGCAAGATTATAAATACAGAAATATTAGTAGTGAAATGGTGCATCATTACATTAGTATGTTGCAGTTTATAAATAGCACCTTTTTTCACCAATATCCACTTGCGTAAATCGCATAATATCTTATGGTGTAAAATAATTTGTGCTACCCGTGGACCGTACTACGGTCAGCAACAAAACTCGAATAACACTGTATTTATAAATAGCATCCAATTTGACATAAAATAGTACCTATGTTTACACTGCTTCTCAACATGTTATGTAGGTAGGTAAGAGTTTACAATTATTATTATTGGAGATCGGATATTCGAATGCATATTTACCTAAAGTTAAGTTTGACTAAGAAATTATGGAAGTGACTTCTTAATTTAAAAATATCCCGGAATTCCATAACATCCGGGAATGCTCAACTAATCAGATACATGGTATGGAAATGACTTATCAGCCCTCTTATGAAGGTTACTTTTGCGGTGTTAACATAAAAATGTATAGGTATACCCACTAAACATTTTTTTACGAAACTCAAGACACCTGAGTGAGTTGTTTGTCGCTATGTGCTATGCCAATTTGGCCACAACATTAGCTAGCATTTCTATAGATAAAAAGTACTAAATTTATCAATTCCAGAGTCGCGAGATTTTTGCGATCGATACAAAAGTGCATTCCATATTAGCCAACACCTGAACGTAAGTAAATTACTACATTCGAGTCTATAATCACAACTCTTAAAATCGATCTGGAAATCCCGAGATTTTTTCGATACAAAAGTGAATTCTATAATAGCCAACACCTCAACTTTAAGTAAATATGCATCCGAATATCCGATCTCTAATTATTATCTTAATTTTACATCAATTCAGATTACTTTATAAGTATTATGCTCAACGATTTTCATTAAAAAATCTGTAGTGTTAATAGACTTTTATTGCTGCCTATACCTTCCGACCTCACAGAACACACCGTGTTAGCCCGTGTTTACTGCAGCATTAACTACTCTAGGCCGTAACGACACGATACAATGAACTTCCTAATTCACAGTAGTTTGTACTTAAATAGTAATTGATAATATTTCATCCACCATTCGGGGTCACATGGTAATCAGCAGCCTTGGTGTCCGAGTCGCATACAAAGGACACTTTTTACCGACGACGGCGACGCGTGGGAACCGGCGCGAGCGCAACCTTCGTCGATTGTCGTCGGTGATGCTACTGGCTGGTTTCGTGAAGAAAGCTTACTTGCTATCTACAGAAGGTACAAGGTGTAGGTAATTGAAATATCAAAACCGGCCAAGTGCGTGTCGGACCACGCACAATGAAGGGTTCCGTAGTTGGGATGAATTTATTGTTGTATGTTTTCCTTTTAATTTCGTTATATAAACTACTGCTGTGATTTTTTTCACACACCCAAAACCAACCATTTAGCTGGCAGGGGGGGGGGGGGAACTTGACTCTAACAAAAATTTGGACTTTATAGCTTAATATTTCGCAAACGGATCCTTGAATCCAAAAATGGTTTTAAAGGACCTTTCCAATGATACCCCACACCATGGGTTAAAAAAAAAACATCACCACTTTACGTGTAGGAGAGGTACCCTAAAAAAAAATGTTTTTCATAATTTTGTTTTACCACTTTGTCGGCGTAATTAATATGTATACCTATGCCAAATTACAGCTTTCTAATACTAAGGGTCTCGGAGCTAGACCGCGGACAGACAGACAGATGGAAAGACAGACAGACAGACGGACATGACGAAACTATAAGGTTTCCTTGTTTACTACGGAACCCTAAAAAACCTGAAAAAGGGGTCTTTGTATTCACCGGCAACCTACCACTATCCAAAAATTTTGAAGGATATTGCTAATCCATTGCTCCACAAGTTTGAAAAAATCGTCTGCTCAACAACATTTAATAGCGCAATGAAGTGGCTGAACTGTCAAAATTAAACTCAATACGATCAATTGTCATTGTATTTGTGTAATTACGCGCAATAATTGAACAACTTTTATTATGGGGCCAACCCTGAAATCGCTTTTTGAGATTTTCAGTAATATTCGCAAAGGAGTTCGCCAAACATTCGAGAAACAAAACAAAATGATTAATTGGCGTTAACGGCAGGGTCTCGTTGAATACGAAAAAATACAAAGATACATAACATCACGGCTTATTTCCCCGAAGGGTTGGGCAGAGGTGTCCTTATAGCAGGTACACCCACATTTCGCCAGTTCCGTGTAATAGCGGGCGAGCCTATTGCCATTAAACGGGCACAAATCCAGACTCCGAGCTGCTACTGAGAAATTTCAGATAGAAAAACCCGGCCCGGGAATCGAACCCAGGACTTCATATGAGCTCAACAGTAGCGCTTGCGACCACTAGATCAACGAGGCAGTACACGCCAGCACATCAAGCTACTACAATCTGTCAAATTTATTTAATAGATTTTCAACTTTATCGCTGAAGCATAAGGGTTCAAAGTTGATTGGGAAAATTTGACAATTTCGGGTAGCTTGATGTGCGTCTGTACAAAGATACGTACTAATTCTATATGTTTGCCATAGGTACTAAACCGCGTATTTGATGACAATTACCTACCACACTAGGCAAGGTTCCTTCCTACTTCATGTTCTTCGAATTATTGGTAGATAGGTAGCTACTTTCCGAAGTCTACGCAACGTCATAGATAGGTTCATAATGAGCGCTTCTGGCAAGATTAAAACTTTGCACTCTCCAATACTTACTTATTTTTTAGGAAGAGTAACGACACAATAACTTTGAAAGGGTAATTCAAGTTATGTATTCATCTAAGCATTCAAATAGTTCTTACTATTTATTACCTCTACCTTTATGCTGGAAGGGAAACAATACAACACGAGTTCATTTATGCATTTTAAAATCTCTAAAAGTTTACTCTGCTGGCATTTTCTGGGGCCAAATTGTCAATATTATGGTCTACATCAATACTTTTTGCAGTCATCGATAATATAGCGAGATTGCTCAAACGTTCTTGACTAATCTGCGAGAAATGGGGGCAGGCTGTGGATCTGCAAAGTGCGCCCCCTAAAGGTTGCGCCCCTGGCAGGCCCTAGCTACGATGCCGAGTCTAAGAAATGCTCAGCTTTTGCAGATTATTTTATTTGGCGGGCCTTGAAAAGAAGCCATGTGCATATATTTTTTTACCCCTTTGGCAATTGTTTTAGTTTGTCCGATATGAAGGTACTGTCAAGATGCAATCAAATCAGTGGTACATGACAACGCCTGAAGCCATGTAGATATCAAGATATGTGAACTATTCTCTCTTGTGCAATAAGTAATATTTGAACATGAAGGGAAATTCTGTGGGAAAAATGTGTCACTATCACTGATATAGAGCGCATAAATGTGCGTGAATTTGACACATATCTGCGTGTAACTTGAAACTACACTCACATTTGGGCACAGCTACAAAAGGCCAGCAAGGAATTGGTTCCTTCTTCCGACAAGTATTACCCTACTTCGTGTCATACGCTGTGGGAAGTGCGTTGAACTGCCGCCCCTATAAAGCCGCGTTTCCATTATGCAAATGACTTGCATATAAGTTGCAAGTTGCATGCTATTTGTATAGTGGAAACCACAGCTTTCAAACAAATTGCAACTTGTATGCAATTAGATTTAAACTTGTACACACAACACTCAAGTCAGTTCATTTGCATACAAGTTGCAAGTGCAGTTTCTAACCCACTGAATTGGTCGACGTCGAAGTTTTTTTTTGTTATTTACTATATGTATAATTATTTCGCGTACAACTCTGCACGCAGCGGCAACCACAGCACGTCTTCTACTCATGATGAACACTGTAAGTACAACTAGAAAAACTTGTATGCCACTAAAATCTTGTATGCAAACTGCAAGTTGAACAAATTCGTGTTTTCAATTCAAATCACTTGCACACAAGTGTGACGTTATACTTGCATGCAAGACTTGCCTAATGGAATCGCGGCTTTAGGTACGTGGTTCTTAAACATAACTGGCGAAATGTAGGTATGCTGCTGGCTGCTTCTGAAACCTATCTACCCCTTGGGAAAATAACAGCGTACCGTGTTGCGTGATGTACCTACGTACTTACAATGGGTAGACTTCCCCCGCGAATCATAATTAGCATCAATTCTAATATTCTACGCGTACACAGCATTTAATAAACTTTATTGACGACCCATTCCGAGGCCAAAGCTCGTGGTCGTGAGAAATAGTCATTGTCGGTATAAATATTGTATCCATAATATTTAATTTGCTTTATACGGTCGTTAACTATCATGAATCATTCGGCTTCAACCAGTGACAGAAACAAAAACAGAATCTGTGAACAGATTCCACTGTACCTTTATAATTGTAAAATTGCTTCCACAATAATATCTTGGTAGTCTCTCTGAATGACATACCTATTGACGCGGGAAAATTCGGTGACCTCATGCTTGTTTCTCAGGGAGACATTGACACCACCCACTCTTTTTACCTTTGGCAAAAAATTTCAAATACGTACCTACCTAAGTATATCTTTGTATAAATAAATAACATGGCTGGCTAATTCTGAACAAAGCTTAATTAAAATGACAATGGAAATACTATAAAATTAAAAACATCTTGTTTATTATTTGTTCCAACACTGAAATAGCTTGCGTATGTTAGTGTTATTAAAATATTTAATCTTGGGTACTGAAAATACCTACCTATGTGCAGAGTTTTATAAATGTATCTATAGTCTTCGGTAATTTTGCATTACCTATTATTAATTATGACAAAGCATAAAAATAAATACCTAAAGTTATTTTCATGCCTTCACAAAAACAGTATCACAGTTTGTTTGACCTCTCTCATCCGTTTCAGTTACGGTTTTTCCTGTGCACGCTAAATTCATAGTTTTTGTATACTGTCATTATGTAGGTATTAGATAATAGACGCCTGTCGCTGGTAAGCTAGTCTGTGTGTTATCGCAACACTTTTCTGTCACAGCAGCTGTACAATGAACCTACCCGTAATTAGACTAACAAATTTTCTTCGTACAGCGCGAACGTGACAATTTTAAAACTATGGATTCTTTAGGTATTTCTAAAGTGGTAATTATTGTAACACTCTTGTTTATTTTTAAGAAAGTTGTTGGACTATTAGTTATGAAAGTAGGTATGTTTTGGCAAAAGCCTGGTAGTTTAGTAGATGAAAGTTTGGTAGATGAGGATTCTCACAAGGTGGAAATTCCTAGATTCGTCCAACCTAACTAAGAGTTTATAACACAATTGTTAATAGAAGATCTCTGCTAACCATTTCGCTAATTCCAGGCGTGGTGGCTGTGTTAACGCAAAGCGCAGGCGTTACCGTAACACTCTTTCTAATATAACTTATCAATACACATATCCGTTCGTCCGTTGCAAAGCTATTACAGAATATGGGTCATTTCAGTACGCACAAACAATAGGCTATCGACCTTAGGATTACAAGCCATTTCAGGCCAAGTTGACTTGTTATCAATCGACAATCACTTATAAAATCTTTAGTTTATCTATTCAATCTGCCTAGCCTTTTCCCAACTATGTTGGGGTCGGCTTCCAGTCTAACCGGATGCAGCTGAAAACCAGTAGGTATTACGTGGTATTGTTTTACATGGAGCGATTGAAGGGGCGGACATGAAGGGGCGCCCAACACGAACCGGTGCCTTTTATTTCTCTATCTTTTCTGATATTTAGCTCTTTTTTTACCCGACTGCGGGACAGCAAAAACAGGGTTATGTTTTTCTCTAACGAAGTACTATTTTCTAAGAATGGGCCAAAGAAAAGACGCAGCTGGGAGCTAAAAATTTTGAGCTCGCTCTTGCACCCTACGTTCTCTGAAGTCTGAATTCTCAAACTTTTCTGTATAAAAGATATCCTAAGTTTTCCGTGGCGGGGTGCTGAAATTTTTTAGTTCGCTTTGCTCGCTTTAGCATCCTGCATTTTCCTATTCCTCAAAAGCTAAAATTTTTCCTCAAAAGTAGTGAGGGGCGCCACAGAAATCTCGCCCGGGGCACCGGTATTGCTAAAACCGGCACTGGGTGTATATTCCAACTGACGGGGTCCGCTAGGGCCGATGCCTGCCGGGGTCGCGGGAAAATCCGAAAGGGATACCGTGGCCCCTGGCAACATACAGGCAACTGAAGGAACACTAGTAAGTTTTAGTCAATAAGAATCCGACACATCAAATAACTTCTCCCGCTCCGCCCAAAGCGGGAGAAGTTATTTGATAATTTACCACCCAAAAAAAAAGTGCGTTTTCACCATAGCACCTACTGTGGTGAATCATAAAGCTCCACAAACAAGGCACGCGTCAGAATTCTAGGAAGCTAGATAAACAACAATACAAACCTTGCTAAACAATTAGATCCAGTCAAAAGCCATACTTCCGATTCTCACACAGCCCCGCAGTATGTCGCAGTCAGCTGATCTTGACATTCGCTAACTCGAACTAATTCATTGCAACATGGCCGACAACAGGCAGTGTACCAACGCTCAATGAACCATGCATTCGGCGTGTAAAGGTCCCTCTTATTAACACGGAGTTTGAAAGACAAGCATTGATTTAACGCCAGTGATGCGTTGCGAAATGAGTTCGGTGAATGAAGGCGTCGAAACAGCATTCAATATTTTAATCACAAGGTTTCAACAAAAAATATGGTAGGTATTTGAATCTGATAAAGGTATAAGTAGGTACTAGAGTCTATGGAAAAAATTAGTTGTTCAGTTTACCATTCATTTGCGTCGGACTGCCAAGTCATAGGTCTCGAGTTCAAACTCAAGGCTCGCACCTCTGACTTTTCGGATTCCTGTGCGTATTGTATCAGTTGTTTCAAAAACGGTGATCAGTTCAAGATATTATCTCTCAAGATATTTCTCGGCGGCATGTTAAGCCAAGCCACACAGCCATAATAACCACACGAAAAATAAAAGAAGACGTTTAACATTCCTATCACATTGAAGAGTTGAAGTTTGTCATTTGATAATGGTAATGAGTTAGCTGAAACGTGGTCGCTCACAATGGGCCTTATCAAAAGGCTAAAAGTCACCCAAAGGGCAATGGAGGGGGCTATGCTTGGAGTTTCCCTACGTGATCGAATCAGAAATGAAGAGATCCGCAGGGGAACCAAGATAACTGACACAGCCCGGAGAATTGCCAAACTTAAGTGGCAATGGGCAGAGCACATTGCTCGCAAAACGGATGGCCAATGGGGCCGAAAGGTTCTGGAGCGGCGACCGCGTTCCGGAAGACGTAGCGTCCTACAAGATGGACCGATGGCCTTGGGAAGGCCGCAGGAATCCGCTGGATGCGGAAAGCACAGAACCGGTCGAAGTGGCGGTGCTTGGGGGAGGCCTATGTCCAGCAGTGGAGTCTTTCGGCTGAAATAATGATGATTATGATGATGATGAATGAGTTAACAGGTACATCGAACTAGTTGATAACTAAAAACCTAGAATTCTAGAAACCGTTCCGCTTTATGATATCCTTGTCGCGTTACTTAGAGCAGATTTTATAATATTACATGAAAATGTATGCAGCATGGCATTGAGATATCTATCTATTATGTTGCGTACCTAGTAACCTTACGTACATTGTGTATGCAGACAGGTGCATCAAAATAATGTCCGCGATGTATAACTATGCATACATGTTTACTAAATAGTGTACAATCGCCAATGGTTAACTTAGGTACCTATATCTCGACCTAAATGTTGTTTGATAAAGTCGAGGTACGCAGGAGGTACTCAATAGCCATTAAACAGTTAATTAAAAACAACATTCTGAGCAATTTATTGAGGTTTACACCACAAAAAAAATGGAAATATTGCCAAGTTTATGTATGATCGATGTAACTAACCACCTCACTAAAAATAAGATTCTTGGAAGCTAGTCATTAAAACCTGCTAATTAAAAGCGACGTTTTTTACTGGATCCGTCTCTTAGATCGGCAACATGATTGTATGTGATCTTATAATTCTTAGTAGATGACAGTTTGTTATGAATAAGATTTCTTCAAAAATTATACTTTTCAATTATTGTAATTTAGAGTCCTCGGTTATAAATGTGTGTTGTACTTATTTTATGTATGTGCAGTAAAACTATGTGTATTATTTGTATGTGTCACGAGATCATTATTTTAAAATTAACTCTAATCTCCCACTTAAAGTTGTTGGAGCAACGAACTTCCTACAAACCAATAGGTGCCATGAAATTACGTCTTTACCTTGGTATGTCATTAATTCTTTTGTTTTCAAACAACTTAGCAATTTTGATGTGAGAAAACGGCAGCGTAATTGAATTAGGGGCGAGTAATTAAAATACATGGGAGTTATTCGTTATAATGACGAAATTTATGCAAAAAAATTATTAGTATTCTTACCTACTTAATTGTTAATAAATGTCTTAAATACACCTGCACTAAAGGTGGTTTCAGAGTTCGTCAGTCATTGTTCATCGTGGAATTATATACAGGACATGACGATGAATTTGTTCTGCCATCTTGTGGCATTCAAGATTATCACGCATCTTTGTATTTACAACTTATTCATTACTTTGTGGGACTGTGTCGTGGTGTCCGTAGATCTCTCTTGTCCGGCCACCTCCCCGCCGTGTATTGCACGTATCCGGGGTCTGTGGGGGTGCCGGACGCTCTGCCCTCCGTATCCGTGGTCTCTTTCTCTTCAATAGGCTCCATAGGGAACAAAGCCGGCGTATCCGCCCTTTTGGACCTTGTCGACCCTCGCAAGTAATCTTCGAGTTGTTGCAAGGTCGGTGACGGTACTGTCTTGGCTTTAGTCGGTGATCTCGACCGCTTTTGTTCGTAGCTCGGTGACATTTCGTCGTACAAACCTTTTAATCGGCCTGTCTTCACTTTCGCGAACACAGGCGTTTGTGGTTCCGGCAGATAGTCCTCTTTAACTGACAGTTTTCCGGCGAAGTTATCTAGGTAGTCTCGGAGATATTTTTCATTGAATTTTGCTAGTTCTTGTTCGTAGTGGAATCTATCCGGTATAGACAGAGGATCCGATAGCCTGACGTAGTTGCCAGCTTCTATTCCATTTCGTATTGATCCGAATTTAGATTTTTGCAATTCGTCTTTCTCAAGAGTATCTTCAAAATGCGGGTAACTAGTTTTGGACTGTTCTAAGAACGTCATTTCTTCTTTCTTTGTGTCCTTATCTGGTAAATTCTTCTCTAAATCTAAGTCTTTTGGCCTTTCGGGGGGGACATGTCCATTGGCTTGTCCATTGGCGTGTCCGTTAGCTTGTCCATTACCTTTTTCGTTGGCTGCATTAGGTTTTGGCATGTTTCCGTTCAATTTGGGTGAGGCGATTATGGACACTTTCTTTTCACTTTTTGGTGATGATACGACGGTGGTATCTGTCTGCGAATTCTGCGTGGTCGTGTATATCCGAGGACCCATGAGGTCTATGAGGAATAGGGCGGCGACAAACAGCGAAAAACTGCCGAGAACTGACGCATTGACTACTAAGGACCGCGGTACGGAATCCAGGGATGCTAGCTCTAGTCCACCTGCGGAAAACAAAAAATTCTCTTAAATTCTTGGTATTTTTAAATACAGATTATAATTGAGGTAGTAGGTTGTATGAAAAGCAAGCATTTTATGTAATGCGATTGTGAACGTATAAATTCTGATATGATGCAATTTTCGTAACATTAATAAATCGATTCTAAACGAAAGCTCCAAACCGGTCTTTAATTGCCGAGTTTGTAATCATTAGTTACTCGAGTTTGCATGCCAAAAGATGATTGAATTTAAACTTTGATTGGGTTTAAATATAAATGATATCGTTAGTTAGGTAGGTATCTATACTTTTAACTAACTAAAAAGTTAATTTAAAAAATATTTATGCTACAATTTCAACTTTCCTTCAACGTGGCATTGCCCTGACAGTTTTACCTAGATTATACAGAACAATAATCTTACCTAGGATCAAAAAGAACAGCATGCCAAATCCGAGGAAGTATCCCTCAAGTATCCGTCTGCCCTTCGGTATCTCCTGGAAGACGCGCGCCACTATCAGGCCGAAGGTTATGATCACGTAGCCTGTCAACAAACATAAACAAAACCTTTAAACAAATGATGATGTCTTCCTGATGACAGGGAGGAAAGCTCCTTTCTCTCCTCAGTAAGATAGTGCCATCCAAGAAGACGCCCTCTCTCTTTCCTAAACGCGATTACTGTACTGTAAGCGATTAGTAACAATAGTTTTTTTTACTATGGCATCTCACAGTTTTGACCACTAAGGTCTTGGCTGCTTAACCGAACTTTCCTGTGGGTGCCTTAAGCTACTACACTTAAAGCCTCCAGCCAGGGGCGAAAACTATTCTAAATTAAAGTTAAGCGAACGCTCGCTAAGGGCACCCCCTGTGGGGTACGAACCTCGGCTTAGGGCGTCGCTGAGGGGAGGACAGCAAGAAGGGACAGGCTGGATCAAAGTTAGAATTTCATAATGATTATTGGACGGATATTTAAAGCTACGCGCTCAGCTGCAACAACTGCTGGCACCTCGTTTTCGAGCAAGGGTCGGAGGGGAGTATAATTTACTCGGGGACGGGGACGCGGTCGCGATCACAGAAGACCTCGGCGGCGAGGTCGGAATGAGGGGCGCGTTTTCGTGGATGGCACTATTTATAGTAGGTGTGAACTTTTCTGTCCCTAAGTATCAGATAATAATACTAGGATTGCATCCCCACCACACTGAAAGTCTTGAAAATAGTGAGTTTTTCAAGACTGACAATTGTCCAGTATGGGATGGAATATTATTTTAATAACTTCGCTCCTGTCATTAAAAACGTGCTGAGACGGAAAAGATAACCCGACTGGACACAGTGGACACCGATGCCTTAAACGATTATTCAGAACTTCACGACCTCAGACCAAATAAAAAAGGGAGAGGCAAATTTCGCGCCCTCACGCCCCTAACCGCCGCAGGAGGAGACGCCCGGGGCGGGAATCGCGAGCCGATTTCCGGCCACCGTAGGCGCGGGCTTGCGGACGGTGAGCAATGGGTAGCTCGCCGTCCGATAAGGACCAAGCCCGGGTCGACGGCGCGTTGTGTTCCACGCGCGCCTCAAAGAGATGTCAGCAGAATTGACGGGGTCCGCTAGGGCCAATGCCTGCCGGGGGTTCGAAGAAAACCGATCGGGAAATCGTGGCCCCCGGCAACAGGGCAACCGAAGGAACACGGGTGGGTTTTAGTCAGTAAGAGTCTGACACGCCCTCCCGCTCCGCCCAGAGCGGGAGAAGTTATTTGATAATTTCCCACCCAAAAAAAAAAAAAAAAAAAAAAAAAAAAAGCAAGACAGAGCGCTGCGAAAAATTAAGTGAAGCATGCCAAAACTACACCTCCGCTCTGTGCATACACGCTCCCACGCACACATTTACAATCAAACTACACCTCACTAAGTGCACACATGTTTACGAAACCGGCTTCACGTCACTTTTGACAGCGCTATGTCCTGGTTTTTTTTATATAGTCTGAGTTCAGGACACGCTTATTCGACAAATAAGTCAGATAAAACATAAATGTGCATCATCGTCCTCTCACAAAATAAATCCACCTGCGATAAATGAGTTAATAAAAGTAGTTGGTATTTTAGTACACACGGCTACACATCAAGCTGTACATTTCCAGTTTATGCTGATCTTGTATTGCATAGGATTTCCGTTCAATGCGAGGTTATCTTATACTGGAAATGTATAGCTTGATGTGTAGCCGTGTGTACAGGTCCCTTCTCGTGGTATTAAGGAAAATTGCGAAGATATACAATTTGATGATTCGTCCGTTATGAATAAGACATGATACACGTGACAAGAAGTACCTACCCTCATTTACCTACCTAATTATTATAAGCAATCTATTAGTCAAGCTGTTTTCCTTCATTGTCTTGTCATTAGTCACCAGTTACCGTCTCTAACAACTTGTATTTGATGAAGAGGTAGATGTAACATTTTCCCATCAAATTAAAAAAAGAATAGCTCATTCAACCATAAATATCATCAAATTAGAAAGGTTGTCTAAACGTCATAGGTACTTGAGCCTATACAGCGTGGCGCTTTAATGGTGACATTTTAACACACGTATACGGATTAGCGTTTTCTTTTTATGAAAATATTTTAATTACATTAAACGTTATTATTTATTGATTTATTTTCAATTTTCTAAAATAGAATCTTGGTACAACCTGTACTTATAACAATAGCGCAGAGGTAATTTACCGGGATCACGGATCATACGAGGGTCATTCAATAAATACTTAGCCTACAAAAAGTAAACGAAAATTTTGGAAAAGTGGCAATTTATTTTTCAACATAGTCTCCTTTTAGTTCGATACACTTAGCCCAGCGATGCTCCAACTTTTTTAACCCGTCCGAAAAATAGTTTTTGTCAAACTCTGCAAAATAGGCCTCCGTGGCGGCGATGACCTCCTCATTCGATCCATATCTATTCCCGGCGAGTGATTTTTTCAGATTAGGAAACAGAAAGAAGTCACAAGGGGCCAAATCTGGAGAATACGGTGGATGGGGCAGCAATTCGTAGCGTAATTCGACCAATTTGGCCATGGCA
Organism: Agrochola lychnidis; assembly: GCA_963680765.1. Lineage (NCBI taxonomy): Eukaryota > Metazoa > Arthropoda > Insecta > Lepidoptera > Noctuidae > Agrochola > Agrochola lychnidis. The sequence goes on from OY796853.1 coordinate 22,387,214, forward strand.
ACGGCAGACGTGTGAACCGGTGCGTTGTCGTGGTGAAACAGCACTTTTTTCTTCGCCAGATGGGGTCGTTTTTTCTTTAATTCGGCGTCGAATCGGCCCAATAAATCGGCATAGTAAAGCCCTGTAATTGTTTTACCCTTCTCGAGGTAATCGATGTAGATCACACCTTGTGAATCCCAGAAAACGGTGGCCATAACTTTTCCGGCCGATTTTACAGTTTTCGCCTTCTTTGGAGCACGTTCCCCGGTCTGGATCCATTGTTTTGATTGCTCCTTGGTCTCTGGTGTGTACCAGTGGATCCAGGTTTCATCGACGGTCACAAAACGACGCAAAAACTCCGCTGGATTCCGCTTAAACAGCGCCAAACACGTCTCCGATGTGGTCTCACGGTTGCGCTTGTTTTCTGGTGTGAGTAAACGCGGCACCCATCGCGCCGACAGCTTTCTCATGCCGAGTTCCTCGTGAAGAATATGATGCACTGTTCCTTCTGAAATGCCTACAGTCTCAGCTAGCTCCCGAACCTTCAATCGGCGATCTGCCAATACGAGATCATGGATTTTTTTAATGTTTTCCTCCGTAGCAGCTGTTTTCGGTGCACCTGGACGTGGTTCATCAAAAACCGACGTACGGCCACGTGCAAACTCGTTGAACCAATTCTTGACGGTGGCCATCGATGGAGAAGAGTCACCGTACACAGCATCCAAGCGCTCTTTGATTTCGATGCGCGTTTTCCCTTCCAAAAATAGGAATCGAATCACCGAACGATATTGCTCTTTTTCCATTTTTGTAAAACCGATCGACACGTTCGCTTCCATAACTTGTCAAATTAAAACAAATGAAGGGATTGGAATGAAAATTTGAAAAAAGAATTAAAAAAGAATGTGCTACACTGTGGTAAAACTCTTGAAAGTACAGCGCCCTCTGGCGATGAGGCTAGGTACTTATTGAATGCACCTCGTAACATCGCATTAATGAAAATAAAACGAAAAACGTGCAAAGAAAAGGCGAATTGAAGGAAAGGGAGAGCCCTATGTCGGCGAGCGTTTGAAAATTTTAATTTTTTAATTAACGAATAGTTTTTTCTTATTATATTCTTATGATTACTGGCCACTAGCCCTACCCGTGTGTTAAATTAATGTCGCCATTGTGGCGGCACGTTGTATATACCGAAGTTAACTTATTTAAGTTATAACTTAAACTATGCTATGGGAAATAGTTGATAAATTACCAAAGAGAGATGGAGATTTACTCAATAACAGATAATGATATCTCAAATTCCTGTTGATATCTCTAGCATATCAGCATGTCGCTAAATCAATGTCACAGGTGCGTTTACCATGATTATTTTATATCATCTGCTTTGATTTTTTTTTTTTGACGTAGCTCTCCAATAGACAGAGGGGGCATTTTTATATTTTTAGTAATACCGAAATCGTTTATGTTTACTTATACTTATTTAATAAAAGCTTGTAGGTACAAAATGTTAGAAGGCGTCTGGTATTAAGAGGGTATAAGCTAAAAGTTGGCAACATCGTATTTAGCTGTCAAATATTTACCTGTTTTGATTAATTTGGCAATATTACTGTATGGAAATAAGAAAAGTGGCTAACTAGGGAACTAAAATGTTGATTATGAAATGCAATAATTAATATCGTAACACCGAATATTTAGATATAGATTTTAAAGAAGTATTTGAAAACTTTCCAAATGCCTTTTTTACACCTAAAACGGTTACAACATCAAATTCAGTGTTATAATTGCAATTTTTTTATAATATTCTAGGTCGCTACTTCGGTAGTTAGCCACATTTTTTTATTTCCATACAGTAATATTGCCAAATTAATCAAAACAGCGAAATATTTGACATTTATTTGCGACTTTCAGAATAAATGCTCTTAATTCTATAAATTTGCAATAACCCCGTACAATGAACTAATGGACACGAGATATCTTCCAGATTACTAGTACCATAAGCCTACGACCTCGCCGGAAAGCGAACACATAACACACATGCATGCTTGCGCAATGGCCAAGCCCATAAGGTGTAAACTTTACTGCGTAAGTGTACTATAGTTGGGTTTTATTGAATTACCTAACAATGTCAACAAAGATGCTGTTATGAAATTGTCACGTTATTAAGTACTTAATATTCAACATGACATGTAGGTAATGCAAACGGTAACTACCTAGTACAATTGATTATAATTTAATAATATGGCCAGACAGAAGTGTTTGATTTTATCATGAATTTCACAGTAGCAAAGTTGAAATCTAAAATAAGAGTAGGTAATCTTAAAAGAATACTGCTCAATCTGGGAGTTGAACCCAAGAATAGACTAGTTATTGTACAGTCAACCGCGTTTAGAGGAAAATCACCCTTACGGCTAGGACATAAAGGTGTTGTCAATGTCAAATTGCTACCACTGAAGTGCGTTTGACTGTACTAGACAAGACATTCTTGTGACAGCTACACCAATGAAGCGATTGATATGCACAAATGCAATATTAATTTGTTTACATCAGTGGAAAATTCGATAAACATCAACATAAACCATCATGTATTAAGAATGAGCATACTTAATTATAATAAGTGTGTAGCTATATACTACACATCAAGCTATACATTTCCAGTTTATGCTGATCTCGCATTGCATAGGATTTCCGTACAATGCAAGGTCAGCTTATACTGGAAATGTATAGCTTGCTGTGTAGCCGTATGTACCTGATAAACAAGTTCAATAATAGATATTACGTAGTTGATAAAATAACTTGTAGGTATTTATTAAAGTTGTTTACACCTTTGCTCGCATATTAATATTGATTTAGTCACGATTTTCTTTGCTACTTGTTGGGGGAGAAATCTTTGTTAGATAACATTGGCAGCTACTAGGAAAAGGAAAATTCTATCACTTTTTCTTACGAACAGTACCTAGTCACTTAAGTACTTAGTTAGTAATAATATTTACCCAAAATAGAGTCCGGATATAACCGGTCGCTTTTTCTTATGAGGGTAGGCAGAAGGCACTAAGTAAAAAATCTGCCTAGCCTTTTCCCAACTGTGTAGAGGCCGGCTTCCAGTCTAACCGGATGCAGCTGAATACCAGTATTTTACATGGAGCGACTGCCTATCTGAGCTCCACAACCCAGTAACTGGGTAATACGATACCCCTTGGTAAGACTGGTTGTCAGACTTTCGGGCTTCTGACGACCCGCAACGACTGTCAAAGATCCACAAATGACAGCCGGGACCAACGGCTTCTGAGGCACGGAGGAGTCTCGGTATGTAGAAATGGTCACCCATCCACGGACCAACCCCGGCAAGTGTAGCTTAACCTGATAGATCGACCCGTGCGACTGTTAGTACTTAGCCACGTGCTCCTCAGGCACAGCAGTAAGTACTGGCATGCAATTGGACAGGTCTATGTCCAGCAGTGGACTGTAATAGGCTGATAATAATTACAGCAAAGCTTAGAAATAATTCGAAGATAGTTATGTACCCGTTGATCACAGGTAGGTACTTAATAACCCTGTTCTTGCTTTTACGAGGTAATTACTTTTAGGTTTAATGATGTTGACACTTAGCAACTGTGACCTGTTGTTTTAACACGTTCACGGATAGTAAGTCACCATAGAACTATGAAGTCACTAGTGTCTGGTCCGAGTGAGGGGCAGAGATTTTGTACCTACATACCGGATGTTTTTTTTACCGTCTCGAAATTTTTACAGGGTGTTCTACCCATGTAAAAATTTCGAGACGGCAAAAAAAAATCACCCGGTATGTGTGCAAACACCACATATTGTGGATGTGCTTTTAAAACCACGGACACATTACTGTGTCGTGTTGTGTCGTGACGCGGGATACACCAATCAAACGAATCTGTTCAGGACTACGTCAAATCACAAAGAGTTTTGATTGGCTAACACTGCGTCAGAAGGCGTCACAACACAGTAATATGAATCCGGCTTAAAGGACACCTGGGCCGCCCAGTGATCGGATGTTTGACAGTAAATGTGTCGGTCGCTGTTATTTACTATGAAAACTCGGCTGCTTGTCAGATAATTATGAGCAAACTTCAGCCGCAACGGTTAGGCTGCCTGTCCATTGACGCGGAGCGAGGCAGCGGAGCGGAGCGAGGGAGTAATGCGGAGCGCAGTTGCGGACTGTGTCTGTACTCTGTACATTGATGCGGAGTGAGATGGTGCGGAGCGGAGTTGTGGACTGTGCGAAGCTAGGCCGAGTTCACGCGACGAGTAATTTGAGCGGGCTGCAATACCCCGCGGCCGGTATTTTTCCGCTTCCTTGCTCCGCTTCCCGGTATGAATTTTCAAACTAGTTCGCAAATCCCTGACCACTCAAGCGGAGCGGAAATTTTATGCTATTCCACTGGATAAAATTGACATAGCTCCGCTCCTCTCCTGTCCGCTCCAGTAGACAGTCAGCCTTAGGGTTAGGGTGCGTTTCCACTGAAGCAAAGACGTGCAGGAATCGTCCAATCACAGATGAGACGAGAGACGCGATGACCATTTCAACCATTGTGATTGGTCGATTCTTGCAGGTCTCCGCTCAGCTCCGTTCGTCTCCGCTTCAGTGAAAACGCACCCTTAGAACCTTAACAAAAAATCCCTTTTGTCAATCTCGACTTTTAATTACTGTCGGGTCTAGGGATCAAGGGCCACTAGCATGAGTGTGTGTATTTTATCTATACTTCTATACTAATATTATAAAAAGGTTTTTTTTTTGTATGTAACGAATAAACTTAAAAACTACTGGACCGATTTGAATTTGTAATTCTTTCAGCAATGGATAGCTACATTATCAGCGAGTAACATAGGCTATATTTTATCCCCGTACTCCCACGGGAACGGGAACTATGCGGGTGAAACCTCCTAACGTCCGCAAGTCCCTTATAATGAGCGTCTTATTTGTGCAGAATAGACAATTTTTCTTTCGTTCACTAAGTAGCTAGTTGGCAACCATACACCAACAAACTCATTCATTAATAGATACAGTGGTATCTGCTCTGACCTTAACATATAATCTTAAAATAATGCAACATGTCCTACCAGTAGGTAACTGTCAGTATCACGTACCTCCATAAATGGCGTCTGCGAAGGCTCCTCCCACGGAGTCCCAAGTCACAGAAGTGAGGAGTGACCACTCTCGCGACAGCTTCTGTAGCAGCAGCGACAAGCGAGTCTCGTCGTCTTGAGATATGCGCTTTGTGACCAGGCAGGCGACGCACGTCAACTGTTTGTGATCAGGAAATTGTATCAGAGTGAGGTATTGTAAGTTTACGGATGATATATCAGACCAAATAAAAAACAAATACATAGCTCTGCGAACAATACAGTGAAGCATGCCAAAACTACACCTCCGCTCTGTGCATACACGCTCACACGCACACATTTACAATCAAACTACACCACACTAAGTGCATTCATGTTTACGAAACCGGCTTCACGTCACTGTTGACAGCGCTCTGTCTTGGTTTTTTATTTGCTCTGAGGATGGTAAGGTTGTTTTGTCTAAATCCCTTAGTTCATAACAGTACCCTAATTGCATAACTTTTTATCGTAAATAATAATTGCCTAATTTGTTTCATTTTGACAGTTCAACAACATTCATTGCGTTATTTACGTTGTTTAGCAGACTTTTTTTTCCAACTTGTGAAGCAATGGATGAGCAATCTGTTTCAAATCGAAACCGATTGTGATTATGTTGTATTACGCAATTAGGTTACAGTTTTACCTATTGGTAGGGATAAATTAAAAAGGAAGTATAAATTTACTTAATTTATAATTTTGTATACCGTTGTTAAAAAAATATTTTTTAATAAAATTAATATTTAATATGGCGCTTCATTCGGACCAGTAATTACTGAGAAATCTGTGTAAATAGATGAAAAGAAAGAACTCGTCGTATTCATAACCTCCTCCTTTTTTGAAGACGGTTGGAAATGACAAGATAAGGAAAAACTTATGAAGGTTTTACTTTTACTATTACACCACAAAGGGGTCCAAAAACTTGAAAGGGGTAAAAATGATCCACAGCTGCTTTTAACTCATGTGACAAGTTGCAGATCGCCCGCAGAAATGCGACAGGTGTAGCAAATTAATTGTTTTATAGAACTTTTGTGCGCTTGCAGCTGTTCGACGGCTGCTTCGCTGCAGATAGTAAACGAACAAACAAAAAGTTCTGGCACAGGAATACTTACCCGCAATTTATGCTTAAATAAGTATATCTAGAAATTACTCTACAGCTCTACATTCATGTATCTACTGTAAAATACACAAATATTTTAACATCTTAATAAAATAATTATAAAAATCAACATTCCAAAGTACCCTTTGCCCTACTTAACCTCATAGCTTGACCGAATAATCCACGCTTAACTAAACTTGTACAAATCGAGAAGATCACTTGCCTCAGCCCACTACCTGAATACAAAACATTACCATCCTTTTGGGCTCCGCCAGTCAGGTGAAACTCTCAAAACGGTGAAGGAAAACATCGTGAGGGAACCGGAATGGCTTAGAACCAAAAAATCGAAGACATGCGACATCTACCAACCCGCATTGGACTCGCGTGGTGGATAACAGCCCACTCCCTCTCGAAGAGAGGAGGCCTGTGTGTCCCAGCAGTGGGAACATTATATACCTAGCTGATTATACTTATGCTGTCAGGTAAAAAAAAAACGCTACTTTTATCAGTTTTCTAAAAACTCACAAGCATAAAAATACTAAACAATACATCGTCGGTGACTAAAAACTCAGACCTTGCAGGCGACACACGTATAGGACATCCCAAAAGGAAATATCACTATTGTCCCAGCAACAATAGGCGGGCAGGCAGCGTCGTCAGTCCTTCGGCGATTGTCGCGAGTGACGTCACTGTCCACCGTGGGACCGACATTGGAGACGCGCGTGCGCAGCAGCACTTAATTATTATAACTACACGTAAATAACGTGTGTGATGAATACGGAAACCGAATGACTGTAATTTTTTTTTTTAATGGTGTCGTAAATGCGTGAAGATTGTTTGTGCATAGTTCACATGCTGCTAAACGTAGGGAACCTCAGTGTGAAGGATTTTATGCCTTGAGATAAATAAACGGTAACAAATACTTAACTTCAAAACAGCCCTCCAAGACATTGCTAAGCAACTTATTAAACCTAGGTATTAGGTACCTATTCCAGAAATTGATTACCTATTTTACATCAGCGTTTTTGCCATTGAACTAGGAAACAGAGACAATGTCACAAACTGTAACATCAGAAATCTGCCAGTTAATTAGTCTCTGGGCAAAAGCCCAAGACTGGGAAAAGGCGCTAAATACTGACAAAATTACTCTATGAACTTATGAAACTAACTAGCATTCATCATGGTTTTTAAGTTGAACCTTTTAAATTAATTAGTATTTACTTGTAATTAACATAATTTGATTACCCCCACAGATTTAATAATACTTAACTGGCCAATGGCACATATTTTAACACTAATAACAAAATCGGTTTAGTCATTATGAAAGGAATGGGAGTGGTTAGACTAATTAGGCTGTTAATAAGGACCTACCTATGTTAGCGTTAAAACTAAAACATGTGTAATTATTTATAATTAGGTCACTAGCCGCAAATTTTGTAAAAGGCAGCTAAAACTAAATAATATGGTAATGGCCGTACCCAGAATCGACATGTGCAGAAACTAACTAGATTTTATAGAGAACTAAATGTAACTGTTCAATCTAAGACTAGGTAAATTTATGTACCAAAAACTGCAGCTGGCATTACCTCCTACCTAACTTTTCGAGCAGACTACATACATACATAAACTCACGCCTTCTTCCCATGGGGGTAGGCAGAAACTACAGAACGCCACCTGCTACGATCCTTACATATTACATACATAATAAAGAGCAGACTAATCCCTCATAATGTATATTTATATTATTTGTAATGACGTTCTCGAAAACGGCTCTTAACAATTTCGATGAAAGTTGCAATATTGGGGTTTACGGGAGCGAAAAATCGATCTAGCTAGGTCTCATATCTGGGAAAATTCGTTTTCTCTATTTTCACAGCCTCGGGAATGTGATACAACGTTGGTATAATACCTGGACGATGTTTTATCTATTTTCACCCGAGCAGAGCTCGATCGACCAGGTACTAACTAATATTATTAGCCTATTCTTGTCCCACTGCTGGGCAAAGGCTTCCTCTCATACAAAGAAGACTTAACGTAACCTAACTTTTCGATCGGACTATAATCTATTATTTGACTAAATCTAGGTGCAATCTGAATTTAAATCCGTCGCCGGAAGGACTACAGCAGTATTTGCGAGTCATCAGACGTGTTCTTTTAGCTAGAAACAGGGCATGCACGCGTTAATGAGCTACGAAGGCTTTTTATGTTTCGGGAAGCTGGGGAAGTACGTGATTATCTTCTCAAACGCTATCCTTCTTTTGAGACTACTAAGACAGGCTAATGACCAAGCTCACCCCTTTATTTTTCTGCATCTTACCTACAAAATTACAGATTACAATTCAGACGCCATTCCTATGTAACAATTAGTCGTTAGCCGTTAGCGACTCCTTTATAGAATTAATTGTACAAAGCAAGAAATCTGTCAGGTTGTATATTAATATAATAAATAGACATTGAACCTGCGACGGTACTCAGACGGTAATTACTGCGTAATTACATATAACATACAGAATTGATTGCTATGGCTGATTCACAGCTGAGACACCTGTTTTTGTGAGAAAAAAATAAATCTGAATTTTGTTACAATAGGTAGAGATAAAATTCATCCTGTCGTAGAAATCTGAATGTTTTATTTCAGGACAAGCTGAAAAACTTCAGAATTTGTTATCAGTAGGGTAGTATCATGTTTAGGTAGAAGTACTTGTGACTAAATGCATTAAAAGTTGACACTAGTAAAGGCTACCTACCTATTGTCTATTGTTTACTGGTAGCGTCAAACATTTATCTTTTTCCCGCAGTTAAAACTTGCTGCCTAAAGAGTTTCTTTGTAAAAACTTAAATCTGGGAACTTTGAATAACAGGAAAATCCTATTTTATTTACCACGAGAAACTTGTATTATACAAATTTGTATAAAGAAACGGACTGCTAATTCTCTTAGTTTTGTTTGAGGACTGTGCTTCGAAGCAAAGTTGAGCATTTATCACCTTGCCAAATAAAATGACAAATAAATGAACATCCCAAAATGGGGATCTAATTAGCACTCGACAAAAGGTCGAGAAAGGTCAGAATATGACTATACCCTAAATATTTGTACCAGCTTAAAGACTTGACTCATTAACATTGAAAGATATTCAACCTTTTCATTGTTTTCCAAACACGTACTTACCACATCCTACTTGTGGTTACTAATAGTCTGATAAATAAGAGTAGCTTTAATTTTGTAATGAGAAATATTTAATCGATCCTCTTCAAAATTTTTGGTCTTCAAACTCAAAACATTTATTTCAATTAAACCATTTACAGGCACTTTTGAATTGTCAAGAGGTCGGTCAGTCAGAAAGATGAAGCTAGATGCCCATTCCAAAGCGAAGTAGGTAGGTTCCTATAGAGAAGAACGGGCAAGAAACTCCACGGACACTAAAAAATCATAATATTGTTACAAAATATCTTCTAATGATGAAAGCCTTTTTGAATGAATGAGCCCCTATTTAAGTTTCTGGCTTTATTAAATGTCGGCCGCAGTAACTAAGCTACCCTAACAAAATGGGGAAGGTTAAATTAGAACTAGGCTTAAAGTACATCACAAAAAGTATTTAAGCGTAATAATATTTGGGTTTCGATTTTAAATGCCATTTGTAATTCTGTTAAACCGAAATATTAACAAGTGATTCGGTACCTACTGATTATGTGTATATTAAACTAGCTGCGCCCCGCGCGGTTTCACCAGCGTAAGTCTCGATCTCGTGTCGTGAATATCGTGGGATAAAAAGTATCTATGTCCAAGTCATGGTCTACTCATGTGCCAAATTTCATCCAAATCTATTCAGCCGTTTTAGCGTAAAAGCGTAACAAACAAACTCACTTTCGCATTTATAATATTAGGATATACAGGGTGGCAGGGACATCGACGCGAAAACTGTTACTTACCATGGATTCAATACATGATTCTGAACCCCACTGCGTTGAAATTTTCAAGAGAAAAATCCGTGGTAACCGTTTTCGCGACGATGTCCCTGCCACCCGTAGTAGTTAGGATACCTTATCGTGACCGAATGCAGCATCGTTATGCAACTACCTTCTAAGAATTTTCTCTGACCTACTTAGCTTGTTTATCTACCTGTGTGTTGTCACTATGATAAGGCAGTGCAGCATGAAGTTGAAAGTAAAATCGTTTTATTATCAGCGAGCTTTATCACTGTATTCAAACCGAACTTTATTAAAATGGCAATTTGATAATTTCTCGACATGTTTAGATGAAATAACTAAGAACCTGCATATTGACTGAAAGGTAACAGGTTCAACTCGGCACACGTTTATATTTTTTATTTTTGAAACGATTTCCGAAAATAGGTCATCAAAGTCAGCAAAAAAGAAGATAATAATTTTATAGTTTCAGATTTAAGTTTTACTTTTTGATTGACAATTGAGAATACGTTGATATTTCTTCACAATAAAAATATTGATATATATATACATATAGGGCTATGCTAATAGGTAGACAACATTTATAGGTATTATCTCTACACTACAGACTACGTTATACATCAACAATGTGTTAATAATGATACACAACTAATCAATACAAATAAACCAACTTTCACAACAAAATACTACAACCGCTTATTATCCATACATAAGCGTCCAATAAATACCACGTTACCAAATCAAAGCAGCTTGCGTCACCGATGGTGTTGCAATATGTTAAGTTACTTACGAACTCGACTATCTTCAGCGCGACCCACTTGTCGCACACCGCCATGCTGCGGCCACAGCTGAGTCCCTTGCACTAAACACACACGAGCCACTACTCTCGGAGTTACGCGAGTGACATCACACACGCATAGTTTACAAGCAGACATCCGCGCGACACGACCGCTGTGTTTTGTTTGAGGCTAGCGACCATTTTCACGGTGCGTTTGATTTGAGTGACATTGAAGGAAAACTTGAAGCGCCTCGGTGTGGGCGAGCAGCGGTCGTGTCATGCGAGGCTCGACTGCGCGCCTGCACTTTATCTCAGTCGCGTTAGAGCTGGCGATACAGTTCCATAGCGAACGGATCGCTCGAGATGTAATGTAACCATTTATTGGTTTCGATGTAAATTTGTGCAGAAAAAGCAAGAGCCAAAAACCATAAAAAAGTGAGAAGGTAAAGCAAGCAACGAAATGAAACAGCAAGGACATTAAACCATTATACTTAAATTTATTAATCAATTACTGGCATGCAATATTATTTAAAAATCTCATAAAACAAAGAGATAAATTCATATGGTCTCGTTACAAAATGTTCAGATTTTGTTAATCGCATGTAGATAATTTCATAATGCTGAGTTTATTCATTGCTGAGAAAACAGTTCCAAATTGATTTACTTAAAACCTGATTTTAATAAGACTTATTAATACACAGAAATAGTACAATAACATGAATATTTATTTCGTTGAAAAAACATCAAAAAATGCGGATTGCCAGTAGTGCAATAATCCTAACGCGGTCGCCACAGCGGACGGCCCGCAGTTGCCCTTAATTCATATTATCCATAACATTAAAACAATATTGTAGACACATACTTAAAATATATCGATGCTGCCTTATAAAAAGCTTCAAATTTTAATACATAAATAATTATGCCATTCAATTGGATTCTTAATTAAAATACATTTAGAATTAAATTAAAACAATGTCTAAAATTAAAATTCAAAATTTACCAGGCGTGCAATGGCATTTACTAGGAGTGCAAGAGACAAGTACGGCATAGCGCAAAATAAAATTGTTCGAATATGTTATCTATTAAAAATGTATTTAAAATTTTATCATTATTGATTCTGACAACATTTTAAAAGCTAATTGCAATATATAAATGGGGATACACCCGTGCTGAATGCTGCAGCCGAAATGGACGCTGACTACACAAACATCAGACCATTCAGAAACCAGTATAATGGTATTAATAAAATGGCTATTTGATTTGATCAGGCTTTACAAAAACATTTTAAAAAGGACATGTCCTGTGCTCAATTGGTTTTTTCAGGCTTCATGTAACATTGTAAAAGAAACATTATTAATTGTAAACACGATTCTTGTAATGTGGTAATGCCCGAATGGTACCTGTTCAGGAATCAGTATGCATTTCAAAACATTTTGCCAGTGAAAATGATTTTTTTTCAAAAAGAAAACCATAACCCAAAAAGCGAGATAAAAGTGCATTTTCAAAAGCAGAGACGTAATTACATTTCACAAGGTGTTTTCGAACAAAAACCTATTGGAAATAAAATGTCGATAGAACAAATTAAAAATTAATTTGAGTCATATATCCATGGTTCTCAAGACTTTCGATGTGAAGATTTTTATGGTATTAAACTTTCGAAAGTGCACTTTAGGAAGCATTCACATAGAAACAGTGAGTTATCTCCCACACTCCACCACACACACCCAATAATGAACGCGCGATGCTAACGAGACAAACATTGCGCACTTTTAACTTAATCATGCAATAAATTAATCAACATCAACAAAAATTAAACGAAAACGGGAAGACGGGACAGTTGTACAGCAAATGCATTGATATTTTCATATGACGATTAGATTAAACACGCCAATCAAGAAGATTATTTTATGCGAATCTTTCTTTTTAATAACGAAGTTTCGTAAAAGGTGTTATAATTATATTCGTCATGCATAATTACTTTGTAAATTGTAATCGTTATTGTACTGAAATAAATTCGCGCAGATAGAGCATAAAATGTTGTCGGGAAAACCAACAGATGCCAGTAGGATTTCTCATAATTTATTTATCAATGCTGGAGTAGAACTGTCCCGGTGGCGTGCAAACAGCGCGTGCACTCACTGGCTATCCTTGCCGGGAGTGATGAACTCCTGCAGCGGGTGGCGCGCGGTCCAGGGGTTGAAGTCGCGCGGCTGCGGCGGCGCCGGCTTGCGCGGCGCGGCGCCCGGCGCCACGGGCGCCCACACGCCCGCCTCGCGCCCCGCCAGCCCCAGCCCGCCGCCGAACCCCAGCGACGTCATCGACGACACCAGCGACTCCATGCCGTTGTTGATGCGGTTCGACCACCTAGTGGGAAACGGTTGCGATCACTTTTGGAATTTCTCGGATTTAAGAATCTAAATCGTACTATTTTAATCATAAGTAACTTACTCGGCGGCGGCAGTAGCACTTCGCTGAGCCTCGTGGATCATGCGCAGCCGACGAGCTTGGGACCACGGCTCCAGAGTGTAGGAGGGCGCAGCGGGCGGCGGCGAAGTAGTCGCGGGCTCTTCAGGAGCGCGGGTCAGCTCCACGCCACGTTCTGGGGTCCAGCGTCCGACCTAGGGAAACGACTATATCCCGTTAGCAGTCTGCTACATTGTTTTGGAATGTGGTGCAACAAATACACACTAATGGAACAGTTTGATACAGTGTCACATGGATATACCTCACGATATTGCTTGAGCAGTTGTGGCGATTGCGGCAGCGACCAGTCCACAGCAGGTCTAGCGCCGCAGCCCCAAGCCGCGGCAGCGGCCGCTACGAGAGCCTTCCTTGCCATCGCAGCGCCACGGTGGGACTTGTACTCCACGATGGCCGCGCACGAAGCAATCGAGCGACGGATGCGCACCTCTTGCACTTCGTCCGTCAGCGCATACAACAGGCGCACGATCTCCGCAGACGGAGTGTTCGGCGGTATGCGCGATATGAAGATGCGGCAGTTGTTAATGGAAGGACATACGCCTACAACACAATTTATATTTTTTTACCAATGTCACAGAATAGATAATAAGTACGTACTTGATAACGTACAGGTAAAATATTTTAGGAATAATTCTGTACCTTCAGTGAAAAGTGATTTAACTGGAAAATCATGATTCTGAGAAAATTTATGTTAAAGTTTTAAAAAAATCTGACTCTGTCTACTTCACTAAAATGAGTACTGATTACTGACATTGGTAAACAATATCTTAGAGCACGATTTAGTGTAAGAAGAAACAAAATTAATTTGTATAGTTTTTTTATAATTTAAAAACAAATCCAGTTGTATCACCTAACACAACATATATTAAAGTCGTTTTATGTGTAAATTAATTTAAAATGACTTGAACCATTTTACACATTATTTATTGGTTGGTGTTGGATGATTATGTGTAAAATATCAGTTTGTACTAATCACGTAATAAGAGTCACATACATTTGTATTAATATACATTAAGGTACTTGAAATATTTGTTCAGTTCACATTGATATTATTTAAAATGTATTTTATTAATTATTAGATTTATTACACATTAATAAAATATGTAAAAAATGCTTAGTTAGAGAGCACTTTACACCAAAATAAGCTTGCTCAGTTTTAATCAGAGGGGTACCAATTAGACCAAAAAATTGCATTTTTTTTACGGTTAAACTTAGTGTAAGAATATTAAAACTAATATAGGTCAAGATATATCACTTTTCACTGAAAGTACTGAATTATTTGTTTTGGATTGATGCTCACCTAGCTGCCAAGAAGGTCTTATCATGTAATTGTTGAACATCCGAATAGCATTGCTTGCTTCGGCATCAGTCGTATACATCGCGAAGGCATACCTAGACATTGAATTTTAAACTATATTTTGAGGAAAGTCAACTTTGTGTATATTAAGTCAGGTCTCCAGCGCGTTTTTTCGATACATTACACAAAAACATCGAAACAAAGAGGCGTGGCCATACACATTTGTGTTTTTTTTTTTTTCGAGCTGCATGAAAACATTTCCCGCGCGGGTTAAGGGGAAGGGTGTGTTTCATTTTCAACCACTGCGCGCACCACGGAGGTGTCACTGACATTCAACACAGGTTTTGAGGTTATAATTTGTCTTGTGAACAGTTGTGAACAAGTTGTGATAAATTGATGATGGATTGGAATAGAGATACTTTTTAAATACGTCTTCCTCGTCAGAAAGTCGGAACTCATAACGACATTTACACAAAATGTGTAGATGTAATCTAAAAATATTTTAAAACGCAGGAGGCAACTTGTGTTTGAAAACAAATGTTTATGTGTAACGTTTTTTGTGTAATGTTTCGAAAAATCACGCGCAGTAGACACAGCTTTACAATTAAAATAAAAAAAACGTCCTTACCCTCTATTCCAGCCAGAAAAATTGATCATGAGTCGGAACTCAAACAGTTCGCCAGCTTGGCGGAACAGCGGCACCAGAGTATCTTCGAAGCAGTCATGAGGGATTCTTCCGATGAACACCTACGTACGAACCATGCGCTTTATAAACCAAATAGTTTTTTCACGACTAGCAAAATTTTGCGACACCACCGCTAAAGGCGCAGTGAGCTTCATTTCACAAAAACGTTTGGTGTGATCGTAATTAGAGAAAAAACCGGTCCAGTGCGTGTCAGACCCAGTGACGGATTAACCCTTAATCAAATTAAGCAATTGCCTAGGGCATCACGTCTGGGGGGGCACCAGAAGAACCCAGACCCAGTGATTGGGCTCGCACAAGTTTACATCAAACTCACGCACAATTTTATAAAATAATACATGATGATAAAATTGAATCAGCTTTCCCTAATGTGGAAACAGCCCTGCATATATTTTTATCGCTTATGATTACAAATTGCTCAGCGGAACGTCCTTTTTCAAAATTAAAAATATTAAAAAATTGAAAAAAGGACAAAGATGATACAAGAAAGGCTCGATAATTTATCGATATTATATTATACATAGAGTCCGATATATTAAAAACGTTAGACGTTAATACTATCTTGCGTGAATTCAATGCCCGGAAAAGCCGTAAGGCGCATTTCAATAAATAAATAAATTATGCTTTGGTTTTTATTGTTGTCGCACCTACTCCACTTCTAAGGTACGTTACATCTCATCATCTTATTTTACAAAAAAACTAATGTTTTTAGGCGGTAAAGGTTCAAAGACCGATTCTAGTTGACATACGGATAGGGGGGCCCACAGGCGTGGATTGCTTAGGGCATCAAGTAGTCTTAAATCGTCACTGGTCAGACCACGCACAATGAAGGGTTCTGTAGTTGGGATGAATTTATCCCAAATACAAACTTAACATTGTAGTTGAAAAACGTTCTCCCATACGGAATTAAGGAACCCAGACGGAACTTACACTGTACGACTTCCTTTTAAGGATTCAATGGTATTGTTGATCGAAGGATTCAAACGTAAACTTTAAACGGCGAAGCGCGCAGAAAAGCCGTTGCACTACTATTGCAACTAGAACGACAGTTCGCAAAAAACTTCGCAAAAAATATTTTTTTTTTTTAATTTTTGTTTTTTTTTTCAACTCTGCCGTCTATAGATATTGTAATTCTACCGTTTATTTACTTATAATAATAATAATTGCTTTATTTTCAGGCAACTAAGGCTCATAGACAAAATACATAAAATAATCTTACAAAATTAATACATAATATAAACAGACAGCAGACTAAGCGTGGCCAGACTCTATTAAATAGATTTGAAAGGTTTTTTAAGTAAGTCTATCGCACATAACACGTACATTTATCTCAGACACGAATCAAGGCTCCCGCAAACAGGCGCGACGTGACTGGGATAAAACAATTTCTAAGAAAACTTCACGGCAGAACAATCACTGGTGTCGCGCCAGTCTGCACGAGCCTTCATCCAATTAAAGTCAGTGTTGGCCCAAAGTTAATCTGATTAATGATTAAAAATCATAATCAAAAATTTGATTAAGATTAATTTAATCATAATCAAATTTAAAATGATTAAGATTATTAATCATAATCTTTAATCGTGACTTTGATTATTTGATTAACTATATACTACTTATTTATTTATTTAATTTATTGGAAGAGCAACACCAACGCTTATACAATACATACGCCTAACCATCTTTCTCGATCTTGCCAAAGCTTTTGACACAGTCTCTATCCCCACCCTAATTCGTAAATTAACTAATATGGGAATACGGGGTAATGAACTTTTATTAATAGCTGACTATTTATCCGATCGAACGCAACGTGTAAGGATCGGGGACCACTTGAGTGATGAACTTCCTATTGAGCACGGGGTTCCCCAGGGAAGCGTTCTTGGCCCCACTTTGTTTTTGTGTTATATAAATGAACTATGTCAACTAAATCTTGAAAACTGCAAAGTAATATCTTACGCAGATGACACAAGTCTTACTTTCAGGGGTGATTCTTGGGAAGAAGTATATTCCTTAGCTCAATCAGGTCTGAACAAGGTCTGCCACTGGCTCGCTGCAAACTCGCTCACTCTTAACGCAGATAAAACAAAATACATTCCTTTTGCAATCAGGAGCGTAGAAACCTTTCAAGATAAGCCTCTCATATATGTTCATCAGTGTTCATTTCCGCCTTTGGATCAATGTAGCTGCTCAACTATACAGCCGACACAAAGTATTCGTTATTTGGGTGTAACTATTGATAAAAGGTTGTCCTTTGATGAACACATTCACAACTTATGTAAAAGAGTACGGAAACTGACTTATATTTTTAAACAGCTTAGACAGGTTGCAAATGGTGAAACACTTAAAATGGTATATTTTGCCCTTGTTCAATCTATACTTACATATTGTGTAACAACTTGGGGAGGTGTCGGTAAAACTAAAATGTTGGAAATAGAAAGAGCCCAAAGGTTGATTCTGAAAGTTGGCCTTTCAAAACCACGACTCTATCCTACTGAAGCACTGTATCGGGAAGCTGAGGTGTTAACTGTTAGGCAAAGTTACATCCTTTTTACTATTCTGCGGCAACATTCAGATCCATCCTCTTTCGATCTTCCTAAATTAACAACGAGGAGGCAGTATGCAATATGTAGCACCTTCAAATCTAAAACAGGATTTGCCCAAAAATTTTATACCTTCCGAGGACCTGAACTGTACAATAAGTTAAATAAAGAGTTAGGTATTTTTAATTACAATAAATCTAAATGTTAAATTATATTGACTAACTGGCTACAAAAATTGAACTACACAGAAACAGAGGAGCTACTAGTCATAAAAACATAATAGGAACCATTCGTCTAGTTGGATATGAACCCAATACGTACCCTCTCAACACTACACACACACACACACGCACACACACACACACATACAGACAAACACAAAATACATCACACCCTCTCCTTCATCCCACATCACCTTGAACTCCACTACACTTCATACACATTTAACATTTATTATTTTTATTTTTGTTGTTTTCTTCTCCAACAAATAGTTGGTTATAACATGAAAATGTAATAATGGCTTCATTAATGTTTTTAATTGGTATTTTTACCTGTAGGGGGGAGTCCCTGGTGTCCTGAAATACAAGTCACGGCTTAGTTTAGGCACCAGTCTCCCACAAATGAACATTGTCCTGCATGATAATTTTATTTTTTTCCATTTTTAAGTTTTAGTTTTGGTGTTATTTGTGGAAGAAAAATAAACATTTTTATTATTATTTTTATATGTCTTTGACACATCTCGGGGCCCTGGGGTCCCGGACCTTTGGAAGGCGTACGAGGGGCCGAAGCCAACTCGCAGAGGCCCGTTAGACATTTTTAATTAAATGAGGCACCAACCGACGATTATCCCTGTCCGCACTACGTAAGTGCATCCAAGGACAACCCCCGGTTGGTGTAGGACTATTGCAGGATATGGAAACAAAGATATTGGGTTATGGGTTTGGATGGCTAAAGTGAACTGGTTATCTAGGACTATGGAAAGACTATGGCCCCTGCCTGATCAATGTTTTATATAAAATACACAGATAAAATGGCAGGGGGTGACTTGCACGCTCAATAATGGGCCCCGAAAACGGTCGATAGCACATAGTGTCGTAGCGACAAGGGGGCAACACGTCCTGAGGTGCTTATGAGGAGTGGAGAGGTATTCCACGGCTATCAGGACAATCCCGGAAGTACGGTCAAGATCCCTACCAGCATCTTACTGGAATACTTCCTTCCTCCGAGCACTTTTGCTCTTGCGAATCTCCACTCAAGCCGGCCAATTAAGGCAAGAATGAGGCGGGGGAGCTCTGTTCCTCGTCAGTGTTCACTCCAGCCGGCCAATAAAGGCAAGCCAGAGGTGAGGAACAAGTCTTCTCCCGGGAGATAGGGTCCGTGGGGTCGCTACTGCCCAACAGCTCGCCACATGCTGCCCTGCGGGTTTTTGTATCTCTCTTGGTCTGGCTCCTAATCCCAGACCTGTTCCGGCAAAGTAAACTCTAACGGCACAGGCCTAGAGTTCGGAGCGCGCAAGCCCCACCACGACGTCAACGTAGAGATACGACGGTGGGGTTATTATTATTATTATATTTCTAAATGTCTTTGACATATCTCGGGACCCTGGGGTCCCGGACCTTTGGAAGGCATACGAGGGGCCGAAGCCAACTCGCAGAGGCCCCTTAGACATTTTTGAGTATTGAGGCACCAACCGACGATTATCCCTGTTCGCACTATGCAAGGGCACCCAAGGACAACCCCCGGTTGGTGTGGGACTATTGCAGAATATGGAAACAAAGATATTGGACTATGGCTTTGGGTGGCTTAAGTGGACTGGTTACCTGGAGCTATGGAAGGACTATGGCCCCTGCCTGATCAATGTTTAAATGTACACGGATAAAATGGCAGGGGGTGACTTGCACGCTCAATAATGGGCCCCCGAAAACGGTCGCTAGCACATAGTGTCGTAGCGACAAGGGGGCAACACGTCCTGAGGTGCTTATGAGGAGTGGAGAGGTATTCCACGGCTATCAGGACAATCCCGGAAGTACGGTCAAGATCCCTACCAGCATCTTACTGGAATACTTCCTTCCTCCGAGCACGTTTGCTCTTGCGAATCTCCACTCAAGCCGGCCAATTAAGGCAAGAATGAGGCGGGAGCTCTATTCCTCGTCAGTGTTCACTCCAGCCGGCCAATAAAGGCAAGCCAGAGGTGAGGAACAAGACTTCTCCCGGGAGATAGGGTCCGTGGGGTCGCTACTGCCCAACAGCTCGCCACATGCTGCCCTGCGGGTTTTTGTATCTCTCTTGGTCTGGCTCCTAATCCCAGACCTGTTCCGGCAAAGTAAACTCTACCGGCACAGGCCTAGAGTTCGGAGCGCGCAAGCCCCACCACGACGTCAACGTAGAGATACGACGGTAGGGCGTAGAGATACGACGGTGGGGCGTAGAGATACGACGGTGGGGTGTAGAGATACGACGGTGGGGCGTAGAGATACGACGGTGGGGCGTAGAGACACGACGGTGGGGCGTAGAGATACGACGGTGGGGTTATTATTATTATTATTATAAATATATGCTACTTCAAAAGCAGTAGTAAATAAACCAAAATGGAATTCTGTACAATGGTGTCGATTCTCTTGTCACAAATGCCTCTAAACTGTCTAGTTTCGTCGTAATCGTCGTTTGACAGGATTAAACTAAATTTTGGTGATTTGTAGTCTTAAAAATCACCAAAATTTAGTTTAATCCTGTCAAACGACGATTTCCCATGCTGAAATAGACTAAAATGACACAACTTAACTATATTTTAGTTTGACAGCACTAAGATGGTACTGAGATATTAGTTTAGTGAAAATGGAAATTTTACTATTCTGAATTTGACGTTTTTAACCTAAAATTTAGATTTTCTAACTAAATCTGTCAATTTTTAATTGCGACTAAAAACGTGTGGAATAAAATTGGTTGTCATGAACTTTAAATTCACACCAACAACTCGACTTCAGATGCAAAAACAGTACTGAATTTTTTTTTTTCTTTTGCTTATATCTCGAAAACGGTGTGTCCAATCGCAAAAATAATGAAAATTTCGACACCCTTTATAAAACCCTTATAACCCTAACACTCAACATGTAGGTAATATTTTTTTCTTTCTTTCCATACAAAAAGTGAAAAATTTCATTTAAAACACGTTGAGGCTGCGGGCCCCCTGCACGCCTCCGGCTCTAAAAAGATTCACGTGGTTAGGTATCACGTGTGGAGTTGCGATTGTCAAATTCGATTTAGATGTGTCAAAATTATTTTAAATTTAGAGAATTTATTTTGCAGAATATCTTTGAGATTCTCATAGTCAAAAGTAAGGAATTTTAGTGATAGTTTAGTTAGTTTAGTTCGGTGTACAAGAGAATCGGCACCATAAACTACCTAATTCAAAATGTAAACATTTCTTATCCTAATTTCACAGACTACACTTTTATGGCCTATTTACTGCGTAAACACCGGGGAGGGGTTGGGGCTGAGGTACTTCGCGTTAGCTTAGCTTCTCTCACTCTCTCGCCTTTTATAGCACTATGGATAGTACAATCCACGAAGACGCCCGCCACTCCGCTCCGCGCCGTACTAGAGTTCAGCTTACAGTACAGTAATGGCGGAGTGGGGCACGTCTTCGTGGATTGCACAATCTATAAACTACTATAGAGAGCGTGACTACTAATGGTCTCGGTTGTCGATAAATTTTTCGAAGCGGAATCAGTTGATGCTAAAAAGAGAGCGGATATGATCATTTCATTTTTTTTTTTGCCGAGGGTAGCCAAGAACGAGAGCTTCTACAAAGTTATCCTGTTATAGGCAAAGTGTTTAAGCTCTCTATAGTAGTTTATAGATTGTGCAATCCACGAAGACGTGCCCCACTCCGCCATTACTGTACTGTAAGCTGAACTCTAGTACGGCGCGGAGCGGAGTGGCGGGCGTCTTCGTGGATTGTACTATCCATAGTGCTATAAAAGGCGAGATATTCTTTCTTACCAGCCGACGTTCACACGGACGTAATAAAATTGCGGCGATATGTTATCGCGCACTGAATTTTCAACTCTCGGTGTTAAGCCGAGCGTTGAGAATCCAACGCGCTAGCACGCTCTCTCGTCTCGTTCACACGGACGTAATAAAATCGCAGCGATTTTTTTTTTTTTGATGTCTGTGTTTTTAACGCTCTACTCAGCGCCGAGAGTTGAAAATCCAACTATTTTTTCAACGCGCTGGGACGAGAGTGCGTCCCAGCGCGTTGGATTCTCAACGCTCGGCTTAAAACCGAGAGTTGAAAATCCAGTGCGCCATAAAATCCCACCGCGATTTTATTACGTCCGTGCGTGGCTTAGATTTTGTATTTAGGACGCATGCGATGTTACACACACCTGCGTTAATAACGCTAAATGCTAATACGGTGTAGTGCGGGCGGAGGAACTGTAGTGTATGTTATACGCAGACGTTAGAAATATCGGACGATAAAAACGCAACTGTGTGCAAGGAGAATCGGGATCGGGACGCAATATCGCAATAAGCCCACGTAGGCACGGACGTAATAAAATCGCAGGATTTTCTTTCGTGTACTGGATTTTCAACGCTCTGCTGCCTGACACCGAGAGTTAAAAATCCAGTGCGCGATAAAATCCCGCCACGTCGGCTTACGCTTGCGTTATTATCGAGCGATAAAAACGCGCCTGTGTGGGAGAGACTTTCGCAGCCACGGCAAAAAGCAGTCCCGAGCTTCGGTCAGGTCGGTCTACTTTTGCCCGTGCCAACGCTATAGCCTGACGGACGTTCTCGTATTACGAGGAACCAAACCAATTGATAGCTTGCACAAAAGAAACAGATAGCGCGGAAAAATAGATAGACGTGTGTACCAAACAAGAAATAAGACTACTTCGGAGTCAATGTGATAGGCAGGTGAAGTTGTTGGGCCAAAGGCCAAGATTCTCGAAGATTTTTGGTACCGTACCCGCCTCAATAATAACCCTGGCTCAGTACCTACCGGAGACCATACAGGCATGCAAATAGAGATAAAGGTATACAGGGGTACAACTACACCTTCTGCCTACCACTCCGTGCGGTACTATTGATGCCGTACCTTCTATCCAAGTATCCACTTCTATAGTCTGGGTATTCCCGCGTCTCCCGCACTCGTGGGCTGGCAAAACGCGGCAATAAACAAACGTGGACTCACGAGCTCTCTTGTGTATTCGAATAACAATAAGTTAAACAAAGGACACCTGAGTCAAGTCAACACGCGTAGGGTTATCGCCACGAAATATGAATGAAGTCAAATCTTTAGAGCTATCAATCAAAAGGAAAAATGGTAGGTAGAAACTGCATATACATACCTCACAATTCCTTGAGGGTTCTGGGCCATTCCATGCATGGGGAGCCTTTCTGTAAATCCTTTGGCCATTTATTTGTGTAAGAGTGTAAGATGTATTATTTTCAGTAAGGGATAATAGTCTTGATGATAATTCATACTGATTCACTTCACTAGATGAATAATGCTTAACAGGAGGCATTTTAAGCCGATATAAATATTTTTCTTATTTAATAATATTTACGAAATTATTTTGCGATGCGGACGCGCTCTCCGTGATTTCCCAAAAAAAGAAACGAACGGGAACAGAGCAAATATTTTTCTCAGAAAAAGAAAATGGCGCTTTTGTCAACAAAATGGAAGCTCTACCCAGTGACCTTCAACAAAAATAAAAGTCAAATTACATCATTTATTGAAATAATCTATATTTGTGCAATATCAATGATTCTCAAATACTTTACAAAGAATTTTTAAATTAGTTTGGTTACTACAAGAACTGAGAAAAAACTAAATGTTAATAAACGACATTATTTGATCAGGAAATCAGTTTTAAATTCAAAAAGAGATAGAACAGAATAGTGTTTTCTTTGAAATTATGGAAATCAATATCAAGATTAAAATATTTCATAAGCTAATTACAAATAAAAAAGGTAACAGACAACTATTTATTTATTTTTAAGATAGTTTTTAAACCTAATTTTCAATTTATCCCGTTGGAATCTTGCAAGTTTCCGATTTTGAGTACGCATTTTATTGTTTTAATTCAAGGAATGATATGGCGAAGGTACGATCGTTTTCTGCCTTGGTTTGTTGACTTTTGTAATCAAAGTTTTAAATTACTAGCTTCTTCCAGCGGCTTCGTCCGCATGGCACCTATTTCTTTATAAATTACAGCCTATGTTACAGTGATAATATAGCAATGTTATGGTAAAAGTTTTTTTTAAATCGGTCCTGTAGTTTTTAAGTTTATAAACTTCAAACAAAAATACCAAAATTATCTTTTCTCTTTATAACTTTATAAACATATTTTGAATTTCAAGCATTATTTTGACAACATTCTTTGAGATAAATAAAAAATGCTGTATCTACTGTACTCGGCTTCGCCTCGGCCCACATTTTCACGTGTTGGTCCATCAGTGCCCCTTTTGCAGGCCGCGGCAGTACCAATGTACAGACGCCAGCACATCAAGCTACCCGAAACTGTCAAATTTTCCCAATCAACTTTGAACCTTATACATCAGCGATAAAGTTGAAAATCTATTAAATAAATTTGACAGATTGTAGTAGCTTGATGTGCTGGCGTCTGTACATACTATACTTACTTCGTTTTAATTATAAATTATGAAGCACGTAAAGAATTAGACAAATACATCGGAGTGTAATGTATAAAAAGCATATCGGAAGCATAAAATATATTTTACGCTAAGATACGAACAAATTGGTTAGGACGACAATATTAAGAATAAATTGCAGGACAAACGATTCATTTTTAGCTGCGCAATTCTGCTTTGCTATTTCATTCATATCGTAACTGCTTCTTAATTGCATTCTTAAAATATATATCCGTCGAGTTTTAGGATCCATTCGTAATATTTGTTGCTTGGTGAAATACTCTAGCTTTTCCTGATTCATTGCAGTCATTACTTCAGGACTAATGGCTGTGACAGCTTCCAACTGAATTGCACTTATATCAGCTTCAGGAATACCTAAAGAAAAATACCTTATTAAAACATAAATAAAAAGAAGAATCTTGACTCACTCGGACCCTTGGACCTAGAATAGAAAGTTGAAATTTTGAACAGAATAGAATGTATTACCTACAGCAGAAACATTTTAGTTTTCTTGGAATTTAATACTGAGGTTCCCTTTACGGTGTAGACATGGATTATGGCAGGAATTACGGGATAGAGAATAAATGCCAGACTAACTACTCGCTGGCAGTGCTAGTGAAAAGTAAAAACTATAAACAAATAAGTTTATAGATAGTGCCATCTACGAAGACGTGCCCCACTCCACGATTACTGTACTGTACCTAAGCTGTACTTTAGTACCGAGTACTATCTGAGGGCCTAGTGTGAGTTTCTTTTAACCATCTCGATTTTACGCATCGACCGCGTTCGGCGCTCCGATTGGCCCTTCACTGGCCTTCACTGGTGAAAGGCCAATCGGAGCGTCGAACGCGGTCGATGTGTAAAATCGAGTTGGTTAAAAGAAACTCACATTAGGCCCTTAGTAGTAAAAGGGGTGCCACAAGTAAAAGCTCACATGTGAATAATGCACTGAGTCTGCCTATTTCATGTGATGACCATTTGTATGGTTCACCGTAAGCCTCGCGATTAACGGCTATTGAATAAAGAGTCTGAAACAACAAGATATTTAATTATTATTTGAATAATACAAAGAAGACAGTCGTCACGCACGGTTAATTAGAAGCCCAAAAATCTGACAACCTGTTTTACTAAGGGGTATCGTGTTACGCAGTATTTGGGTTCTGGAGGGCAGATAGGCAGTGGAAGCCGACCCCAATATAGTCGGGAAAAGGCTAGGCAGGTGATAAAAGAATCTAATACAAATATTAAAAAGTAATTACTCTGGTTTGGTTTGTGTTACATTTTCCCGCTTTGTTCAGGGTTTCCAGGTTAATTTCCATGAAAGTAATAGGAGATATTTTTTCTAAATCTGTTGCCGGGAAACCACATAATAAATAGCCGAGTTCGTTGATATATGTACTGTTTTCATACCACGTTTCCCCAAAATAGCGCCTGTAGGCAGCCGCTAGAATACCAAACTGAAAAACAAACAAAATGTTTCATATAATTTTGTCATAAAAACAGCAAAATGTTTCTCTTTTCCTTCTTATTTGGGTAGAGCATCATCATCCGCATAAAATTGATTGATGATTTTACCTTCCGGGGCTGCAATTTAACATGGTGACTGGAAAAATATTTGAGGACTGATGGATCCCCAAAATTAACATAATACAAATCCTCCTCAGGGATAACGTTTAAAAGTGATCCGAGGGCTAAAAACTCTCGGCCTTGCAAGAAAGCTGCAGTTTTCCCATCTGAAACAATGTAAGCCAGTAATTACTAGAATAGTCGTCGACGGCGCGTTGTGTTCCACGCGCGCCTCAAAGAGATGTCAGCAGAATTGACGGGGTCCGAAGGGGGGTTGCGAAGAAAACCGAAAGGAGATCGAGGCCCCCGCCCCGGCAACAGGGCAACCGAAGGCACACG
Organism: Agrochola lychnidis; assembly: GCA_963680765.1. Lineage (NCBI taxonomy): Eukaryota > Metazoa > Arthropoda > Insecta > Lepidoptera > Noctuidae > Agrochola > Agrochola lychnidis. The sequence goes on from OY796853.1 coordinate 22,413,702, forward strand.
GGTGGGTTTTAGTCAGTAAGAGCCTGACACGCCCTCCCGCTCCGCCCGGAGAGAAATTATTTGAAGATTTCCCGCTCAAAAAAAAGGTAGGTATGGTCACTGATTTACTTCGTAACGTTTTTATTATACTTACCAGTCAGAATATCCCATGCTAATAAGGCTCTAGAAATTGGTATCATTTCTTTCTTTGTCTGTGTTAATATGTGCAATATTGAGTCCGGATCAAGTCTCAAAAAGGAACTTGGTGGACCGAAAAAGATCATATTCATAGATTGTTCAGTTCTTATTCTATTGTCCAATTCATCGTAGAACTCATCATACACTTCAAAGTTTTCTAAAATAATTAAGATTGAAAGATATATTAATTAAACTGCAAATATTTTGACTATTTTTGGCTGATGATTTCAAAGGGTATGTTCTATGATATGATTGATTCGGTTTCTGCACTTAGTCGCTCAGGTGGACCATTGTGCGTGGGCCATGGCGGTCGTTGGTGGTTATTCCAACCAGCCCACCTCCCTCCAGAAGCTAATTAAATCTCCTGGTCTGTTCAGAACATCTGTCTGGCATTTCTAAAGGTATTATTTATATTTTCCGAGAATCGTAGAAGTAACTTTTTGGCTTAACCGCAAGTAGTTTTAGTTCGCAAATAAAACATGCCTTTCTCAGCCACTGCAATCATTGAATTTCTATCGTCTTCGTAATAGAGACCCAAGTCTTCTATTGACTCAGTGGAACTTACTGTGCACGAAGAGCTCCTTATAAAATAACTGGAAACATGGTAATGTTCTTAGATAATCATTCTAAATAGTAAGTACAGACTGTACGATAAAAAAAAATTGTGCTACTGTAAAACCAAATTCTTTCTACGGCTCTGCATTTTACAAGAACGGAAACATTATACATACATCCCGAATAAACACAACGCACTATTTACAGAATTTGTTGTCACCCTAATACGACGAAAGTTGTTTTTACCTTCAGCCACTGACAAATTATTAACAAAATATTTACCTAATTACTAATAAAATTGGAACTAAATTATAAAACATCTTTAAAACTTTCATTGACTTTTATAATAATTATTTTTAAAATCCATTCGGAATACCTTATTTACTTTACTCTCGTAAATTGAATGATAAGTGAAACAGGTAGGTAATCGAGATGGTTGTGCCGTATGTGAGATAAAGGTAGGTATCCCTTGAATTGTCGGGGTAACGTAGCTTAGTAACTAACGACTCTGTTGAAATACTGACTGCCCCAAAGTGATTGCAATAAACACCCTTAAATTTTTTGAGGCGAGGTTTTGGTATACTGTGGTCCTGACTCCTGCTGGTTTCTTTTCCTAACGTCATATTCGGCCATAACCTTAGAATAATAACTAAATATTATTCTAAGGCCATAACAGTAGCAATGGCTTTCATTTTGACATTCATTGCGTTATTTACGTTGAGCAGACAAATTTTGCGAACGTAATTTATTAACTGTTCGGGGACCATTGTATCCAATACGCTACAAAGTCACCACACGACTTACAACTCCATTTGTATTCGCTGTAATCAATATTTTTGTTTGAAATTTTTTGCAGTCTATGGTCAGATAGATATTCTTGTCAAATAAATCGACTAAAAGCAAAAATATAAATGGGCAACACTATAAAAAAATGTTGAAAATGACATTCCCGCGCGGTCAAAATGACAGTAAAAAGTCACTCCCGGGATGCGCGCGTTCGCAGTAATAATTCGTTTTTTAATGGTTTTAGTGTGTAAATCGTCGGAAAGTGGTGATATTTTCATTTTGAAGTAAATATTACATCGTTTTAGATAATATTCGCACTAAATAACATTAGATTATACCTATTTTGACCCAACCAAAAAAAGTGTAAACAAACGTGAAGGAGAAAGTTCTCGTGAAAGTGAAAGTTGATATATTTTTTGAGTTTTCTGTATGGATCTGATCGGTAAGTATTTTATTTATTTTGTATACTAAATTTTTCAGAGTTTTAAAAAAAAAATTCAAAAAAATACAAATAAAAAATATTTTTTTGGTACGGAGAAAGTTATGAAAGCACTAGAAATTCTAGATCAGCAAAAACCTAGATTTTTTGAATTTTTTTGAAAAATATTTTGTCTCTGAAAACGCTTTTATTAGATAACTTATCTATCCATAATGTACCCTGAAAAATTTCGTGTGAATTGGTACGGTAGTTTTATTAGAAATCGTAAAAACATTAGAACATAGAAAACACAAAAAAAACGGGTAATAAAGATTAGTAAACGTTGATAACAAAGACTGTAACCATTTACAATGTATCTCTAATCTATTCGAGTAGCAAAAAACATAAACAAAACACTTTAGACGTTATTATGAAACCCGATGCTTTTGTTTATTCAAGTGCGGTCGTAAATCTGTCACGGCGCAGACCACCCACCGCGCCTGAGCGATTGCGAAGGATTTTATAAGGGAAGATTAGCAATCTTTATATACATAATTCTTCTGTGAGTGTGTATGTCACTGAACTTCTCTCAAACGACTGGACCGATTTTGATGAAATTTTTTGTGTGTGTTCAAGGGGATCTGGGAATGGTTTAGATTCACAATTTTGTCCGCTGGACAATGTTTTGACAGGACAACGTCTGTCGGGTCCGCTAGTATGCTATAAAATCATTCAGATGGTGATTAAAAGCGTGTTACACAATTAGGGTGCTGCAAACTAGGGATGTTAAAAAATAATCGATTTTTATTTTAATCGATTATTATTTTCTAATAATCGATTTTTTATTGTCGATTTTTATATTCATATTAATCGATTTTTAGTAAATCGATTATATAAATTACGTGTTTTAATCGATTTTCAGAAACAGCTTGTATCTATGAGACGGATGAAAAAATCTAGTAGTAAGTTTCAATTTTATAAACAGCGCCGTCTATGCGTTGGATGAAAAATCTCGAATTAAGTTCATACGTATAAGTCGATTAAATAAAAACGGCGCCATCTGTAGGCATTTATTTTTTATTTGATTTATATTTTAGTTTTTGAGACAATAAGTTTGTCATTTTGTTGGGATGCTCATCATTAAATTTTTATTATAATATATAAAACGTTTAATAGAACTAAAATTTGTTTCAATAATGCTATTTGGTTTCCTAATTCCTTACCTTGAAATTTTAAAGGAACCTTTGATTTTTAGTTTTGAATTGGTTATTTTTTTATTCATATAATTTTATTTTATTTTTTATCTGAAAAATTGTTAATATGAATCTCTTAGGTTTATTATTGGAATTTGAAAAGCATGTTTTTTTTAAATAATACAAAAAAAAACGATTTTTTCGCAGAAATCGATTATTTATTTTTAATAAAATCGATTTTTGACAAATCGATTAATTTTGAATAAAGAAAAATAGATTTTTATTTAATCGATTATTTTCCATTAATCTCACATCCCTACTGCAAACTAATTGCACTGACCCAATGATGGCCGGTAGCCGCGTTGGGCGCAAATGTAATTCGGCCCAGTGTTGCCAGATCAGGAAATTGAAATTAATTCATGTTGCTTCAAAAACGCGGATTTTCAACAAAAAATGTGGAATTTCTTGTTTACATTTACATCGATTTTTTTCACTCAGTTCCTACGCTTATTTGTTAAAACAGTACTTACTGTACCACACCGTACTTACAAACAATACGTTCGATGAATCAATCAACTTTTAGTTTTTTTTTATATCAAGCCAAACTGACAAAACTTCGCGCGCTTGCCTTGCTGCAACTGCAACACGATACAAACTTTCTTTACACACACACGCTGTTACACAATAGACACAGATTTCACTACCAACGCCAGAATCTGACAGCAGGGTATGCATATACAAATTCAACGCGTGCAAAAGAGATGGTATGATAGGCAGAAATCGTCGCCTGACGATCAAACTGAACGCAGCTTTTTATCCTTGTCGGCCTCGAAGAGTACAGAGTAACACATGAAGGGTTGTTCTAGCAGATTCAAAAAAAGCGGAACCGCGTAGGGTAAAAGTGGAACGCGGATCCTTAGGCAAAAAGGCGGGGTAAAAAGCGGTGCATCTGGCAACGCTGATTCGGCCCGACATTTTAAAGGCTGAGCCCGCGACATTTTTTTATCAAAGAAATGCGGCAAATGCACGGTTATGCACGCTTACTCGTACGATAGCAGATCTGGAACAAGCCAAAAAATAAATGAATGACAGCTCAATTTTTCACAGTCTTGTCGTCTTGTCTTGTCGCTGGAATGCGGCCCTAACCTATTAGTTCATTGTGGCCTTTCATTATTTAAAAAAACCTTTAATAGTTACAGAGTTTATCTAAAATAAACAGCTATTTTAGTGAGAAATGTTCTTTAATCTATAGATATTTGCTGTTATTACTTAGCGAAATATTCGTTATTCATTGGTTACGTGGTAGACTTTTGTTGTCGTCAATAGTTGTAGGAACATGGGTATTCTAGAGAAAATATCTGAAATCGAGAAAGAAATAGCAAGAACACAGAAGAATAAAGGTAAAGTAACAGGAGGTCTTTACCGGCTTCTGTATTTTGTTGTAGTGTCAATCAATAGGTCCCACATCTCTAGTAAGTAGGTAATTGTTTTGATCAATCCGATTCCTATTTAAATTTTAACTCATTATAAAGAGCGGTTGCTTTAAATTGGTGATTATTGAACCAGGCTTAACCTGAAATATCAGAAATAAAAGTCTGGAATTAATTTATTTTTTAAAATTTTCATAATCCATCCAATGTTTTGTTAGATGGATTGTCAAATTATTTCTAGCCATTATTATTTTGTTCAACAGCTACTGAATACCACTTGGGATTGCTGAAGGCCAAGCTAGCTAAGTACAGGTCTCAACTGTTAGAGCCTTCTAAGAAAGGAGGTGATAAGGGTGAAGGCTTTGACGTACTTAAGTCTGGAGATGCCAGAGTAGCTCTTATAGGCTTCCCCTCAGTGGGTAAGGTAAGAATAACCCTTAATTAATTTTCATTAATTCACTACTAAAGTTGTGTACCTATTAAACCAAAATGGACAAAATATAGTATAGGCATTAATAAAGGTGCCTGCTAACATCACCAAAATACAAACAAATTTAAATCAACCTGTTTACTTTTACAGTCCACTCTGCTATCTACATTGACTCACACACACTCAGAGGCAGCCAGCTACGAGTTCACAACGCTGACATGCATTCCTGGTGTGATAGAGTACCGTGGGGCTAATATACAGCTTCTTGATTTGCCTGGTATCATTGAAGGTGCCGCCCAGGGCAAGGGTAGAGGACGACAGGTAATTTTGTTACTAGTACCTCCCGTAACGAGCTCAAATAACATTTTTATCTGATCATTCACAAGTAGCTGTGCCTGATCTGCTTAGCTTTTATCATCTTAGTAAAATAAACAAGGCAAGTATTACTGAACCTAACTCAAGACTCAAGCATTACCTAAAACTGGTTTAGACCCATTAACATCAGCCTATAATTTTCCCACTGCTGGGACACAGGCCTCCTCTTTGTGAGAGGGAGTGGGCTGTAATCCACCATGTGGGCACAGTGCGGGTTGGTGGATTTCATTGGTTGGAACTAGTTTCAAATTAGGTACTGTCAAACCAGCATAGCTAATGAATGTGTTTGATAAATAGCACCACATTTACGCAAGCCTTCCACTACGAGCTAAAGTAAGTTAGTTTAGGTTGGTTCTTTGGGTAGCTATCACAAGTAAGTAACATCTCACAAACATTTTACAAAATATGTTATTGTTGTTGACATTTCTGTCTGATTAAACCATAGCATGGCCAAACTATCTCAGGCAACTTTCCAAGTATTTATACAATATTATGTCACAGTACTGGCAGGAATAGTTCGTATGCGTAATCATTATTTACCATCAATTTAATTGTTGCAAATCTGTACCATCTTTTGGCTGAAATAATTATGAAGAATCTGTATGAATGCTAACAATCCAAAAATCTAAAGCAAAATAATTTATATTGCACCTAGTTTCTGACGTGTCCATGTAGATAGAAACGACAGAAGCTAGGTGCACAGTTCCAATTGGTTGTTTCTTATGGAGAAGAGCCAAAGAAATACCAAAGAAGCTGCATAACATTTTAATGTAATATGTTCTCATTGAATTCTTCTAAACAAAAAGCGCCTTCATCCTCTCTCCTATTATCATTTAATTAACTTTGCTGTGCCCGACAGGGTCCATGATTGATACAATGTCTAACATGCCAACTGTTTTATCTCACATTATGGAATGCAATAAAGTATTGAGTATTGAGAAACTCCACGGTTACTCTTTTAAAATAATTTATCAATATTTTCAAATAATTGCACCAAAAAAGTTAATTTCAGCATTAATTCCAGACAGATGCTGTCTGACGCTGATTATCTACAAAACCACTTGCACCCTAAGGAAACTACACCATATGCGCAAACAAAATTAATGTACCCTATGTCCTTCTTTAGATCAAACTAACAAACAAGCATTTTTAAAACATTATTTTCACTTTTTTATTTTGTTATTTGTATTTCGTGTTTCACGAACTATGTCCAAATAAACGTTTTTCTGTTTTTTTTATAACAACTAAAATGACTACTTGCAGGTGATAGCAGTAGCAAGGACAGCAGACTTGGTGCTAATGATGCTAGATGCCACGAAGCCCTATGTGCACAGACAGCTGCTTGAGAAGGAGTTGGAGAGTGTGGGCATCAGGCTCAACAAGCCCAAACCCAATATTTATTTCAAAGTATGTTGTTATTATTAATGTTTTTTTTTTTTTCTCACTGTTTTCAATTTACAGAATTAGATGTCCGAAAGTATGATAACCAGTCTTATCAATAGGTGTTCTGTTACCCAGTAACTGTATTGTGGAGGTCTGACAGGCAGTCGCCTCATGTAATATACTGCCAATTTACCTTTCATCCCGTTGATTGGAAGCCGACCCCAGCTTAGTTGGGAAAAGGCTAGGCAGATGATGATGTCAACTTACTGCAGATTGAGTGACTGTTTGGCCATTAGACCTGCAATGAACCATTTATTTCTTATTTAGTGTTAATTATTATAGGTTCACAGTTTATCAGGTATGGAAGGCGTTGCAGATACCTCATGTGCAATCACAAACATACGTCATCCAAAGGTTATCTTTTAAAGATCGCTTTTAACGATGAGACCGCCCATTATGTCACTTTATGCAAAATTTCTACAATTATATCTATAACCTCAGACTAAATTATACACAAGCCAAGGTGTATAGGCCTATAAGCCTCACATCCTTCTTACTGAAAACCCTCGAGAGACTCTGTGACAGGCACATCCGAGACGGACCTCTCCGGGTTAAACCACTTCACAAACAACAGCATGCGTACTCCACAGGCAAATCAACAGAATCAGTGCTGCACAGCGTGGTTTCTAAAATTGAATGCGCAGTGGACCACAAATGCTCAGCACTGGCCGCCTTCATTGACATTGAGGGCGCCTTTGACAAAACCATGTTTAACAGCATAAAAACGGCCCTCGACCGACATAGCATAAACTCGACCCTGAGTGGCTGGGTCACCAACATGCTCAAATTGAGAGCTGTACAAGTCACAGTAAATTACACTACAAGGGCCATCGTAGCGAAGGGCTGCCCGCAGGGGGGCGTCCTCTCACCGCTTCTATGGAACCTGGTAGCAGACAGCCTCATCAAAACACTTAATGACAAGGGTTATTTCACCGTAGGCCACGCCGATGACATAACCATAATAATAAACGGGACCCACGAAAACACTTTATGCAATCTCATGCGTCAAGCCCTGAAAATAGTAGAGGAATGGTGCAACAAGCACCAACTCTCAGTGAACCCTGCAAAAACCGAACTAATCCTCTTCACAAAACAGAGGAAGTTGACCACACTACAACTACCACGATTCTTTGGAACAACCCTAAGCCTCTCAACTGAAACCAAATACCTGGGCATCTTTTTGGACAAACAACTGAACTGGGCAAAACACACGAACTACATCACCACGAAAGCCAGCATATCCCTGTGGCAGTGCAAGCGACTGCTTGGCAGGAATTGGGGCATTAGCCCCAAGGTCACCCACTGGCTATATACCACAGTCATCCGACCAATTATCACATACGGCTCACTAGTCTGGTGGCCCAGGACAGACCTGAGTATAGCCCAAAGAGATCTCGAAAAACTGCAGCGGTTTGCTTGTGTTGCAATCACTAGCAGTATGAGAACTACACCCACTGCCGCCCTACAGGCAATGCTTGGACTACCGCCTCTGCACCTCATCGTGCGGGAGGAGGCGGCCCTGGCCGCCTTTAGGCTTCATCTATCAGGAACCCTTAGCAAAGACTCCAGAGTTAAGCACATACGTATAAAGGAAGATGCGATCAAACGACGACCAATGATGGCATCACCCTGCGACAAAGCCCCGAAATCACACCACTTTCAACGGCACTACAACATAACACTTACAGAAGAACAGTGTGACTACTCAGGCGCGAAAGAGCTGAGAGTATACACAGACGGATCGAAGACCAACTTCGTTACCGGAGTTGGAGTCTTCTCACACGACCTCAACATAAATATATCCCGCCCGCTGGGAATGTTCAACACCGTCTATCAGGCGGAGTGTGTGGGCATCATACAAGCGGCCCGTGCTATACAAGGCAGGAGAGTTACGGACACCCACATACGCATACTCTCCGATAGCGCCTCAGTTCTCCAATCCTTACGAAAAAAATATACTACTTCAAAGTTAATACTAGAATGTCACAATGCACTAGAACAAGTAACGGTATCTAGCCGCAACACGGTGACACTGCAATGGATAAAAGGACACAGCGGATCGCTAGGTAACGACGCAGCTGACGAACTTGCTAGAAGAGGATCTGGTACGGCAGTCTGTGGCCCCGAACCTATCGTGCCAATCCCCTTCAACCAAATACGCAGGTGGCTACAGGAGTTCACCCACACACAAGCAGAGAACTGGTGGTCCTCGACACCGGGTTGCCGGCAGTCCAAGGAAGCTATGCCATTCTTGGATAGCAGGCTAACCAGGCGTTTATTACGCCTGGACAGGAACGTTCTGCGCTTGGTGACGGGGACCATCACGGGGCACTGCTCGCTAAACAAACACTTCCATACAATAGGCATAACAGACAGTCCTCTGTGCAGGGCGTGCATGGAGGCTGAGGAAACCGTAGCGCACGTGCTCTTTGAATGCACAGGCGTCACCCAGATTAGAACAGAAACCCTCGGGTCACCCAGATCCTACACAGATGTTCTGAACAGACCAGGAGATTTAATTAGCTTCTGGAGGGAGGTGGGCTGGTTGGAATAACCACCAAACGGCCGCCATGGCCCACGCACAATGGTCTACCTTACGGACTAAGTGCGGAAACCAAACCCTTTAACATAGAACATAGAACCTCAGACTAAATAAAAAAGCAAGACAGTGCTGCGAACAATACAGTGAAGCATGCTAAAACTACACCACCGCTCTGTGAATACACGCACACATTTACAATCGAACTACGCCTCACTAAGTGCACACATGATTAGGAAACCGGCCTCACTTCACTGTTGACAGCGCTCTGTCTTGGTTTTTTATTTGGTCTGAGTCTGTAACTAGCTTTTGCCAGAGGCTTCGCCCTAGTGGACGTCGAAAATTATCCCACGGGGACGTACCACCGCGATAAAACCCTGGTCATGGTCTACCTATCTGCCAAAGGACATGTCCTAAAATGGTTTTTTATTATTCAATCATTCTAACCAGGATAAGTTAAATATATTTGGATAAACACCCCAAAAACTAGTGGTTCTAACTATATCATACATTTTTAAAGACCTCCAATTTTGAGAAAAATCTTTTTTTATTTTTAGTAAGAATTTACTCCTAAAACGAACAAACCTTTCTAATTATCTAGGATAATATAGTGAACACACCCCATAAAATAGTAAACTTGTCAAAATTGACACATGTTACTGTCATCACTGTCAATTGATTGACAGTAATGACTGTACCATGTGTCAATTTGTATCATATTTGTCATAGTTGCCATGTATTGTATAACCTCATTGGTTGCCATCAACAAATAAAATGTTTGTACTTTAAATAGTTTATAATTTTTCTATTAAATGGAAGGGTCTAAAAATATTATTTCAGTGGTTCCTAGTTCCATATTTTGTCGTTTTTATTTAGATGTAGTTTGATGCTGGTTAGATTTTTCTCGGAATAAAAAACCAACATCCCTAATAAAGCGGACATCTCCTTTCATCCGAATCCGTTCAGCCGTTTTAACGTGGAAGCGTCATTTGATTCAGGCCTGTCCTTGCGGAAATCCATTAAGAAAAACAATAGACGTGGATATATTTAGTAACCTGTTCCGCTTAGCTATTTCTAAAGAGGCATAAAAAACCTTGAAAGAATTCGACACGTGTTTCACCTCTCAACGAGGCATCCTCAAGATGACGATTGACTTGTCGCGAACCCGAACACGGCGTGTTGCCACACCGAGCGCTGAACAAATAAAAAAAACAATCTCACTTTTGCATTTATAATATTAGTAAGGTGTACACTGTACATAATAAAGAATATTCAATTCTATTCTTGCCTCTAATAAAATATGTTTTTTGCTTTCCAGGTGAAGAAGGGCGGCGGTCTCTCTTTCAACTCGACGTGTCAGCTCACCAAGGTTGACGAGAAATTGGTGCAAATGATTCTGCATGAATACAAGATATTTAATGCTGAGGTAAGAAACATTAAATTCTGTTATAGTTATTGCGGAATAGAAAAACCGTTTGCAGTTCAGATCACATTATAATTTACTATCAAATTAATCACACTAGCAATACACACACTGTAGGTATACGACACAACTGTACTGAACGCGCGACAGTTTCTAAACGTGTTCACTGCTTGACCGCCACCGATGAACTCTGCTCAGCTCCGGCCGGTCCGAGCGTTATATTGTAGACTCTTTCAAGCGCCGCTAGGCGGCGCTGGCGTCCCGATTAGTCAACTCAGTAACGTATTTCCGACACATATTTAGCATCAACTCGAAAAGTAATAATTATGTTCGGTGAGTATAAGAACTCATCTAATTTTAAGTAGGCACTCAACATCAAATAAATAATGCATGATGTGCTTACCTGTAAAAAACTGGTAGTCTATAACAAAATTCAAAAATCATTTATTAAAAACTAGGCTGAGAATCAGCACTTTTCGAACGTCAAAATTACATAAGACAATCCGCCAAAAACGCCCACCACTCATACAATATTGCATGTATCTCATATCTTTGTATCGGGTGTATTCAATTGTTGGTGAGCCAAATAAATAAAATAAAAAGAATCCCCTTTCTAGCCATATCATCTTCCACACAATCCACCTTTGGGGTTTACCTACTCATAAACCAATCCACTTTTAAGTTCTTCATTATTTTGAAATTACAAGAAAACCAATTTTTCTCGCATCAGGTGCTGTTCCGCGAAGACGCGACCGCGGACGATCTGATCGACGTGATCCTCGCGAACCGTGTGTACCTGCCGTGCCTGTATGTGTACAACAAGATCGATCAGATCTCCATCCAGGAGGTCGACAGGATAGCTAGGCAGCCGCACTCTGTCGTTGTTAGGTGAGTTTTGATTAAATTGTGCAACTGGAATGAATTTTAGTAAGAATATCCTAAGTGATAGGAAACTAGTCATTTGCGCAATTATCATTACATGAATGTATGAAGTTCACTACTATAAAACGCGGCGGTAAAAAACATAGAAGCTGTGGCGGCATGTACCATCGAAGAAACGCATACCTAAAGCCCGCTCTACACTCGCGCCGCTAATGGCCGCGAAAGCCATGAAACCCGAGTGTAGATGGTTTCGTGTATCTTCGCGCCTTCGCGTTCGCGCTTCGCGCCGTTCCCCGATCGGTGTGGGTTTTTGTCCCGCGTCAAAGGGATCGCGCTTGGTTCGCGGCGCGCGAACGCGATTACATCTACACTCGCAGCTCTTTCCCCAGTAGCGCTCAAAACGCGGTCGGGAGTGGTCGTGCGTATAGTTTAAAAAAAAATGGGTGCTATTATTAATTTACCTGGTTCTACTGCGATGGATTTTTGTCATCCACCATCTTCTTTTTCTCCATCTCATTTTTGTTTGTTTTTATTTTTTTATATAAAGATAATTATTATCTTTATATAAAAAAATATTGTAGTACGCTACAGCACAGCGTCACAGCAGCAGCAACAGACACATCGGCGTCCATTTTCTATGAGATCGCGAACGACGCTGCGAAACTTTGCGAGTGTGGAGGGACACGTTTTCACGTGGAGTTCACGCCGCGGTTCGCGCCGTGAATTCGCAGCAAGATTCGCGCGCGAGTGTAGAACTGGTTTAAGCTGTTAGAAAACAAAATCCGGTGCTACGACCCTTTTTTTTCGTAGGTAAACGTTACTATATCGGCCGAGCGCTGCGAGCAGAAATAGTCCTTACGGTGTATAGTTATGCGTTTCTTCGATGGTACATTGCCACATGCGAACTACAGATTACACTGACGTCACGCAAAATCCTGCATCGCGCAAGCAGTGTTTAGATAGATAGATAGATAGAATATTCTTTATTATGTACACCATAAAAATTACCGCGCGACTAGCATCTAAACAACGTCCCGATATCAATCGTCCGGCAGTAGTCCACCAGACACAACACCAGACTAGTCGGAGGCTCCTCCCTATGGTAGATGAGTGAACTTAACACCCTGTTCCATTAGGAACTGTTCCTGGAACATTAGCAAAGCACATATTTTTCTTGGGATATCCATTTCTGTAGTGACACATAACGCTCAACAAAGCCGAACTTTTTCTAAAACTCATGTGCCATATTTTATGACAATATTGTATATATTAACCGCCGCGCATTGTACTATGTTTCAAACTAGCTATCCTGTAGTGGTCTGCTAATATACACTAAAACCGGCCAAGTGCACACGAGGTTCTGGCGGGGTTCGGGTTTAGTACCGTAATAAGATCGCCGAAAAAAACACGTTTCTTGCTTTAATTATTAACTTTATTTAATTTCAGCATGAAGTGATAGTTAAAATAATATTTATAGTAAATTCTACCTTTAATAAATTCAAGTGTCTGTATTTTTTAATTTAAAGACACTTCAATTTTTTTTAGGGTTCCGTACCCAAAGGGTAAAACGGGACCCTATTATTAAGATTCCGCTGTCCGTCCATCTGTCTGTCACCAGGCTGTATATCATGAACCGTGTTAGTTAGACAGTTGAAATTTTCACTGATGATGTATTTCGTGCGCGAGTCCGACTCACACTTGGCCGGTTTTTTTTAAATTCAGACTTGTTTATTTGAATCAAAATTATACCCAATACCTGTCTAGCCTTTCCCCAAATATTGGTTGGCTTCCATTCCAACCAGATGCAGCTGAATACAAAATTATACCTATGATGATAAAACTTTTCTATAATGAAGAATGTTTTGTGTTTCAGTTGTAACATGAAGCTGAATTTAGACTTTCTATTGGAAACGCTTTGGGAGTACCTGTCGCTAATCCGAGTTTACACCAAGAAGCCTGGTCAGCCCCCAGATTTCGATGATGGTCTTATTTTGAGAAAGGTATGTATATTTTATTTTATTCTATTTGGGGAAACTTACAGCTAACCTATACAGTGTTCTCAAACAGTATGAAATTGAAGTCCATTTACATGTTTCCACTGATAAACACTAAAATAAAAAAAACAGTAAGCACTCCGGTAGTGCCGACAGAAGTGAAAACTTGAACAAGATCGCCTTGGTGGAAGAAAAATACTTTTATAGAACATTGGTCCGTAACCTTATCTAAATAAAAAACAAAATCGCGATTACAAAAAAAAAAACTTCCAAAACCTTCAAAGTAAAAATACTTGCATAGAACATTGATCCGTAACTCTATATAAATAAAGAGCACAATCGCGTTTATAAAAATGAGGTGTCGGTAACGTGTCGCGAGTTCAATTGTTTAATCCTACCTCAAAAATGCCCAACGCGCCTAAAGAAGTTTTAACTTCAAAAACAAAAAAAAGGTCAGTACAACAAAAGATGGTCTATTATATAAATCTATTGATTTTCTATTATATGTCCGCGTTCAAGAATAATTATAATAATTATCAATGCAAATGTAAAAAATGGTAGTTCGTAGATAATGTTTTAAAAAAAAACATCTAATGCAAGCTTGGCAACTTTTTTCTACATATTTCAAATGGTATCAATACCTTAGGGTATTACACAATTAGTTGCGTAATACATGATCAATCACAAATTGTTTCGATTTGAAACAGATTTCTAATCCACTGCTTCATAAATTAGAAAAAAAATCTGCTCAACAACGTAAATAACGCAATGAATGTTGTTGAACTGTCAAAATGAAACAAATTAGTCATAATCGTTTACGAAAATAAGTTGCGCAATTAGGGTACTGGCTCTGTACCGTACCCAGTCAAAACTCCAGTCTTGGATCACACAAACTTCTATTTGTTACCAATACACCTCACCCTCGCCCTTTATCTCAAGAATACAGGCGTGATCTTGATTCAAATTATTTTATTTCACATAAAACCTACATGGACACTTATGAAACATCAGAAGCTAGGTGCACAGTTACACTGTTGTCAAATTACAGGGGTAAAAGCTTGTCCACTCTGAAATGACGCGCCCCACTACCGGTATTTATGCACACGGTAATGCGGTAGTGGGGCGCGTCATTTTAGAGTGGACAAGCTATAATAAGTATGGGAGGAGTATTACAAGTACCAGGTACTTATCCTTATCACATATTAAACAAAGTCCTCCGCCGCGTCTGTCTGTCTGAACGCGATAAACTCAACTACCGAACGGATTTTCAAACGGTTTTCACCCATAGACGGAGTGATTCATGAGGAAGGTTTTGGTGTATAATTCCTATTTTTTTATTGATTTTGAGTAAATTGGCTTAAATATGACGATTATTGTTGAAGAAGTCGGAAAAAATCATGCCGACTGGGAGCTTTACTGGCGTGCGCCGCGTAAACCGCAAAATATACATAAAATTTATGTTTGTTGTAATCTGTGGTAAATTTCATTATCTTGATTCATAATGTGGTAACATTGCACCCTCTATTTCCTGCCTTTTTCTAATGCCGGTCATGGCGTCGCTTGCTTTTATTCTCCATAACAAGAAAAACCATGTTAAAGACATTTGTAAGTAATAAATATACTTATTATGACTACTGGTCTGATTTTATTAGTGTCCACCACTCCAACAATGTTCTACAGTATTGTTCATCTTAAGTGTTCATCTTAAAAATTTCAGCAAAAAGGCACGCGATGACAAATGTCTATCTTGTAGGGATGACCCACAGTAACCATTATTATCTTACAAAATTTGAAAAAAATAAAAGAAATCCGAAGCTAGTTTGACCAGTATTATATTCATATCCAATAAAATATGTCGTCTAAATTGGGCATTTAAATTAGATTTTAATATGCCTAGACATCATATCATTTAAATGAATAGTTTGAAAGATATCACAGATTCAAAATTACGCTATTTACGGATATTTTCCGACATCCACGCAGGCGAAGCCGCGGGCAAAAGCTAGTACTTAACAAAAAAGAAAATAGTGGAGTGATGGTGTTATTAAATATACGTCTATTTGCTTCTTTCAGGGTGTCACAATAGAGCACGTCTGCCACTCCATTCACCGCACTCTCGCCGCTGCGCTGAAATACGCCCTCGTGTGGGGTACCAGCACAAAGTACTCGCCCCAAAGGGTCGGGATTGGCCACACGGTGCAAGACGAAGACGTCGTGCAACTCATCAAGAAGTAGCAGCTGCCTGTTAGCTATGATTACGAGTCGATGATCTTTTACTTAGACGTCGATTGCTTGAAGTTTGGACTGTACTAAGTGGTGCGTGTTGGTGAGGTTGACACAGTATATCCAGTACTTACAGTGGTTCAACGTCTATACTTTGGAAATGAGAAATGTCAAATGTATGATGTAAACTCCGCCCCTTTCCCCTCCCGCACGATTGCTCTGCCAAAACGCTCGCGTTGACCGACTGTAAGGATATAATATTGGTACACTGTGTTTATACTGTATTTTTATGTGAAGCGGATATGCGTTTGCAAAATTACAAAAAGTTTGTTGAGAAAAGCTGGCGTTTGAATTTGACTTCCATATCTTAATTAAAACGTAGTGATTTTAATCGTTTTACACTAACACGCAGCGCTTAGTCTCGTTTAAACTATTTGAAGACTATCTAATTCAATATTATGGACGTAAATAGCTAGATTTTCAGTTATGTTTAATAATTCTACTGAATGAAAACTGTTTTTTATCGATAGGTATTTTATTACGCCAGTGCATGACTGAAAATTTACACGAAAATACTGCTTATACAAATTCAATCAATCTACCTAGCCTTTGCCTACTATGTTGGGGTCGACTTCCAATCAAACCGAATGCAGCTGAATACCAGTATTTTACATGGAGCGACTGCCTATCTAACCTCCACAATCCAGTAACTGAGTAATACGATACTCCTTGGTAAGATTAGTTGTCAGACTTTCGGGCTTTTGATGACCTGTACGGACTGTCAAAAATTCACGAATGACAGCCGGGACCAACGGCTTAACACGCTTTCCGAGGCACGGAGGAGTCTCGATAAGTAAAGATGTCACCCATCCACGGACCAACCCCGGTAAGCGTAGCTTAACCTGATGATTGATCCGTGCGGCTGTTATTACTTAACCACAACTTCCTCTGCTGCTTATACAAATTGATCCTACAATAATAGTCGAGTTTACATTTTCAATCATCAATAACATGTTAATTTTACATTTTATATCTGTGACGATTTACGCAAATGTCCGTACACACAAAAAAAAAACAAATTTAAGAGAAATAATGAAGAATGGCAGTTCAAGAACAATGGCGTTGTATTGTGATATGCTGGTTAGTTTTTTCTTTTCATGTGATTTTTTATTGTGTTATGATTTTCTTACCGATTCCCATTTGAGAACTTGACGTGAGATTATGAATATACAGTAAATACCATACAAGATATTTGATATCTTAAGCAAAGTAAAATAATAATGTTACAGTACAGTATACAGTATATAGTCATCAAAAATTAAATATTGGTGCCGATTCTCTTGTGCACAAACTAAACTAAATTTAAGTTCAGTGCATCTTTTTCTTTCTATTTCATTAAGAAAAGGACAGAAGATACATTTTAGTTTAGTCCTGTCAAATTAATCAGCGCTTGACGTAATTTTAGTCGGCAAGTTTTTAATCACGTCTAAACTTGTATGGAGAGTGACAGGCGCTGATTAATTTGACAGGACTAAGCTAAAATTTATCTTCTGTCCTTTTCTTAATGAAATAGAAATGCACTGAACTTAAATTTAGTTTAGTTTGTGAACAAGGGAATCGGCACCATTGACTCTATATTTTCCTAAGTACTGTTATAGTGCCTGAATTAATCAAAGCCAGCGACAGCAAACAAAGCAATAAGAATTTCGTTGTTATTTAATGTGTTTGTATGTGTTTTTAATGTGTTTTTATTAGTTTTTGAAAATTGGATACGAGGCTTTTTGCTATTGGTGAATGTGTATTTTATGTTATATTTTTTTGTGTAATGTGCGTTTATTTTGTGCAGAATAAACAATTTTTCTTTCTTTTCTTTCTTTCTATAGGGAAAGGTCATATTGTATATACTCATTATACTTTTGCATTGAAATAAATAACTTTTTTAAATGCAATTAGTTTTTTTATTTCATTGACTAAGTGAAAATTGCAATAAACGCCCTTTCGACAGAAATTCATAAGTATTGATGCAGGTGTAACTCTGTCGAACCCCTTAGGGGCCGCCTCCACGAGCGAGAGAATCCCGACGGATCCGCGCTTCTACGTCGGGTATAGATTGTGCAATCCACGAAGACGCGCCACACTCCGCGATTACTGTACTGTAAGCTTTACTTTAGTACGGAGTGGGGCGCGTCTTCGTGGATTGCACTAGCTATAATCTCCACGAACGAGCGATTATTCCGCCAGCGTATCGTCGCGATTCGTAATGGAATCGCCGCATGTCCGCGACGACTCGTAACGGAATCGCCGCGTTTCCATGACAAGGCGTTGTGCAATAGTTTTGGGACGCCTGCGTTAAAACAGCGTGCTCGCTGCGAGAGCGCCACGTTCCGCGGGCACGCCGCCAGTAATGACCATGCTCTGTGGACGAGCGCGCGGCGATACGATGACGTTTCGCTCGCACTCAGCCATTCGTCGCATCGCCGCGATTCTCTCGCTCGTGGAGACGGCCCCAGTGCGACGTGATTTATCTCTGTGATACAATCATTTTAGCTATATTTGGCTAGTACTGCAGGGTTGGTATAAAGTGCGCGCAAGATAGTGTGCGCGCGACTGGTGGCGCTGGCGTGCTTAATTCTGTACTGTACATAATAATTAAAATATTAAATCTATGGATATTAATCATTTAAACTTTTTTGAAGTGAAAACTTATTTAGGCGCGTTGGGAATTTTTGAGATGGGAAAAACAATTGAACTCGCGACACCGTTATATCGACACCTTATTTTTGTAAACGATATTGTGCTCTTTATTTATACTGCGTTACGGATCAATGTTCTATGCAAGAATTTTTCTTTAAATGTTTTTGGAAGTATTTTTTTTTGTAAACGCGATAGTGCTCTTTATTTAGATAAGGTTACGGACCAATGTTCTATACAAGTATTTTTCTTCCACCAAGGCGATCTTGTTCAAGTTTTCACTTCTGTCGGCACTCCCTCAGCTTTTACGCATAGCGTACATCAGTCCCATCGTACTTTCACAAGACGTGGGCCATGAATTTTAACAAACCCCAAAGATTTGTATTTTTGTATGTAACGAATAAACTTAAAAACTGCTGGACCGATTTGAAAAATTCTTGCAGCAATGGATAGCTACATTATCAGCGAGTAACATAGGCTATATTTTATCCCCGTACGCCCACGGGAACGGGAACTACGCGGGTAAAACCGCGTGACGTCCGCTAGTTAGATATTCGGTAGGTCTGAGAATCGGTCGCAATCTATTTTTCATACCCACTGGTCCACCCCAAACATTTATATGGCAAAACAACGTTTGTCGGGTCACCTAGTATTAAATAATAATTCTATACTTAATTTGACCTTACATAACAACGAGACGGCGGCATTCGATTAGTTTCCTTTCAACCGCGCGCACTCTAGGGTGAATGCAACGAAACTAAATAAAACTAAACCTTAATGGTCAATAAATAGAGACGGTAGTTATTTATTTCCATAAACACCACATTTGCACTAACACCTTATCTTATAGATTATAAATTATTCTAGATACATTATGATAATAACATAAGTTTATGCTAGTATTCAAGATTGATGTTCCTCTAAAATATTGAGGACATCTGATTCGGCGTTCGCGACCGCCCATCGGTGCTCTGTGATCTCTAGGGCTTCCCACTCAGCCTTGAACGCGGCTTTTGGGTCTTGAGGCATCGCCATAGCGGCACCAGACATTTGTTCCTGCATTATCTTTGACTGATCAGCAGCTGAGGACAGAATAATATTTATTTACCATCAAACAATGTTTAGGTTGAGCAGTATCCAAATTCAAATTATACTTTCTATAAATGTAGAAGTTGAAACTCTACATTTAAACCTGACAACCGAAAGCTTCCTGTCGCACAAATATGCGATTACGCGATCGTTTACGTAAATAATGACTTACATACGCGAGTTTATTGATCGAGCGACTATGTCATAAAAAGTTCGCGACGGTCGTTTTTGGTTAGGATGCGGCCTGGGGCTTTTGCTTTAGTATAGCTAGTGAAATATCGTTACCATTATTTTCTCCCAAGACTAAAGCATAGATGGTGCGCAGGCCGAACACGTTGAGGAAGTACCACGAAGCGGAGGATACCCACGACGCGTCCAGGTAGGCGAGCTCCACGCCACGCTGCAACATCGGCTTGAAGCGGAGCGTCAGCGGGAACGGCACCTTGGCTATAGGGAGAAAACGAACATGGTTGACAACTTGGTAAAAACTGAATATTTGTAACTTGAATGAATACCAACAGTGTGAAAGTTGAATGTGTAGGAATAGAAAATGTATGAAACAATTTTGACCACAATTTATGGAGACAGCTGGCCACTTAATTAGCTTTTATTTCTGTAACTCAACTACAACAATACAATGTTAGCAATAATTTTACAAAGCTCTGCCCAAACCTTGAGCCTGATAATCTACCCTTATACCAATTGCTTTGTCATCTAACCTTCAAGCTTTTTGAATATGATTGCTATCATGTTAACAAAGTAAGAAACCATCCACAGTTTTGCAAGAAAGACCATGAAATCAGACATCATTTGCAGTTCTCTCCACAAAATCACAAAAAGAATGATTTCAAGGTATCATTAATCAAATATATTTTTAACCTACATATTTCAAAAAATCATTTACAAAAAAAAAAAAACAACTGACTTCCAAAAAACACTACAAAGTGAAAAACAGGAAGTTGGAAGTCAGTTGTTTTTGTTTTTTGTAAAAAGTTTTTATTTTTCACTTTTTAGTTATGGTACCTACCCCACACAAATTCAAAAACCACTGCCTGCTATGTAAATAAGAGTGACAGGAACTTATCATATCATTCACATACTAAGTGGGAAAAAGTATGTATTATTGAAGCTAACTCAAAAACTATTGAAGCAAAGTTAATACAATTTATATGGGACCACCTCGAGAGCATACCCTTTCAAACAAAAAAAGAATTTTCAAAATCTGTCCACAATTGACGGAGAAATCGGTGAACATAAAAAAAAACATATGTGACAAACATCGGTTCAAAAGAGACAAGTCGGTTAAAAAGGAAGTTTTAACGCATTTGGTGTGTCTTTTTATTTTTCTTGTGTGAACACTGCTTTCTCCATGACTACTGGGCCGATTTATGTGATTCTTTTTTAATTTAGTAGAAGATGCCTCATATAATTTTTGAATTAGAGGTTTTTTTTTTTACGTATTAATAAAAATTCACTTACTGGTAAGGAAACCACTGAACATCCAGTTGATCCAGCCTCCAATGACAATCATGGGCAACACATTGGTCACATTCCCCTTCAGCATGTCAGTCATCATACCGGGGTCGGTCATGGGGTTCTGAAATATTTGTGAATCTTTGTTATTTTTGTAATGTAGATTAGTTACTAGTTGTTTTAAATGAGTTTATTACAGATTGTATATTTATTGAGAACATAATTTTCCTTAACCTTTCAACTATCATTAACGAGACACAATAGAATTTTAATTGTTATCCACCTCAATGAGGCGTTTTAACAGATGATGAGTTAATCTGTATGAATGCATTTTCTATAAGTCTCTTTAGTATAGAGTATGTTTAAATTCAGTATCATTTCACTTGCTTCAAAAACAGTGAAGCAAAAATCGTGAGGGAACGGCATGCCTGAGAGATATTTCTCGACTGCATGTGAAGCCAAGTCAGAGGCCCATAGGCAGCTTTAAAACTCTGAAACCAGGTTTGTCAATAACCACACGAGAAGAAGACGTATCATTTACAACAATATTTATAGTAATTTTTATGATGATTTGCTGAATTCATACTCATTATATTTACTTGCATTCCCTTATGTCATGGGGTCTCGGTCTCAACTCGAACAAATTATAATTAGTTTAGATAAAAAAATCATAGATGGCAGCATAGGTAACAATGACGAAATTAACAATCACTAAAAAGCGATAAACGGCAGATTTTGGCATAAGTAAGATTAGTAAAAATCAAAACTTCCTTGTTTAATGCTGATGTATATAATTAAACTCATAAATCATGTATTTTCAACAAAAAAGGCAAATTAAACCCTTTACTTCAAATCGAACTCATAGAATGATAAAGTTAGTCATTTTGTTCAGAGCTCTTTGCAATAGATGGCGTTTTACTCAATTTGTCATCACATGATCTGTTATTATTATACATTTAGTAGGAAAATTAAAATCAAACAATTTTTGAAGTGAAAACTTTAGGCGCGTTGGGCATATTTGAGATGGGAAAAGCAATTGAACTCGCGACACTGTTACCGACATCTCATTTTTGTAAACGCGATTCTGCTCTTTATTTATATAACATTACGGATCAAAGTTCAATAAAAGTATTTTTACTTTAAAGGTTTTGGTTTTTTTTTTTTAAACGCGAATTTGATCTTTATTTAGATAAAATTATGTTCTATACAAGTATTTTTATTCCACCAAGATCTTTTTTAAGTTTTCACTTCTGTCGGCACTCCCGGAGTGCCATTGTTTTTTTTTATAATATATTACCTACCTACTTTACATAGAAATATAATAACTCAAAGAAATCTATTAACATGTTTTTGGCAAGTACCTACCTATTTAATTATAATTTTTTTATTTTACTGATACCTACCTTTCTAAAACTTTCTATAAAAACCGGCTAAATGCGAGTCGGACTCGCGCACGAAGGGTTCCGTACCAATATTTATAAAAACGGCAAAAAATTACGTTTGTTGTATAGCCCCCTTAAATTTT
Source organism: Agrochola lychnidis (assembly GCA_963680765.1). NCBI lineage: Eukaryota > Metazoa > Arthropoda > Insecta > Lepidoptera > Noctuidae > Agrochola > Agrochola lychnidis. The sequence continues at coordinate 22,436,348 of OY796853.1, forward strand.
ATTTTATTCTGTTTTTGGAACGAAGTTCCTTACTTTAGGAACTTCGTTGCTAGACGGAAAAAATTAAGACCAAAAGTTGGAACGACACTTTTTTTCTTTTTGAAGTGAAAACTTCTTTAGCATCGTTGTTTGTGATTTGAAACTCGATGAAACGAAAAAGCGACAGTAAAAGAGACACACATAAATTCATAAGATTTAACGTGGGAGAAAATGAGATAGGAAGCATTATAGTGTGTGGGGGGGGGTGTCTGAGGGTGTGTGGGGTTGTGTCTGAGGGTGTGTGGGGTTGTGTCTGAGGGTGTGTGTGGGGTTGTGTCTGAGGTTGTGTGTGGGGGTGTGTCTGGGGCTGTGTGTGGGGGTGTGTCTGGGGTTGTGTGGGGGTGTGTCTGAGGGTGTGTGTGGGTTGTCTGAGTGTGTGTGTGGGGGTTTGTCTGAAGGTGTGGTTGGGGATGTGTCTGAGGGTGTGTGTGGGGATGTGTCTGAGGGTGTGTGTGGGGGTGTGTGTGGGGATGTGTCTGAGGGTGTGTGAAAAAAAAAACTTGAGAGGTGTCAAGGGAAACCCGGATAGAACGAAGTTCCTTTCGATTAATTAGTGAAGGAATTGTAATAAAATGAGTAGGTAAGTGAGTGCATACGCCACTCACAGCGTACACCGCAGCTCCACACAATACCAAAATAGGGAATAATGCGGCGTTTTCCCGTAATTTTAATGGAGCCAAAAGAGAGGTCTTTTTCTCCTGATTTCGAGGACCCCAAACTTGATAGGTCTACGACCTCTGGCTCCAAAGTTAAGACCCGGGGGGGTGAGGTAACCCTGAAGGTGCACGGAGGAGGGGGGAGAAGAGGAGAGAAGGGGGAGGTGTGCAGGGGGTATATCGGGATCAGGGGTTCGCGGGAGTATATCGAGGGGGGGTTCAGGGGGAGGTTATATATATAAGAGAGTTGTAAGATATAGTTAATTACAGATATTGGGGGTCAAAAGAAAAGGGTGTCAAAAATGTGGTCAAAAGTGGGGTCGAAGGGGTCTTACTGAATGTAGGTTCTAGCTGAGAGGGGTGATACTAGGGGGGGGGAAATTTTATCAAAACTTTGATATTCCCAGCCGTTTCCGAAATATTTAAAATTTAAAAGGGGGGCGGTGTGCAGGGGGTGTATTGGGATCAGGGGGTCGCGGGAGGATATCGAGGGGGGTTCGGGGGGAGGTTATATATATAAGAAAGTTGTAAGAAATACTTAATTACAGATATTGGGGGTCAAAAGAAAAGGAGGTCAAAAATGGGGTCTAACTGAATGTAGGTTCAAGCTGAGAGCGGGGTACTGGGGGGGGGGGGGAATTTTATCAAAACTTTGATATTCCCAGCCGTTTCCGAGATATTTAAAAAAACGTGTGCAATTCACACGTGGTAGAAGTGAAACCTTCAAAAATTAAAAAAAAAATGTTTTTGTACGCGCACGAACACGTATCAACACACGTACACACGGCTACACATCAAGCTATACATTTCCAGTATTAGCGGACCTCGCATTGAACGGAAATTCTATACAATGCGAGATCAGCATAAACTGGAAATGTATAGCTTGATATGTAGCCGTGTGTACAACGCTGAGGCCCAAGCAAACTCCCACTATGCCTTGGTATACACGAGTGGAGGGGGTACGAAGCAGAGCATAAAGAGAACCACGAACATAAGAACACACACAGACACACCCCCACACACACAGACACCCCCACAAACACACAGACACACCCCCACATACACACAAATACACCCACACACACACCCCCACACGCACCCTCAGACACACCTACACACACACCCTCAGACACACCCCACAAACACCCTCAGACACAACCCCGCACACACCCCAACACACACCCTCAGACACCCAACACACACCCTCAGACACACCCCCACACACACCCTCACACACAACCCCATACACACCCTCACACACACCCCCACACACACCCTCAGACACCCCCCCCCCCCACAAAATAAAAAAGTGTCGTTACAACTTTTGGTCTTAATTTTTTCCGTCTAGCCCCCTTTCACAAAAAAATTCAAAATTCATAATTCAAAAGTCATTTATTCAAATTAGGCTGAGAACCAGCACTTTTCGAACGTCAAAATCACATAAGACAGTCCCCCAACCCTTCACCACTTCCTAGTGCCTTTAGTTGGGAAGAAGAAGTGGCGCAACAAACTCCCCAGCAGCACAACGCGCGATAAGGAACTTCGTTCCAAAACTTCGTTCCAAAAATCCTAGCAGTAGTATTTATAACTAAATTAAAAGGAAAACTATCTATCACAGCTAAGTAGGCTCTAAAAATTAACGAGTAATTATTAACCAACTTTTTGCGGTTGCAAAAATATGTTCTCCCATACATTCCGTATGAGAGAACATGTTTTTCAACTACAAAGTTAAGTTTGTTCTTGGGGTAAATTCATCCCAACTACGGAACCCTTCATTGTGCGTGGTTCGACATGCACTTGGCCGGTTTTTATTTAATGTTTCTAAAAACATTTAGCCGACGTACACACGGACGTAATAAAATCGCGACGGGATTTTATTACGCACTGGATTTTCAACTCTTGGTGTTAAGTCGAGCGTTGAGAATCTAACGCGTTGAGACGCACTCCCGTCCCAGCGCGTTGAAAAAACACTCTGTTGGATTTTCAACTCTCGGTGCTAAGCATAGCGTTGAAATTCCAGTGTGCGATAAATGTCGCCGCTATTTTATTACGTCCGTGCGTACGTCGGCTTACTGTCAAAATGAGTTCGGACGAAGAAGGCGTGATTTCAGTTTTAGCAATAGTAGATTTGGTAACGAGGAGAAGAAAATCTAGATTTAAGAAAGCATTGAAATGCTAAAAACACTTAAAGAGACATTCGCTGCAGCGTGAAAATTGCTAGTTCACTCACACAAATGAAACTATTCCGCTAACACGAGATTTTTTTTTGTTGTTGTATTGTTATTTCACTTGTCCTTGAACGCACTGTGCGATGTGCGATGTAGATAATCTTAAGTATCTAAGTCGACTCCTAGATGGCATTCTAAAAGTCGCTTATGCTGCCATCTGTTAATAAAATGGAGGAAAAAAAACAGCCAGTTCAATAGCCAGACTTAGGGAGGTTCATTTCTTTGTATGGGATTCGGTATCTGTACGTAGTATTATATTATCTGTGCTTATGTTAAACAAGTTGAATAATTCAATGAGGCTCTCTATGTTAATAATAGACCTATTGAATTAACCATTTCCTGAGAAGTGCCGTACGCAAAATACGCGCTTTGACGTCGAATTTCCCCAGATCTTATTACCCACGTAACCTACCTGAGAAGTGGCAGCCCTCTTCTGAATCTTGAAGTATCCAGTTTCTTCATTGTTGAACCAATGACGGCGCATCGCGAACGACTGCCGCGGTAGGTATTTGCCGTTCTCTCGTAGTAAACGAGCGCGGATCATTACTTGACTGAAATTCAATTCAACACAAAGTTAAAGTTACTTAATTTTATATCATTTATAAGAATATTGCTCAATATGAGGGTTCTGAATAAAATATTTTATCAAAATACAACGATCCTTGAATGAAGTCTTATGATTGTAAATGGAAATGAAGAACTTTGTTAAAAATTGAGAGGTTATATTCTCGTAAAATGTATATAAATATTAATTGGCACATTGTTATAGTATCAACATAAAGACAAACATAGTTATTTACCTGTCTTGAACCTGGAGAAGCTCAATCTTCTTCTGGGAGGACAAAATAAGTGATACATAGTGCCGTACTATACCGACCAAGAAGGTAATGATTACGATAGGAAGAAATACCCATAACCGTATTTTTGGATCTAAGAGTAGTTCAGCCATTGTGATAAAATTTAAAATAAACTAACACTTATTTAATAATTTGATAAAATTGATTAATAAAAACTAAGGAAACATTCAACAACTAATGACAATTCAATTACAAGTGACATGACCACAGAACTAGGCATGGGCAAAAAATATCGAAATATATCGATATTTTTCCTTACAATAATCGATATATAGTCGATATTTTTAATCGCGTTATAACAATATTCGATATTTATTTAAGAGTATCGTCATCATCATCATCATTTCAGCCGAAAGACGTCCACTGCTGGACATAGGCCTCCCTCCTCCTGAGAGTATCGAATTCGTATCAATTTCGATTTAATTTGACGTAACTTTGGTTTCATGTTTAACCTCTTTGACAGGCGAGCACATCAAACAGAGGGTGCTCCTAATTTCCATATCTGATGACTACTGGTTTGATTAAATTGTGTATAACTGTTAAGGCTCGATCATTAATAAAAAATACTATTTTCTTCTATTTTCGTCTATTCTTTTTTACAAAGTTTGAAACTTCGTGAAAAAGAATAATGCTTTGAGAATTTATGTATCTATATGTATACATGCAAATTTCTGTATATGTATATTATGTATGTATATATCATGCAAAAACTGACGATATTTCGATATTTTTCACTCGATAATTATCGATACTGTTTAAAAATCGATACGATAAATATCGATATATTTTTTTCACTTGCCCATCCCTACACAGAACATACTAACCATAGACATCTGGACATGACACTTGAGCAGTATGACCATCTCAAAATAACCTTGCCAAAGACTAGTAAAAGAATGTTTTTTTTTTTAAACAACTGACTTCCCAACTACACAGTGAAAAATAACTTCAATTTTGGAAGTCGCTGTCTTTGGATCAGTATTTAAGTTTTTTGCCAACGACTTCCGAAATTAAAGTTATTTTTTACTGTGTGGTGGTAGTTACGATTGAGATCACGCTAAAATGTATATTTTTAAGACCTTATGTTCACAAATAAAGTTTGATTTGTTTGAAGTCGGTTGTATTTTTTGTAAAAAGGTTTTTTTTCCACTTTTTAGATATGGACTCCTCAACTAAACAAGATAGCCCTATTGTGTTTGCGGTCGTTGGTTATTTCGTCTTGCCAAGTACTGTAGCCCAAGGTGTAGTCAAGGGCCTTATGATGGATCTAGAAGAACACTATAGAAACTCCTTAACTAGACAAGATAGCCCCGTTGTTTAGGTCATTTCGATGTTTTGACAAGTAGGTAAGTTAGCCCAAGGTGTAGTCTAAGGTCTGATGATAGTGCCGAAATGTGGCCACAGGAACACCTCAACTTTACACGGTAGCCTTATTTGTGTTGGACTCGTTGGATTTGTCTTGACAAGTAGGAACCTTACAAGTGAAGGTGATAGAACAGATATCAAATTCTAAGACTAGAATCAATTCTATTTTTTGTTTTTGACGTTCAAAAGTGCCTTTTTGTGCCTAATTGAAATAAATTATTTGACTTTGACTTTGAATGCTAGAATGAAATGTAAAATACTTTTTTAAAGAAGCAATGAACTAAAAAGTACTAAATAAAACTTACGTAAACATAGACCTTAATGTTTTCTTAAAAGTTTGAGGCGTGTACGTCGTTCTTTCACTTATAGATAAGCCTCAACCTTTAAAGAAAATATTAAAGTTCTATGTTTACGTAAGTTTTATTGTGGTACAAAAAAAAAGTCTCGTAAGATCCATATTTTAGCCAATATTATACTTACGCGGCTATTATTTATTATTTTATATATATATATATTTTTTTTTAATATTGTTTTCTAGAAGCCTTATATTTTTGATAAGTTAAGATAATTTACTTAAAGTTCCTTTATAAATAAATATTTGCTCTTATTTTATGTTTCTTGCTCTGGGGATCCGCACGCGACTAACAGTGTGATTATTTTGGCGCGACTAGCTAAAGGTTAATCGTTGCAAAAAAGTTTGTGCTCGCGAGGTCTTCTGTTCGCAGAACTACTAGTTTATTTAAGTTACAATAGCTTGAATGTCAACTGCTCATAACCATTTACAAAATATTGCTTTTCGCGATGCAGGGACTTTAATTGTTGAGAAGTTCTCCAGGTACTTAACCATCAACTCCACTGCACCATACGAATTTTGACGAGCATTAATTGCTTACTAACCATATTAAAGTAATCGAATCGCAACCCGTGAAATTCATAACATTGTTCCGGTGGCCATCTGTGTCCTTCATCATCAGTTCCACTTTACCAAATGGTGCTTTCCGAGAGCAAATGCAAGAGTTACTATAAAAATACCTAAATCGCTGTAGGTATGCTTATAATATTTGAAGAGTTCCCTCGATTTCTCCAAGATCACATCATCAGATCGCATCGCAGATCAGACCAAATGACAAATGAGACCAACTTAAAAGTATACCCTTTCAAACAATTTTTTTTTTTAAATTGGTTCTGCCGTCTTCTAGTAATCGGGGAACATACACAAAAATTAAAATATTCTGACGAACTGAGAACCTCCTCCTTTTTTTGAAGTCAGTTAAAAATGCCAAAATATTGTTTCTCTTTCTCTTTTTTTTTTTTTAAAAACGTTGCCCCACACTAGGAATTTCTCCTGTATTGTGGGTGCGTTTACAAACATTTAAACTCACATACACAAACAGCCAGACCCGGAACAACTACTTGTAGGTCACACAAATATTTGTTCCGTGCGAGAATCGAACCCGCGACACGCAAGCGCAGCAGTCAATCGCTTAACCACTGCGCCAACCGTGCAGTTGTTTATTGTTTAGCGTTGTCAACCTTATTTTACGTAGTAGTAGTAGAAAAATACACTTTTATTTTACAAAGTATGTTTTTATTTAAGTAAAATTTACGACGGACGGACGGACAGCGGAGGCTTAGTAATAGGGTCCCGTTGGCACCCTTTGAGTACAGAACCCTAAAACGTATAATAATACAGAAGGCCACGTCCGGATTAAGGCTAGGAAATCCACGACGAAATATCAACCATAAACTTACGTAAGTGAAGTAAAAGCTGTAAAAGTCTCTCGTCTCTCAGAATCTCTGACCAAACTAACTGCCAAACTGCGACTATTATTTTAAATATCTGTGCTGCCTATGGACTTATATACAAACGTCCATGGTGCTGCCAAACATGGCCAAGTCAAGTCTCTGTCAAGTGTCAAAACCTGGGAAAACATCAAAAACATTTTCAAAAAGTCAAAAATTGTGCACCAAGTATTTATTTCACGGGATTTCCGAAGATTTAAAAACTAATTTCTCTCTCTATAAATCGTCTTCAAAATCACTTCATTAGGTATAACTTCACATTTTCAAGCAAACTAAGATTTACCCATGGGATTTACCGATATTGGTGCCGATTCTCTTGTCACAAATGCCTTTAAACTAAACTAAAAATCACCAAAATTTAGTTTATTCCTGTCAAACGACGATTTCCCATTCTGAAATAGACTAAAGTGACACAACTTAACTATATTTTAGTTTGACAGCACTAAGATGGCACTGAGATATTAGTTTAGTGAAAATGGCAATTTTGCTATTCTGAATTTGACGTTTTTAACCTAAAATTTAGATTTTCTAACTAAATATGACTATTTTTAATCGCGACTAAAAACATGTGGAATAAAATTGGTTGTCATGAACTAAAATTCACACCAACACCTCGACTTCCTTCAGATGAAAAAACAGTACCTACTGAATAATTTTTTTTCTTTTGCTTATATCTCGAAAACGGTGTGTCCAATCGCAAAAATAATGAAAATTTAGACACCCTTTATAAAACTCATAAACCCCTAACACTCTACATGTAAGTAATATTTTTTCTTATGTTCCACACAAAAAGTGAAAAATCCATATAAAACACGTCGAGGCTGCCCCCCCTGCGCGCCTCCGGCTCTAAAAAGATTCACGTGGTTAGGTATCACGTGTGGAGTCGCGATTGTCAAATTCGATTTAGATGTGTCAAAATTAGTTTTAAATTTAGAGAATTTATTTTGCAGAATAGCTTTGAGATTCTCATAGTCAAAAGTAAGGAATTTTAGTGATAGTTTAGTTAGTTTAGTTCGGTGTACAAGAGAATCGGCACCATTTTCAAATTATTATTATCTTTTGTTCGTAAAATGCCGCGCGCGAAAGAAAAAGTCGGTGTTAGCAAGGGTTGCCAACATTTCTTCGGCGAAATATAGGCCGCATTCCGACTTACGTTAAAAGTGATAATATCGCGAATCCAACCAAAAATAGTCACAAAATATAAGGGTTATTGAGTAATAATTGTGACTTTGGACTTTGGTCGTATTCGCGATATAATCACTTTTGGCGTAACTCGGAATGCGGCCATAGTATTTTTCAAAATAAGCTATAAAAAAGTATAGTACAGACGCCAGCACATCAAGCTACCCGAAACTGACAAATTTTCCCAATCAACTTTGAACCTTAGGCATCAGCGATTTCCCAGGTAATGGCGGGAGGGGTTCACATCGGCGTCGAGTCGACGATGAAGTATCTGAGACTCGTCCTCGACAGCCGGTGGAACTTCGTGGAGCATTTCCGACGTTTGGCTCCCAGACTGGACCGGGCCGGGGCTGCCTTGAAGCGGCTCCTGCCCAATCTGGGAGGTCCAAACGCCTCCTGCCGGAGGCTCTACGCGGGGGTCGTGCGGTCCATGGCCCTTTACGGGGCGCCGGTGTGGGCGCCTTCATTGAGGCGGCAGCCAGCCCGCCGGCTTAACGCGTCCCAAAGGGTCATGGCCATCCGGCTGGCCCGAGGATACCGCACGATCTCCTGCGAGGCGGCGAGCCTCCTTGCCGGAGTACCGCCATGGGATCTGGAGGCAAAAGTCCTCGCGCACATTTGGGAGTGGCGCGAGGAGGCGAAACGCCGGGGCTTAACTCCGATGCCGCAAGAAGTCGCGGCACAGCGGACAGAGCTCCGGCGGGATCTCATGGCGGAATGGAGAGTGCGATTGTCGCAACCCAGCGCTGGGCACGCCACAATTGCGGCGATAAGACCCCTCTTTGAGGAGTGGCTAGAGAGGCGCCACGGCGTCCTCACCGTCTGCCTGACACAGGTGCTCACCGGACACGGCTGTTTCGGGAGGATAAAGCGGGAGGAAACGCCCGGGTGTCATCACTGTGTGGATCGCCCGGAGGACACGGTGGAGCATACGGTGGAGGTCTGCCCGGCTTGGGCAGGGCATCGCCATATACTCGTGGAAGGGATCGGCGGCGGTGATCTCTCGCGTCCGGCCCTGATTCGGGCCATGCTACGGAGCGAGGGGAAATGGGAGGCCGTCACCTTGTTCTGCGAAGCAGTAATGCCCGCGAAGGAGGAGACGGAGCGCGTGAGGGAGAGGCAAATTTCGCGCCCTCGCGCCCCTAACCGCTGCAGGAGGAGACGCCCTGGGCGTCGGGAATCACAGGAAGATTTCCGGCCACCGTAGGCGCGGGGTTGCGGACGGTGAGCAATGGGTAGCTTGCCGTCCGATAAGGACCAAGCCCGGGTCGACGGCGCGTTGTGTTCCACACGCGCCTCAAAGAGATGTCAGCAGAATTGACGGGGTCCGCTAGGGGTTTCGAAGAAAACCGATAGGGAAATCGTGGCCCCCTGGCAACACGGCAACTGTTGATGTGCTGGCGTCTGTACCTACACTTCAAAAAAATATAGTATTTTATAGAAAAAACCTAAAAATAAACAAAAATTTTTTAGTCATAATGCTTTAATAAGTATTATTTCATGTTTAAATTAATGTAAATCAAAAGCTCAGTTTTAGAGATACGCTTCTGTTTCTTTCTTCTCGCCATTTCGAATTAATAACCGAAAACATCCTTTCTGTGAGTGCCGAAGTGGCGGGATAAACATAATAACTTAGGTCGCATTCCGACTTAAGCCAAAAGTGATAAAATCGCGAATCCGACCAAAGTCCAAAGTCACAATTAAATACTCAATAACCCTTATATTTTGTGATTATTAAATTTGGTTGCATTCGCGATATTACCACTTTTAGCGTAACTCGGAATGCGGCCTTACTTTCAATATTTTTTCAAATATGCTGTCATTTCTGGTATGTAGTTTTGTCAGTAAATTCACTACATTCTTTTACTTTTGCAAAGATTTCTTTTAATATTGTTATTTCAGAGTAGTAGAGTAGCGATCACTTTTTAAAGCTACTGAAATCTAACAAACAAATTTTAAGGATTTCAGTGTTGAAAATATAGTATTTTTGCGTGCTATATGTTTCTTCAACAGTATATAGTACGCAGACTCGAAATATTGTACAATACTATATATTATAGTACGGTTGGCAACCCTAGTGTTAGCGCTGGTCTGTTTAGAAAAACAGGACGAAATACAAGTGAAAATATGGATGAGGTGCAGGAAACTGCAAACTCCGCGAGTATAGAATTCAAAATTGAACCGCCAGAATCGTCAGAAGATCAACCAAGTCCCAGTAAAATTGACTTGAGTCAGTTTAGATTTGAGAAGAAACCTCACGTTAAAATTGAATTTGAAAAAGATTCCCCGGAGAAAGAGGTAACTAAGCCCTTATTTCTAAGTACTTCATTTTCTTCTCCTAACTTGTTGTTTACTTTTAGAATACATCCAACGTTTATTTTAAAAAAAATTACAAAAAATACAACCGACTTCCAAACTACAAAATGAAAAATAAAGTAATTTTTCCGTAAAGTTATTTTTACCCGACTGCCCCAGAAGGAGGGTAATGTTTTTCGAGAGTATGTATATTTCATTTTGTAGTTTGGAAGTCGGTTGTATTTTTTGTGAAAAGTTTTTTTTTTCACTTTTTTGTGGGTTGGTTGGTTTGTAATTTATCTAAGTTAAAATAGCATTGCTTTTCCCGATGCAGGAACTTTAATTGTTGAGGAGCTCTCGATGTACTTCACCATCAGCTCTACTGCACCATATGAATTGTGACGAGCATCAATTGCTCACCAACCATAAGTAATCAAATCGCAACCCGTGAAATACATATTACTGAGTAGTTACGGTGGCCATCTGTGTCCTTTATCATCTACCAAATCGTGCTTTTTGAGAGCAAATGCACGAGTTACTATAAAACGTACCCAAATCGCTATAATATCGATACCGGAAATTTCAATTGTCGTAAAGGACATTGTATTCCCAGTCCTTTATGACATTTGAAATTTCCAGTGTCGATATTTGAAGAGTTCCCTCGATTTCTTCAAGAGCCCATCATCAGATCGTGATCAAATGACAATAGGACTAACTTCAAAGTATAGCCTTTCAAACAAAAAAAATATTTTTTCTGATCGGTCTAGCCGTCTTTGAATAATCGGGGAAAACACAAAAAAAAAACTGACGATCTGAGAACCTCTTCCTTTTTTTGAAGTCGGTTAATAATACAGTAGGTAACATAATAAACATCGCCTAAATTATATATTTTTCAGCAGGATACAAAAGGATTATGGGAGCCAGCGAATTGGAAAGACTTCCTGTTGAACTTGAGGAATATGAGATCTAATAATGATGCCCCAGTTGATACTATGGGTTGTCACATGAGCGGTGATGAGAAAGCTGCTCCAGAAGTAAGCTCCAATATAATTTTTACACATTTTATAAAATTCAGATCTACTTTTACACATTATTATTTTTTATTAGTCCATATTGTCCCAGTACTGGGAATAGGCATCTGTATAAGGAGTTATGCAGTGCCTTGCCATCCTAAATTTTTTTAAATCATCACCAACCACTATCTTCAATATCCCACTGCTGGTAAAGATACTTTGGTTATTTTTTTTTTTGCAAAAGCTCAAGCTCTATATTTGATCCAAAACTTTATCCAAGGATATGTTTTCAGGTGTACAGATATCATTGTCTGATATCACTAATGCTGTCTAGTCAGACAAAGGATCAAGTCACATTTGCAGCTATGGAACGCCTGCGGGCCCGAGGGCTGACAATAGACAGTGTATTAAATATGAGTGACGATGAACTGGGCAAGTTGATATACCCTGTCGGATTTTGGAAGGTAAAACTAAAAGTTATCTATGTATTTGACAACCAAATGATTAAAATAAAGCAAATTATTAAAAACAAAAATCCCAACTGCAAAAACCACAGACATAAAACAAAAAACTCATAACTGAAAAGAGAAAAACAAGCATTGAACTTTGTTGTAAGGTATTGCAGGCAGGGACAAACAAAAGTTACCCCTTATTTCAGGTTATTGGTTTGTCCCCTCTGTCTGAGGCAGTGGGGTAATAAACCTGCTGCTGCATACTTGTTTTGAAGAGTATATTCAACTTCATAATAGTTAAAGCAATGGCACGTAAAATTTTATCGGAGAGGCAACCAGATGGTGAGTGGTAATCTGGGTACTGAAGTGATACCGAACCCCCCCATACCGTCCGAATGGGCCCCAAATGAACGGGGGCGGAGATATGGGGGATGGGGACCAAAATTTTTTTTTTGACATGTCATTTATAATTTAAGCTCTGTTATGTGCAAGGAATTGTGTGTATCAATGCCATCCGGTTGCCTGTGTATTTCTATATAGAGTAAAACTGTCTTTTTGTGTTTCAGACCAAAGTGAAGTACATAAAGAAAACTACTCAGACCCTGAAAGAACAGTACAATGGAGACATACCAGACTCTGTAGACAAACTGTGCAAACTGACTGGTGTGGGACCAAAGATGGCACACATCTGCATGCTGGTTGCTTGGGATAAAGTTACTGGGATTGGTGAGTTCAAATCAGTGTTATAGTTACAATTATTATTCTTTGATGTATTCCACTTTATACCAGAAATGTAACCTTTACTGTTTTCCACAGGTGTAGACACTCATGTTCATAGAATCAGCAACAGAATAGGCTGGGTGAGGAAACCAACAAATACCCCTGAAGACACACGAAAATCATTGCAAACTTGGCTACCTTTCGAACTTTGGAGTGAAGTAAATCACCTACTAGTAGGATTTGGGCAAACCATCTGCTTACCTGTAGGCCCAATGTGCCATGAATGTTTGAATAGAGACATCTGTCCATCTAGTGGCTTAGGTAGAAAATCACCAAAGAAAACTCCAGTGAAAAAAGAAGTTAAAAGTGAGCAATCTGATGATGAGAATGAAGTTAAGCCACCTAAAAGTAGAAAAGTTACACCAAGAAAGGAATTAAATGATGAGAATATAAATTCTGAATCAAAGATTGGGAAGTTAACTGTTAAAACAGAAACAGCAGAGAAGGAAAATGACAAGAAATCACCTCGCAAAAGAAAAGTTACACCTAAGACAGCTGAACAAGTGAACCCTCAAGATGATATGGATGATTTTGGACTGAAAACTGATCAACTGTCTGTTAAACCAGTGCTTAGGAAGAAAGTAACATCAAATAAGAAAATACAAATAGAGGAAAATAACTCTCTCAATAATTTGGAGGTTAAAACAGCTCCTAGGAGGAAAGTAACACCAAATAAGAAAACAAAAGCAGATGCAACAAAATCTCAAGATGATTTGGATGATTTTGTAGCAAAAAATGAAAAATTACCTGATAAACCTGCACCTAAAAAGAAAGTAACACCTAATAAGAAAGCAAAAGCAGATGCAACAAAATCTCAAGATGATTTGGATGATTTTGTAGCAAAAAATGAAAAATTACCTGTTAAACCTGCACCTAAGAAGAAACTAACACCCAAGAAAGCAATAGCAGATGACATTAACTCGGGAGATAATTTGAATGTTAAAACTGCGCCTAAGAAAGTAACACCAAACAAAAAGGCAAAGGCTACTAATCAAAATACTAACGCATGCAATATTGGAGATGTAAATGATAGCCAGCAAAATATTAGTAGCAAAAAAGTTGTAAAAAACAAAAATATACCTGAAAATAGTGATGAAAATCTGAAATTTAAGGAACATACTACTGGCACTAGAAACACTAAAAGTAGGTTAGAAGCAAATGTAGTTTTAAGCACAGATGGAAACAATTCTACTAACAGTAAGCCCAAGAAGTCACCAGTAACTCGTAAATCTGCAAGAAATAAAGTAAACAATGAAGCAGAAACTGCTAAAGATGGTGATATTTGATAGTGTGCTAGAGAAAAAAAAACACGAATGAATAAGAAGTGATATAGTTTTTTTTTATTAAGGTTGCATGATGCATGTTTTTTCATGTTGCATGTTTTTATATATATGCCATTTCATTTTTGTTATGTATAAGTTTTTAGTAATACTTCCAAGTGAAACCTAATGCAGCTAAGTTTTTTCTTACAAAGGTTAACATCAAGATAAGGAACAAATTTGAGATTACAAATCATTACTAAGTTTTTAATTTTTTTTTGAGAATCGAGAGAGGAGTGATTATTTGAAATACCTCATTAAATATTATTGTTGAATCTTTTATGAATCTTAAGAATAAGTATAGAATTAAATCAATGTTTTCTTCTACCAGTTTTTTTCTTTGATTTATCTTTCCTTAGGTCTGGTTTAGGCTTTCCTCCTTTCCTTGGTTCAGGTTTAGATTTCCCATGTCCTTTTCTTGGATCCGATTTAGCTTTCATGTGTCCTTTCTTCTGCGATGACTTCTTTTTGTTCTGAATTCTGTCTAATTTGCTCTTCATTTGGAATACTTTGCTCTTTTGTATTTTCTTAGTTGCTTGTTTCTTTAGCATGCTCTTTATTTCTTTCTTTGTTTTTATTTTGTCATCATCATCTTCATCTGCTTCAGATTCCTCTACTGCGCTTTCATCATCTGACCCCATTCCAGAAATTGTTGCTTTTTCATTATCTTTTTTTTTGCTTTTCTCTAGATCTTTCTTAACATTTTCCTTAGGTTTATTCTCACCAATTACTAAATCTTTCTTCTGTAAAGTATCTGCTGAGAGTTCAACTATTTTAACATTGACATCCTCGTCTTCATATTCATCCTGAAGGAGTTGTTCTATATCTGGAATGGGTCTGCTTGACACTACAAGCTTTTTGTAGGATTCCTTATTCTGAAACAAAAATAATCAAAGGTATGACAGTGGAAGCAGATGATGTTATTAGTCAATGCAGCCTTCAGTTTTCTACTTTGAAACTTGCACCATAATACTAAGTTTAGTGAAGGATATTGATCATGCCTTTAAAACAACCAAGTTATGTTTTATAGGATAAACAACTCCAACCTTACAGATTTATCAGAAGTTGTTCTCGACGAAACATACAAGTAAAGTAACAGACATTGTGAAATTCAACACAAGTTGTCTTCCATAGTTCAACATACCTCCTGTTTAATACGTTTCTTCTCCACTTTCAAAAGCGCTTTCAATTCCTCCTGTGCCTTCTTTTTTCTTTCTAACTTCCTTTTACGGAACCCACATAAGAAATCCCTAAAAATAAACAAAAAAAAGAGTGGTTAGCACAAGCATAACAATCGAGTGGTGCCCCCCATAAATAGAGAATCAGAAACAATAAATATATATATTACTTTCTCTTAGTTTCATCGAACACTAAGGTTACTTTCTTTTTTCCCTCTTTATTTTTCTTTCTTGCCATTTTAATCAAAAAAAATAATGTTTTAAAGATTTACACGCTTTAGCACCTAACCTAAAATAGTGCTTGTTGACAATACTGTCTGTCTGTTCTGATGTCTGACTGACACTGACATTGGCTGCGATCCGAGTTATGCTGTAATCGATTTGAGCGTGCTTTCACCCGTACCGAATTAGAGTGAGTGCGATAATGATGTGCCGTGAGTCGTCATAGCTGACGTCATAACATGCGCCATCTTGCGATAACGCCGACCATGCCCTAAATTAATATCACCGTTGCGTTGTCAAAAATGACAGATGTGCTGTTTTTATTTATTTATTTAACTACCTTTACGCATGGAACATCATTCCATTCTGTAGTTGGAGAAGGGCGTTGTTAGCTGCGCTACAGTTTATACTTTTGCAGCTATCATCGTTTTTACTTGTAATTCATCATCATCATCGTCAGCCTATAAATGTTCCCACTGCTAGGACACAGGCCTCCTCTCTGTGAGAGGGAGTGGGCCGTAATCTACCACGCGGGCCCAGTGCGGGTTTTTAAAATTACTTAGAACCTAAGCTTCTGGAAGAACCACTTGTTCTTTCCGCTGTTGTATCTCTCTTCGAAGCGCACTCTTGTGTTGAAACGGAGCTACTTGCGCTTCGCGGGGTCTTTCAGGTCCTTTGCGCTGAACTTCTCAAAGCTGAAGTCTACGGAGTAGCGAGTGGGCATCAAGTGGTTGTAGTTGACGACCTTCACGAAAGGCTTTACTTTGGAGCGCTTGTGGATTTTGTTTTTGCCCATCCTCTTGTGCACTTTACGGGGATACCTGTCAATGCCGGCGACGAAAGCGTGTCCGTAGGGCTTGTCTGAGGTGCCTTCGTCGTAGTTCTTCACCACGATCGCCTTGCGGCCGCGTACCGGCTACTGAGGACCAGCATCACTTTCCCTGGTTTCATAATCTTACCCATTTTGGGTGGATATTCCCTTTACCTGTCGACTGAAAATGAAAGGATTGAAAGGATAGGGTTGGTAGATGTCACATGTCATCGAATTTTCGGTTCTAGGACATGCCGGTTTCCTCACGATGTTTTCCTTCACCGTTTTGAGAGCAGTGATGATGAAATAATTTACACAAAGTAAAGCGCCTGTCTGGGTTCGAACCTACGACCTACAACTCGTAAGTCGCGGCCGTTACCACTGGGCCACCACTGCTCTGTAACTAGACTTACTTGTAATTAGTCTTGTGTTTTTGTTCCAAAATAAACTTTTTATTTATTTATTGTTATTGCGATTTCTGATAAAACTACCATACCAATTCACACGAAATTTTGCAGGGTACATTATGGATAGACAAGTTATCTAACTAAAGCATTTTTAGAGTCAAACAGTGAAAAAAATAATTCAAAATCTCTAGAATTTTGTTGGTCTAGACTTTCTAGTGTTTACGTAATTTTCATCGTGCAAAAAAAAAAAAAAATTTGTTGTATTTAGGTGAAAATACTGTCTAAAACCATGACAAAACTTATAAAAAATATAATAAAAAGGATTTTAATCGGAACGCAAAATATCAATGTGAACTGTGAGCGATTAAGGCATAACTCGGAATGCGGCCTTTATCATATTACTAAAAAATTTATTGAATGACATTGACAGATACGTTTAGATAATCGAGGAAATTCGTGAAATTTTCCTTGGAGTAAAAATATATTTTCATAGAAGTCATTAAAAAACATAAAAAAATAAAAAACGGTACATCAATTGTTTTTTCATTTTTAGTTTTTATTATATCTGGTGATTCTTTAGATTACAATAGTAAAACAATGATGAATGCCAATGATTTATGATGGTTCCCGAAATCACAGAGTACATTTTTATAAAGGCCCGAAATCATCATCGTCGTCATGTAACAGTATTGTGCGAAGATAATTTCATGTATTTATTTCTATCCAATATGATAAGATGCAGCACCATTATCAACCTTTTTTCTTCTGCTGCTAGAAATAGACAATTCCTTTAGGTTTCCACGTCGAATGGTGATAAGATTAATATAAAATAATAATTATTAAAAAATAACCCGTGCAATACTGTTTATCGCTCTAGTTTTGGCACATAATCAAGAATTTTTGAAATCCTTGCAGCTGATTGGTGGAACTGCGCAATTAGTTTTTTTTATCAGCGTCTTTTCCACCAATCAGCGCACAAGTCCACAATAAAGTCGGACTCATCAGCAGCATGGCTGTCAGTATAAATTTGAAGCTTGAACGATGCGCTTCCTCTCGTCACGTTGGTTTTTTTTGTTTATGCATTTTGACGAAAATGATATCGTGTGTGATTTTGTGTGGCATAAATTATGGAAACCCTTGGGTGCAGTGACCTGATATCTGCCTTGTTACGCAAGGTGAGTGTTGAAATGTGATTGTAGTGTATAAAACAAGAAGAAAGATTATATTCGTACATTTCCATTGCGAGCTGAGCAAAAATTGTGGCACAGAAAAATCAATCGGGATCTCGATACGTATGAGTCTTTCGTCACGATTTAATTTGGTTAATTCAAGGTCACTTTCAGAGGTCTTGAATGTGAACGCGAGTGCAATAATTGGACTAATCAATAGGATTGTGTTACCACGGCCATATGTTAACACGCGTGAAAGGATAGTGTTTGTAACGTACCGTTACCGTTCTCGTCGACTATGTTTTGATCTACACGATCGTGTGATTTCCGACGAACGTGGAATTTGTATGCCAGCGATAGGGAAAGTCGGTAGGTATTCATATAATGACATTTACGAGCAGGCCAGGGTATCGATGACATACAACATAGCTAAATTGTGTAGATGCGTGCTTATTTGAGATACCACATAAAATCAATGAAATGATATTGATTTTTCTACACCTACTCGCCTCCCTCCCACTGGGGAATGGAATGATGCCATGCCAAATTTGTTGATATGTAGGTACAATGAAACTGTTTTCTTGTAAGTCAGGGAAATATTGTGGCAAGTGATATGGAAAGTACGTGTTGGATTGCACCTTCTAATGCACTGTGGAATGCTGTAACTTCAAGTTTTGGTAAACAAACATTCCAAATGTTTACAAACATTTGTTTATCAAGATATTTCTTTCAATTCCTTTGTAAGGATTGGAGCAGGTGACGTTCTGTAGTTTCTGCCTACCCCATGAAAAAAAGTTTCGAGTTTATGTATAATTGTTTGTTTTAAACAATGTAGTAGTTAATAATATTAACTACAACAACTTTCATTCTAAATGCATGTTCATTTTTTAGTTACAGGCACCAACAAAATGTTCAGTTTTCTGTTTTACAATATTTTGTTTGCCACTGAAAATATTCATTTTTATGTTGTATCTTGTGTATGTTTCAATTTTATTTTTGAATTAAATTAGCATTATTGGAAGGTCATATAAATGACAATTATTACTATAATGTATAATAGATAATAATACATTTCAAGTTATGTTTTTGTTAAAAAACAACTTATCTGATCATAATAAAATAATACAAGCTTCTTGCAACGTCTAAATTATTTGAAATAGATGAATTGGCCTCATAATAAAAAACTACTATAATCTAAAATTGCTTTGCCTTATCTGCCTTGGAAAAGATTTTGTATCACAAACTATTTGAGACTATTTCCAAAAATGCTGTTGTTTATAGGCAAGCATTATTATTATTGATACCCGATTAAAAAACGATATGCAAGGAATGCAACTGTCTGCTCCATTAATTTAATTTTCTGTGAGTTTTTGAGGCGTTATCAGAATAATCAATTGAAACCCCAACTTAAGAATTCAAGAGGCTCATTATAAATTGTTTACACAACAAGTTGACAAAATGTGGGTCAAAAATATATTTAATTATTATGAACTCGCCTAATATTGGCCTGAAGACAAATAAATACCACATGTGTAATAAATTCATGAATTATTGCTTTTATCTACAGAAGACAAAACGGGCACTGTAGATAATTCATTTGAGATTGAAGTTTATCATTCAGCAATAAGCATCACATTTGAACCATGTCACTGATTAAATAATTAAGATATAACAGCAAAGCCATGTAACACTTAATTGATTTACTCACAAATAATTTCTGAAACATGTTTTTTAAATATTTTTAAGCAGGTAGCAGGTACTTTCTATCCATCTAGAAATGGCACAAAAAGCAACCATATAGTACCCTAAAGAGGGAAAGAGAAAGAAAGAAAACCCCTTAAAAGATAGGAAGAGGACATACTTAGTGAAGCAAGGGAAAGGGATAATTTGAGAAAAGGTTGAAAGAGGCCTTTGCTAAATTGCACACGTTGAATTAAACACCGGCTACACTGGTAACTGTTCTACCGTGCATTTTTTGTTTTAAATTGTTATATTAGAGTTGCATCACGTTGCGCCTGTTTGCGGGGCTTGTTTTAGTTTTAAAACATGAAAAATATCACTTTTAATTCAACGTATGCAATTTGGCAACAAGGCCTCTTTCACCCTTTTTTCATATTATCCCTTTCCCTTGCTAGTCTATAAATAAATAAATTAGTCATCAGCATTATCATCCAAAGCCCAACTTCACTCACTACTGGTCATAGGCATCTGTTTTCTTAAGTCAATCCCCACGCTCTTTCTATGTATAAATAAATAAATTGGTACTTCCCCAAAAATATTCTTAATTCTATAAAAAAAATTGATAAATGATAAATGATTTTATTTCTGTAAGTAGGTTTGTACAAACACTTTTACACGTCAATCATATTTTAAAAACTTGATGAGGTCGGCGTTTCCTATCTGACTACTCTGAGAAGAAAGGCCGAAACAAACTCAGAGGTCACAGTCTCTTTTAAAGTCCAGACATAATCTTGGTCAGATCATGTGAAGGCCATGTGGATTGGTGTCTGAAGTGGTCTTTAGAGGAAAGCATCACACAGATTGAGAGGGTCTGTCCAGTCAGTGCACGCATTTGTCATTTATCGTGTAGCTCAACTCAGAATTTAAGGAGCTCAACGATTCGACGAACAATACCAAAAAAAGGACATTTGTGTAGGCCACATAAATTACTCAAACTGTCAGACCATGATTAAAACTAACTGAGAAAAAATTTAAAACAAAACAAAAAGGAATGACCCATATAGTCTTCACATTCACAATAATTAAAATAATATAATACTTTAAAAGTAAATATTCATGTCATTGTATATATAAAAATCATTAATGTCAATGTGTATATAATAAAATTAAAAAAACCCAGAAATAATCTTGGTCAGAGCATTTCATATGAGGACCATGTAGATTTATGTCTGAAATGATCTTTTGAGGAAAGAACCATACAGATTTGAGTGGACCTGTCCAGTCAGTGCACGCATTTGTCAGTAATTGTGCAGCTCAACTCAGAACTTAAAAGGAGCTCAACGATTCGACGAACAATACCAAAGAAAGGACATTTGGGTAGGCCGCATAAAGTACTCAAAACTGCCAGATTATCATTAGTAGTAACTGAGAAAATTAAATAAATATATATACATGAGCTACATAGTCCTCACATTCACATCAATTAAAATAATAATAATGTTATACTTAACAAAGTAAATATTCATGTCATTGTGTATATAATTTTGAAGTTTGCAAAATAAACAAAGTTCCAAAAGTAAAAAATAAAAATAATAATTGGAGCAGCTTAATCCCAAGCCTTTTTGTCCTCAATGTAATCTTTAACGGTATAAAAAGCTTTCTGGCACAACTTACGTTTAATGAATGATTTAAATTTATTAAGGCTTAGATCTTGTACGTGGCTTGGAAGTTTATTATAAAAGCGTATACATTGACATCTGAACGAGCAACCTATTTTCTTGAGCCTTGTTGTGGGTACAACAAATTTGTGTTTGTTTCTAGTATTTATGTTATGGATATCACTGTATTTTTTAAACAATTTTATATTTTTATAGGCATATAAAAGATTATCAAAAATATACTGAGAAGGCACAGTCATTACATTAATCTCCTTAAATTTATCTCTGAGAGACTGTCTCGGACTTAATTTATAAATTGATCGAACAGCTCTTTTCTGCAAAACAAAGATAGTCTGAATGTCAGCGGCATTTCCCCACAACAGAATACCGTACGACATTACACTATGAAAATAGCTAAAGTACACTAAACGGGCTGTCTCTATGTCAGTCAAATTACGAATTTTTCTAACAGCATATGCTGCGGAGCTTAGCTTTTTTGACAATTTATCTATATGTGGGCCCCACTGAAGCTTAGCATCCAAAGTTAAGCCCAAGAAAACTGTGCTATCTTCAGGATTCAATTCTTCGCCCTTTATTAACACATTAGTTTTCACCTGCCTAACATGAGGTAGGGTAAACTTAATGCATTTGGTTTTTTTTTGATTAAGAAGTAAATTATTAACATTGAACCAGTGAACTACTTTTGAGATCGCGCTATTTACATCGTCAGTAACCAGCTGCTGACGTTTAAGTTTAAACAAAAGTGAAGTGTCATCCGCAAACAACACTATATCATGGTTATCCTTTATGAGGTAAGGCAAGTCATTAATATAGATAAGAAACAAGAAAGGACCAAGAATTGAGCCCTGAGGGACTCCCATTGTTACTATAGATCCGGGAGATCTTTTTCCATTAACGTCAACACTCTGAATCCTATTACTCAAGTATGAAATAAGAAGATTCAGAGCGCTGTTCCGGATCCCATAGTGGCGGAGTTTCCTGATTAACGTTTCATGAAGAACGCAATCAAACGCCTTGGACAAATCACAAAAGATACCCAAGGCATCGCATTTATCTTCCCATGCATTATAAATATGACCTAAAAGTTCAACACCGGCATCAGTAGTTGAACGACCCCTTGTAAAACCGAACTGTTTGCTATGTAATAATTTATGTCTATTAAAAAATCTTTGCAATTGCTCTAAAATTAATTTCTCAAAAATTTTACTAAAGGTAGGTAGTACTGAAATAGGTCTATAATTAGTGGGGTCTGATGTACTACCTGATTTAAACAAAGGTATTATTTTACTATTTTTCATCAGGTCAGGAAACTCCCCACAGTCGATACAATTATTAAAGATAAGAGCTAAAGTAGGTGCTACAATGTCAATAATAGACTTGGCAACTTCTACAGAATTACCCCACAGATCTGCAGTCTTTTTTACATTTAAAGTGTGAAAGGTTTTAATTATGTCTCTACAGGTAATATGTTCAAAAAGAAAGTCCGAATCGCAAACATTAACATTTTCCTTTAGCAAAGACTCAGCAACAGAAGGTGATAAGTTTAGGGATTTAGTAGGCGACTTGTGAGTCTGATTTTATTATGTTGTCATTAATAGACAGGCTGTAGTCAGAATTTCGGTTATTAGACCTTCCCGTTTCACTATTAATAATATTCCAAGTCGTTTTAATTACATTACTACTATTTTTAATCTTCGAACTCAAATAACGCGACTTGGCCATACAACAAACTTTTTTAAATAATTTTGAATAATTTCTAACATATAAATTAAATTCAGCTGTGTTTACATAAGTTCTTTCATTGTACAGCTCATAAAGCCGTGTTCTACTTTTATGAATACCAATGGTAGCCCAATCACTAAAAGATGCGTTACTATTAACCGAAATAGTCTTGGGAATAAAGGTGGAATTAAATTGCTTACAGTATATATTAAAGAAATCATCATATAGATTATTAGGATCAGCATGAATAGACAAAACTGGTAATTTATTAATAAGTTTAACTTTAAAAGTCTCCAAGCGACTTCCAGTTTTGGGGTTAACCGTGATATCCTTTTTAGCCACTTTGTTGTTTTGGCTTGGGATAGTAATCCTCTGCCCGCAATGATCAGAATCTAGTAAATTTATAATTTCTTTGTGGCTTGGTATAACATCTGTATAAATATTATCTAAGCATGTGGCACTAGTAGGGGTTATTCTTGTGGGCTCCAAAAATAGGTTTACAAGATTGTAGGACTGAAACAGACTTACTATTTTACTACAAGAACCTGAGTTTTCTAATAAGTTAACATTAAAATCACCACCAATGATAATGGACTTATTCGAGTTACAAATCTTGTGCAACACTTCATCCTTTACCTTTTCGAAACAGTCATACAATCCTGAAGGGGGTCTGTACACACTTAATACAATAAACTGCTCCAATTCTATACAGGCTATTTCAACTGTCCGCTCAACAGATAGGCTCACAATATCCTTACGGTCTTTAAATTTAAGCTGGTTACTTACTAAAATTAATGAGCCACCATGTATAGCGTTAACTCTGCTGAATGAACTACCTACCTGGTGATTATTAAAGTTGAACAAGAACTGGTGGCTTTTAAGCCAATGTTCTGTTATACAAAGAATATCAATACTATTAAAATTCAAAAATAATTCTACTTCTAAATCTTTGTTCATAAATCCTTGAATATTTTGATGCACCAGGTTAATACTATTTACAGATTTACTTTTATTTGATTTTATAATACTATTTACAGATTTTAAACTTTTATTTGATTTTATTTTGCAATTCTGTACACTGTTGCTAGAGGTTGCCTCTATTGTCTTAATTTCTAATTTAAATTATTATCAATGTCAATTTTTGATACTGAATTATTTAACATGTCATAGCATTGCTCAATAGAAGCAATTTGTTTAGCCAAATTCTTGGCTGTAATAGAAAAGTAATATGATAGCGACACAGCTATCTGTCTTTTACAATACTTTGAAAGATAGTACCTATCCATACAAAATCTATCTTTTGTCAAATAAAAGTTGTTACCAACATAATTGTTAGTGTCAATTAAGTGGAATAAATTATTATTACAAGTCAAATTA
The DNA here is from genome assembly GCA_963680765.1 of Agrochola lychnidis. Lineage (NCBI taxonomy): Eukaryota > Metazoa > Arthropoda > Insecta > Lepidoptera > Noctuidae > Agrochola > Agrochola lychnidis. Next base: position 22,460,582 of record OY796853.1, read on the forward strand.
TATAATGTCATATTAATATCAAATCTAAAATTATTTTCTTCCTGTGGCAAACTTTGGCTGTATGGGAAAGTGAACATCACAATTTTTGTTAAACTTAGGTTGCACAATGATCTATAATATTGGAGTAACTCTCCTTTGTTCACATTACCCCTATTACCAACAAATATTAATAATGTACTATCCCGGTTAAAATTGCATTTCATAACTTTTTTCATTATGTCAAATAATGAACAACCAGGCATACAGTAGTTCATTATTGAGTGTCCTGGATATTTATTTGTCAACAACTGGCCTAGATCCTTTCCAATTTCATCACAAAATAATAATTAAAATAATTGAGTTTGTAAGTACTGGATACTGATATCTGATTTTATCTAGATTAATGTGTGATTAGTTAAAGCAGTGTAGGTAGCTTGTTTACATAATTCAGTTGCTAGAATGCTTCACATTGTAGTTTTTTTTTAAATAAATCACAACAGGAAGCTCTTGGCCTGCATCTCACCTGATGGTAAGTGATGATCAGGCGGAAGGTGGAAGCGAGTTCCTAATAGTTTTGTGTCATTGTCTCAAACTCAACATAAGATCAAAAAATTCTTAAAAATAAAATTATTTACTTATCTATTTTTTGGCACTAAAACTGATGCCGCCTTCTCTTCTGCCTAGGTCATGTTGAGTTGAGATGTTATCATACTTTTTTATTATCTCAAAGATAATTTATTGTTGCCTTAAGCATCTTTTACCAAGTCATTCAAATAATCTCAAATGTAGCAATTATCATGGATAACAAACAATGCACACAGTTCATTCTTATCTCAAGTCATTTACAGGGCGTGCCCCTCTGACTGCTAGATACTAGATAGGTATTGCACCCGCAAGGCCTACTTGTTAAAACCTGTACGTACCTATTTATCTTATCTAGAACAAAAGTGTAAAAACAATAATAACTTTGTCCGATTTATAGATCTGAAAAAATTATTACTGTTATTGTAGGTACCTATTTGGTTTATTAGTCAATACAAAATCACTTCTTGAGAAAATGTTGAAAATTATTAGCTCCTATTTCATAATTATAGTAGTAAAATATTGTCTCAGCAGTTACATCATTGTTTGACGTCAAGAATTTCATTCAAGACCAGTCCAAAATAGGCAACTAACTACATACTGTTATACTAAAGTCGATCATCAACGTATTGCATGCAGATTTGCATTTTTATACAAAAACAAATAAACTTTCTAGGTGTTTATTTGAACATTTGTGTGACAGCTAGCAGTAAAATGACCCTATGGGCCTACCACACGCACAAGCTTCACCACACTTTTGCCTACGCAGGCCGGTTTGTATACGGAACACCGTGTACAAATCGGCGAGATTTACCAACGACACGCACATTGTTCCGTGTACAAAGCGGCAACAAAAATATAACAGGAACAACAAAAATATGCAATAAATCTTGTCCACTTTAAAATGACGCGCCTCACTACCGCGTTATCCATAGAAGTCCGCATTATCGTGTGCGTAAATGCGGTAGTGGGGCGCGTCATTTCAAAGTGGACAAGCTTTTTCTAGTAAAGTAAAGTCAGACAAAGAGATAAGTATACAGGCAGCTAACCTGCAACTAGGACCTAGAGAGACTTTAATGTTGTGCTTGTAAGTCGAATTTTTGACTTAAAATCACACCCACGATAAATATGAATATTGCCAGCGAAATGTAATGTGAAAACCTAACCCTTTGTTGATCTGTACAGGAAACGCATACGATGTCGTGGCGTAGTGACCTGTGGCCATATTTGGCGAGAGATTTACAAAGTCAAACGTGATTGCAAATATCAGATAGCGGGATATTTGTTCTAACCGGCCCCACAGTCACGAAGTTCGTGTTTACAAATCTCTAACTCATTCGCTTCGGAGATTTCAAGCTAACCCAGTGTGGATTAGAAGTCTGTTGAATCTGTAATTTTTTGCCTGTATCTACCTGAATGATAACCATTATTAGGTGTCGTTGACCACCTTGTATAACTAAAAATTAATAGCATTAAGAAAAGCATAGCTATCTTACCTAACGATAAATTTTTACTATATGTACGTAATAAATAGGAACTTCGATAACGCATTGTTTTTTTATTATCAACAATCATATATATCAACAAAAATATGTGGTACTCCGGCTGTATCTCAATTTGTCTTTTTCCTCAAATTTCAACAGTCACCCCTTTCTAGCCATATCACCTTTCACACAATTTATCCATGATGCATTGTTTCTTTAGTCTTCGTCTTTTCGTGTGGTTAATGACTAACCTGGTGTCAGAGTTTTAAAGCCGCTCAAGGGGCCTCTGACTTGTCTTCACATGCCGTCGAGAAATATCTCTCAGGCATGCCGGTTTCCTCACGATGTTTTCCTTCACCGTTTTTGAAGCTAGTGATAATTATACAATACGCACATGAATCCAAAAAGTCAGAGGTGCGTGCCTTGGGGTCGAACTCGAGACTTGGAAGTCTGACGGTCACACCACTAGGCTGCTCATGTAGAAATATGACTGAACATTTCCAGTTTCTTTGGTGATTGGACTTCAATAAAACCTTCCACATTCCAAACTTTTCTCACGACAAGTCCCAAAATTCGTCGCATTCCGTAGTTCGTCTATCTACACCAAAACCGATTGAACATCTGCCTCCACTTTAGGACGTAAAGGCAGCATAGTATTTTTAGAATGCTTTTCTTTTTCGTCTAGTTAGCGATTACACTGTACTCGTCAGTCAGGTCACCGCGGGGTCTGCCTCGACTAGGTCAAGGCGTCTATTTCCGACACACCTACCTGCTAGGCAAGTAGACACGCTTGCGAATTTCGTGAGAACACAGATCATAACTTATAGATGAAACATTGGTAGAACAAAACGTCAATTTTATCGTGTGACGTTAGTTATTTATAGCTAATGGCTATATTATCATCTCCTAAGACTTAAAAGTCTGTTTTTACTTCAGTGCCAAAATCGTCATCATTATTAAACTGAAAGACGTCCACTAAGTTCGACAAAGGTCTCTCCTAAGCATCGCCACAACTGTTGGTCCTGTTTCCTTTCCCTCTTCCTGTGGGTTTCCACCACCTAAGTAAAGGCACGTCCACGCAAGGCAGAAAAGTTCGCATCACCTTATGGTATTGACAAAGGTATTCACATTCAGTCACCCAATTCATCAATACTAATCCCATTTAGGTACTTATTGTATGTGTGTGTATTCATACCTATTGTAGAATAGAAGGTGACATTGTCTGGGGGTCGGCTCTCGAACTTCAGTTCAACGCACATAGGCACGATGCGTATTTGCTCTTTGACTTTTTATTCACATTTATTCTGAACGAGTAGGCGATTGGTGATTTTCCAAATGCGTGATGACATTATGAAGATCTGCCGACGTCGTAACTCTTATCAAAGTTTATTTAAAAAAGTAAAAACATAATCATGTCTAAATAATTACCTACGATCACGAATGAGATCATAAATTAATCATGGGTGAAGGAGTGGGATGACTCGTCTTATGAGATTTTCATTTAGCTACGTGCGTATTTGAAATATGTATTCATTTAATTCTACTATATTACTTGGTGCTACAAACATATGAAAAGATGATGAAATACTGCTACTTAGCAAAAATTGGTTTCTGAGATATGACAACCCGACTGAAAATATCCTCACCCTCACGAAGATTACTGTTGGTTTACTGATCCTTAGGACCTTAGCTTAATATAATTGCGTCGGCACGTAAAAGAGGCTACTAAAAGCTCCATTTTGCATCTACGGGTCTCAGAGCAAATAAAAATCCACGACATAGCGCTGTCAATCAACAGTGACGTGAGGCCGGTTTCGTAAACATGTCGACTCTGGAAATTTCAAATGTCGTAAAGGACAGGGAATACAATGTCCTTTACGACAATTGAAATTTCCGGTATCGATGTGTGCACTTAGTGAGGTGTAATTTGATTATAAATGCGTGTTAGCTTGTATGCACAGAGCGGAGGTGTAGTTTTGGCATGCTTCACTGTATTGTTCGTAGCGCTATGTCTTGGTTTTTTATTTGATCTGAGCTACGGGGCGATTGCCTTGCTGATTCCCATCCTGCTAATCGCTAATGCAAAGTTATCGGCCACCACATACACAATTTTGCAATCATTTTGCAATGTTGCAATTTTTGTTTTACTGCAAAATTGGAAACATGGTAAGTATCTCAGATAGCTAGCTAGACAAAAACGACCAATTACTGACTTGCACTATATTGGAATTTCATTGTTATATTCTTACTTGATAGGAAACCACAGGAAAGCATGCTACCTTATTGCAAGCATGCTTGCAATGAAACGGAAGTACTTAATTCATATCAGTTTCTATTATTATTGTTTGGGTGACGCAAAACAGGACTTTTTGACGCCGTTTAATAACATACCATTGTTTTACATCGTGACTAAGTTGTGAAATGCGCAATATTTTTAATACAAGGGAAAAGGCGTGGACCTAAAGGACGTCAAGTTTTATTTACAGACTGATGTTGTTGAGTCAATTAGTTGACATTATTTATAGCCAAGGTACTTATCCGATTGGAGAACAACGTTTTCGCCGTAGGTTTCATGGCAGGATGTAAAGAGTTAGAAGCCCTTGCGAAAAAAGTATTTCTCAGTGACTATTGGCACGTTTGAGTAAAATTCTTTCTACCTGATCAAGTAGGGCTGTTGCAATCTGGCAATCTTTCAATTCACACCCAGGGTCTTCTCACCAATGATTCGTAGATCTATGGCAAAGGTCATAAAGTAACAAGGAGTCAAAAACTGTGTCGAGAGATTTCGCGTATACATTTTTATATCTCTCTCTCTCCGCATCCGGCAAATATATCTTGCACTAAGTAATATTATTTCGGTCCTCGTTTTTAAGAATACAGAGACGTAATGGACTTAAATTGGGAGCGTGGGCCGTGGGATAACTGGGCGTCTAGTCATCATCATCTGCCTAGCCTTTTCCCAACTATGTTGGGGTCGGCTTCCAGTCTAACCGGATGCAGCTGAATACCAGTATTTTACATGGAGCGACTGCCTATCTGACCTCCACAACCTAGTGACTAGGTAACACGATACCCCTTGGAAAGACTGGTTGTCAGACTTTTTTTTTGGGCTTCTAACTACCCGTAACGACTGTCAAAGATCTACAAATGACAGCCGGGACCAACGGCTTAACGTGCTTTCCGAGGCACGGAGGGGACTTGGTATGTAAAGATGGTCACCCATCCACGGACCAACCGCGGCAAGCGTAGCTTAACCTGATCGATCGACCCGTGCAGCTGTTATTACTTAGCCACAAGCCCCTCCGATAACTGGGCGTCTAGTCATAAAGTAAAATATACTGGTGGTGATATTGGAGTACCTACTATTTTTGTCAGTGCTGACGTAAGAGATGTACTTCACGATAAAAAGGAATCAATAAAATCTTTAGATTCGAATAAAAAACACCCTTCCGAATTTTGATGATCATTTCAGTATCTTGAAGTTTTGCCAAGAATAAACTGCACACCATAGTCATAAATCTACTAGAATTCCGATGGCATAAATGCTAGCTATAAAAAAGTTTTCTTGAAACTATGTGTATTAGTCCAAGTGCGATAACAGGGGCGATAAATGATCGGTATACAACTAGGTCAAATACAACGTGTTACGCCAACGATAACACGACCCCAAAACCAGTGTTGACATTTTTGGAACTGATTATCTCTGAAATCTTCTGGCAACATCTTCCATTTATCAAACTGTTTATAATATGGTAAAGGTACGCTACGATTGCTGAGATTACTGTAACACTTCATTGACCCGTTTATAATAATAGGAGCTATGATTGAAAAAGATCGTGTAGTGAGAGACCGTTGGCACTTGGCACACACTCGCTGTTGACTGACAGATTACTAATCGTTAATGAAGATATCTTGCAACCTAAGCTTTTCTTAGCGTGACGATGGCAATCTAAAGTGTGTGTCAGCTAAGTGTGTGTCACTTCAGAACTTAGCTAAGAGCTGCATTATCAGGAATGTCCATAATAGATCCTGTAACGTGAAGGTGGCATGCAGGACATGATCTTAATCTCTTGATCCCATCGTTTGTGGAACAACTCCACATTTACACACCAGTTGAGATTGGTGATTTGTCAAGCTGATCTTCATCATCCACAGCCTGATTTCACCTACTGTTGCCCAGCAGTGGATGAAATCTTCATGGGCTTCGCTTTACTTGTGCCGATTCCGCTGCTAAACCAACCTCATCAAGGTTTTATCCGAGAGCCCCAATAATGATTGAGATGAGAGAAGTAAAAAAAAAAATATTTGGTGAACATACGTTACCCGCTGAATTTCTTACATTATACAAAATACCAGAGAAATACTTGTATTTTATAACAGACTTTAATCGAGGACGAAAAAGAAAGGTGCAGTATTATTATAAATATAGAGAAGAGTAGGACAGTTGACGCATATCAAATATATTTAATCACATTTTGTAGTTACTATTTATTAGGTATGATCTTCCTTATTTGTTACAGTTATAGTTATTGTGTCATATTTAGGTGACGTAGTAGGAGCTTGTGGCTAAGTAATAACAGTCACACGGTTCGATCCATCAGGTTAAGCTACGATTTCCGGGGTTGGTCTGTGGATGGGTGACCATCTTTACAGACTCCTCCGTGCCTCGGAAACCACGTTAAGCCGTTGGTCCCGGCTGTCATTCGTGCATCTTTGACAGTCGTTACGGATGGTAAGAAGCCCGAAAGTCCGACAACCAGTCTTACCAAGGGGTATCGTATTAGCCAGTTACTGAGTTGTGGAGGTCAGATAGGCAGTCGCTCCATATAAAATAATGGTATTCAGCTGCATCCGGGTAGACTGGAAGCCGACCCCAACATTGTTGGGAAAAGGCTAGGCAGATTGATTTAGGTGACATAGGGCTGGGCCAAGTAGGAATTGGCAGACAATTTTATTTTAAATAGGGCTGATCGATTTTCCAGGTCCGTTTCGGCCACAAATATACAAATAGATCATGTATCAAGTCTGGACTGCGCATTAATACTTAGATTAGCATGGAGCGAACATCGCCCACAAACAGTGCCAGAGAAATTTAATATTATCGAGCTGAATTTTTATTAGTTTTTAATAAAAGTGTTTCATGTTTGTTTCAGGACTGGAATTACAAATTGGGTTGATAAACATATAGCATGACGTCCCGGTAAGTTAACTTTATTTATTTATTAACACAATCTACACACAGTACTTACTACACTACACACACACACCCCCCCACACACCCCCCACACACACACCCTGTGAAGGCTCGTGCAGGCCAGCACGATATCGCGGGCGCGACACGGGTCGCGCTGCCTGTCGCGCCCACGATATCGCGCTGGTCTGCACGAGCCTTTACTTTGTTATCGTGTTAAATAATGCATGTTTGGTCACCTTGAAAGTCCTGAAAGCGATGGATCAGTCGATGTAGACTATGTAGAGCAATTCGTACCTTTGTGAAGTGAGAACTTGACAAGTGAGCGTGCATGGACTGCTAGGAACTTGCACTCGTTAAAACTGACATTATTGATAGCTACGATAGCCATTTTGTCGCAGAGTAGAAAATGTCGTTTAAATATGGTGTAAGTAGGTAATATTCATAATTCATATCTTTTTAATATGTTGTAAGTATTTTAAATATGATGTAAGTGAGAATAGCTGATTTGTTTTTAAACTGACGACAGTGTTTTATTTTTTTAATGTAGATTTACTCCCCGTTAGTATCAAACGTTCACGATTCTAAAATTATAACTACATAATTTATTTACATCAAATTATGAATTAAATTGCCAGAAGACGCAACCGTGGTAAATGGACATTTTATAAGAACATATATTTTATTCAAAACTTGGAATGTCGTTGAAATTATAATTCAAGTTTTTGTGTGCCTACTTGGCAACTTATCGTGACCTTTGTAATTTAATTCAGTTGTGTCCTTTTGCCACCGACCATTAATATATATGTGGTTTGTCTTTAGCTTCAAGATGACCTGAATTAATTCCGACTACATTATCATAAACGAATGTTATTATGTGAGTTAGTATAATTTCAAATCGAAAGTCGCGATCATTGGAAATACCGAAGAACACTAAATGAATTTATAGTTGCTGGAAAGTAAATGTACGGTGATTTCATAAGTTCTTGTGATGATTTCCATTAGTAGTTAAAACTAATGCAATGCATTCTCATCTGATACCTGTTATAGCGTCAGATTTAAATGCGACTAATACGGTAGAGACGGGTCTTAAACTGCGTATATTTTATTAACTGGGATGTCGTTACTTGATTTACAGCGAACAGGCAAAATAGGTACAGTCAATAAAACAGCTTGGTGTACAGGCAAACAAAAACATGTTACCATTGCGATTTTATTGTGGGCGTAATAATTACTTAATAGGTACATAAACTAGACAAACTTAAAAGAGTGATGTACAGCCACGGAAATTAATTGTTTTCAAATTGACACACTACGTCAGTTTTCCGTATTATAGCCATTTTGTACAACTGTCATTCTGTCAAAGATTGAAAATGGCCAATTTAGGTTGTTAGGTAGTCAATTTGCTAAACAGATAATTTTCTCTGACATTATATTAAACCTGACTACTCGGCACACCCACAAAATTGTTTAAAAGTAGTTGCAAGTTAGCTAGTAAAGCTTGTCCACTCTGAAATGACGCACCCCACTACCGCATTTATGCACACGGTAATGCGGATTTCTATGGGTATTGCGGCTACCGTGAAAACTACACAAACACTTTGAAATGACGCGCCCTGCGTCATTTCAGAGTGGACAAGCTATACACTTATTATTTCTTTGACTGTACTAGTTTAACTAAGTTTTCATATGGCAACTGTGCCCTAACCTGTTACCTAGCCGTAGTCATGTCATACATACTATTACACATGTTACATAACGACTGTACCTGTTATTGTATGAAAGCAAATCATTTCGTAAGCAATACCATGTTTTATGATATTATTTTACGATCAAGTATAGAACCAATAAAACATATGGCTGGTTAGTAAATTGGATCCAATTTACCCAGTTTCATTAGATTGAAAGTAATTGATCTCACCAAAAACATAAAAAATGCGATAAGGAGGTAAGTTCGGTAGGTTTCGAGTGAAAAAGGTGAATCAAGGGCTGTCAGGTTCGTCAATTTCAACATAAAAAAACAGTGGCACTCCAGGAGTGCCGACAGAAGTGAAAATTTTAACCAGATCGCCTTGGTGGAAGAAAAATACTTGTATAGAACATTGACCCGTAACGTAATTAATATAAATAAAGAGCACAATCGCGTTTACAAAAATGAGGTGTCGGTAACGGTGTCGCGAGTTCAATTGTTTTTTTCATCTCAAAAATTCCCGACGCGCCTAAAGAAGTTTTCACTTCAAAAAAACTTAGCGGAATCCACAATATAGCGCGAAAAGGTTCTTTTGGCGCGTGGCCAAAATCGGAACTAACGCTGCCATCTTGTTTTTTCAATACAATTTCGCAAAAAGTTCACAAGGTGCTTAACAACAACGCCACCCTGTATCTGTCATTCAAGCGCCAGAAACCTGTAGCTACGTCGGCGGAAGTCAGTTAAAAAACTAAATCAAAGACCGCGACTTCCGGTCTGTCATCTTTTGGTACCTACAGGAAAGTCTTGGAAAATTATTTTTTCATCGACATTTCTTTCGACTTACTCTCTCCGGGGTGTTATTCAAATGACCTTTACTTATATTATTATTGCGATTCTACATTAAACAAACGATAAATTACGAAAATTATTGTTGATTGTTGTAGTAAAATACACTTTACTCCTGTTCAAACCCAGACTGTTAAAGTATTAATGCATCGATGCATTTGTGTTGTAGAGTTGATACAGGTGTTGTTCTGAGTTCGCTTGTAAAGCAATGTTTAATTATATTTTTTTTAACAATGCCTTGAGTAATGTAATGTTTTGTTGTACCCATTAATGTTGACCCCATTTGCGATGATATTTTCTGTTTGTACTTACCGTTTTTTGCACATGTTGTATTCATAGATATAAGAAAGAAGTATAGTCAATGTATCATAAAGTTCCTATGATTATAACTTGTAAATTCTAGGAGAAATAAATAATTTTATTACCTATTCTCACAATTTCAGCCGATATCAAACGCCAATAAAAATGAAGCTTCACTCTTCACTCGACTGAGTGGGTCCGCTGACAGGACGCGACTCTTGTGAAACAATTTCTAAGAAAACTTCATGGAAATTGTTCTACCGGTGTCGATGTGATTATTAGGAATAAGGATATTATGGATTATGGATAAGTGTATCCGACCGAAAATAGATTTTCAGCTTAAACGAAAAATTTACTTTTTCTTTAATCTTATTTTCGGCCGAAAACAAAAATGATTTCGACATAAAAAAATATAAATGCTTCAGCTGTACACTGAAATCTTGTTTTTTTTTACACCTGCACGCGTAGCATGACCACCGTAGAAACGAGTTTTGTCGACGGAAGAGTAGACAAAATGACTGATAAACAATGACTTTAAAAACAAAGAAAGTCGATAAAAACAAAGTCGATAAAAACAAAGTCGATAAAAACAAAGTCGATAAAAACAAAGTTGATAAAAAAAAATTGTTTTTATCGAATTTGTTTTTATCGAATTTGTTTTTATCGACTTTGTTTTTATCGACTTTGTTTTTATCGATTTTGTTGTTATCGACTTTGTTTGTATCGACTTTATTTTTAAAGTCGATAAAAACAAAGTCGATAAAAAAAATTGTTTTTGTCGAATTTGTTTTTATCGTCTTTGTTTTTATCGACTTTGTTTTTATCGACTTTGTTTTTATCGACTTTGTTTTTATCGACTCTGTTTTTACGACTTTGTTTTTATCGAAATTGTTTTTATCGACTTTCTTTGTTTTTAAAGTCGATAAAAACAAAGTCGATAAAAACAAAGTCGATAAAAACAAAGTCGATAAAAACAAAGTCGATAAAAACAAAGTCGATAAAAACAAAGAAGATAAAAACAAAGTCGAAAAAACAAAGTCGATAAAAACAAAGTCGATAAAACAGAGTCGATAAAAACAAAGTCGATAAAAACAAAGTCGATAAAACAAAGTCGATAAAAACAAAGTCTATAAAAACAGAGTCGATAAAAACAAATTCGATAAAAACAATTTTTTTTTATCGACTTTGTTTTTATCGACTTTGTTTTTATCAGGGTTGTAACGGATGTCGTATAACGGATGAGGATGCGGATGAGGATATCGAGATAATCGGGTTTGAGGATGCGGATGAGGATACGGATATTGGAAAATTCCTTATTGAGGATGCGGATGAGGGTGCGGATGCAGATGTCGTATGAAAATAGCATAGTAGTGTTTTGACACCTCATCATGCCCCCACTGTCACGTGCGGCCAATCATCTATCACTAGTAATAGGACAGGGACACTGCGAATTCAGGCAATAGAAACGCGCCACTCACACTTCGGCCCGCACATTTATATCGGAGCGAGTATAATAAAATTCACTATTTGAGCAAACAACGTAGGTAGGGCCACATCCCCATAGAAATTATGAGGATGCGGATGAGGATGCGGACCTTTTAAAATCAAAACTTGAGGATGCGGATGTTTTGCGGATATCAAAATTTATGCGGATGCTCCGCAGTTGCGGATGCGGATACGGATATCCGTTACATCCCTGGTTTTTATCGACTTTGTTTTTATCGAATTTGTTTTTATCGACTTTGTTTCGAAATTCGATAAAAACAAATTCGTCAAACAGTTTTGTCGACGGAAGAATAGACAAAATTAGAGATTGTGATTGTTTATCAGTCATTTTGTCTACTCTTCCGTCGACAAAACTCGTTTCTACGGTGGTCATGCTACGCGTGCTGGGGAGAGAAAGAGCAAATATAGGTTCTCGGACTCGATTCACCCCTAAGTTAGCCGAACGTCACCTGATTGCCGAGCTTTACGAAGTAGGCTTAATGACGCGCGAAAATTCACGAACTTCTGATTTTTGGTTTGCCCGAAGCTTCAGTTGGTTCATGGCTGAAAACGAAAATATGGCCGAATCATGATTTTTTGGCCGAAAATGTCCGAAAACGAGAAGGAAACTTCGGTTGGTCACTAATGAATGGTTATTGTTTAGGTTAGACCGACTGTTCGTCCTCCTAGAGGCGGGCGCGGGCCCAGCCACCAGGCGCGCCGCTGCCCGCCAGCTCGGAGAGGTTCAAAAGGCCCACCCTGAGGAACTGCACCGGCTGCTCGGCAGGCTCATGACGCACCTGCGGTCGCCGGCCTGGGAGACCAGGACTGCTGCTGCACAGGTGAATATCTCAATTTTATAATGCAGTCCGCCATAAAAGTATAATCAGCCTATAATGTTCCCACTGCTGAGACACAGGCATCTTCTCTGTGAGAGGGAGTGGGCCGTAATCCACCACGCGGGTCCGTCACGGGTTGGTGGATGTCACATGTTTTCCAATTTTCGGGTCTAGGACATGTCGGTTTCTTCACGATGTTTTCCTTCACCGTTTTGAAAGCAGTGGTCATGAAATAATTTACACAAATTAAAGTGCCTGGCTGGGTTCGAGCCTACGATATATTTTTTTTATCTTTCGTATATCTTATTATTGCTTCAAATCATCTCTAGTTTCACAGTATTCCTAAGGGCTCGTGCAGACCAGCGCGATATCGCGGGCGCGACACGGGTCGCGCTACCTGTCGCACCCGCGATATCGCGCTGGTCTGCATGAGCTTTTACTCTTTAAAAATTCGTTACGTACTTACATACATGATAACAATAATTTCTTGTAAAAAGTGTTTTCTGAAACTTTGGATAGTGTTAATCTATTTTTGTTGTTAACTGTAAACAAGTAGGATACAATAGAGCCTAGATTAGCACAAAATATGTCATTTTCTCATAAAATTAAATATCCTGACGGTTACCAGACTTGCAGCAAGTATAAATAACTCTCAACCTCACTTTTCCTTTCAGTCTAAATAATTATGACTCACAAGCGTTTGTAAGATGAACTCCGTAAACAGGCTGAGCAAAGATTAGCAGACAGATCAGATTTCAGATCCTTTGTTATCAACACGTGGAACTAGAGTCTGGCCACGTTAAAGTCAAAACATCTGTTAGTTATCTTTAGAGAGCTATCTCTCGAATAAAGAGCTCCTTATGTATATCCTGAATCCCACGGATATCTATGTTGAATCCAAAGATATAAACTCGAAAATTAACCATTCCCACCTCCCTTGTCTCCGAAACTACTGAGCACAAATTAAAAAAAAATACAGAGAATAGTTCTATGCTTCTATATTACAGGAAAACCTATTAACTGAGTTTTCCAAACCTTCGAAATTATTTTCGGGCGTGCCGGTGATCTTGTTTAAAAATATTTATAGAGCACATCATAGCTGTCCAGACAGCACAATTTGGCAAGTTTTTTTTTACGGTCCATTTAAACTCATGTTTGTTCTCTGCTCAGACGCATTGCTTACAGATAATACTGTCATGTTGTGTTTGACAAGCAACAGCATTGTATCGCGTAATTGGCTGCATTGTTTCGAACCACTAAGAAATTAATCTACTACCCGCGTTTGTGTGAGTCTCGTGCGCCGATGCGTAAACTATGCTGATAAGTTTAGATTGATTACTGTTCCGTAATAAGCCCGAGAAACACGAGGCTAGTTTCTCAAGCCAGGATAGTAAGCTAGCAACTTAGAGTATTCTAAGGCTAGCAAGCTACAAAGTCTGGCTTAGTGTATACAGAACTAGCTTATTCCTAGGCTCTTAAACTAGTGAGAAAGCTAGTATCTCAAGCTAGGATAGTTTGGTATGATGGGGTTTTTATTTTTTGAGCTAGTAGCACCCCCACCACTGTTTATACTATCCTGTACAATAATTGCGTAATACACGATCAATCACAATCTGTTGCGATTTGAAACAGATTGCTAATCCATTGCTTCGTAAGTTGGAAAAAAATCTGCTCAACAACGTAAATAACGCAATCAATGTTATTGAACTGTCAAAATGAAACAAATTAGTCATAATCGTTTACGAAAATTAGTTACGCAATTAGAGTACTGGCTTGTGTACTAGCTTCATGTGACCGGGTGAAGCTAGTACACACGGCTACACATCAAGATATACATTTCCTGTTTATACTGATCTCGCATTGTATAGAATTTCCGTACAATGCGAGGTTAGCTTATATTGGAAATGTGTAGCTTGATGTGTAGCCGTGTGTACCTATTCGATTTTTACGAATGCTGTTCATTTTACTTCACGGACGTGTTGTTACCTTAAACACTGTAAAGGTACTGGTTTAAAATTATATGGCATTGTGTAAACAGCACTAACATGTGCCAAGCCAGGATAGTATACCGAGGTTCTAGCTTGCTGTCCTAGCTTTGAAAAAACTAGCCTCGTGTATCTCGGGCATTATTGCTATGCTGCACTCGCTGCAATGTTTCACCTCTAACTAAATAATGTAGAAAAAATAATAAAGCTATTTCTCACATATAAATAATTGCCTGTCATACGTTCAACATTTTTCCCAGTCTATGCGAACATTTGCAATTCTTTGAAGCATTATCGATTACCGTAATCGATCTACAATTGGCTTCACTTTTGCTCCTCACTGTGCATACTTGTCACCTTGAAGTCTTGAATACATTAAGATATGTTATGCTTTTAATATTTTTGAGAAATATACGCTTTCAAATTGCTCAGCGCCTTGATTTCTGCAAAGAATAATTGGCTCGAAAGTGCGTGACGTACTAGCCGTACTACTCAAATAAAAAATCAAATCATTTATTTTCCAGATTATAAAATCCAATTTGTTAGTTATGTGTTGTTACATACACGTCTTAAACACTAGTATTAGTAAGTACCTATACTCCATTTGAAATAAGATAAGACATTTAACTAAACCTTTTTTACAGTCCGTTCAACCGATTTTGACTTCTATTGCGATGGCAGCATGACAAATGGTGGCTGCAGTAAACAGTTGGTATTGTAACCACTTTTTTTGCTTTTAATGCCATTCTTATGCGTACGGTATAGAAGTCAAAATCGGTTGAACGGACGGTAAAAAAGGTTTGCTTAAATGTCTAATCTTAGTTCAAATGGAGTATACATACATATCGACACTGGAAATTTCAAATGTCGTAAAGGACAGGGAATACAATGTCCTATACGACAATTGAAATTTCCGGTATCGATATTTTGGCAAATTTTAAAAAATATAGTTTATTGTCCAAAAATAAGATATTTTTTCTTTAGATCAATTGAGACTTACGACATTTAGTTCCGTGCTCGAACACGACCAAAAAGCGCACGCGATATTCAACTTTATTACTGATGTGTTAGCGTTTAGCACATAGTGGAGTGGTGGGGTGCATGGGGGCGGAGTTTGCGTGGAAATTGTGTTTTGTGGTCTTAGCAAATGCGATGAACTTATTATTCTGTAAGTAGTCTAGTAGATTATGGACAGTTGCTAAGCACGTTTAAATGTAATAAACGTTGCTATCGAAGACATAAATCACGTTTTATGCTTCGATTTCAACATTAAACCTTTGAAATTAGGTTAAAGGAGGAACTGCACGGATACATTCACTTTTTCACACTTATCTTTATCAAATAAAAAATAAGTTATCAGTTTATATCGATTCGTTTCCATCAGATTGTGGCAAAGTCTTTAAGTCTTGATTTTTATGTAAAGTCCCTGGTAAACTGGAAACTTCCCAGTACCATATAAAAATCAAGAATACATCTTATTGATAGTTTTTAGGGTTCCGTACCCGAAGGGTGCCAAACGGAACCCTGTACAGTTTGTACGGAACCCTTACTGTGCGAGTCCGACTCGCAATTGGCCGATTATTGCTAAATATTATACGGTGTTGCGGTGGTACGGAACCCTTCGTGTGCGAGTCCGACTCGCACTTGGTCAGTTTTAGGGTTCTGTACCTGAAGGGTGCCAAACGGAACCCTATTACTAAGTCTCCGCTCTCCGTCCGTCTGTTTGTCAGTCAGCGAGCTGTTTATCGTGAACCGTAATAGATAGACAATTGTTTGAAATCTTCACAGATTGTGTATTTATTTTGCCACTATAACAACAATAAATAAAAATTTAATAAAGTTAATATTTAAAGTGGGTACTTATATACAATAAAGATAAACGTTTTTTTCTCGATCTTAAAGACTCGTGCAGACTAGCGCGACCTGTCGCGCGACGCGACACCGGTAATTGTTCTACCGTGAAGTTTTCTTATGCACATCAACGTGAAACGCCGTTAATTATCGCGATGATGGACGTTAACCCGTAGGAATAAAGTCCATTATGTTGATAATCAACGGCGCTTCCTGTTGGTGTGGTCCCGGCATTAGAAATTGTATTGTTAGAGTTGCGTCACGCTAGTCTGCACAAGGCTTAATACGGTACGGAGCCCATCATGTGCGAGTCCTACTCGCACTTGGCCGGCTTTTATAATAATTATGTAAGTAGTTATACCCGTTTTCACTATTATTTTCATTTAAGTGTCGGTATCGTGTTAGTGAAAACGAGCATTCGTCAGGAAGCCGATCTTAACTCTTTACCTCCTTTACTCCCTCAGTTATTGTTAAACGATTAGTTCAAATATAGCTATACTCCATTTGAAATAAGAATAGATATTTGAACAAACCTTTTTTACAGTCCGTTCAACCAATTTTTACTTCTATTGCGTTGGTGGCATGACAATTGACAAATGGCAGCTGCAGTAAACAGTTGGTATTGTAACAACTTTTTTTGCTTTTAATACCATCCTTATGCCCACGGCATAGAAGTCAAAATCGGTTGAACGGACTGTAAAAAAGGTTTGTTTAAATATCTAATCTTATTTCAAATGAAGTATAGATTGTTCTAGTCATGCGTGTATTATCAACGGTGCCTTGAACCGTTCCGTGTGCATTGTAAACTGTAAACATGAGATAAAAACTGCGCTCTGGTCATTTGAATACTATGTGAATTGAGTTCAATTTACTTGTGCAGTGTTGTTGCACTGAGAATCAATAGAACAGTGACACTTGTTTGTTAATCTTTTATTATTCTTGGGCAAATAATCATATGCCGCTCTTTTTCATTTGTGTTTCTAAATACGACTCAGATAGGTACCTCAAGTTTAGGGTTCCGTACCTCAAAAGGAAAAACGGAACCCTTATAGGATCACTCGTGTGTCTGTCTGTTTGTCTGTCTGTCACAGCCAATTTGCTCCGAATCTAATGGACCGATTAAGTTGAAATTTGGTACACATATCAATTTCTGTGACCCAGATACGAACGTGTAACGTAAATAAAAATATTTTGAATAGGGGTTCACTTTTCGGGAGCAAATAAAAAGAAAAAAGAGTTTTGCAAACTACCGTGTGACATTTCAAATGGAAAGGGCTTGTTGTGAGGATGAGGACCTCGTTTAAAAAAAAAAAAAATAATCAAATACTACTTTTAAAGATATTTGAGAAAATCGATGAAAATTGACCCCTCCTTATCTTCGAAACTACAGAGCCTAAAATATTGAAAAAAATACAGACAATGGTTCTTTACTCATAGATTACAGGAAAACCTATAAGAAATCTATGGTCTTAAAATAATATAGTAAATCTCTCAGTATTTTGCGTATAGACTTATATTTGCAGTTGGACTGTATGGGAGACTATGTTTTTCAACTACAATGTTAAGTTTGTAGTTGGGATAAATTCATCCCAAATACGGAACCCTTCATTGTGCGTGGTCCAACACGCACTTGGCCGGTTTTTTTGTTTTGTTGTCATCTTGCAATCAGTCAGTAGACTATGAGCAGATGAGATGAAGCTATTGTGACTTTAGAGCAAAATCCCCTTTGGGAACATATCTATAGTTTGTTATGTACCGGTGACCTTTTCCAAAATATGCCGCCTTTTCAGTCTAGGTATTGTTTTCGTAATAGTCAATTGCACTGTAGAGAAACGAACATAATATGTATATTTGGATAAACTATTAGTTTGGCAGCTTTGCCTAAAGGAGTCGAGAGAAGCCTTTGAGCTGTCGACTGTCTTGCTAATTGATGGCATTTTTTATAAGTCGATTCTATTCCGGTCAAAAATTTGTGAAGGATTACAAAGTAAACTTGTTCATTTGCGCAAGAAATACAGTGTCATTTAATTAATACGCACGAAGACTCTCGATGACCCATCCGTTTTTATTAGGATTCAAATTTCAACCTTTGATTTATTTATAACTAGCGACCCGCCCCGGCTTCGCACGGGTATAAACCGGGTTATTATATTATACATATAAACCTTCCTCTTCAATCACTCTATCTATTAAAAAAAACGCATCAAAATCCGTTGCGTAGTTTTAAAGATTTAAGCATACATAGGGATATAGGGACAGAGAAAGCGACTTTGTTTTATACTATGTAGTGATGTCTAGAGTGTCGCGCAGCAAAAGAATTAAAACAAACAAGCCAACTTTTTTTATGCTGGTGGGCGTGACAGCTACGTCTTACACTCGTGCCACGTCATTGTACTGTCATTGTGCTGTTATAGTGTGCGTGCATTTAGCGGCTAACAGTTGGACGCAATATTTTTCAACGAGTTTACAACTTTGACATAATTTATATCTTTGGATTCAACATAGATATCCATGGGATTCAAGATATACACAAGGAGCTATTTATATGATGGACAGCTCTCTAAAGATAACTAACAGATATTTTGTAAATAAAGTTCTTACTTATTTCGCCAATGTCTATCTATAGTTAGCTATGAAAGAACTCTTAACGAGAGCATCTAAATTAAAACTTTAGAGACGTCCTTTTCGTCTTTACTTTAATACCTGTTCAGATTTAGACGGTTGTAAATATTTAATGAGTATGATCTGCGTCGTAGGATTTTATTTGCCCTTGAACAAGAGCATTGGAGTTAGTTTTACTACAAAATTAAATATGAGAAGAGTTTACATTTTCCTTATCCAATGTTTGTTTTGGTGCGTCAAAACAAATGATTAACAACGTTTCCGATCACGTACGACTTGTGGGCCTTCAAGAAGTCAGCATAGGTTTTACATGTAGTTATGTCTTCGGTAAATACAGTGGTTGGCAAAGCGTCAGCGACTCTCTTTAAAGAGTTGCAGCGGTGCAGCGGTGGTTAGTCTGTATAATATGGTAGTGGATTTCAACATGAATGATGTCACCAATATTTTGATTTAAAAGTGTCCGTGGAGTTTCTTATCCGTTCTTTTCCATAGGAACCTGCTTCTTGCTTCATCTTTGTGACTCTCTGACCCCTTGACAATTCAAAAGTGCCTCTAAGTAATTGGTTTAATTTATAATAAGAGTTCGATTTTAGTGCTTTAACTTCAGATGACATGCCATCTGGTGTGTAGAAAAAAAACCACAAACAAGTTCTCTAGAACGGAGTTACGGAGGAGACTCCATGGAGAAAGCGAGCATAATTTCGGTACTTAACGTGTGTTGTTCACATTTTTCTTTACATAACGATTAATGCTTATATAAAATCTATTTTCGTCTGTTGCTTATTAATTGCTTATTTTTGTAAATTATATGTAAGTAAATTTTATAGCCAGGCCGAATTCTTGCCAACTCTTCTTCAATAAAGTTCAGACAAATGTCAGCAAAACTTGATAGTATTCAAGTGGATGAGATAAATCAGTACTTACCCTAATTACGTAACTTACTTTCGTAAACAATTATGCCTAATTTATTTCATTTTGACAGTTCAACAACATTCATTGCGTTATTTACGTTGTTGAGCAGATTTTTATTCCAACTTATGATGCAATGGATTAGCAATCTGTTTCAAATCGAAACAGGTGATTGTGTTGTATTACGCAATTAGGGTACAGGTTTCCATGAAGTTAATAAATAAAGAATTATTATGATCTACTTATGATACAATAACCGGTCAAGTGGCAGAGCTTGGCGGAGTTCTATGTCCAGCAATGGACGTCTTTCGGCTGAAATGATGATGATGATTATCAATCAATCAATCTGCCTAGCCTTCTATGTCGGAGTCGGCTTCCAGTCTAACCGGATGCAGCTGAATACCAGTATTTTACATGGAGCAACTGCTTATCTGACCATACATTGATACATTTTTTATCTAAACATGGTTATCAGTCTCCGGTGCGTCCGGAAAACAAGAACGGAAAAAAGATTGCTTTAGGTAGTTTACTTTGACCAGCAAGCATGACAACCATAGAAACGGGTTTTCTAAGGGTTTTGACGACGGAAGAATAGACAAAATGACAATCTGTCACTTTGTCTATTCTTCCGTCGACAAAACCCGTTTCTATTGTGGTCATGTCAAGCGTGCTGGAGGAACTGTGTAGATGGATAGATAGAGCTATAGTAATGTCACGAATCTGGGCATGCCCAGATGCCAGAAATCGTATCGATATGGCATAAAGTTCCCGAAGTGCCATAAAATGCAGTAACATTTCTGGCGGAACGAGGACCTATTTTATGCAATTCAAAATGGTTTCATACAAATACCGTTTCGCATTTATACAATTACAAGTGAAACAACATCATGAACAAGGATTCAGTTTAAATTGAACTTTAAAAGGCCATCCAATCGTTTTACGGTTATTAACTTTCTAACAACAAAGGAGACCATTATAATCATTACATTGTTATCCTGTTTACTGTGCAACTAATTGGTCACTCTGATGCCCATTTCACGATAAAAGGTTACTTCTATAATAATTCTACTAATATACTAATGATAACGCTGAGGAGTTTGTTTTTTTGTTTGTTTAAACGCGCAAATCTCTGGAATTAACGGTCGGATTTGAAAAAATATTTTTGTATTTGATAGCCAAATTCTTGAGTAAGTACACTAACAAACGAACTTAAAAAACATAACAATGGCACTCCGGGAGTGCCGACAGAAGTGAAAACTAGAACAATAAAAAAAAATACTTCTAAAACCTTTAAAGTAGAAATATTTGCATCATTGATCCGCAACGTAATATAAATAAAGAGCACAATCGCGTTTACAAAAATGAGGTGTCGGTAACGGTGTCGCGAGTTCAATTGTTTTTCCCCATCTGAAAAATTCCCAACGTGCCTAAAGAAGTTTTACCTAGGCCAGGACCCTTAGGAGCCGAGCAAAAAGAAAATAGTCAGAAAGAACGCTAAGGCCCACTTGTGCAGTAACAGCTAACTCAGGGTTAATCCAATAATTCTCTTTGGATTAACCCTGAGTTAGCTGTTAACTCAGAGTTATTTAGCTAAGCTTGTAGGCTTAGCGGATTGTAGACCTGTACCCTAATTGCGTAATGCAACACAATCACAATTTGTTTCGATTTGAAACAGATTGCTAATCCATTGCTTCATAAGTTGGAAAAAAAAATCAGCTCGACAACGTAAATAACGCAATGAATGTTGTTGAACTGTCAAAATGAAACAAATTAGGCAAAATTTTTACGACAGTAAGTTACGCAATTAGGGTACTGTTGACCATTTTCTATTTTGTTAAGTAGGTACTTGGTACTTATTGAAAGACCTACACTGTCCTCCCATACCTAGAAACACTGTTAAAAGAATTGTAAAAGCCAATTATTTTTAAAAGAGTAACCGTGGAGTTTCTTGCCGGCTCTTCTCCATAGGAAACGACCAATTGGAACCGTGCACCTAGCTTCTGACGTTTCATAACTGCCCTTGTAGGTTTATGTAAAATAAAATATTTTGAATTGAATTGAATTGAACCCATGAACGCGCAAGTGTGCCTTAAAGAGAAAAGGAAGTAATAACGCGAGCAGGCAATAGATACGATGCGAAAGGGTGGGTCGGGGTCTCGGGGAGCAAGTTTCACGCAGACGAAGTCGTGGGCAGAAGCTAGTTAGAACATAAAATTAGTCAAGTTTAATGATCTGAATAGATATTATATATATTGCAATAATCATCATGCTCTATAAACCTTGTTTCATGTGTCTGCCTAATTATTTATTCATCTACTATAATTCACTACTAGACGGAGCGGAAATTTACCTCCATTGCGTGCGTGGGTAATAAAAAAATTGTCAGGCTTTATAAAAGCTTCTGCAGACAGGCTCGACGCGATTCTAGTAGAACAATTTATATGAAAACTTCATGGAAATTGTTCTACCAGCGCGCGTCGCAACGTCGCGTTGGGCTTGTCTGCGGGAGCCTTAAAAGCAATTATCAGTTTTATTATTTATTGTGTAGCCTTAATAGCTATATATTAATGTGAAAACGATCGATTTCATACCATTGTCTTATGGTTTCTTATAGAACAAAAACTTGGCAGTACTTATAAAAAAGCGGCCAAGTGCGAGTCGTACTCGCCCATGAAGGGTTCCGTAGCAGCAAGAAACATTGAATGAAAGGTAAATTGCGGTTTACGATTTATGACGTATTAAAAAATAACTACTTGCTAGATCTCGTTCAAACCAATTTTCGGTGTAAGTTTACATGGTAATGTACATCATATATTTTTTTTAGTTTTATCATTCTCTTATTTTAGAAGTTACAGGGGGGGGGACACACATTTTACCACTTTGGAAGTGTCTCTCTCGCAAACTATTCAGTTTAGAAAAAAATGATATTAGAAACCTCAATATCATTTTTGAAGACCTATCCATAGATACCCCACACGTATGGGATTGATGAAAAAAAAATTTTTGAGTTTCAGTTATAAGTATGGGGAACTCCAAAGTTATTTGTTTTTTTTCTATTTTTGTATGAAAATCTTAATGCGGTTCACAGAATACATCTACTTACCAAGTTTCAACAGCATAGCTCTTATACTTTCAGAAAAAAGTGGCTGTGACATACGGACGGACAGACAGACAGACATGACGAATCTATAAGGGTTCCGTTTTTTGCCATTCGGCAACGGAACCCTAAAAACGTGACGTACCTATGTATACTTAGGTACAAGGTGACATGTGACATGCTCTAACTAGTTTTTATGTTACCTGTCAAGTTATTTATGGTGTTCGATAAAAAAAGTCCTTGTTAATAGGCCACATTAGCAATTTCACACGGAAGTGCCATGTAGTTTACGGTAACACCATTATTAATCAAAATGGTTGAGCTGAATGGTGCTAATCCATGCGTCATGTTCGTGAACGGGCGCCGTCAGTTGGGACTGGTCATCTCTTAGCTGCCAGGGCTTATTTTTAATTTTTTGAATTCCCTTTTTTTAAATCTTTTTATCACGGACGTTTCTAACGTGCACGTCTTTCTACATTGTTCTCACATGTATAATTTCAACATGAATGATGTAACCAATATTTTGTAACAATTTTTTATTTAAAAGAGTGTCCGTGGAGTTTCTTGCCCGTTCTTCTCCATAGGTACCTACTACGCTTTGGAATAGGCAACTAGCTTCATACCTATTTCTGACTGACCGATTCCTTGACAATTCAAAAGTGCCTGTAAATGGTTTAATTGAAATAAATGGTTTGAGTTGAGTTTTGAATTATGATTAAATATTTTTATTCATAAGGTTACACTGCTACAAGGATGCATCATTCTTTTGGCGGCGCCAAAAGAATGATTCGGGGGGCTCGGTTAGGATCGGAATTGCGAGTAAAAAACCGCGGTACTTAAATGTTTATTTTGACTAGTATTTTAACATTTTGTAAGAAAGAAAATCAACAAGTCAACTCGAGTTGCGAATCGTCTGACTCGAGCTCTACACTACAATACAATACGTCATTACGAGTCGACTCGCACATGTCTATACGCTCTCTACAGGCGCCGAGTCGAGTCAACTCGAGTTGCGAATCGAGTCAGTAGCGATATCAACTCGAGTCCAAAAAAATCCGACTCGTCACATCGCTATTTGGCGCTCGAATGACATTGACAGGGGGGCGCTGCTGGAAAACTTTTAAGCAATTGTTTTGTGTTAATGTATTGACGAAACAAGATGGCGGCGGCGGCGTTAGTTCCAATTTTAGCCACGCGCCAAGCAAAGCGAACCTTGTATTGCTATACTGTTACCACACTTAACAGGAAGTTTATTATAATAATGAGCTGGTTATCAATTAGGATATTTTTTTACATAGAAATACATATACCTACCTCAATAAGAGTTGGATAAAATAAATTAGAATGACCTAATTCTCTAGGTATTTATTAAACAGTGGGTAAATTGCGTCGTTCTAGTAATTTTTCCTCGTTTACAAAAATATTGTGTTTCTCTCGCGCATGGGAAACATATCTAGATTAACTATTTGTGGATACGTTGTACACTACCTACGGTACCTACTTAAAAAGATAAAGTTCATCAGATTTTGTTGACTTCACTTGACATTATTCTTTAGGCAGTCTTAATTTTACACTCAGTATCAGTCTCAAAAGATAACACTCTCTTTGAAATATCAGAATAAAGAAGTAAGTATAGGATAATGAACTCGACTTCTTATCATATTACAGAGCGCCTTGACCGAAAGAAATAGGATTTCTGACTCATGCGTAGCATGACCACAATAGAAACGGGTTTTGTCGACGGAAGAATAGAAAATGACAGATTGTGATTGTTAATCTGTCATTTTGTCTATTATTCCGTCGACAAAACCCGTTTGTATTTAAAACTAACTAGCTTCATCTTGCTGGCCGACTCCTTTAACAATTCAAAAGTGCCTGTAAATAGTTTAATTGAAATAAATGCTTTGAGTTTGAAAATAATATGTATATCTGCGCATCTGTTTAGAGTTTTGACTGGCTGATCAAGATAACACCGAGCAAACATACAAGCTGAGATTTCACAACAGATTAGGTTAAATATGCTAAAAAGCGGAAAATCTTGCTGTTCAAACTCGTAACTCAAAGCATTTATGTCAAATAAACCAATTACGGGCAATTTTGAATTGTCAAGGGGTTGGTCAGTGAGAAAGATGAATCTTCAAGCTAATTGCCAAAGGGTAGTAGGTTCCTATGGAGAAGAACGGGAAAAAAAAACTCCACGGACACTTTTTAACAGACTTCAAAAAAAGGAGGAGGTACTCAGTAAAAAAATAAAAAAATATTGGTTACATCATTCATGTTGAAATTATACATGTGCGAACAATGTAGAAAGACGTGCACGTTAAAAGCGTCCTAAATAAAAAGATAAAAACAAAACCAATTCAAAAATTAAAATAAACCGCGGCTGCAGAGATGACCAGTCCCTACTGACGGCCCCAGTTCACGAACATCACGCATAAATTTAGCACCATTCAATTCGACCATTTTGAAGGGAACTTAATGATCCAACACACACGCCACCATCAGCGGGACATTTGAGTGAGCATGACATACTCTCAGCCGCCAGGGCACATTCAAGTCAATGAAAGACTTACACAGTAAATGGTAGACTAGCTTTAAAGTAGACAACATACTGCTCACACATGTACTATAGCTATGCAATTATACAATACTAGGAGATTGAACCACGCAACACGCACTTGGCCGGTTTTTGTACAATCTTTAGCAGCTCCAACAATATTTTCGAATGCTTATGTGCCCCATGCTGATAGGCGACATTGTATTTATAATCTGAGCCTCGAACTTATAATATGCTTGGCAGCATAGTGTGCGTTTTATACAAGAACTAAATATCGTAATTAGAATACTACTATAATTATTAATGCAAAAGTAACTCTCTGTGTCTGTCTGCCTGTCTGTTACCTTTCACGCCTCATTGGTGGAACGGATTTCAATGAAATTTAGCATACTGGTAGAACATGACCTGGGTTAAAACATACTTTTTATTCTGGTAGTACGTTTCCTTGGGAAAATTTCTGATCGCCGTGACTCCACGTGGGCGAAGCCACGGGCAAAAGTTTGCTTGTTTAAAAATATGCCACAGAGGAGGAAGAGTACACACGGCTACAATGAAGCTATACATTTCCAGTATACCTCGCATTGTACGGAAATCCTATACAATGCGACATCAGCATAAATTGGAAATGTACAGCTTGATGTGAAGCCGTGTGTACACGCTGAGTCATTTCGAGACTCTTAATACTTCCATTTATGTTCAGATGGGGCTATTTATCTTCCAATTAAACTTGCCCTTGCCCCACAGTCCACAGGTCAAAATATTTTTAACTCGGTGGGACATTGAACTTGCAATCATTAAACATAATATCTAGAATTATTTTTATTAGATACCCACCTGTTTACTTTTTAATATTCTTTAGTACGCTCGTGTGCTACTTGATTATCAACTTACTTCATTAGTGAGATCTTGTAGGAAAACTTGAAATTAACAGCCGACTCGACGTTGCCATAATAATCCCCAAAACTGAACCATGTTTAGATACCGGCTTCTTCCTATATTTCCATTAGAATTTCTTAATGTTTATGTGCTGCTCTTGAGTAATTATGCAATAGCGAACCCTTATAGGAAATTTAAAATCGACACGAAAATAATCCCCAAAACAGCACCCTAATTGCGTAATACAACACAATCACAATTTGTTTCGATTTGAAAAAGATTTCTAATCACTTGCTTCATAAGTTGGAAAAAAAAATCTGTTCAACAACGTAAATAACGCAATGAATGTTGTTGAATTGAAATGTCAAAATGAAACAAATTTCGCGAAATTGTTTACGAAAATGAGTTACGCAATTAGGGTACTGATCCCACCCACGTAGAAATTTTAATTTAATTCAAGGTGGATCGGTGTTATCGTGCGACGATTTGTTGCCATATGCTAGACGGCATACTAATTACTTACCGCAACTTCAAAATACCTATTGTCTGAATTCGTTGAAACACACCTAATTTGTAACTGTTTACTTCGCAGGCGGTGGAAGCGATTCTCGCGAACGTACCGGAATGGCATCCAACTCCGTTCACGGGCAAGAAAGGTCAGTAATTAAACATGAGACTACTATTTAGGTGACGCCATTATTAGCCCAAGTTTGCACGGGCGATTTAATAACGCGACGTTTTTATAAAGTGCACTGGATTTTCAACCCTCGCCGTTGAGAAGTGCATCCCTTGCGCGTTAGAAAAGCGGCCTCTTGGATTTTCATTGCGCGAAAAAAAATTGTCGTGTAATAAAATCGCCCGTGCGTTCCTGGGCTTACGTCACTTTTGTTTTGACAACATTGACAACCACCTCCAGACACGGTTATAGCTTATACATAGCGGCAAAACATTACAAATTTTTGCAGGAACTGATAATTTCCGTTGTCAAAAATGGGATTTCGCACACATCCAGTCTTCTTTGCGATAATTCCTTTTTATTTATTCCAAAGGAATGATGCACAATGGCTGAAGTACTTAATATTCTTCTTTCTGAAACGGACGATAATCGCTTTGAAATCTCAAGTGGTGGCTTCGCGTAGAAGCTGAACGATTAGCGTCTTTGCTGCTAATATTTTTAAGACCTTTGGATAAATTTGTTCATAATTATTGTCTGCCAAAGCGCATGCACGAATACAGAAGGTAACCTAATGTGGCATTAACTCTTTAGTGATTAACCTTATTCGGCAAGGTGACTGGCGCGAATTAGGTGTATTTTATCGCCCAGACATAAATAAAGACATTAAAGTAAACGAATTAGGATTGATGTTAGTTTAACGTCTGGTTTAATTGTCTAGTGTTTGAACTTGAGGAAATTACGACTCATGTGAGCAAAAAACTAGACTGTCTGCTTACATTAATTTATAAGTTTGTTCATTTGTAAAACCTACTTCTTTCTTCTTTTTACCCGACTACGGCGAAGCAAAAAGGAAGGTTATGATTTGGACAGGTTCATCTGTTTTCTCATAACTTCTAAACTTTTATCATAATTTGACAAATGAGGTATCGTTGGAAGCGTTTTGATCGTCTGCTGGTTATAGGCTATGTGACGTCATGTTAAATTGTATACGGCGCCCTCTAGAGGACATAAAGTCATGAATAAAAAATAAATTAAAGGGCTTAATTTGCACATTTCAAACATTGTAAATGGGCGACCGAGCTCTGCTCTGGTGAAAAGAGAGAATGCTCATTTAATAGTATAGGAAAGTTCATACTAATTCCATGCTGCCATGTCATTATTCTAAGGTAGCCATCTTGTTCTAAACTTTGGACGACTCTGCTCGGGTGAAAATACGGAGACAACGAATTTTCCCTGATATGAGACCTAGCCAGATCGAGTTTTCGCCCCATAAATCTCTATATTGCTACTTTCATTGAAATCGTTAGAGCCATTTTCGAGAACGTGATTACAAATATAAAATACAAATATTGTCAGTATAATAGTATAGGATATATGCCTATTATAACCCCAAAATAAAGTAAAAAGTCAAATAAAAACGTATTTAAACAAGACAGCACAGACAGACAAATAAAAAATCCGTAATCTGTTCGATTTCATGCCCTAACACGTGTGACTCTGGATTTTAATTTGTCTGTCTTGTTTATTTATACCTTTTTAGTCGACGTTTTTGTCGTAGTTGGGTTTTAGTTTTTATAACTTTTTATTATTTCGTGGTTATTGAGTAATCTGTACCCTAATTACGTAACTTATTTTCATAATTTGTTTCATTTTGACAATTCAACAACATTCATTGCGTTATTTACGTTGTATAGCAGATTTTTTTTCCAACTTATGAAGCAATGGATTAGCAATCTGTTTCAAATCGAAACAAATTGTGATTGATCGTGTATTACACAATAAAATTAGGGTAGGTACTAGTGGGAATCACAGCCAGATTGCCGGCCACCGTAGATCCGCGGGCTTGCGGACGGTGAGCAATGGGTAGCTCGCCGTCCGATAAGGACTAGGCCCGGGTCGACGGCGCGTTGTGTTCCACGCGCGCCTCAAAGAGATGTCAGCAGAATTGACGGGGTCCGCTAGGGCCGATGCCTGCCGAAGGAAGGGGAAAGGGACATCGTGGCCGGGGCAACATGGCAACTGAAGGAACACGGGTGGGTTTTAGTCAGTAAGTCTGACACGCCCTCCCGCTCCACCCAGAGCGGGAGAAGTTATTTGATAATTTCCCACCAAAAAAAAAAGGGTAGATACTAGTGTCAGAGTTTTCCTTCCTCTGACTTGGCTTCACATACTGTCGAGAAATATCTCTTAGTCATGCCGTTTTTCGCACGATGTTTTCCTTCACCGTTTTTGAAGCAAGTGATAATTATACAGTAAGCACACGAATATAAAAAGTCAGATGTGTGTGTCTGTTTGCTATGTTCTCGCTTTCCCACGATAGTCTAGCGATAGATGTCTTCTACTGAATAAAACAACTTTTTGTTTTTGATAGATAAGTAATTAAATTAACATAATGGTTCCGACGTCAATACTTGTAAAGTACCAGACAATTTGTATAATCAGTAATTAGTCCTAGAAATGTGTAACTGCTCTTTATTTAAAAAAAAAAAAAAACGTGTATTTCAGACAAAAAAGTCCATAGGCAAGGCAAGGTTGTTAGTTACAATAATATCGCTTATAACTAATGTTAGTAACTAAAAGTAAAAAAAAAGTAGACACACCGTCTACCCCTGCACAGTAGGCTCATCGGTCTCGCAACACATGGAGTTCAGTGAACCTACTGAGCAGAACAGTGTCGGTTCTCTCGGCAATCATCCTTAGGACGCTATTCGGGCTCCCCCGTACTCGTCGCACCACCGACGCAACTTTTTTACGCATAATACTACTTCTTTTTTTTTTTTTTGGAGAAGGTAGACTGGAAATTCCTGCGAAAAAGTCCAAATACAATACATACCTAGTAAGAATAGAAATTCTTTGATCTGTTTGTAAAATTTTCGGTCACTGAAATGACATGTTGACAACTTGACATGTTGACAACTTTTATATAACTTTTCATCTTGTACAGATTTCTAGAGCGAAGTATCAAATATCAATGACATATCTATGATGTCACCTTTTCTGAAATCTGCCAGTTTTGCCCACAAAGTAGTCGAGCCGTACATTCTCTTGACAAATGATGCTGTACTTGCCACAACCAGCTATTCATAGGCGACCATCATCAATTACTGTATATTATTCACTTAGTACTGTGCCCTGTTAGTTTGTGACACAGATACCAAGCACACTGTGCAGGCGGTTGCTTTTGTGGCTTATTCAATGAGTCCGTTAATCTTTGGGCCAAAGGGCCAAATTAATCTTTGGGCTAAAGTGGCCTTTTCTGTGATGAGAGAGTTATGTTCCGAGGGGCCAACTGTTCTTGGCTTCTTGTGCGGCTTAGGACAAAATTAAGAAATGGCTTTTTGACCGTTCAGTCTTAATTTTAAGACCAGGCACTCCAAAGACAGTTCCCATGTAAACTCCGCCCCCATGCACCACTCCACTATGCTAACACGTCAGTAATAAAGTTGAACATCGCGTGCGCTTTTTGGTCGTGTTCGAGCACGGAACTAAATATCGACTAAACTAAAAGTAATACTAATAATTGATCTATAGAAAAAGTATCTTATATCTGGATAATAAACTATATTTTCTTACTGTCAATAATTATTTTAGATATAAAAGCCGAGTAGTCTTGTTTATGTTTCAAATAATAATCCAAAAATAATCCAATTGTTGAATGTATATGCTGTTGGTGTTCTTTATTAAATAAATAAAAATAAATAATCTTTCAAAAAGACACGATTTTCGAATAAAAAATTTATCGCGCGAAAATGTTCCAATTACGTAACGGTCTCATGTATGGAAAGAAAAAGATCCAATAAATCATATTATATTAAAGTTTCATTTTGATTGTATGCGTGACTTTTTCAGAATGTTAATGCAAATTAACATACAATTTAGGGAGCCTCTTCTTAAGTAGACTAATAATGCCGTGTACTACTGTACAGGGCAGCAGATCAAGGAGTTGCAGAACCCGAAGATTACTATAAAAGACTATGATAACTCGGCCAATTATGAATTGATTTTAAAGATTCTTTTTTTGTTTGGTAGGTAATACTTCAGAGGTGAATAACTTTGCTTGGGTAGTTTTTGAGTTAGCTTCAATAATACGTATTTTTTCCCACTTAGTATGTGGATAATATGTTAAGTGTTATTTACATAGCAAGTAGTGGTATTCGAATTTGTGTGGGGTAAATACCGCAACTAAAAAGTGAAAAATAAAAACATTTTACAAAAAAAAAACAGTACAAAGTGAAAAATAACTTTAATTTCGGAAGTTGGTGGTAAAAAAACGAAAATTCAAAACCAAAGACACGGACTTCCGAAATTAAAGTTATTTTTCACTTTGTAGTGTTTTTTTTGGAAGTCGGTTGTATTTTTTTTTTGTAAAAAGTTTTTTTTTTTTTCATTATTAAAGGCAACTTTAATTTGACCTGAGAATGACGCACACGATTCATACTTTTAGACTTGTTGAAATGGAGCTACCAAAATAAATTCGTAAGTATGTCTGCCCTTGATTCTTGCTTAACTCATGCAAATCAATTCATCCGTTCTGACCCTTTGCTTCATTGTTCACTTCTAAAGTTACTGAGTCATACATAATCCATACTAATATTATAAATGCGAAAGTAACTCAGTCTGTGTCGATAAAATTTTGCACATAAAGTCTATTTATAACCTTGTTTCCAATTGATGTTATTTACACGATGTTATATCAACTTTATAGTAGTGTAAATAAAGTTGATTTTAAACTGATTAGTACTGTTGAAAAAGTCATAAAAAATATGAAGTTGAAGCGCAAATTGAATCTTATGTGTAGGAATTACAGTTGTTTATCCTAAAACTTGTGTTTGTTTACATGTTTGACAAATAAATTGCGAACGCAGATTAGGTAGACCATGACCTGGGTTAACAGAAGACATAGGATACTTTTTATCCCGATGCGGTAGTACGTTCTGCTGGTATAATTTCCGCCTGCCACGCAGGCGAAGCCGTAGGCAGTTCTATAGTGTATATCTTATTATCATTATCTAGATTCATTGCTGCACTTATCCGGGTTATTTGAAAAATTGTGCACAATTTTATTATCTTATCTTATTTCACATGTCAGACCTGACTGAACCGAAAAAATATTATTATTTTTTATATTTAGGTTCCTGGATATTTTAATGCATCATCATATTGCTTCCTCGAATCTGCGAATAAATAATGTCGCTGGCAGATTGTATGATTCGGCGCCGTTTGCCTTCGGAGCGTTTGTAAACGCTTTTACAAACGCTCCGAAGGCAAATTGGCAACTCGTTCATTTGTTATAATATCGACATTGATTGTTATTGTAGGGTGACCATCATAAAACACAGGTTGGATAAATCAGACTTTATTCCAGCAAGTAGGTACCTATTATGTCACCGTAAAATTGTGCGAACCGTTATATTATAAATTGTCGAAAAATTATGAACTGGGTTAAAAGGGTTAGGTTAAGTTAGAACCCTGACCACCGCGTGCAAGCCGAGCGAGCGAAGCGAGTGGAGCCACTGTTGTTTTTTTATATCACGGGTAAGGTTGCGTCATTTTATCTGCACTTGTAATGACGTAGCATGATAAATGACTCTGTCATCTAGTTTACAACACAAAGAAAAGAAAGAAAGAAAGAAAATTCGTTTATTTGCGGTAAACATGACGCAAAGAAAGATAAAAAACACATAAATAACAAATTGGGGGAAAATATGCGTCACATCCACGCAAAACGGCCATCGCTCAGCATAAAGCTAAAAAAAAAAATGTTACTAAGTCGCTTGAAAGGTTAAAAAGGTCTTATTAATTACATAACATCACGCCTGTAATCCCCGTAAGAGTAAGCAGAGGTGTACCTATAGTACACCTACATTTCGCCAGTTATTTTGTTAGTCCCATGATATAGGGGTCGAGCCCATTGATTGACATCAACTGGGCACAAATCCAGACTCCAGGCTGCTACTGAGAATGTCCTAATGAGAAAACCCAATAAAACTTTGCCCGACTTAGGAAGCGAAACCCGGACCTCATGCTCAGCAGTTAGCGCTTCCGACCTTTAGACCAACGAGGCAGTCATATTAATTGTTTTCTTTAATTCAGTTCTGTATTTCGCGTGAAGTGTTTGCACTAATTCAGTGACATTTACTTTGATGATTCGGCGTTGACATTAAAATAATAAAACCTGCAAATGTTAGCAATAGTCTACATTCTAATAGCCTATTGTATATTCATTAACACCCAGTTTTTTATACATTTAAAGACAATTTGAAATTTTAATTAAGTCTTTATTGAGTTAAAGGACCCATAAAGCAATAACGACCAATGAAGACACAGTGTCGCATAATAAAAATCTTTAATTTGCTGAATTGGATAAATCGCCGTCATTGTGTGTTGGAGCAGGACAATAAAAAGGTCACACCATGATAACTGTGGGCTGACTCTATTGATAACTATTACATTTTAATAAATACAGTCATGTTTGTGATTAGCGATGGACTGAATGGAGATTTTTGTGAGTGGTTAAGTATCTACTAGGTACTTGAAACCACGTGAATTCACGTGAGGCTCATGTATGTCGAGTTAACGGATGGTGAGGTTTAAATGACACTTGCAAATAGTTTACAATCGCCAACCCGTCTTGAGCAAGCGTGGTGATCAATGCTCGTGCCTTCTCTGTATGAGAAGAGTACTTTTCTCTGCAGTAGGACAATAAAAGGCTGGTATTATAGTGTACAGCCAGCCAGTTTTGGATGAAGTCTTTCTTTTCTTATACCAAGCATTTGTGAAGTGTCCAAT
This sequence comes from Agrochola lychnidis, assembly GCA_963680765.1. Classification (NCBI taxonomy): domain Eukaryota; kingdom Metazoa; phylum Arthropoda; class Insecta; order Lepidoptera; family Noctuidae; genus Agrochola; species Agrochola lychnidis. Next base: position 22,494,340 of record OY796853.1, read on the forward strand.
GCTTTCTTGAACCAATTCTATCCTCTACCCACAACTCGATCATAATACCAGTCTGTAATAGCCTCCTGAGACGTCCTGTACTTTCACAGAAGACATCGATGTCATCTTGTCTAGTGCAGTACGTCAATACAGATTGACAAGCTGTCGCTAAACTGTTTATTGTAGCTGCATATTATGAGTACTGTAGGCGGGGACTAGATGCGATTCTAGGTTCTAGGTACTAGTAAATCGTAAACAGCCTTTCCCTTAGTCAACCTTATAGGAGTGGTGTCTGACTAGCTGTTTTTATTTATCAGGCTTTGTAGAGTTGCATTATACATTACACTAATATCGGCGAAATTTAATAGAATTTTGGTTAATTTTATTAAGGAAAATCAGGGGGCATTGGAGCAAGGTTCTATTTTTTTTTTCTGTATTAATAAGAATTGACGTTCTTAGTAATTGATTACAATCTAGCCTAATAGACTAATAAGTAATTTAATTCTAACTTAATATATTACGAGATAGATTATGTTATATCTAAGAATAGTGTCAATTTGCACTTTTACACAAGGTCAATTTCGTAGCACTTTCTTAGGGTCTGATAATTGATAAAACACTTTGTTCTTGTGTTATATGTATAGCACAGCATTGTTATTATTTATTAATTCACTATTTACACACTACACTAACTCAAATGGTTTAGTTCTCTTTAGCCTACGCACTATGTCCGTGTTGTCTAGCAGCTGAATTGCCTCGACATTCACATGTCGGTGGAGTCTTAGTTCGTGGGCTTCAGCAAATTTTTGGATGATGGTGGTGACGAGTTCCATTTTAAGGTTACGGTGGAGGTCGTCATTTCTAATATACCATGGTGCATTTACAACATCCCTGAGTACTTTGTTTTGAAATTTTTGAATTATTTTGACGTTGCTTTGTTTAGTACAGCCCCAAAGTTGGATGTCATACGCCATTCGTGCAAGGTTCTATGATGGTCAAAATAAAGTTTCGACGGCATGCTGTTTACATGAAACATTCATTTCCCAATGATATACAATATCTAACAGTACTTTATCATTGAATATGATTGACCTGAAATTAAACACGTATTCCTATGCCTGAGATATTATGATGAATAAAATAAAATAAATATACAGTATTTTAACTAACGAAGGGCGTTCCCGTTAACCCGCAATAGGATAGCGTCCATCCATGCAATATGCAAAACAAATTATTACCATTAAAAAAATAGTTTTTTTTTGTTAACATTATTTACAAAAGTAGATTTTTTTAAGCTATTGCAATAGCTTTTATCGCGGGCTTTGAGCGCGGCGACCGAATCAAGAAATTCTGTAATGTAACGAAAATAAAACCTAACACCCCCCACTCCGCCTACCATGTAATGACGGTTCGCGATAAAAATTACGTCATCATCCCAAGTGTAGCGTTGACAAATAGGAAGTATGGAGGTTACAAATGCTATGTAATAGCTTTACCGCGGCAGTCCCCGAGTGCCACACGTTTTTTGCATTTATGGGAACGCCCTTACTGAATATTTATAGTAGTCATCTATGTATACCGCAGGCAATTTGTATGATTCCGCTTTTTAAAACGGCGTCGTCCGTTTACAAATGCTCGCAGTTATGACATAATAATATGACGAAGGCAAAATGTAAATTGCCTTGTCACTTTATAATAATAATATGCCACAATTTGGATGGACAATTCAAACGCCGTTTACAAAATGCCGCGGCAAATTGAAGTATTTAGTTTCTGGCACGTAGAAAACGCTAAGGTGTCCATGGAATCTGGTGCTCGGAGGACTCTTGCGGAATTTTATTGGTAGAAAACAATCAAAAAGTTGTGAACTGCAAACAGTTACAAACCGTTTACAATTTAATGCAACGATAGTTTATAATCTAAAGGAAATAATATCGACAAATTGTGAACTGTATCAAACTTGTACGACGTAACGCACCTTGCACTAATACTAAATAGCTTGCCAAGCTGCGAGCAACTTTGAAGTAGTGCTCGCCGGCCGCTGCCGCGGTGTGCTAATTATAAATTAATGATTCAGCAGGCAAAAATAATTAAAATAAACGAAATATTTAATAACATTTGACCCAGTACAGTGTAAAGGTTATTGTTTTTATAATTTAACACGTTCACTCCGGAAAATACTGGTTGGTTAAGTGTTTCTAATAATGAGTAGCACATGCCAAAATTTTTCCATAATAATATTAGTATAATATTAATAGCAAGTTGTTCAAAACACAAGCGTTGTTCTGTCGGAAATATTCGAGTGCGGATTAGTAATCTTGATATAGTGGAGTTGTTATTAAATAGGAAATTATAACAGCACGTGCTAATAAGAGAACACACACACACTTTTTTTACTTTGTTTATTATTTTTGTTGTTTTATGGTCCCGTACGTCAAGAGGAAAAAACGGAACCCTTATTGGATCACTCATGTGTCTGTCTGTCTGTCGGTCTGTCCGTCTGTCACAGCCAATTTGCTCCGAATCTAATGGATCGATTAAATTGAAATTTGGTACACATGTATTTCTGTGACTCAAACACGGACGTATAACGTAAATAAAAGAATTTTAAATATGTGGGTCACTTTTGGGATGCAAATTACCGTGTGATGTATCAAATGAAAGGGCTTCTTGCGAGGATCTCATTTTTTTTTTAAATAATTTTTAAATAAATACATTTAAAGATATTTAAGAAAATAGATGAAGATTGACCATTCCCTACCCCTTCTCTCATCTCCGAAACTACAGTCTAATATATGGAAAAAAAAATACAGAGAATGGTGCTTTACCCATAGATTACAGGAAAACCTATAAGAAGTCTATGGTCTTAAAATAACATGGTAAATCTCTCAATATTGTGCGTACAAACTTACGTTTGCAGTTGGAATGTATGGGAACATGTTTTTCAATTACAATGTTAAGTTTATTCTTGGGATAAATTCATTCCAACTACGGAACCACGCAACACGCACTTGGCCGGTTTTTTTATTTATATTTCTATGAGTGTGTTTTAGTTTAATTTTTGATCTCCTGTGCGAGTCTCAATAAATACTTTTTCTTTCGATCTTTCTTTAAGCTCATGTATTATGTTATCGAATGAAAATCCGAAAAGACCTAGTTACCTAGTTCTGAAAACCCGGTAATAAACTTTTAGTGCGTGAGAAAATGCTTACTTCCAAACTAATTTTATATAAGGTCCCATTAAAATAGATGGATCAATTTTAACACAGCATTCAGTACGTCTAGCCAAAGATATCCAAGCAAAAAAAAAACATTAATTAAAGTGATTTTATTTTGACCTAAAATAATTAACCAACATTAGTAACCAACATTTTTAGTGTATTTTCGGTTGCAGATTTTTTTTCTTGTAAGTATCTAATACGTTTTTCTATTTATTTATTTTTTACCATTGTCCTTATTTTAGTGGTCTGAATGATTTCTAAAAGTTTGTCCACCTATTTTAATGGGACCTTATATTATGGAAAGTAACTGTCGGTCAGCTACCTTTTTACGCCTTAAAAGCTGAACGGATTTCGATGAAATTTGGCACACAGGTAGACCATGAACTAGATTAAGCCATAGGATACATTTTATCCCGGTAGTACGTTTCCATGGGATAATTTCCGACTTCCATGCGAAACTCCAGGCAAAAGCTATTTCTATTAAAATATGTATAATACCAAACGATTAGGGGTGGGTGGTACGTTATAAGAAGATCTTACAATTCTAACAGTCCTGCTGTCTAGAGAATATGTTCCTGACACTTGGCAGTTGGGCAATTTCTAGTTGTAATAAGGATCAAATTAGCAAAACACATTTCGGTAGTATGAAATTGACAGGTGTTAAGAAAGCGTTCTCTCGATGGCCGGACTAGCCCGTCCCATCCTTGATGTCCTCCCTCCGGTTGACGCTCTTAGCCTAGGTTCGTACCCCACAGGGGGTGCCCTTAGCGAGCATTCACCTAGTTCTAATTAGCATAGTTGATTAACCATGGCTGGAGGCTTTGAGTATAGTAGCTTAAGGCACCCACAGGAAAGCCTGGTTAAGTAGTCATGATCTCAGAGGTCAACTACAAGAAGCCTACCTAAAAAGAAAAACGACGGCCGGACTGTAGGCTTTTTGATGCATAAATAACTGTGCCAAATCCAATACGATAATTAATCAATAGTGTTAAATAAACCATTAATTATATGCAAAGGCTGACGCACAGTATTCTGCTGCGTCCATCTGCGGGGAAAGTAATGTTACAAGCGAGTTTTATTTGTGTAGCTCATCGAATTGAACTCTCTCGTAGATTGCATCGCTACTGATTTTCTCCTTACATATTTATATCGATTTATATTTCTTACAATTTTATAGGTATGTGCGCATCAGTGAATTTTAATTGACATGGGAATATTTTAATTAGTAGCAACATTTAGGCACACTGCAGAATGAATCTGTAAATCTCTCAAAATTATTACTGTAATCGGTAACTCTGATCTACGATCTGTAGAACATTATAATGAGTGATCAAACGAACTTACCTGTAAGTGATGTTCGATCATCATTATATGAAGACTATGTCCTTCGATGATCACTATGTAGTTTCCCCTATTCCGTGGAACCCGAAGCACGATTATTCAAAGCTTGCGACAGCAAAAATAAATTAATTTGCTGTGAACTGAACGCAACCGGATGCTATCTTCCGCTTCCGCTGTCATCTGTAACTCATTTTTTGAAAGCCACACATTTCTTACAATTTCTGGGTGGTTCAGAAAGGATACTTTTGAATGGGTTCTGGGTGGGCCCCTGATCATCGAAGGACATAGTCTTCATATAATGATGATCGAACATCACTTACAGGTAAGTTCGTTTGATCACTCATTATACTTCAGACGTCCTTCGATGATCACTATGTAGATGTTTAAAGCTTTATATAAATTGTAACAAATGTGTAAAAAATAAAGACATTTTCACAATCAAATCAATCTCTTTATTTTTTGTATTACAATGCTCTTTTATTTATATGTTTTATATCTAGTACTATATGCACTGAACATGTTTATATTCATCCCACTGTTTTTAAGAGTGTCCTTAATCCATCTACTAATTGTTGACACTGTGGCCTTTTTGTATGGTTTCTTGTAGGTTATAAAAAGGTTGTTAATATCGTTTCTGTGGTCTTTTGTTCTATGCATGTAGTCTATGATTGTCCTAGCTGGGCAAATCTTAGGTTCATCATGAAAAAATGGAAGAATTAAATTAGGTTGGTACCGGCCTGGAGCAGTGGTTTTGATAAAATCAGGTATTTTGATCTGTAGCTGGTTACCATGCTGTACTATATTGTCAACCATTATTAATGAGATAGTTTGAATTCTATGACCAGTAGAGATTGCGATTAATGTTACTGCTTTTTTGGTCAGTTCTTCTAGTGTTGTAATTTGATTATTAGAATTATTGTTTTTAAAATGATTAAGGATTATAGAAACATCCCACATATGGTCATATTTGGGTATTGTTGGTCTCAATTTGAATACTCCCTTGAGAAATCTTTTGATCCTATCATCGTCAGATAATCTTGGACCTATGATAAGGCTCAGGGCTGATTTAGCTGAATTTAGTGTATTGTAGGATGAACCTCCATTGAACTTATCAGTTAAGAAAGAAATTATGTTAGGAATAGAACAATTAAAAAAGTCTAAATTATTCATATTACAATACTCACGCCAAGCATTAATAGATGATTGGTATTGTTTTAGTGTTGATTCAGTGATAGAGGCTAACATAATCTCGGCAGAGGTCGCTGTTATTCCACGCCTCATAAATGCTTCCCGGATAACACTCCTACAGCAAGTCGCAGATTTTTTCTGAGAGGGTGTAGGTTGCCCGCATCTGAACATAAGAGGTTGTTTTTTGGTTGGACAATCATTGGTTCTGACACTAGCATTGACATGAATATTGGGTACCAGGGTTGGGTAGCCCAATGTGGTACTATAACAATACCTTCAGCTTCATCAATCTTGATTTTTTGGAGTGTTTTGAGAATTAAAGAAAATGGTGGGAAGGCATAGAAAAAAAATGGTGACCAATCAATTGTGAAGGCATCTATTGCATATGCATCTGGGTCCTTATGCCACGCTACATACTTTTTACATTTATAATTTAGCCTTGATGCGAATAAATCAATATTAGGAAAACCAAAATTGTGTGTTATGCAATCATATGTACTTTTCTCTAAGCTCCATTCTATTTCTGTTTTATGCATTCTTGATTCTGAGTCTACAATGTGGTTATCCTTTGAGCTTATATATGAAGCAAATAACCAGATATTTCTTGTTTCACACCATTTCCATATTTGTTCAGAAATTGAGTGAAGCTGAGGGTACTGAACACCACCCATTCTGTTTATATAGCTTATGGCTGTGGTGTTGTCAATTCTTAATAGGATTTCACAGTTATTTAATCTATTTGCAAAAGTTTTCAATCCCAAGAATGTAGCTTTTAGTTCTAACACATTAATATGCATTTGTTGCTCCTCTATTGTCCAAAAACCGTGTATTCTATTATTATTACAACTAGCACCCCAACCAGATAACGATGCATCAGAAAATATCTCCATTTTATATATATGCTGTTTAAAGGGTGCCACTGCTTTGTGTACGTTGGATTTCCACCATTTTAAATCTTGAATGCACCAGGTAGGTGTGAGAGTCTTACATTCATAATTATCATTATGTTTTTGTAAAGATAAATATCGGTGTCTTTCTAATTTCTTTGTGTATAACCACCCATAAGGAATGGCACGGCATATAGAAGTTAGTGAACCTAAAACTTTAGCCAAGTGTCTGATAGTGTACTGTTTATTTTTAAGTAGACTATTGATTAATTCTAAGTTGTGTTTTCTTTTTTGTTCAGGTATTTTAAGTGTCATGTGTTTGGAGTCAAATATAAACCCTAAAAAGCTACATTCCTTGGTTGGTGTAATATTGCTTTTTTCCTTGTTAATTATGAAACCAAGGTTCTGCAATAACTTGCATGTTTTTTCGATGTTAACCTTTCATTGTATATAATCTTTTTCAATGCATAAGAAATCGTCTAGGTATTGGACTGAATTTAAGCCCCAGGATCTTAAAGTAAAAACCACTGGTTTTAGAATTTTTGTGAAAACAAAGGGTGCAGTGCATAAGCCAAATGGTAAAACATTGAACTGATAAAGTTTGTTTTTGAATTGAAATCTTAAGTATTTTCTATAATTTTCTTTAATTGATATCATAAAATAGGCATCCTTAAGATCTAAGTTAGCCATATAACAGTCCTTAGTTATGATATTTGAAGCTGTTCTATAATCTTCTAATTTAAAATGTTGTGTTGTTATGAACTGATTTAATTCTTTCAAGTTTAAGATGAATCTGCATGAACCATTTGGTTTGCTGACAACAAAGATTTTTGAAAGGAACTGATTTTTGATGGGTGCACATTTAGAAATAGCACCTATTTTCAATAGGTTTTCTATTTCATGTATGATGACCCTCTCCTCCTTATTTGAAAAAGAGTCATTTGATGGTGAATATAACTGAACGGGTTGTTGAAAGAAAGGAATTTCATATCCCTTGACCCAGTTAAGTACTGTAGGATCTTTAGAGATTTTTTGCCAGTTATTATAAAAAAGGTTTAACCTGCCAGTTTGTGTCAATTCCTGTGATGACGTTGACTGTTGAAATTGGATCTCCGGTAGCCTCCCCGTGGTGCTGCTGCACCTCTCCTTTGAGTTGTTTGGCGTGGCCCACTGCTGCGGTTCTTGTTGGCACGAGGCTCCGTGGATAGCTGTTTCTGTGTTGGTTGCCGAGGTGGGCCCCTCCAGTTTAAAGGTAGTGTACCTTTAAATGTGTTCTTAGGAGGTGGTTTGGATTGTAACCGTATCTCCCGACCTGTCTTCCCGACAGATTTTGCCGTTTTGATTATTTCAAAGAGGTTATCTCCGAACAGATACTTGTCTGGTTTGGTTTGTAAAAGGGTGTCTCGTACATCTTTTTCCAGACCTGATATTATAAGGTTCCTTCTTATTTTGTTTTCATTCTGGAAAACATCAGCAATTATTTTCCCAGTATTATTTAGTATCTCCAGTAATTGTAATTTTAATTCTTTTGGTTGCGCCTCTGTGATTACCTTTTCAATTGCACATGCAAGTCCAGCAATAACATGGCTTAGCATTTTTTGTCTTGCTTCAATGGTAAGATCTCTTTTTTTATTGGCCTCACTACATGCAGCAAGCGTTTCCGGGTTTAATTTTGGGACAATTAAATGTGGACAATTTGATGGGGGTAAGATATATGTTTGTTGAAGAATATGTTCTTTTTCAGCTCTGTCGAGGCCATTTTGGATAATGTTCTCCCACCTCTCTGCAACCTCGTCATGTATCTTGTGTCCCGTTTCTTGTCGTTTTGTATTGTTTGATCCTAAAACTAAAATTACGTCCTCGTCGAGTATGTTTTCTTTATCTGAAAGAAATAATTATTATATTACCTTATGATATGAATGATGTACTCCCTCCCCCTTTTTCTTTCTTGTTGTTACAATTACCACAGTAATTTATGAGCATTTCGTTATATAGGTACACTTTTGCCATTGAAAGGTCCCTCTGTACCAATCCTAGGCAGTACCACACCGCCGTGAATGACCCCACAGTGACAATCCTTGGCGTGTTAATGTCATCGAACAACCCCTCTGTGTTGATCCTAGACATAGATGTGACCATTTAAACGACCCCACAGTATCGATCTTAGGTCTAATAATTGTTCTTGTTTGTTAACAATGGCGACGATGTCGCAAGTACGAGAATGCTGCTTGGACTACCTTGTTGGTCATCTTGAACCTCTTGTACAATCTCTTGAACATCTTCTGGTGTAGGTGATCTAATCATGTTGACTGGAGTATGTGATTCTTCCGGTGATGGCGATGACGACGATGACGATCTTTCTTTGCGCCTTCGTATTTTCTTCTCGAGCTTTTTGATTTTCTTTAAAATGTACTCATCACTATCGCCGTCTTTGCTTCGCTTGCGTTTTGGCATGTTTGATTAAGTAAATTAACCAGTTGTAACTTTGATATAGAAGGATTCTTAAAGAAGAAAAAATTTTACGTCGCGCTTCGTTACACGAAAAAAAGGAATGAGTTACAGATGACAGCGGAAGCGGAAGATAGCATCCGGTTGCGTTCAGTTCACAGCAAATTAATTTATTTTTGCTGTCGCAAGCTTTGAATAATCGTGCTTCGGGTTCCACGGAATAGGGGAAACTACATAGTGATCATCGAAGGACGTCTGAAGTATAATTAATATAATAAATCTACAGGGTTATTGGACGTCATTTACAACCAAATTTTTTACTCCTATGCAAATGTCAACAATTTTCGAGTCATTTGACATTTTATATTTTAATTTCATACATTAAAAAATATAAAATGTCAAATTACTCGTTACTCAAATTAACCCTGTTTCTATGTACTCGTATTTCGAACAAGTTTATTTTAGAACAAGGGCATTCCTGCCCTTCTCACATTTGTTCTGATCGCTGGTACACAAATCATAAATAGATGACGAGCGCTAGAGACACAGTCATATAAAATTAATTACCCTTGCGAAAAGAAATAGCTTATAAATAATAATAACAATTTCTTGTACAGAAGAGAAGACCGAGCCAGAAGACAGCGGTCGTCTCCGCTGCGAGACGTTCGATATCCAGCGAGTGCTGCAGCATGGCGCGCACCTCATGGGCTCCGAGGGCAACGAGTACGACCTGGACGAGGAGCCTATCAACGCTGCAGGTAAACAATAAGTAGTAATAAGACAGAGACAGAAGACAGCGGTCGCCTCCGCTGCGATACGTTTCAGACGTTCGATATCCAGGTATCTTCCTATAAAGACTCTTCTTTGCAACAGTACTGGTTAGGTCCGCCGTTTTTAGGGTTCTGTAGCCAAATGGCAAAAAAAGGAACCCTTATGGATTCGTCATGTCTGTCTGTCTGTCCGTCCGTATGTCACAGCCACTTTTTTCCGAAACTGTAAGAGCTATGCTGTTGAAACTTGATAAGTAGATGTATTCTGTGAACCGCATTAAGATTTTCACACAAAAATAGAAAAAAAATAGAAAAAAAAAACAATTAATTTTGGGGGTTCCCCTTCCACTTAAAACTGAAACTCAAATATATTTTTTTCATCAATCCCATACGTGTGGGTGGGGTATCTATGGATAGGTCTTTAAAAATGATATTGAGGTTTCTAATATCATTTTTTTCTAAACTTAATAGTTTGCGCGAGAGACACTTCCAAAGTGGTAAAATGTGTCCCCTGTAACTTTTAAAATAAGAGAATGATAAAACAAAAAAAAAAATATGATGTAAACTTCCACCAAAAATTGGTTTAAACGAGATCTAGCAAGCAGTTTTTTTTAATACGTCATAAATCGTAAACCGCAATTTACCTTTCATTCAATGTTACTTGCTGCTACGGAACCCTTCATGGGCGAGTCCGGCTGGCTGTTTTTTTTTGTTTAATTTTACGCCTGCATGTCCCGAAGGGCTAGGCTAGAGGTGTACCCATAGTACACCCACTATTCGCCAGAACTCTTTCAAAGTGATCTAAAAATTAAATGAGTAATGTTTGTTCGAGTATGATCGATATCACAGTATTCACAACAAATCATTGATGAACCGATTACCTATAAACTCATGACGTGCACGATTTAAAACAGCGCTATCAAATTAAAACGCTGTCGGATAATGTTTTGTGATAATGTTTCTTGTAGCGCCGGCTTTTACGTCATCGCGCCAGTCTAGATACCTACTCAGAATAAAGTCTAGTTTATTAATAAGTACTTGAGCGACCGAGCTCTGCTCTGGTGATAATAGAGAATGCTCATTTAATAGTATAGGATAGTTCATACTAATTCCATGTATGGTACATACTAATTCCATGCTGCCATGTCATTATTCTAAGGTAGCCCATCTCGTTCTAAACTCGATCGAGCTCTGCTCGGGTGAAAATACGGAGAAAACGAATTTTCACAGATGTGAGACCTAGCTAGATCGATTTTTTTTAAAAGCGATTATTCGAAATCGTTAGAGCCGTTTTCGAGAAAGCGATTACAAATTTATATACGTATATGTATAAATATTGCTCATTTAAAAGTATAGGTTTAAACCACTAGTAGAACAAATTATGAACTTACTACCTATCTTTGAGGAAGGAAAATGGTCCTTATTATTTCGAAGTATATTTTTTCCTGTAACAACAACAAAAATGGTGCAAAAATATGTTTGTGGTCTGGTATCGAATAATAATATTATGACTCAGTTAATTTGAAGAAGGAAGAAATTGAATTTTATAACGAGAGCTGCAGGATGTGTCATAAAGATTAAGCGATTTTTTCTCGTCGCTGTTTTATCATTCATTTGGTCCATATGAAGCTTACGTGCTGTTTATACACGGTGGCAGGGACATCGACGCGAAAACCGTTACCATGGATTCAGTACATGATTCTGAACCCCCCTGGGTAGAAACTATTCGTCGGTTATTTTAAAAAAATCCGCTGTTTCATAGAAAAGTGCAATACCTACGCGGTCAAAATGTATGGAACAGCTGTTTTTCTTAAAATAACCGACGAAAAATTTCAATGCAGGTTCAGAATCATGTACTGAATTCATGGTAACAGTTTTAGCGTCGATGTCCCGGCCACCCTGTATACCGTAGATTAAAAAATTCTATTGACTTTAGGAAAAATGGAAGCTGTAAAGTGGAATAATTAGGGGTTACTCACTCCAACCCGCATGTGACGTCTATTGGTAGATTAGCGCTCCATTTCTTCCCACTCTATGCCCTTTACAACATTGTTTGCACATTAATCTTTGTTTTCACCACTCACATATTTGTCGAGTTAATATCCTGCTTATCTTTATTTGTTCAGATTCGAAGGAGCGTCTGGCGAAACAGCGGCAACAGTTAAATGCTCGGCTGGGTCTCGACGTGGCTGCCAAACTTGGGGTCGACCTCACCACCACGATGTACACTAATGAGGATCTGTGTCCTGTTAAACCTGCGCTAAATAAGACTGAAGTGTGTCGGGTAAGTTGATGCAAATGAAAAAAAAAAGTGGAAAGTAACCATAGACCTTTCTTGGATCACTTCCGGATAACCGACATTCCGACCTCGCCGCCGAGGTCCTTTGCGATCGCGACCGCGTCCCTGAGTAAATGATACTCCCCCCAGACCCTTGCTCGATAACCCAGCCAGCAGTTGTTGCAGCTGAGCACGAAGCTCCCCGACTAATAATCCAGCCCGTCCCATCCTTGATGTCCTCCCTCCGGTTGACGCCCTAAGCCGAGGTTTGTACTCCACAGGGGGTGCCCTTAGCGAGCGTTCACCTAGTTTTAATTAGCATAGTTAAATAACCCCTGGCTGGAGGTTTTAAGAGTAGTAGCTTAAGGCACCCACAGGAAAGCCCGGTTAAGTAGTCATGATCTCAGAGGTAAATTATGTGAAAGCTTGTTTTACAAGTTGCGATTTATTTTCCCGTGGCATACCATCAGCTGAAGCAATAATAAAAGTCATTTGTTGCTTTAATTTTATTTGCCACATGCAATAAACTTGCACCGTCTAATTCAGGCTTTATTATTCCCTGGTCAGTGGTCACTAACTGCTAGTAACCACTGACCAGTAGTTACTACATTAAATATTTCCTGGAATCTATTTATTTTCTTGTCCATAACACGGTTACTGTTTTGACAAGGTCTGTTCTATTACAGACATTTTTAATTACTATAAGTATGAATTCCTAATTTGCCTTCTCCTCCACAGAGACCAGTACAAGAAATAGTAATATCTTCAAAACCGCTGAGCTCTCGAGAGATGAACTTAGCCAAACGCAAGGCACGCCTGGCGTTTAGTAAACAAAAGTCGCGTGACTGCAGTGACGATGGCTCGTCGGCGCCGCCCACGCCACCTGTCGAGCCGGATAGAAAGAAGATCAAGTTGGAACAGCCCGATGAATTTGTATGTGAGTATTTGGGTGGGAGTTTTACCTAAGGGTATCGTGTGACCCCATTTCTAGGTTTGATCAACAATTTCACTGGATTAAAGATTAGTAACAAAAACACATCGCTCAAGTGGCAGCGATTGCATATAAATAACGCATACAATACACATTATCTTTATAGCTTTAAATTCCCCTAATAATAATATTAATCCGATCCAGCCTGTCCCTTGCTGTCCTCCCCCAGCGATGCCCTAAGCCGAGGTCTGTACCTCACAGGAAGTGCCCTTAGCTTGTAATCGCTTAGTTTTTTAAGTTTTATGCCCTGGCTGGAGGCCTTAATTTATTGAGGCAGCCACAGGAAAGTCCGGTTAAGCAGCCGAAAACCAATAAAAAAAAGTGTTATCTTCAAATTGCCTGACGTTTTTAGTTTAATGTTTTGTTGTTGGCTGCTGCGTGCTTTGGTCTTTACTGTAAGTACAGCAAGCAATTGTTATATAAGTAAATAAATAACTTGATTATAAACCTTAACCCTCAAACATAAAGTTTATTATCGTTTGCAATATATTTGCTACTTCGATTGAAAAGTAAACGTATTTTTATTATTAAAATAAGAGTAAAAATATTTATGGGAAAATAAAACATAATTTCTAAGTAATAAGGTTGAAAAATAAGACCACAAGATCGTTTGTGGTCTTATTAGTCCTTGACAAAGACGTTTGGAGGCCTCCCACAAGATGGACCGATGACCTTGTGAAGCCGCAGGAATCCGCTGGATGCGGAAAGCACAGAATCGGTCGAAGTGGCGGTGCTTGGGGGAGGCCTATGTCCTGCAGTGGACGTCTTTCGGCTGAAATGATGATGATGACCACAGTAAATAATTAAACAAGTCATTATTACTAATAATAACATTTTGTCTTATGGTTGTTAACCTTTTATTATCGACTACCTTCCGCAAGCGGCTTCGCCCGCCTGATATCTTTATAAATTATAGCCTGTTTACTCAGTGATAATATGGCATTCTACTGGTGAAAGAATTTTTTAAATCGGTCCAGTAGTTTTTGAGTTTATTGATTACAAACTAACATACAAAAATAAAATATTCTCTTTTTATAAAGAGAATATTTTATTTTCCAAAAAATTTCATATTTTTTATTAAATATTTTATTACTTAGATTATCAGCTACCATGTCAGGCAGTCTTGCGACATAGGCCGCCTCTATTTCCCTCTACTCATTCCTGTCCCAAGCTGTTCTTCGCCAACCTTTTGGCAGAATAGGTATTTATTTTTAAATACAGAATACCTAATATTCATACAGCGCACTAATCATTACATTCTGAAATTGACTAGTCCACAAAACATAACTTTTGAAAGCATTCATTATAAATATGGAATACACATACATTTACAAAATATGGAAATCTAAATCATTTACTGTCGTAATGAGACTTCTTACAAATTACAATGAGTTTTATACTTACGTAATTGGACAATATATTGTAATCACAACAAACACGTCATTACTGTGGTTTACAAATAAAGAATATGCTAATTCTAATAATGCTGAGTAAATTGCATACTAACGAAACTATTGTATTCATTATTACATACTAGAACTACCTCAATGTTATTTGTTTGAACCATGCGAATTACTGCATCTGAAAGAAGAAAGAAAGAAAGAAAATTCGTTTATTTGCGGTAAACATGACGCAAAGAAAGATAAAAAACACGTAAATAACAAATTGGGGGAAAATATGCGTCACATCCACGCAAAACGGCCATCGCTCAGCATAAAGCTGCGACCCCATGCGAGACAGAGCCCCAGCGCTGGTTTTCAGCGATAGCCGGCGCTGACGTCATGACGTCAACCGGTGCAGCATAATTATAGTGAAATAACAAATCAAAAACAAGATAAATACAATACTAGTCCTAAATGTTTATACAAATATAATATTTAAAATGGCAACATTTCGTGCCGTCGTCGGCGACTCACGCGCCGCATAATATCGCCGCATCTTATTTGGATTCCCGAAAGAAAATATAAAATAAAAAAAAATTGTTCGTTTTGTTCCACTGCAGGGCAAAGGCCCTTTGTCCCTTTCCTTTTTCCACTCAACTCGATCCTGAGCCACTATTCCCCCTTTTTCCAACTTTATATACCTTTTTTGTCAATGCTTATCCCATATATGACCTAAGATAACAAAATATACACGAACATGTAGCCAGAGAACGTGTCTATAAATTAAAGGATAAACTACCCAAGTAGGATAAGGGGTTCTCGAGTTATAACCTCAAAAATGGACCAGGATATGTGATATGTAGCGTTTTATAATTAAGTAAGGAATGTAAGGATAATATAACAGATAATTAGTCTCCGTTATCTGTGGCCGCTTATCGTTGTATAGTAAATTATATTGGCGATTATGTTTCTCATGAAATTGAGTGATTAGGATCATCTGTTTCGAGATAAAAAGATAACCTAATAAAATACTTTCATGATACAATCTTGAAACATAAGTGTCTATTTGTTGTTCAAATAAAATATGATTGCAGCCAGTCATTATTTGTGTCGGTATCAGTACCTTGATCGAATCGAATCGATGTATCATTAAATATAGCTTTATAAAAAAATAAAAAAAAAATAAAAATTGTTTATTCTGCACAAAATAAACGCAAATTACACAAAAAAAAAAAAAACAATATTACATAAAATACACATTCACCAAAAGCCAAAAACCGTCGTCGTTTATGTGATGCCCACACCGAGGAGCTCGTGGCTAAGTAATAATAGCCGCACGGGTCGATCCGACAGGTTAAGCTACGCTTGCCGGAGTTGATCCATGGATGGGTGACCATCTTTACATACCGAGAAAAAAAGAAAGCACGTTAGCCGTTGGATCTTTGACAGTCGTTACGGGTCGTCAGAAGCCCGAAAATCTGACAACCAGTTTTACCAAGGGGTATCGTATTACCCAGTTACTAGGTTGTGGAGATCAGATACAGGTCGCTCCATGTAAAATACTGGTAGTCAGCTGCATCCGGTTAGACTGGAAGCCGACCCCAACATAGTTGAGAAAAGGCTAGGTAGATTGATGTTTTAGTGGTATGAGGAACAGGGTGTAAAGTTCACTCATCCACCATAGAAAAGGGAGGATCCTCCGACCAGACAGGTGTTGTGTTTGGTGGGCAACTGCCCATCGGTTTGAAGTTGAAATCTTGTATGTATGTCGATCGCTCGGTAAACTCTAACAGCGCGATGCAGGATTTGTGTGACGTCATGTCTATGATGCGTAGTTCGTATGTGGCGGTGTAACTGCTACAATGTCATGCCCACACCACAGATTAACACAAATGGTTCACTCCGCATTTTAGGTATGAAGCTACAAAGTACGCGGCGGACTCGACTTGTCGGGCCAATTCAGTGAGTGTAACGTAGTCAGAAGATATAAGAGTTCCGCGATAGAAAGAGAGGCAACTTTTACATGAATATAACTGTAGGTAATTAGCGCTGTGCGACCTGAATTGCACTTTATTGTGTCGTAGCAAGAGTCGCTTTTTATTTAAATGATTTTGCGGAGTGGACAATCTGTGTTAATCTGTGCCCACAGAAAGTATAATAAACACTATACACTCGAACTAGAGTCATCATCATTATCTTCCCCTTATATCTATGTATTTGGGGTGGACCTTCGATCAACAATAGGTAGGTACTAGATTTCCGGAGAGCGCATCAAAAAAGCCCGAATAAAGAATAAGACCACAAATAATGTTGTGGTCTTATTTTTCAACCTTATTGCTTAGAAATTATGTTTTATTTTTCCATAAGTATTTTTGTTCTTATTTTAAAAATACGTTTACTTTTCCATCGAAGAAGTAAATATATTGCAAACGATAATAAACTTTATGTTTGAGTATTAAGGTTTATAATCAAGTTATTATATGCAATTGCGCCCACTTGAGCGATGTGTTTTTGTCTCTAATCCTTAATCTAGTGCTATTTTTGATCGAAGGGGTCGGCGAAACATCATGACCGATTTTAAAAATTCTTATTTTTGATTGAAAGGGTATGCTCTCAAGGTGGTCCCATATAAATTTTATTAACTTTGCTTGTATAGTTTTTGAGTTGGCTTCAATAATATGCATTTTTTTCCCACTTAGTATATTGTGTAAGATTTTTTCTCGCCATTATCATCTTTCGCACTCCTACTAGAGTAAAACTATAAAATTTATAGCGGTTTCATTTTGACAGTTCACCCAGTTCATTGCGTTATTTACGTTGTTGAGCAGACGAACTTTTCAAACCTATGAAGCAATAGATTAGAATAGAATAGATTAGTTCTTTATTTGCACAGAAAGTAGGTACAAGTTACAGATGTTAAGTTTAAAAATGATCAGTGGCGTAGCGTGCCTTGGCGGAGCCCCGTATAAAAATTAGTTTGAGGGCCCTTATGAAGGGTAAAGATTTCTCACAAAAGAAAAAAAATGTTTGCATAAAATTAAAAGAAATATTTATTCATCATAATAATCTATCTGTCACTTTTCCAAAATTTTTACAAACAATTCAAATTAAATATACACTCTCCTTGCCTTTTTTCGGCAAACTGATTTAATCTTTTTTATAGCTGATGATAAATTTGGAAAGTTTTTATTAATTTTTGCTTACGCACGTCGGGGGCCCCGTATAATTGATACGGCAGATACGGCGGTAGCTACGCCCTGAAAATGATCCTTATACTAACTATATTAACTAAGGCATGCAAACAGTTTAAGTCATAATGATAAAGACTCCCTGAATATAATATTATTAACACAATAAAATATAATATCATATCAATACAAGTTTACCATGTAAAGATGAAATTCAAATAAGCAAAACAATTACAATTAATTTGAAATAAGCAATACAATACATAATGTCAAGTTTCAATCCTTCAAAACTCTCGGATTGTGATTGAAAGTGTGTTACGCAATTGGGTGCTGGGGTCGACTGTCAATCTTAATGCAGCTGAATATAGTCGTCATTTTGTATTTAGCTCTCCCGTCTGACCTGACCTTCACAGACCAATTGGAACTGATATGAAACGATATGATATTTTTATCCTAGTGCAATTGCTGAACCTGAGGTCTTAGGTTCTATTTTGGGTCGGGCAAAGTTGTTGGGTTTTCCATCAGGATTTTTTCAGTAACAGCCCAGAGTCTGGATTTGAGTCCGGTTCATGTTGGCAATACACTCAGCCATATTTCATGATAAAACTAAAACAAAACTTGGCGAAATATTGCATACCTCTACATATCCCTTTCAGGAATACAGGTGTGATGATTTATTTATTTATTATTTTAAATTACAATTATAACACTTTTATAGACTCACATCCAAGGCGATGTTATAAGTCACAAAGTCTACACTTTTACAAAAAAATAAATGAATAACCTGTAAGCAGAATTACAAAGAATTATATAAAGAAGATTACTCCAGTTACCAGATGGGCAAATCCCGTATTTTTAAGAACGTCCGCATTCTAATCTCCGTCTCAGTCCGCCAAAAATACCTTTTTACCATAAATTTTTGGCAAGTTTAGGACATTGAATGTCTTGTTGCTGAGACTATTAGGGTTACCATTTGTCCGGACATGTCCGGCTTTTTGGCCCCATCCGGACTATGTCCGGCCTTCTCATTTGTCCGGACTTTTCGATATAAGAGGATTTTCTTTAAAAAAGATGAATGATTACTGAAATATACATACATAACATCACGCCTTGTTTCCCCGAAGGGTTGGGCAGAGGTGTCCCTGTAGCAGGTACACCCACATTTCGCCAGTTATGTTTAAGTCCCATGTAATAGGGGGCGAGCCTATTGCCATCAACCGGGCACAAATCCAGACTCCGGGCTGCTACTAAGAAATTCCAGATATAAAAACTCAATAACACTTTGCCCGACCCGGGAATCGAACCCAGGACCTCATGCTCAGCGGTAGCGCTTGCGACCACTAGATTAATAAGATTAAAATGTTAAAATAAATATCCGGACTTTTTTGCAAGTCAGGCTTTTTGTCAGGACTTTTCATAATTTCGAAATGGTAACCCTAGCTGAGATGAGATTGGGACTACCTAGATTTTCAACGTTTTTAATTACGGGAATTGTTGGCCTTAACGCTTTTATTTTTCTGCCTCCCATTGGAGGTTGCCTATGGTAAACACCAGTACATACGGCTACACATCAAGCTATACATTTCCAGTATAAGCTGACCTCGCATTGTACGGAAATCCTATGCAATGCGAAATCAACATAAACTGGAAATGTATAACTTGATGTGTAGCCGTGTGTACAAACGAAGTTGTTTGTGGAACTCTTACCAAATTGTTTATAGGGCCGTGCCTCAGTTTCGAAACGAAACAGAGGTGTGGTGTCTAGACGGGCGTGTCTATCACCTGACTATGATAAACTTCTACAATCAACTACTTGTAAGTAGTTCATTAAGTAATGGAAACTCTGTATTAATTAGAAGAACCACACCCTAGCTAGGTCATCAGGATTTTAATTAGATATATTTAAAAAAATAGGGATGATACCTGGGTAAAAAAGGATTGTGTGGTTTTATGAAACCACGGTAAAAGTGAAACTTCTATAGGCGCCGCCATATTGGCCTTGGCTGCTCTGACGAGCGCCTTTCACTTTATCCCTACTCCGCGGCCGACCGTCACGCGACATGCAACACACAGACGAAAAAGTTTGAGGCGATGTAATAAAAGTTTCACTTAAAAAAAGAAATTCTATTTAGTCCTTCAGTCAGATAATAAAAAAAAATTAGACACGAATTTTTTGCTTTAGCATATTAATAATAAATGTCTTAGATAAAACGCAACAAATTTCTTGTGTTGGCAAAATCTAGACACACTTACAAAGGCTCCTTACTAGCCGTTATTCATAATTCCTTCTCAGTCACGAGATAATATTTTTTTAAGGAGTGGCGCTAGTGGACCATTGGGCGCCCCCTTAAGATACATTCTGATCAATGCACATCTGTCTTTATCTCTGATTAATATTAATCACGAGGGCGATAAGGTCTGAAGTCTGATTGTACGCTAAATTGCTCGCGGCCTAGTTTACATCAGCCCCGCCAACTCACTTCATTAAGAGCATTAGAACCTATTAACAGTTAACTGCGACTCAAATCGTGTTCGTTGTAATGCACGATGATCGTAATTTTTGCATCACCATATTAAATGTATGCAGTTCTGACGTCACAGTTTTTTTATGTAACGAGCACGATATTTTAATCAAATGCAACAATCTAGTGAGAGATAACGTAGAATCACGTTTTTTTTGTCGTTGCGGGTTTTTAATACTGACCTCTAAATGATCCTTTGAATGACGTCGCAGAAATGGTTATGGACTATTTACTATTGTATTGTTATAATATAGGTTTGCTATACGAATACGATGATCGATATTTATAATACCGCCTCGCGGGATGACAAGGTCAACAGATTCTATCGATTTAATCAGAGATCTTTCCGATTGACTGATTAATTGCACAGGGAATTTCTTGCTCAAAGTAACTTCTTCATCACCAGCCTTATCGAGCGTAAGCTTCCTTTATCGAGTCACTGCTGGATAGAAGCTTCTTCCTATTTCCAATTCTTGATTGCGCTGACTCATTCAGGTTTTTTCTGCTAATACTAAGCATAATAGCATAATCAGTCTATAATGTTTCCACTGCTGGGACACAGGCCTCCTCTCGGTGAGAGGGAGTGGGTCGGAATCCACCACGCGGGCCCAGTGCGGGTTGGTAGATGTCACATGTCTTCGATTTTTTGTTTCTAGAACATACCGGTTTCCTCACGATGTTTTCCTGCACCGTTTTGAGAGCAGTGGTGATGAAATGATTTACACAAACTAAAGCGCCTGTCAGGGTTCGAACCTACGACCTACAAGTCGTAAGTCGTGACCGTTACCACTGGGCCACCACTGCTCTCTTGCTAATACTTACTAGCTAATTTGTCCTATATTTTCAACTATCATCTCTCCATCCCCAGTTGAAAGCACAGCGCCAGTACCAGATTGTTCGGGTTCCTGGGTGGAATGCACGCGTTGGCCTTTAGAAGCCTGGGCGGGGGCGCTACAGGCACAACTGTTCAGTGCGGCCTGGGAGGCGAGACATGGCGCTGCAAGTGCTCTGCGAGAACTACTGCGGGCCAGGATTGTCAGTTCTGCCGGACATGATGCGAGTATGACTAGTCAGGAGGTGAGTTCTTTTTATATTTCTATACCAAATTGAGCAAAACGAAACACTAATTTTAGTGCATGCTTGCCTAGAAGTCAACTACTGTGAGCGCTTAAGGCGAAAGCGTAGGCCGCAAAATTCAGGTTGTATGTTCATCAAAATGTGATACACACAGAACATAGTCATACATACTTTCTTTTTTTTTTGGGTGGGAAATTATCAAATAACTTCCCCCGCTCTGGGTGGAGCGGGAGGGCGTGTCAGACTCTTACTGACTAAAACCCACCTGTGTTCCTTCGGTTGCCCTGCTACTAATATTATAAATACGAAAGTTTGCGAGGATGGATGAATGTTTGTTACTCTTTCACGCAAAAACTACTGAACGGATTTGAATGAAATTTGGCACACACACAGATAGTTTATAACTTGGATTAACACAGATACTTTTATCCCGATATTCCCACGAGATCGAGACTTATGCGGGTGAAACCGTGGGGCGCTGCTAGTTATCAAAAAATCTCTCTAAGTTCAAATTGGATTGAATGACTATTTCATGAAATCATGATATTTGAGCCCAATTCTAAGTTGTATTGATGATTCAATTAAATTTCGCGAACTACCTTAGCTCATCTCCCTTAAGCATGACTGTGTTCTGTGGATAACTATGTTGAGATCATCAGTGAAGTGACCTTCGATAAAATCCTTTTACTGGAATGCAGTAAATTTATAAATGACAAGCTTTTAGAAATATCATGTTTATGAATCATGATTTCAGAATCACACACAGCCCTTCGTGATTGAATTGAACGGTTATTGTAATTTTTTTCTGAAAATGGTTTCTAGTAGTAAGTAAATTGTTTGTTTTATCTGTGATAGATGGAGCAAGCACATCAAGAATGGCTAGAGGACATGGCATTGAGACTGTTATGTGTTCTCGCGCTTGACCGATTTGGAGACTTTGTTTCTGATCAGGTAAGCATACACAAACTATGCAACTGTTTCTTTTGACTATTCAGGTTTTCGTAAAGTTTATAATAGGACCTACTTCCTCATCGATCAGCATCTTGCACTTATCCAAGTTAATTCGGGATCCGCGGAGCATTTCTTCTTCCACGCATGTTTCTTTTAGCCGAAAGTTCAGTAGTCACCCTCTTTCTAGCCATATCTTTCACACAATTTACTTATCGTTTTTTTTGGTTCTCTCCCACTCCGTCTTTGGAATACAACTACTTTACTATGGGGCATAAACGATCAAAATTGATTTAGGGTAAACGCACACGAGGCACCGACCACAGCTACCGGTGGCATATGCTGCCAGATGCTGCCAGCTGTCACACGTGCGACGAATCCATACAAAACCTATGAAACAATATGTGAACTGCTTGTAGCTGGGCGGCCGGTGGGTCGTTTGCGCCTAGCCCTTAGTATATGAGCTCGGTTTTCTATATAAAAAAATGTTTTTAGGTAGTAGCCCCAGTACGTGAAACCTGCGCACAGACGCTCGGCGTTGCACTCGCGCAGTTAGGAGCCGCAAGAGTGAGGCGCGTAGCCGAACTGTTGGCGACGTTGTCCACGCACCCGCAGTGGGAGGCGCGGCATGGCGCACTGCTGGGCTTCAAGTATCTGTTGGCGGCGAGACAGGTTAGTTTATGTTTTATCAAGATCCTGATATCTCTCAAATTCTTGGAATTATTCAATCAGCAGACAACTTCTAATTTTGTTTTTTTTTGTATGAATTAGTGCGTTTTTATTGTAATTTATGTGGAATGGATCCCCACTATTCTGTTTTCTATTATTTAAGAATATATCAAAATATATACTATTGAAAAAAAATGAAACAATAACATAATGCATTTTTTACCTGCATATGGTAGTGATCTTAAAATAATGTTCTACTGCTTCTTCGATATATCTTCTTCTCCTATATTAAAACCGCATTCTTTCCTTATTCAGGAAGTAGCGTGCGAAAGCGGCGCCCTAGAACACCTAATCCAAGGCCTGGGCGACTCGGCCGAGGACGTGTCGGCGGTGGCGGCGGGCGCGCTGGCGCCGGCGGCGGGCGCGCTGGCGGGGCGGCGCGCGGCCGCCGTGCGCGCCGTCGTGGCCCGGCTGTGGCGCCTGCTAGCCGACCAGGACGAGCTAGCGTCGCCTGCCAACTCCTATATGGCGTTGTTAGCGGCGTTGATGGCGCTACCCGAGCCGGCCAGTTTGTTGCAGTGAGTCATTTTGACTGTTAACTTTTTTATTTCTTTCTTTCTTCTTGATTTAGGTTAAAATATTGCGGAAAAAATCAGAAAGCAATTTCGTTGTGTCAAGTGACAATTTGGAATCGAAGTCACAAAAAACAAAATTCCATTTATCATCGCGAATAATCAATATATTACACACGTATTGCTGCACAAAATTATTGAATACATAAAAATAGAAAAGACTTGCCCAAAATAAAAAGTGGTGGCAGACAAAAGTGAAAACTTGAACAAGATCGCCTTGGTGGAAGAAAAATACTTGTGTAGAACATTGGTCCGTAACATTATCTAAATAAAGAGCACAATCACGTCTACAAAAAAAAAAAAACTTCCGAAACCTTTAAAGTAAAAATACTTGCATAGAATATTGATCCGTAACCTAATATAAATAAAGAGCACAATCGCGTTTACAAAATTGAATTGTCGTCACAGTGTCGCGAAATCAATGGTTTAGTCTCATCTCAAAAATGCCCAACGCGCCTAAAGAAATTTTCACTTCAAAAATTATCTCTGTACTCGCTTAATTATAATTTGTTTATCATTTCTCCACAGCCCAATAGATCTAGCAGACGTCCTTCCTCGTCTTTGGCCATACCTCGACCACTCAACCAGTTCCGTCCGCAAAGCAACATTACAAACATTACGTACCCTCACAAGACCTCTAGTCACGACCCACCAAAAGAACGGAACCGATACCAACGGGAATACTAAAGTTATCAAAGGAAATAATAACATCACAAAAGATAATACTGACATTATCACAGAGAATAATGATGTCACCAAAGAAAATAGTGCCGTTACCAAAGGAAATAATGACGTCACCAAGGAGAGTAATGACATTATCAAGGGGAGCAATGACATTACCAAGGAGAGCACTGACGTTATAATGGAAAACAGTGACGCCATCAAGAAGGATGCTGTACCCAATGGAGATGACGTCACGAACGGGGATGACGTCATCAACGTGAATGTCATCACCAATGGGGAGAATGATCAGTGCTTAAACTGGACGCCCGAGCTTCTCCAGGAAGCTATGAGACATATCTATCAGAGGGTGCTGTTTGAGCACGTACATGAGATACAGGAGATTGCTGTGCAGGTGAGTTAGAAGAAAAATAAATTTTAATTTTTGTTGAATTAATGAAACGTCGCCATTTCTTGTAAAAATAGCTTAAGATTCTGTGTGCTTTTAAAAATTAAATCACTTTCATATTTTTTTCTTTTGTAATCGAACTTCAAGTGCTGCAAGCAGCTTTCATTCAGGTTTCTTTTGTCTTAGACCCGCTTGCACCAAATCACTAAAGATGTTTACCGCTAAACGTATTTAAAACATCGTTTTGTTTCTGTCAATCATTTGAAGATGACAGAGATAGAACGATGTCTTAAATTCGTTAAACGTATTTAATGATTTGTGGTGCAAGTGGATCTGAGTGTTCGTTCCAAATCAACATTAGTATTGTTATGGGCTATATTTTCACCGAGACTGCTGTTCCGCTCCTTAGGAATGCGCGGTGAGGCGGGAGGCAGCGTTGACTAATGAGCAGTGGGTCGGAACCCCGCGCGCCGTGAGCATTGACGAATTGGCGGCCTGCACTGTCCCTCCGTCTCGCCGCGCACATACCTAAGGCGCGAAACAGTAGTTTCGGTCAAACTATACCTATTTTTTAAACTTTTTTTTTATAAATGACATTTCCAACAAGGTTTCTTTGCTTCCAGGTATGGGAAAACTTCTTGAAATACGCGTCGTTAGGAGTGATACTTATAGCGGCGTGTCCGATGTTGGCCACGTGGCTCTGTCTCGCGATGCAGCCCGCTCGGTTGCCTGTAGAGCCTGGCTTGTTATTACATCCACCTCCTAAGGTAGGTTTACTAGGAATATAAAGCACATTGACTTTGTGTGTGTTGGATCATTAAGTTCCCTTCAAAATGGTTGAGCTAAATGGTGCTGATCCATGCGTCATGTTCGTGAACGGGCACCGTCAGTAGGGACTGGTCATCTCTTAGCTGCCACGGTTTATTTTATTTAAAATTTTGAATTGTTTTTGTTATTACATTTTTATTACGGACGCTTTTAACGTGCACGTCTTTCTACATTGTTCTTACATGTATCATTTCAACACGAATGATGTAACCAATATTTTGATTTAAAAGAGTGTCCGTGGAGTATCTTGCCCGTTCTTCTCGATAGGTACCTACCACGCTTTGGAATGGGCAACTAGCTTCATTTTTCTGACTGACCGACCCCTTGACAATTCAAAAGTACCTGTAATTGGTTTACTTGAAATAAATGCTTTGAGTTTGAGTTTTGCTAAGTAAGCGTTTTAAACGAATATGGACCTTAGTCTTATGCGCAAAATTCAAATTCTTATAAAAGAACGTGAGAGCCAGCGTTTCATACGAATATGAACATTAATGATATGCAAATAATGTTCATATTTGTATGTGACGTTTACTTTATATAGTATAGTAAAAGTGTGTTAGTGAATCGTGCCCTAAGGTTGCAAACGGACTGCGGTCAATCGACTTTGTCTATTGCTTCAAAATATGTCTCCTCACATTATAATTATAAGACAGGATTTAGGTTCTATATTGCCCGATCATATTATTATATTATATTGCCGAAGAACGTTTCTATATTCTATTCTCAGTCTCTGAAAAATACCTTTAATTTACATCTTTAATAAGTTTTCGATAATGATTGTCGCTGACTTAAGATTGTGACTAAATTTGGAACGTTTTAAAAATGAGAGTTAGCTCTGGTCTCGCGCTGCACTATTTTGTTATAATATTTTCTTCTCTTTCTAGGAACGTCGTACCCGCACAAACTCCCAGTCATCCGAATGTACCTTGCCTCCCGAGTTGCGCCCGAGTCAGAAGTGGTTCATAGGCGGCTCCGAGTCGCAGCCCTGCGCCACTCGCGACCGGAATGTCATGCGCGCGCGCTGCCTCGCTGCACAAATACTAGGTATTATAAATAATAACTAGTGACCTGCTTCGCACGGTTTTACTTGACAAAACAGTGAGATTTTTTGATTATATGTATGATTAAAATATTAATGTATATTATTATAAATTCTCTAAATCATGATGAAAATCGCATCAAAATTCGTTGCTTAGTTTAAAAGAACAATGTGGTCACACAGACAGACACAATCTAAGTACCGCAGTATATACAAATTGTATGAGAATAGCTATTACTACAGTAGAAATTATAGCCAGTAACGAAAATAAATTTTAAAATGGTATGTTTTTTTTATGCGGTTATCCTCATTGTCCTCCGTATTGGGAGAACAGAGGGTTATGTCGGACTCCTACCAACTAAACCCCTCACTGTTCCAACTACTACCATAAGTCAGGGGCCCGGGAGATACTTGTATACATTCGCCACAGTCCGCCATGTCTAGCGGGCCCCATCCCCCATCACCACGTGCGGCCGCCCCCACACCCACACATCCTCTCATGAGGCGCACATGGAACACTGCGTGCCACCTCCGTGGACCTGACTGTTCGGGCATCGACACAGTCCCCACTTCGCCGCCCGCAGGCTCCTACTAAGGCTGCCTGCCCACTGGAGTGGAGATGAGAAATGTGCCAATATTAACCAATAGAATCTAAACTCCGCTTCAGAGCTCCGGTCCTATTGGTTAACATTGGCACGTTTCTCCGCTCCGCTGCCTAGCTCCGCTCTAGTGGACAGGCAGCCTTATGGTGGCCGGAGATCGTTAAGTGACCTTCAATACCCGTCTGCGATGTCCCACAAACCCGCACTGCCCCCTTTTCACAGGAACCTAACCGATTTTTTTTGTATGATGTTTTTGCAGGATACCTGTCATGTTACCTGGTCCAACCTGCACCTGGTATAGAGTACAAAGCTGAAGATGAGAGCCCTATAGACTGTTATGTTAAGGTAAATACAATATGTAACTCTCTCTCTGTTATCTCTTCTAAGTTCTACTGACATAAAATATTTTTGTTTTTTCTTCTGTCTGATTTTATCCTGTGGAATTCATGGTTGATTCATTAAAATTGCAGTCATTTTTACCAACTGCGAATAGTTTCAGCTAAAATACATTTTTTTTGGGTGGGAAATTTATCACATAACTTCTCCCGCTCTGGGCGGAGCGGGAGGGTGTGTCAGACTCTTACTGACTAAAACCCACCCGTGTTCCTTCAGTTGCCATGTTGCCGGGGGCCACGGTATCCCTTTCGGACTTTCCCGCGACCCCGGCAGGCATCGGCCCTAGCGGACCCCGTCAGTTCTGCTGACATCTCTTCCACGTTTCAAGTCTTGCTTGACTCTTTTATGTTCTCTAAAAGACCAGTAACAATTTTGATTATGTAATAATGTTATAATGCGCCTTGTAATACTTGCAGGTGATGGTAGTGTACCTGCGCTCGGGCAGCGCGCTGCAGCGCCTGGTGGGCAGCCTGGTGGTGTCGGCGTGGGCGCGCCGCTCCCCGCGCCGCGCACTCCGCGCCCACGGGGATCTTACACACACGGTACGGTTCTTTATCATTTCTAGTAGACATAGAGATAGATTGAAGCTGAAACCCTGTTTTCACAACCTTGGTCGAGAATCTGGGGACCTACCACCACCTCATATAGAAGTATTATTTTAATCTTACTTGAGTGTCGGAAAGAGATGGAGCTAGACGTCCTGTATAGCTCCATCTCTTCTCACCGAAGTAACAATAAAATAATACCGCTATAAATGGTTGTTGGCCCCTTATCGATGAATTAGCTGTCAATAGATAGCTGCTGTGATATTTAAAGCAAAATCGCAAATAACTAGTTTGACAAAGGATTCATTCAGGAGGGATTTACGGATTTCGACGTCGTCCTTTCTCATCTTAATTGAACGACGGAATACCCTTATGTTATTAAAAATGTTTTATGAAGAAACATAATCATTCGTCGTTTCAACGTGTTAATGGCTGTACAACTAAATATACAGTTTGACTATTTTCTTAAAGTCCCTCGGGAATCATCGCATTTCCGAATACAAACGAATGCTAATTACCATGTCCCTCAATTAATAGATTTATCGTGTATAATAATTTCAATTCAGAACTAAGTACTTTATTGTTGTTTTGTTTTGATTTCCGTGTAAACTATATAGAGCTGTAAAACTATTTTCGTGCCTGCGACTTTGGCAGCTTTTCTTCAATTTTTTATATAAATTACATTAAGTTAAAAGAGTATTAACAACTCTATATACTTCCAAGCGCAAAGGGCAACTTATAGA
Source organism: Agrochola lychnidis (assembly GCA_963680765.1). Lineage (NCBI taxonomy): Eukaryota > Metazoa > Arthropoda > Insecta > Lepidoptera > Noctuidae > Agrochola > Agrochola lychnidis. The sequence continues at coordinate 22,523,083 of OY796853.1, forward strand.
AATCCGACGACAAACGAAACACGAAATTTGCCGATGGACATTAGAAAAATAGTTATACTTTACATTACACATTTTTTTTTCTGCAGGAGGAGCAAGCTGACAAAGCAAGTAGTGAAGATCTAAGTCCTGTATCAAAATTGGCGCCACCGTTACTAACAAACACGTTACATACAGCGCTGAACCAGGCTCTCTACTACGATGAGGTCGCGCTGAACTGTAATAGGTGAGAAAATAATATTATATAAATACTAGCGGGCCCGACAGACGTCCTGTTCGAATAGCGCCCCCTACCGGGTTTAATTGTATTTTCAAACCATCCAGGGACCCACTCAAATATACATACAAATTTCATCCAAATCTGTCCAACCATTTAGGAGGAGTTAGGTGACAAACACACGTACAGAAGAATTATTATACAAAGATATATAAATTAAATAGAATCATCATCTGCCTAGCCTTTTCCCAACTATGTTGGGGTCGGCTTCCAGTCTAACCGGATGCAGTCGAATACCAGTATTAAATAGAATATATATTTTATTTTATTTCAGACCAAATTACAAGATCCATAAGTTGTTAGTAAAGGTCTTAACCTAATGTTAGTAAAAAATACACTATATACAAAATTGAAACGACTGACACCTACGTGTGCAGCCGTATCCAGTGAGCCAGCATGGGGCTGTCCCACTTATTATACAAAACACTCATTAGCTTAGTATCTAAATTATACAACAATTTAATATGGTAGGCGACAGCATGAATAGACTATTCAAAATGATCTGAACAACTAAGAAAATGTGCTAAAATTCATATGGATTCACACACAAACCTGTATGACAAATATTCTTACCCTATTTAAATCAAATCACCGATCGTAACTCTAATCACTCTACTTACCCTTGATCTAATAGAATTATTGAAGCAATTCTTTTGCCATTTATTAGTGCATGATACAGGAGCAGAGTTCTGAAGCGGAGTTTAGATTCTATTGGTTAATATTGGCACATTTCTCCGCTCCGCTGCCTTGCTCCGCTCCTGTGGAGAGGAGAGCCTTAAAACCCTAACATTCTGTTTACTGTTTATGTTATTTTCAGAATACTGCAAGAGGCTCGTGATTTACATGCAATGATGAAACATTACAAATTACCTGTTGACGGTGAAGAGTTGAGCAATATATTGAGGCTAGAACAGGTAACTATATTTTCTACAGGATAAGTTTTTAACCAGTGCGCAAACTTAATCGCGAAAAAAAAATCAAGAGTTCCCTACCTTTTGACGAGTTATGCGAACATAAATGTAGAGAACAGCTGATTATTTTTCGCGATTTTGGGTTTGGTCCCATAGTAAAAGTTGTTCATAATGATGAGTAAAGTCATGTGTTAAAGTTTGCGCGCTGGATAAAAACTTATTCTGTATATTATACGCGTTCTGCACTTTTAAGGCATTTTTCTGGCATATAATATGTCTTTAGCCCTTCTTCGTATTGACATAATTATTATTACGATGTTTTTCGATTTTCAGGTAGGATATTTAACAAACGTGTCGCAACCGATGGTGGCCGCGATGAAGTTAAAACGGGTGGCGCAAACGTTAGAGGAGAGGCGGAGGAACCTACAGACTGCCGTCAACTTGTGCACTATTGAACAAGGATCGCTTAATGTCTCGTAAGTAAAACCTAAGTTCACAAGTGAAAGCAATTAATGTGAGAAGTCGTCCAGTATTTCTATTTTCTTAATATTCCTCGGGAATCATTGCATTTCCGTATACAAACGAATACCAATTTCCATGTCCATCAATATTACATTTATCGTGTTTAATCATTTGAATTCAGAACTAAATACTTTATTGTTGTTTTGTTTTGATTTTCGTGTGAACTATATAGAGCTGTAAAACTATTTTCCTATCTGTCGTGCCTGCGACTTTAGCAGCTTTCCTACCATTTTTTAAATAAATTACATTAATTAATAGAGTATTAACAACTCTATATACTTCCTTTAAGTCGATTGAGAGCGTCCGATCTGCACCAAGTGCAAAGGGCAACTGATAGAAAGCCAACGACTGACGAAATACGAGGTTTGCCGAGGGACATTAAGAACATATTTGTACTGTACTGGCTTCTGCCCGCGACTTCGTCCGCGAGCCTTTTTTAAATAACCGAAGAAAAATTTCAACGCAGGGGGTTCAGAATCATGTACTGAATCCATGGTAACAGTTTTCGCGTCGATGTCCCTGTCGCCCTGTATACCTTATTTTATTTCGGTTGGATATGTATTAAATTCAATTGATAAATTTAAAAATCTCTGCCGTCCCGTCCGCCAATCTGTGCATTCTCTTACTCGTCATATTTCCCCGGTTTTAACAAAAAACGTTCCGTTTAAAATTGCTTTATTTATTTATCTTCCAGTGTCCAAGCAGCGTTAGCAGGCGCTTCCGCAAACCTACACCTACTACCTGAGAAACTGAACCCAGTGGTGCGACCTCTGATGGAGAGCATCAAGAAGGAACCTTCTGAAGAACTGCAGCAGAACTCTGCTGATACTCTCGCCGTGTTACTGTCGCAGTTAGTCAGTAGAGAACCCTGTCCGAACAATAAGGTGCTTAACAACTTAAAGGCGTTCTTGAGGTGAGTTAGTTTTGAACAACATGCGTCCGAAATTAATGTTGACTTTGCAAATATTCTTAAAAAGTAGACAGGCGTTAGGCTAGATGCAGGTGACGCAGGTTCACGCAGCGCAGGGCAGAGCAGATTTTGTAATGCATTAACGTACTGACAGCTGCGTACGCTGCGGCGCAGGCACGTGTGACGCAGAGATGTGTCTGACCTGCTCTGCGTCTCGTTGTACAGCCGGCACTGATTTCTGCGCGACGCGTGCAGATCGTCACTTGTTTTTTACCACTGATTCATAATTTTTGTTTCAATGACAGATTGTTTGTAATAGCTAGGACGCGAATGTGTCTTTGTAGCTGCGTTGCAGCATGCGCTCGCGACCTATGTCTGCCTCGCCTGCCCTACCCTGCAAAATCTGTATTGTGTTGTGCTGCATCACCTGCATCTCAGCATACGCTTAGCCCTAATATTGAGTTTTAGAAATAAACTGTTACACATTTATAAAATTCTTCTTTTCGTTTCGACGGTTCATCTATACTGTAAGGTGGCCACATTTATTGCGGCATCTGAGTCTTTGTTCTGATCGTCAAGGGTGCAGGTGAACTGACAATTGGGACACTAGCTGATGGGACATAGTCTGTCATTTATAAGTGATAGAGGCAATGCACTACTAAGTTGAACTTTTCTATGATGTTTATATGATGTACTAGCTGCGCCCCGCGGTTTCACCCGCAGAAGTCTCGATCCCTTGGGAATCATCATCTGCCTAGCCTTTTCCCAACTATGTTCGGGTCGGCTTCCAGTCTAACCGGATGCAGCTGGATACCAGTATTTTACATGGAACGACTGCCTATCTGACCTCCACAACCTAGTTAGTACTAGGTAACACGATACTCCTTGGTAAGACTGGTTGTCAGACTTTTTTGGGCTTCTAACTACCCGTAACTACTGTCAAAGATCTACAAATGACAGCCGGGACCAACGGCTTAACGTGCTTTCCGAGGCACGGAGGGGTCTTGGTATGTAAAGATGGTCACCCATCCACAGACCAACCGCGGCAAGCGTAGCTTAACCTGATCGATCGACCCGTGCAGCTGTTTGTTACTTAGCCACAAGCCCCTCCCTCTCGATCCCTTGGGAATATCGGGATAAAAAGTATCTTATGTGTTAATCCAGGTTATAAACTATCTGTCTGCCAAATTTCATCCAAATTGGTCCAGCAGTTTGACCGTGAAGAAGAGACAAACATACACACACACTCACAAACTTTCGCCTTTATAATATTAGTGTGTTCCTAACAAGTTTTTGCTCGTAAAGCTTGCAGTAATTCTACTTGCTATGAATCTTTTGACAGCTTATGTCGACTGTGAGCGTCACCTTGAATAATTAAACATAACAACAATTAACTATTCAACTAATATAGCAACATTTATGCAAATATTTGTTTATTACTCAAATACACTTATCCTAACTACCAACTTGTATGTCCTTTTCAGATGTGACCCAGAATACACGCCGCGCATTTCTCTAGAGTGTAGAGAGGAAGCCAATGGCGACTCTGGTAGCGGCGACAGTGGTCCTGAGGGGAAAGGAGAACAGATACCACATGCTCCAGCGCGTAAGTTTTATGTATTTTAAGAGGAGGCTCCCTAAATTGTATGTTAATTTGCATTAATACTCTGAAAAAGTCACGCATACAATCAAAATGGAATTTTAGTATATGATTTATTGAATCTTTTTCTTTCCAAATATAGACAGTAACGTTATTGGAACATTTTCGCTCGATTCATTTTTTATTCGAAAATCATGTCTTTTTTTAAGATTATTTGAAACAAAAGCAAGATTACTCGGCTTTTATGTCCAAAATAATTATTGACAGTAAGAAAATGTAGTTTATTATCCAGATATAAGATATTTTTTCTCTAGATCAATTATTACTTTAGTTATGAACGAAATAAGAATTGAAATTTACGACATTTAGTTCCGTGCTCGAACACGACCAAAGAGCGCACGCGATATTCAATTTTATTACTGATGTGTTAGCGTTTAACATATAGTGGAGTGGTGGAGTACACGGGGGCGGAGTTTGCGCAAAAATTATCTTAGGAGTGCCTGGTCTAACATAACATCAAGCCTGTTCCCAAAGAGATAGGCACAGTGCACAGTAAAACTGCGTGGTGAAATTATTTGCAGGATACTCAACATAATTCTTCATTATTATTCCTCAGTGGACAAGCACAAAGGCATCTTGACGCTATGGGAGCAACAACGCTGCGCAGACCGCACCGCGCCGCGCCGGGGCCGCCCGCCTGCTGCTGCCGCCGCGGTCGCGCTCGACCAGCTGTTGCCGCATGAGGATGAGGTAAGGAAGTATTGCTTTTGTCCTAATATCCTTCATCACTGCTTACCCTGCAGTAGGACATCATGAGCTTATAACACTAGAGATGATAACTAATATTAGAAATGTTCGAACAAAAAATATAATTTCTAAGAAGGCATTGTAAAATTAGATAATCGAATAAATCCGTAAAATCGATGGAAATAAGGAGAAGCTACACACGCTTTGAAAGTTTTTCAGTCAATCAATCAAAAAATTGATTTCAGATTGTACAATCCAATTTGTTAGTAATTTAATTACATACACATCTCAAACACTAGTGTTAGTACATAATAATATTTGGCAAACTGGTCATAATTACTTGCCTTGTGGCGCGGGATGGACAATGTATGGCGCTAGCAGTTATTTTAAAATGTTTATAATTTAAGTTTTTGAAGTTAAAACTTCTTTAGGCGCGTTGGGCATTTTTAAGATGGGACTAAACCATTGATTTCGCGACTCTGTAATGACACCTCATTTTTGTAGACGCGATTGTGCTCTTTATTTATATTATGTTACAGATCAATGTTCTGTGCAAGTATTTTTACTTTAAAGGTTTTGTAAACGCGATTGTGCTCTTTATTCATATAACGTTACGGATCAATGTTCTATGCAAGTATTTTTACTTTAAAGGTTTCAGAAGTTTTTTTTTTTTTGTAAACGCGATGGTGCTCTTTATTTAGATAAGGTTACGGACCAATGTTCTATACAAGTATTTTTCTTCCACCAAGGCGGTCTTGTTCAAGTTTTCACTTCTGTTGGTACTTCCGGAGTGCCACCAATTTTTTTTATATATAAAATTTGACGCTTTTTTTTGTCTAAATTAAGTGTATTTTTCGTCAGGCTCGAAAATTACTAAGGATACAAAGACGAGGCGCTACGCTAGCCCTGACGAGCTTAGCGATGTACTTCGGTGACGAGTTACCAGAGAAGCTGCCCAAGCTATGGGAGTTTATCACAGAGCCGCTCGAAAGGGTGCTGACTGATAGTGGTGAGTAAAATAAAATGTTTTGATTTAACCGATAACCCTTTTCTGATTTTGTTTGTAAAAATGCTGTTCTTAGATAATGTAACCTGCAAAATTTCGTGTAAATTGATACAGTAGTTTTTATCAAAAATCGACATAACAATGAACAAAGAAACTTCTTATAACAACGTTTATTTATAAATACAGCTCTTGTCACCAAAAAACAACTACATATTGTCAACCGAATGATGAAATGTTTACGAATTCCTAGCCGAAAGCATTACGAAATTTAATGAAAACAACCGAATCAAATGTGTGTGCCAGAAAGAGGTGGTGCAATAGCAATAATTTCTTCTCGCTCCTGCGCGTGCGTTTTCTACTACTATCCCGTTGTTATAACTCGTTGCAGATCGGCTTACTCGGCTGCTAGAAACCGCGGTGTCACGTGACCGAAGTGATGTCATGATGGACTTTATTTTCTAAAGAAATTGAATTCACGATAAGCCGGACGCGTTTACGAGTTGTTTTACCGTAAAATGTTTTGTTGTTGGGAAATTAAGATAAAAATTTAATGTATGTTTATTTTGTGATGTTTTAATTTTATGGTGTATCAAAATCTTATTATAGTGTGATTATTCAGTGACGATAGAGTGGTTGTATTTCGAATTTTCGAAGGAAAGCCGGTAGGAATCGAGTTAGAGGCGTCGCCTCTGCTATACACCTCTGCCGTCACTTTCTGAGCGTGATGTAAGTGTGTGTGCGCTCATTTATATGAGATTTAAATTTGACAGAGCTAGAACAACAAGAATGCAGTGTAGCCGAAGAACTAATAACTCGCCTACAAGTGTTCGAGGCAGTCAGCGGCGCGCTGGGCGGCGCGCTGCGGCCGCGCCTGGCGGCCTGCGCGCGCGCCGCCACCGCGCTGGCCCGCAGCCGCTACACCGCCGCCCGCCACATGGCGGCGCGCGCGCTGGCCGCCATGTGCCGCGCCGGCTACCCCGGCGTCATGCACACCGTCATACACGAGGTAACTAATAACTCGCCTACAAGTGTTCGAGGCAGTCAGCGGCGCGCTGGGCGGCGCGCTGCGGCCGCGCCTGGCGGCCTGCGCGCGCGCCGCCACCGCGCTGGCCCGCAGCCGCTACACCGCCGCCCGCCACATGGCGGCGCGCGCGCTGGCCGCCATGTGCCGCGCCGGCTACCCCGGCGTCATGCACACCGTCATACACGAGGTAACTAATAACTCGCCTACAAGTGTTCGAGGCAGTCAGCGGCGCGCTGGGCGGCGCGCTGCGGCCGCGCCTGGCGGCCTGCGCGCGCGCCGCCACCGCGCTGGCCCGCAGCCGCTACACCGCCGCCCGCCACATGGCGGCGCGCGCGCTGGCCGCCATGTGCCGCGCCGGCTACCCCGGCGTCATGCACACCGTCATACACGAGGTAACTAATAACTCGCCTACAAGTGTTCGAGGCAGTCAGCGGCGCGCTGGGCGGCGCGCTGCGGCCGCGCCTGGCGGCCTGCGCGCGCGCCGCCACCGCGCTGGCCCGCAGCCGCTACACCGCCGCCCGCCACATGGCGGCGCGCGCGCTGGCCGCCATGTGCCGCGCCGGCTACCCCGGCGTCATGCACACCGTCATACACGAGGTAACTAATAACTCGCCTACAAGTGTTCGAGGCAGTCAGCGGCGCGCTGGGCGGCGCGCTGCGGCCGCGCCTGGCGGCCTGCGCGCGCGCCGCCACCGCGCTGGCCCGCAGCCGCTACACCGCCGCCCGCCACATGGCGGCGCGCGCGCTGGCCGCCATGTGCCGCGCCGGCTACCCCGGCGTCATGCACACCGTCATACACGAGGTAACTAATAACTCGCCTACAAGTGTTCGAGGCAGTCAGCGGCGCGCTGGGCGGCGCGCTGCGGCCGCGCCTGGCGGCCTGCGCGCGCGCCGCCACCGCGCTGGCCCGCAGCCGCTACACCGCCGCCCGCCACATGGCGGCGCGCGCGCTGGCCGCCATGTGCCGCGCCGGCTACCCCGGCGTCATGCACACCGTCATACACGAGGTAACTAATAACTCGCCTACAAGTGTTCGAGGCAGTCAGCGGCGCGCTGGGCGGCGCGCTGCGGCCGCGCCTGGCGGCCTGCGCGCGCGCCGCCACCGCGCTGGCCCGCAGCCGCTACACCGCCGCCCGCCACATGGCGGCGCGCGCGCTGGCCGCCATGTGCCGCGCCGGCTACCCCGGCGTCATGCACACCGTCATACACGAGGTAATAAACATTTTGTTGGGACGGGAAATCGGTAACATTTCCCCCAGTCTGTACCCCCTGAAACCTTATTCAACAGTTATTAATAAATGAATGAGTAATTTTATACAAATTGTCACAGAAAATATTTTACTTATTTTTGAAAACTATAATAAATTCCCCTTCTTACCCAACTGCAAAATAAGGTTTTGTTTTTCACGTGAAAAAATCCTCATGGGGTTGAAATCGATAATTCTGACAAATGTTTATCCGAATAAATCGCCCACAACTGCACTGGATAAATCTCGACAGAAAGTTAATTGTATGTTCTTGTTCCAGTTAATCCCCGCACTGAGCGACGTCCGCAGTGACAACGTGCGTTGCGGCGCCGCGGAGGCGTTGGCGCGGGTCGTGGACGCGCTGCAGCTACAGATTGTACCTTATATCGTGCTACTAGTCATACCTTTATTGGGTAAGTCATTATAAAATTACTTTTTACCATTACCACTCGAAAAAGAACATTTTATTCATCGATAACAGTGAATAAAACTCTTTCACTAAGTGAATAAAAACATTTTGAATTTGGAACAAGCGCGAATTGTACGAATTATGTACAAATAATAAATAAAACGTGCTAAAAGTACATGCTAAAAATAAAGTACACAACTCGTAAAAAAATCTCGGTATTTGTATCCCTCACTCCGCTCAAGGTTCTAATCTAGAATCCCTCGCTACGCTCGTGATTCTACTCTAGAATTCTTCGCTGCTCTCGGGATCCAACTTAGTCCCTCGAATTAATTTTTTCTTTTTGCACTTGTTGTATAATCTACTAATTATCTCGAAACTTTGTTCCCAATTTTTGCGTGCTGCCAAAAACAACATACAATATTCGTCATTAACCATGGACCGAACCTTTTACGCACATTTAATTAAATAATTTATTGTAAAATTAGAACTAGCTCTCCAACTTTAGAAAGAGATGCAGTGAGCAAGGAAAAATTCCACTAATAGAATTGCTCCATTTTAAACATTCTTCTTAATTTTTTCCTCATTCAGCACAGCGCTTTCACAGCAGCTTTGTTGGAAAGCCAGCAGTAATCTGATTCAATATAACGCTGTTCTAAGTGTTTGCTATTTGATGACTTACTTATTGTATCATCACCCAACGACAGCAAATCAATAACAGCTATCTTCCCACAGGCCGCATGAGCGACCACTGCGAGGCCGTCCGCATAATGTCGACCCGCTGCTTCGCGTCCCTCATACAACTGATGCCTCTCGACGGCGGCGTAGCAGAACCTCCCGACCTCTCTCCCGAACTGAGGGCAAGAAGACGAAGCGACAAACACTTCCTCGAACAACTGTTCAACCCCAAGACTATCAAGGACTACAAGATACCTGTGCCCGTGTCGGCTGAACTTAGGAGTTATCAACAGGTGGGTGTGACATGTTAACTATCGATTATCCAGGATAAAGCTTAGTTTTGTCACAGAATAAATAAGTAGCAGTATTATATCTCGGCTGTGACCTTGAAATAACCTCACTAAACCTAACCTAACTTAACCTAACAACTCTCAAATAGCAACAAAAAAAAACAGTGGCGCTCCGGGAGTGCCGACAGAAATGAAAACTCGAACAATTTTATTGTGCAGGAAATTCTTTTCTTTTTTGAAGTCGGTAAAAAAAAGGGGAAATGTCAATCATGTTGTTTTCATGTCTCAATGTTTGGAATGTCATTAGTCCTAAAGAAAATGTATCGCGCGTTGATGTCTGTTTAATGGTCAAGTTCAATTGTTTTTTGTTTTTCCCATCTCAAAAATGTCCAAATGTACAAAAAAAAAGTCTGTTGTTTTTGCCTTACATTTTGTTGATTTCTTAGTGAAAATAAATGTATGGATCAGCTGATTCTTTTTTGTAAAGCATAGGACCGATTGTTGATGCAATGCTGAAGGAACGCCAAAGTCTAGTAAAGCTTGTTCACTCTGAAATGACGCGCGCCACTACCGCATTTACGTACACGCAATAAAAATTCATTTCGAATCTAGTAAACTAACCAAAACCCTGACAATGTATTTGTACGCCGGAAACTGCAGAATATTATGAACTACAAAACCATCTGACATCTCTGTAACAATATTCTCACAAATAAATGGACTATTACTATTACGGTCATTCGGATTTTTATAGGTAAATCGGTAGAGGGGCGCGTCATTTCAGAGTGGACAAGCTATAGTTGAAGTCTTTCGGTTGAATGCTACCTTTTAAAGTGCACAAAATCTGCCAAGACACTACTTTTTATCTTTTCATTCCAGGCTGGAGTCAACTGGCTCCGCTTCCTGTACGAGTACAAGCTACACGGCGTGTTGTGCGACGACATGGGTCTGGGCAAGACCTTACAGTCCATCGTGGTGGTGGCGGGCTCGCACTGGGAGCGCAGCCGCCAGCGCGCGCCCGCGCTGCCCTCGCTCGTCGTGTGCCCGCCCACGCTCACTGGTGAATACAATAATCATGTAAAATACTGATATAGCTGCATTCGGTTAGACTGGAAACCGAGTCCAACATATTTTGGAAAAGCAAATACTGACGAGCACAGACAATACCTTCAGTTTTTCTTCCCAAAGAGGGACCTAAAAACAACCAGTAGGGCTGTACGCTGGCTCTAGATTTCTAAGCGTCTGTACACTAAGAAATCAACATGGGATCCATGCAGGACACGACAGAGATGGTCGTAAAGCTCATAACATACTTTGAATTATTATTCTTAATATTGCCCCAATTTAACAAAGCGAAAGTTAAGTAGTAAGTTATCAATTTTGTTGATATTTGGCAGAAAAGCAAGTTGCTTTCAAGCTGTTTTTTTAGTGACAAAATAATAATGACAATATTATTCACCAGTTTACTTTTTGTTAAATTTCAACTTCCAACAAAAACTAACAATTTCATCTTCCATAACAGGTCACTGGGTATTCGAAGTAAACAAATTCATACCCTCAAAATTCCTCAAACCGCTCCAATACGTGGGGATCCCGTACGAACGCGAGCGATTACGTCATCACGTCAAACACTACAACTTTATCGTCGCCTCGTACGATATCGTGCGGAAGGACATCGAGTTCTTCAGCAGTATCAAGTGGAACTACTGTATATTAGACGAAGGACACGTCATCAAGAATGGGAAGACGAAGGTTTTTAAGGCTATAAAGCAAGTTGTAGCTAATCATAGACTGATTTTGTCGGGGACACCGATTCAGGTAATTGGAACATGTTTTTGAATAATGCTAAGTGAAGAATACAGTTTAATTTTTAATAAGAGCCAGTGCTAAATTTAGCAAGCGCGGGGCCCGTAGCAAATTTTATCGAGGGCCCTTGATCTGCTATGGGTTCTTAAAAGTATAAAGTAGTAAAAAAAAAACAATACGTTTATTTGCCATCAACTTATAAAATATGTTAAATATTGTATTAACAATTGTCTGATGTGGATTGTCTTAGTCAGAAAAGGTGGTACGTATCACGTTTTAGTGACATTAAGTAAATACCACATCTTAATAGATTCCACTCAAAAAATTACGCTCAGGCAGAGGTACGGGTTTGCATACTCTGGGCCCCCTTTTGCGCGGGGCCCGTAACAATTGCTACTCTTGCTACGTGGTTAATCCGGCACTAATAAGAGCTCAAAAGCAGCACTTTTGACAGTACTCGTTTTCTGAAAATCTATTTGATTATTTGATTTGTTGAAACAACCAGTAGTGGTATATTTTAGAAAGTTATTTTTGGTACCGATGCAAAAAATTACATAACGACAGTTACACAAGATTACATAGCAGATTAACGTATCAAACTCTTCAAAAAGGTTTTAAGAAATCGGGGTAACCTTTAACTTTAATCAGAAATGAAAAAAAAAACAGTGGCACTGCGGGAGTGCCGACAGAAGTGAAAACTTGAACAATTTTATTGTGCAGAAAATACTTTTAATGAGTTATCGGTAACGGTATCGCAATAGTGTCGCGAGTTCAATTGTTTTTTCCCATCTCAAAAATGCCCAACGCGCCTAAAGAAGTTTTCACTTCGAAAACTTATTCAACAAAAATGATTGAAGTCTCACAATGTCCTTGTCTTTTTTTTTTTTTACAGAATAACGTACTAGAACTATGGTCCCTCTTCGACTTCCTGATGCCCGGCCTCCTGGGCACTGAGCGACAGTTCACGGCGCGCTACTCGCGGCCCATCCTCGCCGCTCGGGACGCTAAGGCCACGCCGCACCAGCTGCAGGCCGGCGCGCTGGCTTGCGAGGCGTTACATCGACAGGTAAGTCCTGCTGACGAAAGCTTTCAAACGGTGAAGGAATACCGATATGATCTAAAACCATATCTCCAGGGACCGTTCAAATATTACATAAGCACTATAGGGGGGCGGGGGGGTCTATGCTTTGCTTATTTTTGATAATATGGGGGTGGGGGTTTAGATGGTGATTACGTCAGCAGTAATGATTTACTTTTTTACACATATATGGCAATCCACACTGTCGATGTTTGAAAATGAAACGCATATTCGGGGATTCCCACAAATAATGAATACGTTTAAGTATTCGCTTAGAACCGAGTAGGGGGATTACCGCGTGCTATTCACTTGTCTAAATTTCTTCCGTCAACCTATTGCTTATGAATCAATAAAAAATAGAATACTTACATTAAAAGAAAAATGCATATACCAATGTTTACGTAAGCATGGGAGGGGGTAAGAGCTTTGCTTACTTTTGCTGACAAGGGGGAGGGGGGGGTAAATAATTGTAATAAATCTGCTTACGTAATACTTGAACGGCCCCTCCAGAACATGTTAAATCCACTAACCCCCACTGCGTCGTGTGCCCGCTTCGCTTCCTCGTACTGAGAGTAGGTCTGAACCTGGCCCTGGCCCAGCAGTGGGATTATTATGTTTTGTGAGCCTACTATCTCGAATCCATACTCAATTAGACGTAAATGTGTTTTTGTTACAATATAATTGTTTATTATGCAAATACGAATGAAACTCACAACAGGAGCAAGAGACGTGATCAGATTCTCCTGGGAGCCTACCACCAGCTCATAAAACAGTATTATTTTAATATTACTTCAGTGTGGGGGAAAGAGATGAACCTCTACAGGACGTATAGTTCCATCTCTTTCTCCCACTGAAGTAATATTACAATAATACTGCTTTATGAGCTGGTGATAGGCACCCTGACCTATTTATTCGGGGATCTTCCACACTTCTCTATTACTTGTCATCTCGGTAGGCTCGGTGGTCTTCCCCTACTCTTATAGCCATCGACATTCATACTCAAAACTTTCCTCACGATATTTTCCTCATTCCTCCGCATCACATGCCCATACCATGACAACGGGTTTCCGCACAACTTTTCAGTCACCGGTGCCGCTTTCATAAGGTTGAATGATGGGTTCAAATATTTCAATTTTGATAATTCTTAACTTTCTCTCCTCCAGGTGTTACCATTCCTACTGCGTCGTGTGAAGGAAGACGTACTAAAGGAGTTACCTCCCAAGATAACTCAGGACTACTACTGCGATCTGAGTCCGCTACAGCGACGACTTTATGAAGATTTGTCGAGGGAACACATGCCGCACGGCATTACGTCGCATCATACACATGTTTTCCAGGTAAGGTTATATCTGAAGAAAACAATTTCGTACTTCTACATCCTACAACGACCTACTGAAGAAGTATCATCTGCAAAGTTTGAAGTCTAGACGAATTATATTGGAAACGATGTTCCTGTTTGATCTGTGCAATAATTATGATTGTATCGATATTCGCAACAAAATTTGTTATGTAGTACCCAGAACAACGATTTGCCGTGGGGTGCGCGCTAGACCTCTATTTGCAGTAAGTTCTTGTCGTACGAACGCAGGCTTGCGTGCACCCTTACGTCGCCTTGCCAATCAATACAATAAGATCTTTGTAGACATCGACTTTTTTTCTGTCTCTGCTCAAAAATTTAGAAGTACAATACACAAAACAATTTTGGATCATAATTAGTTAGATTAATACGTATATTTACTCATTCTCTCTCCCTCTCTCCTTCTCTGTTCTTTGCATGCCTGTCTTTGTTTAAGTTTACTACCAACTACTTTTCTGTTTTAGCAGCTTAGAATAGCGCACTTTTAGATATAGCTTTTAATATGTTGTGGAAAATGTCGTAGGTTATACATTTGTTACTTTTATATATTTATATAACTTAGTATAAGATTTTAATGTATAGCTGTTTATTTTCCCGAACAAAAAAAAAATAAAAAAAATAAAATAAGAAAACCCTCAACTCCCTCAACATCGCAAGATACAAGACTCAGCTGACTATCGACCTCCGGTCTCTGGAGGGGAGTGATGTGGCGGCATCTACATCGCCGCATGCGAACTACGCATCAAAGACCTGACGTCATACAAAATCCTGACGTCACACAAAATCTTAACGTCACAAAAAATCTTGACGTCACTTAATCTTGACATTACACAAATCTTACATCGCATAATTAGTCTTTACCGCGCGTTCGACATATTATATATAACCATCGATTTACATCAATGTATATAACTTCCACGACATCAACCGTTGGGCAGTAGTTGCCCGCTCGAAAGATCCTCTCTTTTCCATAGAGTATGAGTGAACTTTACACCCTGTTCCTCATACCTCTCAAGTGTACTGTAGGTGTAAGCACAGTGCGTTGTCATATTGAAATGCGTTTCTAAGATATTTTTATCACGTTTGAAACGAAACGTTGCGAAACTGATGCAGCTTATTTCATGTTTATCTTCAGCTACACTATCGTAGATTTTTCGTCGAGTTATTTATCCATTTATGAACACAAATAATCAGACTTGACGAAAGAACAGAAACGGAAATGTAAAGTATACCTACCTACAAAAGTAATGTTATGAAGACACGTCTTCCAGCATAAGGCTAAGTTCAGATGAACGCGCGACGACGCGCGTCAACATTTTGCGCACGGTGCGTGGCGGTGCGCGCGGGCACGCGCGGTCATGTACACAACAACATTGATTTGTTACAATCTTAAACCGCGCGCCGAGCCAAACGCGCGTCGTCGCGCGTTCATCTGAACTTAGCCTAACTGCCATATAAGATTTTGGTAACTACAGAAAGAAATGTAGACATGTTGTGTGAATCTTACCTAGGCATGGGCAAAAAATATCGATATATAGAAATGTCGATATTTTTCCATACAATTAGCGATATATATCGTCGATATTTTTAATCGCGATATATCGATATTTATTTTAGAGTATCGAATTCGTATCAATTTCAATTTTTTTTTAACGCAACTTTGGTTTTGTGTTTAACCTCTTTGACAGGCAAGCACATCAGACAGAGGGTGCTCCTAATGTCCATATCTGATGACTACTGGTTTGATTAAATTTTGTATAATTGTTTAGGCTCGAGCATTAATAAAAAATACTGTTTTCTTCTATTTTCGTCTATTCTTTTTATGAAGTTTGAATGCTTTGAGAATTTATGTATGAATAATCATGCAAAAACTGACGATATCTATACATCGATACATCGATATTTTTCACTCGATAATTATCGATACTGGTTAAAAATATCGATACGATAACTATCGATATATTTTTTTCACTTGCCCATCCCTAATCTTACCCATCATACAACGCTACCCACGTATTGACCATATATTTATTTTCTCAGGCTCTCCACTACCTACAGAACGTGTGCAACCACCCGAAGCTGGTCCTACAATCGGAGCACCCCGAAGCGCGCGCGATCGCCAAACAGTTGCACGAGCAGCACTCCACGCTAGATGACATACAGCACTCTGCCAAGCTGCCTGCACTCAAGTTAGTATATTATATTAAAGGCTGATTATTCAATCTTCAGATAACTTTTAAATACGGTGGTTTGATATTTTTTCTAATATAAAAGTTGTCAAACCGCAATATTTTTTCCTTAGATTGAAGTAATCCGGTGATTTAAAAATCTTTCCTAAACCAGTGTCGATAATACACGATCAATCACAATTTGTTTCGATTTGAAACAGATTGCTGATCCCTTGCTTCATAAGTTGGAAAAAAATCTGCTCAACAACTTAAATACGTAATAGTCACATTTCATAACTCCAGGCTGTCGCACGAAAACTCATTACGACATAGTTTCAGAATAATAGATAGTAATATTCATCTACTACTCTTCTTCCTCAGACAACTCCTCCTCGACTGCGGCATCGGCACGCCAGCTTCCGACGTGGAACCCGAAGCCATAGTCTCCCAACACCGTGCTCTCGTCTTCTGCCAACTCAAGAAGATGTTGGACATCGTAGAACAAGACCTGCTGAAGCGCCACCTGCCGGCCGTCACGTACCTACGGCTGGATGGAAGTGTGCCGCCGCATCAGAGGCACGCGATTGTTACGAGGTTCAATAATGATGTGTCTATTGATCTGCTGCTGCTTACTACTGCGGTAAGTTCATAAGTAATTTACCACTTACTTATAGACCAGGCCAAATATAGTTTTGCTATCAGTGGCGGTACCTCCATAGAAGCCGAAAAGCCCGGCTTGCATTCAAAGATGAGCCCACAAAAAAAAAAAACTACACCCGTAAACTTGTAAAGCAACCAAGTAATTCATTCATGTCGCAAGAATTGATAAGAATAATAACATTAAACTCCGCGCTGCACCGTATCAGCCGCGCGCTTTAGAAGCTACGATGCCAGGTTTACGTACTCAAAGAATAATATTTAAATTCCGCGCCGTTTTCATCACGCACGTTGCCAAACTATATCGGATGCCGCAGTTGCGATCTCACTCTAACACTATAGCGTTAAGCAGGACGCGAGATCGCATCGATGAATGAAAACGTCAATTCTGTGGTACATTGCATTGCTTTCTCGCTCACACAAGGGGGCTTCTTATGAGGCTTCATACCTCTCATCTTTCGCATGGAAAATATTGTTAACGTTGTTGGTACCATTAGTATGTACTCATTTCGCAAAATGTTCTAATTTTTAAGCCCGGCTTTTGATTTTTTATGAATGGAACGAATCGTGTATTTGATTATGAATAGTAGGAGTGAAGCAACTACCTATGTCGTTGCAAGACGCTGCGCAAGACGCTGCGCAATGCGTGATTTTCTATAGAATGATACAATTTTCAAGTTAGTTCAAATTTGTTTTGAGCGGCTATTGGCGCTTTTTTTTGCTTTGATATTTTTTTCATTTTCTGTGAATTTAAGTGTTGTGAATTGTGATTAGTTTTTGCTGTGATTATTATCTTTGTTTTGAAGTGATTCAAAAGTTTCCTATCATTAAAATTAATTCGGAAACGCATGCAATTGTTCCTTGTGAAGGACTAAAGTGTGTGAAATTGTTACTCGGAAAGGTAATTTTATCATCAAAATGGGAATTCGGAAACTGTGTTCGTAAAGGTATTTATATTGATTTTTCTGACAATAAGTAACTCTTTACTTCACCGTAACCAACCTCAAATTATTGTACCTATTTCTCGGAAAAAAAACATGTATTTTTGTCAGTCGAAGAATAGATTGAAATAGGCATTCGAATGTCTATTACACAAACTTATGTAAGTAGCTGGTGCCATGAAAGCATATGACTAGTGTTGTTTTTATGGCAATGTAGTTTTGGAAAACTGCTGAAAAATAAACCATCCTATTATGTTTAAGTACATCTCATTGAGATCACAAAACAATAATGTCCGTATCGAAGAGATTCTTCTAGGTGTTTTGAAATAAAGATTAGAGTTGGCTATTGTCATTATGATTATGATAAATTACAAAATTTTGTTTAGGTAGGTAATATCTCATGTTGACATTTTCAATCGACATTAAAATTTTAAACTCATAAAATTATGCGTTTGGCAATAGAACAACAAATCGATACTATGGGAGCCATCTAGTGACTTTTGATCGAAAAATTTTGCATGAGACAAGCCAATATGAATTATGGTAAAAAGGTTCGCCTAAGCGGTGTAATTACGCGCATCCGTGGCGATAGATGGCGCTTATGACAATTACGTGCCTAACATGTCATGACCTTTTCGCATTTGAAAGGTTTTCTAACCAAAATTATAATAATGTTATACCATGAACAACATAAATGAAAATAAGTCAATCCCTCACTTGGCAGATTTTATTTTTCGTAAAAAATCTGGCGGCTTGCCCTAATTTTGACCCCTAGGCACGCCACTGTTTGCTATAGTCATCACTTCATCAGAGAGCTCACGAAAGGAAAGAACATTTGTCTGGGTCGCTGTCGCCGGATACGGTGAAGAAGACTATTGTATATAAACAGGGACAGACCTTTTTTCTTTTGGGTGGGAAATTATCAAATAACTTCTCCCGCTCTGGGTGGAGCGGGAGGGCGTGTCAGACTCTTACTGACTAAACCCCACCCGTGTTCCTTCAGTTGCCATGTTGCCGGCGGCCATGATGTCCCTTTCAGCCTTATTCGCAACCCCGGCAGGCCCTAGCGGACCCCGTCAATTCTGCTGACATCTCTTTGAGGCGCGCGTGGAACACAACGCGCCGTCGACCCGGGCTTGGTCCTTATCGGACGGCGAGCTACCCATTGCTCACCGTCCGCAAGCCCGCGCCTACGGTGGCCGGAAAAAGGCTCGCTATTCCCGACGCCTAGGGCGTCTCCTCCTGTAACAGGGACAGACCTGGGCTTGGTTCAGGAAGTCTGTAATCATTGAGTAAATGATAAGATTTGAAATTCGGAAAACGTAATTTTCTGAAATGTAATGAAAATAAATATGCCATGACTGTAGTAGAAAGCAATCATTTGTACAGACGCCAGCACATCAGGCTCTACAATCTGTCAAATTTGTTTAATAGATTTTCAACTTTATCGCTGAAGCATAAGGTTCAAAGTTGATTGGGAAAATTTTACACAAACCTTGAGTGTTTTTGTAAAGTAATGATATTGTCGGTTCGAAATTGAAGTTTTTACTATTTGTATCGTGTGATGAAATGCCAGAGAATTCTGCTAACATAGACGTGTTACTTCACGCAGTTAAGTATTAAGTATCCCTCGTACTCCCGACTTATGGTTTTGGCCGTAGGGGTTTTAGTCGAGGATCCCACAAATCTTCATTCTCCCCAAATTGTCTGACTCCCCAAGTAAACTGCGCATTCACTCAACATCTTGAAATGTTTTTATATGTACTGTATTCGATTTGATTTGAGTGAACACAAGGATTTATTTTCAGTATAAAAGCAATAATGACTAATACTTGCTTTTTCCGCACAGGTGGGCGGCCTCGGTCTGAACCTCACGGGCGCAGACACGGTGATCTTCGTAGAACACGACTGGAACCCCATGAAGGACCTCCAAGCAATGGACCGCGCGCACCGCATCGGACAGAAGAAGGTCGTCAACGTGTACCGGCTAATCACCAGGGACACGCTTGAGGAGAAGATTATGGGGTGAGTTTGTGATCTTACTGATGTTTTTAGGGTTCCGTTGCCAAATGGCAAAAAACGGAACCCTTATAGATTCGTCATGTCTGTCTGTCTGTCTGTCTGTCTGTCTGTCTGTCCGTCCGTATGTCACAGCCACTTTTTTCCGAAACTATAAGAGCTACGCTGTTGAAACTTGATAAGTAGATGTATTCTGTGAACCGCATTAAGATTTTTACATAAAAATAGAAAAAAAACAAATAATTTTGGAGTTCCCCATACTTAGAACTGAAACTCAAAAAAAAATTTTTCATCAATCCCATACGTGTGGGGTATCTATGGATAGGTCTTCAAAAATGATATTGAGGTTTCTAACATCATTTTTTTCTAAACTGAATAGTTTGCGTGAGAGACACTTCCAAAGTGGTAAAATGTGTGTCCCCCCCCTGTAACTTCTAAAATAAGAGAATGATAAAACTAAAAAAAATATATGATGTACATTACCATGTAAACTTCCACCGAAAATTGGTTTGAACGAGATCTAACAAGTAGTTTTTTTTTAATACGTCATAAATCGTAAACCGCAATTTACCTTTCATTCAATGTTACTTGCTGCTACGGAACCCTTCATGGGCGAGTACGACTCGCGCTTGGCCGGTTTTTTATAAATCAGGAGAGCTAGTAAAAGAGCATTTGTTGTATATATACTGTACAGGGTCGCAAGGACATCTCGGGACATCATTTTTTTTCCACGAAAAATTTCAACGCAGAGGGTTCAGAATCATATACTGAATCCATGGTAACAGTTTTTGCGTCGATCTCCCTGCCACCCTGTATAGTCCTCGTTGTACGCACTTTTGTCCTAATTTATTATACTAGCTTTTCATTATGTTATTTTATGAAAATTTAACAGTGCAGAGTATTTTTATCAAATAATACAGCCGCACGGGTCGATCCATCAGGTTAACCGCTTGCCGGGGTTGGTCCGTGAATGGGTGACCATATTACACACCGAGACTCCTCCGTGCCTCGGAAAGCACGTTAAGCCGTTGGTCCCGGCTGTCATTCGTGGATATTTGACGGTCATTACGGGTCATCAGAAGTCCGAAAGTCTGACAATCAGTCTTACCCAGTATCCAGTATCGTATTACCCAGTACTGGATTGTGGAGGTCAGATAGGCAGTGTAAAGTACTGGTAGTCAGCTTGATCCGGTTAGACTGGAAGCCGACCCCAACATAGTTGGGAAAAGGCTAGGCAGATTGAATAACATAATATTTCAGCTTATAATTTTCCCACTGCTGGGGGTACAGGTCTCCTCTCTGTGAGTGAGAGTAGAATATAAAATCCCGTAACCTTAAGAAAACGAATGTAATAATAAGTTTTTGTTTTAACACGCAAAATATGCGCTCTGTCGTAGAGTTTCGAAAACTAAGCCACTATAGCACAGAATAGTACAGAAGGCGTACTCCGCATTTTAGATATGAAGCTACAAGTACGCGGCGGGCCCGTCTTGTACACATTGTATTTGTACTGAATTGGGGGCCAATTCAGTGAGCGTAACGGAATCAGAAGATATAAGAGTTACGCGATAGAAAGAGAGGCAACTTCTAGATGAATATAACTGTAGGTAATTAGCGCTGTGCGACCTGAATTCCACTTTATTGTGTCGTTGCAAGAGTCGCTTTTTATTTAAATGATTTTGCGGAGTGAACCATTTGTATTTACTGTGACTATAGCAATACCAACTAGGATAATCTTTATCAACCAACATATTCATTATTCAATTTCTTCCACAGCCTACAAAAATTCAAGCTACTAACAGCGAACACAGTTATAAGCAGCGAGAACGCCGCAATGGAAACCATGGGCACAGACCAGCTCCTGGACTTGTTCAACTTGTCGAGCAGCAACTGTGCGGCGCCCGCGCAGCAGCCGGCCGGCCCGTCGGCGGCGCCCAAGTCCGTGCTGGAGGCCCTGCCCGACCTGTGGGACGACAAGCAGTATGAGGAAGAGTATGACATGACCAACTTCATCAAGGGACTCAACAAAATGAGCGCTTAGTAATGACGTTGCAAATATATTTTGTAATAATATGTCGCAGGATAATGGAAATCTTAGGACGATTACAACACAACTTATTTTTTTTAAACTTCGCCAATTTTTCGTAATTATTTGCGCTAATTATGAGGATCATTGTAAAAATCCGGCTTATATTATAAAAGTTGCGAATAACCGCTGTTAGGCTTTTCGCAAAATGTCGAATTTTTCGATTATCCTACGAAATAAATACAACTTTTTGACTAACGCTGAACTTATAACCTCTGAATTGTGCAAGCAGGCTACTCCAAAGTGATCCAAAATGTTTGTAGTTTTATAGAATACATCGATAAACTCACGCATTTTTCCTATGTGTACCCACATAGGTAGGCGAACACCAAGTGCCACAATCTTAACACACTTTTTCGTACTGTTGATGTTAGATATTTCGAGAATGTATCGAGTGTTTGAAAAAATCCTAGTTCATGTTATGATGTAGGCGATTTGTACAATGTACTAAGTTAGTGTGGGGTCGCACTGGTCATGTTTACGCGTCATAATTATGACTAGATATTATTTTATTGGCCCAATGACATTTTAGCTGCGTTTCAGAATGTAGTTTTTTTTTTTTTAAATAACAAAATTAATGCCAGTGCGGCCGCAGTTAACTATGACCTTCCTTCAAAGAATGTAGAAAAATAATTGAACTGTAAACTAACTATATTTTACAAAGATTCTCTTTGAGGGTAGATCGCTATGTTTGAAGAGGCTGACCCATTCTAGTAGATAAAATATAGGTGTAGACACAGACAGCTTTAGCGAGTTGCCTTAGTAATTGTTCTATGAATCTTGTATTTGTTATATTTGTGTAGTTCTTAGACAATAGTCTCATCACACATCAACGTTTCACCGTTATAACAGAGTACAGTAACAAAAAAGTTTATATGTTTATGTAGTATTATAATACGGCATGATCGGTCTGAACATAGGCTCCCCGAACTTTCGCGCATGTTGCCACTCACTCTCTCCTCATGCCACCCTTTGGTTCCCAAAAAATGTTACTGCGCAGCCTTCTGTGCAAAGTTCGGACCGGTCGTGATTCATGGTCTTATTGTAAGTTACAGTTATGAACGCGGCAACGCATGAATTGTCCATACAAACGTAATACCTAAATCATTTGCAATTTGGGCATATTTCCACCATTTATGTTGTTATTCGGATTTAGACAGTGTTTAAACGAATTTAATTTCACACATTTTTACAGCGTTGTTTCACACATTGTTTCTGCAGAAGCATAGCTTATATTATCAAGTTACAAATTATCGAAAAAAAAAAAAAATTGAACAATATTAAGTTTTCATTCATCATTTTTGGTATTACGGAACACATCCAAAATTTATCATAAATTTTCGAAAGCTGCTATCGCGTCAAGCAATAATTGTCAATGTGTGCGTGGTAGTATTACTCACTGTAGTGTAGGTGTTTATTGCTCCGACATGCACTCACACTAGCGCAACGTGCTTGGAATTGAATTTAGTAAACATCTAGATTTGCAGTTGCGAGCCGTGTTCGCAGGCCTTTTAAGACTATAAACAAGTTTGTTTGGTTTTCTTAGTAAATCAAAAGCGTTCTAAAATTTGTCAATTAAATGTCACGCTTTCATGAATATTAGAGTTAGGTAACCCACAGGGTAAGTTTTTATCCAGTGTGCAAACTTTAACACGTGACTTTACTCATCATTAAGAACTACTTTTACTATGGTAAGTTTGCGCACTGGATAAAAACTTATCCTGAATATTATACAGGATGTACTAGAAAGGTGTGGTCAAATTTAAGAGTGGTACAGACCTTAAAACTGAACAAATTTATCCATGGGACCAACATCGTGATCGCGAAAAAATCATTAACTATCCTATCCCTAACAAAACTTCAATACCTACTCAACCCATAAGTATGAGAGGACCGATTTTTTTTCGCTATTTCCATTCCCATGTTCGTCCCATGGAAAAAGTTGTTATATTTGATGGTTTGTACCACACACCCCCTTTTTGACCACATCTTTCTGGTACAGCCTGCTGTATGTATGTAAAAACGCAACGCAATTTTAAAATAGGCAATAAGGTATGCATGTTTCATGAGAATATATCTTTACTAATAATGCAAAAAAAACAAGAATATACAGAGTGGGTAACGAGCACGCTGTTTAGTTAATAACATTAATTAACCATTAGCTTCAGAACACTTTCCTAAAGTTCAAATATCGATAGATAACCTTTTTTCATTATCATCTAGTTGTTAAGAAGTAATATATTAATTACTTGTATATTAGGTGAGCAAACCAAATTAATTAATTTAGATGTAAAATGATTATAACCTATATCACTGACCCATGCTTATTATTTTTTATTCGTAACATCTTTCATTTCGCTTTGTTACAATCTGTGGGAGTGATTTCGTGAAAAGGGACGGAAGTGTGTAACAGGAAGGCGGGGAAGCGCGCGCAATTTGATTTGACCAATGAGCGCGCGCGGTTTCAACCCATTTTCTGAGATGTTGGTACTGCCAGTCAAGATGTCACTGTCAGATGTTACACATTACTGTAAGGCCGCATTCGGAGTTACGCCAAAAGTGATTATATCGCGAATTCGACCAAAGTCCAAAGTCACAATTATTACTCAAATACCCTTATATTTCGTGACTATTAAATGTGGTTGGATTCGCGATATTATCACTTTTAACGTAAGTCGGAATGCGGCCTAACTGTGCGTTTGCACTGGCGAAACATTCACAACAAAACATGTTGGAATCTCTATTATCTGTCAATTTTCCATACATTTTTTGTTGTGATGTTTCGCCAGTGCAAAAGCACAGTAAAGCTCGCTCGTTTTTTAAACATATTTATTAACTCACTACGTACGTAAAACATTTCAGTAGTGTGATTCTGTAAGCTATTTTCAAATGTAAGGTTCCTTGTGTAAGAAATTACCTCAATGACTTGATTTTTCTCTACGATTGAATAGTTAATTTATTATTGTAGCGTTATAAGGAACAGTCATGCTGCTTTAGTCATTTTTGTAGTATTTAGTGAGGCGCCATCGCTGGCATGTTTTATTTTTTAGTTTGAATGATTTTGTTTGCTGTTTTGTACCTGCTCAATATAAAGCAAAAGTAGAAATATTTCGTTTTCACTGTATTTTCAGTGATAACCAATATCTGACAATGCTAAATAATTTTCCCCTTTTCTATGTTGTGCGAAAATAATCCTGTTATTTGAAACATTTCGGTTTCATTTACGACGATGTTTTTCTATGTCCAATATGTAATGTGTCGACGTAAATAACGTTAGGTTATGTTATGTGTGGCAGTATCGCATTACTTCCAGTCTAATTGATGTAGTTTAATCTATGTTTGTCCACTTGTCTGTTTAAAAATAAAGCATTTTTTTTATAATTCTTGTTTTATTATGGCCATTGCTCCTGTAGGGGTTAGCGCAGACAGAGCGGCAAGATGCTCCAAACTGAATTGTAACTGCAATAGAGTTGAAAATAGCGTGCAAGATGTAATTCCGCGGGCATGTACTCTGGTACTCGAGAAAGCGTTCCTCGAGCATTCTCGTATAGTGTATTATCTAGGCTCTAGCGAGCGAGTGCGCCAGCGAACAGTCGCCGGCGTCACCGATTTGCCGCCGCAACACCGATTTGCCTCCGCAACACCGATTTGCCGCCGCAACACATTAGTAGAAGCTTGAGGGACGATTCTTAATTAATTTATTATAGACTGGGATTGACTATACACTTTGGGGTAAACACGGCCTAAGGCCTTGTCTAGAAAAGGCGTTTCTTGCGCGTATTTTGACGTGGTTGTTGCCCGGAATATGATCCACTAAAATCTAAAATGCACCAAGATTACATTATAATTCAGGACTATAGATGCAATAAGACGCCCGTCACATCGAATTTTATAGTATACAAATTGAATTGTAGTCTGCGTCGAATCACGCTTACACGCTCATAAAAGCTGATCCTGAAAAAACTGAAGAACTATGTGGTAACACTTAGTAGGAATAAATCATTTTGGTACTTATACTCCGTTTGAAATAAGATTAGACATTTAACTAAACCTTTTTTACAGTCCGTTCAACCGATTTTGACTTCTATTGCGTTGGTGGCATGACAAATGACAGCTGCAGTAAACAGTTGGTTTGTAACCACTTTTTTTGCTTTTAATGCCATCCTTATGCCTACGGTATAGAAGTCAAAATCGGTTGAACGGACTGTAAAAAAGGTTTGTTTAAATGTCTAATCTTATTTCAAACGGAATATAGGTACTTCTAAAATGCTACAAGAATCTTTTGGCGTTTGACTGACATTGAAAGGAGAGCGCTGTTGGTAAATATTTGTGATAATGTTTTGAAAAAACAAGATTGCTGCGTTAGTTCCGATTTTGGTCACACCCATACGCCACAAGATCCTTTTACAACTACGTGCGGATAGATAGATTGCCAGTGCCCCCTCTTTGAGGAGTGGCTAGAGAGGCACCATGGTGTCTTCACCTTCCGCCTGATGCAGGTCCTCACGGACACGGTTGTTTCGGGAGGTTCCTGTTCAGGATAAGGCGGGAGGAAATGCCCGGGTGTCACCATTGTGAGGATCGCCCGGAGAACACGGTGGAGGTCTTGGCTTAAGCGGAGCAACGCCGTGTCCTCGTGGAGGCGATCGGCGGTGGTGATCTCTCGCGTCCAGCCCTGGTCCAGGCCATGGTACGGAGCGAGAGAGCATGGGAGGCCGTCGCCTCCTTCTGCGAAGCAGTAATGCTCGCGAAGGAGGAGGCGGAACGCGTGAGGGAGAGGCAAATTTCTCACCCTCATGCCCCTGACCGCCGCAGGAGACGCCCTGGGCGTCGGGAGTCGCAGGCCGATTCCCGGTCAACGTAGGCGCGGGCTTGCGGATGGTAAGCAATGGGTAGCTCGCCGTCCGATAAGGACCAGGCCCAGGTCAACGGCGCGTTGTGTTCCACGCGCGCCTCAAAGAGATGTCAGCAGAACTGCCGGAGTCCGCTAGGGCTGATGCCTGCCGGGGTTGCGGGTTTGTCCGAAAGGGATACCATGGCAACATGGCAACTGAAGGAACACGGGTGAGTTTTAGTGTTTTAGTCAGTAAGAGTCTGACACACACAGAAGTTATTTGATAATTTTACAACAAAAAAACAAATACCTCTGTACCTCATCACCGCACGTATCTTCATCTATTCATCATGAAATCTGACAAGGTCTAAAGATCATAGCAACGTGTCCAGCTTACCTCTAGGTACCGTCATTCATTTTACTAGAAGGAGGACTATTTAGAGTAAAAAAAAAAAAGTGTGGCACTCGGGGACTGCCGCGGTAAAGCTATTGCATAGCATTTGTAACCTCCATACTTCCTATTTGTCAATGCTACACTTGGGATGATGGGAACGTAATTTTTGTTTTATGTCATCATCCGTTATTTAACTTATTACATGGTAGGCGGAGTGGGGGGTGTTAGGTTTTATTTTCGTTACGCAATTTCTTGATTCGGTCGCCGCGCTCAAAGCCCGCGATAAAAGCTATGCAATAGCTTAAAAATTGTTGTGGCACGGGGTACCTAATAGAGACTATTGTGACAGGATTTAAACCAACCTATGTTCCATGGAAGAACTTTAAACCTTACCGGCCGGGACAAACAGGAACAAGCGTCTGACAGTATCCCGTAACTAAATTGACGATCAGATTGGCCCCATGCATGAGCCTCCTAATGCTGGGGCTACATTGTTGCCTTATCGCGAACTTTACTTCATGCGTTTTCTCTCGCACACCGCTGGACGTCTCGCTAATGCTCGGGCCACACCAACGGGAAACGTCGTTAATTTTCACGATGATGGACCTTAATCCGTCGGAATAAAGTCTATCGTCGCGATAATTAACGGCGTTTCCCGTTGGTGTGGCCCCAGCATGAGCGACAGAGAGCGCACGAAGTAAACTTCGCGATAACGCGACAATGTAGCTCCAGCATAAGTAAGCAGATTCATTCGGAAATGTTCTCCCACTCTTGTGATGCCGGGGCCACACCGACGGGAAACGCCGTTGATTATCGCGATGATAGACTTTATTCCGAGGGGTTAAGGTCCATCATCGTAATAATGAACGGCGTTTCCCGTTGGTGTGGCCCGAGCATGAGTTTGCTAAGGTATGTACACAGGTGAGTGAGTGACTGGAAGGAAAAGAAATAGCGGTGGATGCACCCTATTGAATCAAAGTCCTTTGATGCAGGTATATTCCTTCTCGTCATAAAATAGGTAGCAACTGTGCGGCCGACCACTCGGTATATGATTAGTTTCATACTTTTACAACAGCAACGAGCAAACTATTTTTTTTTTGTCTCAATCTACAGTGTTGCTGAACAAGAAGCGATGCATGGCACTCCTTACATTTGGTAATGCGTTGAATGAAACGTTACGTTGATAGTTCAGGAAGAAGCCGCGAGAGCGCGCCAAAGTGCATCAACACCATGGCGAAAGCGACGTCAAGCGTGTGAATAATTTTTTGTTTTCTACGTGATAATGTTGTTATCCGCTTGTTTGTAAGTTGAAAGACTCGAAATAAACTAACTCACAGTGTGTATGTATTGCCTAGTGTAAATATTGAACATTAAAAGTTGGAAGTTTTGTGTGTGAAGTTGTAACGAACTCTCGGATCACTTTGGAGTTCAGGTGTCAACGAGGTAAGAAACTGATGCTTAATCCAATATTACGACTTCTAAAATTAACGTTTTTGATGCTAACATGACTTATTACGTCTGAGCAAGTTACGATTAGCCTCAAATAGTATATTCGGTACAACATCAAGTATGCACAGGTAGGTAATAGTTATAAATAATTCACTGTAAGGTTAGAATCTTGTCTTAGGTTGTATTGAAGACATTTCTACAAGTTTTGTTATTGTAACTGGAATGGCACATGATTTTGGTTATTTCATGGCGGGATGACGCTTACAAAAAGTTTTTGTTTACAAACTTGTGAAGTACCTACCTACTTACCCACTGACCTCAAATTTTTCAGAGGTTCCTGTAGGATGAGAGATACAGCTCTATTTATAAAAACATGCATCATTTAGAAGAGAAAAGTTTGAAATTATTGTTTTGTTAGTAAGTTTTTCTCATGATTTGCATGTTTAGAACACTGAAATAAAGTTATTGCTTGAAGTTTTAGTATACCTGACTACACTGACATCTATGAAAATTTTGCTGTTAGACAGGGATGAACTTGGGAACTAACATTTATTTTCTTTGAGATAATTTGTTTTTCCACTTATTCACTGTGTATACTTGTACATCCATAATACATCTATTACTTATGTAATATAAATATACAACATAGCAATTTTACTGAGAAATAACCATGATGACTCTGTTTAGTTTTTCGTAAATCCTATAGTTTTATTGATTTCTACAGATGCTGTAAAGAAGTAGTCTAGTTCAGAGCAATATTACATGTATTTTTTATTAATTTTTTGAAAAAAAAAGGTAAAATTCTATTTTAGCTTTGGGCCAGAATCAAATGGGCGATAATTGCACTCTGCTACTAGAGATAGACCGCCATAATGCAGTAAGAAAATATATATATTTTACAAATAAGACACATTTTTGTCTTCAGTTCAAAAATTGAACTGATTTCCTACTTATTTGTATGTAATAATGAACTATTTCTGTAAAGAACACATAATTATCTATTTGTAGCATAAAATATAAGTTTCTTCCTAAGATAAGAAATTTTGTTCCGAATATCAACAAATGTTGTTAATTGACCTAATTAATCATTCATTCATATTAATATAATTTAGTTTGTTTACATCTAATTTCATATCTATAAGATATACATATCTCATTGATAATTTCAAGTAAAATAATTGAGGTGCCAAATAAGTTGAACTTCCGTTAGTATTCAGGTCAGGTTCCTCTGATAAAAATAAAAAATACAAATTATTACTGCATTCGTTCTGTTATTGTACTTAATTACTCCATTGATAACTACACTTTATAATAATAAATATCATTGATCTACATAAATCATTCATTCATGAATCTTAAATTGATGTCATTTAAAATAACTTTTATAGCAGTTACAACATCAAAATGCAATGAATAAAAAGCTTTTTGCAATAGACCAATAAAAAAAACATGTATCTGATCTGACACGTTCCCTGCAATATCGCACGTTGTAAACACAGGAACGTAAAACAGAAAACAAAACAAAAAAGCAGAATGTGTCATCAATACGACTCTTTAAAAAAAAGCAGGTTTGCAACAATCAATTCCCTTTGTGCGCGACATCAATGGGAGCGGTTACTGTGTACCTATCCTTTGATCTCGCCGCCCTCTGAAGATGCGACAGAGCGCTAATACCGCCGTCCCGCGGAACAACGGCGCAACCGCCGCTTTGATGCTCTCGTGCTCGAAAAATACGATATTATAATTTTAGTCGATTTTATCTCCCCTTAATTTGACTCGACTAAAATAAACTGGTGTATCACATTTTGTTTTTTTAATTACCTACCTATATGGGCTCGGATGAGATGCGTAGAGTATTCGGTGTAAGTATTTCTTTGATTTACAACTATGTATTTTACTTTATGGTTACGATTTTACTCACTCATTTATGTCGACTAGTTTCGAAAACAAATGGAGTTCTTATTTCGAGTACGGAATTAGTCAGAGAAACCTGAAAAATACGTGAGTACCATAAACATTAAAAAAAAAAGTGTGGCACTCGGGGACTGCCGCGGTAAAGCTATTGCATAGCATTTGTAACCTCCATACTTCCTATTTGTCAACGCTACACTTGGGATGATGACGTGATGACATAAAACAAAAATTACGTTCCCATGACAACTTGATGTTGTCATGGGAACGTAATTTTAACCGTCATTACCTACATGGTAGACGGAGTGGGGGGTGTTAGGTTTTATTTTCGTTACGTTACGGAATTTCTTGATTCGGTCGTCGCGCTCAAAGCCCGCGATAAAAGCTATGCAATAGCTTAAAAAAATGTAAGTATCACGAAAGTTATTAATTAATAAAACATTATCCGTGCTTTTTAACTTTAAATTAAATTCCCTGTTCAAAAATCAAATCCCCGACGCGAGTTTGATTTATAGAAAATTATTGCTTTATCAGCTTTAAGACAATTGGGTTTAATAATAAGAACACTAAATAACATAACACTGTATTCCCTGAAGTTATTAATTATTATTAAAATATGAATTAATTGTAAATTATTCTTATTATTATATTTGTTTCTGGTATCATTGATTACTTTGCAGCATAGAAGGCAAGAGAACCAGCTAATTACTGTCACTTTGTTTCTATGACAGTTTAATCAATAGATTAGATTATTTAGAACTTCGTGCTTCTATATAAAAACTCGTTTCTGATCTATTTCCGGCAGCCTCAACATCATAGGAATACTTTTAATTTAATTATGTACTTCACAAATCCAATGTCCTTATCTCGTCTTACCAACTTTTGTCACTGTTTTGCTCAACGTTCTCTTTGTAACTTAAAGGATTTCTCCGAAATAAACTAATCTGGAGCGAGCTGTAAAAGGGAAGTACATTAAATAGAAGTTCTCAAAAAAATAAATAATGTAGGCAGATTCTTTTGAAAAAAAAAAATACTCAAAATGTTCAGTTAATTCTGCGTGAGTCGGCAATAAAAGGCAGTTGCGACGTTTCAGTAATTGGCTCAATCGAAACAGGTCGCTAAAGGGGACGATTCATAGCTTTGTCGCAGGAGTGAGACTTACTGTCCTTTACTGACTTGCCAACGAGAAGTAGTGGACTCAAAGTGAGTAGGAAGTATTTAAAACGTCTTTTTTGGTTGTCTGAGCTCTTGATAGCGTACTTTCTAGTATTTGTTCGTTATTTAAATACTCCTCTTATTTAACCTTTGGCTTATTGCTTTTGAGGTCTGTGCTCACTACGCTCTACCATTCGAAGTAGAAATTACGAACGCGATGCTTTTCAGAAAGAATGTCTACAATTTTCATGACTGAACACGATGAAAACTATTTTTGGTTCAATGAGAAATGCATTCAGATTACTCACACACAACAACACAACACATGAAAGAAACACCTAAGATCAAAAAAAAAAAAACAGAACTGCTCTCTAATAAAAACAAACATCATTTTTAATCTCGAGTTTATAAGAGAAAGTTCGTGCAATTGGTATACAATTCAATGATTTCATCCAATCTTGTAACATAAAAGTTACTAAGAAGTCTGCATGCGGGCCACCCGGCCTGATCCACCAAGTTTCCAACTTTTTCTGATGGACAAGATAAATACGGAGCGGGACCGTGATTTGAAAGGATTCTGCACTCCGCGCAACTGTGAGCTGAATTAGAATTGCGTATCTACTGCTATAATCTCTTAAAGTGGGTTATAAGATGATGGTCTAATAATGACAAGTGAAGTAATGTTGCTCACTTAAATACCCTCCATTCCAAATATTACGTATAAAATTGAAAGCAGAAAACGAAATCGATCGTTACTTTTAAATGAAACACCAAAAATCACGACTGCAGCAGCTCTATAGAGCTTCACATACGTAATTCATCTCGCTATGCACACGTAATATCAAATCGAATCGCCGCGCTATCTCGTCCACTTTGTGCGTAGCCGTGACTGGCGCCCAACCAGGGACGCAACGCAAATTGGCGGCGAACAATTAATGGCCACCTGGCTCCGTTGCTAATCGACCGATAGAATTAAATGAACGGACTGCACTAATTGCCCGGTAAGACAAAGGGGCAAACACTCGCCTTTGAGCTGCCGATGTCTAGTGTCACTTGAGGCGTAGACCGCTGCGTCGACAGACGGCCCTCTGCTCGCTTGTGTACTGTTGATATTGAACTGAGACGCTTTGGATGCGTCTGTTATACACGTACGTATCTATGTAAGGGTTCAATAATAGGAACTCTGGACAGTAGACGTAACCAGAAACAGGAGTGTGTTGTTGTTTGGCGACACTTGAAAGACAGTATGGGATATCTTGTGTCTGGTAGGCATAAATCCGGATCCCCAGACAGTTTCTTATACATACTGAAACAGGATAATTGGATTACATGAAACATAGATTCCAAAGAATGTTTTTAATTACGTGTAGTCATCATCTATGAGAGAAAATAAAACGCTAAATAAACCGCGTAACATTCCGAAATCGTACAAGAAATGTCTAACTAAATAAAACATCCAATTTAAGTAACACCAAAAATGTAACTACATGACGAATACCAATTGCATTTTTCAAAGCCCTGCAGTAAAGCAACGCAATTTACTTTAGAAATACCTACCTTCATCTCAACAAAGTGCAGTATGCAGGATAATCTACGCGCAGTGGCCGATGGTGCTCAGTCGGAGTGTTCTAACCAGCAGTGCCTTGGACTGAACACGCCAATTACACAGCATTAGTTGGAGGACGTTTGTATCTGGCGTGCAGCCTTGCCCAATAAGGAGCAGCGTGCCTACGTGCCATTGTTGCAGTTAACTGGAAATTAAAAATACCAGTCTCTTATTGGTGAAGTTTAAGTACGAAATTGCCATTAAAACAACATTGGAGATAAAAAATAAGGATAGTAAAACTAATTGAGACGCCAGTGAAAGAAAAAACTCCATTCGATTCGATCGAAGATCGAGTCTATGAAAAATGCATCCAAGAATCCAATATTTAATTAGCTAGAAAATTCACCAAAGACTTTATTTATTAAATGAATAGCAGGGTTTTAATTAAATACCTTTGACCGATATTCTAAACTTCTCTCTTTGACTTAGTGAATAAGGAACCTACGCTTTGACGTTTGTAGAGCACAATATACTGATGAAAATTTTATCTTACTGATGAATATCTCCACTTTGCTTTAGAATAGTTTCAGTACTGTTGAAGAGATTATATTTTCGAAAGAGTGGAGAGCCCTTAGACATTCCCAAAATACAAAATCTTCATTATGTCTTGGTTAACTCGCAGATTTAGCCGTGGAACCCAGATATATAATGTTAATCTTGGGTTTGGAATACCTACCTAAATCAGTTGGACACTGTCCTTGGTAACTTTCGGTCTCTTTGAAGACACATCTTTGCAGATAAAGATACCGGGTGGAGGTAGAAATATTCATATTTTGAATAAGATCTAAATTACTCCACTACGGAAGTGAGAAACGTAAACAATTCCTGTGTTGTTTCGCAGTTCAGAAGTTCATATCGACATTAAGTTCACAAAACGCATGCAAATGAAATCTCATTGCAAAGCGTTCTCATACAATGTAAATAGAGACGGTTTTTATGATCACGTGCAGTAGCTCTCTGTTATTTGATAGTGTCTGACAGACGGTGACGGAGCGACATGACAGTTACACAACGCCTCATTAACTGAATCAGCTTTGACAAATAACGTTTCCCAATTAGCTGCAATGGACGATCAAAGTCAAAAGTTTGGTCCTTTGAACATTCCTTTGTTAATCTAATTGAATGAATGAATCGGGTTTACAGATCAGATAATTTAAGTGCCGGTGGCGATCAACGAATTGAAACTTATGATCGTTCGATAACACAACATGTCTTGTTCGCAGCGTAATGTCAGTAGTTATACTATATTATGTGAATTCTATCTTGAAGATTTTCTTGCTCATTGCCTTTGAGGGGATTACCGCGAGAAATAAGTCGGGTTGTCTCTATCAGATAGAGTTTATCTCATTGCTACACAGGGTTCTTTGACTACGGTAGTTGATAAATTAACAGTTTCTCTCAGTTTTTTTAACCAACGCTTTTCATGGAAGCGTATAAAGGGAATTAAAATTTTCTGTTTTATTTTTTGTAACAGCAAAAATTTTAAAAAGCAACACGAGTTGTGTGAACTGTGAAGTTATCAGATTCAGTAACATCCACAGTCGGTTGAAAAGTAAAAGAGGTGTAGTAAGTCGGTGTATGACACGGTGGCAGTGGAATCAGTGCGCTTAGCGCGGGGCCGCGGGCGTGGAGTGGCTCGTTATCGCACTCCCGCTGTGTATGGGACGCCGCAGCCGAGCGCCGAGGTAACGATACCCTGGAGTGCCGGTCACCGTACCAACGTAGTTACTCGCACCTCAACTAGACAGTTTTCGACAACTCCGACCAAAATAGAATCGTGGAATGCAAACGTACGCGGAAATTTCTTTATTACCCGCTTTGGACGCTTTGGTGCAACCGGATTGAGGAATATTTGGAGGAAAGTACTGTTTATAATTCTGTCAAAATATTACAGAATCGCAGGCTTAAAATGTTGAAGAATAACCTAGTGCTGCTACATCTTAGCTTTTTAGTAGATAATACATTCAAATCACAAGAAATTCTGCTACAAAAAAATACAAACTATCCGCTTTTCTTGAAGACCGCTTCAGTTTCTACTATGATTCTACGAAATGTCTGCTAGAAAATTGGATGATGGACTGAATATCTTCGAACCACAAATGGCAGGAGTCCTACGCCACCATGAAGCTTATGAAATCGTGTTCATATAATAGATGCCAAAATTTATTACCTACATGGATAAAATTGCCAAATGTAACAGCTTTTGAAATACATCTCTGTTACTAAAGTTTGATCTTTTCGCAAGAACAAGCGTGTAAAAGAAGATGTTAGTAATAAACAAGATCAATCAATGTGGCAAACTTGTACTACATTTATAATTTGGCAGGAATATTTGGTGTGACGCAACGGTTCGCCTTTGATAGAAACTCGAATATATTAATGAGAGCTTCAGAAATGTCACAAAACTCGTGGAAAGGAAGATAAATCGACACTTCACACGTTCAGAAGTTTGAAGTTCACAAGTTGGCATTGATGCGAGGCACGCCGCCCATCCACTCACATCGAGCTACGAGCGACGCCTCGTACTCTATGAGAAGATACGCAGAATTACACTGGATAACATCTTAAGATGTATTTTATTTTGCTTTGATCTGCGTGATGTGTGGCAAAAACCGAATGATTAGTTCAATGAGATTAAACAAAAACTGGATTGTTGGATCAATTTATTCTTTCATCTTCACATCTTGTTCTTTACTCGTGCAATTTTTCTGTACTCATTGATGGTAAGTCTGAATGTATAACTTCTGATGAATGATGGATGATACACATTTCATTCATGATCAAGAGAATTTGCGAATTATGAATGAGCCAGGGAATTTTCCATACTTTTTTTGTCAATTGCCGTTGCTACGGTGTATTGAAATATTGATGTCATGCGAATTTTGCGATACTTCGAGGCAATTTGCGCTTGGCTTTTGTCATGTTCTACTTTTAATAACACGCAACTTCTTGCCACCAGTTCTACGCTTTTTATCCTGCTTAAATACTATTTCCGTAACAAACATATTACAAAAAGTCGGTTAAAAAGGTGTCAAGGCGGTCGCAGGAAGCGTTTTAAAAAGAGAAGTGAGACGAATCTATGGTTTGATTAATTGATAACAGTAGCTCAGACGTCGCGCTCTAGTGTTAGTAGTAGCTCGCGGTGTGTTGTGGGTAGCGGACGTAGAACAAGCGAGTAGCAGTAGGACAGGTTGGAAACATATTTTATTTCAGAGCACCTTTTTGACTGCGTAAAAATTGAAATATTACGTGGTGTGGATTCTTTTGAGGACTTGGGCCCTAATTCCACTAATTTACAAAAGTTTTAGTGGCCTTTCGATTGTGTGTTTTTGAAAGATTTTGTAGTACCTTCTACCTATACTTGCGACTGCGTAAAACTTGGCTTATCATTTGGTGACTTGGGGCAATAAAGGTCTTTTAAAGGTGGATGAGCAGTATCTACATCCTATAGTAAACTTACGTTTCAAAGACTAGTAAATAAATTAGTTCACCACATGATGGTATAATCGTGCAATTATGGAGGTTGAAAGGTCTCTCAGAACTGGTCGCTGTATGGTCTCAAGAAATAAAGTAAACAGGAACTCTGTGGTAAACAGGATGATATTGTTAATCAAGTGACCAATGTTCGCACAGGATAAAAAGTGCTAATTAAAATTGTAATTAGTTTGAACAGATTTGATACAAGCTGTGTGTAGCTTATAGTTAAAGCAATGGCACGTAAAACTTTATCGGAGAGGCAACCGGATGGCGAGTGGTAATCTGGGTTTTGAAGTGATACCGAACCCCCCGTACCGTCCGAATGGACCCCAAATGGACGGGGGCGGAGATATGGGGGATGGGGTGTAACATTTTATTTTTGACATGGCGTTAAAAATTTAAGCTCTTTTATGTGCAAGGAATTTGTGTGTATCAATGCCCTCTGGTTAACAACATCAAAATCCCACACGCGTGGCTTCACTTTACCCCACAAGACGTAAATGACATAATACAACCTATTTTAATACGATACATTTGCTTAATTAAAACACAAAGTTATAAAAGCAAATTAATTTACTGTAGATGATCTGACTTGCGGTTCGTAGCTCTCGTGAAAGTCGTGGGGCGGGGAGGGTGTGGGAGTGTCGGCTCGGTCAAAGGGCCCTTTGATGTTTGCCGCCGGCTTAATGCACCGCCCGCGGCCCCCGCGCCGCTCATCATTAGCAATTTCCGTGTAATTTATTATCTTTACCGCTATTTATTTGTACAATTTCATGGGTGCATGACGTTTCGCACCTCGGGCCGTGACCGATGCGCTTCGCACTAATTATATTGAGTCGTTATACCGGGATCTGGGATACATTTTTTCCGTTTCTTGATTCTACAATCTACATACTTGTTTTTTGGCGCGTTGCAGATTTTGCTTTTTTTTATTAATAAAGAAAACAATCCCTTCAATGTTTCAATTTAATTATTATATTAGTCCTTTTATCTGTTGATAACTCAATATTTTTATCGGACGCCACGTAATTTTATAATTTATACTTTATAGTTGCTTAATTAGAGGGGAAATATATGTAATATTCCACTTACAGCAATATTTTATTTACATGCTTAATGGGAATAACAAACCGCAAAAAATTAACGAATTCTGGACGAAGTCAAAAGTCAGAGATGTTGTGAATGAAATTCAAAATAACACACCAAAAATTGTCTGGCAACCAGGGATGCCAATATATGCTTCGACGAAAAT
Organism: Agrochola lychnidis; assembly: GCA_963680765.1. Lineage (NCBI taxonomy): Eukaryota > Metazoa > Arthropoda > Insecta > Lepidoptera > Noctuidae > Agrochola > Agrochola lychnidis. The sequence goes on from OY796853.1 coordinate 22,560,888, forward strand.
ATTAATTAATGAATTTTTCAGTACCGATCTAAAGCGTTTAAAAATCCGTATCGAAGGACCATTTGGCTACCTATACCATACCCAATTAAAACAATGAACATTATTAAAATATGAATAATTTTTAGTACCTATGTAACAGGTGTTATATGTATACGCATGCAGATACAGCTGTGCCACCACGTTATAAGATATCCTCTCTTGTCTCCTGATGAAATGTGTACCCCAAAGCGAACATAAGCTTGCTCACTTAAAACTTACATTCGTCTAACCCTAAGTTCTAGCCCTGCGCGGCACATACGTGAGTGCCAAAAAATCCAAAGCTCGGCACGTGCCTCTGTCGGCACTTGCGGCGAGCGAGGGCGCGGACTCATTAGCGACTCGCGACGTTTGAGCGTTTGAGCGACCTCTCGCAACAACGCGACTCAAACCTGAGCTTTTTGTTGCAGGAGTCGCAGTGGAGCCCTACTAATGTCATTGAATGCTGCTTAGTTTATAACTAAGCTTTGTTTTTCGCTACTTTTTTGCCAGCCAGAATTTTTTTCTTTTATATATGTATGTCGCAGATGGATTGTTGAATCTGCTGTTTTATATAACCGCTAGCTGTTTTACAAAACAATTCTGTTATGTGAAAACTGCTGAACGTGTCATTGCGTTACTGTGGCTTCTAATGCCAAATCGGTCGCAGTAACTAACCCTAGGGCACCCTGACCAATTGGTTTAGGTTAGAACTGTGACCACCCGCGAGCGAGCCGCTCGAGCGAAGCGAGCGGTGCCGCGGTAGCAGCCGGCGAGCGCTCCTTGCATGTTGGTCGTAGTTACTTGGCTTGTTTGGCCTTGTGAAGGCCGCAGGAATCCGCTGGATGCGGAAAGCACAGAATCGGTCGAAGTGGCGGTGCTTGGGGGAGGCCTATGTTCAGCAGTGGACGTCTTTCGGCTGAAATGATGATGATGATGATGACTTGGCTATTTAGTATTTTTTTAGGACTGACTTTCATAAAACTCTGTGAAAATTTTATATTAAAATTGTCTTTAAAATCTCTGTTTTCACTTGAGTTAGGGTCATTTTAACTCATATTACTCGTTTTATTTATTTCTGTTTCGGACACCATTATTGTTGTTATGACACAGAAACACACGTGCGTCAAAATTTTGAACTAAAATCTACAATCTGACATTTCATTTCACGCTGTTTTACATAACCTCTAATTATTGACCCACTGCATTGATAGATGCAAAACGTTTATGCAATTCTGCGTGTTAAAGTTCAGAAATTATGGAAAATCGCTAAACGTCTTTCAGCTGTTTTACATAACGGAGCTGTTTTGTAAAACGGCTAGCAGTTATGTAAAACAGCGGATTCGACAATCCATTTGTGACATATTGCTGAAAAAGACATCCTGACTGAGTATACAAAGCACACCTACTGTTACGCATAGTAGATATCGATGTTCTGTGCATTTCCAATATTAGGACCAATAACGTAGGCGTGATACAGCCATGTTACAGAACGTTTTGCAAAACCATCAATGCATTATTGCCATGCATTGCCGACTCTGCAAACGTACCGTGCTTTTAGCGCGCAAATTACTTCCAGCCCGCTTGACACTCGCCAAATATATGTCACTATTTACGGACAGTGTTAATGTAATTAACAAAACGTGAAATCAATCAAAGCTGGTGTAAGGCGGCGACTCGCGCGAGATCAAAGCGGAGACACAAAGGCGCCGCGGTACGGTCGGCAGCGCGGGCCGCTGGCCACTCCACGTAGGGTTGCCATTCGTCGCGCTACTGTAAATTAATAACTTTATTGAGGAATGCTGTGCAGGCGTAAAGCGCGGTAATACAATTGATTGCGGGTAATAAACCATAATTTGAAACAATTTTGTACTGAAATAATATCTTGTAGATTTTTGCAATTATAGATTATGGCCTGTTGCAGTCAAGGTATTGCTGTATAAAGAACGAAAACCCGTTAAGTTACACGATAAAATTGTACGTTTCTGCATTCTGACTAGTACAAACCGACAGCTACTTTCTACAAGTCATCACACCCTTTTCTACTTTTGTAGTCGCTTCAAAATCAACTTTCAGAGAAAAGACTGAATTTTCTTTTGTCTTGATTTCATTATGTTTAAGATTATTATTGGCTGCACCTATGTTAAACAAATCTATAAATGGCTTATGGTTATGACTTCATAAAATGTTGACAGCCCTAGCTCACCGCATTCTGCTGACCTTACCCGCTCCGCGATTGCACGTGCCAACTAATCAACATGTGCTCAAGAACTCGTGTGGGACCGGTGAGCTCCTTTTTCTCTTAGCTTTTGTCTTTGACTACATTTTTAATATATTTAACTAGCTCCCATCCCTTTGACGTACGCTGAGTAATATTTCCAACTATGATATAAGCTCTAAAAGCATATTTATTATTAAAGCAAATTTTATAATAGTTTCTCCGAGCTCAGAGCCACCCCTATTATGTGATGTGATGTGAGGACACATAGCCAATGTTCGCTGAAATTATTTGCGAGTTTGGTGACTGATGGCTTTTACATGAGCGATTCAAAATTAGAATTTCAAGACCTATTCCAATTTTCGGCAACGATTCTAATCTAATTTGTCAACCTGTAAAAAAATACCTAAGAAACGAATGATTAAGACGATATTCTAGGTACTCCATAAACATGCTAATTCCAGCAAACTAATTACATAACATATCAACGCTAAACCAAACCAATAAGCAGTCCATAAAGCCGAAGCAAAGTAAAACACACAGATATGAGAACAGAAATGAGTTTATGACACAAACGAGGTTCGTCACCGCACCGCAATCTGTGGCCTCGTCAAAGGCTTGGAGACGTAGATCACGATTGTCGACAGATGTTTGCTGAGCGGGGGCCGGGGCAAAGCGACCGCTCAGACGAAGACTTATGATATTTGAGTTGGGCGAGCCGTGGAGTCGCCGAGCACTGATACAAGTTGGGATACATGAGATGGATGTGTAGCTAAAAAGTTTAAAGCTGAATTAACTTTTATAATGATTTCTTTAATTATAAGATAGAAAAAAAGAGAAGAAGGAAACAGAGTGATAAGTTGCTGTAGTCCATTAAGACAGGAAATGAGTAATGTAATGACTGATTGGAAATGAATTAAGGGTTCTAGGAAGATGAAGAAAAGACACTCTGAGCCTTTTAGCAATTCTGTAGAAAAAATTTCCACAGAGCAAGTGAAAAAGTTTTTAATTTCATATGCAGGTAGTTACAGTTAATTAAATTCCATGAAGTTGAGATTGGATATCGCATATAGCAGAAAACATGGTTAAAGTTAAGGGTTTCCGCTTTACATCAGGCGGCAAATCAAACTAATTCCGATTGAGTCTCCAAGATTATATTCCAAGAAGTGAATATTAATTGCCTTCGGGTTCTATTTACTGGGATAGCGACGAGACATGACTTCATGGTTCTTGGAAATTTTACTGCTATATCAGTGACGTAATTGCTAGTAAAATATATTGGTATCTTTATATATTTTTCCAAATTCTGAGCTGCTTATACGAGTATGTATACATTATTTTAAAATTTAATTTATAATGAATTCGCATAAGAAACAACTCTTTATATTTATCTATTGAACAAGGATCGTTCTCGCTGTATTAGCCATAAACTAATTGAATTATTCCTCGTAGTATGTCATCAATTCTTCATTAATCAGCTCTTTGTAATGTATAAAACAATAACATTATAAAGATTTAGATAAAGATCTCGTAATACATATAAAGGGTTGAGTGTACGCGTCGCCGCTCAAAGCTCGCCACAATATTTATCGGCGGCGTTGTATCAATGCGGCACAAAGCGACGCCGGAAGCCCACCTCGCCGCGTCGCGACAACACGGGACCGCGCCAAATATACGCGACGGCGGATTTTCAGCGAAAAAAATGTTTCAGGGGGTACCAATTTACCATACACTTCTTTATCAGGTCAATTTAGGACACGAAAGTGCATGTAATTTTTATCACATGGACTTTCAACGTATTATAAATAATAATAGGGGTCTATCATTGATAACAGTCTCTGGTCTTTAGATTTGAATGTTGAAAAAGGAGTTGGATGTAGAATTTGGAGGTTTTAAAAACATTCCATATTCTAACAGCAGTTTACGAGTTAACAGAACAACGTTTCGTCGACAGACGATTATTTTTGCCGAGAAAACGCAGGTCCTGAATTATTGCTTTGGCTTAATATCGGTTGAATTGCATCAACTATAACCTTCAGTTGAAGAGATATTTTAGAAATATTCTGATAACTTTTAGCATTTTTGCATTCGTTGAATTTGGTTTAATATTTGCATCGCTCCCAAGTATTGTTTAAGCAATCGCTCGAGCGTGACACTTGGCGCGGCCGTTATCTGGCCCATTGTTGACTGCCTCTATCACTGGATTCCTTTTCACACAGAGCCTTTGACGCCGCTCTTTGTTTGCCACAAGATCAGAATGAGACGCCGAAGCCTGAACCGATGCGTAACATCCATTGGGTGTTTCAATACTTTTGATTGTCGTAGTTTTTTCTACAATTTTAATATTTCCCGTCTCATAAGAATACAGAAAGATGGTTTTCTTTTATGAAGTCTGGTTTTGTTTGCAATGTCTATGGCTGCTTTCGTTTTTTCCGGCCCTAGACATCTCTGATCTGAAAAGGGATGACAGATTTTTGATACTTCCTGTTTGTCATGGCTCATCCTGGGTCATTAGCCATTGTTTTTTCGCCCTTTAGAGATTTCAGGTCTTTTTGAATGTAACAGTAAAGTTTCACATTCAGGACCACAAACTAAAACGTGATTTAACAACATCGCTGTTTCCCGTTGACAATGCAATTTTAGTTAATTCGATAGTTGCGCTGCGCCCGCGATGTGGCGCAGGGCGGCCACCGACCGCACGAGGTGCCTTCCCCGCTCACCCGCCGAATATTAAACTAATTATGAACAAACCGACCAAGCCACAACACAAATTAAGCGTTCCACTCCATTAGCCCGACGAAATATTCTTACATAATAATACTACACTGGATAGAAAGAGAAGTTTTATTTTACGTTGTATAACGAATGAAATTTTAGTTTCCCTTGGTTTTGTTTGAGCCTTTGTACTATTGTAGCACATTTCGATTGGGCTGTTGCAAACAATGCACACATCTACTACGACCCTAACCCTTGTTAAATCAACATCAACTCACATTCCGTGTGAAATATTGCACTCAATAATTTCCAATTTTTTAAATTGTTTGCCAAACTCGAGCTTTCGGAATGGGACTTTAAAAGGAGTCCTCCCTTCCTCAACCCCTTCCTATAAGGAGTTTTTAATAAAAAAAAATGATTAAAGCCGAGGTCGGGGAGTCACGGGTGGAGGGCACTCGACGGCTCAATACAGGCGATAGGTATCAAAGGAGGCCGATTTAATACGAAGGAATGATTTAATTACAAAGTCGCAACACGATCCGCTCTCTACTCGACGACACGACACGACGCGACTCGCACACCGACATCTTGTTAAGATCCTTGTATATATTATGAGGTTTTGAAGACTTGAGGAAAGAGTGCAATGTATGTGCAGGAAGAATTATATCATACTTACATTCATCATTCTTTTACCCTTATCTCTATTTATTTGGGGTCGGTGCAACATTTTTCCCTTGGTCATCTCGGTTATTTACATTAAGATCATAAAATAATTGGAGTGATCTTCCTCTTTAGTGTTGTGTTATAATTAGCATTAAGTGCATCCAAATGTGTTAGTTTGGTTCTATTGTCAGCCTATCTACCTATTTATATTGTTTTCGCATGCTACCGAAAAGCTAAATTCATCGGTTTTTCATATTAATGTTTTATATCTCTAAAACATTGCCTCAAACGTCTTTGCACTTTTTCTTTTATATAATAATTCTTGATAAGGTTCTCGTCACTGCGTTTCAGTCATAAGTTTATTTCATCTTAAATAATTTTCTGTAGAGTCGCTGAAAAGTCGTTTCGTGTATATGTACCTTAAAAGAAAAAGCCTGAAGTTCAAAGGGAGATATAAATGAGAATGTTCACTCCTTTATGTAAGGACCTGCTGAATTTTTTATAGATACCTCCGCCGTTTGGTGTGTAGAGTGCCTAATGAGTTGTCTTTGACGACTTAAAAATTTTGTACGTTGAAATACATTTTGTCTTTGGCCCACACAAAGATAAAATGCAACATTTTATTCTGAGTACAGTATCCAAACGTGTACTTATATAAAGAGACGATTTAATGAGACACATTTTAATAATGAATTCAAAGCAGTATTTTCCTGTAAAGAACAAAAACTAAGAATTAATAAAGGCAGGATGGCGCTTTTCAAACCAATTGTCTGTATTAAAAAGATTCCGCTACTCTGGTAACACTGATATTGTCGCTTTAGGGCTGTTGGGTTTTTGTCTTGTTTCGCAAACGAATATTGTAGTCACTTGAGACATCGTTCTTTTAACTTATGGGTAATTTTTATGTTTTCAGAGATATCAGTCAATATATCTCTCGTCCATTTTGCCTACACGTCAATTTTTCCTTCAAGTAGCAACTATTTCTACTTTGAAGCTCATGATTTGTTGTTTATGAAGTAATACGTCAACGAAGTCATTTTTGCAAGCCAATTCAATCTAGAACTCTTCTCTTCGTGGAAATTCTACGTTAAAATATCTTATTAATTACACGTTTATGATTATAATCCAATTAAGCTCACAAAATTATGGCAACCCTGAATCAGTTGTTCAGCGTCGGTGTGCTTCAAAGGGGAATTTATTATTTAAAGTGAAAGTTATTGAGTTTCGCTAAGGTTAAGTGAGCCTTTTGACTCGCCCCGTCTATGGAATGGAAGTGGTATGAGGAAATGGTGTCGGCTTCCTCTTTGCATGCTTTTTAATGTCTATGAATTATCACTGTATTAATTTTTTTATGCTTCAGTGTACTTCAACACGTCTAATTGTCACGTTAATTTAACTAACTTTAACTACTAATTCAGCTTGAATGTGTAATTGATAATTCTCGCACATCTAAGATAAAAAAGTGATAACACCACAGGCTAACGTAATGGCGTCTTTATGCCAAACGCCCACTTTAGGTCTTTAGCAATAGTTCTAAGTGGTATTTCCTCGATCGACGACGCGACAGTGATAGCCCCTAGGCAGCACATTTTTAAATAATCCATGTTCAAACAACCGTCTGTCACAAGTAAATGACAGGGCAGTAGAATACAGGGCTTTTGTAGCAACTGAATACGTTACAAACTTAATGAATACTTGTTTTCTTTGATCTATTTTCTTTTCATGTCGCTTTCTTTGAATTTTTGTAAAGGGAAAATATTATTAGAGAAAACTATTGGTAGAGCTGACATAATGGGCTTAACGAATTAGTTATGCGCGCATTTCCAATTCGAATCGATCATTTTAATCGCTTTATTTTTTTTTCTCTGAAAAACTGGCATTTGTGAAAAAAAATCTAAATGACGTGGCGAGAATGTATAAAATTGCAATAATTTCTGTCTTGTCTTTAATAAGATCCAAATTTTAAATATGTACAGTTTGTCAATTTATGTAAGTCAGTAGGTATGCCAATCTGTTTTCTTCAGCAAACGTACCTATCAGAGAAGGTTCTGTATCTCCCAGTTGATTACACCCACCTGGCGTTAAACTAGACAAAGTTGGATTAGTTTCGGCTCATCATACCTGCTACTCGAGCCGGTCTTCAATAACTTTCATAATAACCACTGGAGAATTGTCACTGTACCAACATAATAAGGTATTTGACAAGCTCTTTGTGTAATCGAAATATGTACGCACTGATGTTTGTGAATGTTGAAATTAATTTTAGTAATTTAATTTCAATATGTTTGTGCTGCAATAATAAGTATTCGTTTTTACTTTACCACAGAGCGCAAAAATAATGAGTAAGGACTAATTAGCTTGCTGATGATTGGTTTTGTTTATTTTATATTTGCATTTTCCATCAACCGCCTTGTTATTTGCCTACATTATTAAATTTAAAAAAAAAACGTGTGGCACTCGGGGACTGCCGCGCCGCGGTAAAGCTATTGCATAGCATTTATAACCTCCATACTTCCTATTTGTCAACGCTACACTTGGGATGACGACGTGATGACATAAAAAAAAATTACGTTCCCATGACAACATCACGTTGTCATGGGAACCGTCATTAGGTACATAGTAGGCAGAGTGGGGGGTGTTAGGTTTTTTTCGTTACGGAATTTCTTGATTCGGTCGCTGCGCTCAAAGCCCGCGATAAAAGCTATGCAATAGCTTAAAAATATATTTTATTCAGAGGTTGAACACAATTTGATGTTCCTCAAAATAAAAATTATACTTTATTCCTATATACATCGAAAATTCTACGTAAAAATACGAAGGCGGATATCTTGAAGCACTTGAAATCTCGGGATGAACACAACAATGCAATTTAGGCGTGGATGTCTACCGGCCCGCTTGCTGCATTATGGAGATTGTAGGCGCGCGAGCCGAGCCGTCTCGCCTCCGAGCCTCCGCCACAAACCGAATTTATCACATCGAGCATTGCCTATTCAATCCCCCAGTAACATCTGCCTGATGGATAGAAAAATGTACTGACGGGATTAAAGAATTGTGGAAATGTATTTCTGGTGAATGGGTTTGGAATATTGGCGTGCATTTCGAGTATTGAATGGAACAACATAGTTGGTTGGTTCAAGAATTTTGTGGGCAATATTATGTTATGCCAAAACGCTTGTAAAGACTTTATATTGGACAAGTGTTTATATAGAAGATATTATGCATTTCCGCCAATGTCATTCAGAACTGTCATTCATAGTGTCACTCTATTTCTGTAAGTACCAATGTTTTTCTTTTTTTTTATTGGCACCTTGTTTTTATAATTATATATTCATGTAATTTGTTATCATTTATCTGTGCTTTTGTGTGTTGTGCTATGTCTTTTGTGTGCACTGTATAAATATTTAATCTATCGATCTGTAAGTGTAGTATAATTTTAATTTCTAAGTGCCTGTCAAAAATGAGCAGCAGCTTCCATTGATGCTGCTCTTATTATTGCTCTTGGTTAACAGAAAAATATTCTGCAATAATTGCTAACATAACAGTAGAGTAGTGTACTGTTAAGGGCTGATTATGAGATGAATTGCTCAGGATTATTGTTTTCAAAAGGCTTGTGAAACCGCTGGATGCGGGAAGCACAGGACCGGGTGCATGTCCAGCAGTGGACGTTTTTTGGCTGAAATGACGATGATTATTTTTTCAACACGTTCACCATAAGGATCCAGCAGTTTTATCAAATTAGATTTGTTACAGCTGTAGTGGCTATCGTGTCATTTGGTTTAAATAGGTCCTTTATTAATTAATTTATCTTTTATATAGATTCTTTTCTTTTAGATTTTGTGAATGTGAGAACGTTGTAGGCTGTAGACTTGTGGACCATTTTCCATTTTGCTAAGTACCTGGTACTTGTTGAAAGGCCTTCACTGTCCTCTTGTACTTAATAATATTGTAATTTAATAACATTGTAAAAACCATTTATTTTTAAAAAGAGTAACCGTGCAGTTTCAAGAGTAACGACCCATTTGAACCGTGCACCTAGCTTCTGACGTTTAATAAGTGCCCTTGTCGTTTTATGTGAAATAAAATTATTTGAATTTGAATGAGCCGAGCTGATATAATATGTGACGAATATGGTAGTCAAAGTCAAGGTAGAAATATGAATTATCAATTTAAAAAAAAAAAGTACGTATCCAACAACATTCACGAATCTTATCGGTGCGATCGCATTCCTTGCTGAATTGACTTAGCTGAACGGAGTGCGGCCCGCCCAAATTACTATTTCAATCTGAGTCGCGAGCCCGCCGTCAAGTCGAGGAAATATTGCGGGGACAATCCAATGTAGCATTTGTTTTGCTATTCTTATTTGATTGCTGTTATAGAACAAACAGAATATTGAAATTTTTTGTGAAATTTAAAATATAGAATATAGGCATTTTGTTTGTGGGGTACTCTGTGATTTATGGCGTACAATGGCAATGGCTTTCCGTTTCTACTAAATTGTGATATGACTGTACACTGAAATCTCTAAAAATTCATCTACATGCCGATATAAGTCTTGATAGCCACTCTGTTACAGCTTTTATAAGGTCTAATCATGCTATTAAATAACGTTTGACGCAGATTTCATGAAGCAAAAGAATATATTAAATTTAAGGACAAGTTGATAATAAGAAAAGCGTCTCGCCTAAAGGATACTCTTTTACATCAAACGGAATGCACTAACAACAGGGTTGACGAGGAAATATTTTGTCATCATATTATTTATTTTCATTGAAGAAAAGTATGTATGAAAACCCCAAATAAATTGAGATAAGGATAGCAGAACGATGATGATGATGATGATTATTTATTTTGTTTTTCTACTACACATTATTTCGTTAAAGTTTAAAATAAGCAAGATTGTCAATAAGTCAAATTAGTTCATTTCCATGTCTTGGAAGCCTTTGTCTGTTATATGTATATTTCTTCTCACCTGCAAACATTCATTGACGTTGTCTCCTGATCCCATGAGATCCTATCATCTCATAATGACACACATGTGACCTTCTCAAAAGTCTATAAATACATGGTTACGGATAGCGGTACTGTAACAAAGAAAAGATTGCAAAAATTCGCCTCAAAATCAACCACCGGTGTCCGGCTGGTGTAAACCCTGTGTCGTCAGTTCGGCGGTTGAAGGACGCGGACGGCGCAAGATGAAAGGCTGCGAGCTTGTGTTCGGCACAACAAAGCTTTGTCTCCTCGAGCCCCTCGCGTTAACTTTGACTCGTGGCTCCAACCACTGAGAACCCCAATTGGAGCTTCGAACACATTTGATTTAGTATGAGTGATGGTTACCAGAATATTTATGTTTAGATATTATGGAATTATCTCGATCAATTAATGCTACTTATTTTATTTGCGGCAATTAGCCAAAGGTCCAAAAACAGTTTAGGATAGACTAAATGAATTCTGTTTCTAAGTCTAATCCACATGTCTAATCTAAACAGATTCGCTCCCAACGTGGGATAGTTTTGTCCCCGGTTGGGCGCCAAAAACATATGAGCATCAGTAAGTCATGTTTATTTACCAATCCAAAAATATCCGGTGGCTACGGATGCAGTTACCTCGTGTTAAAATTGTTACTGTCTAAAATACGCATAGTGGTTTTTGTGTGTCGTAATCGTTAAGTTCACTTTCATCATTTAATATGTCATACCACACGGTGGGCGCCAATAAAAAAAAAAAAATATTATTATTTTTAATCTGGAAAGAGTTGAAGGTTAATAATTAGGATTCCAGAGTGTCCGGCCTGTGATGTCAATTTGGTCGGCGAACGCCGCAGTGAGTGCAAGATGAAAGCTTCAAGTGTTCGGTTGCTTTAGACATCGACGATGTCCATCTAACGTTGCGAACTAGCCAATTAATGGAAAGACTTGTTTTATGATTTAGTGTATATGGATGGTGGTAACTTTGTAGCTAGACTTTAGAAATGAGTTTGACAAACAAAAACGCTGTTTTTACCACCCTTTTTAGCTCCGAAGCAGTATTTTGCATCAAAAGTTTACCAATCAAATGGATAGGAAGAAGAGTTTCTGTCTTTCATTTCAAAGAACTGCACTTACCATTTTGTGTGCCACGTTGGGCGCCAATGAAACTTATAAAAGGCGACAAATTGACATTGTATGAAAGCTTTAATTCGGAACGTATGCTTTATGATGAAAGCGCGCATACAAAGAGAACAGAAGTAATAAAGGGGTGTCGAGTGTTCACAAGCGACGCAGCCCCGACCCGCCCCAACAAACAACGGCCGATACTGCACGCTGCCACTATACCGCTTTGACGATACATTAACGACTTTATGTCTGACCTGACAAAATGTCATGTGCATTTTACTTAAAACTCGTTACTTGGCAATTTACATACAAACGACCATACGTAACACACACGGCGCAGGTAGTTCCGCTGTGCAGCCCAACAGCTGCCAAGTTATCGTTCCAATGTTCAGAGGTCAAAGAGCAGCGCGCGGTTTAATCGCAAAGAGACAACTCAAAGTGGAGCGTGCAAATTCGAGGCCGGGCGGGAACAATAAAAGTGCAGGTGGACCGCGGCCGCCCCGCGCCTCCGCGCTCACATCAAAGGGGAACCCGCGATACCATACAAAAGCCCTAATGAGACAAACCCGTGGCGTAATCGAGGCGACGGAAAAAGATGAGGCCCGAGAGGTACGAGGCAAATTTTAATAATTGTCAAAGCGGCGGCGCCGATCAAACGCGAGGGGGTGCTGCCCTCCCTGCCGCGCTGCCACACCACTCCCTCCCTCGTCGCCGCGCGCTCGCACCTGTGACGTGTGCTCACCGCGGGCCTCATTAGCGCTACTGATCTAATGCGACTTCGAACTTCGCCAGCGACGTCTAATTAAACTTAAACAGAATTTCAATTTTACGACTGAAATTTTAATACTTAAAGCTGGAGCCGCTGAGGTTCCGCAAAGGAGGCGCGTTCAAAGGCAACGCCGTGCACGTTTTCGCAGATATTAAATGTGTTGACAATTTAATTTTTCATTTCCTTTAGGCGGCGGCGGGGGGCGGGGCGGGCGCCTCCCGGCCGCGGGACGCCGCTCCTTTGACGTCGCGATATTGTCTTTGTGCGGCGCGTGGGGTGAGGCGGGCCCGGCCGACGGAGACTTTGTCGCAATACAATGTGTATCAATAAAACTTAGGATTGGCTTTTAGTGGTTGCACTTACGCTTTGTGAGGCGGCGCGCTCACCCTTTGACATTATATGTGGGGCGCGGGCGAGCGTGTGGCTGTGTGCGTCTGTATGCGAGTGTGGGCGAGTGTGTCGGGAGCTGAGTAATAATGCAGGGCGGAGACGAGCCGGCGCCGCGGGTGCAGCCCGGCCCGGCAGCACACACACGCGCGCTTTATTAATATCAGCAATCGCAGCGCATCGGCAAACTATCGTCTCGCGGATCTGCGAAGTGCCGCAACACGACAACATGCAGCCACCAGCCCGAGGCGCTTCATAAACCCACGATGCTCTACGCAAACTTAATTACTTTCTCATATTTATTTATCTAAAGTAGTTAGTACTCATAATACAGATATGACAGATACGTACCCAACTTTTTAATATGTCCATAATTCACATCTAGCTACTATATACAGCATGTTTTTACAAAGAAATAATTTCTTGAGAACAAACATCCCACGCACGAACTTTGATGCCGAATGAATTAAAAATTACTTCAAAACATGAATGTCTTCATTATTTCTATGAAATTTCTGTGGCATAGAAATTGTTGATATTCTTTTGGTGTTCAATCACATCGTTCATTTTATGTAAACTATCCTTCGTGTATTACAAAAGTTTATTTTTATTTTCATGAATTCGCATTTTTGATGTATCGCTGTTTTCAAAGAGATGCGTAGAATTGACAAACTTAGTTCACTGAAAAAAGTCTAGAGTTTTCATCCTTTGGCTGTAACTGACCCGGTAATATGTATTATTGGGATAGCATTCAGCGCCTGCATGTGGAAAATATCATCCGGCAGAGGCCGAGGGGTCCTTTGCCAGCCCACAGAGCTTGCTTGACTGACCATAAAAAGTATCCACATTTTTGTAATAAAATTACCTGTTTTAAAAGGACGTTACTACTGAGATTAAGGCGCAGAGCGATGTAGTTAGTTGCCGGCGGCTGATCAAAGGGCCCGCTGGTCCAATCACAAGGCTTGGATTGGCCTGGCCCCGCCCACTTTTAAGGCCACGTGCGGCGCGCGCATTGTTGTGTGCTAAATTCTGACAGTTGCTCCTCGGCAGCCGTAGGTGCCGCAACGTTTTGTCGTTTTCCGGCAATTTTCCGGGCTACGATCGCGTACTTAGAAATAGTATCAACTTTAGATTTTTGTGTCATAAGTAGTGTTACCTTAAATGTATTAAAATCAATGTTTACTAGAAGTATAGTAGTGTGTTGTCAGTGGTCAGAGTTTATCTCTTAACATAATTGGATTGTACGATAAATTAATTGGATTTTAAACCTAGTACAGGTAGTAATTTGAATTTTTCTGAACTAATAAATAACAAATGAACTAACAAAGGGTCACATATCGAGTGTGCTGTGTCGGCATCCCTCTTCGGTTGGTGGTGGGCAAGTTTTTTGTCAGAAATTAGTCGTTATGTAAAATATTTAGTTGAATGCGTCTATTGTTTCCACGTTCCGACAATATTGTTGTGTTACTGTATAGATTTATTGTAGTTGCTCTCGCTTTAGTGGCACTTATGATGCTTTATTCATTTAGAAGTATTGTTTGTATTAAAGTAATTGTTTTATTTTTATTATTGCTTATAAGTTTCGTGTACGAAGAGTTGTTTTTAAAACATTGCATGTCCTTTATAGCTTGTTCATTGTTAAGTAGTTATTAAAAATTACATTGCTACAGAAAGAGTTTTTCAACGACGTACATACACACATGTACTTATAAAATAATACAATATACATGTAGAGGTTATAAGTAAGATAAAACTTATCATTCGAAGCAATATTTACGCTAGGGCACGGTCCTAAGGAAAAGACATCAACGCGTCTTGGGTGCGTGCGAGGAAACAAGTCTCTCTTTAATATTTTCAATCTTTTATCTTTTACAGGAATAGAAAAATGGTTTCATTATTCTTATGTTGTGCAAGTAATCAGTCACATACAATCTACATAAAAATTAAAGTTTTTTTTTAAAGTTTTATATTTGTACTCTTTTTCTCAAACTTCAACAAAAGTTTGCATTTTACGCTAATTATTATTATTTAAAAAAGACGATTATCCATATTGGAGTTAAGCCGTTGGTCCCGGCTGTCATTTGTAGATCTTTGACAGTCGTTACGGGTAGTTAGAAGCCCAAAAAGTCTGACAACCAGTCTTACCAAGGGGTATCGTGTTAACTAGTTACTAGGTTGTGGAGGTCAGATAGGCAGTCGCTCCATGTAAAATACTGATATTCAGCTGCATCCGGTTAGACAGGAAGCCGACCCCAACATTGTTGGGAAAAGGCTAGGCAGATGATGATTATCCATATTGGAGTCATCCTGAAATATATCCAGATTTAATTGGGAACAAAGTGGATAGAAAGCAGACCAGTAATAGTCGAGATACTCCAAACAATCGTTTGAAAATTTTGGAGCCGCTACGAAATACAATCCAGGAAACTCAGACTTTAAAAAATTTACACCCTACGTCAATTTGCCGTGCTATAGCCATTTCATACTACTGTCAAAGATCTGAATAAATACGGTCAATTTAAGTGGGTAGTCATTTAGCTAAATAATCTACAAAATCTGACAAACGTTGATTTTGTTCCTCGGACATAAGAATTCAGCCCTAAGAAATAATGCCGTATATTTATGGCTAAGTGTACCTCGGTCATGCAGAGGTTTAGAATTCCAAAATGCAAAAAATCACCAGTCAAAAATATAAAGGTAAAACAAGCCTTAATTAATGTAAATTACAAGACGTCGCAGATCAGATTAAACTAAATTTCATCGCTTGTATCTAAAATTTTATAAAACACTGGGATTGTTGGGACTTCGGAGTTCATTTCGATTAATATTAGGCGCCGTTCTCCTGCGAGGCTGCAAATAAAGCCAATTCAGTGCCTCAACTTGAATAAAATATGTCATTAGCTACATTATGTCCAAAGACAAATTATACAAAAAACCCTTCATGAAAGCGTAATGCTAAAAGCTACTGAAAGGGTGCGCACGCGGCGTCTTTGAGCCGCAGACGAGACTCAGAAAGGATCGCTGTGTGCTAATTTCCAAACTCGGTTTCGCACAGATAAGGCTAGAGACGGGAGGTAGGTGTCTTTGATGTAGCCGCCCGGCCCTCTGACTCCGGGGGTGAGAGCTTTCAATGAAAGGATTTTTTTCATCTTCTTTCCCTTTGTACTTAATTTAAATTTCGTTTATATCAATGCTACGAGTTTCCTTTTGGTGTGTTTTCTCTTTTACTTTGTCGCGTTTATCCTCTCCAATTTGTAATATTCGAGTTCGCTTTGTAATTAAATTTAGTGTTCGTAATCTGTTCTCTCTAATTTTTTTCTGTGCCCGAACTCCGGCGACTGCCGGTGTAATTGCAATTTATAAATTAGGTGTCTCTTTGATTTCGAGTGTTTCTTAGAAGCGCTTATATTTCGAGATTTGATTATATTTTTTCCTTTGTACTATTCCTTTGATATTTACAGAACCTTTCATATCTAGCGCTTACATTACTAGTCTAATAAATATCGCTGTCGACCTTTGTGTTTGCCAACTTATTAATCGTGTAATGGCTTAAAGGCAATTTGAAACGTATAATGTATTTAAAGTTGTCTCTACCACTCCTTAACTTTGTTTAGTGTCAAAGGGTTCAGAGTTTCGTACTCGTTTTTAGCATAAAACCTCATTACTGATGAGGAATGAAATACTGTTTTATTATTGAAATGAATAATTAAGTTGTTTGATGATAAAACACGTTGATTAGTGGTGTAGTTTGCCATCAGTTGTTGTGACGCTCGGGGTTGCAGCCGCTCCTTTGTGCCAAGTTCTGTCGTTAAGAGGCCGCACAAAGTTGCCTGTGACTACGGCATCACCCATACTATTAACATGACAAGGGCACTAGTTAAAGACATTTCTCGATTTAAACATCAAAGTCTATCGAACGTCTTTGATGTAAATCGGGCCATTGATGTAAGGAAATTCAGTGTCATACGCTTGTTGTTTTTGTGTTGGGATTTAAATTTACCTATGGGCGTCTGTTGTTGCCCATTAAACAAATATTATATTTTTCTGTAATAGTAACTGCAAGTATTGCAAGTACTTGCAATTGCGAAGATATTAAAACAAAATTGCTAAATATCATCTGAAATTCCGCCTTTACGCTTACGTAAGATTTCTTCTAACAACGATGTTTGTAAACTGCGCGCTATGTTGGAGCGGTGCATTGTAAAGGCGTCGCTACACAAAGAGTTGTCGCACGGAGCGACTTGAAACACGGAGCGTTTCCCGGCGCACACCGCTTGCCGACGCCGACGCCGCGCACAAAGGCGCCACTTTGCGGACTCGTCTTTGACTTACACGAGTGTGTGACCCAACATTAATAACCTACTAATAGCTCTCCCCCTCACAAGACTATCCAGGCTTCGCTGAATTGATATGAGATTATGTCTCCTCCTCTAACAAGTTTACGCTAAAACACAAAGGCATGCTCAAACCAAGTACCACACCGACTAGTCTATACTAATTTCAGCTCAGGCAACACGAGCTTTAGTAAAAACGTGTTCATATAACTAATGAAATATTAAAATTACACGAGCCTTTTAGCTCGAACAAAACACTCGTAGATTCAATTTTTCGCATAATTTTATTAGTGACAGTTTAATTAGCGCAGCTTTCATCGGGCCCGCTTTGATATTGTGAACGTTTCAAATAGATTTCACAAGAAGCACTTTCAAAGAGAGCACCCCTAATAAGTACTGAAGAGTCCTCGCACGTGTTTATCAAAGACAGCCTTTCGTTACTCACCGTCTGAATGGCCTCAAAAGAAACTCGTGTAAAATGCTCTACAAAGTGCCGTATCAAAGGAAAGGCGGGCGCAAATATCTGTTTCGTAAACTAGTAAAAACGGAGCTCTCAAAGGTACTGCGTACTCGCGGCAAATTAGGCGGAGTTAAATACAAGCGCCGCTCTCACAAATGTATAACTTTGAAAGTGACTCCTCGCTCATTATTTATGTAAGTCGCCGTAATCGTCAAACGGCGGGTGTTTTATTTGGGCTGAGTCGCGGTCCGGCCCAGTGTCAGCGGTCGTCACCCTTGCTGGTTCCTGTCGCGAGGAGCCGTCCGGAGCCGCTTGTTCGGCGCGCGCGGCTCGCGTCCTCGCTTCACATGTGTATCCATTTAATGCTCAATTCCCATATAATTTAACTTTGCGATCAAAGCGAAATTTTGCAAAGAGCTTCCCGGCGGCGGCGGCGGCGGGCGGTGGGTGCGAGCGGGACGCACACATTGGAGTTCTCGAGATCAAATGCTGGGCCAAATTAGTCACTCTCCGTCTCTCTATCTCAAAGCCGATCCGTAGCAAAGTTTGCGCGAAGATGACATCAAAAGGAAACCACACACTGGGGTGGCGCCGCCCGCGCCCGGCGCCCCCGGCCCCATACTTAAATCCGCCGTGTCTCTGGCTGTCTTATTGACACGCGACTGACAACTCGCAAGTCGCCAACGCCGCCGACTGTTTCAAACTCACTCCGCTTTACCAGACTTATTTAGTTAATTAATACGGAATGTCCTATCAAGTTGTAACTCCCGCAAGGCTGGCACACACTTACGCGGCTCAACTGTTAGGAAACTTTAATCGCATGGGTATGTTTGTACATACGTTCTGGTACACGCCACCCATGTTGTCAATCCCTTTAATTAAACGACACTAAGTTTCTTGGATGGACTTTGGAATTGAGCGGGCTGTAATATCATCTCAGAATTCGAATTATTTTACTATAATTAATTTTGCAGATAGAGTCCATCGCATGTAATACTTATGAAACATACTATGGTCGACACCTGCGGATTAAAAGTAAAATGTTGAAATATCAGACGCAAGAGCACCGGGTAGGCTTCTCAAAGTTCTGAAGCCTTAAAAACAAGTTTTAAACTTATACCAAACTCGAATTTCTCAACACAAAGCTGGCAATTGTATTCTTATTTCTTGGAAATTGCCTTTTTCACCGTTTCATAATGTTTTACTGAGACATTTTGTTAATAATGGGCAAGCAAACGTTACTTTGTGTTCTGTATGTTTGTTTTAATGACAAAAGATGTTTTTCAGTTGCGTGCGTTTCATATATGTATTCGTAAACAATTAGGTGCCTTATTGTAGAACAACTAAAGGTTACTTTGAAAGTAATCTACTTTACACTCTGAGAACCTCATTTCCGAATCTCTAAAGAGCGAAATAATTCTATCTCTTACAAAAGTCTCCTACATTTTCTTAAATTCAATCAAACGTTTCATTGCCAACAATATGAATACCAAGTAATTTACAGAAAGTGTCTAAATGCAAAAGAATCTCAAGTACTAAATGTTTTTCAAGCATTTATCGGTGTCTTAAATAGGTAACAGTCTTAAAACCAGTAATCCCCGTCACTCTTAATACGGTGATAAAAACTCTTTAACATGAACACTGTCTAACAAAGTCGATAACTCGTCGGCAAAGCATTTATTAACAAGCCAAGTTCTAAAAAAACAGTTTGGAATTTTGAAATCCAACACAAGTTATCGCGGGGCGCAGGGGTGTTGGCATTGTGCGCAAGAGTTTATGACGACGACGGCCGAGCTTCCACGAACTGGGACCTTACCGACGCCAATACCAATAGATTCAGTATTCGATTTTAGAATTTCCAACTGTATCGCCTACATCATAAAGTGTGGAATCTAAAATTTCAAAGATGCAAGGTCCCTGGGTCGTGCGCCGCCGCCCGCCTACCTAAAACGCTGTCCCTGTATGACGTCACTCATCTCAATGTTTGCCTTGTTTCCCCTTTAATTGAACTATAGTGTATTGTTTAGTCTTCGTTATTTAATCTGCCTCGTTGTTTTAGGATTCCTGTATGAGCATTCATGATAAACCATCGCCATGGTTTTTGTTTGTTCTTTATGGATCCATTGTTTGTAGTTCATCTTAAATTACGAAGAGAAATATGTGGTATCAAAGGCTTACTTTTAACAGGCTTCTTCTGGTATGAGTCCAACTTAAATTAGACAGGAACTGAGGGTCTTTATTAGATTTTGCTAATCTAACTTTAAACAGACATGGCGCTCTGTATATTCCATCATAATATGCTTGAGGCTCAACTATTGAGGGAACTAAATATTTAATTTTATTTTGAACAGACTCCATAATTATATGTATTTGTCCACTCCAAAACGTTAAAATAAATGTCAATAAATAAATAAAATGTCATCCAGGTAATATTATTTTCTCAAATCCCGAAGCTTCAAGTACTAATAAAACAGCATCTCCTGATATCACGTTTTCAACGATTCTGCATTTATCATCGCTCTCCCTTTCATTTACAATTCATCCATCAACTGGTCTGTGATTTAATACGTCAGGCTATAACCTCCATTTGATATTCTGCGTTTGTGCCATCATTCAACTTTTTGTCCTCTATTACTCCTGTAATATGATTATAATTTTCTCGCATCTGCTATACCTTTTTTCATACCAACAAAACTTGAACTTTAGTGATAGCAATGTTAAGGTTTGGTTTACTTTGTTTGAGTTGTTACAATCGGCTTCCATTGAACGAAGACCGGTTTGGATAAGGAATGCCGCAGCGCAGTGTCCGGGCGGCTTTTTGCTTTGGCTGCGTGCGCACAGCCCACGCGGACGGCTTGGAGCCTCGGCCCGCCGGCGCCAGCGCCGCTTCCCGCCTTTACGTTTGATGCCTGATAAACGACACGTTGCAAATATTTGATGTAATTTGATGTTTTAAATTAATGCTGTTCAAAGTCCTTATAATGACGCTGACTGAGGAAATATTACTCCCTATAGGATTTGTAAACTCTTTAAAATTCCTCAGAGTCAATCAACAGCTGTAACTTTTACATCTAATTTGAGCAAGGTTCTCTAAAAGTCCTGGTAGAATTTCCAAATATAATCGTTTAGAATAATAACAAGTCGTTATTTGTACTGCAGTCAGATGATTCTTTACAAATATAGTGGATTCTCTATCCGAAAGCTTTAACGGAACCACCATGGTAATCAAATTAAAATTTGTTTACCTGAATGCTTCCCAACATGTTTATGTTCATGGTCTGCTCCAAAATCTTAACAATATTTTGTTTCATAGCACTTGATTGTTATCCGAACACCCGCAAGGCTGAAACCCAAGTCTCTTTATATTGGATTAATGGATTAGCAGCATTATTCAGAATCTCCAGTACACCAGTATTAATATTTCACTCATCCGTCAACAACTGAGTATCATTGGTACTTGACAATAACTATGAAAGGAATGGTGTGCCTAGCGGAATGCGCGGCCAGGATTGTTGGCTGTCGCTGCGACTCGATGGCATTGCAAATAATGCTGGATTACCTGCTACCATTAACTGATTGTTACATAATATATATACGTATTGTGAATTATGACGGCTGTGTATTTAATGACGCTTGTAGCTTGAATTTCTGTTGAAAAAGCAACTCCTGAAATTTTATTAATATTTTTCTGGATTGATCGTTTTTGAGATGAACTTGTTGAACTTTTGGATAAAAAACAACATTATTTGATTGATAAATGAAAACCGTAGGATATCTTAATACTGTTCAGACGAGAAAAAATACCGTTTCTTTTTTCTATATTTTATTGTTGATTCTCAATCTTTGAACCTTCGTGAGTTATCGCCATTTTTCCAAATCTGTATACGGCAAATAACATTTTTATCTGAAGTTCATACTTTTTGGACACACGACAGAGAAATTCAATGAGGTGTGGATGCTAGTAAAATGCTGGCGGCCGAAGTATCTACATTACACTGGTTTATGGCCATAGCAACTATGGGAAGTGAGAGTTACACAGCTTTACAGCCGTCCGCATTACACACCTATGGAATTTACTGTTGAATTCTTGTTCGACCATTGAACGAATGGAACCACTGAATTATTCTTGAGTAGGTTTAGCCGTTCAAAATACTTGATGGAATTATCAGTAGTCTTTTAAAAGAGTCAAAAATCGTTTTTGGTGTCTATCCTGTTTGTCGCAGTGGAATTCCATTATTTATTAGAATCCATCTGACGATTATTCTATAGACTTACTAAAATGTAATCTGTTAAATTTTTCCGAGGAAGCAAGTCACCAAATGGTTGACTTGATCGCGTGGTTCAGGCTGTCGACTAATATCACAAAATCTCGGGCTCCATCTAAACCATCACCTAATTTTTACCTTCAGAAGCGTGTCTTTTGGAAACTTCTGGAAAGAGTAGCAATATATCATCTACATAATATTGGTGACTTGTATAACAGGGAAATTTTGATAACTTATGTTGGCTTCAGTGCATCACTACAAAAATTATGTCTTTTGAACGGTTTTTCGTGAGGTGGTTCTACGGCTTCTATCGAGTATTCGAGTGGGTTTCAATCACTAACTAAATTTTTGATGTTTTATGACGAGGATACCTTGTTAAATAACAAGTTCAGTAAAGTACATTTTAAATATGTCCGAGGGTTGAAATTTTTGACTATGGAAATGTTTTCAATCTTCGGGCTCTACAAAGCATTCAGGTAAATACTAAACTTCTCATGATTATCTCTGCAATAAATTATTCTTTATATATAGTTTTGAGTTGACAAACTGATCTTTCTTCAAAAAAAACTCTTTGAGAATGTAAATAACCGGAGCACTTGATATTAGCATGCTCGGGCAAAATAATAGAGACATTCTCGACGCCTTTGACAAGCAGAGTAATAAACATACAACATAGTTTTCTAATTTCATGCAGTCTCTCTTCAATATTAATTTAGTAATTTGAAAAGTTTTGACCCTGCAATATCAAAGGGACTTTAAACTTACTTTTGTTTGTTTTGTTACAGGATGATATTCTCCTCATATACGGCACCATTCAGCTAAGATTTAAAGGTAAGATCTAATTTAAGCCAATCGTGATTATTTATGCTAAGCAGACATATTGCGAAATTGAAATCCAATTGAATTGTGATTTATTGTGATATGAACAAATTGCCGTCGTTCAAGTAGCATGATTTATTTTGGGTCCCGCTGGAATTAATCTATTACGCGCAAGTAAAATAGAAGCCAGAATAAATCAGTCTTATTACTATTTAAATCATTAACCTCTTGGATTTGTATGTTTTAATACATTTCAAATGATTTAATTAGCTAAGTCGTGATCAATTTATACAAGCGGTATCATATAATAATAAATAATAATTAAAAAAACATAATAATAAAATAATAACGCATTAATATATCTGAAACTAACACCACTATTGTAACACGTGCATTCTATACAAATAAAGAAATCGTTATTATTATTTTTACGTCTTTGACATTTCTCGGGACCCAGGGGTCCCGGACCTTTGGAAGGCGTACGAGGGGCCGAAGCCAACTCACAGAGGCCTCTTAGACGTTTTTAATGAAATGAGGTACCAACCGACGATTATCCCTGTTCGCACTATGCAAGTGCAGCCAAGGACAACCCCCGGTTAGTGTAGGACTATTGTAAGATATGGAAACAAAGATATCGGACTATGGGTTTGGGTTGCTAAAGTGGACTGGTCACCTGGAACTATGGAAGGACTATGGCCCCTGCCTGATCTATGTTTTTATTTGCACACGGATAAAATGGCAGGGGGTGACTTGCACACTCAATAATGGGCCCCCGAAAACGGTCGCTAGCACATAGTGTCGTAGCGACAAGGGGGCAACACGTCCTGAGGTGCTTATGAGGAGTGGAGAGGTATTCCACGGCTATCAGGACAATCCCGGAAGTACGGTCAAGATCCCTACCAGCATCTTACTGGAAAACTTCCTTCCTCCGAGCACGTTTGCTCTGGCGAATCTCCACTCAAGCCGGCCAATTAAGGCAAGAATGAGGTGGGAGCGTCGTTCCTCGTCAGTGTTCACTCCAGCCGGCCAATAAAGGCAAGCCAGAGGTGAGGAACAAGACTTCTCCCGGGAGATAGGGTCCGTGGGGTCGCTACTGCTCAACAGCTCGCCACATGCTGCCCTGCGGGTTTTTGTATCTCTTTTGGTCTGGCTCCTCATCCCAGACCTGTTCCGGCAAAGTTAACTGTACCGGCACAGACCTAGAGTTCGGAGCGCGCAAGACCCACCACGACGTCAACGTAGAAATACTGCGGTGGAGTTTTTTTTTTTTTTAACTATTCTCGGGACCATGGATCCCGGTCATTTGGAAGGCGTACGAGGGGCCGAAGCGAACTCGTAGAGGCCCGTTAGACGCTTTTAAAGAAATGAGGCACCAGCCGACGATTATCCCTGTATGCACTATGCAAGTGCACCAAAGGACAACCCCCGGGTGGTGTAGGACTATTGCAAAACATGGAAACAAAACATTGGACTATGGATTTGGGTAGCTAAAGTGGACTGGTAACCTGGAACTATGGAAGGACTATAGCTTATTATTATTATGGAATCCTCATAAGTGTAGCTAACTGGTTTTCACTGATTTCATAACGTAGGTATCAGGAAACCCCTGCCGAGGTTGCCAAAAAGTCCGAAAGGGATATCGTGACCCCCGGCAACATGAACAACTTAAGGAACACCGGTGGGTTTTAGTCAGTAAGAGTCTGACACGTCCTCCCGCTCCGCTCAGAGCGGGAGAAGTTATTTGATAATTTACCAAGGAAGAAAAAATGGTGACAGGCAACCCAACACAAAAAGAATTGAATTTGGCCACAACGTCAATCACCAAAAAATTGCAGACAATGGCGGTTGGTTGCAATAACATATCTATAGTTGCAACTATAGCTTTTATTGTAACCTACGGCTTCCAATTTATTTCATACGTCCTGAAAGTAATCCGTCGCGTCGGCAATCTGGTACTCTACAGATTTATTTCGTTAACGACATAATAACGAGTTATATATCGCTTTTGTGATGAAAGCACAATCAGGTAATATGTTACATTCAATTTTCAACTTTACGAGGATAAGAATAAAACTGTTCGCCCATGTGTGCGGCGTAAGCGCGTGTTGCTGATTCAGCTCTTTCGATTATAATGGTTAAGCCGTCATTTTTAAAATGAGTTATTACTTTTCCTTATTTTTATTCGTCCGCTTTTCTCCTGCGACAACCACTGCGCGGAAAAGTAGTTTCTTTTTAGTAAAAAGCCTAAAAATTCACAATTCACTTAAGATCAAGGGGGCACTTCCATAATTTATAAAAACATACATGAATACGCAATTAAGTTTGACTTCGATTGAACTGTAGCACCTCTCGATCTGAAAACCCATCAACCATTGAAACTAGCGAGCCACCGAGCACTCGTGAACCCAATATTTTTACATACAATAATTTAATTACCTTTCGACTCCAAAACTACCGATCTCGTAATCCCATTACTTCTACGCGTTTACTCTCAAAAGAGGCAACAGTTTAACGTTAAATCTCGCTTCGAGGCAGTAAAAAAGCGAATTTTTATATTAAACCGGCTCTCGTAGGCTGCATTCACGTGAGGAGGCCCTAGACGGCAAATTAAGTGACATTAGAGGCATAATGCCCGTGGAAGGGAGACGTGAAAGCGGAGTGCTGTTGTGGAACGGTACGCTAGTCCGTGGAGTGCGCCAACAGACGTTCACCACCTGGATACCGATTAAGCGCTGGAAAATATTGCAGCCGCTTTAAGCGCTGCTTTGCTGCCTAGTTCAGCGACGCTCTGTTGGCGATTGTGCTTTTCAATACTTAAGAAACGTCCATGAGTTTCCTTAGAAATGTAAATAACATTTATTATGAATAGTGTAGCCACTTGTTATTAACTTTCCTGATGAATGCTGTGCTCCTCCCTGGGGGGACAAATGTTGAACCTTAAAAGCTTTTGCAATGAGTTTGTATGAACTTTAAAAATATTCGGATCCGGAATCTACAAAGGAACATTAGCTGGCTTTTCCACCTAAGGATTGAACTGAAGCTAAAGCACTGTATGAAATTAATTCAGACCATATTTTAAGTCGTCGAAATAGTTTGAAACCCTAGGTTAAGGACTCAAAAGCCTTTGGACTGAAGATAATTCCCATGCAAAATATTTTTCATTTATTCTTACCAGCATAATTGTTACGAAATTAAGAAATAAATGAGAGAATAACCTTCTGCCTGCGCTTTAGCAATGAATTCTGGCACACTTCATCTAATAATCAGATAATCAGCAAATAAATGTACCCAACAAATTCTGTCAATTTTTTATCCGATCCGGAGACAATTGAAATCGACGCGTCGGTAACAGAATTACTTTTTTTTTCATCTACAATTCGAACCGATCGCTCGGCAGCTGGGACAGCGACTTATTTCAACCGTTTTATGAATTGCTCCTCATTTAATTTTGTTCTCATTTCTTTCATTTTCTCTTCTACGACTTCAATGAGTCTTGATGATAGCACATTCATAAATTTTTAGCTCAACCTTTGATGATTGGCTCCTTGATTTGTTTTACTAATTTTCCAAATGTTGTTGACGACTGCCCACAGAAAATGTATAATAGAAAGTTCGCAAAAAAAAATTGATTGAAAAATCTTGTCTGTCTTCAAGAGAAAACTGTGGAAGAAGGACACAGGCCTGCAATTCACCTCATAGTCAGATTTCTTCCTCACAATCTGATTCTCAAACGGGAGTTCCTCTAGTTTAAGTTGAATTAGCACCTGTCAACACAACACCAAAAAAAAAAAAAACTTCTGAAACTGGTAGCTTTGTAATTTCTTATTGTTCCCAACCCGTAAAATGTTGCAAAACAAACTAGCAAGACAGAGGGAGCCTCGATGACGGCAAATATAAATTAATCAGTTTTAAATACCAATTTGTCTGTAAGTTAAGTGCTTGACTTATTTAGCACACGTCATTAGCAACAAGAGTAATGTGGGTAACTAGCGATATATTTAAGTCCAGACTGAATTTTTTGTCTCTTGTCTGAAAACTGACATGCGGTTGTTACAGGGTTGCCAATTTGAAATAGAAGGTTAGAGAACATTTAAAAAGGTTTAGCTATTTAGCCACCTTCAATCAATACAATTTAAGGGTTCAAATCAAATGAAAGCATTTAAAATGTACTAAATACTCAAAAGGATTACGCAGGTTGTAGGTGCGAAAAATAATCAAGAAAATACTTGCTCATGACAGATAGGATTTTTATCAAGAATTTTGGTAATATTTATATCGTTTCTTTAAGCGATCATGAGTAACTGTATTCCTGTATTACCTTGTCCATGTGGCGTCCATGTATTGTCTCCACAAATAACATTGTATTTAGCGCTGGCGCCGGCGACGCATTAATTACGCTATAAATAAATGCTTTAGATAAAAAACGTATCGAGTGAGGCGGTAATAGATTTCTCTGAGCGACGCGACTTTTATTGTTATTGAATGGGGCGGTAATGCGTTGCGGCCAGTCCGTCTGTCGCGCTCGGTTTTATCCGGGATTTATTCAATGGAATGCATTCGTAATGACTTTTTACTGGAGGTATGTATTTCCGTGTTGGTCAGGAAATTGTAGTCACGTAAAAGTTCTGAGGACTACAAACTGTCTCGTTATGTAATTGATTACACACTGTAAGCTCTAGGATAGTAAAGAATTAAACAGTGAATTGTATTGGACATAAACAAATACTTTTTTAAGTTTTTAATGGTATTTTACTAAATATGACGTGTCCACTTCTATCATTGCCGTATCGACAACTCATGTCAGTGTAAGAAGATCATCTTAGGAATTAAATGGGCGAAATCTAATTCAAGACGGCAAAAACTACTCGTACGTAGTTTTACGGTGGAAAGGAAATACAATCACGACACATAATCACATTGAACCTATACGGAAAGCTGAGATGCACTTCTCATTCTGACGTCTACGTTATTAGGAAAACCACTATAAAACAAATGTACAGCGAAAGTGGAAATACGCTTCTTCTAAATTGGATAGGAATGATTTTGTTAGAAATCCGAGAGGCAAATAAGTTTACACTAGATGCGGAGGGAAAGAGAGTGGAGTATTGGAAGACTGAAGTCTAAAGAAAGATATAAGTATTTAAGAGCGTTTACGCCATCCGCGCGCTGTTTAGCTGAAAAACAGTACTTTTCGATCCAGTTAATATCCATCAAACATTATTTTAAAAACATATTAATTACTAATCATTTTAGGAAATATTGTTGTCTAAACACTTAGTTAGGAAAATTTTTAGATTATTAGAGTATTTGTGAATTATATCAAGATTACTGAACAGAGGTTTTGTTAATTTTACTTCGAGCGTCAACTTTGACGCTTAAAATATCTTAAATCACTGATCACCCTAACAAACAATATTTTTTATCTAACTGCAAAGATTCTTAGGAAAAAAGTTAGTTAAAAAAAAATTTTCAGTTTAGGTTCCCTACATGAGAAATAAAAATCCAAACAATGCGAAATTATAATGAAATTTTGGTGAATAAAATGTTTTTTTTTACCAATATATCTTCCTTAATTTAATATAATAAAGGATTACTGTAATAGAAAAATATCTTCTTAAAAATTTGCAATCAAAATTTTTAACTATATGAGTTTGGTTATTTTTCTAGAATTTTTTTAAAACTACTCTAAAATTACTATAAAACTCCACGCGCAAACCGTTTCAAATTAGTCCGCCGTGAGGCCTGTTAGAGAGTGGACGCGTCGCTCGGCGCTCTGCCTGACCGCTGTTGACCTTTGTCGTGCGTACAACGATAATGCACGAATATAGCATGATCGCCACATCTTAGTACTTTAGTAAGTAAAATATTTTATTGAAGTGAAAACTAATTTAGGGGGCTAAAGTTGATATCGGTGCCGATTCTCATGTCACAAATGCCTTCTGTTGTCACAAATGACTAGACAAAAAATCACCATTTAGTTTGGGTAGTAATAAAAGTTCCAAAAAAAGTTAAAATATGAGCATACTTAAAATTTGAAATTTACTGCTATAAATGCTAATTTTCCGACAACTTATATGCGAATACAAATAAAGAAAGGACCGAATAAAATACTGAAAATTCCGAAAAATCAATACAGCATTTGCTGACGTAATATTTTTCAAACAAACAAACAAGCATACACCAAAGTATTAACTCAGTGCCATCTTAGGCCCGTATTACAGAACGACACTTAATACTCAAGCATTACTTAAAACTAGTTTCAACCAATCAAATGGCTTGAATCTAGTTTTAAGTAATGCTTGAGTATTGAGTGACGTTCTGTAATACGGGCCTTAGTGAAAGATGACACTGAGTTAATACTTTAGTGAAAATGGCAATTTTGCTATTCTGAATTTGACGTTTTTCTTGAAAAATTTTGTTTGCCTAACTAAATCTGACTACTTTTAATCGCCATTAAAAAAGTGTGGAATTAAATTAGTTGTCATGAACTAAAATTCATACCCACACCTCGACTTCAGCTGCAAAAATAGTACTGTATCTTTTTTTCTTTTCTTTTGCTTATATTTCGAAAATGGTGTGATCTATCGCAAAAGTAATGAAAATTTCGACCCCCTTTATAAAGCCCATAAACCCATAAAACTCAACATATAGGTAATAATTTTTCATGGTCTCCATACAAAAAGTGAAAAATTCTATATAAAACACGGCTGCTTCGTGAGGTTCCTGTTCAGGATAAGGCGGGAGGAAACATCCGGGTGTCACCATTGTGTGGATCGGCCTGAGGACACGGCAGAGCATACGGTGGAGGTCTGCCCGGCTTGGGCGGAGCAACACCGTGTCTTCGTTGAGGTGATCGGCGGCGGTGTACTCTCGCGTCCGGCCCTGGTTCAGGCCATGGTACGGAGCGAGAAGAAATGGCAGGCCGTCACCTCCTTCTGCGAAGCGGTAATGCTCGCGAAGGAGGAGGCGGAACGCGTGAGGGAGAGGCAAATTTCGCGCCTTCACGCCCCTAACCGCCGCAGGAGGAGACACCCGGGGCGGGAATCGCGAGCCAATTCCAGCAATGGGTAGCTCGCCGTCCGATAAGGACCAAGCCCGGGTCGACGGCGCGTTGTGTTCCACGCGCGCCTCAACGAGATGTCAGCAGAATTGACGGGGTCCGCTTGGGCCAAAGCCTGCCGGGAGTTCGAAGAAAACCGATAGGGAAATCGTGGCCCCCGGCAACAGGGCAACCGAAAGAACACGGGTGGGTTTTACTCAGTAAGAGTCTAACACGCCCTCCCGCTCCGCCCAGAGCGGGAGAATTCATCATGGGTGTCGTTTTCATATACCCCGTTTACATTCAGCTCACTTCCACAGCAATGAGCAGGAAAGTGGGCAGGATGAGTATGTAAACACGATACTTCTTATACTGCTGCCACTGCTACTCGCGTTGCCCTACGCTCCCCAAATGAGCGGTTTTTTTATGCGGAAGTCAAAGAACGAGCAGCACGAGTGGCAGGGCGTGTTTACGTTCAGCTCTGCAGCTCACTTCTTACTGAGCGCCTGGACGAATCGGACGTGCGTACCGCCTATTTATACGATCTGTGAAAATGCCCTTCGAGTGGAATAATAAAAACACTATAACATTTTTGGAACTATTGGAATCCAAAAAAAGTATGTAGGATTTAAATGACAAAAACCACAAATTAAAACTAAGTTCACGACGTCTGGACACGTAGCATGACCACAATAGAAACGGGTTTTGTCGACGGAAGAATAGACAAAATGACAGATTGTGATTGTTTATCTGTCATTTTGTCTATTGTTCAATAGAACAATAGACAAAATGACAGATAAACACGCAATTCCAGCACGCGTAGCATGACCACCATAGATAATAATCTATGGTGGTCATGCTACGCGTGCTGGAAGAGAATTAGTGAAGCTTTAGAAGATACTCCTTCCTATTGACGAATTGAAATCAAAGAAGTCACTGATGGTCACATTTAGGCCTCTTTTGAAAATAAAAATTCATCTAGCCGATCTGTACCCCAATAATTGCGTAATAGAAAAGAGGACCACGCTCGAGGTTTGCCAGAGAGCTATGGAACGGAGTATTCTTGGTATTAAACTTGTGCACCGGGTTAAGAATACAACAATCCGTTCCATCACTAAAATATCTGATGTCACTCGGAAAGCTGCCACGCTTAAATGGAATTGGGCTGGACACATCTGCCGCATGTTAAACAATCAATGGGCCGAACTTACGACCCAGTGGGTCCCGCTTAATGGCAAACGACATCGCGGCAGGCTCAGACGGAGATGGCGGGATGAGCTGGACTCCTTTAAGAAAGATTGGTTCTTGGAAGCTCTAGACAGAGAGAGGTGGAAAGAGGGTAGGGAGGCCTTTGCCCAGCAGTGGGACAATAAAGGCTAAGAAAAAAAAAATAGCGTAATGCACGATCAATCACAATTGTTTCGATTTGAAACAGATTGCTAATCCATTGCTTCATAAGTTGGAGTAAAAATCTGCTCAATAACGTAAATAATGCAATGAATGTTGTTGAACTGTCAAAATGAAATAAATTTGTTATAATCGTTTATGAAAATAAGTTATGCAATTAGGGTACCTACTGGAGCAGATGCAGACGATATATTTCATCCGATATGGTTTGTATTCGATGTTATGGAGAGGATCCACCATCTTCTACGAAGATAATTTTCTTTTTTTAAATTTGTTTTTTTTTTTAAATAAAGAACATAATTATGTATTGTGTTTTCTACACAGCGACGCTGTAATTATTTCGACGTCTACCATTGTTGAAAGTCGAAAGCGATATGAGTGGTAGGGCAGTTCTTTCGATCCTACTACGGCAGTATTTAGAGAATTATGGCTGGCAGCGCGAACAGTAGCGGCAGGGGCAGAATGTAGCCCGGAGGACACGGTGGAGCATACGGTGGAGGTCTGCCCGGCTTGGGCAGAGCATCGCCGTGTCCTCGTGGAAGCGATCGGCGGCGGTGATCTCTCGCGTCCGGCCCTGATTCGGGCCATGCTACGGAGCGAGAGGAAATGGCAGGCCGTCACCTCGTTCTGCGAAGCAGTAATGCTCGCGAAGGAGGAGACGGAGCGCGTGAGGGAGAGGCAAATTTCGCGCCCTCGCGCCCCTAACCGCCGCAGCAGGAGACGCCCTGGGCGTCGGGAGTCACGAGAAGATTTCCGGCCACCGTAGGCGCGGGCTTGCGGACGGTGAGCAATGGGTAGCTCGCCGTCCGATAAGGACCAAGCCCGGGTCGACGGCGCGTTTTGTTCCACGCGCGCCTCAAAGAGATGTCAGCAGAATTGACGGGGTCCGCTAGGGCCAATGCCTGCCGGGGGTTCGAAGAAAACCGATAGGCAACACGGCAACTGAAGGAACACGGGTGGGTTTTAGTCAGTAAGAGTCTGACACGCCCTCCCGCTCCGCCCAGAGCGGGAGAAGTTATTTGATGATTTCCACCCAAAAAAAAAAAAAAAAAAAGGGGCAGAATGTAAATGAGGCATTAGTTTTTGAGGGTACTAAAGTCGATAGTGAGGTCAAAATGTAAATCCAAGATGGCGGCAGCGAAAATTTTGTTTTTGTTTTAAATGATACGTGAGAAGGAACTTTATTCCTGAGTGGGTTCTCACAAACGCACACTTTTTTTTCAGGTGAAAGCTTCTTTAGGCGCGATGAGCGATTATTGGTAAAGGAAAATCTTATGGGTTTGCGACACCGACATGCTAATATTAACAGTACCCATAATGTAACTATGAGTATGACATGTTGCGCTTGTTGTTACTCGGAGTGATAATAAGATAAGATGTTTAAAAGAAATAAATATGATTCATCAAATTGTTATGCCTAATATAAAATAAACACGAAAAGAAGCGTATAAATATGTAAACTGTTCCAATAAAATATTGTAAAATTATTTATTTAATTCGTTTTTTTAATAATATTAATCATAGGTGTAACAATAAATTGAAGTTGGATTTAAATTCCAATTAAATATTTACTAAAACAATTATTGCTCTAAATCGAACGGATCAACGTGTGTTAGTCTGACTATAAAGATAGCGAACGCGCCAACTCTACGCACACATGTACGCGCGCTTCTGTGTGAGTGAATTTTGCGAAGAATTTACCTAAACTTGACTTCTCGCGCTAGACGTAAACGCTCTTAAGAACAGAATGCAGTGTATTTAAGTGATTGTCTTTCGATAGCTACTACATTACGATTCTGATTCGTCAATTTGAATCTAATCATCAATTACGACCAAATAGTCTGCCAAATTTTGCAGCTCAAGTAACGATCTTTTGAAATCAGTGCAATTAACAACGAACACAATAAATGAAGATAACTTCGGTACCAGTTGTTTAGGGATTTGCGATACCGTTAAGCTACCATTGGGGAAGTGAAAAGTATTAACAAACAGTAAACTTTTACGGTAATTGTGTTAAAAACTTGTCCCAAAGAAAATGCGGGCGCATTATGTCTAAATTGACATTATTGATGCTGCTAAAAAAATAACCTTTCAAAACAACGTGATGGAAATTAAAGTATTAGGATAAGAGATGATAAAAACATCCATGTACGACTAAAACATATTATAGAAATTTGCCAAAACGCTTGGACCATATCTTTGATCATAAACACAAGTTTTCGTCAAAATAATGCCAACTACGAGTAAACTGTTTTACCTGTATCATCAGAATAAGTTAAGGTTAGGAGATTTATTCGTAATTCAAAACTGCTCATTCCTTTTCCCATTAGACTTATTTAATTTGCCAATATGATTGTCATGCAGTAGAACTAGTGCTACTGCTACAACTCAATGAAACCTCATCTAATTCCCGATCCAGTCTCAAGGAGGTCCTTCATATCAATTTAATAGGATTACATAATAGCTATTTTCCTGTATAAAAGAGTTGCGTCCATTCGCAGCGAGGCAACAATAGTGTAATCTGGCACGTCGTCTCCGGACTAAAGCACTATTGTTGAAAAATACTTTGTACAGCTCCTTGAGAAAATGCGAAATGAGACTGTCCGGAAATGAGGTAATACTAAAATTACCTTTACGGATTAGTTTGCGTTTATTTCTTCTCTTTTGGGCCTTTGTGAGACTTAATAGGTTTACTAAGATGATTTCATTCTTACTAAGTGTAAACACTGTATCAGTTGTTTAATTTTCTACCAATGAATTGAAGAATGCAAAAATTACCAAAGCGTTCACGATGAGACGAGTCAATTTTGCTCTTCCGCTCTGTTAATTTAAACTTCCACAAACACCTGATGACGATACAAATATAAACCCAGTAATATCAATAGACTAGATGTGTTTGACAATGAGCGTCCCTCGGTGAATGGCATTAATGTCATCCGCAGAGCTGTCGGCCCGCGCAGCGGGTGGCCTCCTGAACGATCTACGTTTACCATGTATATCATTAAAAGTACCTACTACCTAGTATTAAATTACAGGGTATTTTATGGAGTTGAACTTGTTTGTTTTGCAGATCGGGGAGTGAAAATAAAAGGGTGCAGGTGCCTAATTGTCGTGCAAGTCGTGCTGAATGAAGGGGTCGGGTTTGTGGTGTGTTTCTATGTGGATGATTGATTGATTTCGTAGTAGTCCAGTGCTAGCTGGTGCATTATGAATATGAGTAACGTTTTCTTTTGTGTCTTCTGGAACTTTGTTGAAGTTATAATCGGAATTATTTAATTGAACTATATTTCTTTGCTTGTATTGAAAGAACATAACGTATTCGGAATACAGCATTTTCTTTTTGCTGAAATTGTTTGCAATTTTGTCAAATGTAACTTACAAATCTGTGACATGTTAACTGTCGATAAAAGTTAGAAGGTTCAAGAGACATGTTAGCGAGCACAATTGTTGCTAAAATGCTTTGAAACATCGTTTGGCTATTGTTCAAAATCAGTTACGATAGTTTACGAACGCTATGAAACTCAGCGTTCAGGATTCACGCGTATGGGAACTATGACAATGGCAACTTCACATAACGGCTCGTATTCTATGAAAGATGAATTTTCGAAAATTGTTAACGGACAGTAAGACAGTTACCTAATGTAAATACATAGCGGTTATTGAGTTAATTCTAGGATTGTTTTTTTTTTCTAAATTATAATGAAGTGATGACATAATTATTGTATATATCTAGTCTCGTTACTGTTCCTACTTTTACAATATGGATAAGATAAGAACACTGCTCTCCTTTTTCTTATTTTTGCGTTGCCGCATGACTTGGTAAGATAATTAGCCGGTCAACAAGATCGGTTGCAGGACTGCCTTAGCTGCGCCGGGGTTAAGTTAATGAAATGAAGTCAAATTATTATTTTTCTACATATAAGTAGAACTTTTAAGACGCTTTCACACATAGTTTTTTTGGTCAAGTATAGTCACTAAAGGACGTTCTTGGAATGCAGTTAGTTACTCTTCCCCTGACAATATCATTTGTTAGAGTCGATTACAATTGTTTGCTCGGATACACTTCACCCCTTCCGTGTTGCAGACAGCGGAACTGATGAGCAGGGGATCTGTTTATGATATGAGTGGCAAATATTTATTATGGAGATTTATTTAGAATTATAGATTATTTTAAATTGTGTTTTGTTAGTTTGTGTTAGTAACGTGAGAAATTAATTGCGATATTTACATGTTAATATCGTGACTTGAATAAAGTTTGATATGGAATGGCATAAACAGAACTACAGAATAAATAATAGTGATAGAACACTGAAGTGGATAGTTAGAATTTGGTTAAATATTACTTTTTATCGAAGCCGATCCTCTTAAATTCTATTAAAACATTATCATTGTAGGTAGAGCATTAACAGAAATAGTTTCTTACCAGTGCTATTAATTATGTCTAAGTGGAAACCATCGTTTCCCACTCAGTCGCAACAATTAAATTGACTACTGCATAATACACCACGGGGCTATTACACAAATTGACGAATCTTTTATTCATCAATCCAATCATCCATACCGCTGAGGGCTGTTGGCGGGCGTCGGAGACTATCGAAATAAGAAATCTCTGCACATTTTCTCTCTTTTTCTTACTTATACAGATCCTGCTACGCTTGAGTGCGACGAATGATTCGAAATTTTCAATTAGACCACAATTGGCTTAGTTAACCACTGTTCTCATTTCATTTGGTATGTTTTCAAAAGCTGAATAATGATGTTTTTGCCATAATATCGTTAATGTAAAACATTTGATGTAATAATGATGTGGTTTAAATTGTTAGATCAATGAATAATTTAGATAATAATTTTTAGCATTTACATTTCAAGATTTCCATCCTATTCAGAATTTGTTGCTTACCTGATTTTACCATCGTGCTGGTTAGAAATATGAATAAATTCATGGAATGCATACAATGTAAGTGTAACAGAATCCAGAAGTCGTTATCTTTCGTACTGGTCATCCTGTCTCAAATTTCCAATACATATCGGACCGCGGGGAGACGTGGCTTGACCGCCTGTCCCGCGCTGCGGCCCACGCGGCTCGTCCATCGAACATGTCCATTTCACTGACGTGCCGATAAAAACTGAATCAACTTTGTGGTCGCAAAAAATGTATTGTACAGTGTTCTGCCGGATAACCTGTCCTTTGACGGGCAGCGGTTTTATCGTAGTTCGATAGTTTTTGACGAAATTGGAAATTTTTGCGGTCTGTTTTGGAAAGGAGATTTTGCCAGACATTGTCCATTATAGTTTTTAAGTGTTTTGTTAGAGGGGCTACAGATTAGGAAAATTTATCGATTTTAAAGGATGAGTTGAGTAGCTTACGACTAAAAATATATTTCTACATCAGAGGAACTTGCCTCACCTACCGTTGAAGCCTTGACCTTAACGATTATATTATTTTTTTCAATAAAAATTTTCAATCCAAAATTCCAAACTGTACAATGACCAACTGCCTCTAACCTCCCTTTATTTATCTACTCAAATAACCGCAAACAAATACTGACGTAATTGACGTTGAGATTCAAATTAGAGTTGTTCCGTCTGAAAAAGCCCCTTCCTGCGTTGGAGACAGCTGCATTTTCCTGGGCCGTCCGCGCCCCGTCGCGAATAGTCATTGTATGCAAAACGTCGCGGCCAGACGGCACTATTGTTCACACGAGATTAAGGCGGGGGCACGTCCATTATGCAAGAAATCTAAGGAACGGGACCCTATACCACGGGTGATTGCGAACCTGACAGAGCTCTCAGGTGCCCCGGTTTGCGTGGGAGGACTCTAAATTTTAAAGGGGTTGAGTTTTGGGGAAGATATAAAAAAAGTACCTAAATGGAATACGAAAGGTACAATATTAGTGTTGAGGTAGGTAGGAGTCCCTGATAGTGTCATAGTGCCGGATAGTGAAGCGTTAGCTGTGTCAGCGGACGAATGTAGTTTATATGTCTTGCAGCAAGCAGCTACGTTAGAATAAAGTAGAGCATTACTTGACTTCAGATAGTTCGTTTATCGAAAAAAGGGATTCACTCAATTAAAATAAAACATAGCAGTCTTCCTTAAAAAATACAAACATAACATCACGCCTGTAATCCCCGAAGGGTTAGGCAGAGGGGTGTACCTATAGCACACCCTTCCTTAAAAAAATCTTTAGTTAAAAGTATAAAAACCTCAAAAAAAAAAAACTCCCTAATTTCCCGTCACGTTTTCCGACTTTCCGTTACGACTGTTGTACCTATTTATAAACACGTGATCCTTAATATTCGCAGTCCCGTATTTCCTTACCCAATATTGGGCACTCTAGCGACGCACCTGAGACGTTTCAGACATTTAATCAGGCCTGTAATCGGAAAAACAATGCTATTGAGTGGAGGTATCGCCCTCGGGCGGACCTGGCTTTTGTCGCGCCGGGACAACGGGACGAACCAATCTGTTTCGCAAATTACGTACGAATCTTGGGACGACGTGCTTTTTGCATGAGCAGTGAAGGAATGAGGAATGTTAGGTTGATTGAGTGGGATATTAAAGAGGAGGACTGAGGAGATAAAAGAAATGTCAGGTGGCTCGGTTTTGTTTACCGCTCTCTTGTTGTGATTGCTTGTCGTTGTTTTTCATCGGTGTTGTGGTAATATAACATTTCTTGTGTTTGGTAAATGGTTTCGTTTTGAACTTTCAACTTTTATTGTTTCTCTACACACATTCCGTTAGTTTTAAGATTGAGTCCTGGTTTTATAGTACCGTCAATTTCAATGCGTTTTACATCAGAATTGCTTAGTAGGATAACACGTTTTATACAATTTACGCCCCCGTTTCCGTTCCTGCTAGAACTTTATTCGATTCCCCCGCGACAATTTATCCTTCATTTCATAAGACATTTCGCACGAATAGTTCTCTATCGAATTTAACTGTACCTACGACGCGACACGTGACTCTCCCCATCATTTGTGTACACCCACAAATTGAGTTAGCACCTTTTGGCGTTGCAAATAAAGCCCAAAATCCTTCTGACGGATACGAAGTTGTACTTATGTGGATTTTTAACGACACTGGTCAATTTCCTGTAAGTGTAGGCAAATGTACAAATTGATGACGCTGAAGGCGAAGACAGTTCGCGACACTTGAATACCTTCGATTGGACGCTCTCAATTGGAAAACTGCAGGAACAGGTCAATTAGTTCAAGAACGATTTGATGTTAGCACCTAAGTTGCAACTATTGTATTATGAGCAGATATTTATTTTCAGATATACTACCTAGAGGGCTAGAGGGCCACGCTAAGTCTGCAATGGAATAAATGGGCAACCCCAAAAAGCTTTTATATATGGTATACTTTTACATCAGTCTGTTATGTAAGTTTCGGGGTACCTAGTTGCGCTGTCAGATTGCTTACGCTGTAAGTTGTTTTCACAAAATAAAGTAGAAAATGGTTAACCCTATTAAAAGTACAGTGCGAGAGTTATTATATAATTTATGATATGTAAATTCCAAGATGTGAAAGAACAATAAGATTTCGTCCTTAACCAAAAACGACAATGTTTACAAGATAGGTATCGAAAAGTTGATGTGTAAGTAGATCGAATGATTTTGATATTTTGCCTTTTGATTTTGCCTAATAGATTATGTGTAATAGACTATGTCGTACACGATATTTTACAATCTATTACATATATAAATAAGTATGGAGTACAGTAAGGAGATAGAGCATAGGCTCTACCTCCATACGATGACAAAACTGTATCAAATGCACACTGCATCGTGTTAAAGTGACTATTATATACCAGGAATAAATCAGATTCATCATCAGCCTATAAATGTTCCCACTACTGGGACACAGGCCTCTTCTCTGTGAGAGGGAGTGGGCCGTTATCCACCACGCGGGCCCAGTGCGGGTTGGTAGCTGTCATATGTCTTTGAATTTTCGGTTCTAGGACATGCCGGTTTCCTCACGATGTTTTCCTTCACCGTTTTGAGAGCAGTGGTGATGAAATAATGTACGCAAAGTAAAGCGCCTGCCTGGGTTCGAACCTACGACCTACAACTCGTAAGTCGCGGCCGTTATCACTGGGCCACCACTGCTCAGACAATCAGAAACCAGAATATAAACAAAATAACCTACCAAAACAAAAAGACAAACAAAGTATCAATTTTTTTTTCGTTGGACAGATGGTTTTGCCGTCTATACATTTCCAAATTTCACCGTTTTTTTACTTATGCATACTTAGCGTGGCCAGACTTCGTAGCACAATGTATCAATATCATTCCCAGATTTTTGCGAGTAAAAGAATGTGACAAAACAGTATCGAGTAACTGTAATTAAAATACTTGTTCTGAAACATTCGCAAATTAACACCTATAAGGGCCAAATTAAGATCAAAGGAAGTTTTACGATCTCGAAAACAAAATACTCTCGCGAACACGATTTATCACCGATAATTTACAGTTGTTTTGTCTAAAAGTCGAAAATAAAACAAAACATAAATTTTCAACCACAAACTGAATTTCCAGAATGCCATGATTCTGCCAAATATTCGGTTGCTCGGAAAATGCAGAATATTTACGAAAATAGAATTTATTATATCGATGCCGGTGTGGCGATGGCGGTAGCCGGTGGCCGAAGATGCGTGCGGCAGAACTTTCGGTCGGGCGACCGCGACATATCCGCTGCAGACGGTACGGTAGCGGCCCGCTGCGGTCGACTGCGCTCTCCGCAACATGAAATTTGCGTCATACTGCCCGTCAGCTTTATGCATGAATGTGCTCGCAGATACGGCTCTCGTAAAGTAACTGCATTTTTACGGATAGCGGAATTTTGAATGATTTGAATGGATATTCTAGCAAATATCTATTGCTAATTTAACTGTTCCTAAAAACGTCATCCAACTTTTTGAGTGAATCAGTTCTCAGATTTTAGACAACATAGTTAAACTTAACTTACTAAGACACCCGATGAGGTATAAGATTAAAATTTCGTTTACATTAGGATTTGACTAAAGCCAGCAGTGACCATCATCTTTTAGAACTAACACATTTATTCGGAGCTTGTCAAGAGACTGTCCATATCTATGGTTGTTAATGCACCAATCGTTCGCTGTAAGCTGGTTTTAAATTACCTTTAACCCAATTACTGTTACTTTGTATCACAGACAAGGAAGACTTCATTAAAGCCTAGATATAATTGACTAAGGAAATTACTTTACGTATGCAAGTCTCGTATACAAAATACTATTCTCATTATGTGGTGCCTATCGGTAATGACGTTACGCCTCCCGGCTGATTCACTTTACGTGACACGCATCTACTTAAAATTGGTACTATAAAGGAACACGCTAAACTATTACATTAACTAGAGGACCTCTTAGATGTCGGAAATTGAAATTATGTGGATGGTAGGTAATTGCTCAGACACAATGCATTTTGGTGAAAACCGATCTGCTGGTGATTTATTCTTACCTTTGCATTGGGCTCACCAATAAAACATTGTACTAAGCCAACTGGTTTTTTTTTAGATTATTTGGATTCTAGATGTAAAAGAATCCAGAAGAATCCATAATGGCCAAAAACTTACAGATGTCTCAAAATACTTTCTATCGGAACTGTTAACATCGCTGCAGTATTAGATTGTTAAGTCTCTTTCGTGGTTTAGAAAGGCTACTTCACAAACCAATGTGTCAGTTGCGTTTGCGAAGTGCGGATACGGAGCTAGTAAGTAATCGAAATTGAGGAGTGAGTTCCGAGCGACTTCACAGTTACCACCTGTGTGCTCGGAACGTCTGGTTCGGTGGTTTGTTGCTGACCATTGTTGTAACTAGCTATCAAATAAACCGCGTTCACATCGTAGGATACTCCTCTCCTTATATCTTGGAAATATAACGCCTTGGTCGGAACTTTAAAACAGTGCAATACGATATTTAGACCATATCACTAAACACCTTTCGTTTTACCTGAAGTTTCGTTATCTGATGTCGAGTTTAAACATAATGCCTCACTTCCGGTCATTAACCTGTCACCAGGGAATACCGCGGTACCTAATCTTCAAGAATCCTAAGATCAGTTGGATGTTTAACCAAGAAAAAAATATTGGGCCAAAATCTTAATAATGCTTGCCCAGCTTGATCGAATTTTTCCTAAAGTGACTTTGTGATTGTGAACACTAATTAGTACCTACACATATAAGCAGCTTTGAGTCCATCGATATCTTCTTAAAATCGAATGCTAATTTAGACGTTTGAGGCACAAAGCTCGCGGCCGCGGCAGAGGACGGACATAGGTAATGTTAGTGGGGGCTAATTCGTCAAAGGGCGCTCGCGTCGCTTTGTCCCGGCTTATGGTAATCAACGTAGGCGTTGTGGCCGCCGCGTGCCGTTCTCTGCATTTAATGATCGGATTTATTAACTAGGTACGTTAGGTGATCTGTTTTACGTAAAGATTTTGGTTAATTAAAGGTTCTTTGTCAATTCCCAGATAGATGGAAATGGAATACGGCAAATGGCTGGGGTAATTTACAAATGAGCATGCATGTGCGAACTACTATATCTATTAGTATGAAAGAATCAATATGGCTTGGCTTTTAATAGATCAAATAAAATAAATGTAGCTCATGTAACACTATAGAAGGAGCTGAATTAAGAAATTATCCACGGTATGAAAACAGAGGTCGGCGTGTCTTATCACTATTAAAAATTGTGGCGATGGCTATTTATAGTTAGACGACAAAACAGCGCACATCACATCTGCCTCAGACCCCAAAGTACATAGATGCTGGACTCTCACATGAACTCTGGCATCACAATACCACACAGCTTCGTCTAGTTGGAACTACCATAGAATTCTATGATCATGTGCAGTCTGCATCATGTGTGAGAGCGACAATAGCGCTGCTCTCACGACGATTATCTACGTCCCCCTTGCGATATGCATCGCCAATCAAATGATTGTTACCGGTCTAGACTCCAACTAGAGCGAAAAGGCAAATTCTAGGCATTTTGCTTTGTTGATCACCACACAGCTCCCTGCGGTTGTCACAAGGGATTATTTTTTGGCAAAGAAAATAATAGCATTGCTTGTTAAAGCCCAATCACTTATCGAATGGACATCCAGGATGTTTTTAGGGTTCCGGACCTTAAAAGGTAAAACGAAACCTTTATAACATCACTATTTTTTTTATAGATTTGTTCACCATTGATCCACGT
Source organism: Agrochola lychnidis (assembly GCA_963680765.1). NCBI lineage: Eukaryota > Metazoa > Arthropoda > Insecta > Lepidoptera > Noctuidae > Agrochola > Agrochola lychnidis. Next base: position 22,603,293 of record OY796853.1, read on the forward strand.
ATACACCTGATGGTAAGCGCTGATGTTATCGACGATGACGCAGTCATGCACAGCAGTAACCTATTAACTCAAGAGTTCAGACTTGATTACTTCCACATTATAATGGAGGTCTATCAAAACACAGAATACGACGCTAATACTCCTTAAGGTAGATAAGCTTATTTGACCTTCTGAAGACATATTATCTTGTCAATAAAAAATAGCAGTGAGTGTTGCAGATGCTATATTAAGTAATTAAAATAGTGTCGTTAGAAACGTGACATCAATGCTCTTTACACTGGCCTGTCCTGCAGCCTATTTATGAAAAAGCAGAACCTTCGCCCTTAGTCCTATTAAATTCCTCCCGAAACACAGTTTAATTTTAGACTTAATTGAATTAGACTTCACGCTTCGCCTGAATATAATTATGCTGAAAAGTACGATAAAATCAATCCTCCATAAGATCGTGCGCCAATCTCTAAAACCGATAAGTCAGTGTGACATACCAAACGTCAATTTACATACGTGATGTAAATTGAGTGAATTCCAGACCATTTTATAATAGCTTTAATATTATAAAATGGTCTGGAGTTCCGGACATAGGACAACACAAGGCAAGTGATATATAAAGGGAAAATGCAAATTCCCGGGAGGTCAAGACCTGAATATTTTTTTCCACAGGAAAATTGCACTGCCAAAGAAAGTCTAACTCACACTCTTGTTATTTGTTAGGTATACAACTTCTCAACACCCCGTCCGGTACTCAACTCGACACTCAACGTCACGGGAGGTGCGACAAATCGCAACTCCCCACATTGTCGTATCCAAAGAGTTGCAGGTTTAGGTGGTGCGCGGTATCATCGGCGAGTCAAAGGGCGCCGACAAAGCGTCGCCGCGGCGCGGTGCGGGCGGCATTAGCGGCCCGTTTGATACCCCCACCCTCGCGCAGGGTTGACAACGAACCACGACCTACGACAAACCGGTCGCACGATGCCGTCCATCTAAGTTTAATTGCTTTTTAAATTATGTGATGGATTAATTTTGTTTGACGGATTTTCCTTCTCGTTGGACGCTGAGAACATTGAGGAATTATTGACCCGTATGTAAAGTACGTCGTCAGTTGTATGCTGTACGTTTTTAATAAAATGTATTACTTAATTATAATCATGCTTTTTCTATCGGGGATAATTTAACATTTAAATGACAATCTGTTGTCCTGCTACAGCAACAATTACTGCCAACTAACCTAATTACTTTCGAAGTTTACCCTAAAATGAATATTTTGTCAACTTCCCATTAATTTATTTCTATATCATAAGCTTCAGCATGTTTTTCTCTTAGCCCAGCACCGGCCAGCCCTACCGCTTCCCCACAGCCGGCTCAAAGTGAGTGTGTTACTCTTTAACCTGCGCGATTCGCGACCGGCTAAACTTACCACTCCGCTAAATAAAGTTAAAAGGCTCCTCAAGCTTTGTCTCGCCCGCCTTTGATGTACAGCGAGAACATCCCCCACCGGCCTCCACACCTCCTCCTCGCTCGCAAACAGTTTACCGCAAGCTGGAACTATTGCCCTTAATGCCTTTTCCGATTGGGTATACGGTACCGTGTACCCCTCCGGATTGATTAGTGTGTTGTTTAGTGCCAAAGGAATTTCTCAGGAAGCAGCCCGATCAAAGTGGCCAAGCCCCTTTGATGAGTGAACGCTAATACGGTGAATCAGTACCCTTATCATTTTGATCTCTTGTTACCGGTGGTTACTATTATTGATGTATTGGGACGGGAGTTTGGGACCGCTTTCAAAGGTTTTTCGCTACTTTTAAGTGATAGGGTATTTGGCCAGTGACGAGGTAAATTGATTGAGACTTGTGTTTTGTTGAGTTCTTATTGTTGTTCTTTAAAAAAAGACAATCTTAACGCATGCATACTTCGTGTTTCTGTATGTCCATCAGTCCCTTTACCATAAGTGTCGTGAGTCTATCTTAGATAGGAGAATAGCCTGTTGCTAATTTTAGAAAGAAACATATAAATACAAAATACCTACTACGAGAATATACGAAATAGACTTGAAAGAACTTTCAAAGGAAAGGAATTTGTTTGGGCGTAAGTAATTTTATACAAGTCGTATTAATACGTGAGCCACGCGCCAAAAAAGCAAAACCTCTTCAAAGGATTTATTTAGGCTCTAGCTTGTAATCAGTGATTCTTTTATCTGTGACTGTTTCACTTAAATACCTATAATTAACTTTTTACATTTTCTTTCTCTCTTTTTTAATGTAATCCGCGAATGGCGGCCCAAAATGAAAGGACTACTGCCCCTTTGATCTTGCTGACTTGTAAAACCAATCATACAGTCGTATTTTCCCTTTTAACTTCACTTCATAGAGAATTTGTCTTTACTGAATGATACAGTAGTGAAATTGAGTTTTTATAGCTACGTCCTCGGTCCATCATGTTTTAAGTATGTTAATTAAGATTGAAGGTAGGTGGGTGTTAAATACATTTATATCTATACTATACATAATAATAAAACAGTAGAATCCGGTGTCTGTTTGTTTGTTCGCGCACATTTCCGAAACTACTGAACGGATGTTCATGTAGTTTTCACAGGTAGACAGAGATTAATTTGGAATACAATATAGGCTTGCATAAATTCAAGATAGTTTAATTGAAATCGGATGTTGTAAAAAAAAGTTATCGTCTGACAAGACAGTATTCTGTTCACGAGTCCACGACACGTTGTGCATTATTATTCTGAGTAACCCAACAAAAAGTACTAGGCTTGCATAAATTCAAGATAGTTTATTTACACCACTAATAGGATTTGGATGAAATTTGGCGAACAAATAGTTTATAACTAACAAAAAATACTAGACTTGCATGAATTCATAGTTTATTTTGAGTATATAAAAAATGCTATATATATTGTATTCATAATTGTCTAGACAAGGTTAGCATCAAAGAAAGTTTTGGAAAAGTCAGAAATACACCCGGGCGACGCCGGGCACGAACAGCTAGTTGAACATAATTGAAAAATAAAAATTAATAGTCAATTTATTGAAAACATTAAAAGTCGAGAAAAATCTTATTGTCGCGACGAAGAGCAAATATGTTAGAAACTTAGAATATTTCAATATCATCATGCAAAATCAAATAAACAATAACAGGCATATGAATGATCGAAATGCAAATGAATTAAAGGCCCCCTAGGAACACAAACAGGTACAAACAGAATGTTACTAAATCCGTTCCAGTACCATAGCTCGGACTTTGCGAAAATTCAATTAGTGTAATAACAACGCACAGTTCCATTATGCCAATCAAAGGGAAACGAAAAGTTTGCGCACATCAAAGAGTCGCTTAGTGCGTGCTCTCGGCTAATGACGCTTTGGGGGCGGGCCTTTATCGATATCGATAGTCGATTAATCGCTACAGCTAATGAAGTTATAGGGATGTTCGGCAGTATCGATACAAGATCGGTCGCGAACGTGGAAAGCATTATTAGCTAGGGAGTAAAGGTTTATTCTAATGTATGGTACACGCTACAAAAAGTTGAATAAGGATGTGTCATTATTATTATTACGTGAAAACAATGTTTTGTGATTATTGCATTAACTTTATTGAGATTTGGTGAAAGTTTTTCAAATAATCTGCGTACGTAAAGCAATCTCCTTATTGAGGAAAGGATAAGCTTCAACGAAAAACGTGAATTACTCGATTACTTACATATTACCCGAAGTTCATTTTACTGGTTTACGACCGAGTAAGGACCATACGCCTTTTTTTAACGGGTTTCGATGGCAAGGCAGATCTAGGATAGGAAGATTAGGAGGAAGTCGCTGTCCCTCTTCATAAGAAGGATACATCATGCCTTATCATTACATTGTATTCCTCATCAATGGTTTAAATAGCCATGAGGTGTATGCTCAAAAGTGGTCTGTATTCACGATACGTATTGAGTAAGTTAAATCAATCATTTGAGACCCCCCAGCGACAGTCAAATTACAATACATACCTACAAGATTTTGACAAATCAATTTTGTCGTCTGTCTGATCTTCGCGAAATCAAATATCAGAGCTATACTCAGAGAAACGTCTTTGATATCCATCTATTCATTTCATTTGTAAATCGAGTTGGAATCCTCAAATTAATTCGCCTTCAAAAGGTGAAATATCATGACATGACGTCACGATACACCTACTTAAAGAAGCCTACATAACTAATGTATCGCAAACTTTAATTGATTTTATTCAGTATGGTTTTATAGGTTTTTATTTTGATTAATCAAATGTTTCTGATTTCGTAGGAACCAACCAGCTGATTAACTGACCATTCCTTTTTTATTGTTTCAGATAATACGACGCAGATAGACAAGACACAAAACACCGAAATGCAGCGGCATTAAGCTGCTACACAGGTACTAATTAACTTGCAAATATTATCCCAAAATATCCCGTCACGTATTCAAAAACGTTAGAATATTTTAGTTTTATTTTTGACTTTTGCCGCGCTTATGAACTCGGAACTGTTACCGACATCTAGTGGCACTTTTTGTCACAAATACTTCGCACGTGTCTAACGTGATTCATGGCGTCGTCGAAAGATGGCGTTAGACTATAGCTGTCTGCCGTGGCTGGTTGTCAAACTAACGTCAAACTTGCTGTTGTATACAAAACCGATTCAAGCTAATTTATTATTTATTTCGAAGAAAGTTTTCAATTAATTTCATCCGTTATCATTTGGAGCGGCATTCAAAACTTACGTGCTGAGTAAGAATATTCGTTTTCATGTAAGTTTTCTCTCATTATCGTTGTATAAATATAGCCCTTCCGGGTTTCGGCATGGTATTTCGGCATAAATAGCGTTTATTGCCGTCAATTCTGTCGGTGATGATCCGCTATTAGATAAAACTGAAGGTCTCCTCTTGTTTCTAATAGTTTATTGATAATTTTACACGTCGTGATTGTTACCGCGACGTTACTTTTACGAGCTGTGTCTTTGTTTACAACTTGTTTCCTGTGTTTATGCTCGTCATGTTAGATGAAAATTTGTTGAATTTGGTACTATGTGACGCTTCGGAATACGCCTGGTATCATGACCTGCTGAAAACACTTTTGTTAAAGTTTTAATATTTCCTTTTTTGTAAAATGATTAGTTTTCATACTTAACATATTTTTGTCAGTTACCTCATAATATTTAATAAAGTCCATTTTATTAATCCAAGAAAATAATAAAAGTACGTATATTCATGCCATAACTAGTAAGGTGGTATAACAACAACAACAACAAGGTTTTGCGCACCCCATCTTCAAACCTTTTTTATAGTTAGTTATTGATTTCATATTTTATAATAAACCCTATAATAAGTACAACCACTATACAAAATATAAGGGCATGAGATTAGTCCGTACCCCATTGTGTTGAACGTTCAGCCTCCGTCTATGGATCTTTCACTCAGACCATTGCGGTAGCGTTGTGCAGTCGTGCTGTTCTTAAAAAAGGAACTTTTCTCAATAAAGAATATTAACATCAAGTTATAATATTCAGAAATAGTTTTATAAACTGGTGTATCTCAGAAGTGTATTGTTTGCTCAAGCACAATGAACATGGTAAGGTCCTTTATAGTTTTTTTATGACCCTATTATGTATTTTTTTCTTCATAACTTGTTTATTGAACCATGAAGTTATGATTTAATTTGTTTTGACATGCTCTTATTATGATCCATTCCTTTTTCTGTATACTTAGGGATGGTTGAATAGAAATTAATAATTAATATTTTCTGTTCCCTATTAAGTTGGTAATATAATTTTTTATGTAAAGAGAGTTATGAAACATGAGATGTTATTCCTTATACTAAGTGGATTGATATGTAATGGTATAGCTTACACAATAAGTTTCTATAGCATGGTACGCCCTGATGTGATGTTTCCTCCCAGCACCGATCGATGCCGGAGACTCTTGACTTTGGCACGCTGTCTCATTTTTTGTTTGCTGTCCCTTTTCAACTTATACAAATCAAATACACTGGATATGATCCTTATTGTTTGCCATATTGATTTTTTATGTGGCTTGGTGTGCGGTTCTTGCGGCACAACCAACAATTTGGTGTGTGAACGGAACGCTTGGGTATATTAATACAGTTTTTTGTCAGTTATTGATCTTATAATAAGCTTATCCATCCAGATTACAGTTTTAATTGTGGTTATTTGGGTTTAAATAAGTGGATTCAAAGTTTTTGTGATCAATGTTAGTAAGAATGGGTGTAAAACGGCTTGATAAAGCATATCTCTTAGGAAAATTTGCACCAGAGGTAATTCATAGTGGTGAAACTGTGATGAATGCACATAAATATGATAGACTATTTTATTTATTTTGAGAATGTTGTTCTTTTAAGTTTTATTTTACTAAGGGGGTATTACTCTATCATATCTATGATCATAGATCTATGATCAAAGATATAATGAAATTGTATAAAATAGACATAAATTATGGGTCATTGGTGAGCTTCCTAGATAGGTATACAGTGCTGGATTAAGCCAGCGCGGGGCCTTTAGCAAATTCTACCTAGGGGCCCCTATGGTAGAAATTGGTTTATTTTAAGTTCTAAAGTTTGAGATAAACTAGTCAAATCAATGTTTCTAGAAAAATACGTTCTGTTCCTGTGATTCATTTTTAGAATAGCTGGTGCTGGCAATAAGAGAGCCTTGATTGTAAGAGCGAGCGTAGCAAGCTTGAATTTTTTTTGCACCTCAGACAGTCTATTGACCATTTATACTGAAATAGTAGTTACTTTGTTGACTAATGTAGAAAAGTTTATGAAGGAAGAGAAATTAAGATGAAAAAGCAAGCGAAGCGATGTCAATTTATTTTGTAATCTCCGATTGGTTAGGTGACTTATTCACCATTTATATTAAAATAGCTTATAAAAAAAAAATTAGGAATGAAAAGAAACTTGCAAGAGAAGATGCATGAGCGAGCGCAGCGAGCTCGATCATTTTTCAGCACCTCACCACACACAGATTCATAATCACAATCTGTCATTTTATCTATTCTTCCATCGACAAAACCCGTTTCTATGGAAGTCATGCTATGAGTGCTGGGGTTTGGATATGCGGGGCCCCCTATTGCGCGGGGCCCGTAGCAATTGCAACTCTTGCTGCGTGGTTAATCCGCAACTGTAGGTATATGATATTATATGATAGTGTAATATCCCCCATAAGGCGGCATACCCATAATAAATGTCTATTTTACAATTTCATTATGTCTTTGAACATGGATACGATAGTGTAATACCCACCTTAGATTGAATAATTAACCTTTTTCTCAACTCAGTGAAGTATTAATGTATTATGAATGTTTGTGTGCAGGTGGTGTCTCGCCATGCAGCGCGCGGGTGGGAGAAGGGCCTGTGCGCCATGAGCCACACTCCTATAGGCGGCCACCCGCAAGGTAACGCTTTTTTTTAAATTCGTGCTGCAAAAAATGGTGATGGTGAATTGATCTGTCTGTAACTTTGCTTGGGGCTTTTGAGTGCGCAGATATTTTATCCTGAATTCCTGACCCTTTGTTAGGGTAAATCATACTGCACACGTTTTGCACCATTTTTAAATCCTGCGGTTAGACAAATATGTGAATACCTTGTGTGCAGGTTGGGAGCACAAGCTTGCTGACAGGTCGTCGCTGCCGCCGGCTTCTGGGGAGGAGAAGAGCAAATCTCAGTCCAAATATGTGTTCGCACAACCACATCTGTCCAAGTGAGTCACAATTTGATACTTCCTTAAGCAATTTACGAATTAGGTAGGTATGTTTCTTCAGGCTTTTCTCATTTTAATATTGTTGATGGCATAAGCAGGTCATGGTAAAAGCAACGAGTCGCCAGCAGAGGTTCAGATTTAAAGAAGAGAACAAATAGATATCAATCTTCTGAATTGTGCGTGTATCGTCAGGGTGCTCTTATTGGAATGATAATTTTATCCAGCATCGATAACAGGAATAATAAATACTCGCGAATAATAAACTTTTTGTGGTCTGCTTTGATTGATTTTTATGTAAGAGGCAGGTGTTAATATAACTTTTGTTCCTAGGGTCAGCATGGCGTGGCGCGAGCAGACGGAAGGCTCGTCGGGAAGCTCGGCGCGCTCGCCCGCCTCGCCACCCTACATGCGCTGGGCACGCAGCCTGCACGAGTTGCTTGAGGTTCGTATATTTAATATTTTTAGTTGGTACTTGTCTTCTTTTAAGTATTGAGAAGACCACTATTTTACAACAGTCGCAGTAACAGTTAATGGCTGCCCAAAAAATGCGCCTATTTTGTTCATTTTCTTTTGGACTCAACTGTAAGTAATTCTCAAGAGCTGCACTCCATTCAAATGGTTTTGAAAGAAATTCCTAAACCATTGCTTCATATTTTTGAAAAATTCGTCTGCTCGACAACGTAAATAACGCAATGAATGTTGTTGCATTGTCAAAATTAAAAACGTTGCAATTGTATGCGTGTTGGAATTACCCCGCTGGTGATCCTTTAAAAATGCCAATTTCTCATCACACTTAGGACGCGGAAGGCGTGCGTCTGTTCCGCAAGTACGTGGGCGGCGCGGGCGGACTGCACGTGGACCGACTCAACTTCTACTTCGCCGTGCAGGGTCTGCGCCAGGAGTGCGACCCCTCCAAGATACGGCAGGTCGTGTCCGCTATATACAAGTGAGTATAGCCCTTATAGACATGACACCACGGCTGCTATTTCCCTGGATCAACTGTTTGTATTATAATCTTTATTGAAACAAGGTATGACGGTGGAAACAGATTTATAACAAGTTATCCTACGCAAAGTTAAGTATAGCATGCAGATTGACTACCAATTTTATCTAGTGACGCCACATTTCGATATTTGGCCTATGAATACTTATTTGGCGTCGGGTATTACATTTGTGCGGCGCCCCATATTCTATGAAAAAAAGCCAGCGTTTATTATAGATTTAATTAAACAGTCCGTAGGATTTTTACAAAATGGTTGATGTATGTTCAGATTCCTGCGCAAGTCTCAGCTAGCGATGCCAGAGGAGTTGAAGACGCAAGTGAAGCAGAGCCTCAAGGATGGCTCCAACATCGAGAAGACTATATTTGACAATATGGAGCAGGAGGTATGTGGTTAAAGAACTTACACACTGACTTATAAGTATTACTTGTATTTTTTTTTAGGAATATCGTATAGGTACCTACTTTTACAATGCTTGTAAATATGTGAACACCATGTATCCACCACTTACATAAATGTTTTTCTGTCATTGCTTCATTTTTAATTATTTTGACCTATTCTGGTATTCTTAGTACTTATTCCAGGTGCATCGTCTTCACATAGGTATAAATAATTATTTAACTATCTACGTACCTATACAAACTATTGTAAAACATTTTAAAAGAGTAACGGTGGAATTTCTTGCCCATTCTTCTCCATACGAAAACTACCTTTTGGAAGGGGCGACTAAAATCAAATTTTGTAAATTTTGACGTTCAAAAGTGCCATACATGGGCCTATTTGAAATAAATAATTTGACTTTGGCTTTGAAAGGAATAAAGCTAATAATACCAGCCTATTATTGCCCTACTGCAAGACAAAAGCCTCTTCTCATAAAGAGAAGGCACGAGCATTGCAAGGTTGGCGATTTCAGATATAGTAAAGATTATGTGGTGCCAAAAAGATATGTTATAGAGTTCAAACACTCACAAAACAAACAAAAATTCTTATTCATAATTAATCGATAATGATGTGTAAATTTTTTGGTGTCTTTTTTTTGCTGTCAATTTCCTCAAAATTAAATGAACTGACGAATCATAATTGCACTATCGCTTTTGTGAAGTCTCACCAGATAATTGAATTTGGCTATGATATCAAAACCAGTAGTTATCAAAAATACCTTTTTACAAAAAATACGGTCAGGAAATCTGTTCATCTTCCGACTTTTTAATCGCAATAGTGGTATCCGTAGGTGACGCGTGCGATAACGGAGACGACGTACCAATCGTTCCTGCGCTCGGACGCGTACGTGTCGTATGTCAGCGCCGCCACGCAACCGCTGTCATCGCCAGACGCCTCGCCACCGCACCCTCCTAAAGAGGTAAGAATTTTATTGTTCTTAGTATTTTATATAAACTTATGATAATATTTTATGTGGACGTTACTTACAGAAAAACACATACAAAAGGCTTTACTTCTGTTTGCGTTTTTCTAGGTTTAACGTAAATAACAAAACAACAACGAATTTGTAGTTATGCAGCTCTTTCAGAAAATACGCTCTTTAGATCTGAATATCGGACGTGCCTGATTGTTACAGTGCGACACAACTTAGATGTAGCATAAATTTTAAAATTTGCATTCATTCATTTCAATTTTACGAATGTTTTTGGTTACATGACTTCATAAGTTACTGCGTTTGCGTAATGATCATTTTCACCGAAAGCAGTAATAAATATTGGTGATTTTGAAGGCGTTCTCAGTTCAGATAGTGATCGATTTAACGAATTTTGCCGATGCTACACCTAAGTTGTGTCGTACTGTACCAACACACATCGAGAACGTATTTTTTAAGTAAGGTACTCGCCCGTCCCAAAAGCTTATATATAATTTTTCAATCAATCAATCTTTATTCGTGAACACAGGTATTACAATAAAGGTCTTATGTATACATTTTAGTCGTGTTTTTGACCCATAGATCAGAAGCAGCTGTTCAGTTTCTGACCCATAGCTTATCATTATAGATCAGAAGCTGCAGCATATTTTACTTTCCCAACAGGGGGCAGTAGGTGGTCTGGCCACCCTACACGAAGGGCAAGAACTGGGCACGGGTAATGCGCCCGCCGCGCGGCTAACGCATGATGCGTTACTAGCCACGCAGTCGCGTCGGCTTCACTCCGATGTCGCACCGTGAGTAGCCCGCTTTATTCACACCTCGCTCATTATTGTATAGAGTAAAGACCATAGATGTTGACGTTGTGAATAGATTTGTCATATGCGCTTACGCAGGCAATTAATTACGCGGTTCTTGGCAATATGATGTCTAGGTAACGCTGAACAAGTTGAGCAAAACTAAGCTCCGTCTTTCTGACTGACCAACTCCCTGACAATTAAAAAGTTTAATTGAAATAAATGCTTTGAGTTTCAACTAAGATTGTGTAGAAACTGCCAATAATTGCGCAATTTAAGTTGCTCGTGTAAGTGCACCATTAGATATGTCAGATATTTTGTTTGATTAAAGTTTACAGAAAATTGCATTTGATTATTTTTAATTTTAATTTAATTATTGAAAATCAATTGCAAGTTTTTGTAGTTTTGTACTCGTTTAGTCAAAGTAGAGTTGTTGTAATTATTGTTATCAATGTTTCTAGTTTTACTTTTATTAAGTAGTTATGAGTACAAAGCGTTATTATTAGAAATAGATTTGGCCTAGTTTAGATCCAGTTTTGATCACTATAGATATAGAAACCAAAATTTCTCTCCAACCAGCAAACGAACAGTTTATAATATTGACGTATCAAAATATACTCATAATTGACATAAGGCGGGTTGTATCGAAGCACCAACAAATGCTATCCATTTTAATATGAATCTTATGTTAGTGACAACAAAGGCCACTTATTGCTACATGAAAAAAATTATAACTAGACAGAATTGCTGTATACAGGGCTATTTAAATTAATCGGCGAGACTTCTACATACGTGATGGTTATTGACATGTAATAACATGGAAAAAAAAAAGATATTTACAAGGCAGATGTGAAAGAAAACGCCAGGAGGCACAGTATGATAAATGCGTCAAAAAACGGACATCACTTTTTTATTCTATTAATCGAAAGTATGAACTATTTTGAATGCGAGAGTAGAACTCCTGGATCTTAAATATACTTTAAAACAGAGTTATAATTTTTATTAGATTTTTTTTGTATTTTCTGAAAAATCGCATAAATAAACAATGTGATGAAAATATTTGAATATTTGTTTTTTAAGTTTATTGACAATACAAGGTATTATATAGGCGAAACAGAAAACATTTTGCTATGATATTTTTTTTTTCTATCATAGCAAAATCTTTTAAAAATGAACAAAGATAAATCAGGCATGTTTATTTAAATATGCCTGATTTTATCTTTATTCCTTTTTTATTTTTTCCCTCTGACATATTTTGTAAGTAGCACCTAATATTTATCTTAAAGTATTCTTCAAAACTTTACTATAAAAAAATCTGATGCAAATCTATCAGGAATTCGAAGATATGATGATTCTATGGTTTCAAATTTTTCTCTGATTATATCACTCTCAGCACACAAAAATTAAACTAATAATTTTTGTTGAAACAATTCATTTTCGATTGTTAAAAATCAAAATGTTAAACATCGCCCGTCAATCAGCGATTTACTTAATAGTATGATTTTAGGAAATTGTTTATTTTTTTAATATTATTGATTTTAGATTACTGATATCCATCACGTCTGTGAAATTTCGCTTACTAACTAAACACATTGTTTTGCCGTATTTTTCTCGTGTCCAAAACAAAGTTGATCAACCCGCCTTAGTCTTCGAGTTCATGAAGTGTGACCCCAGCATTGCATGAGCGACCCAGCACTTAGCCTATTTACTTTAATTTCGCTCCGTCAGCTTGACTGATGTACCCATGTATTGTTTGCCCCCATGTTTTGTTCCGCGCTGCATGTTTGCTGCGTTCGCCGCATTACACGCTAATCGCTGTCTTGCCACCTCACATATTTTATACATACTTACCATTCCTACTACCTTCCTAATTTTGCAACCTGCTGATTGACGATGAAAAATACAACTTTTTTTCCCCGAAATTGATCTTTGTCAATTTTTACTTTGAACATATATTTTTCCCTTTCCATTAATTATGAAAACTATCAAAATAAACAACGATAATTGACGATCACAAAAAAAAAAAAAAAAAATTTGACAATCAATAACCTTTATTTCGTCAATCAATCTGTACATACCTTTCTTCTGCGCTACTCTGTTCCTCGATTACCCCTTATGTCCCATCTCCGTTCCTCTATTTCCCCCGTATGTATATCGGTGGCACGGCAGACACCGCAAGCGGTCGGTGTACAGTGCGCACGTGTCGTACGCGGGCTACTGCCCCGCGTCCCGCCAGGACTCGGAGCGCGCCAGCCTCAGCAGCGGCCGCACCGACTCCGACGCCGTCTCGCTGTCCGGCAGCAGTGTGTGAGTACATTTAGTGTTATATGACGCGGTACGCAAGCGGTTGGTGTGCAGTACGACGGCAGCTGTGTGAGTATCACTGGTACCAGTTACGCCAAAACGAACCTACCCAAAATCTCGAAATAATTCTCGAATAGATGTAGAGACACCTACTCGCAGTGGCGTAGCGTGCCTTGGCGGGGCCCCGTATACAAATTTGTTTGAGGGTCCTTAGATTTCTCACAAAAGAAAAAAAAAATTGCGTAAAATTAAAAGAAATATTTATTCATCATTATTATCTATCTGTCACCTTTTCCAAAACTTTTACAAACAATTGAAAATAAATATACACTCTCCTTGCCTTTTTTTCGGAAAACTGATTTATTAAATCATTTATAGCTGATGATGAATTTGGGAAGTTTTTATTAATTTTTGCCTACGCACGTCGGGGGCCCCCGTGGCCCGGGGGCCCCGTATAATTGATACGGCAGATACGGCGGTAGCTACACCCCTGCCTACTCGACATACTAAATACAAACTACGTAGCAACTTGCTTACTGCAAGTTGCAGATGATGACAACAAGTGACGCCCTAGAATCCTGTATCACGCACGCTATAAAAATTTACCTTGCGATCAGTATATTTACAACAACCCAAACCAACCGTTGCGTAATAGCCCCACGGATACAACTCATCGTCCAGTTGGATGATCCTCTCTTTTCAATAAAGTAACGTTATTCCTCCTCCCCCAAAATTCAGTTAATAAAGTCTATAATCCAATATTTTTAATGTGGAATGTTGCTAATTAACTGTCTAGCAAATAGTTTAAAATCAAATCAATTTTCTGCAGTACTAATGAGCACTGCAGAAAATTTATTTGTTTTGGATAATGGCGTATTCATACAGCCGCGTGGGTTAATTCGTTATGGCATAATTCGGTCCATAATTTTTTATGTCACGTGAACAAGGATTCCACGTCCTGGAATTAATTTTATAATTCCTTGGAAGCAAGAAAATCCAATACTTCGATGAAGTAAGTGTACCTTTTAAACTGTAATATAGAAAGTATCTTTAGTTTTTCTGTACCTTTGAGCTTTAGAACTGCTTAACTTTTTAGTACTAATTTATCATTTTGACCCCATCCGTGTGAAACGAATTAACTTGCATCAGACCGATGATCATAATATAATAACAAACTTACAAACAGATCCAAGTAAGTGTCGATAGATATTCTGAATGGAAAAAAAATACATTTGTCCCACCATTTTTACAGAAATGAAAAGATTATTTTTAGTACTTTTTAATGAACATTAAAATATCGTAAAAATGTTTTGTTCGAGTCAAGTGCCGATTAAAACTACTTAAAACAAGTAACTTTAAAATGAATATTTAAAATAAAATTTGTCAAACTCACTGCTGTTCAGCACTATCGATATCACCAACTCAGTCGCACACACAGCTAACCCGTATCTTCCATCTCCCTCTAGCGATGGCATGTCAGTGCGGAACGTGCGTGAATCTCGCGAGTCGCGTCACCGACCGCGCCTGCACGGGCTCGACCGTCACGCTGTCATCAACAAGGAACAGGATACTGCCATGGTAAGATGACATTATAAACCAGGAATATTGCCGGCGGTTTTGTTGTTCACCAACTAAACCAAAAGTGGAGTATTGCTATCTTTTTCTAGCGGACAGCGCAAGAAAAGGACATTCTCAATTTCTCACTACCGCGTTAGTCTAATAGTCGCAAGTGCGTTAGATTTTTGTACATGTTCCTAGAATCACATCACAGGAATAGGAGTGGTTTCATTTATGTCACATCGACAGCGCCACCTAGTACTTAAAACGTCCTTTTCCGAGGGGTTTTGAAATATAAGTGAAAAAATATAAGAACACCAAGGTCAACTATATTCCGTGCGCGATTGCTAGTCACCGCCTGAGGTATGTAAGCGGTGAGACAGGGGAGGTACACAGACCAAAAGAGTTAAGTAACCACGCCCGCACACTACAAAACTATAACGCTACTATACGTACGGCACACAAAAACAGAGAGTGCGCTAACGTCTTCTAAATGATAGTATAATATGATTTCATAACATAAGATAGTTGATCTCGTGGCGCAACAGGTAACAATTCAACCTACAGTGACAAAGGCCCAGCTAACTCAGTCTGCCCCCCCGACCCTTGCTCGATAACGAGGTTGCAGCAGTTGTTGCAGCTGAGCACGTAGCTTTAAATTCCCCGACTAATAATCATGATCAAAACTTTGATCCAGCCCGTCCCATCCTTGATGTCCTCCCTCCGGTTGACGCCCTAAGCCGAGGTTCGTACCCCACAGGGGGTGCCCTTAGCGAGCGTTCACCTAGTTTTAATTAGCATAGTTGAATAACCCCTGGCTGGAAGTTTTAAGTGTAGTAGCTTAAGGGACTCACAGGAAAGCTCGGTTAAGTAGTCATGATCTCAGAAGTCAACTACGAGATTCCCTAACTAAAAAAAAAACTGCATGTTTTCTCACATACCTTTTTTTTTGGGTGGGAAAATATCAAATAACTTCTCCCGCTCTGGGTGGACTAAAACCCACCCGTGTTCCTTCAGTTGCCATGTTGCCGGGGGCCACGATTTCTCTATCGGTTTTCTTCGAACCCTCGGCAGGCATTGGCCCTAGCGGACCCCGTCAATTCTGCTGACATCTCTTTGAGGCGCGCGTGGAACACAACGCGCCGTCGACCTGGGCTTGGTCCTTATCGGACGGCGAGCTACCCATTGCTCACCGTCCGCAAGCCCGCGCCTACGGTGGCCGGAAATCTGCCTGTGATTCCCGACGCCCAGGGCGTCTCTTCCTGCGGCGGTTAGGGGCGCGAGGGCGCGAAATTTACCTCTCCCTCACGCGCTCCGCCTCCTCCTTCGCGAGCATTAGTGCTTCGCAGAAGGAGGTGACGGCCTCCCATTTCCTCTCGCTCCGTAGCATGGCCCGAATCAGGGCCGGACGCGAGAGATCACCGCCGCCGATCGCCTCCACGAGGACACGGCGATGCCCTGCCCAAGCCGGGCAGACCTCCACCGTATGCTCCACCGTGTCCTCCGGGCGATCCACACAGTGACGACACCCGGGCGTTTCCTCCCGCTTTATCCTGAACAGGTACCTCCCGAAACAGCCGTGTCCGGTGAGGACCTGCGTCAGGCGGAAGGTGAGGACGCCGTGGCGCCTCTCTAGCCACTCCTCAAAGAGGGGTCTTATCGCCGCAATTGTGGCGTGCCCAACGCTGGGTTGCGACAGTCGTTCTCATATACCTCAGGTGGTAACTAGCAGTTGCGCGTGGACTATAAAATAAAATTTAAATGATTCTGGAACTTCAAAGTTATCAATACCCATTAATTCCCTTTAGGTAAATATCTAATAATGTAACAATTCATCCAATGATAAGGCACGTTCGACTCGCATTGTTGACTTTTATTATCAATAAACACTGCAACTAAGATTAATACAATTTTTCTGACCCTCAACAGTCAAGTGCAGGACGCCACCTGTATGTAGTTTGCACATAAATCGAGTAGTTTCTAATACCAATAAAAATATTGTGAAATATAAGAATAAACAGCTCAAGGTGACGCAGTAAGAAACGCAATTTTGATAGAAGACAAAATGGAGGTGCAGATGTGGATACTAAACTCTTTTGATATAATATGATAAGCTACTGCCCGCGACTTCGTCTGCGTGTAATATCTTGTTTCCCCGACACACTGCGTCGCATCGCATCGCCCGCCCGCGTTACTTCGTTTTAGCGTTCGTTCAGATTTATTAAGTGAAAACTTCTTTTGGCGCGTTTGGCATTTTTGAGAGAACTCGCGACACCGTTACCGACACCTCTTTTTTGTAAACGCGATTGTACTTTTTATTTTTAGTACGTTACGGATCAATGTTCTATGCAAGTATTTTTACTTTAAAGTTTTTGGAAGTATTTTTTAATTGTTCAAGTTTTCACTTCTTTTTTTTTCTTTGTCCTGGTTTTCTAAGGGTTTTAGCGTAATGTTAAATAGCCTTCCTCAAGTATTGGGCTATCAAATGCAAAAAGATTTTTTCAAATCCTACTTGTAGTTCTAGAGATTCGCGCGTTCAAACAAACTGTTCAGCTCTATTATTAGTATAGATTCAATTTAAGAATGCCTGTTGACAGACAAAGTCATAATGTTCCTTCACTCGTTAATATTGATAATGTAACGAATAGTTTAATATAATTTTGTCGTTTCTAGAAGATAAACAGCCTTCTTAATAGGGTAGTTGCCTAGGTAAAAAAAAAGAAATTCTATTTAGTCCGTCTTTCAGATAATAAAAAAATATTAGACACGGTATTTTTTGCTTTATCATATTAATCAAAAATAACTTTGAAAAGATTCAAGTTGGGGAGTGGAGGCTCGCTACGTCACAACGCAGTATTAAATCTAGCAAGGCGTGACTTCATGCCACATTTTAATTACGTGTTCAATATTTTTTTAATAAACTACAAGACGGACAAAAAAACAATTTTGGACTCAGGCCTATTGTCTGTTCTATAAAGTTGCACATCATCAATTTGAACATATCGATTGCCTTATCGTTGAACTGTCTGTTAGCATCTTTGCCAGTATTCATCAAAAACGTTTCAAACGTCTCAGAATTTTTTCTCTTGTGTTCAATTGTCATTTATCTCCTTCCAGGTGATCCCCAGAACTCTGCGTGTGCAATCGGAACAGCTCCGCGTGTTGCCGCCGGCGGAGTTCGCGCCGCTGCTCATAGAGAAGCTCGAGCGCGTGCGCCGCGACCAGGAGACCAAGGAGCGGCTCGAGAGGCGCATCGCCGAGGTCAGTGCCGGCTGTAGGCTAAATGGTCTTAAAGACGAATAAGTCTGAATTTAGGAATCCTAGTTAGGATTTTAAACTATGCGAAGGCAGGAAACATTCTGACTAGCTAATTAGGATCCTAACCGCCCTGTTTTCACACTTTTCGAAATCCTAAGTAGAATTCCTAAATTGTGAGTAGTGGAATAGCCTTTTTGTGTATAACTTCCCAACTTGTTTTCGATACCAACAAGAGTGTAGCGACAAGGGTGTTGGTGCCTGCTATTTTGGAACTAGACAGCGAATAACAATTTTCAAACGACAACAAAGCCTGAGATCTGACTTCATCTAAACATATTATAAATTTTCGTATTTGGCTGTATGTCCGCGTTGTTCTTCGAATTCACGTAACAGATTTTTATGAGGTTTTCACCATCATTTAGAGAATTTATTCTGGAAGGTTTATGTGTACAATACGTTTTTATTAAACTTACAAATAACTAAGAAATCTCGATGTTTTGTCAAGTTGTAAAAGCCGTGCGAAGCAAGAGCAAGTCACTAGTGTAGAATAAAATCTGTATTCCTTTTAATCGACACAATCATTGAAAGAAAGAAAGAAAAAACATTTATTTTGACAAAAACAAAATATAAAAAATAAAAAAAATTAACAATAGTGTATATCATCCATTTGGCCAGACTATCCTCCTTTAATAAAGAAGTAACATTATTTCTTGTTTTTCCAATGACCAAACTGTCAGTCAACTTGGGGCCTGTTATCAAGTCCTGAAGCAACAATTTAAAATATGTACAGATTGTGCAATCCACAAAGACGCGCCCCACTCCGCGGTTACTGTACGCTGTGCTTTTTTTATGGAGTACGGAGCGGAGTGGATTGGGTCGCATTTTCGTGGATTGCATCGTCATCACTATCTTCTTGCCGTCCTATGTTATTTGGGGTCGGCGCAACACGTTTTCTTTTTCCCTGTCAACCGTCATACTATCATTCACTTCTTTCCCTTTCTTTGCGCTATCTATAATTAAACATGTTTTGTGTGTATACAGGGTGACGGCGAGGAGGCTTCGAGTCAAGTGTTACCTCCGCAGTTGGTGGCGGCCGCGATCCGCGAGAAGTTGCAACTTGATGACGACAACGATCAAGATATTCTCGGTCAGTGTGCAAGAGTGATCTTATTGATTTTGTGGTGGAGTGCTGAAAATTTATTTATTTATTACAGCATGGAAGATTTACAGTTAAAAAAAGGAAACAATAGTCGACAGAAAGCCAATCACAAGTCTTCGCGTTTAGACTTAAAATTGGCTTATTTCAAATCAGAACTAATTACAGACAGAACTCGTACGTGATAAGAGCTTGTCGTACTTTTAATGTGGTGTGTCAGAATGTTGAGTTAGATTTATTTAGTAGTAGCGTTAAGGAAGTAAAGAAAAGTTTGAACAATTGTTTTTTCAATTTTACCACCATTCCCAACCATTTTTGTTTTATTGTTCGCTTTTTTTTTCTTTTATTTATAATTGTCATTTTCGAGCGTGAGATAATTCATTTGCGTATCTCTTACGTTGCTGTTTTTGCGTATTTGTTAATGTTACTCACTTTCATCGTTCGTGGAAGCTTGTAATTGGCCATCAAACGATGGCCAATTACACATTGTGCTTGATATTAAAATGTATTAGCTGTAAGTTTTCCTAAAATTAATAAAATAAAAATAAAATACATAGTGACTGGCCACACACTTTTTGAAATTGCTAGCGACAAATCTGCTGTCAAAATCTGTGTGTGGATGTGACATTTTGAAGTCGCCGGTGACTAGTCGCTTCGTTGCTTAGCATAAGAAATCCTCCTTGTAAGTCTTACACAGAAGAAAATTTATTCCATGGTTATCGGTTTTTCATAGTGTTGTCTATAGAATCCTATAATAATAGTACTGTGCGTGGTGTATCTCCTGCAGACCAGCACGTGTCGCGCGTGTGGTCGGAGCGCACGCCGGGCGCCTCCCCGCCCGGCGGCCGGCGCGCGCGCGCCCGCCACGCGCACCACGCGCACGCGCCGCACGCGCCGCACAACCCGGCGGCGCGGCGCGCGCCCTCTGCGCTCTCAGCCGACTCGGGACACTATGATGCGCCGCCTGATTCGTTGCATCATCCGCACTCGTTGACGCGCAGGTATGGATACCTAAAGAAATAAAAAAATACTAAATACTATGCAACATTGTTTTCAACAAAATTTTATATTCCGGAAAACAACATTTCCAACCTTATTTTTTTTTTTCATGCCTGCTTCCCTTATTCATGGGATGGTATTAACTTCACTTTTAATACTTTTTCATTGTTATAACTTTCATATAGTTCCTCATAAAAATAATTCGATTCCTGCAGTTAACAACTTACTATTTACCTTCCACAGATCGTTTTCCAAGAAGACAGTAACGGAGCTCACAGACAGCGGTGTATCCGTGGTGTCAGAAGGCGGCGTGGAGCCTCGCATCCTGCTGTGGATGGCGGAGGGCGAGCGGCTGGAGCGGCGCCAGCACCGCGACCACTCGCGCGCCTCCTCCGCCGACCGCGACGAGCTGCGCAGGAAGGACAAGCTGCCGCGCAGTGCACGGTACGGACATACTCATATATTCACTCGCGCGCCTCCTCCGCCGACCGCGACGAGCTGCGCAGGAAGGACAAGCTGCCGCGCAGTGCACGGTACGGACATACTCATATATTCACTCGCGCGCCTCCTCCGCCGACCGCGACGAGCTGCGCAGGAAGGACAAGCTGCCGCGCAGTGCACGGTACGGACATACTCATATATTCACTCGCGCGCCTCCTCCGCCGACCGCGACGAGCTGCGCAGGAAGGACAAGCTGCCGCGCAGTGCACGGTACGGACATACTCATATATTCATTACAATATTGGGGTATAAATGTTAAATTAAGCTGGACCACAAGCTTGTTTTCCACACGATAGAATGCAAAACAATAGTTAGATTTGGAAATAAAGATAAAAATAATTCGGTAAGTACTGACTGTCAATTACTACAAAGTCACCACACTAACTTCTCGGAAATATCGATCGATATAGAACATATATAAAAGTGCAAAACCAACACGATCGAAATGTTTGGCAGAATACAAACTAATTTTGTGTATATGGATGAAGTTATTACTCCGAAATCACTTAAATTGGAAACTAAATTGTGATTGCAGTCGTCAGTACTTCGATTCGTTTAAAGTGTGATTGTTCAAAATATACTAAAGTTTTTTTTAAAGAAGCTGTCACTTGCTTACTTGTTACCCAGTATCTGGGTTGTGGAGGTATGATTAACAGTTGTTGCATATAAAATACTGGTATTCAGCTGCATCTGGTTAGACGGATAGATGCTTCGATTTGTTGCCCGTTTTCTATTTTGTTAAATACCTGGTACTTGTTGACAGGCCTACACTGTCTTTCTATATTATCCTTACAAATTATAAAACAAAGTCCCCCGCCGAGTCTGTCTGTCTGTCTGAACGCTATATACTCAAAAACTACCGAACGGATTTTTAAACGGTTTTCACCAATGGGCGGAGTGATTCATGCGGAAGGTTTTAGGTTCTTAATTCATTAAGATTTTGTGTAATTGTCGCTGAAATTTGACGATTATTGCTGAAGATGTCTGAAAAAATCATGCCGCCTGGGAGCTTTATTGGCGTGCGCCGCGGAAACAGTAAAAGTTACATTAAATTTATGTTCTACAGTATTGTTCATCTTAAAAAGTTCAACAAAAAAGTCCGCGGTGGCATATATCTATCTTCTAAGGATGACCCACAGTAATCATTATTATCTTTCAGAATATGATGAAAATCTCATTGTTATTTCCGAAGCTTTTCTGACCGGTATTATATTAATCCTTATCCAATGAAATATGTTATTTAAATTGGGCATTCTATTTAGATGCCACACATGCATGACATCATATCATTTAAATGAATAGTTTAAAAGATATCACAGTTTTAAAATTACGCGTAATTACATAATTATGGTCGATGACAACGCGGGTGCAGCGATATTAGTCAATGACATTTCCTCGGCTATTAGGTATGTAATCCCGGTAGTACGTTCCTGTGAGATATTTTTCGACATCCACGCAGGCAAAGCCACGGGCAAAAGCTAGTCTTATTATAACACTGTAATTCGAAAACATTTTAAGAGCGCTGCGCCCGCGGCTCGCAACTACAAATCGAGACGTTTGCAAAATTCGTTCGGAATATTGCTATCTCTGTTTGACAACAGCAGGCGGGCGGCGGGCGCGCGGTGCATTTATATTTTATTATTAGGAATTAGGTATGTTCATTACTTGCTTTATTTCTGTTGAATACTTTGGGGAATCGTTAGTATATGTACAGACTAGTAATGCGTTTTTTGGAAATTTCTTTACAATGCCAATATCTCAATGTTTTAGAATATCTCTGGATCTAGGCCTTGTAGAGAAAATCTAGTAGATATGAAATGAAATTGTTTATTCTGTAAATAGGATAAGTATCGGAATCACTTTTACACGTCAGATTAAAAAAATCGGTACCGCGGTAATCAACGCATTGATGCCTTTTACTCCACGGTTTCGGTAAATTGCGTTACAGTGTCGCGAAATCAAAGGTTTAGTCCCATCTCAAAAATGCTCAACGCGCCTAAAGAAGTCTGAAAAACTTCCAAAACCTTTAAAGTAAAAATACTTGCATAGAACTTTGATCCATAAGTAAATATAAATAAGGAGCAGAATTGCATCGAGCGTCGAAGGAGCGAGTAGCCGAAAAAAATACTTTGAAGAAAAATACTTGTATAGAACATTGGTACGGACCTTATCTAAATAAAGAGCACAATCGCATTAAAAAAAAATCTTCCAAAACCTTTAATC
The DNA here is from genome assembly GCA_963680765.1 of Agrochola lychnidis. NCBI lineage: Eukaryota > Metazoa > Arthropoda > Insecta > Lepidoptera > Noctuidae > Agrochola > Agrochola lychnidis. The sequence continues at coordinate 22,626,190 of OY796853.1, forward strand.
CGTAATGTAGTATAAATAAAGAGCACAATCGCGTTTACAAAAAAAAAAAAAACTTCCAGATCCTTTAAAGTAAAAACGCTTGCATAGAGTTCTATGCAAGCGTTTTTGCAGTACCGTATAGAAAATGTCCAACACTGGGATCCCGGTATGAGACTATTTTTTTACTTAATATCGTTTTTTTATTCAACAACTAATGAGTTAAGTAGTAAAAAAGTGTAGTAGTAGTAGTTAAAAAGCACACAAAATAATAAAAAACTGCTTTTTAAATACTAGTCACTTTTTTATACAACTTTAAATTGCAAACTTCTGTTTCTTGTGTTTGTCTTCTGTTTGTTTGTTTTTTTTGTAAATTTGAATAATCAGTATCTAAGTAATTACAATTTAGCGATCTATTTAAAAAAAAACCTAAAAAAAAAAAAAACAAATCTCTCTCTCTCTCTCTCAACAAAAAAATCACAAAAAAAAACACAATCACATAAAAATCAGTCAAAATTGTTCATCGTGTTTTTAAAGGAGAAGCGCCAGGGTAGCTCGCAAAATTCAAATTTTCTACGTTTTTTAAAACGTAAGAAAATTTGAATTACAAAATGCAAAAAGCAAAAAGCATTTTAAAAATAAAAACCATCAAATACCACGGCGCTTATTTTCCAAGGGGCTTATTTTCCACGGCGCTTACTTTCCAAGGCGCTTATTTTCCACGGCGCTTATTTTTCACGGCGCTTACTTTCCACGGTGCTTATTTTCAACGGCGCTTATTTTTCACGGCGCTTATTTTTCGCGGCGCTTATTTTCAACGGCGCTTATTTTTCACGGCGCATATTTTTCACGGCGCTTATTTTCCAAGGCGCTTATTTTCCACGGCGCTAATATTCCACGGCGCTTTTTTACCACGGCGCTTATTTTCCACGGCGCTTATTTTCCACGGCCGGTAAAAGAAATAAGAAAAATAAGAATAAAAATATATAAGTAACTAATATAAAGATATATTACTGCAGCGCCCTCTAGTGAGTTATTACCGTAACATCTATTTAAGAACTACTTATGTCCGCTATAAAAACAGTCAGCTGAACGCTGCACGGAGATCCGTAATTCCGTGCGGCGTATTTTTGCCGCGTATTTTATTCTGTGTGTCCAGAATTAAATACGCGCCTCCGCGCCACGGGAGAGAGAGTTTGGTAATATGTCAAATTATGATTTTCATTTGTCATCAAGACAAACCAAAGTAAAGCTGCCTATTGATTGACCCATCCTTTGTTTGCGAGACTCAGTGGTGAGGATTTGGATATTTTTATTCATACGCTTATTTTCCAAGGCGCTTATTTTCCACGGCGCTTATTTTTCAAGGCGCTTATTTTCCACGGCGCTTATTTTCCAAGACGCTTATTTTCCACGACGCTTTTATCCCACGGCGCTTACTTTCCACGGGGCTTATTTTCCACGGCGCTTATTTTTCACGGCGCTTATTTTCCAAGGCGCTTATTATCCACGGCGCTTTTATCCCACGGCGCTTACTTTCCACGGCGCTTATTTTTCAAGGCGCTTATTTTTAGCAACGCGTCATACGTCCAGCCATCCATCAAGGAAAATTACGTGTTTAAAGATCGATAATTTAATTGTTTTCAAAATGGTGAAGTTTTCAGAAAAAAACGCTTGATAGATTTTGCGTCATTCTCAGTTTTTTATCCGCGTTAGACATAACTTTACAAATTAATTTCACTATTTAAAACACACACACACTCACTTCACTTTTTTTTTTATAATCAAAAATATGCCTATATTAAAATATTAAGAAAATGCTCTTATTTAACATTTTTTTATTTTCAAATTACTAACACTACTCATTTAGACGTCATCTTCAGTATGAAATCATTAAAAGTCGGTTATCGTCCCCTTAAACGGTTGCACAAATATGTAACCAAGGAAAACGTTCTCTCTACCTCTATGCTCGTAGGTAGAATGCTCGGCCGCCTTCAGAACTATCATAAATGCCCAATTCAACTCTTACAATAGACTCTATATCAGTGCTGCAGGGTTAACATGACAAGTGCGAGAACGCTCTTTTTCTCGTTTTATCGGAATTTGTCGCCGTTGTTTTGACGTCATTCTAATCCCTTACATGACCGCAAACGGCGAGTAAACTCGAAAAAGGCACTTTGACACTACTTTATCGCGCGACGAGATACCGATGTTGCAAGTGATTAAAAACAAATTATTTTTATGATAGCAGCATCGGCTTGAAGTTCTGTTTCATTCATTCAATTTATGCATGGAATTATGTACTTTATTGAATAAACGTCTCTCTTAATTATTCTCTCTTTTAATTATTTATGATTAGTTTTTTGTGTAACCGACTTTTTGATTAAAATTAAATCATTTCTTTGGCATGCTAAATTAAAATACAAATTGACGGAAATTAAAATTAGTGGCACCTATACTCATTAGATAATCACCACAAATGACAAATGGGCCGACGATTGCAATTTGACAAATCGAAGTTTAACAGTCACCATAAAGTCCATGACGTTGCATATTTTGTTTGTTTTGTTTTGTTTTGTTTTGTTATTTTGTTAAAAAGACTGGCGTTTAAATAAATTGGCAGGTGGAGTTGATTCCGCTATTATAACCATAAAATTGTTAATCACCACCCTTAGGAAATAAACTGGTGATTTTAGTAATTATGTTGCGAATATTTGATATTACCATACAGCTATAATCCCTAGATTTCGTTAATTTATTTATTTAATCACCATAATTGGCAAAGTGACTGGAAAGTAATAGTCATCTACGTGGTAGTGCACTCCTCTACTACAGTACACCGGTGTACACCCACAATTAAAAAAAAAATATCATTTTGTCTTTTTGTCTACTCTTCTCGTCGTCAAAATCGAGGACGACTAAATACGACAAAATAACTGATTATCTCGTGATGAACTGTCAAAAATCGAGATAAATAACGTGTCATGTTTGGGTTTGTTGACAAAACATCAAGTTTGAGAGAACGAGTCAAGTATTTTGTATGGCGTAGCTATCAGAAAACGATAACACTACGAAATAGATCGATCGATCGATCAATTAGTCGCGCGAGCGTGGATAATTATCGCGTGTGTCATGTTAGGCCTGCTGGAAGAAGCATGGGTCCTAACTTCCCTTTGAGTTTTAGCTTCTATTTCTGCCTCCAGTTAGTAGCACAAGTAGTAATGAAATGTAACTAACTGTCGAATTAAAATACGCAGTTTTTAAAACATACCCTGATAATTATAAAATTGGTTGGAAATATAATGTGTAGGTAATAAAAAGAAATTGTTTCACTGTAGTGTCTACTGATAAAATAAAATCACCAATACCGGTATCCCGGTAGTGGACATTTCAATACCGGTATTGAAAAATGTCAAATAATGTCCGGGATCCCGGTATTAGCCAATACCGGGATCCCGGTATTGAAAGCCCTACATAGAACATTGATCCGTAACTAAATATAAATAAGAAATAAAATAGTCTTGCGAGTATTTCGGATCGGCACTTGGTCGGCGTACTTGCAAGTAAATACCTAGTATAAAAACCTGGTCTTATAATATAGCCCTCGTTCGCACGGACGTAATAAAATCGCGGCGAAATTTTTCGTGCACTTGATTTTCAACGCTCTGCTTAGCGCCGAGAGTTGAAAATCCAACAGTGTTTCTTCAACGCGCTGGGACGAGAGTACGTCCCAGCACGTTTGATTCTCAACAAGCCACCTATACCTGGACTACCGCGTTTCGGCCGTGTGTATAATTTATATGTTTCTACGACTCGCTGAGGGTCTTTAGACGCATAAATAGGTACCTACCGATTAATATTACTGATGAAACATAAGTACTCGTTTGTCCAGATACGGATGTTTGTAAACACATTTATGTTATCTGAAGATAGAAAGAAAGAAAAGATAGAATAAAATTTTTTTTTTTTTTTCAGAAACACGTGTATACAAAAAGATAATTAACTCGAGTAAAACAATCAAACAATAGATTTAAATATAATCACGAGCACAGAACAGAAGTAGTCGGCAGCTGCTTTAATTTAGTAAACAAATAAGCACAGTAAAGTACCTATATAATATACCTAATCTTAATACTGACAAAAAATACCCCGAACGAATTCCAACCGATCACGTTGCGCTAGTGTGAGTGCCTGTCGGAGCGATATACAACTACAGTGAGCAGTACGACCACGCACACATTGACAAATTATTCCTTGACGCGATGGCAATACTAGCATCGAAAAATTATGATAAATTTGGATGTGTTCCGTAATACAAAAAATGATGAATGAAAATTTAATGTATTTCCATTTTATTTTCGATAATTTGTAACTTGATAACATAAACTATGCTTCTACGGAAACAATATTACAAATATTGTTGTTTATAATACAGAAAAAACCATATGAAAACATGTCATTTACGCTGTAAAAATGTACGAAATGGAATTCGCTTACATTTCATTTAAAGGTAAGTTTTTGAAAATCAAAAGACGTAGGAGCCTAGATAAATACTGTCTCAATCCGAATATCAACATAATATGGTGGAAATATGCTCAAATTGCAAATGATTGATGTACTACGTTTGTATGGACAATTCATACGTCGCCGCATTCTTAAAAGCCAAATATTTTAAAAAGAGTAACCATTCAGTTTCTTGTCGGCTCTTCTCCATAAGCAACGACCAATTGGAACGGTGTACCTAGCTTTCGACGTTTCATAGGTGCCCTTGTGTTTTATGTAAAATATTAATATTTTGAATTGAATAGACTGGAAGCCGACGCCAATATAGCTGTGAAAAGGCTTGGCAGGTGATGATCGAGCTATCACGCATGTTATCGCCAAATGGAACTAGATTTACAGCAAGTTTTGTTCCCCACAGTGGCAGCGGCAGTAAGTCGAGCAGCGCCAGCGGCGGCGGCGGCGGCGGCGGCGCGGCGGGCACGGAGGCGCACACCGTGGTGGTGGTGACGTTCCTGGACGAGCACGTGCCGTACCGGTTCAAGGTGCCCGCCGCGCCGCTCACGCTGCGCACCTTCAAGGACTACCTGCCTAGGAAGGGCAACTATAGGTATGTCTGGTTTAGGTATTCATAATAGCCTTCACCTGTAGCGATCCTGAAATGCTCCGGTGGGTCTAAAATACTCGATACTCTTTTCGGGAACATGTAATAATTTTTTGCTACTAAGTAGCATCTGCTCGAGATATCATTGTGCTTTAACATAGCATGTGTAATGTATATTTCAGGCTTTACTCTGGCCAAAACGACACAAACGTCTCGTTTATTACAGTAGGTACAAGACAAAACAATAAATTATTTTGTTCTATTGTAATACTCTGCGATAATATAACTTGAAGATCGCAGCAAACAAAACGAGGATCTTTGTGCGTACTAAGACAGGTTTCTCTTCGCACTGGACGTCTGCTATTTTTATAATACAGTGTGATTCTTTATAATGTGCACATATGAGGGAATTTCTTCATCGACGAAAAATATGAAAAAAAAAATTTTTTTGATGTACTATAAAAAATCTCTTTGGCATCTTATCGATAAATTTTACAATTATTGTAAAAATTAATGAAAAAAATACAGATTTTTGCTAAAAAACATATTTATTTTCAATTGAGGGTAGTGTTTTTCTCAATTTTCATTTTATGAGGACGCCTAATTACTTCCAATCATTATGAAGTTTGTTTTATCGCGGTAGATGATTTAGTTTAAAAGTTACAACGTTTTGTTATATTTTTTTTTAAATCCCATAAATGTATAAAAAAATATTTAATTTTTTTTTAAATATTTTTTCTGTCGTTAAAATTAAGCATAGACTCCCCCTCATTTCGATATATGCACATTATAAAGAATCACACTGTATATTTGGATTTCATAGGGCATTTTATCATAGGTTACCTGAATTCTGAATGGTTGTGGTGCAGTATCTGTTAGTAATCTATGTTACAACGCCCGTCTTCCCACTTCCAGATACTTCTTCAAAACGAACTGCGCGGATCTAGACACCGTGATCCAAGAGGAGGTGAGCAGCGATTCGGATACACTCCCCATGTTCGAAGGCAAGGTCATGGCGCGCGTCAAGAGTATCGACTAGCTCACATCACTAGGGAAGCTGCGGACACGTCGGATACTTCACGGTGAGGACAACACTACTTATGATGTCAACAGAAAAGCATTGTTTTGTTAATTTTTTTGAACATACTATGCGATTTAAATTAAGATGGAATTGTCCACTTCGACAGAAAGTGCAGCACTAGATTGAGATTGTTAAAGATCACCTCACAAAATAATCGATGGTCGATCAATGAACGTTAGCTGACTGCCATACACTGGATCGATGTCAACCATCAACGTCTATCTACAGAAATCTAGTTGCAATAATATTAGATTAGGTTGAGGCAGCTTCCAACAATAAATTATGTAAGTTTTGGATGGAACGCGCGTCACTAAGTGAAGTTTGTTTAGATCGCATAGAAGCAATATCCTAGTGCGATAAATATAAGTTGTAATGCCACGAAAGTAAAAGATATAATTATATTATACTCAAGAGTTACTTTTGTTTTAATTCAGTTGTTCTAATGACGTGTCATTGTGTTCTTTATCGTTAGAAAAGTGATAGTTTTTTTTTTCGTGGTGTTATTACTGAAATTATAAAACCAATATTATGTGTCAGTGAAATAATCCGCGATATGAGAAGTACCGCAAGTCAAATAACTGAACCGTTACACACTACATCGATGTATGACAGTCCGCCAGTGTGAACGCGTGCGAGTTTAGTATGCGCCAGTGTGTAATCCCCTTTACATGTCGCCCTGTCTCATGGCTTATATATTTATGAATGTTATAATTATGTGAGCCAGTGACATTATTGATTTTATTATAATTAATGAGGTTAAGTTATCGAAAACTGATAATAAACTTTTAAAATAAAATACTGTACAGCGACGGCAGGGCGGCTATAGATTAAATAAATTATTTATTTCAATAATGTTACGATAAGTATAATCGTAATAGGTATAACTGCGACATTGTATAAATTCTGTTCCTCATTGACTCTTTAAGCTTTTTTTTTAATTAATTTTAATTATTTTTTTACTACGAGCTAGTTGAGTACGCTTACTATTGTACGATTTTTTTTTAAATCACAGAATGACGGTATGCAAACATTTTTTTTATATTCCTAGTGTTACATGAATGACTGCTTAGTTTGTATATTTTTAAATTAATATTTTAGATGTAAAATAACGTGTTCTGTTTAAATATAAAATATAGTTTCGTTGAAATTGGGGATTCGTAATTTGTGATGGGAGTATGAAATTCTACCAAATTGGTGCAAAAAATGCTGGTGACTGGCTTCTCGTATTTATTTACTACAAAGTACAATTAGTTTTATAACTACACGTAGAAGCTAAATTATCGATTTATCGATTATAATATCGAATGATCAAATCGAGATATTTGTTTGTTATCGTTACGTCTTATTATAGGAAAATTTACATGTATAAACTGCCATGCATCAGCATGTTTTCTACCACTTTGCCGTTCAATTCAAAATTATTAACAAAAATCGTACGCACGACGGGATCTCAATCAAATATCAATGTAATGAACTAAACTGCACTTATAAGTGGAGACATGTTTATATAAATAATTTCCGTTCCGCAGCTGTGAATAGAACTAATTAGCGAAATAGTTTGTAAGAATAAATTTATGTTTATTCTGTATTGCGACCGGTCTTAGCCGAGCTCAGATGTCTGCACAGTGGTACTGCGGTGGATCTTTTAGTTCTGTTAGTTATCTTTCTATACAACTGTAGTTTTTATTAAACTTCTGAAACTGATTAGTAATGGAGACTGACTTCAAATGACTCGATTACACCAAAATGATATCACTCCTCATTACTGGTACAGTAACTCGATAAGGCTGCTATTAGTTCTCATATATTCTTCCCGTTTTCTATCACTGACAGTACAACTGTGTCGGCGACTGAGCCAAAGAACTTTGCTATAATATCATTGTCAGACTGAGTTTCCCTAAGTCAACTTCAATTAATTAACCAGTTTGCGTTGCATGAAACTTGTCACCCAATCAATATCACTAAATCATCAGCTGTTTACCAAATTTTTTTAGCTTCGTCTATAAAATGTTTGAATAAATTGTTAGTTCGGAGCGAGTGTCGTGCAACGCGAACAGTTTGATACCAGTACTTATTTCGCATATTGTATAATATTGTGTAGGTAAGTTAGCACGTTACATCCGGTCCATTATGTACCAACAGTCCAGCTTGTATTGTTTGTCAAAACTTCTTGCAAAACACACAGAACGTATGTGTCATAGATATTTACGTGTTATAACCACAATTATCCCACATTGGAATAATATTTAAAATTATTTACCCATTCAGCTTTCTTTACAAAGTTTCGACAGACGATATAACTTGCAGTGTTGCCATGTAAAATAGAAGTACAGAGGAATGTTGCCAGCGAAGAGTGCACCTAATGTTTGCACATATATGACGAGAATCGGGTGCGGAATCATGTGCCTTCAATGTTGATAAAAAATTTCATAGTTGATGCTTCTAATTAGTTGTAAGTTAACACATTGTAAATATAGAAGTAACGCTACGGTCGTTTCGAACTCTTTATTTTTTATTAATTTAATTAAACAAATCATTTTTTTTTATTTATTGCCTAAGGTTGCGTTGTGACGCGAATCATCAAACACAAAAAATCACGGTCGTGTGAATTATGGTTTAGGTATCAATCAATTCGGACTTTTAAAGAACGTGTTTTAATAAGTAATAACTCCAGGTGCCAATTTCACCGGATTTTAGACGTCGCTCAAATTTAGAATTTTGTGTTTATTTAACACAACATTGTTTTATCACTGCCAGTGTGTTTTCCATTTATTTGTAAGTTCAAAGCTTGCCAATTCGTCTAAGCTGTAGGTTCGCGTATATTGCGGCTCTTTACATCATTACATTTTTGTAAATAAATCGTAATATTTTGTGTTTGATGCGCAGTACATTTTTATAATGCCCAGTAATATAAACAGTGACCGCGCGACGCCCGGCCACTTGACAATATGACTGTATAAATAGATGAATTACTATATCGTTTTTAAATTATATTATACAAGGCACTTACGATGTGAAAGTACCTTTGTACTACCAAAAAAGTCCAACAGAGGCATGTCTGTGCGTGTCGACTTCGATAAGTGCATCGATTACCATCGATATGAATATTAAATAATTAATCGATTCGATATAATCACTATCAAGTCGATACCTGCAGAATTAAGCCATGGGCTCAAAACTATGTCGGTTAAAATGCTTGTTAAAATTGTAAAAAATATAATGTTTTCCAATTTAGAGTGTACGGATGTGAAGATAAACGATTTGTAATAAAACCTAAGTATTAATTTCAGCAACGATACGACACGCGGCCGCTTGCTCGTCAACGGCCGATGGTTCATAGTAAAAAGAATTTCACTAATCGGACTGTATTATTTTTTTATCTAGCACATGTAACATTTAAAAAATAAACTGGAACTGTGCCATATGCTCTCGACTTTCATTTTGTTATTAAATCAATTCCAACTAACTATAAACTAACTACCTAGCGAAAAACCGACCAAGTGCGTGACGGACGTCGGATCACGCACAGTGAAGGATTCCGTAGTTAGGATGAATATTTACTCATGCACAGTATTGATTTTAACGACCGCAATAAGTTTATATTTCTCGAAAAATCGAAAAACTCAGTACACCTATATCTCACAAACATCAATAAAAAAGTCACATAATCTTTTTACCCGACTATGGCAAAGCCAAAAGGACGGGTTATTATTTAATTATGGGATCTAAGGCCTAGCGCGCACTGCAGTGTGGTAACTTGCGATACGTTTTTTTTGGCTGCAACGAATAAAATCCTGCTTTGTTTTCGTATGCGATGTTTTCCCGCAGTGCGCGCGTTTCCACTGTTCCATACTTCACAGATTTTGCGGTAAAAAAACGCCCGGCAGTGCGCGCTAGGCCTAACGATACCCCACACGCATAAATGCAATGTTTTTTTTTTCATCCAGTCCATATATTCTTTGGGTCTCCTCGTTTACATGTATGGGAGGTGCCACCCCTAATATATTTTTTTCGTAATTTTACTACACCATTGTTTAGCGGTGCACAGCATACACCTTTCCAATTTTTATCGTGTTATATCTCCGAGTAAAATGACTGGGTTCCGGACGGATAGACGGACATGACGAAATTATAAGGCCGCGCGCATTTTGGACACACATTTGTATCGTACATAAACGTATGATCGTGGTCGTACGAATCTAGTACGCACACTGAATACCTACGTTTTTCTCCGTCCGTAGTGTTCCGGTGACATCGCATTGAACGCATGAAACTAAGTCGCACGCAGTCTGCGCGCTCCCTTAGTACTTGGAAGGTCGGGATCGTACGTTCGTGAAGCACGAGAAAAATTCATACGAAAACGCGTCCAAAGTGCGCACGGCCTAACTCGCACTCAGTCTGCGCGGTCCCTTAGTACTCAGAAGGTCGAGATCGTTCGTGCGTATTCGTATGTGTTCGCACGAGTAAAGTTCGTACGAAAATGTGTCCAAGTGCGCACGCCCTTAGGGTTTCGTTTTTGCCATTTGGCTAAAAAGGTCAAAAGGCGCTACCTTTTAAGAAAAATTGGTTATAGTTAGAAATACGTTTTAGCAACCCTACGGTAAGCTTAAGCGTATTTTTATTGCCATTATTTCACCCCATCAGTCTCGGACCGAGCACAGTCGCAGCAAAAAAAACAAGATGATTTCCAGCCGAAACATTTTTTATTTATTAGTTAAAAGACGACTCTCTATTTGATATAATTACATTCCTCATAAAATCGGAAGAATGACAAAACATTACTCCTTTCAGGTGTCATAGTTAAAAATTTACTTTGTTTAAAGCACGAAAGACTGTCCAGATGTATCAAATATGGAGAATGGAAAATAAAACTTATAAGTATTTAGGTATACTGTGGGACCTCCTTATAAATAATACTGAATAGCCAAAGTAATAAAAAGAACTTATACAATAAAAATCAATAAGTTATTTAAAATAATAGAATTTTGCGAAGCTTTAGTTACTAATCCAATTAAAGTGACAATGGTGCCGATTCCCTTGTTCACAAACTAAACTAAATTTAAGTTCAGTGCATCTTTTTCTTTCTATTTCATTAAGAAAAGGACAGAAGATAAATTTTAGTTTAGAAATAGAAAGAAAAGGATGCTCTGAACTTAAATTTAGTTTAGTTTGTGAACAAGGGAATCGGCACCACTGGTGCCGATTCTCTTGTCACAAATGCCTCTAAACTAGACTAAAAATCACCAAAATTTAGTTTAATCCTGTCAAACGACGATTTTCCATTCTGAAATAGACTAAAAGTGACACAACTTAACTATATTTTAGTTTGACAGCACTAAGATGGTACTGAGATATTAGTTTAGTGAAAAAGGCAGTTTTGCTATTCTGAATTTGACGTTTTTCACCTAAAATTTAGATTTTCTAACTAAATCCGACTATTTTTAATCGCGACTAAAAACGTGTGGAATAAAATTGGTTGTCATGAGCATTAAATTCAAACCAACACCTCGACTTCAGATGCAAAAACATTTCCATACAAAAAGTGAAAAATTCCATATAAAACACGAAGAGGCTGCCCCCTGCGCTCCTCCGGCTCTAAAAAGATTCACGTGGTTAGGTATCACGTGTGGAGTCGCGATTGTCAAATTCGATTTAGATTTGTGTCAAAATTATTTTTAAATTTAGAGAATTAATTTTGCAGAATAGTTTGAGATTCTCATAGTCAAAAGTAAGGAATTTTAGTGATAGTTTAGTTCGGTGTACAAGAGAATCGGCACCAATAACAGCATTCTTACCCTCTTTATTGTCTTACCAATCACATTATCTATTGAAGTCAACCTTAAATAAGTCATGAAATGTGATCGTATGATACATCTCTGTAAGAAATCATGACAGACACAATATTTAAAAGGCGATGCCGGAGCACCAATCTTAGCTTATATTATCTACCTACGCTAATATTCAGGAAAGTAAAACGAAGATATTTATCACATTCAGCAAGCACGTTAGTCATAGAGTTTCTAGAAGTTTATAAACACACTGGTTTCGTAATGGCATTACTACATCACAATGTTAAAATCGTTTATTTATTGTAAGTCTAACTACTTTTGTACAAGATACAATTAATCTACATCTATGTTTTACATGCATGTGCAAGGATGACCTGTCTGGCCTGAAACAAACCCTGACACGCCCAGTCTGCACTTTGACATCAGTCGTTTGCCAGATTTTTGTCTAATGTGCTTAAAACTAGAGATGCTGCGAATACTCACTATTATTCGGTATTCGGCATTACTCGATATTTTTTTGTTATTCGTCGTATTCCGAATAGTGTCTATTATTCGACATTCAGCGAATAGTTGTCTCTAAATAAAAATAAACTTTTATTGAACAGAAAAACTAGAGAATTAAACATAATTAAACTTGTATTAATCTTTAAAAACAAAACACACTTAGTATAGTTATCATTTAATATAAAAGTTAGCCAAAAATCAGTCATGTTGAAGTTAGTTAGTTAGGCTTTAATTAATCATTTAATATTTAAAGTCCAAAAGGGGCAGATTGTGGACCAGAAAAACTAGTTTAGTTTTTCTGCACGATTGGGATTAAGTTGGTTGCGGTTTTTTTTCATAAACGAAACCTACCTCAGAAAATAAATAAACTATATTATTATTTGAGAATAAATAACCTTTTTTAAATTCCTTTTTTATGGCGAGTATTCGACTATTCGCCATATCTCTAAACGTTCTGCCAAAATTACAATCACAATTTTTTTTACAGACTTCCAAAAAGGAGTAGTTTCTATGTTCGTAGAGTGTTTTATTTATTATTTACTGATGTTTGCACGTGCAGGTGTAATGTTACATGTTTCATCCCATATTCATCAGTTTATGTCAGGTTTAAAACGTTGAACAAGTTTGAACTATTATAAGTTACCAATCAAACATTCTTGGCTTCCGTTTCAGTAGAACTAGATACATAATTATTAAAGAGTGAAATCCAAATAAAGAGGCTTTTGTTTTCTATCTGAAAACGTCTCTAATTCCTTGTAGTAGTTGTTCGACGAACGGGTCAGCTTCGTCGTAGCCCGCTGAACGCATATGGTGAGATGCGCTTGATATGCACTGTGGAAAAACGAAAAACAATTTTTTAATTAAAAATTAAGTCCTAGCTAAAATAGAAAGTCAAGTTAGTCGAAGTTAGAAAGTCTCATGACTTTCTGGCGAAATGTGGGTGTTCTATACAACTCTACCGCCACTAACTCGGCACAAATCCAGTCTCCAGGCAAATCATCTTGCAAAACTATAGAGAATTTAATTTTTGTGATAATTATTTCTAGCATTCAATTGTTTTGACTAAACTGTAAGCTTATAATGTATCTTTAAAATAAATTACGATAACACTTCCGACCTTGAGATTGAACCTAGGATCGCGCAGCAGCCGCGTTTGGAACCATTAGACCAAGGAGCCGATCAAGTTAAGGCGGATGCTTCCAACATCTTTAGTAAAAAAATACAACCGACTAAAAAGTGAAAAAAAAAAGTTTTTTACAAAAAATACAATCCGAAATTAAAGTTATTTTTCACTTTGTAGTTTGGAAGTCGGTTGTATTTTTTGTAAAAAAGTTTTTTTTTTTCACTTTTTAGTGGGTTGATTTGTAATTTATCTAAGTTACAATAGCCTTATGTCAACTGCTCATCAAAAATACCCAAATCGCTATAGATGTGCCTTTAATATTTGAAGAGTTCCCTCGATTTCTCCAAGATTCCATCATCAGATCGTGACACATACATAAAAAATATATATACATAAATATATCACGACGAATTGAGAACCTTCTCCTTTTTTTTAAGTCAGTTAATAAGATACCAACCTTTTCTAAATACGTGATCCCAGCTTGTGGACACACATCCTTGACCAAGTCGACACTGAACTCGTTCCTACTGAGGTTGTCTATCATCACGGCGCGCAACTCTTGCAGGAAGGTCGGCAGGTTGTCAGGTGTGAGGTCTGCTAATAGTTTCACGCTGATTTGAAAGCCGGTGGGCAGTGCTGCGTCGTCGTCGCCTTCGACGCGGATACAACTAGAAAGATATATGGTAATTTTGAGCATTCGTTGGTCACAATCTACCTAATCTGCGTTCACAATACAACACAACTAATATATTTGTACACCAATTTCATTGGTAGGACATACGACTTAAATTTATACATAAGACCTTTATTGTAATACCTGTGTTCACGAATAAAGATTGATTGATTGACAATTTATTGAGTTTTAGGAAAAACAACTGTAATTCCTACACATAAGGTTAGTTTGCGCTACAACTTCAATTTTTCTATGATTTTTTCAACAGTACGAGTCAGTCTAAAATCGACTTTATTTACACCTGAATAAAGTTGATGTTTGTTTAAAGTGGAAATAAGATCAGTTCGAAACAAGAATTTAATTAAATAGACCTTAGTTACTTGATCTCAACTAGGAACCTATAGGTTAAGGGGTTTATTTATAAACGATGCTTAAAGTGTCGTTCAAACATCAAAAATGTATGGTTAATTAAACAGTCACTAATCATTACTTAACTTTAAGCAACGTTTATATATAAACCCCTTTATCTTAGACTTCGGTTCTGATACATTGTTGTAAACGGACTAAAATAAGGTTAAACTATAGCTTTACATTCGCAGAGAATACTCAACAGAATCAACGTATTATTAATTCAAATTTCATCACATCACAACTCGCAACATGAAAGTTTTTGTTTACTTTCTATTTGTTTTTTTCTTTCTCATTTTTGGAAATCTCTCTGTTATGAAAGATCGTGGTACTCACGACACAGGGAATCCTAGCGGGAGGACCAGTGCATTAATGTATTATTGTGCAATTTTTGAATTATTTGTACAGGAATATGAATAAAGTCTTCATCATCATCATCGTCAGCCTATAATGTTCCCACTGCTGGGACACAGGCCTCCTCTCTGTAAAAGGAAGTGGGCCGTAATCCACCACACAGGCCCAGTGCGGGTTGGTAGATGTCACATGTCTTCGAATTTTCGGTTCTAGGACATGCCGGTTTCCTCACGATGTTTGAAAAGTCTTAATTTTCTTTAAATGTTATGTTACAAACGAACACATCCGATTTGAAATTCACTGACGTAGACGTTATTCCTGCTAGAACTAGAGATGGGATATCGCTTAGTCTCGCACGGCCAGTGCAGACGTGTTTTTTGTTGTTTTTACCTAATAAGTATTAAAATTTGGTGTATAATGTATGCAATATTGACTCGTGATTAGTATGGACTAAAAGTGTAATAAGTACGAAAGTGAAGTGAACAGATTAAGTGAATTAATTCGCGAACGCGACATCGCGCTGTTCGAGAACGCCGAGGTAGGCTCTTCCTCACCTCGAGGGAAAGAGACGGGCTGCGAAAAACAAATAATTCGTCTCTGTTACGCCACAGTGAACCGCGGAGTGTGCGGCAGTTACACCTGAGATTTGAATTTTTGAATCCATAAAAATGCCTACTAATTGCGGCGCTTGTGGTTCAAGAATAATAGATTTCTATATGGAATGCTCGAATGACAAATGCAAGAAAAAGTTTGACTTAGCGTGTCTTGAAATAAATATAGACGCGTTTAAGGCGTATACTCAGGCATATAAGAAAACCTATGTGTGCCCGGAATGTATTTGTTCTAAACCAAAAAGAGGGAACAGTGAAACCCCAGTTAGCGCAAATACACCCAAGATCACCATTTGTACACCCATGAATAACGTAAACATTCAGCGTGGGAGTCAGGCTCGTTCTTCACCCATAATTATGGATACGGATTCTTTACTGCTTGATGAATTGAGGGAATTTAGATCTGATATGATAGCTCGCATGGACAGCCAGGCAAATGCGATATCACTCTTACTGAACCAATTTTCCCAAACAAAATCCGAGTTAGATAACGTAATTAAGATCATGAGGGTACTTGAAGAAAAAGTAGATGCTAAGCTGTCCCAGGATAGGCAAACTCGAGACATAACAACTGAGATATCCGACAATCTTCCTTCTACCTCTACTTTTGCAGCAGTCGTTAGTCACTCGAGCAGTCCGAACATGCCTAAGAAAACAACTAAGCATACCTACGTCAAAACACAAAATGTAAACAAAGGTGGGGCCACAAAGTCTGCTATATTACAGGAAAAAACTATGAGTATTACTAACCCAATAGAGGCTGAAGAACCAATTAATGCACAGACAGAGGATAACGAATCGGGCTGGACGACTGTTCGGAATAAAAAAGCTAACAGGCAACCTAAAGAGGTCAGAGTAGGTACAAATACGGAGTTGAAGGCTATTCAAGCTACGGAACGGAAAAAGTACCTACATGTTTGGCGATTACATCCGGAAACCACTCCTGAAGCCATAACCGATCATGTAAAAAATGTATGCGGTCCAGATGTACTCATTAAAGTGGATAAAATCAGACATAAAACGGAGCGAGACTACTCGTCGTTTATTGTGGGAGTGCCAGAACAATGCTTCAATATATTGAATCAGGCAGAAATCTGGCCCATGAACGCGGAATTCAGTGAGTGGATTTGGTTTCGCAAGTCAACCAAAAATACACCGAAGTAATACCATCGATATTTTATACCAAAACGTTAGAGGTCTTCGAACGAAGTTAGACGAGTTCAGAGGAAATATGGAATCATTAAATTCAGACTTATACGCAATCACGGAATCTGGTTGCAATGATTCCATACAAGATCCAGAAATTGTCCCACCGGGATTTCAAATACTTCGGTGTGATCGAGCAGATGGTCGGAAACAGGGAGGCGCGTTTCTAGTGGCCGCACACCGGTATGAGTTGCGACAGGTACCTATCGCGGACATTTCGATAGATACCTGCGTTTTCGAAATGGTTTGTGCAACAGTTCATTTAAATTATAGATTTTTATTCCTGTGTTGTGTGATTTATATTCCACCAGGTAGTTCTGAGAATGAGTACATGATTTTATTCAGAACAATAGAAAAACTATGTGATAGATATAGAGAAGTAATTGTGATTGGAGATTTTAATTTATTTTCGTGTCCTTTAAATGTTAGTAATTATTATGAATGTTTCGTATCTTATTGCGAGTTCACTCAAAATAACACAGTACCCAATAGTTTAGGTCGACAGCTGGATTTGGTTCTAAGTACAGGTTTTAGTGGAGAGGTGTCAGTAGTGGCGGCCGCCGAGCCACTTGTACCCGTCGACGCGCATCATCCACCGCTCGCGGTAAGCGTGCGCCTCGCGCGGCCCGCTGGCGTCCCCGACCCCGCGGCCGCTGCCCCCGCTTCTTCCCCCGCCGTCGCCGTAGACTCACGCGCGCCCGGTACATGCGCACGTAATAGTAGACCACAATGGAACTTTTATAAGGCGGATTATCAATTGCTTTATTCGAGGTTCGTTTCTATTGATTGGAATAGTATGTATGAGATGAGTAATTTGGAAGCAATCTTGGATTTATTTTATAGTAATATTAATAATATTTTGGATGAATGTGTTCCCAGAAAAAAACTGAATATAAAGTCACGATACACTTACCCAGAATGGTACACGCGCGAAATAATAAAAGACCTAAAAACTAAAGCTAGACTTCACAAGATGTTCAAAACAACTAAACTGAGTAGTGATTATGAGGAATATTCCAAGATTAGAGCGTTAATAAAAAAATCTATAGAAGCTGCACACAAACTACATCAACATAAAATCCAGTGTCAGTTTGCTAAAGATCCGAAATCATTCTGGCAATACATACGATTAAAGACAAGGGCAGTTACCAGGCAAACTATTATAAAGGATGGTCAGCATTTATCGGACGACGAGTGTGCTATACAATTCGCGAGTTTTTTCGAATCGGTATACAGCAGGGAGCCGCCGCGACTAGATCCACAAGCGGCGGCGGCGGCGGGAACAGCGAGCAGTGCGCGAGTGCAACTTGACTCGCTGAGCCTTAAGGACGTGAGAGACGCACTCGAGCGCCTAAAACCGAAGCGTTCAGCAGGTCCGGATGGGATACCAGCTTTTCTTTTTAGAGATTGTAGTAGGGTGCTCGCGGAACCTCTACTCTATATTTATAACATTTGTCTTAATTCGGCGACATTTCCAACCCAATGGAAGATCACGCGTGTCATTCCTGTACCCAAGGGTAAAGCGGGATCTGAGGTCAGTGGGTATAGACCGGTGGCCGTGCTATCGACGCCGGCTAAAGTGTTCGAGTCTGCAATCCAGCGCTGCATGCAGGAGCAGGTACGCGGACAGTTATCGGATGCGCAGCATGGGTTTCGACCGGCGCGAAGCACTGCCACCAATCTTCTCAACTTTATGGCGCAGGTGGTGCCGGCTGTAGATGCGGGGGCGCAAGTTGACGTTGCGTATTTTGATTTCAAAAAAGCCTTTGACACCGTGGATAATGATATTTTACTAAAGAAGCTCGCGGACGTCGGATGCGCCCCTCATCTATTGCAGTTTTTTGCCAGCTATATGCAAGACAGACAGCAGTACGTTGACTGCAATGGATGTGAATCTGACCCATATTACACTTGGTCTGGTGTGAGTCAAGGCAGCAACTTGGGGCCTCTCGAATTCATAATAATGGTAAACGATTTGCCACAAGTCATTAGACATGGCTCATGTTT
The DNA here is from genome assembly GCA_963680765.1 of Agrochola lychnidis. Classification (NCBI taxonomy): domain Eukaryota; kingdom Metazoa; phylum Arthropoda; class Insecta; order Lepidoptera; family Noctuidae; genus Agrochola; species Agrochola lychnidis. Next base: position 22,645,026 of record OY796853.1, read on the forward strand.
ACTATTTGCAGATGACCTGAAGTTGCTGCTCGAGGTTAAATGTGAGTCTGATGCCGATCGCTTGCAGGAGGACATAGACAGGATAGTGCAATGGAGTCACGAGAACAAGCTCTACTTCAACGTATCGAAGTGCTCGGTGATGAGTTTTACCCGCGCACGTACACCGCTACTTCGCGAGTACGTGGTGGACGCAACGCCTATGCAACGAGTCACACAGGTACTTGATTTAGGGGTTTCTGTTACTCCTGAATTGTCATTTCGCGATCATGTATCTAAGATCTGCAAAAGGGCGTTCAGAAATCTAGGTTTCGTGCTGAGACAGACACGAGACTTCACCAACATAGCAGCAGTCAGGGTTCTGTATGATGTACTAGTCAGGAGTCATCTGGAACATAGTGCTATCATATGGGCTCCACACGAAGCCAAATACTCTGTTATGTTGGAGCGAGTTCAGAACAAGTTTACGCGACACTTGTACAGGAAGCTTTACGGGGTATATCCGTTTTACCCGTTAATGTATCCCACTCTATTTGTACTGGGTATGGTCGGGTATAATGAATTGAGGGTGCGACGGGAGTTTACACTGGTCGCTTACTTAGTCAAGTTACTCCGAGGCTTTGAGCATAATCCAGGGGTGCTGCAGCGCTTGAGTCTTTGCGTACCGGACCGCTATGTGTGGAGGCGGCGGCGCCCGCCACTGCTGGCCGTGCCGACAGCCAGAACCAACTTACTCGCCAAAACACCACTAACCCGAGCAATTCGGGTCATTAACGATCTTCATATTAAAATTGATTTATTCACATGTAATTTGAGTGAATTCGCAAGGTTACTGTTGTTTATTTTATGTTATACCTAATGTAGATTGTGTAGTATGTTATTGTGGTATATGATGTATTTTATTGTCTCGTAACAGATATTTTATTGTATATTTAATTAGATAGTTACGGAAACGTTACGTTAGAAACGTTGCGGTTTTGTTCAAGTTTCTCATATATTTTTTTATTTTATTTTGTCAAAGTTATGTTCCTATGTGTTATTTGTTGTGAGCAATGTTTCCTATACCTATAATATGTTATAGAAGTTAAAAGTTCCTAATAGTTTTAAATAGTAAATAATTTGTATTATATAAAGACAGATAATTATAAGAGACCTCACTATCGCATTAGGTGATGAACCTGTAATGATAGTTATAAGGGAGAGATAAATAAATAAATAAATAAATAAATGGGCTGCTTGCTTGGTATCTAATAAAATATACAATAACTCACCGGTACTGCGAGGCCGTCCTGCCCGTGGGCCAGTGCTGGCTGGTGATGAAGCCGAGGAAGGGCACGTGCGCCCACTCCAGCGCCCGCTGCAGGCCGCGCTGTGACGTCAGATCCTGTGCGGACGGCGCCGCAGGGAACAGCGGGTGCGAGTGGTGCCAGCCGCAGACGAGCTGGCCTGTGCCGCGGAGGGATTCGGCTGCGCGGGATTGGGATACTGCAAAAATTGAATTAAGGTTACATTTAATATTTCAATTTTGAGTCCTATAGAATATTGAGTGGATCCGCTGACGATTTAAGTATAATTTTTCACTTCATAAATTAACAATTTCTTTTTGTCATATATGTACCATCTATGTACTAATAAGTTAGCAAGCTTTAAGTGGAAATTCAGTTCATCTAGATTCTAGATTATACTAAATTGAACGAACCTTCGTTTTCATAAAACATTAAAAGTGTGCTGAATTTCTGTTGGAGGTAAACACGTGTTTATTTCTACACATCTCGTAGTTAAAAAGTGCCGGTATATTAAGGTTTAACTCGATACTTTCTTACCGGGGTCCATATCACAGTGCGTACTGCCGGCGGCGGCGGCGGCAGGGCGGTAGGCCGTCACGGTGACACACACGCGTCCCGTCTCACTGAGCGAGCCGCCCAACAGTCCCATCACTTCACCGCGTGATGCGTGCGCGTGACCGTCCATTAGGAGAAGCGTTGATACATTCACCCGGACATCGAACGGCGCCTGAAACATTCAGTTATTTTGTCGTCTTGTACTTGCATATCAAGTCATGAAATGAGAAATACCGTAATTTAAGACATTCTGATAACACAGAAATTCACAGGGCCAAGAATAAACCCTGTGAGCACACCAATATTAACCAGCTACAATTGCTTTATTTAAATAAACTTTGTGTCTTTAATGAAAGTAATTTGGTCTCTAAAAAGATGTTTAAAGTGGCTTAGTTTTTAATAAAAAGTTTTGAGATAAAATGTTTTCTTTTATAATGGTCAATGCAATCAAAAGCCTGCGAAAGATCATAATTTAATTAAATATGCCTATTTTTGCTACTGACCGGTTTCTCAGCATTATAAACACGACAATGCAGCAACTGTATAGGTTGTTTCCGCGGCGCTCGCTCTCTCCTTGGTTCGGCACCCACTGCGTACAGGTCGCCTGATTCCGTATGCATAATAGTGTAGCCGCCACCACCGTCCTGCGACATGGAGTGACGTAGTCATTAAATTTCGATGCTATAAAATATCTGGGATGACCGAAGTAGCTCCAGATAGCAAACTATTGGGACATCTCTGTGATGTATCACAAAAATAATAATTAAAAAATTAATACATTTTTAATTGTAATTATAAAACCTTTTCTGAGAAGTCTTGTTCTTGAATCTGGGGTTTGTTTTAATTAAAAACACAACAGATAAATAAATGACAATATTCTTACCAGATTGATTTTCTTAGGTCTTTTCCGCATGGGCTCGAACCTGCTGAGCGGCACGGCTATAGGAGCCTCCTCGCTAGCTTTGCTTTCCTTTTTAGGCGTAGTCTTGGGTGTGCTACTCTCACTGTCACTGTCCACGTCAATCTCTATATCGCTCTCAGGCTCCGAGTCTTTCTTCTTCTCGATTTTTATCTGTGAAATGAATTCTAATGTAATTTAGTTAAATTGTATCATAAACATGAATAAAATCCTTAGTAATAGGCCAATCTAAATTCTTGTCCTTTTTTCTTCACAAGAGTACACTTTGGACTAATATTTTAGCCTGAATTTTTTAGTTGAATTGAAATAAAAATGTTGACTCAAAGATAGAATCATAGCCTAAGTCATTTTACAGATAATCACCTTGTATAATAGCTTCATCCATTATGCATACACATTGAATTATGGGTTTGAAAAGGCCTAGGATGGAAAAACGTTTTTTGTAGAAGAACAAAGAACTCACCACTTGCTCCCCTTCAGAAACTGGTAAAGCTAGTCCAGACCCCAAGACAATCTGCATCTTAGGGCTTTTCACACTGTCCTCTGACAAACTAGAATCCTTCCGCTGCCTCCCAGGAGGTGACTTCAATAACTCCTTACTTTTATTCCTAGTACCACCTTTATCATAGTTCTTAGACTTTTTTCTTCTATGATTACCCATCTTCTTTTCAGCCTTTACTTTTGCCTGGTACTTACCTATGTTCTTAGACACAATGTCACTCAAATCTAGGTCAGAACCAATAGATTCTGTTGACCCAATAATCAAGTCATCTTCATATAATATCTCAGCTGGATTTATCGCTATTAATTCAGCCTTCTTATCTATCAATATGTCAGGTTTTAGTAAACTTTTCGAATTTGTAGTTTTTTTCCTGAATGGTTTCTTTGGTACAGTAATAGTGGGTGCTCCAGTGGTAACCATGTTGATAACATTATTTATACTAGTCATATCATCGGTTACTATTTCTTCCTGAACCACTGCTGGCACATTTTCATGGTCCTCTGGTTTGTCAAGGCCAAATGATGGAGTCTCTAAGTTGACACCATATTCCGCTTCAATCAATGCCTGTATTTCAGCTTCAGTCTTTGTTTTCAATGTTTGTGATATTTTGCGAACATTCCTTCCATACTTTGCCTGTAAACAAAATTGTTATTTCAATGACAGTAAATTTGCACCATTTTGAATCTCTGAGCATAGGGAAATAAAAAGTATGTGGTCAAAATATTGAACCCTAGGGGATCAAGGTTCCAGGGTTCCAGGTGTAGGAGAGATGATTTATCTCTACCTCTATTTATTTATTTTACAGTGTAATGTATTTAAGATGTGATTTCATAAATTTTAAAGGAATTCTTAGCAAAAGATAAAATCGAATACATATTTATAGTTTTTGTTTTATTTTGTAAAATACTGGTATTCAGCTGCATCCGGTTACGCTGAAAGCCGACCCCAACATAGTTGGGAAAAGCATAGGCAGATGATGATGACAGCAGTTTTAGCAACATCTAATTAGCATAGAACAAAATGCTTTCAAGAAAGCCAATTAGCCCACTTATAGGCAGCAACAGTTTGTAAGCACTGAATAAAGTTATTGATTTGGTGGATACAATTAAGTCAACAATATATTCTGCATTTGAGACATGCAATTAAATTTATTAATAGAAAAACTGGCACAAATTCTGACCATTTCCTTAATGAGCAGGTCCCTCTCTGTCGGGCTCCATGCAGTGTGTATATCACTGTAGTGCTTGTCTAAGGAATTGTTCCCATATAGCTTCCTTGGAGAGCCTTCTATAAACCTGTTAAGTATAAGTTTTATATAAGTTACTTGATTTTATTAGATACTTATCCATGAATAGCAAAAGCTATACCAAAACAATCAAATTATATTCCGGTTTGATTATTTTCAAGATAATCAATTTGTAACTATATGTTTGCATTGGTGAAACATTCACATAAAAAACATATTGGAATCTCTCAATTTATTTCTCTGTCCATCAACCACTGGCAGAGATATAAATTGATGACCAACCAATGGCAGTTACAATAAATTACATAAATTATTAATAGTTTACAATAAAGGTTCATGCCTTTTACTGTTACTGATAAAAGATGTGAAAAGTGACAAAAAAGAAAATATCTTTTTTCATCACAGGGACATTCCAGACATTTCTGAATTACTAGTGTAGCAGAACTTACCTTTTACTTTGTTTATCGTACCAGTTCGTCTCTGTGGAGTCGAGCAGCCACTGGGGATGCACCGTGTCTTCTCTGTTGGAGCACGAAGGGCTAAAGATAACAGATACGCAATTTTTTAAGACACCAAATAAGTTATGATTAAAAACAAAGAATATTAATTATAATTATGTGATACGTCTAGAATAACGTGCTGTTGCAATATATTGAATTATATCGGAGGCGTTATAACAAGAGAGTTTGAAAAAATCATTGTTTTGTTTGAAGAATTGGTGTCAACAAAACATTGTAAACAACCGCTTATCGTTGCGTAACCTGGTCAAATCACTTAATCTATAATATGTACCTACTTATGGAATTTATTGTTATGATAAATTTACTCACATTCCTTGGCTATTTTGAGCAAAACAAGAATTAAAAGAGAAATCTCCTAAAATGTCAATTTCGTCGTCGTCCGCCATTTTTTGTTTTGACAGACTGTTTGATAGAATTTGACTTTTTTCGTTTGACAAGACAAAGACAATAAATCTAGCCATTTAGGATTTAGTACTGGGATTTTTTTTTTTGTCTTTTGATGCCGAATGGGCTCTTGACCTCGATCTCGCCTGGGGCCTTACTATGACCCGTTATAGCCATTATTGTTCCGCTGTGAAAATAGGACAGTGCTATTTATACTGCATATAGCTCCATCTCTCTCTCACACAGGATGGCTCGTGATAGCTTTATCACGTCGTAGTACGGCCCCTGATGGAAAGCGATAGATGCAGATCTATGATGATGGCACTACAGTACTTTGCCGATAGTACTCTGCTAGTAGGTTTTGATTTGAGTCACCCACAAGCAGCGTTTTTTGTTGCACATTTATTTTGACAAAATATTTCCCATTCGAAGTGACCTAAGTCCAAAGGTGGCACCCTCATTATTTCTAATCCCTTTTTTGCCAAGCTGGTACACACGGCTACACATCAAGCCACAATTTTTAGTATAAGCTGACCTCACATTGTACGGAAATCCTATACATTGCGAGATCAGCTTAAACTAGAAATGTATGGCTTGATGTGTAGCCGTGTGTACAGACGCCAGCACATCAAGCTACCCGAAACTGTCAAATTTTCCCAATCAACTTTGAACAGTTCAAACAGTTTCGGGTAGCTTGATGTGCTGGCGTCTGTACATTGATGAACTGATTGATTAACTAGCACATCACTATGGCCGCATTCCGAGTTATGCCAAAAGTGATTATATCGCGAATCCGACCAAAGTCCAAAGTCACAATTATTACTCAATAACCCTTATATTTTGTGACTATTCAATTCAGTTGGATTCGCGATATTTTCACTTCGTACCTAAGTCGGAATGCGGCCTTTTTCTGTCATAAGTTACATGATCTGTGATCTGTGGTAACACAGGGTAACACTCACTGCTGTCAAAGTGTCAAGTTAACGTCACTTTGTTGGACAATGCCACAGAGTCAAATGACAATGCAGATGGTAACATCGACAAGGTCATATTCTTCAAATAACAACAAATTATCGCAACTGGACGCAGCACAGTCATCGCCTCAGCGGTTACTTAACTACCGTGAGCGGACTGAGCGGAATAATCGTTAATGTGCTAGCGACAGAGCCAGGCGCTTGTTGTGCGGTTTGATCGGAAACATGAATATCATTCGAAAACTTATCGTAGCCAAAACCCGGGACATTTGCAGAAGTTTCTCTGTTTCCACTACAAATAATGCTACATATTCGTGAGTACTAGTGCTAATTGATTTACTAATTGTGCCGACACTACACGCCGTATCTATATGAATTATAGAGTTATAGTATTTGCCAATCTAATCACAATTCGCGGTTATCAGACTTTACATTCCCTCCACTTCACTTGATGTTTTTATAGATATTAGGGAACTTAGGTGATTTTCATTTTAACAATCTTTGACTGGAGATCATTATAGATAAATCAAATACTTATATTACCTAATATGTTAATAATAACGTTAATAATTAATTATGGAATCAATACAATTTTTTAACAGTAGAAAGATAATTATTATTGAGCTGTTTCTCTCACCTGTTTAAAATGTCACTTTTCTATGGAAGCTTATTTCAATTACCTTGTTTTATCATTTATATAATAACTTTGATATCAAAAAAACTAGTATTAAAACATTTTAATTTGATTTTTGATCCCTAAGATAATTCTATCCAAACAACATAACTGCTGTCACTGATTAATAACCTACTCAAATATTCTCAGTTATGCCCTTTCCATATTAAAGTTATATTTTAGGGTTTTTAAAACTACTGTGTTGTTTTTTAGATGAAAAGTTGACTATGGAGCAGTTATCAAATGTCTGTATCATTCTGTGAAAAATTGACCTGTTACTAAGGGGATAAAATGGCCAATTTTATAATTCCAATAGTATTTCACGACACTAAACGTATGTGACGAACTCCCCCTTTACTAACAATAATGACGACAAAACCTTCCTTGTTCTTTTAGAGGGAATCATTATTTCATTACATATGCAGATATATAAAATGAAATAATGTTTTAAGAACTTCCCAGTATGATTTGTTAACTATGACTATAATGGACTTCTTCTATGTTCTGAGGTTTGGTTTCTGCACTTAGTCTATCAGGTGGAGCATTGTGCGTAGGCCATGGCGGTCATTTGTTGGTTATTCATTATATAACGGACTTCTTATTTGACTATCTGTAGTTCGTACAGCTTTCGTAACCGATCACCGCGTCATGGTTGCCCGATGGGTAAAAAAAAAAATGCCTGATCTACCATAATAATGTTATCATGAAAATAAACTAACTTGTTTTGATAGGTTTGTACTATTGAAAGCAAATAAAACAGTAGTGACTTAAGTGGAATCTCCACCTTGGTGCTAATTTGACTATCATTATTTCAAGAACTTTGTTGTAATACAACAACATTTGTTTATAAAACTACCTAATGTTATAATTAAAAAAAAGAAACAGTATTCTTTAGCACCTCACAAAAAAGGCTGAGGCGTGTCTTAAAAAACCATGAACTTCAGTTAATCAAAGTTAGCTATAGGAGGTGTGACATGCTAAAATTGCCTGTTTTGCTTCTTATTTTTAATCAGTTAAATTAGCAACAATTGACTGTTATACATTTTTTTTAAAGCTTATGAAGTTATGAACTAAACAGTACATTAAAAAATAAACTGTGTTCAATAGAGAATAAGAATGTCTTCTAAATTGTTTGTAAATGTTTGTGACAGTACTTTTTCCATAGGGTAAATTTTTCTTGGAATGGCCCAAATAACAATAATTCTAAATGCGTAAAAAAGAATGCTTCAAGCCTTAACAGATTAGGACTTCAATCTAAAAATAAAAACATTATTGTATAAACCTTTCTTGAGTAAAACATAAAAAACAAACAAATAAAACTAGAACTTGTATAGTATCTTTTTTATCATTATTTTTGTTTCAAACCAGTTGCAGTTATACAAGGTCATGATGTATGTTTATTAAAATACTAAATGAGAATATAATAGGTGACATTGTGGTAAAAACATTAAGCAGTATTAAAGGTGATGTCAAGAATTACTGATATCAAGATCCCATGTTACTGTACTCATATCATGTGTACTCATATTTAACTCATCCATAATCAGTAGTTTAATTAAACAATAAAATAAACCTTTTGAAGAAAAATCAAATATATTTAAAATTTAATTTTTAAAATAAATTTTGATGTCAGTTCAGATTTATTTTATATATTTAACCAACGAATCAGCTCTGCTACTGTTGACTTATACAAAATAGATACACAATTAAAAATAAGAACTATTGAACTTTTAAGTTAATAAATAATGTTAAAGTATCTATACCTACAAAACTAATTTGTAACTACTAAATACTAGTGATGCAACGAATACTACTTTTACGAATACGAATACGAATATCAAACCTACTATTCGGCGAATACGAATACGAATATCTCGCCATGGTAATAAAAGACTAATAGTCTAGTAATACATAGACGCAGCCATTACTAACGTTCGTCTAAGTTACTTAGGACTTACTATCCTACCTTTTGTTCATACAAAAGAAATACAGACCATATAACTACTTACTTGGTAATTTATCGAAGTGTTTCCATATGTCACTTTGATCTCGTTTACGAGAAGACATTTTCTATTCAACTTTAACTTCTTTCACTTCCGTGCGAACATGGGCTTAGTATGGAAGTATGTTTTTTTTTCGTCGTCGTTGTCATTATCAGCCTATACCGCTTTGCTGCTGGACATGGACCTCTTCAGCAACACGCCATTTAAGACGCAGATATATGACAGTGACCTTGAATGGTTAGCTTGCGTGTTCTGTACTGAGCTCATGCAACGCGTCGTACGTCCAGCCAGTAATAGGACTCGCCCATCAAGGAGCGCTGTCCCAAACTAGACGCATTATTAATTTATTACACGTAAAACAAACGGTATTTTAATAAAACACGTATACTAAAAGATCAATAATTTAATTGTCTTTAAAATGGTGAAGTTTTCAGAAAAAAAAGCTTTATAGATTTTGCGTCATTCTCAGTTTTTAATCCGCGTTAGACATAACTTTACAAATTAATTTCACTATGTAATATAAACATAATCAAAAATATACCTATATTAAGAAAATGCTCTAATTTAACATTTTTTTTTTCAAATCACCAACACTACTCGTTTAGACGTCATCTTCAGTATAAAATCATTAAAAGTCGGTTATCGTCCCCTTAAAGGCTGAGCAGACAGGCGCGACGCGACGGACGGTGCGACGCAATTCTGGTGGAATAATTTCCATGAAGTTTTCATAGAAATTGTTCTACTAGAGTCGCGTAGCGCTCTCGCGCCACGCTTTTCTGCAGGAGCTTTTATTCGATTCTCGGCTACTATCATCCAGCTGCTATTTTATTTTTCAATATTTTCATTTAATATTTATTTCCAGATGCAAACTACTGGTGGTGGGGGGAGGCTCGGGAGGATGCACGATGGCTGCTAAGTTTGCAAGAAGGCTGCCGAAAGATTCTGTGATAGTCCTTGAGCCAAGCAAGGTAAGCACTTCTTGGATACAATACAACCATTAAAACTACAAATAACTCTGGGGCATTGCGCCCCCAGTGTCGATATCGATCGATAGAAGTAAACCGTTAAACGTAGTTTGTTATTATTATGCTATACCTGACGTAAATGTTCTTTTTATCAAGATCGATCAATCAATCTGCCTTGTCTTTTCTCAACTATGTTGGGGTTGGCTTTCAGTCTAACCAGATGCAGCTGAATACCAGTATTTTACATAGAGCGACTGCCTATCTGATCTCCACAACCCAGTAACTGGGTAATACGATACCCCTTGGTAAGACTGGTTGTCAGACTTTCGGGCTTCTGACGACCCGTAACGACTGTCACAGATCCACGAATGACAGCCGGGACCAACGGCTTTACGTGGTTTCCGAGGCACGGAGGAGTCGACCTATCAGACGTCGATCATGCCCTATTATCGCTGATACATCGTTTATCTATAGACTAACATTGTCGGTCGATGTGTTTTATAAGCCAAATTCCTCGGACCAGGGGGCCTACCACCAGTTCATAAAGCAGTATTTTTTTAATAATACTTCAGTGTGGGAAAGAGATGAAGCTCTACAGGACGTGTAGCTCCATCTCTTTCTCCCACTGAAGTAATATTAAAATAATACTGCTTTTAGCTGGTGGTAGGCCCCTGAGCGATTAAACACTTAAGTACGCGATAGATGTTGGTCAAGACATCGGTGTATGTAAGTAGGTACTTACAGTATATCAATGAAAACCTCTGACAGGTTTACTTTAAGTCCGAAAAACATGAATGCCTCGAAGTCCCGAATCCTTGATTAAATGATATATGTTACGTTAATTATTTTACCCCGATGGTCCTAGTTTATCATTTATAACTGCCAATTACAGTTTTATGTAAGCGGGCACGCCCTTTATGTCTGGAGGCTTTTATTTAGATATTTAGTTCTGTTTACGTTTAGTTTTTTTTTTTAAATAATGCTTGAGCATAGTTCTCGATGTTTTTGGTTGGTATGTTGGCGTGTGCTAGCTGACATATGGCCTATAATTTATCATTTGAATTATGTTTTGTGTTGCATAATGTAAGTTATTTTGCATACTATTGTATAGAATCATTTTTCTAACTTGAACAGACAGCTGTTCTGCTGGGAAAGTTTGTTGCGCCACTTCTTCCCAGCTAAAGGCACTAGGACGCGGTGAAGGGTGGGCGTTTTTGGGGGACTGTCTTATGTAATTTTGACGTTCGAAAAGTGCTGATTCCCAGCCTAGTTTGAATAAATTACTTTTGAATTTGAATATCTAAGCTAGCTAGAACAAACTGTACCGGACTGGTAGAGAAAAAGCTTCTTATCTGATATGCAAGGAAAACTCCGGCACACCTGTATTTCAAACCTTTTTATGAGGAGTAAATGCTGATGCCATGTTGTAATTAGGGTTGCCAGGCCCAAAAATAGAAAAGCCGGACATCGATTCATATTTAGCCGGACATTTTGCCCTGAAAGCTTGACACAACGGATTAAAAAAAAAAAACTTTTGTTTGTGTATTTATTACTGTTATTCATTTGAGACTAATCTTAATTACGATTCGAACCACTTTTTGTTCTTACCAAAGTAATTTGTAACTTCTTAACAATCAATAATTAGCCTTCTTCATTTCATTGAAAGTTATTAAAACGATCAATAATCAGGCATCTTTTGGGGGGGGGGGGGGGTTGAACAAAAGCCGGACAGGCCGGACTTGTGTATATTTAGCCGGACCCGATTGTAAAGCAACACGAGCTTACCTGGCAACCCTGGTTGTAATCAGAGCTGGGCAAAATACATGCTTTGCTTTAATTAAAATACAAATTACAAAATACTATCTCGCACGTATTTAAAATACTAAATTCAAAGTACTTTTAAGTCGTGTATTTTGAAATATAAACTACAAAATACAGTATTTTTATTTAAAATACAAAATACTATCAAAATAGTATTTAAAATACGAAATTCAAAGTACTTTTAAGTCGTGTATTTTGAAATATAAAATACAAAATACAGTATTTTTATTTAAAATACAAATTACAAAATACAGTCAGGTGTTATGTGTATGGAGTTATGTAAATAGAATAGAACTAATACAGCCCAGTGTTGCCGACTTTAAAGATTGACATATTTAGCGGTCGCCATTTTGATTACGAAAGCTATCGAGGGCAATTTTTTGCAGAACGCACCCATTAATAAGATCGCTAAATGTATTTATATTCAAATGTATTTTGAAGCCATAAGTATTTGAAATACCAACTACAAAATATCTCAGCGTCAGGTATTTGAAATACCAATTACAAATTACATTTTTAAGAAGTAATTGAATTACAAATACTGAATACGTATTTGTATTTCAATTACGTATTTTAATTACAAGTAATTCAAATACTGCCCAACCCTAGTTGTAATGCATCTAGAATGAAGACTATAAAACATAGAACTTACATAAATTCGCAAAATACACGGGTGTGATTATAGTACCTATAAGATTCAATAAATAACGATATTATGTTTCTTATAAGACCGTGAATCCCCGCGCTTATCGCCAATCTCATTCATCGTACCTAGAGCAAACAATAGGTTGTAAATATTCCTATAATAAATGAATAATAGCTATTATGCACATAGGTCAGATTACTAATATTAAAATCACCATGCAGGTCTTCAGTGACATTCTATGAAACATATGGCTTTGTAGGTATTAGAGTACATCTCATAGCTATGTTAATTAATAATAATAAGTAATGTAACCATTCATTGTATAAGATACAGGAAAACCACAATAGTACTGTGGTGAGTGGTCTGTCTGGACTCTGGGCAACATTAATAATACCTACACCTGTTTTCCTATTTCAAAAGAAAGGTACTTCCTGTAGGTACAATAACAGGTAATTTATGAGATTAAATTAGGAGGAGGAAATGTGAACACTTGAATTAACCACAGCGGGATACGGTAGCTATTTTTGCGAATTGTGATTATGACTCAGATTTAATTATATATTGACGTGCCAACCAGGATCCTACATTCCTTTCACAATCTCGAGGCTCTCTTGGACGCCAAGTCTGACGGGGCGATGTGTTCGCGGACGAATGGAAAACGATCTTGCGAACGATGTTTGAACTTTTGGAGTACTTACTGTCAACCTAATGTAGTGGGCCATTTTTACCCCAGTGCCCCAGAAGGAGGGTAATGTTTTTCGAGAGTATGTATGTAGGTATGTCTACTACTTTGGCACGCTCTGTAGCCTAAACAGCTTGATGGATTTTAACATATGAGGTGTCGTTAGATTCGAAGTCTGATGGCTATATTCAGCACGTTGAACAGTTGCTCATACACTTTCAGCAGCTTGGATGCAAGATAAGTGTTAAGCTTCACTACCTTTACAGTCATTTAGAATATTTTCCTGAAAATCTCGGTGACTTCAGCGAGAAACAAGGGGAGCGTTTTCATTAGGATATTCGCAACATGGAGGAGAGATATCAGGTATATTGGAACGTAAATATGATGGCTGATTAATTATTGTTGGAGTATTCAAAATAGTAATAACACATTTCACGCGAGAAAATCATTTATAAGAAAATTTCATTCAGAATAAATATATTTAATAAATTTTTACTATGTACATTTTTTGTGAAAAATCCCTTCACTTCATAGCCGTTAAACTAGAGCTGCTAGATAAAAACGCCATATGTTTTTGAAATCAGCGTGGAAAAACTAAACAGATTCATGAAAAAAAATTCATGCAACAGACATGCGTAATTGACTTCAGACAAAACAAAACGTAGTTGTAGTTAGCAGCCTGGGTAGGTACTTATCTCTTTTGCTGTACGAACCTCCAATATATACCTACATATTTTATATTTTGTGTAAAATTTTTATTTTACCAGAATGATTATTTTATTCATAATTGTTATTTTGTCCCCAGGAACATTACTACCAGCCTTTATGGACCCTTGTCGGTGCTGGGGTTGGTACAGTCAACGACACTCGGCGAACAGAGGCAAGCGTTCTCCCTAAGGACGCTAAATGGATAAGGGATACGGCTACTTGTCTTCAACCTGATCGCAATAAGGTGACGACGAAAGAAGGGCATGAAATTAACTACGAGTACCTCATCGTAGCGGTTGGTTTAGAAAATGATTATACAAAGGTAAGATAAACTGTTACCATTAAGGCCAAAGCGTCAAGGTAGCGAAATTCAAATGTTCTTACGTTTTCTGCAATTTGCAGGTCAGTATCAGGTTGTATGTTGATCTAAACATGATTCGCGGCCGTATCAAATGTTAATTAACAGAATTATAATCATAAAAATCATCAATACAACTCTCCAAGTTCATGTAATCCTCTTGAATGACTATTGCATGAAATTTATTTATTTTATTTATTTATTTAAGGATTACCAACGAGTTACATTACAAATTATCTTTTTACAATAGTAAAACTTAGTTTTATTACATTATCCTGTAACGCACACTCGATTACAGGTAGCCACAGCTTACACATTATCGAGTACTTAGTGCTCTGAATACATAATTTAAATTAAATTAAGAATAAAAAAGAAACAATATACATGCCATTCTAAAAGTTTAAACTTACACGAATACAATACAGTAAAACCAAGCATTAACTTGATTATCAATATTATGTCATAATGAATTAAAATTAAAAAAATATATAATATTATTTTAAAAATTATAAATAAAAAGTAAAAAGTAGAATTATAAATTAAATTAAATTTGATATAAATTAAATTAAAAGTATACATTATTTAATGATTGGAATGATAAGTCAAATGTCCTCTAACCGAAAGTGCTTATATAATTTCTTTTTAAAAGTGTTGAGACTGTCATGATTGATATCGATTTCAGCTTTGCGGCATAAAGCATTATACAATTTGGTAGCTCTCGTAAGGGGAGAGTTGTCACCTAAATTGGTTTTGTGAAAAGATTGTCTGAAAAGATTGTAGGTATGTGACCGTGGTAACCTGCTAGGAACATTAATACATATTTTAGATAGTAGGTCAGTATTTAGTTTAGATGTCAGTAATTTGTGTAGGAAACAAAGATCAAGTACTTTTCTACGATTGGTGAGGCTTTGAAATTTAAAGTGATGAACACGGTCTTTATAAGATTTCAATTGTTTCGCGGTTTCATTTTGTAAGGATAGATGATACAAGAACCTCCTCTGGACTCGCTCAATACGTTGCTTATGAACGTTATAACGGGGTGACCAAACCTGTGAACAGTATTCCAGATTACTGCGAACCAACGTCTCATATAGGATAATTTTGGTCTTAGAGTTCTTAAAGGGCTTTGAGGTCCTTAATACAAAACCTAGCATTTTGTTTGCGTTTGATATTATCTTATCCATATGGTCATTGTAGATCAATTTACTATCCATCAAAATTCCCAGATCCCTGACAGTACCAACTTCATTGAGTATATTGCCCGAAAGAGAGTATTGTGTATTAAAAACATTTTTTTTGCGACAAAATTTTATATGTAAACATTTTTGTAAATTTAAGCTCATCCTATTTTCTTTGCACCACTCAACTAATCTATCCAAGTCAGCTTGTAGCAAATGAGGATCCTCAATAGATTTAATAGGCAAGGTTAACTTGAGATCGTCTGCGAATAAATAAGATTCTGCGTGATGGAAGCAATGAATAATGGTATTAATAAAAATATTGAAAAGCAAAGGTCCTAAGTGAGAGCCCTGTGGTACTCCAGACGTCACATGAAAATCCTCAGATCGGACCCCATTCAAAACAACGAACGAGAAACGATCACTAAGGTATGATTGAAACCATTGCAATAGTGCACCGTAGATTCCGCAGCTCTCGAGTCTCTGTATTAAAAGTTGGTGGTCTACTTTGTCGAACGCTTTACTAAAATCGGTGTACACTGCATCAACCTGAATCCGCTGGTCCACAAAAGCTGTGACATTTTCTGAAAAAGCTACTAGATTGGTGTGAGTTGATCGGCCCTGAAAGAAACCATGCTGATTGCCTACTATGTGATTTTTCAAGTGGCTGTACAGATACGGATACAATAACAACTCGAAAACTTTAGGGATAATAGAGATAATCGATATAGGTCTATAATTTTTTATGTCGTTTTTGCGACCATCTTTAAAAACAGGGACTATTTTAGATTTCTTCCACGCAGATGGGAAACAACCCGTTTCAAGTGAGCGGTTAAAAAGAAGGGTTAAAGGCGTAGAGAATGACTTCGCGCACTTAGCGAAGAGAATTGGGGGAAGCTCGTCAGGACCCGGTCCTTTGCGTATATCCAGACATTTCAGTTTGCTAGCGACCATATCCTCTGTAAGCGATATGTGACTTAATACATTCAGGTTTCCACAACTCAATAATAAAGATGTATTATTTAGCTGTGTAGAGTGCTTCTGATTATACACCGATGAAAAGTTTTTTGCGTATAGTTGACAGATATCGGTACTGTTGTCAGCTACTTCATTGTTTAAGTTCATTTTTTCCGGGATTGTACTTTTATTTTTACGCTTATGTTTAATATATGTCCAGAAGTATTTAGAATTAGTTCTTATTCTAGCTTCTATTTTATTAATATAGCTAATGTAAGATGTTTTGTTTAATAACCGGCACCTTCCCTTCAGTAATGCTAAACTAATCTTATCCATAGCGTTGTTATATTTGTTAACTCTTATTCTAAGGTTGTATGTTTGTTTCAGTAATTTAGTGAGATCTTTCGTAAACCACGGTGGTTGTTTATTGTTCTTTACCTTATAAGAAAAAGGAACGTTGTTGGTAATAGCACCCTTTACCTTTTCGTAAAATATTTCAACCATTTCATCTATGGTCCCACAGTTTTGTAACGTTGTAGTCCAGTTTATAGTGTCAAGATGTTGTGCTATAGCTTGATAGTCAGCCTTGTGATAGTTACGGGTGGGTAACATACTGCAGTTCAGAGTTCTTTCAGGAATGATGTCTAAATAGATCAGTAGAGGAGGATGATGTGTGTCTACTTTAGATAGGGGATCATTGCATTCATTTACCTTAACATTCGTTATATCAGCTAAAACCAGGTCTAAGACCTTTGATTTATCATTCCTGACACTATTAAACTGTTCTAAACCATGCAACGCAACGAACTCAGTAAAAAGGTGGTTAGTCAAGCAATTAGTGGTCTCAGGGACTAGGAAGCTACTGTTATCGCTATTGACCCAATCGATGTTAGTCAGATTAAAGTCACCTGCTATAAAAGTATTGCCCTCCGTACGAATGACTTTGCCCGCATTCTCAAGGTAATGTTCCAAAACATCAATCTTAACTGGGGATGGAATATAGACCGCGCAAAAGCAAAGACTTATTGCATTGTGTTTGGTTTTAACTTGAACTTTTACCCAGAGATCTTCACACAAACTATTATAAGACGCCATTTCAATAGAATTATGTTTTTTTAAGATAGCGATCAACACCCCACCCCCAGTCTTCTTCCTACAGAGCTCGTTCAGTTTACGGTCTCTTCTATATACAGTGTAACGGTCATCGAATAATTCTGTACTGGAGATATCATCACTAAGCCAAGTTTCCGTAAGAATTACCACATCGTAATCATTAATTAATAAATTGTGATACAAATCATGCATTTTTGTCTTTAAACCTCTAGTATTTTGGTAATAAATTTGGAGTTCTGCGAATTATAAATTATTTGTTCATTAAACATTCAAAAAAAAAAAAAATAAGATCGGTGAAACATGTTAAACTAATTTAACCAAAGAGTCCATATCTTTTATAAGAAGGCGTTCGGAAGTTTCGTTTTTCTTAGCAAAAATGCGACCATTTCGCACCCATACAAACTTGTAGTTCTTCTCTTTGGCCGCCATCCTCGTAGCATGGTGTAAGGATCTGTTTTGTGGGGCTAAGTGCTCAGCTACATAGACAGGCTTTTTATCTCCTCCTATGCCCAAGTGGGAAGTGTTAAGTTTATCCGCCTTGTTAGCTTTGTTAAACTTAATCACGGCAGCTAGAATTTCATCACGTACTGCAGGAGACGTAAGTTTAACAATTATAGATCTAGGACGCGTTCCCTCTGGGTTTTGTTTAGCGATCCTAGTAGACATAACGATATCATTTTCTTTTACGGGGCATGATACTACTTTACATAACTGCAACATTGTGGTATTCAGATTTTCAGACTTGTACTCAGGCACGGATAGAATTTCTATGTTACAAGATCGGGCATGTTGTTCCATCTGAGTTAATCTAAAAGTTAGGTCTTTTATTAAAGGTTTCATGCTGTTATTCTCTTTTTGTAGATCATCTATTTGTTTTGACTTTTTTTCAAAAATTAAATGCATATCATCATATTGCTTGCTTGTAAACTCGAGAGAGTCTTTCATCTGGCTTAGTTCCGAGCTAATATCGGCTCTCACGCTTTCCTGCACAATATTTCGGATATCGGTAGATAGGAGACTACGCAGTTCGGTGCGTATGATGTCTCGAATCAATTCTGGAGTGATAGACTCGGTTGCTTCGTCGTTGATTAATTTATCAGGCGATGGTTCATTTGAGCTGTTGTTACTAATCACTCTAAAAAATCATGACATTTGAGGATTATGCTAACTTAAGGAGTTGTATTCCATATTTGTTATGGTCGCGAATTATATTTTAATAGAAAGAAAGAAAAAGTATTTATTGAGATTCGCACAGGAAATCACAAATTAAACTAAACACCTTCATTAAAAACATTAATAAGAGAAAAAAAAAGTAAAATTAAAATAAAAGCAGAAAGTCCTGTACGAGGCCAAAAGGCTCCTATCTCAGCATACGCTGCGAAATTTAAAAAAAAAATGTCGCAGCGCTGGTATTCTAATAGGGCCCGCAGTGATGTCACGGATAGATAGATACAGAAATAAATATTAAATAAAATAAATGAAAATAGAAATGTGAAATACTTTAAAAAATAAAATATAAGTAGTCCGCGTGTCTGCACCCGACGTAACATCAGTTACTTGTCTATGCCTTAAGTATCTGTGGTAGTCTAGGCATCGTTGAGACAAGTAATAAACATACAATCTGACACTAACATGCAGGTTAGTGTCAGATTGTATGTTTATTACTTGTCTCAATTTGCAAAAACTAAAGAAAATTTTAATTTCGCGGGCTACCTTAGCCTATCCCCCTTATCCGACTTCGGCCAGTCGTAGCCGTCTAGTGGTTATTGTATGGTCTGCGGCTTGTTGGCCGTTGCGACTTTGCGAACAAGTGCGCGAATCGTATAGGTTTCTATAGTTTACCTGGTCGCTGCGACCACTAGTCGTGGCCGTGGCTGTCTAGTGCGTGGGATCCCTAATTCAGCACATGATTCTATAGCCCCCTAGTGTACAAATATTTACAGGGTTATAAAAAAAACAGCAGTTTCATACAAAAATGCAATAACACCGTAGGTATTGCACTTTTGTATGAAACTGCTGTTTTTTTTTTTTGCAAAATGTTCAGTAGGTTTTTTTTTAACTGGTGAACAACTTCAACGCTTGTAGGAATCACGTTCTGAATCATGTAACGTACACAAACGACAGCACGTGATGTACATAAGTGTGTTTGATGACCGTCTATTATTTTATGATAAAATATGATAAATGTATAAATACTTCAGATGAGCTTAGTGTTTAAAGTCAGTGCAGTTTGATTAAGCACTTTTTTGTATCCACCATGGGGCGGCCTGAAAAAAAAAAAAATAGGCCACTACTGAGAAATCCCTGATGGAAAACCCAACGACACTGCCTGAGCGAATCAAGGCCCTCATGCTCAGCAGTAGCGCTTCAAAGAAAGAAGAGAAAGAAAGAAAAGAAATTTAGTGACCCGGGTTAAGACTTACTGATCGAACAGAAAAACTTAAAGAGCCATGTGCGCCAAATAGTCCCAAGTAGGCTTGATCCTACTATAGCTCAACGAGTTATCTTTTGTCTCCAGGTACCCGGCCTGTACGAGGCGTTACATGATAAAACGAGCACT
Organism: Agrochola lychnidis; assembly: GCA_963680765.1. NCBI lineage: Eukaryota > Metazoa > Arthropoda > Insecta > Lepidoptera > Noctuidae > Agrochola > Agrochola lychnidis. The sequence goes on from OY796853.1 coordinate 22,665,074, forward strand.
GTTTCATCGATATACGACCCACATTTCTGCGAGAAGACGTTCGCAAACATGCAGCAACACAAAAAAGGCAACGCGATCTTCACTTACCCGGACACGATGATCAAATGCCCCGGAGCGCCGCAGAAGATCGCATATCTGGCGGACTCTTATTTTAACAAGGTATGTTTTACTATTATACCTACAAGGTTATCGGTTATATGTCGACAATCCGTTAAGGGGATGTAGGACAGATCATTTGCAACCAAATGACCCCTTATGACCCCTATGCCAATGTCAAAAAAAATCCAGTAATTAAATTTCAAATAACTCGAAAAAAAATTACATTTGCATAGAAGTTAAAAAGGGTCATTTGATTGTAAATGACCTCTCCTACATCCCCTTTTAATGGATTGCCGACATATAACTAATAACCCTGTATAAATACATTTTCTTTCATTTTTCGTAGGTTGCTCCGGTATCCTCCGGTTTTTTTAAACCTGATTTAGAAGAGCATACTTGAGATTCGAAAGGAGATAGATTCTGTATTTGCAATTTAGTTTCGAAACATGCAAAGAAATATGTTTTATGGTTGTTTTATATGTTTTATAAATAAGTTCAGTTTGCGCTACACCTTCAAATTCTTAGATTACATTTTTTAGTACTAGTCATTCTGAAATTAACTTAATTTACACAGGTATAAAGTTGATATTTGTTTAAGTGGAAATAACATCAATTTGGAAACAAGAATTTGAATATGGAATAGGTCCACGGGGTTAAAAAGTAAAGTATCATACTATTTTTTACCATGAGCGCTCTGTAAACTGTCACTTTGATCTACCCTGCACGTCACCTACCCTACAAAACGATCATGGGCCCCTTTCGAAAATCTTTGAAGGCAGATGTGATTGTTTTACCTATACCTACTTACTTTAAATCAAAATTAATCCAGAGCGCTGTATCTACCCCTCGTTTTCGTACACAAGCGGTCAACCATAACAAATAACAACTCATTGATGCAAGTCAAGTTTGTGACAAACATGATCACGCGTCCTGTTTTCGTATTTTTTGTTATTGCAAGCACGTGTGTATGAATGCAGATTATGTTTCTGGTCTCGGCTGATTTCAAGCGGTAACCTGTACAAGTGCAATGCAATATTGGCTATCTAGATTCTAGGACGTGTCCTACGTTTCATAGCATTTCGCACAACACAGGGTTCAACCGGTTTCTGGAACGAAAATTATCGACGCGTCAAAATTAAACGCAAGATAAGTGATCGGACTGGCTGTAGATAATTCAGTCAACTAACCACAATAGTTTACGGACGCTTGAAATTGTCAAGCGCTCTTAAATTGTTGCATCTTAGTTTCTCTTCCTTCATAAACTTTTCTACATTAGTCGACAAAGTAGCTCCTATTTCAGTATAAATGGTCAATAGGAAGCGGAGACTATCCGAGGTGAAAAAAAAAAAAATGAAGGCTCTCTTATAACGAATTATAATTAAATCACTGCCAGCACCAGCTATTCTAAAAATGAATCGTAAAGATTTAAAAAAATACCTACTACAGTTAGCATAGTTTGAAAAAAAAAAAAAACAGGCACTCCGAGAGTGCCGACAGAAGTGAAAACTTGAACAAGATCGCCTTGGTGGAAGAAAAATACTGGTATAGAACATTGGTCCGTAACCTTATTTAAATAAAGAGCTCAATCGCGTTTACAAAACCTTTAAAGTAAAAATACTTGCATAGAACTTTGATCCGTAACGTAATATAAATAAAGAACACAATCGCGTTTACAAAAATGAGGTGTCGTTACAGTGTCACGAAATCAATGGTAAAGTCCCATCTCAAAAATGCCCAACGCGCCTAAAGAAGTTTTCACTTCAAAAGTCATTTGGTTGAAGTACCCACTTGAATCACTTGACTGTTTAGAAACAGGAACAACACGTATTTGTCTAGAAACAAACAAACTTTAGAAATTAAATAAACTAAGTTCTACCATAGGGCCCCTAGATGGAATTTGCTACAGGCCCCGCGCTGGCTTAATCCGGTACTGCGCTTACCATCAGTTGGAATGCTAGTCAAAAGCGAGCTTAAAACCACTGAAAGATATATTTTTTACACAGGAAATCTTTCTTAGCGCAGAATGCTACGCTTACAACCTTTGCACATATCAGTACCCTAATTGCGTAACTCATTTTTGAAAACAATTTCGCGAAATTTGTTTCATTTTAACATTTCAACAACATTCATTGCGTTATTTACGTTGTTGAACAGATTTTTTTTCCAACTTATTAAGCAATGGATTAGAAATCTGTTTCAAATCGGAACAAATTGTGATTGTGTTGTATTACGCAATTAGGGTGCTGGTCATGTGTGGGAAGTTTGTCCATCCTGCGAACATTTTATCAATTAACAAAATGATGCAATCATCTGTGATCTAACAATAGAACCCGCGCAATATTTATAAGAATTATGTGAGTCAAGAAGAGATTTTTCCTCGTATTTTCAATGAAAATAATTCTATGAAAGGAACTCTGGTCTCGTGAATAGTATAACTGTTGTACATGAATTGTTTCTCAAGAGGAAAAATGTTCATTTCCTCTGTTTAATGGTGTGTGATTCAAGCTTGTTGATATCATTAATATCAACAAAGCCAATCGCAGTGCAAAAAACCGGCTATAAAAAGGCTATGGGTTTAAAAAAAAAAAAACTATGGCCTCGCAGTTTTGACCACTAAGGTCTTGGTCGCTTAACCGGACTTTCCTGTCCTTAAGCTACTACACTTGAGCCTCCAGTCAGGAGCAAATAAACTATTCTAAATTAAAATTAATCGAACGTTCGCTAAGGGCACCCCCTGTGGGGTACAAACCTCGGCTTAGGGCGTCGTTGGGGGGAGGACAGCAAGAAGGGACAGGCTGGATCAAAATTGGATTATCATCATGATTATTAGGCGGGGTATTTAAAGCTACATGCTCAGCTGCAACAACTGCTGGCACCTCGTTTTCGAGCAAGGGTCGGGGAGGAGTTTCATTTACTCGGGGGCGCGGTCGTGATCGCAAAGGACCTCGGCGGCGAGGTCGGAGTGACGGGAGGCGTCTGTTTTTGTGTACTATTCTTTCTGCTCCTGGAGGAGTGTAATGGGGTCATCTGGGTCGGAAAGGATATGCCTCGGGCGGCGGATCTGCCTGAGAACCCAACCACTATGGGGTCTTTCCTATAGCATTTTTATAGCCGCTTTTTTGGCCTTTGCCCAGCAGTGAGATTGAATTAGGTTGACAAAAATATAGACACTTATGAATACTTGATTAAGCTTATCTAGTAAAACATATCTATGAATCTATCACTATGATAAGTCATAAAAAAAGGTGATTCTCGAGTTATGGACATACAATAAGACGTTGTGTTTTATATTTACTTATTATTATGTAAGATAGAAGGAGGAAAAACATATTATGAGCATATTGACAAAAACGCATATTGGCAAGTCATACTGACTTTAGAATAGCACTTAGTCACTTTAAATAAATACAAGACTAGTATCACTGTTATAAATAACTAGCTGCGCCCCGCGGTTTCACCCGCATAAGTCTCGATCCCGTGGGGAAAAAAAAAAGTATCCTATGTTCTTTTCCAGGGCATCATATATATATGTGCCAAATTTCATCCAAATCCGTTCAGCCGTTTTAGCGTGAAGGCGTAACAAACAAACTTACTTTCGCATTTATAATATTAAGGATTAACCCTTTAATATCACCTGTTTTATTTGCGACCGACGCGAAGATCGGATCTTGCCCCGCTTTACAGTCGCACGGTCGCACGTTCAAGTCGATCATATTTCTACAGAAATGTTAATGGAAACTCCTTGATTGATGAGCGGAAAAATTATTCCCAGAAATATCTATTTAAACTGCCATGGCGGAGTTCCAAATTGTGTTTGATATTCGTGGATGCACTGTCATGCAGTTTAACAGTTATTGTTAAAACTCTTATTTATAGCCGCTTGCTACGTTACAATGCACGTAAAGTGACGTCAATATTTTATTATTCCTATTGTGTATGTGAGTTAGTGCTTACTTCTCAATTATATTACATGTGTACCTATAGTCTGTGTAGCGTGTGTGTGTGTGTGGGGGGTTATTTGTGTGGGTGTGTGTATGTGTGTGTGTAGTGTATCTATAGGTATAGTCTTAAAATGGTTTAAAGTTGTATTGCAAACTGAACTTTATGTATACGTGTTAAAGTTGATTTTTTCTAAAACATATATTTGTTTACATGTTTACAAACTAAATCGCGAACGCAACATGATGATTTATAAAAAGTACAAACTCACCCTCTATTTCACAGACGAACGTCCGCTCAAAAACAAACATTGTCTACAACACATGCTTGCCAACTATCTTCGGAGTCCCGAAGTATGCCGAAGCGTTGCTGAAGGTCGTCAAACGGAAGAACATCAACGTCAACTACAAGACGGTGTTGAAGGAAGTTAGGCACGAGAAGAAAGAAGCGGTCTTCTTTAATAGAGATGATAGGTCTAAGGTAAGAATAAAGATGTTTTTTCATTGATGTATTATTTTCCAGATAGAACGTGCGGAAGAAAACTGTGAGCCCACGTGTGCGGACGTTAAAATATCGCGGCGGGATTTTATCGCGCACTGGATTTTCAACTCTCGGTTCTGAGCCGAGCGTTGAGAATCCAACAGAGTGCAAACCAGCGCGTCGAAAAAACACACTTGGATTTTTAACTCTTGCCGCTAAGCAGAGGGTTGAAAATCCAGTGTGCGAAAAAATTATCGCCGCGAGAAAGTCGCCCTTGTCAACCTGGGCTAAATGACAGCGTAATCAAGGAGTTGTATTCTTTTAAATTGTAATATGATCTATATTCGAATTACATTACGCTAGTTTGAAAGAATACGTTTCTTAGACTGCGTTGTCATTTTCAGGGCATTACAGTTTTTATTTAGTACGTTCTATCTGGAAAATAAATAATCTCTGGTTTTTTTAATAAGATCATGCAAGAAGATTTCTTTTTTGAGGAAAAACTTACCGTCAACAAGTAATAACATAAAATTAGGCCTGCGTTACCATTCATCCGTCTCATTTCACAATTTTCTTTTATAATTCCCATGAGATGTACAGAAAGGACCGATGAATTGAAATAGAAACTTGACGAAAGCATGAGTATTGTAATAACATTAATAACTTAAAATACAATGTGGTGTACAATAAAATATTAAATAAATTAATTAATATGATTTACCGGAATTAAATACAGACATTTACCTACTAGGAGTCATTCGGACATTCCAAATGAATAAGTGAAAAGGAAATTACTTTGCCTAGTGTTTATACAATAGGTAAAATAATTTCCTTGTCACCACAATATAATTAATTTATTACAAATAATTTAACTATAAATAATTTATTGTATTTATTAGGTCCTATACCATTAAATGAGCAATTTGTATGTATATATTTATGAACGCTGTGTGTATATATTTATATATACATACACAGCATTCAGCGCTCGGTGTGGCAACACGGCGAAAACGGATTCGCGACAAGTCAATCGTCATCCTGAGGATGCCTCGTTGAGAGGTGAAACACGTGTCGTTTTTATGGCTCTTTAGAAATAGCTAAGCGGAACAGGTTGCTAAATATAGCCACGTCAATTGTATTTTATATTTATATTATATATTTGTAATCAGTTAATCACGTTCTCGAAAACGGCTCTAACGATTTCGATGAAAGTTGCAATATAGGGGTTTACGGGGCGAAAAATCGATCTAGCTAGGTCTCATATCTGGGAAAATTCGTTTTCTCTATTTTCACCCGAGCAGAACTCGGTCGACGATATTATAATAATAATATAAAATAATATAACTTTATTTGCATCATAAAAGTACAACCATATATAATTTGGTATTTTAAATATTTAGTAGGTAGACACTACAAACGTAAATAAATCATTCCTGCACTTAAATACTAACCAATAATGTGATATTATATTTCTCACCTTTCTAACGTACTATAAGTGCTGTTCGTTAAGTACTTACATCACATGATAATTATTTAGTTCGTATTCAAGCACTAATCACTCACAACAATTACTAACACTGATATTGTTATTTAGGTTGTAGCATTCGATTCACACTGTCCTCCGTACTAGTCGAAACTGTATCACGGTACGACAGTCTTCCTCTTACACAATTAACCAGTTCTAAATACAAATAGTATTCCACCATTATTTCACAGTATAATAATTTAGTATCTATGATATTATGTTCAAATGTAAACAGGTAGGTATCAGAACATTTTGCATTATCCACGAACAGAAGTGATCACAATGGAGGTAGTGTTAAAATAAATTTAGTATATGCAAAGTTTATTAGTACAATTAAATAGAGAAATTATAGTTATGTCAAAATTCAATGTCAATAATAATAAATTTAATACAATTATCCAGCAATATTAATGTCTACAAATTATAATTATATGTTTATATGAAGTTAAATAGGATAGACTAATCTTATTATTTGACAGATCACATGAGAGAACATTGTTATTTTAAGCTAGACTCTAAATATTCTTAGTTTTAGCCTTTTATGGAATATTGTTACTGATTTTTCAACAACTTATTATATATTTTTATTGCCATATAATATCGGCTATCACTTAACATCTTAATTCTTGAGAATGGAGCGCATAACCTCTTCTTATGGCGAGCGTTGACGTTGTGCGTATCTTCTACTTTAGTGAACTTGTCGATATTTTAAAAACAAACACGCAAATTTCAAGTATGTATATTGACGGCAGAGTTAGAATCTGATATTTTATAAAGTATGGTTTGTATTATACATAAAACATATTGTCCGAGTTAATTATATGGGAATAAACAAACTGTTCTAAATGATCACAAGGCTCTGTACTTAAAGAACGTTCAAATTCACAATCTCATCTCAGCAACAGTTAATTTCAAAACCTATTCAAAAATGTAGGTAAATTAGAGGTTTTTGACAGAATGAGATTGATTAGAAAGTGAGCAGAAAAATACGGGAATTGCCCCTCAGAATAACTAAAAGGAAAATAAAATTTAACTTTCTGGAAGCTTAAGACGAAACAACGCGTTTTAAACTTTATTTGCTCAATAAGCGTTTTTAGGGTTCTGTACCGAATCTAATAGACCGATTAAGTTGAAATTTCGTACACATATGTGTTTCTGTGACCCAAACACGAACGTGTAACGTAAATAAATGAATTTTGAATATAGGGGTCACTTTTGGGAGGCAAACAAGTAAATTAAAATAAAAAGTTTTGCTAACAGTACCGTGTGACTTATCAAATGAAAGCGCTTGTTACGAGGATCTTCGACGAAAATTTACCATCCCCCCCCCCTATCTCCGAAACTACTGGACCTACATTAAAAAAAAAAAATACATAGTATAGCTCTTTACTCATAGATTACAGGAAAACCTATAAAAAGTCTATGGTCTTAAAATAACATGGTAAATCTCTCAATACTGTGCGTACAAACTTACATTTGCAGTTAGAATGTGTGGGAGAACCTGTTTTTCAACTATAATGTTAAGTTTGTTCTTGGGATAAATAAATTCATCTCAACTATGGAACCGGTTTTTGTTCTTCGAGCTTAACACATAATTATTATTATCAAAGAGAAACAATTATTTTTCAACAGGAAATAACGATGGACTACTCAATGTTGCACGTGACGCCCCCGATGCACACGCCGGCTTTCCTGCGAAACAGTACCTGCCTCGTCGACAATTTCGGTTTCTTAGAGGTCGACATGTACACGTTGCAAAATAAAGAATATCCCAACATATACGGCATTGGAGACTGCACCAACACGCCGAACAGTAAAACTGCTGCTGCTATCGGTGAGTACCTACCTGTTATTTTTGTTACTTTGCGTAGCCCAAAGTACCGTTCAGCAAAACATTTAATTATGCCATTGAAAAATGAATTTTATTGTCAGTGTCACAAAGTGCAAAGTTCTACGAATATTGATGCAGAAATCAAACGGTTTCTGGCACTGAGATGTATACAGGGCGGCAGGGACATTGACGCGAAAACTGTTACCATGCATTCAGTACATGGTTCTGAACCCCCTGAAAAAAAAACTGCTGTTTCATAGAAAACTGCAATACCTACGTGGTCAAAATGTATGGAACAGCAGATTTTTTTAATAACTGACGAAAAATTTTAACGCATGTGGTTCAGAATCATGTACTGAATCCATGGTAACAGTTTTCGCGTCGATGTCTCTGCCACCCTGTATTATAACAACTCGTTTATTGTGTGAACTAAGCTCCTTTAAATCCCCGACGCAAAAGAGGTGTTTACTTATAAACTTGTTTATCTATGTGGCACTGGCATCATAGGTCCCAATCGGATGGTCCAATAAAATCACAGTGCGGTTTCTTTTTTCCAGTTTTAATCGGTTTAGTCAAGCCGTTTCTTGACTATATTTTCTTGAACCCTAATGGCCTGCGCAGACTGGCGGATGGGACGGTAGAGGATTTTAAATTTATCAATCGAATTTAATCCTTATGCAATCGCTATAAGGTATATATTTCAATGCTCGGTGATCGACGTTGTAGTATCGCAGCGCAGTTTTCTCTGGAGCATCGAAGAGCACACTGGAGGATACTGCGGCGGAGGCGGTGGTATGCACCGGTATGCGCTGGAGTCTGCCAGTCTGCCACACTCTTTCAAAAGCAACTTTTCGACTGCGTAGTCGCTAGTGAAATAATCAAATCCGGCGCGGTGGTTACTCGGCGGATGCCGCGGCATTCTGGCGGATGCTCCAGTAATGTGGCGGACGCTCGCGGTATCGCAGAGGATTTTTCTTGTCAGTGCGGGCTGGCGGATAGAGGTATCGTCCTCGATGCTCTCCCCTGCCGACTGCCAGTGTGCAGAGGCCCTAACCGTCCTACTTTTTATCAATCACACTTACTCATAACTAGGATTCCTAAATGCAGACTAATGAAAAAGCCTTATAGTAATCAAACAATATTCCCTTCCATTAGCACAACAATGCTACGTGCTAGAACACAACCTACTCAGCACGATGAAAAAGGACGAGCCCAAGCTGAATTACAACGGCTACGGCGCGTGTCCGCTGCTGACGTCATACAACACGTGCATACTCGCAGAGTTCACGTACGGCGGTGTTGTCAGAGAGACCATGCCTTTTAATCAGGTAATTTTGAACGAACTATTATAATTATCCTGTTTCACTGCAATACAGGGTCAAATGAAATTACCTAGCTAAACTCAGAAGACGTGATGGGTATTGTTATATACTAGCGACCCGCCCCGGCTTCGCACGGGTATAAACCGGGTTAATATACATATAAACCTTCCTCTTCAATCACTCTATCTATTAAAAAAAACCGCATCAAAATCCGTTGCGTAGTTTTAAAGATTTAAGCATACATAGGGATATAGGGACAGAGAAAGCGACTTTGTTTTATACTATGTAGTGAAACATGAAAAAACGAAAAAGAAATTAATTTGATGATGTTTTTTGTGGGGTTGTAGTCACTTGAAATACTTATCGGTTTAAAAAAAAAAAACTTTTTTTGTTCTCGGACGTGATGGATGGATTTTGTTTTGTCATAATTATCTTAATATGACAAAACAAAATAAAACAGCTTTTCTCAACTCATGTAACTACTTCAAGTAACAACAATTAAAGCGGTCGCTGTCCCCTCAAAATAAAACATCAACGGATTTATTTATAAATGTTACTTAAAATTAAGTAACGATTTACTTTTTTTTTTGTTTTTTTAGTGTACTGTTTAACCATACATTTTTGACATTTAAGCAACGTTTATAAATAAACCCCCAAATATTTTATATTTTTATTTTATCGTGATTTGCAGTGATCGGGAATAGGTGAGCTAAAGTACCTAAAGTTCGAAAAAGAACAGAGACAAAGTGGAGACGCCTTACGACAAAATGTTTTTTCGGGACTAATGTCCCGGGTTTCAGAACATTACTTAAGTACAACTAAAATTAATAAAGTAAAACAACTATCGAATTAATTTCCTGTTTCTGTTAAAAAAAAAGAGTATACATGATTTTTATTGTTTAAAAAAAATAAAGGTCTTAAAAAAAATATCTCCTGAAACTCCAACATTAGTCTCGAAAAAATATTTTAGTCGTAAGGAATCTCCACTTTTTTGTCTCTGTTCTTTGAACTTTAGGTAGATATCGATACCAATCACGTCCGCAGAGTTTTGCTAGCTTATTTAATCAGACCCTGTATATGTTCGGGTAACTCATCATACGAATTTTGTTCCATTTGTGATGTATCTGGACAGTCCCTGCCATCTAACACTGTTAAACAGAGCCTTACTTTTTCTTGTCAGCAAATAGTGGCTCATAAAAAGTGTGGGTCGTGGGTTTTGAAGTATAAAACCCAGGCAGTCAGTCAGTATAAAACCCACAAACTTTATGCTCGTGATTGTACATGCAATTTCTTTTATGCCAATTACTCTAAAAGTGCAAGGAAAATATTGTGGGGAAACAGGCATGCCGAGAGAGGAGCGAAACATGTATCTGTTCCATACAAAAATGCCTGCCGAATAATTTTATTTTCGTCCCATCATCCCAACTACTCTAAAACGGCTTAGAAAAATATTGTGAGGAAACAGACATGACCTAGAGAGAGGAAGGAAAAATAAATCTGTTTCATACAAAAGTGCCTGCTTAATCGAATTTGCTTTCGTCCCAATGTACTACAAGTTGTTCTTATTCACGAGTACTTGCACCCTTACAAGCAGTGATCGGATATTAAGGTGTTGGCTACTATAGAATACACTTTTGTATCGAAAAAATCCCGAGATTCCGGGATCTACGGTTCTGAATATAGAATCGAATATTTTGCTTACCTTCAGGTGTTTGTTATTACGGAAAGCACTTTTGTATCGATTGAAAAAATGTCGCGATTCTGAAATTGATAAATTTCTTAGTTCTTTTTGGCAACAGAAATGCTACCTAATATTTTAAAGTAGGTTGCCAAACTGGGATAGCGCATAGCGACAAACAACTCAGTGGTTTGAATTTCGTAAAAAAAAAATTATAGTCTATTAATTTTTATGTTAACACCGCGAAAGTAACTTTCATAAGAGGGTTGATAATTGGTTTTTATACCATGTATCCGATTAGCTGTACATTCCTGGATTGTCTGGAATTCCGGGATTTATATTAAGAAAAATAATAATTAAAAAGCCGCCAAAAACCTTAGGTAAATACGCATCCGATTTTCCGATCTCTGCTAATAAGTTAAGAAATGGTAATGATTTCAATTACACTCTGTGTAGACGCAGAATTTATTTCAAATCCCATTTTGTTACAGGCAAAGGAGAGCAGGATAGCGTTTTACATGAAGAGAGATTTGTTCCCCTTCATATACTGGAACATCATGCTCAAAGGATATTACCACGGCCCGGAGACAATTAGAAGAATATTGAATCCTTTCCGAGACTGAGCGAAATAGGGAACTATTGAGTAAATGATATCGATGTATGTACTGTGACGCGCGTCGAGGGAGGTAGGTGAGCGAGTATGTGTGGAAACGTGTGTGTGGAAGCAAATATTGAAATTACATGAAAAACTAGCTGCGCCCCGCGGTTTCACCCGAAATATCCCGGAATATCGGGATAAAAGTAACAGCTATGTACTGTATCTATCAAGGTTCATCACAATCGGTTCATTAGTTTTTGCGTGAAGAAGTAACACGCACAATTATAGTAGGATTTGATTAATGGAGACACAGTAATGAAATCTTTCACAACTAATATTTCATATCTTAAACATACTGGATGGAGGAAATAAAAATGGAAAATATAACTAAATAAGTCACAACCTTTCCGCATCTAGTAAAAAATAAATAAAATAAGAATGAAATGTAAATACCTGTAAAGAATCATTGCTATGCTTCTGTATAAACTATATTAATTTGATGTGCGTTTGAAGCAAAATAAATAGATTTTCTGGAGATCCCACGCGAGACAGGCTAACGTATAGTTGCCCATGGGAGAAGCACTCATTTCAGCATTTCTTAAGTCGATGCTGACCACTAAAAATGTTTGTCCCTGAGACTTATTGATTGTTAGTGCAAATGATACTTTAACCGGGAACTGAAGTCTCTTAAATGTTATTGGCAAATCGGTCGGTATCAACATTTACAAAAAGTTATTCAACGTCTAAATAGACCGAAGGTTTCGAAACCGCTTGCCGTGCATAAGATAAGAGGTTCAAATCCTTGGCACGAAATAGGCTTTTTGTCATACATTATGTTTTTTTAAAATAGTATTTTTCTATTTTGTTTTTGTAATAATTTAAAAATCCAGAAAAATTTAATATTTTAAAAATCATTTAATAATATTTATTATTGCTGTTATTTAGCAAAATTTTGATCTTATTTTACTACAAAGATTTTTATTTTACAATTTGATTTGATAATTTACAGTTTATCATAATATACATATTTTGCCAACTGACACAAACGGGTCTATAGACAAGTGACATCCTATTAACGCAAACGATAAAATAGGAAGCGCTAGAAATAAACAATAGTTTTAAGTGAACGTATACATCAAACATTATAGTTTTTAATTTGAGGGTATGGATAAATTTTATAAAGAAAATTTTAATAGATACCCTCAAATTATAACCTCTACCGATTAAAGTTCGTTTTTTAATCCCAGAGACTAATTTGACACTTCAAGTGATTGTTCTTTGTTTTTTTCTATTTGGAGTTTGACATTTGCACCTGTCAAATTAGTGTCTGAAATTAAAAAACGAACTGTAGACAGAGACCTAAAGATAAAGTGACTCGGACGATAGTAGATAACAATTTCATCGCAATTCACATGGGCTCGCTGGTTTGTTCGTCAAACTTATGAGTATGACGACGTTCGGTGATGCGATGGTTCGAATCCAAGTCGAAACAATGAACTCTTTTTGAAGTATTCTTTAGATTATTCGTAAAGAATTCAATGTTGTAGCCTACGGTTGTAGCAGTGTAACATTTTAAAACTTGAGGGGCTAGCACATACTGACGCTGTATATACGTGTGGCGGTAGCTCAGTACCCTAATTACGTAATCCACAATCAATCACAATCTGATTGATTTGAAATAGATTGCTAATCCGTTGCTTCATAAGTTAGAAAAAAATCTGCTCAACAACGTAAATAACACAATGAATGTTGTTGAACTGTCAAAATGAAACACATTAGATATAATCGTTTACGAAAATAAGTTACTTAATTAAAGGTACTGATGGATTTAAAGACTTTAAAAATTCTTACTGCACGCGTAGCATGACCACCGTAGAAACGAGTTTAGTCGACGGAAGAATAGACAAAATGACAGATTGTGATTGTTTATCTATCATTTTGTCTATTCTTCCGTAGACAAAACTTGTTTCTACGGTGGTCATGCTACGCGTGCTGGTAGTGTACAGTGTCCTCGATGTTGCACACTGTGTCGATGGACTTGGAGCATTTAAATGTCTCCTGGTACTCCTTCCCCGAATATGTAAGGTCGCAACTTGTCCACCGTTATTAATATCACGGCGTCGGTATACGGAATATACATCCTCATCGGTCTGTTTCACTGACGAATCGCCGCAGAATATTGCATTTCTATACTAGTGAGAACTTCTAAATTAAATGTCCGATTCGAATGAATGAAAAAGTATTTTACTGCTACCCTTGATGATAAAACTATTTATTTGAATAAGAATTAATACTACGATACGAATGTAATCAACTTTTGTTTCTACCGGCGATCTAATTAAACTTTTGAACACAAAACCTGCTATCGTGACTTAAATATAATAGTTCGATATATTCCCTCGCGGACTTTTTGTAGGCAATAATGAATACTTTAATCATGTAGTACATCATTTTTATGTATCATCAATTGTTTTCTCAGCGCACGTCAAATAATGAATTTTTTAGGCAAACTTTTGCTACTTTGGGTTACATTATTGCAATTTTCTTAAGGATCTCTATTTTTTTTTTTAAATAAATTATAGCCTATGTTACTTCCTGATAATTTAGCTTTTAAATCGGGCCAGCTATTTGGGAGCCTATTCGGTACAAACAAACAAACAAACAAACAAATCTTTCCTCTTTATAATATTTGTATAGATGGAATAAGAAATCCTTTATATAAACAGTTTTGATGCGAAGATTGAAATATTTAAAAAAGGGTATTTATTTGATTAACTTTTTTGATTTTTTTTCAATGTTTTGAAACTTTTTTTTTTCTATGAAAGCATGGATTGAGTGGATTTAGTTTAGAAAAATACCTATGTATATTGTACATTTATTTTTTAAGCACATAGTGATAATCAAATGTCCATAACGACTCGTTTATGTAATAAATGTTATATGTAAATAATAAGCCTCTATATACATTCGTTATATTGTTATATAAATATTAAACACTTTTTTGACAAATATTTTTTTGCGTTTTATTTTTCATGCTGCCATATCGATATTCTAAGGTGTCATTATTCTTTTTCTAAACTTTGGGCGACCGAGCTCTACTCGGGTGGAAATACGGAGAAAACGTGTTTTCCCAGATATGAGACCTAGCTAGATCGATTTTTCGCCCCGATAAACCCCTATATTGCAACTTTCATCGAAATCGTCAGCGCCGTTTTCGAGAACGTGATTACAAATATATATCAATACAAATATTGCTCGTTTAATAGTATAGGATTAGACCTTTTCTTCGAGATAAAAAAAAAAAAACTCGCACATTGAGTTTTAAAATGTGCACCTAAGCTCCGTCATAATATTTGTGAAAATAAAAAATATATTCATACCATAAGGAAATTCTAGTTGGCTTCCTAGTCAAAACCAACAAGTAAAAATGGCGAAATGATTATTTGTGACAAAAGATAAAATTAAATGTAACAAATGAGTGAGGTCTTCAAAAGGCTCGCTCCTTACACTAAACATGCGATCCGGTGGCACTGTGAGGCAAGAAAAACATACAAGTAAGTATGTATTAGGAATCACATGAAAAATGCCATAGAAACAGTGATGCAGATCAAGTACAGTGAACTATTGATTTCTATAGGTACTTACAGATAATGATGAATCCACGAAGACGCACCTCATTCCTCGATTACTGTACTGTAAGCTGTACTTTAGCACTGAGCAGGGCCTGATTAACCCTTAGGCTAATTAGGCTGCAGCCTAGGGCGCGAGGATCGGGGGGGGGGGGCTGAAATCGTGTCTTCGCATGCACTAATCTAGCATCACTGCATCTACCCTACATATTTCAACTAGACCGAGACAAAACACTAAAACTAGTGATGCAACGAATACTACTTTTACGAATACGAATATCAAACCTACTATTCGGCGAATACGAATACGAATATCTCGCCATGGTAATAAAAGACTAATAGTCTAGTACTACATAGACGCAGCTATTACTAACGTTCGTCTAAGTTACTTAGGACTTACTATCCTACCTTTTGTTCATACAAAAGAAAAACAGACCATATAACTACTTATTTGGTAATTTATCGAAGTGTTTCCATATGTCACTTTGATCTCGTTTATGAGAAGACATTTTCTATTCAACTTCAACTCCTTTCACTTCGCAGCAACCTCAGAAAATAAATAAAACAATACTCTCTTGCTTGACTTGTGCTTTCGACTGACAAATGAAATGAAAGGAATGAATGAATCAATCAGTCCATGGTTCGTAATGATAGGAAAACTCCCGGGCCGCGGCACTGTATAAACTATGGCCGGGGAGTCTCCCGTCGCGTCGTCGTTGCGGTTAAGGCCCTTGCACACGTCGTATTTTTACGTGCCGACGACGCGCGTTTTCCAAGTCTGCCAGTAATTAGATTTGCATACAAACATATTAATTTTTAAATATTCGTATTAGTATTCGTATTAGTATTCGCCGAATACGAATATTCGGTAAATGTCTACTATTCGGCGAATACGAATATTCGTATTCGTTGCATCACTAACTAAAACTAAATGACCCTAAGGTTGAATGTCATGTAGATTAAAGAACAACGTTAGTTTCGCTTGCAGATCGTTCTGAAAACTTTTATAGGTAGTATGAACCATGTTAAAATTTTCACACTACTACTCTACTCACTTACCTACTACTTTTTAGGGCGTCCGTACCTAACACACCTGGCGGGGGCGCGTCCTCATAATTAGCATAGGGCGGTCAGAACTCTTGATCAGTCGCTGGCACTGAGCGGAGCGGAGTGGGACACGTCTTCGTGGATGGTACCTACTATTTAGTTATAGACAGTTTTCCAGAAAATAAATGCTGGTTGAAAATAAGGAAGCTTGTTGTGGCAGTGTGGCTTCTCTGTAGGTATATTTTCTTGATAAGAGATAGATGCAATTTTATTTAACTGTTGATCGAACCTCCGGCTTAACACATCGGCTTGCATGCACAAACATTTTTAGCGTACGTATGCAAGTCGCTACATATAGCCGGAGCTTGATGATATTTTATTGTTGGTCTAGTGAAAGACTGCTCAACGGGGCTCAGGCGGGCCAGAAAGTGGCTCACCAGCGTATTTGAATTTGCCCGCCAACAGCAGTCAGCTGGATAGCGATTGACTTTTTAGAACAGATTTCGGGATTTCAAACTAGATCGAATAATATTTTGCTGTTTATGAACTCATTCTCAATTCAAGATCCAGGTAAAAATAATAGTACTCCAAAAGCTCTCAGTTCTCTGAAACAGATTTTTACTGAAACGGTGTCTTCATAACTACTGTTTCTTACTTTTTGTAAATTTTAATTTTTAATAATTAAATTCATTTAATTCAGACTAATTGATATGTACATAAATTGTTAGTTACAAAGGTTATAAAACTATGTTAGTGATCATTTAAAATTAAATTCAAAATACAACTAATAAAATCACTCCTGTCAAAAAAAAAAAACCGTCCCGTGAAGCTGAATGAACCTACCCAGCACTGCAGACTGGCCTTTCAGAGATCATCCTTAGGATTCTGTTGGTGCTAATGGCGTAAAAGTCATCGACTCTTGCGTCAGCAAACATGCCCGACGCGTTGCAGAATCGAATTTTAACTATTTTTATTTTTATCTTATTTGTAAATATATTTATGCCTATTTTTTTTTTTAGAAACGTTGCCCCGCACTAGGAATTTCTCTTGTTTCGTGGGTACGTTTACAAACATTTAAACTCACATACACAAACAGCCAGATCCGGAACAACTACTTGTAGGTCATACAAATATTTGTTCCGTGCGGGAATCGAACCCGCGACACGCAGCGCAGCAGGCAATCGCTTAACCACTGCACCAACCGTGCCGTCATATTCTATTAGGAGTTACTTGATATGATATATATATATGATTTGAATTTATAGCAGTCTTTTGAAATTTTCATAAAATTTTGGCGAAAAGAAGACTTTCCTGCATCCTGCATTTTATTCTGTGAATAATTTTTTTTTCAACTTTCAGCGTTTTGAATAGTGATGTGCCGGATAAATAAGGAAAGATAGTTTAATTACTACCTTATAACTTAATTTACCTACTGGTACTTACTCTACTTGAATTAATAATAATATATATTTTTTTTTATAATTTGGATTGAAGTTAACAGTATTTCATTGCTACATATCTTTAAAATTTCATATACGTAATGAAATGTATTAATATAAAAGATCCGTTTAAGATCCGCCAAGAAGTAACGGATACGTATACAGATCTTTTTTTCTCCCTCGGATATCCGCGGATACGGATATCTGGCACATCACTAGTTTTGAATAATAAATACCTACCGTACTTCAATGCAAAACATATTTCTGGTTAGATTTTACCATCAACCTGAGATTTGTCGCTAAATAAGGAAAAATTGTAAGCACCACAATTTTAGGTCATCGCCACCCTCTTCAAAGGTCTCAATCTCATTGAAGTTTTTCATTAGATTATTAATAAACCGAGTGACTAAAAGTTTTGTTTCATTGGTGACTATAGGTGTCTACCACAACTGTAGGCAAGTTTAATTTACAAAAGATGGCCAGCCGGATATTACGAAAACTAAATTTTGGCCATCTTCACAATTGGTTGAGCAGCATTGGTCTAGTGTAAGGTTGACTAAAGAGTTAATTATTACTTCGTGTATCTACCAGATGTAAACTCTTGGTGGTTGGAGGTGGCGCGGGCGGCTGTAGCGTCGCGTGGCGTTTCGCCCGCAGGATGAAGAAGCCAAGCATCATTCTACTGGAGCCCTCTACGGTAATACCTACTCTAATATAAAATAAAAATATTAAATTCATTAATTCAACGACAGACAACGCACAGCCTAAACCGCTGGGTCTGGAGGCACTAGAGTTCAGCGGCAGCAGCAGGCGACGTGTCACCGTGACACGACTGGTTTCTATGAATTTCTATGAAATACCTTCCGCAACTAGCGCCGTGTCGGTTTCATAGAAATACATGGAGACCAGTCGTTTCGCGGCGACACGACGCCTGCTGCTGCCGCCTGCGGTCGTCTACGGAATTGTACCTTTAAATAGGGGATTAAAGTTTGTAATTTTTCCCGATTGGCAGCCCCGGATCTAGATTTTTTTTGAGGCGGGGCAAAAACTGCCGTCTGCCGCCCCCCGTCAATCTTTTATGGGGATGCGCTAAGTTAGCCCTCGCGAAATTAAAAGTTTCTCAAAATGAAAATTTTGGCAGCAACATATTAATCAAATTGTATAGATCAATAATGCGCCAATTCAACAGGGGTGCCAAAACTGTTGTTAAAAGAAAAAAAATAGAAAGATTATAAATGTGCTGCGCGTCTCATTTATTCCAAAATTGCTGTGTGCTGGGTGGTGCACTTGTCTGCTAGGTCCGTTTGAATTTGTCGCCCCTTGAAGTTGGCGCCCAGGGCACGGGCCCCGGGCCCTGGCTTGCCCCCCCTAGATTCGGGGCTGCCGATTGGGGAATCTCATCGGGTAGAAGGCTTTACTAATACTCTAATAATATAGGAGCCTGTCCATTGCAAGGAAAAAGCCTCTGCGTAGTCTGTTTTCTGCTTTTCTAGTATTGGTACGAACTATTAAGGGGACCTCTGTAGAGTGTCGACAGTATTTTCCTCTGCTTTTCGTGGGAATTAAATGAGTACCTAATTGTTTACACGAAGCGAATAGCAAGCGGCGGAATGTCGCTTAGCTACGCTGAATGTGCAGGGAGGTATAAAAGATAAGATGGATGAGGTGTGTGAGAGGGTGAAGGATAAAAAACTTTTTTACAAAAAACACAACCGACTTCCAAACTACAAAGTGAAAAATAACTTTAATTTCAGAAGTCGGTTTCTTTGGATCAGATCAGTATTTTAGTTTTTTGACACCGACTTCCGAAATTAAAGTTATTTTTCACTTTGTAGTTTGGAAGTCAGTTGTGTTTTTTGTAAAAAAGTTTTTTTTTTCACTTTTTAGTGGGTTGGTTTGTAATTTATCTTAGTTACCTAAGTGCCTTATGTCAACTGCTCATCAAAAATACCCAAATCGCTATAGATGTGCCTTTAATATTTGAAGAGTTCCCTCGATTTCTCCAAGATTCCATCATCAGATCGTAACCAAATGACAATGGGACCAACTTGAAAGTATACCGTTTCGACAAAAGAAGAATTTTTCAAATCGGTCCAGCCGTCTTCGAGTAATCGGGGAACATACATAAAAAAAAAAATTGAGAACCTCCTCCTTTTTTTTTAAGTCGGTTAAAAAGGATAGATGTGTTATGTGTAAAGGAGTATGCAAGGATCGTAGCAGGTGGCGTTCTGTAGTTTCTGCCTTCCCCCACCATGGGAAGAAGGCGTGAGTGTACGTATGTATGTGTTAAGAGCGTTTATTCTCAAAGTGGGCAACGTCGCAAATAGATGTCAAATATTTCGCTGTTTTGATTAATTTGGCAATATTACTGTATGGAAATATGAAATGTGAGTAACTAGCGAACTAGAATATTAATAATGAAATACAATTATAACACTGAATTTGATGTTGTAACAATTTTATGTGTAAAAAAACCGGCCAAGTGCGTGTCGGACCACGCACAATGAAGGGTTCCGTAGTTGGGATGAATTTATCCCAAAAACAAATTTAACTTTGTAGTTGAAAAATATGTTCTCCCATACGGAATGTATGGGAAAACATGTTTTTGCAACTGCAAAGTTAAGTTGGTCAATTATTACTCGTTAACCTGTAGAGCCTACTTAGCTCTGATAGTTTTCCTTTTAATTTCGTTATATAAGCTACTGTTGTGATTTTTTTCACACACCCAAAACCAACCATTTAGCCGGCAGGGGGGGGGGACACTTGACTCTAACAAAAATTAGAACTTGAATCCAAAAATAGTTTTCACAAACTCACAATATTTTTGAAGGACCTTTCCAATGATACCCCTCATCATGGGGTAAAAAAATAAACATTACCACTTTACGTGTATGAGAGGTACCCTAAAAAAAAATGTTTTTCATAATTTTGTTTTACCACTTTGTCGACATAATTAATATGTATACCTATGCCAAATTACAACTTTCTAATACTAAGGGTCTCGGAGTTAGACCGCGGACAGACAGACAGACGGACATGACGAAACTATAAGGGTTCCTTGTTTACTACGGAACCCTAAAAAGGTAATAGGAAAGTTTCCAAATACTTTTTTACATATAAAGGCTCTTTCAAACAGGCGCGACACAAAGGCACCGCTCGTCGCGCGACGAGCGGTCGGCGACGACGACGGCTTTGTGTCGCGTCGCGTGTCGCGCTGGTCTGCACAAGCCTTAAAACCAAATATTTGGTATTACGATATTAATTTTTGCATTTCATACTTAATATTTTTAGTTCCCTAGTTAGCCACATTTCTTAATTCCATACAGTAATATTACTAAATCAAAACAGGTTAATATTTGACAGCTATTTACGACGTTGCCAACTTTTAGGATAAACCCTCTTAATAGCTTCGCATTATAATTATTGCGGCCCTGTCATTTTGCTTAATATTTTCCGGTATTCCTATTCCCCAGGTTCACTTCTACCAATCCGGGTTCACGTTCGTGGCAGCGGGCGTAAGAACGCTCGATCAAACATACAAGCCGACTCCTAAGCTCCTGCCCCGAAGCGTTACGTGGCTTTATGACAAAGCTGAAGACTTCGACCCCTGCCAGAACCTGGTCTATACCTGGAAAGGCGACAAAATATACTATGAGTTCATGGTCGTCGCTGTTGGTATCAAAAATGATTATGATAAGGTTATTATAGTGCAATAGCTAAAACTAAACTCATCATCTGCCTAGCCTTTTCCCAACAATGTTGGGGTCGGCTTCCAGTCTAACCGGATGCAGCTGAATACCAGTATTTTACATGGAGCGACTGCCTATCTGACTTCCACAACCCAGTAACTGGGTAATACGATACCCCTTGGTAAGACTGGTTGTCAGACTTTCGGGCTTCTGACGACCCGTAACGACTGTCAAAGATCCACGAATGACAGCCGGGACCAACGGCTTAACGTGCTTTCCGAGGCACGGAGGAGTCTCGATATGTAAAGATGGTCACCCATACACTGACCAACCCTGGCAAGCGTAGCTTAACCTGATGGATCGACCAGTGCGGCTGTTATTACTTAGCCACAAGCTCCTCTCATAAACTATCCTCCTCCTCCTCTCCTAAACTATCCTCCTCCTCTCCTAATAGCTAAAACTAAACTATTATAGATAAACACGAGCGAGCGTTACAGCTAATCGCATAATGATGTGTAACATCTGACATCTTACCTTGGTAATAAGCAACATTAAAGGGGCGGGACCTCGTCAAGGTCGTTTCTGACGGCCAACTCTAACACCGCGCGCGCTCATTGGTCAAATCAAATAGCGCGCGCTTCCCCGGCTTCCTGTTACCCACTTCCGTCCCTTTTCACGAAATCACTCTCGCAGATTGCAGGAAAGCAAGAGGAAAGATGTTACATATAAAATTAAAGTAAGTAGGTACCTACTAGGTTTTAGTCGCACCCTTGGATTTAAATCACAGTGTTAATCATCAGTGTTGGTGATCTTTGACAGTTGTTACGGATCGTCAGAAGCCCGAAAGACTGACAGCCAGTCTTACCAAGGGGTATCGTGTTACCCAGTAATTGGATTGTGGAGGTCACATCTACAGTCGCTTGTTTACACGTTCAGTGCCGGGAGCCCTCCTAGAGGGTTCATCTAGTCACATATGGGATGCCGGGAGCCTTCGCAGAGGGCTTATTAAAAATGTAGGTTTTTCTTAGCGAATACAGCATTATAAACCGTCAAAACAAAATCTGATGTCTATTTTAACAACATTTATTAGTATATGCGTAGGTTTTAAAACCCAAACATATGTATATTCACGGTTAAAAATTTTCACTAAAAATTTTAAAGGTTGGAATCTACTTGTAGCGACAAGACCCCCTGAAAACACTATTTTATTCGTTTTACAGTGTGTTAGAACACTGTTTTAAACCCAATGCCGTTGATCGTCCGCGATGGATGCTGGGAACCCTCCCGGAGGGTTCACTTCCAATATGTATGGCGGCATGGCGTATGAGTTCCATGAAAAGTGGGTGGAGTCGAAAGTGTAAAGATGTGATTTCATGCAATTTTAAAGGAATTCATAGCGAAACATAAAATAGAATACATATTTTTTAAAGAACCATAGTTTTTTTTTCTAGTTCGTTAAATACTGGTATTCAGCTGCATCCGGTTACACTGAAAGCCGACCCCAATATGGGAAAAGACGAGGCAGATGATCTACACTGTTAATCCAGAGCCAAAAAAATAGTGACCGAAAATGATGTACCTAGGTATTTACTAGCAGCCATTTTCTCAGCATTTTTACATAGCGTTATTTATATCACCATCGAAGCCATCTGTATTATCTGATCACCGAATCTCATTTCCCTCATTTCCCCAGATCACAGGTCTTCAAAAAGCTCTGGACGACCCTAACAGCACAGTCTCCACCATCTACTCCTCGTTCTACTGCAAGAAAACTTGGCAGACCATACAGAACTTCTCCGGAGGTCATGCGCTGTTCACGTTCCCTTTGACCGGTGGCAAGTGCTCCGGCGCCGCTATGAAGATCATGTTCTTGGCTCAAGATCACTGGAGGAAGGTACACACGGCTACACGTCAAGCTATACATTTCCAGTATAAGCCGACCTCGCATTGTACGGAAATCTTATACAATCCGAGGTCAGCATAAACTGGAAATGTAAAGCTTGATGTGTAGCCGTGTGTACGTCAAAAAGCTATTTGAGGGTAGGGACTCTTTGGTGTGATGGTCGCTAGCGTGACTGTCATACACTTTAATACGGGAGTGACTGTTGAGCATGAAGTCTTGAGTTGGATTCCCAAGTGGGAAAAAGTGTTATTGGGTTTTTCCATCAGGAATAAATAATATTTTATTTCGCATAAACCACAAGGGCACTTATGAAACATTAGAAGCTAGGCGCACGGTTCCAATAGATCGTTTCCCATGGAGAAGAGCCGGCAAGAAACTCCACGGTTACTCTTTTCAAAATAAATTGTTTCTACAATGTTTTCAAATTACAATGTTAATAGAAATGAGAGGACAGTGTAGGCCTATCAATGAGTACCAGGTACTTAGCAAAATAGAAAATGGTCCACAAGTCTACAGCCTACAACGTTCTCACATTCACAAAATCTAAAAGAAAAGAATCTATATAAAAGATACCTAAAATAATAAAAATAAGGAATTGACCGGGCAATAGGCTCGTGTCCTTATATGGGTCTTAAACATGGTGAAATATGCGGTTACTAAACGCCTTAAGTCTACCCCTTCAGCGAACACCAGGTGTGATGTTTGAGGGTCGAATCTATCCTAGATTCGACTTTTCATAATTATGATACTTTTGTGTGCGAGACCAACATACCAAATTGTTGGCCAGAAATATCTCGGGAAAATTTTCAGAACTTCAGGAAAGGAAAACGGTTATAAGTAAGTAGGTACCTACAAAGATCACAAGGAAAGCCGCAAAATAGGTTTATAATTATATAAATTGTGTGTACATGACCGGCAGAACAAGTAGTCACTGACAGGAAACATTTCCCGTATTAGTAATGATCTAATGGAAGTTTTATGTTCAATGGTACATATTTACAAAACACTTTCTAGTGTGGATTTCCCATAATGATACGATTTTGTGGTTACACAAGAAACTGTGTGGTTCAAGGAAAATATGCCAGCATCCTTAAAGGTTGTGTCACTTTGTGAAGAGGTATTTAATTATCACGTGGTAGAGTAGTAGCAGTAATATCCGCGCCTACCGCATGTTGTGGTAGTGTGTTGACCTTTTTTTTCGGAGTCAAACCTTAGAAAGCGTCTAGCTTTTGGGATATAAGACCTCACCAGTCTCACAGGGGGTTTTTTTGAGTGGGAAATTATCAAATAACTTCTCCCGCTCTGGGTGGAGCGGGAGGGCGTGTCAGACTATTACTGACTAAAACCCACCCGTGTTCCTTCAGTTATCATGTTGCCGGGGGGCCACGATTCCCTTTCGGACTTCTTGGCAACCTGTGAGCCTGTTGGTCTGTTGCCAACATCCGGGCACAAATCTAGACCCTAGGCTACTGAAGAAAATTAAATAATCTATTTCCTCCATTCTTAAGTCCTATTCCCATTCTCTACTAACCAGTTACTAATTTCTAACTGAAAAATATTTTTTATGGAGTATCTTTTTTACCTTTTGTAGCTTATGGCTAAATAATAACAGCCGCACGGTTCGATCCAACAGATTAAGCTACGCTTGCCGGGGTTGGTCCATGGATGGGTGGCCATCTTTACATACCGAGACTCCTCCGTGCCTCGGAAAGTACGTTAAGCCGTTGGTCCCGGCTGTCATTTGTAGATCTTTGACAGTTGTTACGGGTCGTCAGAAGCCCGAAAGTCTGACAACCAGTCTTACCAAGGGGTGTTACCCAGTACCTAACTGAGTTGTGTAGGTCAGATAGGCAGTTGCTCCATGTAAAATACTGGTATTCAGCTGCATCCGGTTAGACTGGAAACCGACCTCAACATAGTTGGGAAAAGGCTAGGCTGGTGATGATGACCTGTATATTTAATTATTGTTTTCGTCGATTAGTTTCTTTTATGTTATGTAATGTTCTAGCTAGATAGTTTGTTTTCATGACCTACTTTTTAGGGTTCCGTAGTCAACAAGGAACCCTAACAGTTTTGCCATGTCCGTCTGTCCGCGGCTTAGCTCAGAGAATTTTAGTACTATAAAGCTGTAATTTGGCATGGATATACATATTAATCACGTCGACCAATGGTAAAATAAAATCATTTTAGTATTGTACCTCCCCTAGAGTGGGGATGCTTTTTTTGCTCGTCCATCCCATGGTGTGGGGTGTCATAGGAAAGGTCGTTAAAAATATTGTGAGTTTGTGAAACCCAGTTTTGGATTTAGGGAGCCGTTTGCGAAATATTAAGCTTTAAAGTGAACAATTTTGTTAGAGTCAAGTGTCCCCCCCTGCCAGCTAAATGGTTGGTTCTGGATATGTGAAAAAATTCACAGCAGTAGTATATACATATAACGAAATTAAAAGGAAAACTATCACAGCTAAGTACGCTCTACAAGTTAACGAGTAATGATCGACCAACTCACATTTGCAGTTGAAAAAACATGTTCTATTATATAACATTATTATACATAACAACTACAATGTTAAGTTTGTTCTTGGAATAAATTTATCCCATCTACGGAACCCTTCATTGTGCGTGGTCCTATACGCACTTGGCTGGTTTCTCAATTAAATTAGATATAGGTATTTTTGCATGCCTACTGGTAAAATATGAGTGAACTTGTTATTGTTTTTTTACTTTGTCACCATGTATTGTTTGTGCCAAATAAAATTATCTTATCCTATCTTAAAGTTCGTAATTCCAGAACAAAATCATCGAGAAGACGAATATAACTTACAACACGGGAGCCGAGACCATATTCGGCGTCCCGAAGTACGCGGTGGCTCTAAGGACGTTGGCGTTAAGCCGCGGTATTGTGCCCAACTACCTCACTAATCTGGTGGAGGTCACACCTAGTGGAGCCGTGTTTCAGGGAAGTGGCGGAGAGGTCAGTAGTGTAGTACATGTAGTTTTATTCTATTTTGCAGTAGGTGAGTAGGCAAATACGGAAGGAAGTTTTCACAGGGTCTGAAATTATCTGACGATATTGCTGAACCAAGGATTGCATCTAAATAAATTAAGCCTAACTACTTAAATGAAACTAAACTAAACGAAAAAAAAGCGGCCAAGTGCGAGTCGTACTCGCCCATGAAGGGTTCCGTAGCAGCAAGTAACATTGAATGAAAGGTAAATTGCGGTTTACGATTTATGACGTATTAAAAAAAAACTACTTGCTAGATCTCGTTCAAACCAATTTTTGGTGGAAGTTTACATGGTAATGTACATCATATATTTTTTTTAGTTTTATCGTTCTCTTATTTTAGAAGTTACAGGGTACACACATTTAACCACTTTGGAAGTGTCTCTCGCGCAAACTATTCAGTTTAGAAAAAAATGATATTAGAAACCTCAATATCATTTTTGAAGACCTATCCATAGATACCCCACCCGTATGGGATTGATGAAAAAAATTTTTTTGAGTTTCAGTTCTAAGTATGGGGAACTCCAAAATTATTTGTTTTTTTTCTATTTTTGTGTGAAAATCTTAATGCGGTTCACAGAATACATCTACTTACCAAGTTTCAACAGCATAGCTCTTATAGTTTCGGAAAAAAGTGGCTGTGACATACGGACGGACAGACAGACAGACAGACATGACGAATCTATAAGGGTTCCGTTTTTTGCCATTTGGCAAGGGAACCCTAAAAAACAGTGGCACTCTGGGAATGCCGACAGAAGTGAAAACTTGAACAAGATCGCCTTGGTGGTAGAAAAATACTATAAAGAAGTCCGTAACCTTATCTAAATACTTAAAGAGCACAACCGCGTTTACAAAAAAAAAACTTAAAAATACTTCCAAAACCCTTAAAGTAAAAATACTTGCATAGAACATTGATCCGTTACTTAATATAAATAAAGAGCACAATCGCGTTTACAAAAATGAGGTGTCGGTAACGGTGTCGCGAGTTCAATTGTTTTTTCACATCTCAAAAATGCCCAATGCGCCTAAAGAAGTTTTCACATCAAAAAAGATTCTGGCAATGGAGTTAAACACTGGAGTTTTAAATTTTAACCCGAAATAGCTCAGTGTTTACAACTTACACACACATAAATTCCTTACACGAGGAAGAAAAGACCTAGTCAAAACATCTACAAATAAGTAAAATGATTTAAGACCAGGCACTCTTAAAGGTCACAGCTCATTAGAGTCACCCGGCACCCACTCCGCACCGCCTCGCCTCCTGCGGCTAGTATACTTTATATGGACTTGTATGGGTATGCGCTCACTATATCAGCTCCATAGCGTCACCGGATCGCCTCTGTCGTAAGCCCTCCACGCGCGGACGGCGGGTGGACCACTCGGTGACATGACAACTCTCTGCTCGCATGCTTGCCTTGCGTTGACTGCGCATTGCCAACGCGCGGGTCCCGAGTGGACCGCGCGCTGCCCGCGAATGTGTCACGCGTTCTTATTTTTGTTGCGTCTTTCATTTTCTTATTCATCAAGCGCGACAGCTATGAGTGCCAATTCACAGTTTGTAAAATTTGACATTACGAAACACGTGTAGACCTAGTGCCAATTGTTAACAGACTACTCGAAAATTCGTGGACCAAGCGACGTCCACTCGTTGACCACGCGGCGTTCACTCGTTGACCGAGCGGGATCCACTGGTTGACCGCGCGACGTTTATTGGTGAAAACGCGGCGTCCACCCGTGGACCACCTGTTGACAAGGAGTGGACGCCGTGCGACGAGGCGTTGCGAGGTGGGTGCCGGGTGGCTCTAATGAGCTGTGACCTTAAGACAATTTCCACGCAAACTCCGCCAACACTCCGATATGTGCTAAACGCTTACACATCAGTAATAAAGTAGAATATCGTTCAATTCAATTTCAATTCTTATTTCGTTTATAACTACAGTAATCATTATTGATCTAGAGAAAAAAATCTTGTGGCTGGATAAAAACTATATTTTCTTACTGTGAATACTTATTTTAGACATAAAAGCCGAGTAATTTTGATTTTATTTAAATAATCTTTAAAAAAGACATACATCAAGACATAGATCAAGCGAAAATGTTCCAATTATGTAACTATCTTATATTTGGAAAGAAAAAGATCCAATAAATCATATACTAAAGTTCCATTATGATTGTATGCGTGACTGTTTCAGAATATTAATGCAAATTAACACACAATTTAGGGAGGGTCTTCTTACTGTAAGTTTTGAAACGCATATTACATGGGACATATTTACTTTTGAAATGTCGTCATCTGCCTAGCCTTTTCCCAACTATGTTGGGGTCGGCTTCCAGTCTAACCGGATACAGCTGAATACCAGTATTTTACATGGAGCGACTGCCTATCTGACCTCCACAACCTAGTTACTAGGTAACACGATACCCCTTGGTAAGACAGGTTGTACTTTTGAAATGTCATACCTAGGTAATAAGGGCTGCTGTCTGCAACTGCGTATTTTGCGTATTAAATGTCGGTGTATTAAACCGGTGTCGGTGTATTAGACCCCTTTGAGATACCCCTTTTTGACCCAACTTAAATTCATTCAAATCTAACCCTTTTGCCGCAGACAATAAGCTTCCCGTACAACCTACTCCACGTGACGCCGCCTATGTCCCCACCGTACTCCCTACTTAAATGCCAGGCTCTGACCAATGAGGATGGTTACCTGGATGTAGATGTCCACAGTCTACAGCACAAGCGGTTCCCCAATGTGTTCGGGTTGGGAGACTGCACTTGTACGCCTAATAGCAAGACTGCGGCTGCTGTTGGTAAGTGAGAAGCGGACTCTCTAATTGTTCACACACAATGTTCGGGTCGGCACATTCGACTCGGTAGATTTTGTTGAACAACAAAGCCGACCCGAAGAGATTACTACTCATATTAGGCGATCATTGAACTCGTGCTGATCGGTAAACTTCGTTCGGCTTTTACCCTTGCTTAGTCATGTTGTGTCTCAGCACAATTCGAGCTAAACCGAGAGGCTTTTCCCGACCATTATCTACAACTACATATCGCATCTTCGGTGCAACAAAGTCACAATAAATTGAGGACACTTTTTTGTTGTCTTTTATTAGGATTTTTTGATAATTCAATATAAGATTTTTAACGTAAAACTATAGCAAACAAAATAAACAATTAATTTTATAAAGATTTCAAAACCTACTATAAATAGTAATCCAGATATAACGAAAATGTAAAATTAAAAAATGAGCTGTTGTGACTTTGTTGCACCGAAGGTGCGATATATTCGATTTTTCCGCCGGGCTTTGCCGAATCATGCCTATTATCTAATTATATAAAATTCTCGAGACACAGTTGCCATACTCCTCCGAAACGGCTTGATCGATTTTTATTAAATTTTATATGTATATTCAGTAGGTCTGAGAATCGGTCGTAATATATTTTTCATGTAAAAAGGGTGTTCCACCCCAAACATTTGTATGGCAAAACAGCTAGTTAAAATTATAAATGTGAAAGTGAGTTTGTTTGTTACGCTTTCATGCTAAAACAGCTGAACATATTTGGATGAAATTTGGCACATGGGTAGACCATGAGCTGAATTAGGACATAGGATACTTTTTATCCCAATATCCCCACGGGATCGAGACTTATGCAGGTGAAACCGCGGGGCGCAGCTAGTTTAAATATATTTAAGACTTAGGGTGAAGACATAAAGAAGCAGATTCCCGGTGCAGACAAACCGGTACGGGTAGGTACCGATCCGTACAGGTAAAATATTCCAATGTTATCATATGCGCTCACGCATAAAGAAACAGGTCGGTACCGATGCGTGAGGCGCATAATTATGATAACATTGGAATATTTTACCTGTACGGATCGGTACCTACCCGTACCGGTTTGTCTGCACCGGGAACCCGCCTCTTTATGTCCTCACCCTAACATCTCTTTGGTTTGACTGTACCTATTATGTCACAAATATTTGGAACTCTTTTTGAAATTACCAGGTCCTCAAAGCTACGTTTTAGAGCGTAACCTTGGCAACGTGATGGCCGGCAAGCGTCCCTCCACCAAATACAACGGGTACGGCGCCTGCCCGCTCCTTACGTCCTACAGGCGAGGCATACTCGCAGAGTTCCTCTATGACAAGAAAGTGTGGGAGACTTTCCCTTTTGATCAGGTGAGTTAGTTTGATCAGATAATACGCGCGTCCTGTCTCTTATAACATTGTTATAAGGCATAAATTAGAATGAACATGAAATGCAACACCCACTTATCAAATGTTGACCAAAACTAAGACAAAGTTTGGACAAAAGTAGAGTTAATTGATTAATTAAAGTACTAAGAGTCCCTGAGCTAAGCCACGAACAGACGGACAGGGTACTATAACTATTAGGGTTTCCTTGTTGACCACGGAACCCTAAAAAGAGAGCTATCTTTTCTACCTGGTGCTTGGACCTAGATACTAGTGATAGCTCACTTCAAAGCTTCAAACTCACTTCACCTAAGTTTTTTCACGATGAGTTTACAGAATAGATCGACAGTACTGAAAAAATCAGCATACCCAATACAGTGTGATTCTTCATAATGTGCACATATCGAAATGTGGGAATCTATGCTTAATTTTAACGACAGAAAAACAATTAAAAATATTTTAAAAAATCTAAATATTTTTTTAATACTTTTATGGAATTAAAAAAAAATTGTAACAAAACTGTGTAACTTTTAAACTGAATCAGCTATCGCGATGAAACAAACTCTATAATGATTGGAAGTAAGTAGGCGTCCACATAAAATTAAAATTGAGAAAAAACTACCCTCAGTTGAAAATAAACGTTTTTTTAGTAAAAATCTGTATTTTTTTTCATCAATTTTTACAATAATTGTAAAATTTATAAATAAGATGCCCAAGAGAATAAAAAAAAACATTTTTTAAACAAAAATATTTAAAAAAAAAACAAAAAAAAAATTTGACCATTTTTTCCGTCGATAAAATTAAGCACAGATTCCCTCATTTCGATATGTGCACATTATGAAGACTCACACTGTATATGCCGACTAATATAATTATGCTCTGATATCCGAGCGAAGCCGGGGCGGGTTGTAGTATATATTTTATGTTAAAAGAAGAAATTTTACGCGGACGAAGTCGCGAGCAAAAGCTAGTAAAATATAAAATCAATACGCATTAACTCATTGATTGTTGAATAAAACGATCAGTTTTATTATTTTACTGTTAAATTATCCTTTGTGTAACCAATCGCTAGTTTACCCGGGACCTGTAGGCCGATTTCAGCACGTCTAGATTAGTTTCAGTTATCTTGCAAATAACTTTAATTTATACCGGGTGATTTTTACCCATGAATATAAACAACTTTCACTATGGGAGCAGCTCTGAAATCACGAAAAAAAATCAGCTGTTTCATACATTTTGGTCAAGTAGGTATTGAACTTTTGTATAAAGAGCAGAATTTTTTTTTCTTGATTTCAGAGTAGCTCCCATAGTGAAAGTTGTTTATATTCATGGGTAGAACACCCTGTAAAAATTTCGAGACGGTAAAAAAAATCATGCAGTATAATGGAAAGCTTTTATCCAGAAGACTGTGGAACAGGCCCTAAGTCGTTAGTGTACTTTGGATCCAAAGTTAACAGACTATTTCATCAATTAATTCAAACCTTTATTTCCAGTCTAAAGAACGTCGAATGTTCTATCAAATAAACAAACACGTCCTCCCATACTTGTATTGGCACCGGCTGGTGAAAGGCAAGTGGAACGGACCGGCCACCATACGCCATGTTATCAACCCTTTCAGGATGTGAAACAACTGTATTTAATATAAATATTTTATTAAACCTTTTTTATACAACTTATTTTATTTACTACTTCATATTTTACAAGTACAGTGCGTTCATTATAACTTGTCCCGTGAATTGGTAGCCCTGAATTTTGCAGTCATGTGATTGGTAGTTGAAATCTATTGGTATTGAAAACAGCTTGACAGGCAATGGTGCCAACATGACGGCAAAGGATAAGTTATAGTGAACGGTCTGTAAATGATATTTTTCGTGTGGGATGAGTCTTAAATACGATTGATATTCTATACTGTAAAATATAATTCGTTGGCTTGATTTTTCATCGAAACTTACGTAAATTCTATCGATTCATAAAATAAGCTAAAGTTTTTGTGTTTTGTAAATCTTACTCTATTATTCTCACTTAGGAAGCAACCTCTTTAAAAAAAACTAGAGAATTAACAGGAAAAGTACAACGCATTTTCTTGTATTTTTTAAGCGCATTTACAAAGAAGTATTGGTGTACACACGGCAACAACCAGTATAAGCTGATCTCGTATTGTATAGGATTTCCGTAAAATAAGAGGTCAGCTTATACTAGAAATGTATAGATTAATATGAAGCCGTGTGTACTATAAAGCATATTCTATTTATATGTGTGAAAAGAACCTACAAAACAAACACAGTACTGATTTATGGCAATGAAATTGTACTTATTACTAAGAAAACTACAATTTAACAATATACATACATGACGTATTTACAATTACAGTCCAGCCGTTGAGAGAACTCGTTCTTGACACCTGTCATTTTTATACTAACCAATAATATGTGTTTTGCGAATTTGATCCTTATTACTACTAGAAATTCTCCAACTGACAGGTGTCAGGAACGCGTTTTGTCGACGGTCGGACTGTAGTATTTTGAATAGCAAACATCGCCATTACAGCATTTATTTAGCTTAAATTTAATCTACTTTTGGTTTTTGTTTTGGTTAATGTACTATTAACTTAAGTATAAAAATGACTGGCCCAAATAAGGGATAGATGCCTTAAAATGATTTAATACCTATGTAATATAAGATTCACTCACGGTTTCTGAAAGCATGATCAAGTCTCTGAACATGAAAATGAATCAGACTCGGAAACCGGAATCTCTCTCTCTCTCTTCAATACATTCACTTTGTAATACTACATGTTCAGCCGAATTTTTAAATGGAACTCAATTTAAATCAACATTAAGAGCGTGCATTCTGAAACTGGGCAACGTTGCAAATAGCTGTCAAATATTTCGCTGTTTTGATTAATTTGGCAATGCATATTACTATATGGAAATATGAAATATCGCTAGCTAGTGAACTAAGATATTGATTATAAAATGCAATAATTAATATCGTTGGAAACTTTCCAAATGCCTTTTTTACACATAAAACAGTGTCCATCCGGCAGGGTGGATGGAATAACAATATGTCACTGGATGGCGGCACACAGACCGTCATTCAAGATATGTGATATTGTATGATAAACGTGTTTTAGTTAGTAAGTATCAACTTATTTTATTACCTAGTATTAGTATTAAACTTATGTTATGGATCTCTGGTCTGAAAATAAAGATTTATATTATTATTATATTAAAACGGTTACAACATCAAATTCAGTGTTGTAATTTCGATTCATTAATAATATTTTAGGTCACTAGTTAGCGATATTTCCATACAGTAATATTGCCAAATTAATCAAAACAGGTTTTTCTATCTGAAATTTATCAGTAGCAGCCCGGAGTCTGGATTTGTGCCCGGTTGATGGCAATAGGCTCGCCCCCATTACATGGGACTTAAACATAACTGGCGAAATGTGGGTGTACCTGCTACAGGGACACCTCTGCCCAACCCTTCGGGGAAACAAGGCGTGATGTTATGTATGTATGTAATCAAACAGCGAAATATTTGACAGCTATTGGCGACGTTGCCAACTTTAAGAATGCACGCTCTTAATATCGAGGACTACAGAGTCCTAAAAATAATATAAAGAACGTCTAAAGTTGAGTGTCAATTGACGATTCGGCCGAAAATTTTATGATTATGAACTTTTATGAATACTTCCAATTATGCTCTTAAACTTTACTAGTATTCAGCGTAGTAAACTGCTCCTTATTCCCATTAGTAATATCAGTGGCACTTTGTCTCTTCCTCCTCATCGCTGCCTGTCTGACGCGGTACTTCTTCCGAGTCTTGACCAGGTATACCGCGAGTGCTATCGCTATGAGGAGAGACACTATGATGGAGACGCCTAGGATTAAAGTGAGCGAGCTGTAGCGATATGAGCCGTCCTCTGTTGAAGGTTCCAGCTGTAATAAGAAATTGAAGATTTAGGTGCGGAATATGGTTAACAAATGTTAGGGATAGGTATAAAAAATTAAAGATGAGATGGGGGAGTGAGTTAGAAGTGGGCAGTGGCAGATCCATGATTGTCGTTTGGGAGGGGCTTGACCCCGCTGAGGGTAGATTTTAGCAAAGTAAACACTAAAATACCGGTCAAGAGCGAGTCGGACTCGTGCACCGAGGATTCCGTACCTACCCATTATACCGCCATAATAAAATTGGTAAAATTTTTATTGGTAAAAATATATGGGCAAAATTTGATTTTCGCGAAAACCAAGTACCAAAATTTACCTTAATTTTCAACTTTTTATTTTTCGGAAATTTCCCTTTATTTGTGCTGTAAACAAAAAGCAAGGTATGATTCTAGTTCAACGGGAATTACCATATAGGTTTTCGACCCAAAACCTATAGGGTACTTCCAGTTGACCTAGAATTGTAAATTTTGGTTAAAAGCAAGGTCTTACAGCACAAGTAAAGGAAAAATTCCGAAAAATAAAAAGCTGAAAATTGAGTAAAATTTTGGTACTTACAAGTTTTCGCGAAAATCTAAATTAGCCCATATCTTTTTATCGTGTTGACTCAGGACATTGATTTTATACACCTAACAGGGACTATAGACCTCAGTATCTGGTATAAATTTCAACTTGCTAGGTCCACCCGTTCCTAAGAAAATCGACAATCGACGGACAAGAGAGTGATCTTATAAGGGTTCCGTTTTTACCTTTTGAGGTACGGAACCCTAAAAAGCACACATTTTACAAGCCTCCGCAGATTACTTTTCGCAAATTCCTCAATGACTTCGGCTACCAGAGATATCTCGCTGGTCAATATAAATGGCGAGCAAACCGGGCAGCGTGGGTGGCAGAATGAGTGGCGCGCGGATTCAAAATTCGTCACATCAAAACCTCTTATAGAAAAAAAACTTGAGGATAATTGGTGACAAATTGTACTTTAGGTAGTGTAATACTTGCTAAAAAGTTCAATTAGAATAATATCAAGTTCATTTTAAGATTTGTCACGGAAGAACTCAAGACGCTTTTGGGAAGGCTTGAGCCCCTAAGCCCCCGCCCTAGATCCGCTAATAGAAGTGGGTGTACTACGGGTATGTCTCTGTCTTTAACCTCTGCCTAACCCTTCGGGAATTACAGGTATGGTGTTATGTAGTATAAAAATATTCTCCCCCAAAATTGTATTTAAGACAAATAAGGTAGGTAAAATTAAGAGGAGAAAGGGGTTCATATTTTTTGTCACAAGGCACTTTATTGCCTTAAGGATTTAGTAGGTTATTCAATAAACAAAACAGCACATTATTATATTTTCCAAATACTAGCTTGCCGCGGTTGGTCCGTGGATGGGTGACCATCTTTACATACCAATACCTCTTCGTGCCTCGGAAAGCACGTTAAACCGTTGGTCCCGGCTGTCATTCGTGGATCTTTGACAGTTGTTACGGTTCGTCAGAAGCCCGAAAGTCTGACAACCAGTCTATTGGCTATCGTATTACCCAGTAACTGGGTTTTGTAGGTCAGATAGGCAGTCGCTCCATGTAAAATACAGCCGACCCTAACATAGTTGGGAAAAGGCTAGGCAGATGACTCGCTGCGTTCAAGTAACACGAGAAATCTGAGAAGCTTAATTGTAACCCTGACAGGCGCTTTACTTTTTGTAAATTATTTAATCACCACTGCTCTCAAAACGGTGAAGGAAAAACTTCGTGAGGAAACCGGCATGTCCTAGAACCGAAAATTCGAAGACATGTGACATCTACCAACCCGCACTGGGCCCGCGTGGTGGATTACAGCCCACTCCCTCTCACAGAGAGGAGGCCTGTGTCCCAGCAGTGGGAACATTTATAGCCTGATGATGATGACTTATCTTCACATTTCAACTATTTCATTACCAGGTCGCGTATGAGTATCATCAGATCAAAATAAAAAAATCGCTTGAGAAGAGATGTAAAATGTCCTAAGCGTCGCTGATACTGACCATATAGTTCCCATGCATGCTGTGTGAGTTCCCGTCTCGGCACATGGCGCGCTCCGTCCAGTTGTACCAGTGTACCAATCGAAGACCTTCGAACGCACGGGGAGAACCACATCTGGAAGAGAGATATAAATTACAAGCTTCTGCCCGCGACTTCGTTCGCGTTGAAGTCCATAAAATACAGCCCACGTTACTTGCTGATAATATAGCTTTGTATAGGTAAAATAATTTTTATAATCGGTTAAGTATTTTTTTGAGTTTATCCATTATAAACAAACATACAAAAAATCAAATCTTTTCTCTTTATAATATTATTTATAGCTTAGATTGAGACATAGATATGATTTAGATAACTTCTGTTTCTATGGGAGTTTGAAAAGACATGCAATCTATACTCTACTATACTAATAAAAAAACAGCGGTACTCCGAGAGTGCCGACAAAAGTGAAAACTTGCAAAAAAAAAATCGTCGCTGCGATAATCAACGCGTTGATGTCTTTTTAATGGGCAAAAGCTGGTGTCGTCAATGTAGTGTAGCGAAATCAATCTCAAAAATGCCCAACGTGCCTAAAGAAGTTTTCACTTCAATAAAGCTGAAGAGTTTATTTGCTTGTTTGTTTGTTTGAACGCGCTAATCTCTGGAACTACCAGTCGGATTTGATAGCCCAATTCTTGAGGATAATTATAGGCTATTTAACATCACGCTACGACCCTTAGGAGTAGAGCAAAACGGCAAAAAGTCAGAAAGAACGGTAAATGAAAACGGAAGTAAAGGCGCGGGCGGGGGCGGTGCGACGGAGTGGGACGGGAGCCGAAATTTTACGCGGACGAAATCGAAGGCAGAAGCTAGTCCTAGAGTCATAAAGTGTCACTGCATTCATTGATACAACGGAATCAGTTTACTCTAGACAATAACCAAGGCCCGTTTGCACCACAAATAAGCGTCAGGGCAGCCCGCGAATTTCTTTTTCTTAGGTTTTTTGCAATTTGCAGGTCAGTATCAGGTTGTATGTTGATCTAAATATGATTCGCGGCCGTATCAAATATCTTTTTAGATATAATTCTTCTGTGAGTGTGTATGTCACTGAACTTCTCTCAAACGACTGGACCGATTTTGATGAAATTTTTTGTGTGTGTTCAAGGGGATCTGGGAATGGTTTAGATTCACAATTTTGTCCGCTGGACAATGTTTTGACAGGACAACGTCTGTCGGGTCCGCTAGTTTATTTATAGAATTTTAATTGCAACCAAATTACCCCTGATGATTATGCCAATGTCAACAATTTTCGAGTAATTTGACATTTGCATAGGAGTCAAACGGCGTCATTTGGTTGCAAATGTCCTCTCCTACATCCCCTTAACGGATTGCCGACGCCCCCTGACGCCCTATAGACGTGTCAGCTAAAAATCGTCGATTGCAATTTGTTAGATACAGTAGCAGCCAGGACACTGGCAACTGGCGAAATGTGGGAATAATATATACAGGATGGCAGGGACATCGACGCGAAAGCTTTTACCATGGAATCAGTACATGATTCTGAACCACCCTGCTTAAAAACTTTTCGTCGGATTTAAAAAAAAAAACTGCTGTTTCATAGAAAAATGCAATACCTACGCGGTCAAAATGTATGGAACAGCAGATTTTTTGAAAATAATCGACGAATAATTTCAACGCAGGGGGGTTCAATTCAGAATCATGTACTGAACCCATGGTAACAGTTTTCGTGTCCATGTCCCTGCCACCCTGTATATTGGTACCCTTCTTCCCCTTACGGAATACAGGCGTGATGGTTTGTCATACCTGAGTTCAGCCAGCAGTCGGGAGTGCTTGGTGGCGTACATCTGAGGCAGCAGCTCGTCCACTATCCACTGCATGTCACAGTTGCAGTTCCAGGGGTTGAACTGTAGGTTTACTCCCTCGCTCGCTGCTGACCAGTCGACCAGGCTCTTCGGTATGAAAGTGAGGCTGTTCTTGCTTATGTCCAGCTGAAATGATAATGATTTGAGTGAGTTTTAGTTTAGAAAAATATTAGGAAAACCTGTATTAAAGGGGACTCATGCCCGTTTTCACCTTCACTAAGTGACACTTAAATGAATCAATAAATAAAAGTGAACTGTTGGATTTTCAACCCTAGGCTCAGCGCAGAGAGTTGAAAATCTAACAATGCACTTTTATTTAGGGATTCATTTAAGTGTCACTTAGTGAAGGTGAAAACGGGCATAAATCCAATATTTTATTCTATCCTTTATCCGGGTTGTTTTTTTCTAATTTTATTAGAGGATTTTGTAGCAACTTAGCCACAAAAGTTTGTCTACTATTGCTAAATGTTGTTACACTGTTTTGGTTAACAGAGCTAATGCTTTGTTCAGGGGCTTGTGGCTAAGTAACAACAGCCGCACGGGTCGATCGTACAGGTTAAGCTACGCTTCCTGCGGTTGGTCCATGGATGGATAACCATCTTTACATACCAAGACCGTGCCTCGGAAAGCACGTTAAGTCGTTGGTCCTCGCTGTCATTTGTAGATCTTTGACAGTTGTTACGGGTCGTCAGAAGCCCGAAAGTTTGACAGTCATTCTTATCAAGGGGTATCGTGTTACCAAGTAACTAATAGGTTGTGGAGGTCAGATAGGCAGTCGCTCCATGTAAAATACTGGTATCCAGCTGTATCCGGTTAGACTGGAAGTCGACCCCAACATAGTTGGGAAAATGCTAGGCAGATTGGTTGAACAGAAAACTAGGTTTTTCTAACTTACCATACACAAAGACGTCCCATCAAAAGCTCCCGCCTTAATCTCCCGCAAAGACGGACAATTAGAAAGATAAAGAGAGAAACAATTATTATCATTCTCCGTCTCATCTGCCGTTCTCCCCACCACATTGCTAAACGCTTTTTCTTCTACTACCGTCAAAGCTTTCATCTCATTCATATACAAACTCTTTAGAGCAACTATATTTTTAAAATAAACCGTCTCTATGGGGTTACCATCAAAGTGAACTTCTTCTAAATTGGGAAAAAATTGAGTGCTTATTGTCTTTGGTATTTCGGTTATTAAGTTGTAGGATATATCTAGAATGTATAGGCTGGGTAGCTTCTTTTCTATGTTCAGTTCTTTTATTTGGTTTCCACCGATGTTTAGTACCTGGAATTTAAAATTTTTGATGTTAGTTTTGAATTGAAATAAATCCGCTTAAATTATCAAAATACTTTCAAACTCAAAGCATTTATTTCAATTAAACCATTTACAGGCACTTTTGAATTGTCAGAGTCGATCAGTTAGTCAGAAAGTTGAAGCTAGTAGCCCATTCCAAAACGTAGATTTGTATGGAGAAGAACGGGCAAGAAACTCCAAGGACACTCTTTTAAATATAGATATTACAAAATTCTGGGTACATTATTCTTTAAATTAAACTTTTTTTTTTGTATTTCTGTATGTCATATTTTTCATAAATGTGACGTTTGATTATAAGAATGATATACAGAAAAGCCGTGGACATTGGCATTTTTTGATTTTTCACAAACTGTTAAATATCCGATTTGAGATTTTGAAATCGTTTTCAAAATCGTTTTTTGGAGCGGCTCTAGCGCCTCCGGCTCGCAGTTTCGATCGTCTCCAGTAAATCCAAACATAAACAAAAAAAAGGATTGTGTGATTTTATGAAACCACGGTAAAAGTGAAACTTTTAAGCGAACTATAGGCGCCGCCATATTGGCCTTGGCTGCTCTGACGAGCGCCTTTCACTTTATCCCTACTCCGCGGCCGACCGTCACGCGACATGCAACACACAGACGAAAAAGTTTGAGACGATGTAATAAAAGTTTCACTTTAAAATACTTGCTTACACAAATCTACTCTTGCCATGGTTTTGTGAAATCGGTTCATCTAGTTCGGATTATCGATACGATACGATTTGTGACTGAAATCGGATTTTAGATACGTTTTAATATATCTGGCGCATATGTAGCGGACATAAAAAGATACATACGAGTCGAAA
This sequence comes from Agrochola lychnidis, assembly GCA_963680765.1. NCBI lineage: Eukaryota > Metazoa > Arthropoda > Insecta > Lepidoptera > Noctuidae > Agrochola > Agrochola lychnidis. Next base: position 22,705,406 of record OY796853.1, read on the forward strand.
ACAGAACTTCTTTTTTTAAGTCGGTTAAAAATCATCTATCAGTGCGTCAATATGAAGTATTCTTGAGAGATTTTTCGTTGGCTAATTAATGGCTTTAGTATTCAGTAGTATCTTATTAGAGTTATTTTGAAAACTATACTCAGTAATGTAGAACTTACCTCCAAACTGTCAAAATTCACTGCATTTTCATCATACAAATCCGACAATCTATTGTACGATAAATCAATATACTTAATACCACTAGGAAACTTGGGCCAATGGTACAAAGTGTTGATCTTCAGTATGGCAATCTGCAGCGTCGGCGGCAGTGCGAAAACAAATGTTATGTTGTTCTGCGCAAGGTTCAATTCTCTTAAATTCGTGCATGTGAGAAAAGAGTCTTCTTCTACTATTTCTATTATGTTGTTTGATAGGTCCAACAGTTCCCT